>JALIGW010000002.1:67164464-68554464 GCA_023053685.1 Diadophis punctatus similis | reverse complement strand
CCCCCCGGCTTACTCATTCTACTATAATCCATAAAACTCTATCACACAATCATACCCATTCATAGCCCACATCCTAACCACAGTCACTATGTATGACTTGGACTTCCTATTGAACTTTGCTACTACTTTAAGTAAACTATTTGTATATATAAAACGTGTCTGTTTATTGACTGAATAGCATTCATATCAAACTGTAACACCACAACCACAATCACTATTTCGCTGTGTATGTGATCAACAGCACAATAATTCCTTAACAGCATATATTCATGACGACTGCACAATCCCAGAGTCATGTGATTCCCTTTTGCAACTTTCTGACAAGCAAAGTCAATGGAGAAATAGTTGAGTGCTTCTTTTTTGTTTCCTTTAAAGACACTGCATGCAGAAATTTAAGCAAATGCAGCAAAAGACACATTTTAATAATGGTGGAGTTCATCTGTGGCAATCTTTTTGCAGTGATCGGCCAACACTTCAATGTCTCTACCCCTATAAATAATCCATAAAATTATTAGCAAAAGTAAATGCATTTATATGTATTACATTTAAAAATTCTATTACATTTGTGGAATTATATAAACAAACACTTTTACATTCTACATCCAAGTTTAGCATTGTGATTGAGTTGATCCTAAACAGAGAGAGCCTCTCTCTAAAAGCCAACACTAAAAATTACCAATTAGGTTAAAAATCTCACCATTTATTTTCACTGCCAAAAAATAAAGGCCTGGATTCAGAGAGATGCCAGACAAAAGCCAGCCAGAGGTGGTATTTGCCGGTTCTTTGAACTATTCAAAATTTCCGCTACCAGTTCTCCAGAACTGGTCAGAACCTGCTGGATTTCACCCCTGATTTATTCTGACTAGTAAAATTCCCACTTCTACTCACTCCACTAAGCCGCTGGAGAGCTTTAGCAAAAGGGAGGCGGGAAATGGATCTAAGAACTGAGTAAAATTCAATTCAATTCAGCAGAAGTTCCAGACAGAACTGCATTCTTCACCCATCTTTTAGTCATCAGGGAACTATCGTAGCCTGAAACTTGCTGTCTTTATTGCCAGTCCTCATCCCATCTCTATTCTCTCCCTAGTGATTGCCAGGCATCTGAATTGTCTCTAGGTAATGGGTGACAAACCTAACAGACACTTGGGAGGCTGTCTGTGTTGTCAAATTAAGAGAGGAAACATTAATTTAATGATTTAGTACCATAGAGTTCATGATGACCTAACCCTGTCTCAAAGACGGGAGATGAAATGAAAGCAATGTCAAAGCAGGGGTGAAATCCTCCCGGTTCGCCTGGGCCAGTCCTTCGGCGTATAGCCGATGGCACTGAAGGCAGGCGCGGCGCGGAGCTTCTCCCGCCCACTTTCCCGGCTTTCCCGGCCCGGCTGAACACAATCATTCGGGTTATTTTTCCCTCTGTGCATGCGCGCGCATGCACAGAGGGAAAAATAACCCGAATGGCGGCGGTCAGCCGGGCCGGGAAAGCGGGCGGGAGAAGCTCCGCGCCGCCACCGCCGCCAGTTCCATCTGCTATAAGCCGAAGGACTGGCCCGGGCGAACCGGGAGGATTTCACCCCTGTGTCAAAGGACTTGGTCAAGAAAAAGGGGTTACTGGGCCATGTTTGACCCCTGGTTAGGGACACCTGAGAAAAGACTACAAAGCATCTACAAGCCCTCTGAGATGCCAGCTTTTCTATAGGAATGCCAACCACAGACATTCAAATTAATGGGTTACAGTGCATAAGATTTAGATTAAGACTGGGAAAAGCAAGATTCAACCCCACCCTTAGCCAGGGAGTCACCTGGTGTGACATCCTGTGACAATTCCATTAGCAGCTCTGTTTAGAAGGTACTAGAAGCAACTTTCTATAAAAAGTTGCTTCTGAGGAGTTAGAAGCAGTGCTTAACAATATCATTGAGGGCCCAGTCCACTTACATGCCCAGCCTTACATTTGAACTCTAATGGTATTCTCCATGTCAATTTGTATCTGCTTCTTGTATAGTATAAATTCCTGTGTATTTCATTGATGCACTATAGCAGGGATGTCAAACTCAAGGCCCATGGGCCGGATGCAGCCTGTGGGGTGCTTAGCTCTGGCCCACGGGGCTGCCCTGGAAACAATGAAGGACCAGCCCGCAGTGCCTCTGCCAGCGAAAATGGAGCTTGGGAGGGCTGCATGTGGCCTTCACGAGCTCCATTTTTGGCTGTGATGGTCTCCTGCCAGCGAAAATGGAGCTCCGGAGCACAGCATGCAGCCCTCCCAAGCTCCTCTTTCACTGGCAGAGGGCTGCAGGAGACCGTTGCAGCCGAAAACGGAGTCTGGGAGGGCCGTGCGTGGGCTGCAGAATGTCGAACTGGCCAGGCCCAACCCAGCCACGCCCCCCCCGAGGTCAAACACAACTCTGATGTGGCCCTCAATGAAATCAAGTTTGACACCCCTGCACTATAGGGACTAAACAGTGGTGTCCCTCAAGGCAGTGTTCTAGGACCAACACTCTTCATACTCTACATAAACGATCTTTGTGATCATATTATAAGCAACTGCGTTCTCTTTGCTGATGATGTTAAACTATTTAACACCACCGACAATGTTGCTACCCTTCAAAAAGACCTTGATCATGTAGTAGAATGGTCAAACAACTGGGAACTTCAAATCTCAATCAACAAATGCTCTGTCTTACACATTGGCAAAAAAAATCAGAATACAAAATACAAACTTGGAGGAAATGAACTTGTAGATGACCCTCACTCCGTCAAAGACCTTGGAGTACTCATATCCAACGACCTAAGTGCTAGAGCCCACTGTAACAACATTGCCAAAAAGGCACTAAGAGTTGTTAATCTAATCTTGCGTAGCTTCTTCTCTGGCAACATCACATTACTAACGAGAGCATACAAAACATTTGTTAGACCAATTCTGGAATATAGCTCACCTGCATATCAGACATAAATACAATCGAGAGAGTCCAGAAATATTTCACAAGAAGAGTCCTTCACTCCTCCGCTCACAACAAAATACCTTATTCCACCAGACTTGAAATACTGGGATTAGACAATTTACAACTACGTCGCCTCCGATCTGATCTAAATGTAGTTCATAAAATCATATACCAAAATGTCCTTCTTGTTAATGACTACTTCAGCTTCAACCGCAACAATACACGAGCACGTAATAGATTCAAACTAAATGTAAAGCGCTCCAAACAGGGTGACCAATGCCTGGAATGCACTACCTGGCTCTGTGGTTTCTTCCCCAAACCCCAAAAACTTTAACCTTAGACTGTCTACAGTCGACCTCTCCTCGTTTCTAAGAGGTCTGTAAGGGGCGTGCATAAGCGCACCACTGTGCCTACCGTCCCTGTCCTACTGTCCTATTGTCCTCTTTTATCGTTACTTTTTACTTATGTTTATACAAATTACTACTATACATGTTTGACAAATAAATAAATAAATAAACCAGAAATACGCATTAGCTTTTAGAATGTTATAACATTTCATTTACAGCCTTATTCTGATATTTTTAATAGCCATTTAATTCAGTGTATTTGAGTTTTGGTTTTCACCCAAAATGTAAAATCTGATATGGACAGAATTTATCTACAATGCAATTTCTCTCACAAAGTCAGTGATCTGGTTTTCACCCAAAATGTAAAATCTGATATGGACAGAATTTATCTACAATGCAATTTCTCTCATGAAGTCAGTGATCTGCTTTCGATGTTATAGAGGATAATTGTCACAGCTTCCTCTAAACAATTCTAAGAACTGTACTTTGTTCTCATTGTAGAGGACTTTTTAAAATTCCCTTAATTTCCTCAACTCACTGTATATTCTAGGTCAGTGGTTCTTAACCTGGGGTGCGTGCACCCCTGAGGGTGCGATAGAGCATTTCCAGGGATGCGAGAGAAATTTCAAAAAAAAAAAGAACGAGGTGACCGTGTTCTCTACAAACCGTGGTACCCAGCAACATGGCACCCCCACTTCTTCACTCTCTACCGTCTCCCAGCACAACGCGCTTGTCATCAGTCTTCAGTACATGCAGTTAATGTAGTCACATTGTCACGTGCAGTAAACTAGTTGAGACATGTTCGCATACCTTGAATAAGAACGTAAACGAGGTTTGTAATAATATTTACTTTAATTAATTAATGTTGTGTAGTATTTTTTAAGGGGGTGCAAGAGCTTATTTTCAGATTCAAGGGGGTGCTGACCACTAAAAAGATTAAAAACCGCTGTTCTAGGTGATTGGAGGAAATAAAATAAAAAGCCATTAAGGAAAACATATGAGAAGGACTTTCCAATACTTTAGGATTAAGGTCAAGAGACAGCCCTTGCCTTCTTCAACTGAGAATGCCTCTAGCAATTGTGCTGGAAAACTAGAAGTGGATACAACCAAGCACTGTTAATAGCAATAGCAATAGCACTTAGACTTATATACCGCTTCATAGTGCTTTACAGCCCTCTCTAAGCGGTTTACAGAGTTCAGCATATTGTCCCCAACAATCTGGGTCCTCATTTTACCCACCTCGGAAGGATGGAAGGCTGAGTCAACCTTTAAGAGGTCATTGTTGGGCCTGCACAATGGCAATAGACATTGTGGCAAAGGATCCATTCTTCCCTTTACCAATTGCATCTGTGGATCACTACCTGGTGACCCTGTTCAAAGACAAAGTCACCTACTAGGATTTTGGAAGCCAGCCCTATAGAACAGCCTCTGTATGTTGACACAGATGATACCCCCCAACTCTGCTGGCTTTCAAGAAACTGGTAAAAATCTGGCTTTTCCCCCAGGCTCTGGGGCCTGGATGTTGATGGAGCTGGTATAGAGCGGCTGGTGAATAAATGAATGTTTGATTGGGGTCTCAACATATTTAGAACCTGGGTATCACAAAATCCACTTGGCTTCCTCTGCAAATGGAAAATGGATCACAATCTAGCCACTGAATTAGACATTATAACTTAGGGAATTACAAATAATGCTAAATGGTATAAAAAACATAAATGGATACAAGTTCCAATGTGGCTTCCGTGGACCTGAATACATCCAGCAATCCCTCCCTTGCTGTTGGTCCAGGTTCCAATGGTTCCTTATTTTATTTTGTTAAAGATATGTTTAAATAAAAAGGAATTCTAACCCTGGGGAGATGGTGTGCTGCAAAGTGTGTCATTAAGAATAAGTACATTTCCCATGATGCCTTTGTGCAAGAGCATCTGTAGCAAACCAAGATTCCATCAAAATGTGTTGCAATGTCACAAGGCAAACTGCACCCCTGAGAGACTTGGGTATAAATGCCAGGAGGCTACAGAGATGCCAGAGCAATTGCCACAGTTTGTGTTCTGGTAAATTGGTCTCTTGAGGTTCCACATTCCCACTATGCCAACCATTTTGTGCAAGTATCCAAAAGAGCTGCTCGACATTCCAAATCTGGCTCCAGAGATTAGGGTGTCTTGCATTAAAGACTAATCCTCAATGTGTTTACTTGGCATTAAATTCAAATAAGGGAAATGGACATTTCTTCCAAATAGGTCCAAATCAGAGGTGGGATCCTACCTCTGATTGCCGGTGCGGTTAATCGCTGAGTTCGCGGCAGAGCCGAAGACGCTGCTCGAGCCTGCTCCCGTTTGCGGAGCGGGAGCATTCCCTGGGCGCTTTCCTCGCCCGCATGGATGCCGCCAATTGCGTTCTTTTGCCCTCTGCGCAAGGGGCCATGCGCGGAGGGCAAAAGAACGCCATGGGCGGCTTCCATGCGGGCGGGGAAAGCGCCCGGGGAATGCTCCCGCTCCGCGAACGGGAGCAGGCTCGAGCAGCGTCTTCGGCTCTGCCGCGAACTCAGCGATTAACCGCACCGGCAATCAGAGGTAGGATCCCACCTCTGGTCCAAATAGTCCAATTTCTCAGAAGACAAAGTTATGAGAGAATGCATATTCAAGGATATCAGTAAAGCAAGGGGGGGGGGAAACCACCTGTTATTAACATCTGATTTTGAATGATTGAATATTTTTAATTTTTAACTTTAACTTTTTAATTTTATGTACTGTTTCATTGAATACCACCCAGATTTCCTCTTTATGGGAGATGGGTGGTTCAAAAATGTGAAAAATAAACAAAGAAATAAAATGTATGAGTTCATTTTTTCAGCACATACGTACCCATTCGTTTGCTTGGGTACAATGCAGCTAGATGAGAGAGATAGAGATGAGAGATGAGAGAAAGAGATTGTGTGTGTGTGTGTGTGTGTGTGTGTGTGTGTGTGTGTGTGTGTGTGTGTGTGTGTGTGTGTCTGTGTCTGTGTCTGTGTCTGTGTCTGTGTCTGTGTCTGTGTCTGTGTGTCTGTGCTTGTGTATATGCACTCCATTCTATTCAATACATCCTGCTCCTCAGATAACTGTACAAAGGATCATCCCCCTATGAAAGACATAACTGTTACACCATAGGAATTTTACATATTTGATGTTTCTCTTCTGCAGGAGAGATATTGGCCTATGAAGCTTTACCCATCTTCTCTTCATCCACCATAGGTTCCACGCTACTACCAAATCAATAGCAAATCAGACCTCTAGAAGGAATTCCCCTAGTTTTCCTCACTTGAGGCCTTTGGCTGTAGATGACAAACGCTTCCCATAGTTTATATTCAGTCATTTCAGGGGCAAAACAGAAACATTTTGGTTTATCTCAACAGGAAAAGGTTTATCAACAGCTTTATCTCAACAGGAAATCAAAAGATTGGCAGTTCCTGCCTGATACAGTAACAATTCACAAATTATGCGATTAAAAAAAAAACCACATTGATTTCCTAACATACCTATATCTGAATTACTCATTCCAGATTTCTGCAGCAAGAAATGCTGCTATTCACTTGCAGGAATTTACTGGTTGAATCAGACATTGTTAACCACATTCAAATCACATGGTTGTCAGTACTCAATCCTGTCAGTTTGGCATGACACACTGGGGGAAAAGCCTTCAGTCATGTGAAAACCCATTTTAAACCTCATCTATGTTGTCTGTCACCCAATCTTCCAATTTAGTATACTCTAAAACAGATGTGCCCTAGATTTTTAACCCAGATGCCGTACCATAGGCCTATGGTCAGCAATAGAAGCTGGGCTAAAGGTATCCAAGACAGCATCCATTCTGAGTTTATATTACATGGCCAATCAGAAAATTTGGGTAAAATTGACAGAAGTTAAAAGCCTCTGATCTCACCCCCCTCCTCCTTTTAACAGCTCTCTGAACTGTCAACCAGCCTCAGAATAAACATACAATCCTAATGCTTAGATCAGTGTCTCGCTGACTTCATCAAAGAACGGAATCCCCCGCAGAATAAAGGGAGACACCAGAGTTGGAATCTACATATCTGAGGGTGATCTTCCTTTCTGGATTTCACATGCACCTCAGGATCGAAGCTTAAATCAGAAGCATCCTGAACTGCACATCTGCACAGGAAGGACCCACGTTAAAACCAGCATGTACACAAACCACACCCCTAAGCTCACACCAAGGACCACAAGTTCCCCCACCCCCCTGTAAAACCAAGTTTCCTAACTCCAGTTCCTTTGTAGCTACTCTCAGAAACAAATCTCTTTGTTCTTGGGAATAAAATGAAACTCCTTTTTCAAAGTATGTCTGGATTTCAGTTTTGATTTCTTCTTGCATCAACAAAATTCGTGGAAACCTTAAATTATTCTTCTAACACAATGAAAAAAAAACAGTTCAGAACAGAAAGCTCTAGACTTCTGAACAATGACCCGGGTAGAATTGTAATGCTTGACAGCTGTCCAGTATAGCAATAGCAATAGCACTTAGACTTATATACCGCTTCATAGTGCTTTACAGCCCTCTCTAAGCGGTTTAGAGAGTTCAGCATATTGCCCCCAACAATCTGGGTCCTCATTTTACCAACCTCAGAAGGATGGAAGGCTGAGTCAACCTTGAGCCAGTGAGATTTGAACAGCTGAACTGTTGAACTGCAGTGCTGCACTTTAACCACTGCGCCACCTCGGCTCTCGGTATATCTGATTCCAAGTGCCAGTTCTGGTTCACAAAGCTCTATTGACTTACATTACTTTTAGGAGCACACCAATAAATGGCTTTGTTGAACCAAGAACTTCTGGATGAATCCTCATGATGTTTTTGAGCATTTTGAGATCAGAAACATGTGAGAGTTATATGTAAATAGCACATGTAAAAATTGGCAACATGAACCTGCACAGTAATTAGGTTACCATGCCTCATTTTCTGAATCAAGTTAAAAAAAAAACTTGCCTGGGGATACGTACTTTAATTGAAAGACGTCTTACAAATGGATGCATAGAATGGCAGCTTTAGACGTGCCTCGTTTTCAACTGATCTTACGATTTTCATTTATTTCTAAGAAATTACAATTCTTAGTAAGAAGTTGTATTCTTGAAATAATTTCTCAAGAAGTCAAAAGTCCAATATTTGAAGAAAATTATCCCTTCTAGCATAAACAACTTCCTTGCAATGCTAACCCAAAAGGAGAAAGCAAAATCATGACAGTGCAATATTACACTTCTCCTAAAGTAACTGTGAATTAGTTCTTAACTCAGAACTCAAAACATTACTTCATATACCACATTACAAAGTGAAGTTCAGCCCAGCTGATCCTGTGTGCCACTTATTAATTTCCCTCTTTTACTATAAAGCATAATCTATTCAAAGCAATTTACAAAAAGTAAAATAAGACAACATTGAATAAAACCACCACTGAAAATAGAACATGCAACAGTAAACAAAGAAACATACCAAGGCATTTTCAGAAGGTTATCAAAACAATGCTATAGGGATCTCTTTGAGAACTCTGTTCCATAGTCTTATGCAGAGGTGGGTTCCTCCCGGTTCAGACAGGTTCGCCCGAACTGGTAGCGACTCGCTGGTGATGTCACAATGATGTCACGGAACCAGTTCAGTCGGTGCCGGTCTGTGGGCGCTGTCATCTTTTTTTTTTATTTTTATTTTTTTGAAAAAAATATATTTATTTTTTCTTCTGAGCATGCGCAGAAGCCAAGTTTCCGGCACTGTGCATGTGGTCGCCATCTTGTTTTCAGCTTTTTTTTCCCCGGCACTGCGCATGCGCACATGTGCAAAGAGCGCGCATGCCCACGAGGCGCACCCACACGACGCAGGAGGAAGCGAACCAGCAGCGAGGTAAGTTGGAACCCACCCCTGATCTTATGCTGTCACAAAGTCACTTGCTCTGATGGGGAAAGGAGATAGATTCATATACAAGATTAAAAATTAAAGGTGTTAAAATGAGATGCTGGAGCTTTTCTGATAGCCTGAATGTTTAGAGCAGAGTTTGTCAACCTTGGCAACTTTGTGTGGATTTCCACTCCCAGAATTCCCCAGCTAATTGCTGTGTGTCAAGTCTGCACGTCTTAAAATTGCCAAGGTTGAGAAACACTGGTTTAGGGTTGAGGTTAGTACCTTGAACTGAATCAGGAAGCAAATTGATAGTCAGCGCAGATTGGCAAGCAAAAATTCTGAATCTGAATCATCTGCACTTCAGAACTACCTTAAAAGTAGCCCCACCTATAACAGTATCTGTCTTGGAAACGCTTAGCACATGGAAGGCTTAGTCAAAGTCTGAGTCTTCTAGAATGGGACTATGATTGTGTGAAAGGATGGCCAAAGTCCACCTGGGACCATTCCAGACTGAATGGTCTATATGCCATTGTTGAGCCTCATCATCTTCCAGAGACCAAGTCATCTGCCTTGATGGAAGGGCAGCTACCAACTCAGTGTTCAGTTCCATGGAATTGGCTGGTGCTGGACCAATGGTGATGGTATTGCCAGATGGATAGTCTACGCCTCCTGCATTTCCATCAATACTGCTGGTGTCTTAGTTCCGGAAGGATCAAGATATTTCTTCTTGAGTTGTAAGCAGCAGAAGACCTTCTGAAGGTTATTGGCCTGACAGGACGGTGGTCTGGATCATAACTCAGGTCCAAGGAGACCTGAGCCCCACCTCGAGCCCTATCCAGCATTTGCCACAAGAAAGCGCCAGGTCATGTAACTTGACCCTTACAGAGTCATAGTTACCTCCCAAAAAGTGTAAGTAAAAATAGTTGTGTGTGTACCTTTCTGTGCGTTAAGAGTTGGAACTGATATGTATTATGTAAGGACATAGTGGAGGCAATTTGTTTGTCAGAGAACAAGAAGTGGTAAGAATGGCTGGGGTTGTGTGTGAGACTGCTGAGGAAGAAAAGGAACAAAATGTGGAAGTAAAAAGAGATGAGGAGAGAAGAGTGTGTGTGCAAGCATGTATACATGATGTGAGACACAGGCCACCAGGTCAAAAAAGTGCATCTATTGTGTGTGTGTGTGTGTGTGTGTGTGTGTGTGTGTGTGTGTGTGTGTGTGAGAGAGAGAGAGAGAGAGAGAGAGAGAGAGAGAGAGAGAGAGAGAGAGAGAGTGAGAGAGAGAGAGAGAGAGTTAGAGTGTATGTGTGAGTGAGAGTGTGTGTGTGAGAGTGTGTGTGTGTGAGTGAGTGAGTGAGTGTGAGAGAAGAGTGTGAGTGTGTGAATGTGTGTGTGTGTGTGTTTGTGTGTGTGTGAGAGAGAGAGAGAGAGAGAGAGAGAGAGAGAGAGAGAGAGAGAGAGAGAGAGAGAGAGAGAGAGAACATTAAAAAAGCATCACCCCTATGATCTGCATTTTGACTTTTCTTTAGGCATGTGCTCCACACATTCCTGGTGGTCACCAATGCCATGAAGCTAAAGGAGGAGAGGCAAACTTGGAGGGAACTTCAGTAGGGAGGGCTCCAGCAGCAGCAGAAGTGCCTGGCTCTTCTTGGGGGGGGGGGAGACTCAGAAACCTCAACAAAGATTTACCTCATGGTGAAAGTAAGGAAGTGAGTGTGCACAGACAGGGGGCAGATGAGCTGTGCAAATTCCAAAGAAAACCGAATGAAGGGCAAGGGAGCCGCTGAAGAGAGGCCCTGGAGGGTGCAAGGGGCTCTGGGGAGATGGAGGCAGAGGAGGATAATAAAACACTAAAGTTTAACAATGGTATAAAGCAGGAAAGAAAAAGTGAGCAGGAAACAGAAAAGGTGAAGCGGAATTGGATGGAGACAGACACTCGTAAGGATAATGAAGTGTGTGATTTTATAGTTAAAAAAACCAGAAGCCTAACTACACAAATGAAGCTATAAACACCCCACAGGGCAGGGTGGGGTGGGGCGTGAGATGAGTGTCCTACTTGGGACTTGTAGCTCCATCGCGTTCCTTGGAGAGAGAGAGAGAGAGAGCAAGCGAGAGGTGGGTGCGCGCCGCACACTCCGCGGCACTGGCTCGGCTCCTCTGGGCTCTGCCTCCGGCAGCGTTTTGAAACACGCTCCTGCCTGAGAGGAAGAGGAGGCGAGCCTCGATCCCTGCCTCGCCACCTCCTTGCAGGCAGGAGCACGTTTGAAAATGCCGCTGGAGGCAGAGCCCAGAGGAGCCAAGCTAGTCCCGCAGGTTGTGCGTGCACCCGCCTCTTGCTTGCTCTCTCTCTCTCTCTCCCGGCCAAAAGAGTGCCCGCCACAAAAAGAGTGACTCCCGCGAGAGTGAGAGGCGGGTGCGCGCACACCCCACGGGACTGGCTCGCCTCCTCTTCCTCCAGAGTGGCCCCGTGGATCTAAGGGTGGCCGCGTTCCAGCCTGGATGGCTGCCACCAGGTTGTAGATCGGCGCACGGTCGGCCTGGGCCAGGCTGAGGCGCCGCGGGCCAGTCCTTCGATGTTTCCAGGGCAGCCCCATGGGCCAGATCTAACCATTTCGTGGACCGGATTTGGCCCGCGGGCCTTGAGTTTGACACCCCTGCATTAACAGTGTTTATCGAACAGCAACTTAATGATGTGTAGACACAACTGGCTGGCGAATTCTGGGAGCTGATGTCCAAACATCTTAAGGTTGCCAAATTTGAAAAAACACTGTATTAAATATCTCTTTCTTATAAACTAGTAGCTATCTAGGTTTTCCAATTCAGTTACAGTAGTTTTGTTCTAGTTTATACAGGTATGTAGCAATAGCAATATTACTAAGACTTACCATATTTTTCAGAGTATAAGACGCACCTTTCCCCCCCAAAAAAGAGGATGAAAATCTGGGTGCGTCTTATACTTATGTAGCCCCGCCCAGCCTCTCAAACGGAGGTTTCAGAGGCTGAAAAAAGCCTCTGAAATGGAGCTTCAGACTCTGAAACGGAGCTTCAGAAAAAAAGCTCTGAAATGGAGGTTTCAGAGGCAGGGAAAAAAAGCAAGGAGCAGACCTCACAACCAATGAACCTGTTGCTAAAATTCACCTCTGAGAACTGGGGGTATTCCGGGAGGCCGATCCACCCGCCAATCAGCTTTTTTCTTATTTTCCTCCCCAAAAACTAAGGTGCGTCTTATACTCTGGTGCATCTTATAGTCTGAAAAATACGGTATATACTGCCCCATGGTGCTTTACAGCTCTCTCTGGGCAGTTTACAATGTCAGCGTATTGCCCCCATCAATCTGGGTAATCATTGTACTGACCTAATCATTGTACTGAAGGATGGAAGGCTGAGTCAACCATGAGCTTGTCAGGATCAAACTCCAGGCTGTGGGCAGAGTAAACCACACTCTAACCACTGTGCCACCATTCATCTTAATCCTTTTTAAACAGGAAGCAGTCATACTTTATTTTGCATTAAACAAATCTGGAATCAAATTAGGATGTTTTCTGTTTACCGAAGTTGCTGGCCCACAAAAGTTGGTCAAAGAAGGGTAATTTTCACCATGCACAGATCCATTTGAGAGTTTCACAGAATGTTGGTGGTGCTACCCTGTGCTTTAGTATTACGACTAGGAGAGGAAATATGAATATAGGAGCAAAGGAAGGATATTTAGCTGAGGCATGCCCGTAATTGCTGGATTAACAAACAGTGCAGGTATATCTAACCATAACTATATGCAAACTTCAGCTGCCCTAATAGGTGCAGGGTGCTGGACTCTAGAAAAGCAATACCACCACCTAGTGTGCAATAGATATAAAGCATCTCACAAAGGCCAATCAAAGTTGTCTTGCACAGATCATAGGATTAAAAAGATGCTTGGAGGTCTTCTTGTCCTACCTTCAAATAATAATCTGTGAGGGGCTGCTTATCAATAGAGACAGGGTAAAGAGTGGGTGGAGCTGCTTTTTCCTCTCCCTGTTTTCCTCCTTACCAATGATAGTTTCCTTGGGCTTTCTGCCTTGACATAATGTCACAATGTATGTCATAATTTGTACAGGGAAACGTTGCAATCTATGTACACCAGAGGTCTTCAAACTTGGCAACTTTAAGACTCAACTCTCAGAATTATCCAGCCAGCACAGCTGGCTGGAGAATTCTAGGAGTTGAAGTCCACAAGTCTTAAAGTTGCCAAGTTTGAAGACCTCTGTCCCACAATCTGGGGGACAAGGTTCTTTTTTGGGCCTGCGATTTAAATTGGCAAAAATAGAGCCAGTCAATTCTAAAACATGGCCAGCCAGACAACTGGACAGAGAGGCCCTTTGCTTGGTCACTCAGGTCCTGGTCATCTTCTGTCTGGACTACTGCAATGTGCTCTACATGGGACTACCCTTGAAAAGTATCTGGAAGCTTCAGCTGATACAGAATGCAGCCATGCTAGCAATCTTGGTTGCCCCAAAGATGGTGCATGTAACACCTCTACTGTGTGAATTAATTGGGTGCCAATTTGCATCTGGGCCCAATTCAAGATGTTGGTTATGACCTTTAAAACCGTACATGGTATGGGCCAGACTATCTGAGGAACTATCTTCATCCCATTACACTGGCCCATCCCAGGCAGGGAAAGTGAACCGCTCCAAACTTGACTGTAGAAAATATGACTTTAGCAGCAGAGTGGTAAATGCCTGGAACTCACTACCTGACTCTGTGGTTTCATCACCAAATCCCCAAAACCTCTACCCTAAGACTGTCCACTGTTGACCTCACCCGATTCCTAAGAGGTCAGTAAGGGGCGTGCATAAGTGCACCAGTGTGCCTACCATCCCTGTCCGAATGTTCACTCTTATCAGTACCAATCTTATGTACATAAACAATGTTACATCTATGTATATTACTAACACGTACTTGACAAAATAAATAAAAAAATCTTAAATTATTTTATTCCTACATACATATACATAAATGCATATGTATTTATGTTTTAATGTATATTTGTAAACAGTCCAGTCTAACCTCACTGGTCCCATCATAATTCTCAGCTTTAAGTAGACAGATCTGCTAATACCTTGAAGCAAGCAAAGTTATGACCAGAAGCTAACACAGGTATGTCAAAAACAGATCATGCTAAACAAATCTTATTTCATTCTTTGGTAAAGTGACTAAATTAGTGGACCAGCAAAATGCAGCAGACATAGTATACTTGGATTTCAGTAAGGCATTTGACAAAGTAGACCACAACCTACTTCTTGCTTAGCTAAAAAATATATGGGATAGACAGTATTACCACCAGATGGATTTATAACTGGCTAACACAATGCACTCAATGTGTAGTCCTTAATAAAACTACATTTACATGGAGGGAAGTATGATGTGGGGTACCCCCACAGTTCCGTTTTAGGCCACGTATTCTTCAACATCTTCATAAATGATTTAGATGAAGGAATAGGAGGGAAACATCAAATTTGTAGAGGACACTAAACTGACAGGAACAGCAACACCTCAGAAGCAACACCCTACTCAAGATCCAGATGGATCTGTATTGACTTGAATACTGGGCTTTATCTAATAAAATGAAATGAAATGCAGAAAAAAGTAAAATTCTACACTTAGACAAGAAAAAAAAACAAATGTACAGGTACAGATTAGATAAAAACTTGGCTCAATAGCAGTATCTCTGAGAGGGATCGTAGAGTTCTAGTGAACAATCATTTAAATTTGAAGCCAGCAGTATGCGGCAGCAGCCAAAAAAGCCAATCCAATCCTAGATCGCGTTAACCGAGGGATAAAATCAAGATCATGTGACATATTAGTTCCACTTTATAAAGCTTTAGTAAGACCACACTTAGAATACTGTATCCAGTTTTGGTCACCATATTATAAAAGAGATGTTGAGACTCTTTTGGAAAGAGTGCAGAAAAGATATTTAGGTAGCTGGAGGCTAAAACATATGAAGAAGGTTGCAGGTATTGGGTATGTCTAATCTAGTGAAAAGAAGAACTAGGGGTAACATAATAGCAGTGTTCCAATATTTGAGGGGCTGCCACAAAGAGGGGATCAACCTATTTTCCAGAGCACCAGAAGACAAGATAAGAAACAATAGATGGAAACTAATCAAGGAGAGAAGCAACTTATAACTAAGGAAAATTTTCGTAATAGTGAGAACAATTAACCAGTGGAACAGCTTGCGTTTAGAAGTTGTAGGTGCTCCATCACTGAAGACTTCCAAGAAGACACTGGACAGCCACTTGTCTGGAATGATACAGGGTCTCCTGCTTGAGCAGGGGCTGGACTAGAAGACCTCCAAGACCCCTTTCAACTCTGTTTTTCTGTTAGACTTTGGTTACCCCTTTGCCATTTCAGTTTTTAAAAAAATTCTGGGGCCAAGTGAGGAGACAGAAAAGTCTTTCACATATTTTTTTTCTGGGGAGCTCCTTCCATCTCTTGCTACAAGCCTGGCCGTGGCCGGAGATGCCCTCGACGCTTTCCCACAAGTCGGCTTTGGCCATAGACGCGGGTGTCTCTTCCAGCCCGTTAAAAAGAGGGCGAGGCTTCGACCGCAAGGCCGTCGCCGCGTCGTAATTTTGTTTTTAACCCTTCTTTGTGAGACCCTGAGAAGGGAAGATTCTCTCCCGGACCCATTTTAGCAGTTTAAAACTTCATTTATTTACGTCCCGCCTTTACTATTTTTATAAATAACTGAAGGCAACGAACATACGCCTTCCTCCTCCAGTTTCCCCCCCCCCCCACAGCAACAACCCTGTGAGGTCAAACTTGAACGCAGTGTTCGTGCCTGTTTTAAGCTTGCAACTTTTGCTTAATTTTGCATTTCTCAGCTACGAAGCCCCTATCGGCGTTTAGCCTATTTAGCTGCATAGAAGCGTCATCTGCTTTTCGTGTGTGTGTGTGTGTGTGTGTGTGTGTGTTGTTTCTTGCTGCCCCGATTGTGGCTACACTCAAGAGCACCCCACCACCAAAGGCGCCCCAAAAGGGACTGGCGTTGCAAAGAGCTGGGTATACCACCGAGCTTTGCCTTTTTAAAAAAAGAAAGGGTGTGTAGAAAAATGCAATTTTATCATCTGATCACCATCCAGCCGGTTATGGAGCAAACAGATGCTGACACGAATCATACGTGAATCATAGTCCAACCCAAGGCCAAATGAGGAGGTCTCGGTTGGCTCCCCTCTACGGTAGCATTTGCAGCCCTGATCTGAGATTTTTTACCTCAATTGACTCTCCCTGAGGATGCGTATGGTAGCTATCAATCCGACACGGGTGATTCCCCCCCCCCCTCCGTGGTTGTTAGTTGCAACTCGTTGTTGTCATTGAAAAGTGCATACCGTAGCACTGAGCTGGATCTCCCCACCCCCATCCCCCGCGCCCTCCCTGCCTCGCGGATGATTTTCCACAACTGCTTCTAATCATAAAATGCCTTTGCTCTTTTGAACGCCCATACAAACTCCGGGCAAGCTGTCCGTCGGCCGCGCTGGCCGAATTGTGCCCGGAAGTGTTTCGCAACCTAGCCCAACTAGGTTCTGAGCGAGCGAAGATCACCTGAAAAGGTAAAATATGGAAAAGTTTAGACTAAGGCAAGGTGTCCAGTCTTGGCAACTTTTAAAACCTGTGGACTTCAACTCCCAGAATTGAAATCCCAGGGATTTCTGGGAGTTGAAGTCCACAGGTCTTAAAAGTTGCCAAGGTTGGACACCTCCGGGTCCAAGGAAAAGCCAAGAAGGGAGAGGAGTTGGGAAGCATGGTCTCTCTTCGCTGCTTGTGCACGATCGGGGCTTGGCAGAGCAGTGGTGTACGCGCCGCGGTGGTCGGCACGGACTGGGCATCGGTAGACTCTGGGACTACAACTCCCATCATTCTCCCGGCCGGCCCTCAAGAAAGCTGGGATACTCGACACGCGTGGGCGGCACGTGCGCCGCCCGCGTGAGTTGCTGTCTTGACTTGCGAACCGCAGCGCCCAGGCTGAGCCTCTCGACAAAGGACCCCTATTCACCCCTCTCGGCAATTGTGGTTTGTAAATGTCGATTTGTCATTTTATGTAGGAAGGAAGTAGGAGTACCATAGCTGGGCTGCAGATAAGATAAGCAGAACCGAGTTTATAGTTTTCGGTAGGTCTTAGGATTCCTTTGTATCCTTTGACCTGGGATTTTTGCAGCCCGGATCTGATAGCCCTCATAACAAATTCAGCCTAATGTTGGCAACCATAGTTAAAGGCACAGCAAAACTATCCACCCACACAGTCTGGTTTCTTCAAGACCTATATGATAGCATTAGTAGGTGTAAAATGTTTGGGAGATTGTTAACTACGGTTGCAATGCATTCTTTCTTCTCTGCTTGTAGATCAAAATGGGATTCATCTTTTCAAAGTCTCTGGATGAAAGCCTAAAGAATCAGAAGGAATTCATGCTTATGAATTCTCGACTTCAGGTGGGTTTTTGCATTATAGAACTTTGTAACAATGTGAAGATTTTAGAAATACTGTATGATCCTGTTCTCTCTTCCATTTTAAAAAAAGATTTCTTTTTAGAGTTAGGCCAAGTCTTCAAAATACAGTAATAGAAAAATAAAAGATAAAATAAGGTGCCCATGTCAGTTCATTTTGTCCAAGTCTAAGGGGGAGATAGTTGATATATTTCATTTGGTAATAAAATTATACCAAATTGCTAGCTACTAGAACACATTTTTATTTATTTTATCATACTTAAGAATTACCCATCTCCCTCACAGAGGGAGGCCTTTAATTGCTGAATCCTATATATGTCTATTCATAAGTACATTTCATTGAGTTCCAGTTATTTTTTTATGCAATGCAGATTCATACTATATTGTTCTATTTAGAAATCAGTTACTGATTTCAATATAACTGTGCCCAGGTAAGTAGATACTGTATTCTAACATTTGTTACCTTTGTGTAACAATTTTACATGAGGACATGATTTCTGAGTCGTAACTGGAGTTCCAGGCAAGGCAGAGCCATCAGAACTTTGAATCTGGGTTGCAGGTTACTTTTTCAAGATCCATTGTAACTTTAAACAGTTGTTAAGGGATTGGTTGTAAGTCAAAGGTTGACTCAGCCTTCCATCCTTCCGAGGTAGGTAAAATGAGGACCCAGATTGTTGGCAATATGCTGACTTTGTAAATCGCTTATAGAGGGCTGTAAAAGTGCTATGAAGCGGTATATAAGTCTAAGTGCTATTGCTAAAGAGTGCCTGTACTTAATAGTCTCCTGTTTTGGAGTATTTGAACCTTGTAGCAGTAATTACATTGACTTGACACCTACTGTAGCTATTGACCTTATTTGACATTATGTGACACTGGTAATTTTGAATGATCGAGAATTATGATGTGACACTTACACGTTTTTTGAGGAAATAATATTAGGTTTTCTGTTCATAAAATCTTGGAGCTGACTAGCTGTTAAAAAATTAACGTTGGAAGAAATTTGATTGGACTATAACTTTTCACTTTTCTTTACTGATTCATACATTAAGAGATAACCAATTACATATGGTGAATCCATGACTATATAATGAATTGAGTCTGGTTTTAAGGGCTATACTAAAACATACCTTTCTCTAGACCAAGTGTTATCAAATTTGCAGATAGTTCTGTAAATGTTTTTAAATAAAAATGTTGCATTCTGACAAATACAAGTTTTCATAATATTGAGACCTTGTACAATTTTCCTGTCTCTTTTGTCAGAAGCTGATGAGAGAGTCTCATTTTTCTAAGTCATCCAAAATAAAAGATGAATATTTATGCAGTAATTTGAACAAGTGTATGATATTTTGTAATTCAACAAGTAGTTTAAGATAATAATTATGAAATTATGAAAATAGGTACCAAATATATAAAGGCTGAAAACATTGTCATTCTGTATTACTGATGTCAGGCCGAAGCCATTTTATTTGGGATCTTGGGCCTGCCACATTTTATATTATTCTAATATGCATTTTCTACTGTGGGAAAATGGGAGGGGGGATTGCATGAGGTTGTTAGTATGTAGCCATCACAAATTCTTTCTAGAAAGCCAAGGTCATCCTTTGTCTCTGCACCTGCACAGAAGGAGAGGGGTGGATTCTGCCAGCATGGCAATAGAAGATTGGATAACGTGATGGACTTGTGGGTGTGGGGGCAAGGACTTGAACTTTCAACTGGGTGGTGAAACCCGGGAGAATTCAGATTCGGGTTTCACTCAGATGTGCCAACATGGCTCTATTAATAAATTGGAACTTTGAGGAATACTTTGCCTTGGACTCTGATTTAATTTAGGATGCTATTTGGAACCCTGACTACTGAAATGTATAAGTAAAATCTTTTTTTTCTTTTTTACATTCAGCTAGAAAGGCAACTTCTGATGCAAAATCAAATGCGTGAGAGACAGATGGCCATGCAGATTGCGGGCACAAGGGAGTTTCTCAAGTATTTTGGAGCATTTTATGGCCTTACAACTGTGAGTCTAACAATTAGGTATGCAGTTATCCCCCCCCCCTTAAATGGCAAATGACAGACAGATTTTATTGTTTTTACTCTCATTCTTCAGTTTTTAAAGGATACATTTAAAATAAAACATTAACTAATAAATAAATATAACTGATTGTACATTCCAGTCTAGAGGTGTACATGAAATGAAAAAGGTGTTTTGATCCAGGCACAGACCAGCTATGCATGCTTTATTATGGATTACAATCACATTAGTGATTATCTCTCTTTTCTGTTCCTTTCAAATAACAAATACTACATCACATAAGGAAGAGTCCTTCACAATACTGGTTTATAGTGTATTATGGCAGAGTATGTATGCTGCCTGTCACTCCAGCTTGGTTTCGCCTGATAGCAAAAGAAACTAAGCAACCTGAGTTGGCTTAATATTAGACCTGAATTGACATTTCTGACTTATATCTCCAGTTGTGATTTCCATTGGAGCCAACCTAGTTCTATTCTTAATTTAGCAATATTGGTCTATGAAAAGAGGGATAAACAAAGGCTCCTGGTTTGCATTTTTTTTGGTTGACTTCTGACAACTAGCCCCTGCAGGATTTTGGGCATAGTTTGCCATTGCCTTCTTCCGAGGACTGAGAGAGCGCAACTGTCCAAAATCACTGAGCTAGCTCTGTGCCTAAGGCAGAACTAGAACTCAGTGTCTCTCAGCTTTTAGCTGCTGCCTTAACCACTACATCATGTTTGCTCTATCAAGCAACATTAAAACAACGCTTCCTGATTGGTTTAACCATTTTTATTTGCTTTTTATTTGCATTTGTTAGGTTTATATCCCACCTTTCCTTCGGGAGTTGAAAGCAATGTACATAGCACTCCAGCCTCCATCTTTGCCCTTTGAGATAGTTTGGTCTGAGTGACTGGTCCAAATTCACCTAGTGAGCTGCTATAGCTAAGGGTGGACTTGAAGTTGACTATCTGCATTCTTAGGCTAACATCTTAACCTCTATATCACTCTGGTATATCAAGAAATATGGGCTAGTAAGCTTGCTTGCTTAGAGTAAACCGCTGGAATGGGAGGAGAGAATTTTCTTATCAAGAAGCATCTTGCATTTTGGTGTGGAAAATATAATATTAGAACAAATATTTATCATAATTATCTTCAGTTAATATGACCAGAAACAAATTTACAATAAATGAGTAAAACAACGGGAGATTGTTCTGCTATAATCTGGTGAACTGAAAAAGCCCTTACAATAATAAATTAATCAATTGTGGGATTTACACTTAGCACAACAAAATATAACTGTTAGCATAATTGTTAGCAAAACTACATTAATAGCACAGTAAAAGAACTGAATATGTGTGAGATTTGGTTATCCATATTATTTGCATAATTATACCAAATGAAAATATAAACTAAAAGCTACGGAGCTTTATTGCCACAAAACATGTTTAATTTCAGCATTAAGTAATCTTAATATTTTGCATTTAAAGCATTTTATCTGTATATTGATTATATTACTTTTTATTGCCTATTTATCCAGTATATAATTTTTTTTTCAATACAGAGCAATAAAAAATAAGAATCCTCAATTCTTTATTCCAGTTATACCTCTGAGCTTTATACTTGCCTATCAGTACGATAAGGGGTATGGAACTTTACTACAAAGAATGAAAGGTAAGTACTGTAAACTCTTTACAGAAAGTTAACATCAGTGATTAACTCTGGTCTTACAAAACTGATGCAATATATATATATATATATCTTTTTCTTCAGGTGAAGCCGAGAACATAATTGACACAGACTATGCTGTGCTAGAAATGCCAAAAGGACCTATCACTTTTGATGATCTTGAAAAAGCCAGAAGAGCACAAAGCAAAATTTTTATTGAGAAATAAAATAGGTACTGTATTTTTCGGAGTATAAGACGCACCGGAGTATAAGACGCACCTTAGTTTTGGGGGAGGAAAATAGGGGGAAAAATCTATCTACCAGGTATTCATCTGGCTAGCGTCCTTAGTCTGGTCAGCTTCAGCACATTATTTTATCCCCTGGTTAGGGCTGAAAAAAATCATCTTCAGAGGAAGTAGCAATGAAAACATCCTGCAAGCCGGGAAGATTGTTAGCACCTCGTTAGGGCTGGGAAAAAAAGCTTCGAAAAGCTACATTCGGAGTATAAGACGCACCCAAATTTTCAGCCTCTTGGGGGGGGGGAAGGTGCGTCTTATACTCCGAAAAATATGGTATGTTTATTACATTGCTGACTTAAACTCTGACACAAGCATGGTATGTGGGGCCTTTTCTAAAACTTTAAAAGTTCATCATCTTGTCCATCAAAAAAGGAATATAAGGGTGCTAAAACCAGATCTTCGTTCTCCGTCCCAAACAAAGAGAGGCATATTTTTAACTATTTTAATTAGGAGCAGGAGTGGACAGTTTCTATTGATTATCACTGACTCAAATTGTATAAGCTGACCAAATAAAGTGGAAACTTTTAAAGTATTGCCTCTGTATCATCTGCTTTATTAAATAAAACCATGTAATTCAATAGGAATTCTATTATTTTTATTTATTTTTAAACTACTTTTATTTTTTATTCATTTTATTATCTCATCTTCTTGTGTAGACTGACCTCGATACCCTTTGTGGGTATCCATCATAATATATCATGAAATACATAGTAATGGCAGAGAATCGAACAGAATAAAGATACTGTTACTAGAAAGAAATCCTGCCGATAACCTGTAGGAACCTTGTGTACACAGTCAAAATCACCTTGCAGTATTTTCATACAAGGGTGCAGCTGCTTTCTAAACTGATGTTTAAGTTTTCCTTATACTTTTCCAGGACAAACAGTAATTCGGAAAAAGAAGAGAGTGGTTATGAGAGCTGTTCTATTGACCTTATGAGTTGATTTGGAACATAGATATTTTCATCTGGGAAAAAAAACCTTTTCATCAGCACATTGTTCTCTTTAAAAAAAGAACTTCAAGAACAATTAATTGAACTGTTAGGTATTTTGGTTCATGAGCATGCAGTCACAACCTCTGTGTGTGTGTGTGTGTGTGTGTGTGTGTGAGTGTGAGTGAAATAAACACTTGTAGCTTTGAGGATGGGTTGTAAATGGACTTTTTAAAACTTCATTGTAACTTAAAATGGTTGTTCAGCAAGCGGTCACACATCAGGGACTGCTTATACTTGCAGTAATAGACTGGGAGATTATCTAGGATAGGGGTCTCCAACCTTGGCAACTTTAAGACTTGTGGACTTCAACTTCTAGAATTCCACAGCCAGCAAAGCTGGCTGAGAAACTCTGGGAGTTGAAGTCCACAAGTCTTAAAGTTGCCAAGGTTGGAGACCCCTGATCTAGGATGTCTTTGCTTCCACAGGTAACAACTAGTTTTCCAGTTTTGTTTGTGGTAGGCCACAAGGAGTCACTGGTAGATGGAACACAGGTGTGCCATTTGCACAGTCGGCAGCAGCAGGCCTGGTTATTAGGGGACAGATTACCATTTTTCACCTTTTTTTCTCAAAGTGTGTTGTGCCTTATTTGATCCTGAGGACATAATATGTACCTATCTGAAGCTTTAGAGGTCAACAGTAATTTTTTTATAGTGGTGCAATGGTTTTCATTTATATCTACGTACCTAATATTTGGATAGGACCTGAATAATTAAATTTCTCATGGTTAGTGATAATTTATTCATTTTCTTTCTAGGTACAATATTCAAATAGAAATGTCCTCGTATATTGGATTTCTTATAAGCCATATAATTAGTATTTATTTTCCATAACCGATCCATCATGCAGTATTCACTGAGTTGTGGTAAACCATTAATACTTATTAGCTATCCAGATGAAATAAGTCCCTCAAAGTTTCTATGAATTCTGAGTGCATACAGTACAGGTAGTCCTTAACTTATGACCACAATTGAGCCCAACATTTCTCTTAAGTGAGACATTGTTAAATGATTTTCGCCCCATTTTATAACCTTTCTTGCCACAGTTGTTAAATGAATCACTGCGGTTAGTAGCAGAGTTGTTAAGTGAGTCTGGTTTCCCCATACTTTGCTTGTCAGAAGGTAGCAAAAGGTGATCACATGACCCTGGGGCACTGTAACTCTCATAAATAGGAGTTGCCAATGACCATGGGAATGCTGCAATGATCGTAAGTGTGAAAAATGGTCATAAGTTAGTGTTTTCAGTAAATCAAGCTCGGAGACCCCGCAGAAGCTGCAAAGTGTAGATGTTTGGCAGGAGTTCCAAAAACAGGAAAAAGTTTAACAATGGACATTCAAGAATGACTCCTTAAGATAGATTTCAGCACACGGACAGCAGCCATCCCCCGTATAATCTGGTTCTGAAGAAATATGAGCTATAAAGTGTAAGAATGACATTTGAATTGTATTCAGAAAGACTGATAAACGATGGGGGGGGGGGGGGGAAGCTGAACGCCTATGTTCAGATATTGTGATTACAAGCATCTAGAAAAGGAACATCAAGCACTCAGTGCAGTGTTTGGATCATCTTCAGAGGTTAATCACATCTCAAGCAGAGTAATCCAATTTAGTGGTGATCAAAGACGTAGGCAAAGTCAGCAGATGAAATCACTGCTGATAAGGTTACAGCTAGAGCAGGGGTCAGCAACCCGCGGCTCTGGAGCCACAAGTGGCTCTTTCTTCCCTCTGCTGCGGCTCCGTCGCTCAAAATATGCGTCACAACTGCCAATGTGCGACACCCACTGACGTGCAATTTATTAAGCTTTTCAACCCCCAGTAGGCCAACCATGGATAAATCAAAGAAAAGAAAAGTTTCAGAATAAAACAGAACATTTAATTCAACTACATATGCTAGTTCTGTGGCCACTCAGGAAATAGTCAGGCACAGGAAGAGTTTTGTGGCTCCCGGTGTTTTGTTTTCTGTGGAAAACTGGTCCAAATGGCGCTCTGAGGGTTTAAGGTTGCCGACCCCTGAGCTAGAGTAACATTAAGGGAGGAATAAAACATTATGATACCCTGTAAATTAAAGCTCCTGGGATTGAATAAAATAAATATCTGAAGTTTACCATTTGGAATCACTACAGGATTGTAGTGTTCTTAGTCTGAGCCAAGCAGCTGGGACAAGAGGTCAGTGAAGATCTGTCAACCCCAACATAGCTGGGCGAGACCAAAGAAGCAAGCATAAAGTTCAGGAAGATATTTTTACTGTTACTATGGAATCGAGATAGAATCTTGGAAACTGCAATAAGAATTTTGAAGTCTAATTTATACCGAATTAAGCCAGAGTCTTTGAATGACCTGGGATATTCATCCCAGATTTTTCTTCGGCTAGGCCCAACTTCCAGTTATGAGATAAGCTGTCAACTGACTCACCTGCTCCCTCTGAATTGCTTTCCTTTTCCTGTCTCTCTGCAACCTCCTCGGGTAGTGTTTCTCAATCTTGACAGATTGAGAGGTACTTCTTAAAACTGCCAAGGTTGAGAAACACTGTAGCACCTGGGCAGCATGTTTGCTTGAAAAAGTGTCAGAAAGGCTTAAGCACCTGTGAAAAGGCATCTATCAACTCAACAGATTAGCAGAATGTTTGACCAAACTTTTGATGGATGGTCCGTGTGATTTGCTGGGGCTCTGGGTTCTTTAGTTCTCTGGCTCAGGCACTGGAATTAGGTAAATTCTATTTGTTTGCTAAATCTGGTATTGTTAGTGTCACGGTGTGATTATTGCCTGTTACATGTATATGCAGGGAGATGCATCCCTATCTAATATAATGGTTTATTCCTGAGCACGTGATTGATATGTTCTTGTACGCATGTGTGCATTCCATTCTCCGTTCTATCCTTCTTCTTCTTCTGTCTTCCATTGAGAGAAAACGCACATTTATATCAAAGATGTAAACAAATGAGGATTTATTATTTTTGTACCGAAATAAATATTTTACTTAGACTTTTAAACTGCGGTTTTGTTTCTAATGTCTGATGTCCGGGAAAAGATCAAACATCTCCTCTGTGAGATTAATTCTCACATCTGTCAGTCTCTAGCCACAAAGCATTTGTAACACAAACTGTTTTCATGCAGTGTTCAACCTTTCCTTTAATAAATCCTTGATGTGAATCCTGCACTTACAGTATGTACAGTTTTTACATTAAATAGGATAGGGATTAATTGGTAATATGGCAGAGGTGGGTTTCAGCAGGTTCTGACCAGTTCTGGAAAACCGGTAGTGGAAATTTTGAGTAGTTCGGAGAACCAGTAAATACTACCTCTGACTGGCCCCGCCCCATCTATTCTTTGCCTCCCGAGTCCCAGCTGATCTGGAGGAAATGGGGATTTTGCAGTAACCTTCCCCTGGAGTGGGGAGGGAATGGAGATTTTGCAGTATCCTTCCCCTGCAACGCCCATTAAGCCACGCCCACAGAACCAATAGTAAAAAAAATTGAAACTCACCACTGTATGGGTGCTTAAACCTCTGCAAATCATAAGCTTACTGGTAGTTCCCGACTTATGACCACAGTTGAGACTGGAATCTGTCATTGAGCCAAGTGATTGTTAAGGGACTTATTCACTAAACAAATGCAATCCTTGCATCCCCAGTTGTAGTTGTTAAGTAATCTCCAGGGACGCTAACAGGAGTTCCAGGTAAGGAATGCAAGGTGCATCGGGAAGCCCTGGGAAGTGTCCACAGGGGGAGAGAGAGAATACATAATTGGGCTGCAGAAATGGAGCTAAGATCTTCAGGATGCTAGCTTTGTTCCTGCAGCCCACCAATCCATCCACTGGTAGGAAATCCTTTGTCGGATTGCAAGATTGGATTTTAATGCTCGTGATACCAATTAAGGATTTAAACCCCACCCCCCCACCCCAAAGGATGGAGGGGGAATCCTGGGGCTGGAAGTTTCGGAAACCACGCAGAGCTGGTAGGCAGCCTTTCACTCTAAGAGCTGTGCTGCTGGGCAGGAATCCCAACTTCACATGGTTAGGCAGTTTTTTCAGACAGACTTCAGAGATGAGAGGGAATAATCTCAGGAGGTGGCAGAAGCTTGCAACCTTCCTGCTGGCTTCCCCACTGACTTTCTGGGGAAGCCGGCAGAGATTGTAAATGATAATCACATGATCATGCAGTTTGGTGGCAACCAGCCATTAAGTGTGAACAGGTTGCCAATGACCCAGTTCGCAATCATATGACTTGGAGGATGGGGAAATGCTTTACAACAGCCAGAAGTGCCTAATATGTGTGTGTGTGTGGTGTGTGTGTGTGTGTGTGTGTGTGTGTGTGTGTGTGTGTGTGTGTGTGTGAAAACCACTCACACATTAATCACGAAATCTCCAGAACCGTAAAGCCTACAAACTTGAAATTTGCCACGTATGTTCCTCTTGGCTTCTAGATGCTCACTAAGAAAGGATTTTCGAAATGACCATCGGAGTATGAGTATTTCTTATATTATTATTAACAAGCTCTGATGCTAAGGAGTTCTACTCCCCCTCCCAACCTGAAAAGAAATTTGATCCAAATGCAAAACACAAGCAGAGGAATTTCAGTTTGGCTTTTGCTTTCACCGCAGCAAGCAGCTTTACTAAGGAACAGTTGAGCAAAGCCACGCACAGACTCCTTCCTGCTCACACAGCAAATACTGTGAGTTTCCAAACACCCCTCAACTCTCTCACACACTAACAGGACGCTAGCCAGGTGAATACCAATGGATGCTGGTAGGCAGAGACAGATTTTTTCTCCCTTATTTTCCTCGTCAGTTCAGACGAATCTGTTCCTTCTACTGTAACACCAGTTAAAAGGAAAAGGCAAAAAGTGCAGAAAAAGATTTACAGATCTTTTGTAAAGATCTGTAGGTCATGCGATTAGGAAAACACAAGTAAGGGAAACTGCACACAAGTATCGTCAAACTCATCCCCAAGTCAGTAGACAGGCTGTAAAGTATTATTAACACGCTCTGATGCTAATTAGACGTTCTACTCCCCCTCCCAACCTGAAAATAACTTCAGAGAATGGGATAGCATAGGAGAGGCTTCTGTGGGGCAATGCTGAGGGGGAGAAGGGGATAGGATAGGGGAGAGTTCTGTGGGGCAAGGTTAAGGGAGAGAAGGGGATAGGATAGGCAAGGGTTCTGTGGGGTAAGCCTGAGGGAGAGAAGGGGATAGGATGGGGGAGGATTCTGTGGGGCAAGCCTGAGGGAGAGAAGGGGAGAGGCCTCTGTGGGGCAAGCCTGAGGGAGAGAAGGGGATAGGAGAGAATCAATGGGGCCAGCCTGAGGGAGAGAAGGGGGATAGGAGAGGAGAGGCCTCTATGGGGCAAGCCTGAGGGAGAGAAGGGGATAGGAGAGAATCAATGGGGCCAGCCTGAGGGAGAGAAGGGGGATAGGAGAGGATCAATGGGGCCAGCCTGAGGGAGAGAAGGGGGATAAGAAAGTAGAGGCTTCTGTGGGGCAAGCCTGAGGAGACAAGGGGAGAGGAGAGGCTGATCGTAACTACTCATTAATTTTCAATCTCTAAATGTCGATTTATCAAACCCGATCACATAGTTCCATAGCGGAGCACGTGTATTTAGCTAGTGGGCTAAAAAATATCTTTTCTGAGGACATTGTAATTTCAAATGGCTGTTAAATGACTAGTTGTAAGTCTAGGATTACCAGTATTTTGACCCTTAAAATCATGCCTAAAGAACAGGTCAAAATCTTCAGCCCAACTAGATTCTGCAATTGGGAAGCAGGATATACATTGTTGAAATCTGCCATTTCCTCAAGACTTTCTTTTTTCTTGCACTTCAAAGAATGTTCATTTGTAGATATTTTTATGATTGGTCAATTCTTCTATAAAATGCCTGGATAGGGCTACACTCTTTCATAGCAAAGATCTGGATCATCATCCTTCATTTCAGCAGTGAAATAGCTTTAGTTTTGCAATTGAAGTAAAGAAGTCAAAATTATGTGCAAAAATAATAGGAAATGTACAGTTTAAAAAATATTTAATACTCTGTTATCTTAGTATACATTTAAAGCAAATTATTCTGAATTCTATCGTACTGGACCACAGACCAATTAGCAAATAAAAATACAGAAGTGTTTTACAAAATACAATCTATTTATATAAAATGGTATAGATTAAAAAAAGTTCTAAAAAGCAGTAGTTGTTTTATCACTTTACTCAATGGAGCAGTCTTATCTGTGCAGCATTTTTTTTCCTAAAGCAAGTCACAGCAATTATTGGTATCATAGTAAACCATTATAATAAAGTGAATAGCGCCCTGGGAAAGGGGGGAAAAACAGATTATTTGTAGTACCCTTTTATATTAACACACTTTATTAAAACACATTTGCTTTTGTAGGCTACAGCTCACTTCATCAGAAGCATGGAGTGAGCTGTAGCTCAAAGAAGTTAAACGTTTTAATAAAATCTGGTAATCTGAAAGGTGCTACTAGATTCGTCCTGATTTTTGACTATCCTAGACTAACAGTTTTCTTCCTATAGTGGAATAGGAAAATAACTGAGAACACTATTGATACACAAATGGTATAATAATGTAATGTTTAAATGATATGTACAAAACTGTTATCACAGAATTTTTTTAAAAAATTGATTGGTTATTATAGTTTTTGAATTGTGAGAGCGACCAATATTATTCTGAAAGCACAAATGAAATCAAGGCCTCATGCATAAGGACAGGAGCCAGACGGATGCAAGAGCTCAGTAAACATAATTTTTTGAGAACCCTCCTCTCTTGAAAGTCTCGTGTCTTTTAAAATCTTGAACCGGAACACTTTTAAAGTAGTCTCCAATCCAGCCTTGAAAGACTGTATCCAGAAACTTCCTTGAATATGTGGAAATATTTGTGCCAAAAAACAGAATCTGCTTGAATTTCCATTTAAACAGAGCCAAATTGAAATGAATAAAATGAAAAAGAAATCTGGACAATGCTTTTACTTTTGACAGCACAATCCTATCATGTTCACTTAGAAATAAATCTAAGCTCAAAGAGTTTTACTTTGTACAAGCATGTATATGGCTGCAACAATGGAAATTCAAAATTGAGTAGGTTTCGAACAAAGCACTTCAATATTTTTGTTAAATGTTTGAAGTTCCTTAAATCAGGAAAGTAGAATATTTCAATTCTATTAGATCAAACAAAAAAGTCTTGAAAAAAATAATTGTGGAAGAACTTTTCTTTGCATTACACAAAATTCCCTGAGTTTTCTTCCTTTATATGGAATATGAAATCCTCGATCAAATGAATGCAGTTCAAAAAACAAGACTGATGTTGAACCTGATGCCTCATGTTGCTTTCAACCTGATGCTACAATAATTTGGTTAACCGGGGAATCCCACTACCAAGCATTTACAACAATATTCTACAAAATCAAAATGCAGTTTCTGTACAATAAATTTTGTATTAATGTACAAATGTGCAATGTATCACCCAAAGCCATTAAAAATATACAGTCAAAGTCTCTCTTAAAATGCTATTGGAAAAAAAATTAAGCCATCAACAACAGGATAACAGACATTTTACAAAATGTAACCATTTACAATTTCAACCTCCCTGCCCCCTTTGTTGCTTAACATAATTTCCTCTTTAAAATAAAATTAAGGTTTACCTGAGCAAATTAGATACTGGGATGGCTCCTCTCATAAAGGAACTTCCTATCACCTCCCACCAATAGAATTACGGTTTGTGCATGGATTCTCCAAAATAAACGGGTCCTGTTCCCTTACCAGCGAGTCAGACTGAGGAAGCTGGCATGTTTGAAGAGGAGCTTCACATATATGCCAGGCCTAGTCAGTCCACTTTGATATATATGCCAGTGCTCATAGCGGCACAAACAATTTTAAACTGACACTCACAAGCTGGACATCTGCATTTTGAGGTACTTGTTTAATTCCATACAAGAGTCACATTGCTGTACCTTCTTCTATGCTTGAGGTAGGTAGGTAAGTAAACTGACTATAGAGGCTTATAGAATATGGCCACCTACCCTACATTTTGCTATAAATGCATTTCAAGTTTTAATTTGGCTTCTGTAGCAATGAGCCACTGCTTCTTTGACCAAACTAACTCATCCGATATTGGGAATTTGAGTTCAAATTTGCTTAAAAGAAATTTTACATTTCAAAAGCAAGACTTGGCGGTCAAACTATGGAAAAAGGAATTCAGTTCACTTGCTTTCCTCTTGATTTTTTATGGACAATCCTTAAGTTAACATAGAGTTTGAAAGCACAAGAGTGCCAGAAACAGCGTACTATTTTGCAAACATGAAGTTGTGCCACTGATACGGACAAGAATAAATCTGCAGGGACTAACCCTTATTTCACAATGTAGGCAGTGTAATTGCAACCAATTCCTATTACACGGCTGAAGTCACATACAGCCAAATGATCCAATAACCCAAGAAAAGATGGGCCATGATTATCCTGGTAACATCACACATACATCATCCTATAAAAGTTAAGGAAATAACAAGACTAACAAGGATTAAGCTGCTACAATATGGTTTCAATTTTGCACCTTTAGGAGACATACCGCATTTTTGGAGTATAAGACGCACCTTTTTACCCCCCAAAAGAGGGTGAAAACTTGGGTGTGTCTTCTACACCGAATGTAGCCCCACCCTTTGGCCTCTGTCTTCCAGCAATTTACCTGCTTGCAGCAAACAGGGAAGAGCCTGTTAATTCAAGCAAGTCATTAGCAGCTTCCAGACCCCCAGGTGATTTGCCATGTGCTAAAATGAAACTGAAACTAGCTGCAAAGAGGCAAATAGCTGGGAGAGACATGCAGATTTTTATTTTCTGCTGAACTGGATGCAAGGGGGTAAGTGAATAACTATAAATGTCTGTAGAATGTTCAAATTATTAGACTTCTTTTTTAAAGACTGCTTTATTATTGTTCTAGAGTCTAGACAACTTAACAAAATAAAGAAGCTTTTTAAAATAAATGCTTGCTCTGAAGAGGCCCAGTGCTATTGTATCTTCTTTTAAATAATACAGAATAATGTATACTTCCAGAAATTTTAATTAATTTTAACAGCTCTGTACAAGTATAGTCTGAAATGTAACAGTGTCCTGTTTAGTATTAGAGTTAAACCCTGACTTACCTTGGAGTAGATCTATTTAAATAATTGGGAGGAGTTAGTGTGACTACATTTAAGAAAACTTTCTGGCATAATGTACATTTCTCCAATTCTTTGCTATTTCTATGGGTCAGGGACACATGCACAGAAATACACAGCAAACAGTGTATATCATCTGTGCTGTTTGCTGTTTGGCAAATTGCTTGGAGGCAGAGGCCTTTTTTCCTTGTTTTCCTCCCCCAAAACTAAGGTGCGCCTTATACTCTGGTGCGTCATATACTCCGGTGCGTCATATACTCTGAAAAATATGGTAGTTAAGCTTTACAAGTCCACAAACACAAAGGTAGGAAAATTTGCTATTTGCTTATTTAAAAAGGCAATTTTAATAAGTTTTCTTAAAAAAAAATACTTATCTGTTCTCTTACCCCCCCCCCCCCCAAAAAATATACAGTGCATTATACTGCCTCAACAGGCATATCTGCTTCTTTTGCCCAACTGCCACTGGCTCAGATAGGCATATCGTTGCTCACTCAAGTACTAAACCTATGATTTGTTCTCTTCACTGGAGCCATAACGCCTCGACATGGTAAAAACTAGCTAAACTAGCATTTTAAAAAATGCAAGCCCTTTTGTAAGCCATGAAAAAGCATGCAAAACCATTTTGTTTCCTATAGAAAAGGCAAACAGGAATTCCTATGGGGCTTTTTGGAATGTAATCCACAGGCATTCAGAATTGCTTTATGAATTCTGGCAGGATAGAGAGGTCTTCCGCATTCTGCAAAAGTTTCCTTTTTTGGATGCCACACTGAAAGTCTGGGGATCTCCCACGATATAAAGGCAACTCCAAGAACCAGTTGTGCTATTTCCTCCTCTTATCTTGAGAGCTCTTTGCTTTTCTACCATGTCTTTTTATGTTGAATGCATATTCTCAAAAGAACTGCATAATCATATACAAGAAATACGCAATGGGCAAATGAACAAATGAATCTCATCTACTTATAGGAAACACAATGGACAAATGGACACTAAAAAAAAAGTGTAGAAATCATTTTTTCTAACCAGCACAAGTGATCGAGACCACAGCATGAATCTGATGTCCGTAGGCATTGCTAAGCTTCATTTCAAAACATTTGTTCCTCTTCAAAGTGATGCCTTTAGGAATGTGCTTTTCTTTAACAGTTGTGCTGAAGCCGAATAGTATACATTCTGCAGGTAATCTACTGTTTAAGAGCACAATTCTATCTGTCTTCTTAGAATAAGTCTCAAGAAATTAATAGGGTATACCCCATGGAATAGACGATATAGGATTGCAGCCTAAATTTTCTTCAGCTGAGAAAAGAAAATTTCTGTAGACCAACTCTCCACCTTTCCATGACTTTTCTTCTTGACATTTTGATCTGTAAATCTGTTTACAGGTGATACTGACTATCTGCTGTTTTACTCTTTTAAAAAAGGAACTCCTTTTTCTATCAAAGTGCTTTCCATGGGTGCACTGTGGTAGCATTCCTGATGAAGAAGCTAAAGCAGAGATCTTCACTGTTTGTACATTCTGATGGGATGATTTCCCCAAAGTCTCCAACCTCAAGGATGGGAGGAAGATGTATGGGAAGGCCGATAGTCTACAATTGCTTAAGGAGCAAAGTACATTTGCTCTGCATGTTTTCATGTCCCCTTGGATCAAGTTCAGGATTTTCATCCACCCAGGCCTTCCCTTATGACATCCACTCTCAAAGCAAGATCCCTAAAAGATGGCCGCTGCTTTGCATTATTATTCCAGCACTCTGACATGATGGTATAAACCTTGATAAAATAAAAACATCAGTATGAGATAACAATAACAATGACATCAATAATAACAATCCATTAAGGATCATAAGGGGCTATTTATTTTAACTCGGATTAATAACCTTGGATTATTAATAACCTTGGAACCAAAGACATTGAACACTTTGGTATACTATACATTAGCTCATATAAAAATCTTCCTCTCTTAGTATCTTATACTAAATGCATCTAATTTGTAGGCATACAATTCCTTGATTAGGCAAGAACAAGACTGAGGAAGTGGTTTAGTCTACATCAGGGGTATCAAACTCAAGGCCTGCAGGCTGGATTTGGCCTGTGGGGTGCTTAGATCTGGCCCACGGGGTCACCCTGGAAACAGAAAAGGACTGGCTCACGGTGCCTCTGCCAGCAAAAATTGAGCTCGGGGGGGCTGCATGCGGATCTCCCAGACTCCATTTTCTGCCGCGACGGATTCCTGCAGCCCTCTGCCAGCAAAAATGGAGCTCGGGGGGCAGTGGGCTGCAGAAGGCTGTTGTGGCCGAAAACGGAGTCTAGGAGCCTGTTTTCACTGGCAGAGTGCTTGGACCTCCACAGGCACCCCCGACACGAGTGATTTCAAGCTGGCCATGCCCACCCTGGCCATACCCACCCCAGCCCCTCAAGGTCAAACACAACCCTGATGCGGCCCTCAATGAAATTGAGTTCGACAACTCTGGTTTACATGATATATGATTTTACAGAAAGAGAATAAAATTCAAACTGTTCTGTAGGGAAAGCAGAAATTGATTACTTTCCCCAATTTCCACCTATATCTTCATCTCCATCTTACCTATTAAATTTCTTCTATTGCCAATGAGGCTGGTAATCATAATTCTAAAGTACTGAGAAAAAATTATCATTTCATTTAGCCATGAGGTTGTATCCCTCAAGTAAATTTGGGGATGCTGTGTTATACACTTAAGGTCATTTCCTATTTTCAAAAGAAACATCTATATTCTCATTTGAGAATACTTTTATGATATTTTATATTGGGAAGTGAAAACAATCTTATTAAAGTCAAGTAGAAAAAAACATTATTTGCCTGCTTTGTTATTATGGTTGTTAGGACTACATCCAAACGGTTGGGTTGTTAATATATAAACAAGCCACCAATCTGTGTTTGTATATATTTAAGTACTACAACTTTAAATGTATTGCTGTATTCTGATTGGCTGTAGTGTTTCACGTTTGCCATAAAAGGGAGCTAGAGATCATGGTTCGTTCTCTCTGCTGATTCATTCGTGATTGACTTTGTGTCTGATAGTGAGCTCTGTGTGAAACTCTATTACTCTTTGATAGTAATGAAGTGTTTGTAAGCTGTAATATCTTTGTTTGATGTTTAAGACAAAGACAGGCTGGTAAGAAGATTATTGTACTTCATGATATTGACTGACTGAACGTGTATGACCTGGACTGTTTAATTTGACTGTGCTATTTATCTAAAAGTAAACTACTTTATACACTTTAATGAGTCTGTTTGTGACTGGATCATTACTCCTATCCACTGGTTACCACGCTGAAACACCCCCTTTCTACGTGCATGTCCCTGATAACTCAGGGGTCGCTCTGCACACTTCTTAACAATGGTACAATAAGAAAACATTTATGACCATAATAAATGTCCATTGAATTCAAAATCCACTGAATTCATTTTAGGAATGACTCTTGTTCAATGTAGCTGGTGGTAGTAGATTTTAAACAAAATATAGGACAACCTCTAACAGTCAGGAAACTGAAAACAGCCTCAATTCTAGAGGGAATCATTGATTTCACCAGCAATTATTACATTTTTAGGCGGCTGCTTTGTTTCTAATTGAAACTGCTAATTAGAAATTACATTACTTTTGATTTTGTAACATGCCTACTGAGAGGTAGATGCTGATCACAAAACATCAGGTAATCTTCGCTTAGCAACCACTCGTTCAGTGGCTGTTTGAAGTTACAACAGCACTGAAAAAGGAGGACTTTTGACTATTCCTTGAAGCTGTTGTTGCAGCATCCCTATAGTCATGTGATTGCGATTCAGGTGCTTGGCAACCGGCTCACAATTACAATTGTTGCAGCTTCCCGCAATCACACGATCATCATTTGCAACCCTCCCCTGTTGGCTTCCCACAAGCAAAGTCAATGGGGAAGCCGGCAGGAGTTTGCAAGCTGGCTCCCACTGCTTTTTCTCCCAAGGAGATTCTGGGTGGCAGGAGGCTCTTAAGACTCTGTAGTGCTCACCCACAGCACTGCCCATAGCTCTTGCCCACCAGTCTGCTTTGCTGGGATGTCATTTCAGTGGTGTCAGGAAGTGCTTCTGGATTCCTACCTCTTGCCATGTTGCAGTCATGTGAGGTCCCTTACCTTATGCAGTCCTAGCTTAACAAATAGCAAGATCACTTGGATTGCAGTCACTAAGTGATGCGGTCATGTGACAATACACTTCATGACTGCATCATTTAATAATGGAAAGCCCAGTCACAATTGCTGTTGTAACATGAGGACTTCCTGTAGTCCTATGACAAGTAAATACAAGCAATTTTTCTCTAATGACACCAGGGGTGGGTTCCTCCCAGTTCGGACTGGATCGCCCGAACCAGTAGCGACCCACTGGTGACATCACTGTCAGTGCCGGTCCGTGTGCACCGTCATCTTTTTTTTGTGTATGCGAATTTTTCCCCTTCCGCGGCTTGAAAAAGGGCCCTCCCACCCGCCCGTGAATTCTGACCTTTATTTCTTTGCCCGAAGCACAGCTGATGAGCTCCTCGGCTGTGTTTCGGGCTCATTCCTGCTTCTGAGCATGCGTGGAAGCCAAATCGCACGAGGGGATAAGCGCACGTGAGCGAGTGCGCACACGCGAAACATCGTGATGCGAACCGGTGGCAAAGGTAAGTGGAACCCACCCCTGGATGACACCATCTCTACGAACTGCAGAAACAATTCAGGCATTCTTGTTACATGCAAGTTACAACCCAATACCTCATCAGGGCATCCATCGGGTCTTGGCAGCCTCCCGTTATTCTTCAAAAGCTCTATCAAATGGAACACAATCATCTGGTTTTGCTTATCGTTTCCAATCATGCGCATGAACTCCTGAAATAAAAACCCAAAACTGAATTGTTGCAACAATAACGATAGGGTTCTAGGATTATTTATCTTTTTTAAAAAAAATCAAATTTGGATTATCAGAGCAAGTAATAAACACAAACGAAGCAACAACTTTGGGATGGTGAAAGTTGCAATCACATCACCCAAGGACGCTGTAACCGTCATAAATACATACTGGTTGCCAAGGGCCCAAATTTCGATCACATGACTATGGAGATGCTGCAACAGTTTTAAGTGTGAGGACTGGCCACATGTCACTTTTTTCAATGACATTGTAACTTTGAACGGTTGCCAAACAAATGTTTGTAAGTTGAGGACTACCTGTAATTGCATCTAGAAGCCACTAATGTGTCTGATAAAGAAAGCAGGATCATTGCAATGGTTACACTGAGAAATAAACTCCCTTTGGTTTTTCCCACACTTTGAATTTTTTCCATTCAATCTGGGTAATTTTATACATGTTGTAATTTTAAGTGTTTGTGTTTTACAATCCTTGCCTTTCTTTTCTCTCATATTCTCTTTTTTTCTTGCATTTGTCTTTGGAACACAAGCCAAAACACAAGCTGTTTTGGAGATTTTTTTTCAACCGAAGAACTGAGAAAAAGTGCTTCAAACAAATAAATAGTATTTTTGCATTATGTGCTTCAGGTGTGATCCTTCAGTGAGTCTCCTGTTATTTCTATATTTGATTCAAGCTACTTTTGGTGGTATGGCAGAAACATATGAGGCAATAGAGCATGCTGCCAAGAAACTAATCTTTTAAGCCAGGAAGATAACCACAACACTATACTTCCACATATAAAAATGTAGGCATATATACACAATACTTACCGCTGGTGGGCTTTTATTCTTGTCTATATAAGTGAAGAGTTCATATAAAACCACACCAAAGCTCCACATATCTGAGGCCACAGAAAACCTGTTATCTGTCAAGGATTCCAGAGCATACCTGGCATATAAATTTAAATAAATAAATAAATAAATAAATAAACCTGCAGGATAAAATGAGAGGACTCAGAAATCTGCAAATGCAAATATTACTTTGAGCATAACCAGGTTAAGAGACTTTTTAGTTGAGAAATTCATGGTAGTTAAAAGCCAGAAGTCTTATGAAATAATCTATTTTATACTTCTAGTTTAGAATATATCACCAATCGGAAACATACCAAAATATAGGACTCTCTCCTGGTTCCTTTACTTTGTAATATTCCTTATCCTGTGGCAAAAGTTTTGTCAAGCCAAAGTCTCCAATTTTCACTCTGTTTTCATTCTCCACCAAGATATTTCGTGTTGCCAGATCTCTATGTATATATCTTTTTGAACCCAGATACTCCATGCCCTATATATAGATGAAATGATGAAATCAAAATGAATTGGTTTAGTGAGTACCAAAGTCTTGGCGGAAGACTTTATGAGTCATATAAGTTATTTCTGAACATTGCACATTTTTTGCAATAACATCCTATTAAGCTGATCAAGAACAAGGCACATTAAAAGCATCAAAAATCATCTTGCACTCTCAGAAGAAGAAAAAAAAATTTTTTTTACAAAGACATGTTGAACAGGAACTTTCATGAAACTGATTATAACTCATCATTTTTTTGTTAATTACCACTAGATGTCACCTTTGTCTTTCTTACCTTGTTAGGCCAGAAGAACGAAATGATAAACTGTTTAGTTCTTAAAATTGTTTCATCATGGCTTGACATGTATACATTATAACTGACTTTTACTATTCTTCACCTTCCATGGCAGAATTAGACTTAGGGGATCTCTAACCCAAACTTGTCTTTCTTTCTTTGAGTTTGTACAACTGTTTTTAACCAACTAGGAAGCTGATATTAAAAATTGGTATGCATTATGTATGTGATTCAGATAAGAGCAGAATGAATTATTTCTGTTCCAGGATATCTTTCAGTGGAAACAATCTGTTAGGACTCTGTCCAAACGGTTGGGTTGGCAATATATAAACAAGCCACCAATATATGTTTGTTTGTATTTAAGTAATATAGCTTTAAAATATATTTTATGTTCCAATTGGCTGTGGTGATGCAAGTTGCAATAAGAGGGAGCTAGAGATCATGGTTCTCTCTCTCTGCTGATTCATTCGTTATTGACTCTTTGACTGATATAGTGAGCTCTGTGTTATGCTCTGTTACTCTCTAATATTTTGATGTGCTTGTAAGCTGTAATATCTTTGTTTGATGTGTAAGACAAAGACAGGCTGGTAAAAAGATTATTGTACTTCTACATATTGACTGATTTGAACGTGTATGACCAAGACTGTTTATTTGGACTGTGCTATTTCTAAAAGTAAACACTATATGCACTTTAACATATCTGTGTGTATGACTGGATAATTACTCATATCTACTGGATATCTACAATACCACGTTTCTATGTGCATGTCCTTGATAACTCAAGGGTCGCTCTGCACACACCTTAACACAATCCAAGTAAGAGTTTGGATCCTGTATGTAATTGTTACTGCAATACTGCTAAAATTAAATGAGTATGGGCTTTATGGTTCCTGTGGAGATTTGTGTGTATTTGTGTAAGATATAGCTGCCCATCTTTCAACCAACTGTGGGTGGCTCCCAATCAAAGTAAATGACTTACGACCATTCCATTAGTGACTGTTAATTAGAACAGCACTGAAAAAAGTGATTTATGGCTGTTTTCCCGGACTTCTAACCATTGTGGCATCCTCATGGTCGTGTGAGCCAAATTAGGGCACTTGGCAACTGGCATATATTGAAAGTTGCACTGTCTTGGGTTCATGTGATCACAATTTGTGTCTTCCCCAGCTGGCTTGTGAAAAGCAAAGTCAACAGAGGAAGCTAAATTTGCTTAATGACTGCATGATTCACTTAACAACTGCAGTGATTCACTAAACAACTGTGGCAAGGTCATAAAATGGGGCATAACTCACTTAACAACTTGCTTAGCAATGGAAATTTTGGGCTCAATTGTGGTCATAAGTCAAGGACCACCTGCATTAAAAAGCTATCAAGGGGAGAAAAAAAATCAGTGGATGCCTAGGACAATCCCACTCTATAATTATAATCAGATTACAAACAGCTTTCACTATTATTACATTATAGAACATTCTCTGGCAGCTACAGAAATGCCTTCCCTCCCCCCTCATCAGTCAAATGAAGAGGAAACTAGTGCATTCAACTGCTTTTCACTATTAGAAACTAGTGAGTGTCAAGAAACAAGATGTAAAGAAAATTAAAAAAAATAAGCAAGCAAGAGGAGTCACAACTGTGTTATGAAAAAAAGAATGATTATAGAAAGGGAATTGATTGATTTTGTGTCACTGATGAGGGGGGAAAAATTCCCTACAAGAATATTTCATGACTAGAATTTATGGAAAACAATGAAGACTGTATATGGAGATTCTCAATCATCCAAGGTCATGGTTGTCCCAAAGGTGCTTTTTCAAGAGGCAACTGGACTTTCTGGTTTTTCTTTGAAGAAAGAAAGAAAGCATACAGTAGCTCTGTGCTGAAGAAGCTTCTTGGATGAGAAGCGAAGCGTCTTCAAAGAAAAACCGAAAAGTCCAGTTGCCTCTTGAAAAAGCACCTCTGGGACAATGAAGACTGTAATTCAGTTTAATCCCATAGTAGGTTTAGTAGGGTTAGTTAACGTATTACCTTACATATCTGAGAAGCATACTGTAGGAGTTTCTTATGATCCAACCTGTCCTTGTGTTTCTGGAGATAATCCCGTAAACTGCCATAGGGTAAATATTCCATTATCAACTTCAGATTTCGCCGACCTTTTCAAACAAACATAAATATTTAGAACTATAGTTTAAAGTGACTTCTCCGTATATAGTACTGAAATTCTCCTGCATAAAGCTACTTCTGACATTATGGCCAGCAAACATGTTTTTAAAAAAAGAAGGAAAGAATCACAATAATTTTCTCCCTTCAGATAGAGCAGTGATGGTGGCACGCAGAGCCATATCTGAGGGCACACGAGGCATTGCCCTATGTCAGCTCCAGCACGCATGTGCGCGCTGGCTAGCTGATTTTTGGCCTTTTGGGGGGCCATTTTCGCTCTCCCCATGGTTCAGGAAAGCCTCCTGAAGCCTGGGGATGGCGAAAAACGGCCCAACTGGAAGTTTGGAAACAAACTTCCGGTTGGCCCGTTGGCCCATTTTTCGCCATCCCCAGGCTTCAGGAGGCTTTCCTGAACCCCGGGGAGAGCGAAAAACAGCCCAACAGGCCTACCAAAAGTCTGGAGGCTTCAGTGAGGCCTGTGCGCATGCGCAGGGGGCAGCACGGGGGTTGTGTGCATGCGCAGGGGGAGGGCATAGCATTATGGGTGTGGACGCGCATGCGCACCCTTTTGGCACCCGAGCCAAAAAAAGGTTCACCATCACTGAGATAGAGGCTTGTTGTAATCCAAAACCCCAATGCTGAATGATCCTTAATATATGTTAAAGCTTCAGAACATTGCGCTTAAAACTCTAACTCTATACAACTACTCTATGCCAACAAAACAGAAAACAGCAATTAATTGAACCCTGGTTCAATAACTAAAGGCATTATATTTTCTGTGTGCTTATCATTCCAAATGCATCTTTCAACCCCGAGCCAGCCAAGGGATTCTGTCAAGATTGCTATTGATAACAATAACAAGATTCTATTAAGACCAAGTGGCAATGGGTGTTGGGGTAATCCAGATCTCATGATATTCTATATTTGATCTTGCACTTCTATGTTTAAGAGTGTTAGGTAATCTGAAGGGTCTTTCTGGACTCACAGCTCTGGCTTGTTGTGTAAGTAGCAACTGTGGCCAGGAAGGCCTTTGGCATTTCATCTGCTGGGCCAGTTGTGTCCTTTCTTGGATCAGACAGTCACTCATGCCATGGTCACTTCACTGCTGGTCTACTGCAATGTATCCTATGTGAGGCATTCTTGAAGACCACCTACAAGTTTCAACTAGTGCAAAACTAGTGCAGCATGGGCAATGATGGGCATGCCTCAGTATGCCCATTTAACATCTCTGCTTTGTGACCTGCACATGTTGCCAGTTTGATTCCAGATTCAATTCAAGGTGCTGATTGTTACCTATACAGTTCTACATGGCATGGACCTGGGTTCTTGAGGGACCACCTGTCTTCTAGAGTATTTGCCCTGACAATGCACTCCAGCAGAGTTGGCGTGCTCCAGTTTCTTCAATTAAATAGTGTAATCAATAGGGACTCAGGAAGTGTACCTTCTCTGTAGCTGTGCCTACCCTCTAGAATGAGGTTCCCCCAAGCATCAAATGACCCCCCATAGTGCTGGTGTTTTAAAGGCTCTGCGTTCTTTTTTTCCAATCCAGTCAGTGCCTATCATCTTGCTATCTTTTATTCCTTATTTCTATTACTGATTGTATCTTTAAAAAATTTTTTTTTACTTGTGAGCTGCACGGAATCATTGAGAGTTGGATGGACACAAGAGGAAGGAAGGAAGGAAGGAAGGTAGGAAGGAAGGAAGGAAGGAAGGAAGGAAGGAAGGAAGGAAGGAAGGAAGGAAGGAAGGAAGGAAGGAAGGAAGGTAGGAAGGAAGGAAGGAAGGAAGGAAGGAAGGAAGGAAGGAAGGAAGGAAGGAAGGAAGGAAGGAAGGAAGGAGGGAGGATAACTTTTTATCCTGAACTGACAACAGGACACAAATCTGAGAAAATAAAAGCTGTAACTTCTGCTGTTCCCTGGCCAATGAACAAGAAAAAGATCACATTGTGAGCATCACACATGCCCGCAATGAAACAAGCATCTGAAATGAAATTACACCTTTCTCAGGCAGTGAATATAGAGAAACACGTAGCATCTACACATTGCTGAACTATAACTCCTAATAGCCTCAGACAGCCTGACTAATATGAGCAATAGTGTTTTCCAGTAACATGTGGATGGGCTCAAGCTCACCAGTTTGATACATAGTAGCTTCTGTGACTATTAGATAGATTTGTAATTAAAGACATGAAAGAGAGGCCAGCATTATCTAGTTTGGTGTTGAAATGCCATTACTTTGCTTCTAGCATCAATCATCAGATTTAATAGTAAAGCAAAACAGGTTTTAGGTGTGATAATATACTCTTCCAAGCAAATATGAATATGTACAAGAGATAATCTTTAGAAGTTACAAAGAAATAATTTTGCAATCATTTAAAAGGCACCGCTAAACATAGTCTATTTTATGCAACAGCAACACAAACAAAAATAAAAGCCAACAAAAAACTCATCATGGAAAAAGCAAGCTTTCAAATTTTATGTGCAGGCAGAAACTAACCAGAAATATTAAGACAAACCAAAGAAAGTAGCAGTTCATAAAAATGCTTCAATACATTAACGGCAATTATAATCCCAGGTCACCAGCATGTTGCTTAAGTAGGTAATGAATAATGTGATTAAACATGCAGGGTACCTGCACTATAGCACACTCCTTTGTACTTGACAATGTTGTCGTGTTGCAGTGTTTTGAGAATTTCGATTTCTCTTTCGAAATCTCGCAGGTATTCTTCTGTGCTGTGCTGCAGTTTCTTCACAGCTACCACCTCCCCTGTATCATCCTGCAGTGGATCGTATCGACACATTTCCACACTCCCAAAATTACCCTGTAAAATAAAGAAATAGAAGCATTTTGAAAAAAGGGTGTGTGCGTGTGGAGAGAGCAGCCAGAAAAGCAAGTAGTCTTCACTTAGTGACCATTACAACAGACCTCCCTAAGGCTACTTATGACCTAGTTCCCGAATACCAACAGCTGCACAATCTCCCATGGTCATGTGATTGCATTTTGGGCACTTGGCAAACCAGCTCTCATTTATGGCCATTTGCAGTGTCTCACAGGTACATGACCATAATTTTTGGTATTTTTTGCCAGTTGCCGCTGCTTACTTCCCGTTTCTGGCAAAAAAAAAACCCCAACCATTGAAGAACAATGGATTCACTTAACAACTGTGGTGTTCGCGTAACCACCATTGCGAAAAAGGTCATAAAATCAGGAATGGTCAACAACCATCACCACTTACAGCCATAATTCTGGGCTCAATTATGGTCAAAGGTTGAGTAATACCTGTACTACAAATTGTTCTTTCAGCCTAATGCAAGGATTGAGGCTGATATATGATGTGCTGTGAAATATTCCAGCCATTAACTCAGAAGTCTTCAAACTTCGCACCTTTAAGACTTGTGGACTTCAACTCCCAGAATTCTCCAGCCAGCAGCTGGCTGGAGAATTCTGGGAGTTGAAGTCCACAAGTCTTAAACTTGCCAAGTTTGGGGACCCCTGCATTAACTGGATCTACCAGCAATTCAATACAAATAACTGTCCCAGTTTGCATTAATTCACAGGGTATTCAAATCAGGGGAAGGTTTGCTACCGGTGCACATCGCGACGTTTTGTGTGCGTCCCATTGAGCAATTTTACTTCCGTGCATGCTCAGAAGGACGTTTCAGGCCGAAACACAGCTGAGAAGGTGCTCAGCTGTGCTTCGGATGAAGAAATAAAGGTCGGTATTAACCCGAGGGCGGGTGGGCGGTTTTTTTTCCAAAGCAGAGGACGATGAGAAGCCATCCAAACCCGAAAAAATAGCTGAAAATTCCGATAAAAATTACATCATCAGCGGGCCGTTACCGGTGCGCAGTACTGGTCCGCACCGGTAGGAACCCACCCCTAATTCAAATGAAGGAAAACCAAATTATACAAACCAAAGAAGAAAATAATAGGTTATGGCCAAGATAAATACACTCCCACGGATGGGCAATTATTTTCTCAAGTTTCTCTACATGAGAAACTGAGACTCTTGTGGAGGGCTGAACCAATAGGGCTGTGGAGGTGCGTACGCAGGCATGCATGCATGCACATACGTAAATTGGAAAAAACAAATAGCAGCCACCTTCAAAATAAAAGTAATCCATGTGGGCTGGACAAGGACAGCCAAAGGACTGAATGTGGCCTGGAGGCCATAAAATGCCAGTGGCACAGAAATCTATTCATTTAAAAAAAATTCTATTCATGAAAGGTAAAATAAACGTTTCTCCTGTCCAGTTGTCTCCGACTCTAGGGACAGTGCTCATCTCTATTTCTTAGCCGGGGGAGCCAGCCTTGTCTGAAGACATTTCTGTGTTCATGTGGCAGCATGACAATAGGCTGAAGCGCACGGAACATTGTTACCTTCGCAAATAAGTCTCAACAACCTGGGTCTTGAACACGGGCTGTCAGTTTTCCAGCTAAAAGCTCTGTCTCTAACTGCTGAGTCATTGCGCCCCCAAATTCATGAAAATACATATGCAATATGAATTATATTGATTTATGGACACCTAACATGTTCCAATTCATATACAATAGTGCATAATTCGGGGGGGGGGGGATGGCATATCTTTACAATAAGCTACCCCAGCTTCTTACCTTGCCAAGTTGCTGCAAGAATTTGAGGTGTCTCTCTTCAAAGTAAGTTGGGTCCCGTCTTTCAAAAACTTCAGAAAATCCAAGAGTGCCAATTCTCATATTTGGTAACATATCGTTTTCTGTCAATAATTCATAATCTTGAAAAAGGAAAGAAACTCCCCAATTATTTAAATAGGTAATACAGGTTTTACATATATTACCTTGCTATAATACGAGGGCGAGTCAAAAAGTAATGCCATTTTCTTTAATTCAGGTGACGTTCTGAAATATTTTGTTTCTTACTTTTCAGGTTTTTAGACTCGCAAGGAAAATTCAAAATGGCTGCCTCCTTAGAGCTGCGTCAAAAACAAAGAGCAATGATTGAATTCCTTGTTGCTGAGGGGGAAACCCCTGTGAACATTCACAAATGATTACAAAATGTGTTTGAGTTGAGTTGGCCCCATGAAAGAGGGTTTGAGAGGCAAACATTATTCCAGTGACGAGGAAGTGAAAACTGCAGTGAAGAAGTGGCTCAAAGAACAGTCAAAATTTTATGAGACAAGGATACATGCTCTCATTCGAAGGTGGAACATTGCTATTGAGAAAAACGGTGACTATGTTGAGAAGTAGCGATGTGATCCACAGAGGACCAGCTTCATTTTGATGTATGCTACATGTTCCTGTGTTGGTATTTATACCTGTCCTAAAGAAAATGGCATTATGTACTTACAACAAACACTATATGCAGTTACTATATCCAAGTTCCAGAGACTGGATGAAATTCCAAGAGAATCCAAGAAAACGGAGAACTTTTTCCTCCATTTTACCTACCTGGCGTAAATAAGCTGTTCAGATCCCGTATAACTGCTCTGAAAGAGGGTCGGAAATCTGCTTCATATTGCATACAACTGTTTATCAGATTTGCCAGTTCTGTCCAATTGGGAGCAGGAAGCTGATGCTTGTCTTCATAAAATTGTAGCTTCTAGACATTGAGACATTATATGGATTATTAATAGAATTTTAGATTAATTTTAAAATGCTTTCTACAGCAAGAGAGACAACTGTTTACTTTTCTTAGCATGCAATAAGTACAACACAAAAGTTGTATCCTGGATTTTACACTCATTGTATCCTGGATTTTACACTCAAAGCTCAATTTAAAAGGAGAGTAGGATTTTGTTGTTGCTAATTTCATACTAATTATGTCTATTTTACTCCCAGTGTTCTGTTACACATTTCCCACAAATCCTTTTTTTTCTCCAAAAAGCCAATCATTTCAAATAAATCAATAAAAACAAATCTGAATAATGGGTGAATCATCATAAATTAACAAATTAAAAGATTCTGCATAGAGCATTTATTGGCAGAGTTGGGATGTTTTCCCTGAATCAGTGATATCATAAATGAACTGCTGAAGCCAGGGGTCCACAAACTTGGCAACTTTAAGACTTGTGGACTTCAACTCCCAGAATTCTCCAGCCAGCACTGGCTGGAGAATTCTGGGAGTTGAAGTCCACAAGTCTTAAAGTTGCCAAGTTTGTGGACCTCTGGCTTAAGCCTTTTGAAATTCCAGACAAGACTAGGAGCACCCCTTTTTCTTCTTCTGAACAGAAAATCACCTTAAAATTATTTAATAAGTCACATTGAATTTTCTTAATAATATTATTTTAAACCTTAAGTGATAACAAAAAGCTAAGACAAGTGCAACTTAATTAGTACTTGAATGGAGAGCCACAGGAAACCCATGGACTGAAGGCTGGACTGAAATTTAAGAAAAGGTCAGATGGAAAGCAAACCGCTTCCATACTGTTACCAAGAAAACACTAAAGGTGCAAGTAACAGAGTTTATCCCAAGGAGGCTTACTTAAAACAAAGCACAACGCCCTTAATACGTCTCCTACTTAATGCAACCCAACACTCCTCTATAAAATGGGAAAGTATTTGTAAGTTCAACAAAATGAAGTGACAAAGAGGAATGTGAGGGAACCAGCCTTTTCAGCAAAACCCTATGGGGCTATAGGTTCTGTCTGACAGACCAGAAAGGCAGGCATGGAAATCAGACTTGCCAGTAGGTCAAAAACTATTTTCTAGGCATTAATGTAAGAGGGAGCGGAAGGAAGAAACTGCATTCAAATGTGAGAGGAACCGGTGTGCATTAACATCTAGCAAGTTTCATTGTAGAGTAGTGATTCCCAACCTTTTTTTGACCATGCCCCACTTAAGCATCTATAAAATTTTGATGCCCCCCTCCCCCGTGACATATAATTCTTACTATTCAAAAAGTGAACTCCTACTCATTTGGAGGAAGCCTAAAAGGCCATTAACTTGGTTTAAACAAGGTTCCAATTGTCCCCATTAAAAATCAAATTGGCCTCCTGTGGGGCGTGGGGCCCCTGTGGGGTGTGGGTCCCTCTACTGTTGTAGAGGGACAGAGATTGCTCAATGCATCTTACCCTTTGAGAATCCAGTGCATTGAGAGGTTTGTCTCCTCCGCTGCAGATTTCCCACACAGTTGTCCCAAAACTCCACTTGTCTGCCGCCTGGCTCAATTGCTTGGGACTTTCAATGCATTCTGGGGCCACCCATGGAATCCTCTCCAGAAGAACTGGAAAAAAAAGAGTGAACTTTTACTGGGAAGGAATTATAAAAATTTTAGACTAAAGATTCCTGGAATGTTTTACTTGCTTTCCAATCTTATAAGCTCTTGAAGGGAAGTTAATAAAAGTTAGTAGTGAGTTCTAGTCCCGCCTTGGACATGAAGCTGTCTGGGTGAGCTTGAGCCAGTCACTTTCTCTCAACCCTAGGAAGGAGACAATGGCAAACCACTTCTGAAAAGCTTTTCCAATAAAACTGCAGGGACTTGTCCAGGTGATCTATGAGAATTAGACACGACTGAAAGGAAGAAAAAAAATTACAAAGCAAAATAAAGATCACTTTAGTAGATAATTAACTTTGTTAAGAAAGCACATGCCTTTGGGTAAGAATGACATGATTGTTGTATATATGTTGTTTATGCACTGAATTCTTTGCTATAAAATATACTTGCTTCTATATATTAGACACTACTAGTTACAAACTGTCAGGCAGTGATTTTTATATTGCCTGTTACATGTATATGCAGGGAGCTGCATCCCTATCTAATATAATGTTTTATTCCTGAGCACGTGATTGATATGTTCCTAGTACGCATGTGTACATTCCTTTCTCCGTTCATTCCTTCTGTTCCTCGCTTCTATCGAAGCAAGACGTGCCTTTTTATATCAGAGATGTAGAATAATGAGGATTTATTGTTTTTGTACCAAATAAATATTTTTACTTAGAACTTCAAACTGCAGTTTCATTTCTAATGTCAGAATTCCGGGCAAAGATCCATTTTCGCCTCTAGTGAGAGTTATTCTCATCCTGTCACAAACCAAGAACAGCTGTGTAATTCTGCCAGATTTGTATCAACAGATTATGAGCATTCTGACCCTGCAGAAAGTAACTGCAATATACTGCAAATAAATACTTTGAGCTTACATTCTATGATATTTTTATACTTTTTTCAGCATAATTTTGCAGTATGCAATATCATCTCATAAGAAAGACATATTTACAAATGCAAATCAATTTTAAACAGCATAATTTGTTAGCAGTATGATGATTAAATTATGTCCCACAAGTGTAGAAGGTTCATCCTGAAAATGCAAAGGAAAACAGGAATTCCCTGGAATAAAATAATCAATGAAATTGGAGAAAGAAAGCCATGCACCTGACATTTTCATAGTGTGTTCAAATTGGGGAGTCAGAGACTTACTGTCTTTTGGCAAAACTGTAATGCTGATACCAGGATCACTAAGTTTGATAAAAGGAAGGTTCCCAGACTTCCTGTCTTCCTCTCTGATAAGCAAGATATTTTTTGCACATACATTCCCATGTATGAGGTTTTTATCCTCCTGAAAAAGATAAAGGTGAAGATTTGATTATTCTACTAAATATGATGTAGCATTTCACTAACTTTTCAAAGTCAAGCTGTGTTTACTTCAAAATACTATTTAAAAATATTAATCATAAAAGAGATTTAAAAACTGTAATATAGTGTACAGTTCTTCCCTAATTCTAATTCAGAGATACGCCACTGTGTTAAGCTTGCTGGTCACCTACATAGTATTTAGGATCTTGAGATAGGTGGGATAAAAAGGGGAGTGAGGTTAAAACTCTTTCTAACTTCTTCAATTTATCTATCCTCTTTTAATATATTAATGCCCCAGCAACTGCAAAGCTCCTATTCTGAGAGGATCAAAACCTCTGGATTCAATCCAGACAGCTCCCAACCACTATAGCAGGGGTCTCCAAACCTGGGAACTTCAACACTTGTATATTTCAATTCCCAGAATTCCTCAGCTGGACGTATTTGGAGAGCTCTGCACCATAGGAACATGGTGATTTTAGAACAGCCTTTCTCCAATAATTATAGTATCAATACAGAAACCAGAGAACAAGACATTCAGTAAGTGGTTCCTAAACCTTGCCAAAATGGGAACTGCACCATCTAATTTAGCAGGGAGCATGGAAGATATTTAGGAGACAACTGGTTGCACTGCCTGATTAATATGCACTACATCTAAAAAAGCTGTGATTTATTTCCAAATCTCAGTTGGCCCCTTCTTGCTATAGGCTAAAGGAAAGATTTCAATTCAAGCTTTATATAGTGCATTTATGTAGTGCGCTGATGTGAAATTCCTTCACCTGGACATGGTAGAAACATTCAGTGGTGTATAAAGGTTAGAAAAGAGTGGGACAGAAAACATGACCCTAAAAGTCATAGCTTGGTGAAGTTGGCCCAATATACAATTTGCCCTAAAACAAACTAATGCATAGTTTCCAAAAGAGAAATTAACACCATTATTCAATAGCTGGTAAGGCCTGCATAACTCTGATTTTTCATCCTAGAAAAATCAGTTTCCTGTATTTGTTTATCAGCAATATCCAAGTTATGAAAGAAATACAAACTCAAATTCCAAATACCGTATTTTTTGGACTATAAGACGCACTTTTTTGTCTCCCAAAAAGGGGTGAAAATGTCTGTGCATCTTATAGCCCAAATATTGCCAAAGCCCCACCCACCCAGCCACCGGCCATTTTTTGGCCTCTGCACGTCCCATTTTCAGACCTTTTTTCTGCCATTTCAGGTCTTTTTTCGGCTCATTTTCGGGGCTTTTTTCAACCCGTTTTTTCGGCCCACTTTTGGGGCTTTTTTCGGCCCATATTTGAGGCTTTTTTCGGCCCATTTTCGGCCCATTTGTCTGAAAAAAACGGCTCAAAAAAGCCTCAAAAACGGGCCCAAAAAACCCCTCGAAAACAGATCGGAAAAAGCCTAGAAAATCGGCCGAAAAAAGCCTCGAAAACAGGCAGAAAAAAGCCCCGAGAAATCCCTGAAAAAGGGGTGCGTGGTGGCCCAAAACTATTTGTTGTGGTTTTCCTCTTCTAAATTTAGGTGCGTCTTATAGTCTGAAAAAATACGGTAACTAAATAATATTCCAACAATGAGAAGTTTATGAAAATGGATAATTATAACCAAAAGCCTGAAATATCCTGAGTAAACTTAAAATAATTTTTACCAATACCAATAAAAATGAAAAAGAACTTACCAAAAAATGCATTGCCATTGCCAGCTGTTTTGCAACTTCTAATTTCCACAAAATATTTATAGAAGTTTTATTTTTCTTCAAGTAAGTATCCAATGATCCAAATTTTACATACTCCTGAACCAGAATATCTGATAAGAAATATATAATAACACAGTGGAATTCAAACAAAAAAACAATTTTTAATTACCACACTAGTTAATCTTCTTATGTACTGCAGTATACACTGTAAATTACTTAAATTGAAGCTCTCACTCCTATAATAATTAATGCTAAATAATTCTCGGAAACAGAACAGATTATAAAGCTGCTTTCATATTCTTTCCGTAAAAATGCCAAAATATGGAACACAACCTCTTCTAGGTAGCCAGACAAAAAAACTGCACTAAGGAGCATTATCAAATACAAGTACAGGTAATCCTCAACTTGAAACCACAATTGGGGTCAGAATTTCCATTGCTAAGTAAGGCGGTTCTTAAGTGAGCCATGCCCAATTTTACAACCTTTATGCACCATTGTTAAGCAAATCACTGCAGTTGTTAAATAAACCAGGCAGTTGTTAAGTGAACAGGCTTACCTGTCTACTTTGCTTGTTGGAAGCTGGCTGGTAAGGTCACAAATGGCGATCACATGACCCCAGGATGCCGCAACCATCATAAATGCTTGTCGGTTGCCCAGCACCCAAATTGTGATCACATGAATGTGGGGATGCTGCAATGGTCGTAAATGTGAGAACCAGCCATAAGCCACTTTTTTCAATGCCGCTGTAACTTTGAACGGTTGCTAAATGAATGGTTGTAAGTTGAGAACTACCTGTACTTAATATGACTGTATGTTACAGAATACATAAAGCACAGTCTTTCATTAATCACTCAAACTCCATCCTGTCTCTGAAAAGTTGGGGACAGTATTAATAACAACTGAAGTTGATGCCAAATGTGTGCAAGATTAAATTCAGGTAAGCACCAATTACTTTTTCATCGGTTTAGGATGGTAATCAAATCTTTTCTAGTACTTTGCCAGCTAAGCCACCTGAATTACAGCAAAATGACCTCATCTCTCTCTATTTATTACACATTACTGGAAGATGTGAATTTCCTTTTGCTGACTCACAGAGCTAAGCAGAATTTTTTTCCCACAATGCCAAATACAAAGCAGCAGATCCGAAAAGTGTTTGATTAAGCATCCTAGATAAGCAAAGGTGAATTACAACTTCAGACCAATTTAGCCACAAGCTTGTACTTGCTTATGACATCTTGACATGATAAACAAATGTGTTAACTGACAAGATCCCACCAGATTTTCCCAGATCTTGACTTGGCATGGTTTCACTAAACTGGTAGTAGCTCAAGGTTCTCCAACATACAAGACTCTTTATTCCATACTCAGCAGAAAAAAACACAACAGGTGTATGAGTTCTGCCATCGTGAATTTGTAATTTCCTCTTAATGTTCACTTTGGATCAATTTTTGGTGTTTCTTTCTACCCTTCCTACGATTTAATGAACTTTTTATCCAATACCCTCTCGCCTTGAAGGCAGGTGGTTCTTCATATAACTGACATTCTGCCCTTAAAAAATCTGGTTGGTGGGACACACAGATTTATTATCTTCTGGTAAGTCTCAGGAGCAATCTATTTCAAGATTTCAGTGTAAGGAACAAAATAATCAGAATATCCAGGTCTGCTGTGATTTTCAGACAGGTATAATACAAGCCATAAAATCTTACTTTTCAAAGTTGTTTTGATGGATAAGAAGTTGGTTAAGAGATTTTAATAATGGGCTATCATGTGGATATGATGCAAAGTTATTATCTTAGACTGTTCAATTTTTTAATGAAGCAAAAACGAACGCCAACATGAAGCAAAAAGGCATTAAGCACTTAATCAAAAATAACTTTCACACACATATACACACTTTCAAAACACACAATAGTCATTATATTAGAATTCATTGTTATTTGGTATAATGAGGACCGCTAATTTAAAAAGTTTTAAAAGGAGATTGGGCAACTAAAGGGAGAAGCTATCAAAGACCACCGACCACAGGTTGTATTCTTTGAAACCCAGCTGCTATACAGAAGGGCTGTTACCAACTTACACTTGTGATTGTCTTGATAGCTTCTATTTGGTTCTATTACTAAAGTAAGTGAATGGTTGGTCTGATCCAGCAGGATTCTTATGTACCCATAGAACATTTGCAGCTCAGCCTGGTTATTTTCTTGCAGCTGTTTCATTACTAAATTAGATAACATAATCAATGCTAGTACTGACATGTTGCCTACTTTGGTATTGGAACATCTGTAAGAAAGCAATCAAGCTCAGACAGCATCGACTTAAAGGCATTTTTCTGTTTTCAAGAAAACGCATAATTGTTTTACACAAATGCGGTTAGTGTAAAACCTTCACTATTTCATGTTTTTGCCCTTATTTGTTATTCAAATATTGTATCTCTACTATAGAAAGAACTCTGGGGAAAAAACTCTAATCAGAGTACAAACCATTAACTGAATTTACTCACTTTCTTCTCCAGAGACACAAACGCCATAATTTAATACTAAATGTTTGTAAGAAAGCTGACTCATCATGCTTGCTGCTTCAAAGAAAGACTACAAGAAAAAGATAACAATTAGAAAGTGAGTCAAAGTAAGAACTGGTTGGAATTAATTCAGTTATATTGTCACACCACTTTATTCCCCGTCTTCTGCTACTTCTACTTGTTGCACAATTAATTCTGCAGGACTGGTCTCAGAATTTTTGCTTCGGAATTCATTTGCCAACATGAACAAGTTCTTTAATAATAGATGTAGTGGAATGTGTCAGTGGGCTTGGGAAACGAAAGGACGAGATGCTACCAGGAAACTACCAGGTAAGAGAGGTAGAAAACTCAAAGGGCTTAATAGTCAGAGAAAGAAAGAACCCACCCTAATGGTTCAAGTGGCAATGGGAACTTTGTACTTTCAGACTTGCAAAATTCTGTTAATTAAAATAGGATCAGTTCATCTTTTGTATTTCCTGTCTGGTTTTATCAGGGAGGACTGACAACAGTGTCATTCACTGGCAAGAGGTAAATTTGTGATGAGCATCTGAATGCTCTTCATATTAGGTCATAATACTGTAGATGGCATACTGATATATAGAAATAAGATTCAACAAAATAAAGATGGGAACAATTAACAAATTGCTTTTGAATTCCAAGGTACAGAATTTTTTTTATAGTCTTGAGACAAAATCTCATAGAGAACTTTTATCAGCTGTATCATATTATCCAATTCAACACATTTGCTTTCAGAAGGCATGGAAAAAGCTGACATAGACAGTTTACCTCCTAACTGTTGATGGTGCAGAATCAACTTAATTCCTATTTGGTATAGACATTTAATCAATATCTCTAAAAAATTTCATGGAATAATCAACTTCAAAACATCATAATTTATCAGAACTCCTAGCCAGCAATAAACAACAAATCAGTCTGCGCTACCATGAGAAAGAGTGGAAGGAGAAATCTACATTTTTATTTTTCTGAAATCATGAGATCAATTTATAAAAGTAAATAGGTTAAAGTATATTTATTTAGAGTAGGTGTAATATTTTAGTACAATCTCTAAGCCAACCCCAATTCAGTACTGAAAAGCTGAAATTCTGCAACTTCAGGAAATGGAAGTGTATATTTTGTATAAATTATTTCGCTTAAACCATTCGTGGGACAATAAGAAAGAAGAAAAGCTGCCACTCAGATCTATTTTTGTCTCTTGGATATTCAAAATCTTACTGTATATCTAAAATGTGAGTAACTTTGCATACTTTTCTACAAAGGAAAATTCACCAGGTTTATCCAACTAAGAAATGGCTATCAACAAATAAATTTGACTTGCATCTTGGTTGTTCCTTTCAGTTGTGATGCTTTTTAATGCTTTTATTGTTTCACTGTATATCGTTTCAAACTATTATCATAGCCAGTACTTAAAAAGTAGCATTTTTAATTAATATTAATAAATAGGTCTTTTTAAATTAATATACAAACCTCGGAGTAATGTCTGTGTGTTTTATCCAGAACTTTCAGCAAGACTTCAGTCTGATACAATTTACCATAGTCTCCTACTTCTTTCCTTACTCCTTTGTGAATTTTAGTGAAGGTGCCCTGTCCAAGGCTTTCATTCTACCCAAAAAAACAGAAACAAAAAAGCCAAAATTTGAGATTAAAGGTCAACAATCAAAACAATCAAACATGTAAAAAGTAAAAATTAATTGGAACCAGGTTGTCGAAATGGGTGAGCATGTGTGCAATCTATTTGCATGAGTGGTGGGTGCATGTGCCTTCTACGCATGCAAATTGAGTTGCACGTGTGTGTTTTCCCGCTGCTCACACAAGTGGGGATGCATGCGTGGGCACACTCACTCACCATTTCTGGAGCCCTCCCCTTTCCCCTGCCCTCACTAGTCCGCAAAGTCGGAAAGGTTGGGGAACTCTGCTTTGGAGTACAGAGATATTTTTAGATACCAAATTAAATAGCCTCATTTTTTTTTTTCTCAAAAAAGTTTTATTAGTACAAACTTACATAAGTGGTAACAAAATATTAAATCCAAAGTACAAACATTTTTATTTCCCCCCCCAGACCCACCCCCTTCCCTCCCCACCTCCCCCCCCCGGACTTCCCAGAGATAATACAGGGCATAATAATAAGTTTAAATTGTTAATAAAAAGAAAAAGGAAAAAGGAAAAAAAGAACACTATTTTTAAAAAAACTTCAACTCCAAACTATACAGTACTAATATATCGCATTTGTATACAATAGTAAAGATACAAAAAAGAGAGAGAAAAAAAAGAAAGAGAATAAAAAAAAAGAAAGAAAGAAAGAGAAAACTCTTTAACACTACAAACAAACAAACCTCCTACCTCCTCCCTTCAGTCCTCTATCTTATACAAGGTAAGTGTTACATAAGTAATAACTAAATATAAAATACACAAATCTTAAACTAATATTATTGACATTAGAAATAACCTCTAAGATAAAACTTAACTAAATGTTACATAAGTAATCATCAAATATTAAATTTCATCATGATATTAATAAGATAATATTATTCTAAATTAATTCGCTAACTTCAATAAACAAAAAAAGAAAATAAAAGAAGAATAAACAATAAGCAAATCTTCAACAAACTATATATATCTAATATTATCAACATTAAAAATAACCTCAAAATTATATAAAACTTAACTAAATATTGCATAAGTAATCATTAGATAGGGAAAAGATAAAATACAATCATATTAGTCTCTATCCATCCAATATATTTCAACATCACATTGTTTTGTATCTTGATAGTTCATCTTTTAATAGTTCAATAAATTCAAATTTGTCAAGTCGTCTCCCGTCTGCTCCCAAACCTCCATCTCCTCTTCCCCAGCTATCTGATTCAGGCACTCCTTTTGGATTTTTGAGTCTATTTCTTTTTGATCCATCGAAGGTGGCTTCCCCTCCTCCTCCTCTTTTATTTTCATACACCCTTCTTCTGGAATCTTGGATATATCAGCCTTTAGAACATTGACATAAAATTCAGTAGCCTTTTTTATCGTGTTGAGCCGGTATCTTTTTCCAGAAAATTTCACTGTTACTCCAACTGGTGCTTCCCATTTATATTGTAAATTTAATCTCTTAAATTCATCAATCAAAAAAGTATAGCTTTTCCTGGCTTTAAGCATTTTAGAGGGGATTTCTTTCCAAATCTTTAGTTCCTGACCATTCACCATAAGATTATTGTTAAACGTTGCTTGTATAATTCTGTTCCGTAGAGCTCTTGTGGTAAAATATATGACAATATCCCTTGGTAGATGCTTTTGTTTGGCGTACCACGAGTTGATTCTGTATGTTTTGTCGATTTGTGTAGCCAATTCCGCTTTAGAAATTCCAGACACCTGATCCAATATGTCAACCATCCTGCCTTTTAAATTTTCATATAATCCTTCTTTCAAACCTCTAATCCTTATAGCAACTTCCATAGATCTGAACTGAGTCATTAAGACCTCTTTTTCAAAATTTGCAATGTCATTTTGGATTTTATCTATGTAATTCACCGAAGTTGCCAAAGCTTGTTTATTTGTTTCAATACGTTCTGCCAAAACTTCAATATTTGTTGCTAAGCCTTTGCAAACCTCTAACACATCAAATCTTAGTTGTTGATTCATATTCTTCAAAGCAGCCTGCATCTTATGGTCTATCTCACTTATTTTCTGGTTAAATTCCAAAGTAAGTTCATGTTTCATAATCTTTAAATTATTTAATAAATTTTCAGGTGTCAAAAGCTGTGGAGGTGTTAGCTCAGTGTTAAGTTGCATTTTAGAAATATATCCAGATGAATAGTCATTTCTTTTAGTCAAAACAGTCTTTCCAAACTTTGAAGCCATTGGTGTTTCAAAAGAGTACAAAAAAGAAAGAAAGCCAGTTGCCTGATTAAAGTTCTTTCCAGTTTAAAAATCAGATAGTCTTTTATTATTGAAAATATTTCTATTATAACTTTAATCCAGAGTTAGGAGACAGAGAAAGAAAAAACCATTTTTCCAAGTTAAAAGTTTCCATAAGAGAGAGAGAAAGAAAAAAAAAAAAAGCCTCTGGGGAAACGAAAGTCACTTTCACTTCTCAATCGCCATATTGTTACTCTGTTTCCTTTGTTCCCTTGCCGAAGTGAAAGCTTACCCAGGAGTTGAAAAAAAAAGGAAAAAAAGAGGTTTCAGTACTTGCCCATCTCACGCCTGTTTCTCTCTGTCTGCTTCTATAGTTTAAATGTAGTTATAAATCCCATTTTTGAAGCAGCGGCTGGTCACTCCATCTAGCTCTGCAAAAGGCAGAGGTTTCCGGATCTTCGGAGCTGGAGACAGGCTGCATGGGGAGCTCTCCCTTCGCGCCCTGCCAGATGGCTCCTAAGGCGCTGGGGGGGCTCTACCCCTCCTGTCAGGCTCTCATCTCTCCCCTTTGCCCGGGGAAGAGATTTTAAAGCCGCCAGACAGCTGTTCTGGCGGCTTTTAACAAAGATCGGAAAGGCATCCAACGAGGGATGTCTGCGATGAAGCGCTCCAAAACCGGAAGCCAACCGTGTGGCCCTCATTTTTTAACAGTAAAGAACTATAAACTGAGGATGGGAAGAGCTGTAACAATAACTGCTCAAGAACTCATCTTTATCTTAATAAAAGCATAAATATATCTTAAAAAGGAAATGATAACACATCCTATCTTCATGAATGTACTTACCGTATTTTTCGGAGTATAAGACGCACCTTTTTACCCCCAAAAAGAGGGTGAAAACTTGGGTGCGTCTTATACACCGAATGCAGCCCCACCCAGCCACCCCCACCCTTTGGCCTCTGCCTGCCAGCACTTTACCTCTTTGCAGCAAACAGGGCAAAGCACAAGAAGAGCACAAGAAGAGATAAACTGCCTCCCGACCTACAGCTGACTGAGGCTTACAAGCCACGTGGTAAAATGAAACTGAAACTAAGGTGGCTGCGATGAGACATATTGCTGGGAGATAAACTGCTGGCAATATTAGACTGCTAAAATTGGAAGAAGGCAAGCTAGAGCTGCTGTAGCTCAAGAGATAGAGCTCTTGCCTCACAATCAGGAGGTTGTGAGTTCTATCCTAGGTACAGGCAGATTCTGTTAATATGTTATTTTGTTAAATGTTTGTAGAGTGTTCAAATTATTAGACTTATTTTTTAAAGACTGCTTTATTATTGTTCTAGACAACTTAACAAAATGAAGAAGCTTTTTAAAATAAATGCTTGCTCTGAAGAGGCCCAGTGCTATTGTATCTTCTTTTAAATAGCAGAGAATACTTCCAGAAAGCCACATCAATTTTAAAGATCTGTAAAAGTATAATCTGAAATGTCCTGTTTTAGTATTAAGTATTAGTATTAAGTATTAGTATTAAAATAAGCCAGCTGAGAAACCCTGACTTAGTTATTCTTTGGAGTAGATGTATTTAAATAATTAGGAGGAGTTAGTGTGATTACATGTAAGAAAACTTTCTGGGATTAATATACTGCCATAAATGTACATTTCTCCAATTCTTTGCCATTTCTATGGGTCAGGCACACATGCACAGAAATACACAGCAAACAGTGTATATCATCTGTGCTGTTTGCTGTTTGGCAAATTGCTGGGAGGCAGAGGCCTTTTTTCCTTGTTTTCCTCCCCCAAAACTAAGGTGCGTCTTATACTTCGGTGCGTCTTATACTCCGAAAAATACGGTACATAGTAAATGAAATTCAATTTTCAATGAATAATGAGGGAGAACCTTACATCTTATATTTATATGCTTTTATCATAATAAACATCCAGCTTTCGGTAAATGCAATAGTGTAGAAATTATTTCCAGTAGCACATACCACCACTGAGAAAAAGCCCAAGGATATTTAAATTAATTGAACTTAATTCTAAGGTGCTGATCAAACAAGAATACTAATGTATTAATCTTACAAAGATGAGATCTTCATTCCGAATTTTGTGAAAAACCATCTGATTGACATTATTATGTCTCTGCAAAGTAGGTGATATTGGCATATCAGAATCTCCATTGCTCCTGAAGACAAGAAGGTTGGACTTATCTGCAAGAGGAAGTCAATGGAATGTTAAGTTCACACAACCATATTTTACTGGCTTGTCTTCTAGCCCAATATATAAATGGTTTCCACCAGAGAATTATTATATAAGCTGATAGAGAATGTTAAGAAGGGTCTATGGGAGATGGCTCATTTACAAATAAAAAATGAAAAACAACATGCAAACACAAACCCTTGCATATGTAACTAAAAATGTTTATTTTATTTTATTTATTTTATTGGTCGCATTTGTATGCCGCCCACTCCACAGAGACTCTGGGCGGCTCACAACACTAAAAATTTACATGCAACAATAAATATAAAAAGCATTAAAACAATGATTATTAAAACTTTAAAAAACATTAAAAGCAACAATTTAAAAACCCATACAATAATTCATTCATGGGGCCAAGAGTGCTCGATGTTATATTAAAATCATTGGCCCCAGGCCTGTCGACAAAGCCCGGTTTTTAGTGCTTTTCTGAAGGCTGGCAGGGTGGGAATAATGCGGATCTCGGGGGGTAGTGTATTCCAAAGAGCCGGCGCTGCCACAGAGAAGGCCCTCGTTCGTGGTCCCGCCAGCCGACATTGTTTGGCTGACGGGACGACCAGCAGACCAACTCTGTGGGCTCTAATTGGTCTTAGGGAGGTATGTTGGAGAAGGTGGTCTCGTAGGTAAACTGGTCCTAAGCCATGTAGGGCTTTAAAGGTAATCACCAACACCTTGAATTGCGCTCGGAGACCTATGGGCAGCCAGTGCAGTTCACGAAGGATGGGTGTCACATGGGTGTATCTAGGGACACCCATCACCACACGCGCTGCCGCATTCTGCACTAGCTGTAGTCTCCGAACGTTCTTCAAGGGTAGCCCCATGTAGAGTGCGTTGCAGTAGTCAAGACGTATGGTAACAAGGGCGTGAGTGACTGTAAGTAGTGCCCCCCGGTCCAAAAAACTGGTGCACAGGATGAACTTGTGCAAAGGTCCCTCTGGCCATAGCTGTTAGATGTTGGTTCAATTTTAGCTGTGGATCCAGAAGGACCCCAAGTTGCGAGCCCATTCTGAGGGGATCAAATTCCCCTCCCCCCCAGAACCAAGGAGGGACAGATGTCAAAGTCCTTGGGAGGCAACATCCAAAGCCACTCAGTCTTGTCCAGGTTGAGTTTGAGCCTGTTCAGACCCTTACAGCGTCCAGACACCGGCACATCACATCGACTGCCTCACTGAATTGGCATGGGGTGGACATGTACAGCTGAGTATCGTCAGTGTACTGTTGGAACCTCACACCCTGCCTACGGATGATCTCACCCAACGGTTTCATGTAGATATTGAAAAGCATAGGGGAGAGAATCGACCCCTGAGGAACCCCACATACGAGGGGTCTCGGGGTCGACCTCTGTCCCCCAGCCAACACCGACTGCGACCGGTCAGAGAGATAGGAGAACCACCGCAGAACGGTGCCTCCCACTCCCATCTCCCCGAGCCGTCGCAGAAGGATACCATGGTCAATGGTATCGAAAGCCGCTGAGAGGTCAAGTAGCACCAAGATGGAGGAATAACCTCCATCTCGGGCTCGCCAGAGATCATCTATCAACGTGACCAAGGCAGTTTCTGTGCTATGACCGGGCCTGAAACCCAACTGAAAAGGGTCAAGATACTCCGTTTCATCCAACAGCCGTTGGAGTTGCAGCACCACCACTTTCTCCACCACCTTCTCCATGAAGGGGAGGTTGGAGACTGGTCGATAATTTTTAAGGTCAGTTGGGTCCAGGATGGCTTCTTAAGGAGGGGCCTCATCACCGCAACCTTTAAAGGCTGTGGGAAGAACCCCTCTCTTAAAGAAGCGTGATTAACTCCTGGAACCATCCTCGTGTCACCTCCCTACTTGCAGAAACAAGCCAGGAGGGGCACGGATCCAGCATACAAGTGGCCTTGTCCACTTCCTCAGCGGTCACCAGGTCAAACTCTTCCCATAAAATGGGACCAAGATCTGCACCTGTCATCTCGGCTTTTTTCCAGCTTGTAAAAGAAACCAAGATGCTGGTATCGGCAGAGAGCTTCCTCCCAGCTCTAAAACCAAGTGTTAGACAACCTTGTTTCACTTTTAACCAAAGCAAAAGCTGATAATGACTACATACAATATTCTGCACTCAAGTCTATGTAAATTTCTATGTAAATTTACATAGCTTCCTATGTAAATTTTGATTAATAAAACTGGGTAATTGTGGGGTCCTCATTGCAACTCTTGACCTAACTTCCCTTCCGACCTAACAAAAATGGGGAAAGAAGCAGCCATGGAATAAAAATACAATTAAGTATCTCCCAAAGGTGCTTTTTTCCCAGAGGCAACTGGCCTTTCTTTGAAGATATTTCACTTCTTATCCAAGAAGTATTTTCAAAGTGTCCAGAACACAGCAGCTCCAAAGCTAAGCTTGTATAATAACAGTGCACGGAATCCGAACAGATTTTAGAATCCTCTAGTGGAGGATGGAACGACTTAAAACTACTTCCTATATTTTAGAGTTAGCAACTTACGTTCTTCTTTTACTACTTTCCACCTTATCCTAATCCCAATGTATCACAAATATATATATACACAAATATCACTTGTGCCATGCATTCTGGACACTGAGTGGAGCATATAACTTTTATTGCAGGAATGTGAAACTTAATCTGGACTGAGAATGAAATCGTTCCCAAACTCCAAAAGATCCAATTATATCGGTCAGTGAGGGGGGGGGTGTTGCGAAATGGAGTTTAAGTATTTTGAACAGCATCCATCTACATGGCAAAATGTTCTCTGCAGTGAAGGAGGAAGACAGCAACTGCTCCTCACCCCCTCCTTTCCTCTTTATCTATCCTAATCTTATCTCATCTATCTAATCTTGTCTATTAATCCTTGTGTGTGTGTGTGTGTGTGTGTGTGTGTGTCTGTCTCTCTCTATATCTATCTATCTATCTATCTATCTATCTATCTATCTATCTATCTATCTATCTATCTATCTATCTATCTATCTATCTATTTAATTTGGAGAGTGTGCCTATGAATATGTGTGTGTGTGTATATATATATATGTAGTTCATAAAATCATCTGCCACAATGTCCTACCTGTCAATGAATACTTCAGCTTCAACCGCAACATTACACACGCACACAATAGATTCAAACTCAATGTAAACCGCTCGAAACTCGACTGCAGAAAATACGACTTCAGCAACAGAGTGATCAATGCCTGGAATGCACTACCTGACTCTGTGGTTTCTTCCCCAAACCCCAAAAACTTTAACCTTAGACTGTCTACAGTCGACCTCACCCCATTCCTAAGAAGTCTGTAAAGGGCATGCATAAGCGCACCAGCGTGCCTATCGTCCCTGTCTTACTGTCCTATTGTCCAAATTTACCTGTACCTACAGTACTTTGCTTTTGTTTATGTTTATACCATACCTGCTATCTTGTACATGTTCTGACAAAATAAATAAATAAATAAATAAATAAATATATGTCTATATGAGAACCGTGTTGTTAAAACTTCTGCTCTTTTATTGTTCAACGTAGGTCTTTGTATTTTTCTCAAATGACAGGTATTTCTCTAGTTCAGTTAGCCACACAATACTATCATCCTCAACAAATAAAATTCAAATTGCTTACCTTTTGGCTTTGGAGGGCAACATCTGGTAAACTGGAAAATCATACTATCCGATCGGACAGTTTCTGTACGGTAACAATTCAACAAATCCATAAGGTTGGTAAAACTTTTTCTAGTTCCAGTGAGATTATATTCTCCATTTTCATTTTTTGTTATCAAGCAATGTTTATAATCAATTATGCTGTCTTGCTGAAAAATTTAAGGAAAGTTTTAAAACGATACTTCAATGCTTTTATTTGTAACTTTGTAAATTTAATCAAATGTCATGCACAATTCTAATTTGGCAATCAGGACTAAGAATATATCTTGTAGCCATATTGGATGGGCAAGTGAAATAAAAAAATTGAGAGAATAGAAAAGAACAATTTTTATGGCAAATGAATGGCTCGGTAGGATATGACTATTAATTCTATAATTCTATATATTATATAATTATATATAATTATATAATATTTAAAATAATATAATATAATATAATATAATATAATATAATATAATATAATAATAATATAATATAATATAATATAATATAATATAATATAATATAATATAATATAATATAATATAATAATATAATAATATAATATAATATAATATAATAATATGATATAATATAATATAATATAATATAATATAATATAATATAATATAATATAATATAATATAATATAATATAATATAATATAATATAATATAATATAATATAATATAATAATGTCATGGCATGGCATGGCATATCATGTCATGTCATGTCATATCATATCATATCATAATTATATAATTCTAGTTCATTACTGGTCCCTTTGTAGCTTTCTAACTTTTACTCATCACACAAACTCCATTACAAACAATGGAATATGTTACTCTGAATATCCAGCTATCATGACATTAATATTTACAGATGCAAAGTGTAAAATCTGGTTGATTTTAGCTGCTCTATAAATACCATCTAATGCGAGCCTAATTTTGTTTTAATCTACAACAAAGCTTGCTGGAACAAAGGATTGACACAGCTCAACACTTCAGCTTTGTTTAATACAAAGGAACTGAACTGTACTGCTAAGAGTTCCTTTAGTATATAAAAAATAAAGTTGTATAGCAAACATTTTGATTTTTTATAAAGCAAGCTCTGAACCTGAATCTTTTTAATTGCTTTGCACTCTGCTTAGAAATATCACAATAGCAATAGACACAAAAATTGGCAACTTAAGAGGGTAAATGTATGAGAACACCAGCAGCATGTTCTTCAAAATTTATAACTTTTAAAGTAAATTGCAGATACTTATGAATAATATACTTTTTTAAACAAATGAAGAAACCTATCCCTTCTTGATACGTTATTCTTGAATAATAAATATTGTGCTGTGTCTTTTGAAGGAAGAACTGAGGCTAATAATCTTTATAAACCATTTTGGAAGTTCCTCTAAGAAGTTCCTGAGACTTCCCTTATCTCTTTCTAAGCTACTGTTCCATTAGCAAATTCACACAAATGGATATAAATCACAACCAAATGCTGAAAATTTAAATATTATTTGGCACTTGAATTAACAGTGAGAGTGAATGGGAAAAAAAATAAAATATTGATCCAATTTGTTGCCAATTTTCATAACTACATATGCTATTCTCAAAACATAGGTACTGATGTTATTCTGAAAACAAAGGATGATTTTCCCAAGAGCCAAGAAAAGCAATATACATGATGCTTTCTCCCATATTTGGGTACACCAGGATAATACGACAGAAAAAACATATATAACCCTTTCCTGGTAAAGAGCTGATAGGGAATAGAGCCTGTGGCCTAGTGGCTAAGCTGCTGCCTTACAAGGCAGGCGGCCCAGGTTCAAATCCCAGTAAGGGTATGGCTATCTGACGAGAGCTAAATAGCTCAAAATAGATCTATAATAGTCTCCCTTTATTTTCATTTATCAGCAAAAAATGCTACGTGTGTGTGTGTGTGTGTGTATCCAAAATAAAAGGAACTGAAAGCTTGTCTTAAGCATAAGCAAAGAAGTTAGAAATCTGGTTCCTTAATACTAACCTGCACAGCAAAGGTAAGAAAGTATTTATTAAACTCTTTTGGACTGCAACGAAGAACATAATAGCTAGGCTGATTGCCAGCTTTTTTCAGTTTATTGATTGCAAAATCCATGCTGTTTAAATAAAAAAAGAAGGAAAAACAAAGTATTAAAAAGAGCCAACACTTCTGAATTACAGAATATATTGGAATATAGCAGATTTTACACAAAAAAGAATCTGTCAGTGAAATGGCAATTCCTCTTCTTCTCTCTTGATTGATCTAAGACAGGGGTCTGCAACCTGCGGCTCCGGAGCCGCATGCGGCTCTTTGGGCCCTCTGCTGTGGCTCCCTGTTGGGTGATCCCATCACTGACTGGCCCTGCCCTTCGCCCTCCCCTCCCAGTCACTCCTTGCCTAGCCTGAGAAGGTAAGGGTGGGGGATGAGAGGGACACACACACACACACACACACACACACACACACACACGGTGGGGGGAGAGATACACAGAGATAGAGAGAGAGGGGGGAGAGAGGGAGGGAGAGAGAGAGAGAGAGGTAGGGAGGGGGGCGTCAAAGGGTTTTGTGGCTCCCAGTGTTTTTTAACAACCAGTTGTCTGCCCTGATGACTGGCTGGGTAGGCGTGGCTAGGGGGGTCATGTGACTGGATGGGTGATATCAAGTTGGCCACGCCCACCCAGGTTTTGTGGCTCCTGGTGTTTTCTTTTCTGTGGGAAATGGGTCCAAATGGCTTTTTGAGTGTTTAAGGTTGCAGACTCCTGATCTAAGACTACTCTTTCCATATTACTTTTAGTAAATAAAAAATTGCTAAAATCATTTCCCATTTCCTTGACCTGTTCTTTCACCAGCAGAATGCCATCAAATAAAATTTACAACTAGTTACAATGGCAATTGGGACCTGAATATCCAACACTAAGCAATGAGTTGTAGTGTAATGTCACATTAACTCATTGCTTAACAACAGCAATCCAGCTGTGTTCCCCTGGCCCTGCTGGACCCATGTGAAGCTCCAAAACATCTCAAGTAGTTTACAAATGATTTGGACAAAGGACAGGTACAGCCTTGGGAACATGGTTTAGCATAGCCATCAGCTGCCTCACAAATGGCCAGACCAGATGTGTCTCAGGAGCAGTTGCAGGAAGGAGGAGGTAGTGACGGTTAGGTGTGGGCTGCACAGTCGGCAGGGCCAGTGAATGCAGCATGTCAAGGATGGCAAGCACAATATGGTAAGGGTGACAGGACTAGCAAGTACAGGGTGGCAAGACCAATGGGCTGGCCAAAACAGCAGGGATGGGAGGTAGAGTAGGCAGTTGGAGGGAATTAAGCATCCCTATGGATTTAAGTACAAGCAGGTTGCCAAGCGCCCAAATTCTGATCACGTTATTGTGGGGGTGCTACAGTGGCAATTGTTTTGGGGACCATGACATAGCCTTGAACCATTGCTGAACAAATGGCTGTTCTTTGAGGGCTATCTTTAATTGAATAGGAAAAAATGGGATGGACGCAACAGATATTAAAATAATTAAACATATTTTAAAACAAAATTGAGCTTCAGAAGAGGTTTGAAGAAATTTGGCAGGCTACAAAGGACACAATTCAGAGAATTATTCGTCCTCTAGTTAGACAAAAAAGAAATTCTGTCTTCCATCAAGATAATGTGATTTCCTAAAGATGGAGATTTAATATCTGACTTTCTCTGAGTGACATCGTTATGGTGAACTTTTTCCTATGCAATACTCACTTGATTTTATAATTCATCATTACCTTAACTCAGGAGTGGCCAAACTATGGTTCTTTGAGGACCTGTGGACTTCAACTCCCAGAATTTCTGAGCTAGCCATGCATTTATTTATTTATTTTATTTATTTATTTATGGTTTCTTATATGCCGCCCCACTCCCGAGGGACTCAGGGCGGCTTACAACACAGGAAAAAATACAAGAAAACCAATAAATTCAATTTAAAATCAAAATATAAAAATTAAAAATTACAATATAAAAGCACCATTCAACCGCCAGACATACCCGGGGGAGAGTGTAGATGGAATTAAGCTCTACCCCCTGCCTGCAGGAGGAGCCATGTCTTAACGGCTTTTCGGAAGGCCAGCAGGGTGGGGATGGTTCGGGTCTCTGGAGGGAGTTGGTTCCAGAGCGCGGGGCCGGCCACAGAGAAGGCTCTCCCCCTAGGACCCGCCAGCAGGCATTGCTTGGCTGACGGGAGCTGGAGGAGGCCAACTCTGTGTGCCCTAACCGGTCGGAGGGAAGTATGAGGCAGAATGCGGTCCCGGAGATAACCTGGTCCTAAGCCATGAAGGGCTTTAAAGATGATGATCAACACCTTGAATTGGACCCGGAGACTAATGGGCAACCAATGCAGCTGGCGGAGTATAGGTGTCACGTGGGTGTACCTTGGCACACCCACCACAGCACGCGCAGCCGCATTTTGCACCAACTGGAGTCTCCGGATACTCTTCAAGGGTAGCCCCATGTAGAGCGCGTTGCAGTAGTCCAAACGGGAGGTGACAAGGGCATGAGTGACCGTGAGTAGAGCCTCCTTCTCCAAGTATGGCCGCAACTGGTGCACCAGGTGAACCTGTGCAAAGGCCCCCCTAGCCACAGCAGTGAGATGGTGTTCCAATTTTAGCTGTGGGTCTAGGAGGACCCCCAAGTTGCGGACCTGATCCGAGGGAGTCAGTTTCGCTCCCTCGAGAACCAAGGAGGGATAGTTGTCATAATCCTTAGGAGGCAATATCCAAAGCCACTCAGTCTTGTCGGGGTTGAGTCTGAGTCTGTTCCTCCCCATCCAGATCCTAACGTCGTCCAGGCATCGGCACATTACATCGGCTGCCACACTGAAGTCAGACGGGGTGGTGATGTACAGCTGGGTGTCATCAGCGTACTGGTGGAAACACACCCCATGTCTGCGGATGATCTCCCCCAGCGGTTTCATGTAAATGTTAAACAGGATGGGTGAGAGGACCGACCCCTGAGGCACCCCACATAACAGGGGCCTTGGGGTGGATCTCTGCCCTCCTGCCAACACCGACTGCATCCTATCGGCGAGATAAGAGGAGAACCACCGTAAAACGGTGCCTCCCACTCCCAACTCGCCGAGACGATGCAGAAGGATACCATGGTCGATGGTATAGAAAGCCGCTGAGAGGTCAAGTAGCACCAGGATGGAGGAATTTCCCCCATCCCGGGCTCGCCAGAGATCATCCATCAGAGCGACCAAGGCAGTTTCAGTACTGTAGCCGCGCCTGAAACCCGACTGATAGGAATCTAGATGATCTGTTTCATCCAGAAGCCGCAGAAGCTGAGTGGCCACCACCTTCTCCACAACTTTCCCTAAAAAAGGCAAGTTGGAGACCGGACGATAGTTCTTCAAATCAGCTGGATCCAGGGAAGGCTTCTTCAGGAGGGGTCTCACCACCGCAGTTTTTAATGACTGCGGTACGGAACCCTCCTCCAAAGAAGCGATGACCACCGCCCGGATCCAGCCGCGTGTCACCTCCCTGCTGGCAGAAACCAGCCAGGAGGGGCACGGGTCCAATAAACAGGTGGAGGCCCCCATTGCCCCCATGGCTCTGTCCACATCCTCAGGAGAAACAGGCCCAAACCCCTCCCACAACGGTGGACTAAGACTTGCCCCTGTCAACTCCATGGACTCTGCCCAGCCAGAGTCCAGGTTTGACCAAATCCGAGCGACTTTATCCATCAGAAACTCGGCAAATTCCTCAGCTCTGCCTTGCAAGTGCTCCTCGCTCCCCCCTTTCGCAAGGAGGGAGCGAGTCACCCTAAACAAGGCGGCTGGGCGAGAATCTGCGGACGCAATAAGAGCGGAAAAATAGGATCGTTTTGCCGCCCTTATCGCCACTAAATAAGATCTGATGTAAATTCTTAATAGTGTTCGGTCGGAGTCGGTTTTGCTGGACCTCCAGCGGCGCTCCAGACGTCTCTTCTGGCGTTTCATCTCCCGGAGCTCCTCGGTAAACCAGGGGGCTTTCCGGGATCCACTGCCGCGGAGAGGTCGCAAAGGCGCAATTCGGTCTAAAGCCCCTGATGCTGCGATGTTCCAACCAGCCACCAGGGAATCAGCCGAACTGTGTACCAGGGCTTCAGGTATTTCCCCAAGTTCCCTCTGGAATCCTTCTGGTTCCATTAGGCGCCTGGGGCGGAACCACCTAGTCGGTCCCGCCTCCCTGCGGGGGAGGAATGGAACTGCGGAATCCAACCTCAGTAGGAAATGATCTGACCATGACAGAGGGGTGATGACTATATCCCTTATCTTCAGATCATCTCTCCACTGCCCCGAGAGAAACACTAGGTCGAGCGTGTGACCACCCTCATGAGTCGGACCCTGGATTACTTGGGTCAGGTCCATGGTTGTCATGGAATCCATGAACTCCTGGGCTATCCCAGAGGTTTCGCCAGCAGAAGGCAAGTTGAAGTCCCCCAGCACCATGAGCCTAGGGAACTCAACTGCCAAGCCGGCTACTGCCTCGAGCAGCTCAGGCAGGGCCTTACTTACGCAGCTGGGAGGCAGGTACGTTAAGAGAAGGCCCACCTGTACCCCTAAGTCCAACTTCAGAAGGAGAGTCTCACACCCAACAATCTCCGGGGCAGGGATCCTACAAGGATGCAGGTTTCCACGTGTTATTATTGCCACTCCTCCCCCCCCTTCCCTGGGGTCGGGAATGATGCTGCACTGAGAACCCGTCCGGGCATATCTCGGAGAGAGCTACTCCTCCCTCCTGGCCCAGCCAGGTCTCAGTTATACAAACCAGGTCGGCCCCCTCTTCTGTGATTAAGTCATGAATCAGGGGGGCTTTGTTGGAAATTGACCTGGCGTTAAGCAGCAGCACCCTGAGCCCAGGGCCCTGAACACCCTGGTTGCCAGGCACTCGGGATGAGCAAGATGGAACCACATCGGAGGGGCCGGAACAAGGGATCGCTTGTACACAGCGAGGTCTTATTCCCCGAGAGCGGCCCTCCCCTCTGCTCCCGCCATACCTGCCTCTTCCCATTATGACCGAGATGTTCCGGCTCTCATCCCTACCAGATACCCCCTCCCCCCCCGCTGGTCTCCCTCCCTCCCTGCAGGCCATACACACCATTCTCACAAGATAGGGTCACTGAACCCACCTCCCCGCTTCTGTTTCTGCACTCAGCAGGGGGGAACGGAATTACATGCATGCATGGCTAGCTCAGGAATTCTGGGAGTTGAAGTCCACAGATCCTCAAAGAACCATAGTTTGGCCACCCCTGCCTTGTCTGTAACATGCTAATATATTAATTTGCTCAAAACTGGGACATATTATACAGAATCACATACATATCTACTCTGATATATTCTTTTCCTCGTCTTTATGAAAGGAACAGGAAGATGTAATCTGACTCTGTACCAAGAGTAATTTCTTGTTAGCAATTTTCCATATTCCACAACAATCATTCAAATAACTAGTGTGTGTGTGCATAGATAAAAACTTATAAAATCTGAGAGTCTAGGTGGTGGTATGTATCAATTCAAACAAGTTAAAGTGGATCCAAATAACTGTTACTAATGCTTTGTTCATAGGCACAAACAAGGGTCGGTTGTTACAAATGAACATCTATCTCCCTTCCTCCTCATCTGCAGCACCCATTCCAACTCCCATCTGCATGACTCCCTGCTAACTACACTGGTCCCACACATTTGCTGATTGGCAGCTTCAGGAAACTGTCTTTTGGTTTTGAACTTCCTCTACAGCTAGCAGTAACAACAAGAGCAAGAACAAAGCTATTTTAACCGGCTTCCTCGGGTAGAAAGAAGCTTCTTCCTCAGTATGGTCCAAGTTGCATCTATGACCATAGAGGCAAGTTGTGTGTACAAGTGAGCAGGGCTAATGTACACAATGATTACTGTGTTCCCAAATGCCTAGCCTAGTATCTGATGTGCCTCTAGTTCAAAAGGTTATCCATTCCCAAGATAAATGTTAGAACAAAGTATTACTTACGAAATTGGCCCATGGCAATAGCTCTGGATATTTTCAAGAACTGAAGGAGGTGCTACCTCTTTACAAAGGTAATGATGAGCATCGGCTGTTAATCTATAATATCCATCGATTAATGATACAAAAGAAAGAGCTTCTTTTAATGAATGAAATTCAGCTTCCTGTAAAAGACAAGGAGAAAAAATGTAGTAGAGAATGTGAAGTACCGGTAATAAAATGCAAATTACACAAAAAAACAGCATAGTCAATGCTATGCGCGGAGATGAATAAGCATGAGTTTTCTATCTTAACATTATGTTTTTGAATAATGCTATTTAATTTATGTATTCACTTTATTTGAGTGCTGCTCATTCCTGAATACTGTGGGCAACAATGTAGACACCATAGATGTAATGTAGATTTAAAAGAGTACCAATTAAGGATAATATTTGTAGCTCAGGGTTGTAGCTCACTGCAGTATCCTTGAACAACAGAAAAAAGAAAAGAGCATCTACCGTATTTTTCGGAGTATAAGATGCACCGGAGTATAAGACGCACCTTAGTTTTGGGGGAGGAAAAAAAAGGAAAAAAGGCCTCTGCCTCCCAGCAATCTGCCAAACAACAAACAGCAAACAGTACAGATGATATACACTGTTTGCTGTGTATTTCTGTGCATGTGTGCCTGACCCATAGAAATGGCAAAGAATTGGAGAAATGTACATTTATGGCAGTATATTAATCCCAGAAAGTTTTCTTAAATGTAATCACACTAACTCCTCCCAATTATTTAAATAGATCTACTCCAAACATGACTAGTCAGGGTTTCTCAGCTGCCTTCTTTTAATACTAATACTTAATACTAATACTTAATACTAAAACAGGACATTTCAGATTATACTTTTACAGATATTTAAAATCGATGTGGCTTTCTGGAAGTATTCTCTGCTATTTAAAAGAAGATACAATAGCACTGGGCCTCTTCAGAGCAAGCATTTATTTTAAAAAGCTTCTTCATTTTTTTAAGTTGTCTAGAACAATAATAAAGCAGTCTTTAAAAAATAAGTCTAATAATTTGAACACTCTACAAACATTTAACAAAATAACATATTAACAGAATCTGCCTTTACCTAGGATAGAACTCACAACCTCCTGATTGTGAGGCAAGAGCTCTAGCTCTGAGCCATAGCAGCTATAGCTTGCCTCCATTTGATTTCAGCAGCCTAATATTGCCAGCAGTTTATCTCCCAGCATTTTGTCTCATTACAGCCACCGTAGTTAGTTTCTTTTTACCACGTGGCTTGAAAGCCTGTCAGCTGTAGATCGGGAGGCAGTTTATCTCTTCTTGTGCTCTTCTTTGTGCTTTGCCCTGTTTGCTGCAAAGAGGTAAATTGTTGGCAGGCAGAGGCCAAAGGGTGGGGGTGGCTGGGTGGGGCTGCATTCGGTGTATAAGACGCACCCAAATTTTCACCCTCTTTTTGAGAGTAAAAGGGTGTGTCTTATACTCCGAAAAATACGGTATATAACAAATTCCAACAAAATGGATATCCACACAACTTTATCAAAAAGTGCTTGACCACTCAACCCAATACAGCACAACAACCAACACAAGCTCTAAAAAGCATAACACTGCCATACATCAAGAACACCTCAGAAAAAAATCAACAGACTACTACAACTACCTGGAATTAGCGTAGCATAAAAGCCAACTAAAGCCCTTCAAAACATCCTAAGTAAACCAAAAGATCCAGAAGCCCCAGAAAAAAAAATCCAGAAATCATCTGCAACATACAGTGTAATGACTGCAACAGCCACTACATAAGATAAACAGGCAGAAGACTGGCAGAATGTATCAATGAACAGCAACTAGAAGTCAGAAGACATGATGAAAACTCTAATTTCACAACATATGGACAGACTTAACCATAGTTTCAATTGGGAAACTGACAATTTCCCAAGCCAAGTCCAAAACCAAGCCAAGTCCAAAAATGCTATGAAATTTCTAGAAGACTGCCACTCTGACAAATTAGCCATCAATAGACACATAGACATAAACAACATCTACATACTATGCAAAGAGGCAATTAACAAACCCAAAAGGGAACAAAAAGACCAAAACACCTCCCCACCAGCAATCAGCACCCAGATGAGCACAGATTAACTCCAAGATTAACACCAGACCAACAATCAAGTAAACAATACCCAAGTAAACAGAACTGCAAACAGGTCAGCAATAAATAGCCTAACGGTTAATCAAAGAACCCTTAAGACTACACCCACCAATACTGATAGGGCAAGCCATTATAATATAAATTGAGAGCAAACCCTACTCGTAACTAGCACTTATAATGTTATCTAGTTTGGGTTTTGAAATGTCTGCAAGAAAACAGCCAAGCTGAGAGAGCACCAAGGGCCTCTAATTTAAATGAGTGAATGAAGCCCTTCTTCAGATGATTAACCAAGAACTCCTCCAATGTAACTAACTTTTGAGTAATCATAGTATATTGCCTCTTAGCTGGGATTTAAATTTCTGGCTTTGTCAGGTGCAAACAATCAAAGTGGCTCCAGGATTTGGGTCAAGAGGTTCCTTTATTGTTGATTCCAGTGTACACAAGAATCTTGCCAAACTGTCTGTTTTCCCATGAGAAAGCCAGCTAGGAACCTAAGTGTTTGCCTTCATATGCTTCCTCGTTCCTCCCATCTATAAAGTCCAGACTGTTAATTTCTCTTAACCCTTCCCAGTGCGCATGCCTTCCTTTCAGCCATTGATTCCACCACAGGTTTCAAGTTAATGGTAAGGTCATACCAGTGGTGGGTTCCTACCAGTGCGGTCCACTCTATAGCACCGGTAGCGGCCCGCTGGTGATGTCACAGTACCGGTGCGGTCTGTTGCCGGTGTCTGGGCGCCGCCATTTTTTTAAAAAAAATTTTTTTTATTTTCTTCTGTGCATGCCCAGAAACCTGACAATTAAGTCTTTCCCTATCCCTTCACTTGAAAATAATAAGAAGCTCACATTTGACACTTTTCCTTCGCTTTTGCCTAAAGCTTCCCAAAGTGGGCGTTTTCTGAAAGCTTAACCTTGTATACTGTTAATTTTATACAGTTTTATACTGTTATTCTTTAGACAAAAACATTGAGGACTGTTAAAAGATACTGTTCTTTTAACAGTCCTCAATATTTTCGTCTAAGGAATCCATGACTGAAACCAAAAATGCTGTATGAGACTTGCTTGTCTTTTAACTATAGCATTTTCTGCATATAAAGGTTGCTGTGTTTCATGTAAGGTATAAAATAGCAAAAATAGTAGTAGTAACATCTCTCTGAAATAACTAATATATGACCGACAAGCCACGCCCACCCGGTCACATGGCTGGCAAGCCACACCCACAAAATAAGCCACGCCCACAGAGTGGTAGTAAAAAAACTAGGAACTCGCCCCTGGGTCATACACACAAGGAGGAAGCAATAAAGTTGTTTCATCCTCCCTGAAAACCTTAGCAACTCTGTATGCTCTCTCAATCTTATTCAGGCGTGTTTAGATACAAATACCAATAGGTAAATCCCTCCAATATTTCCACACTGAAATGAGACATGGATTTGGGGATATGTGCTTCCCTGTTTTCTACCCTCAATAATAGAAATCTCTAAAACCTGATAGATAACACATTATTTCAAATTCATTTCCAAAAACAAGATTCAGAGTATCTAGGATTACAAATGTGGTATCTTTCTGCCACTCTTTAAAATAGCTGTACCTTTACCCACAACTGTGTATGGGAATAGGAAAGCAACATGGTTTATTTAAAGAATAGCAAACAGGTGGGTGATTGTTATATTTGTGCCTCCCATCCACATATTCTAAATATTTCTCAGATTGGAAACTGAAACACTGTATAATGTTGACTGTAATATTTAGCAAATATAACAATCACCCACATTAATCTTGCAAGAGAATAAGTAAAGGTTTGGATCAGGGGTGAAATTCAAAAATTTTCCCTACCGATTCTGTGGGCGTGGCTTGGTGGGAGTGGCAGGGGAAGGATACTGCAAAATCTCCATTCCCACCCCACTCTGGGGCCAGCCAGAGGTGGTATTTGCCGGTTCTCCAAACTACTCAAAATTTCTGCTACCGGTTCTCCAGAACCTGTCAGAACCTGCTGAATTTCACCCTTGGTTTGGATGTCACCCTTAAAAGCTTCCTTTTTTAATTGGATAATTTTATTGCACATTGTAGAAATAACTGTTTTTATGATTGGCTTCTATGGCTGTGTTAGATACCAAAGTAATGCTAAAAAGCATATTATCCAATCTATTTGACCAATTATTACTCATAACACAAAGTCACCAAAGTTAGCTACAGTACCAGATTCTTGCTGTCCTGCTTGTGAATGGTTACAATTCTACTTTCTCCAGAACTTTCTTGATTTGCTTGCTTAATACTGACATCTATAATATCAGGAAAATCACAGTAGGTTTGTATGCCCTGCAAAAAACAAGACCAAAAAACAATGTTGCTTTGGAAGATAATTTTAAATATTTAGATCAAGATTTGATGCAATTCCAATTCAATGTTTATAGATCTGACCTGCCAAACACTTTAGGGGACCCATTGCTAGTAAATATATGTGATGATAGTTTATGTGGCAATAACTTAGATCTTTAGAACAGGAGAATACCCCTCTTCTATCTGCCCCCTTGCAACTCCTGCAGCCCAGCAGAAATAGGGATTGGAACATAGCCATATGATAAAAAATTAATACATATTTGGAAAGATTTCCAAAGGTCAACAAGTAGAAGGAATCCATCTGAATAAACTGTTGAAAAATTACTCCATCCTCAAGCAGCAACTGTAAATTGTGGTGAAACAATTTCCAAACATTTTTCTTCTGTAGTTATACTGTATAAGGAAAACCTCATGAAATACAAAGTTGTAGTATTGCCATTAAGAGACTGAACATTAAAGGAAAATTTTTATACCAATACCACAGTGAAAAGTTGAAAATGCCGTTTTCTGTTTTACAATAATTTCTATTGCTAAACCAGTTTTCTCTGCAGTAACAATACTGGTAATCTTAAATAGTCCAAGTTTGCAATTCTGCTGGTTTTCAGCACAAATTAAGAAGAATTACATGTGCATTAGTGTGCGTAGGCCTATAGTGTGCGTAGACCTATAGTGTGCGTAGGCCTATATGAATATTAAGAAACGACATATAGCTGGAACTCCACAAGATTAACCAAGCTCCTGCATCACTGAGATTGTGGAAGAAAAGCAGGTGCCGACTAAGGTTTATAAAGCTTTCAATCTTCCATTCTGCCCATTAATTATCTTCTGGGAAATTATCTACTGAGATAATCTGTAATTTTTAATCACTGTACAGTGCTGTTTCTAATTAGTTACTATGCATTCTCACGACAAAGCAAAGTCATTCTGTCATCCAGGTACATCTTAAAATAGGTTTATCCTGAAGTAAACATGAAAGAACATGGTATAATCAAATATTACCTCATCTGCAAGTTTCTCACTGGCATTTTGTTTTCCTCTGGGACACTGTATCCCGCCATTTCCACTTATAATAATGGTTGCAAAAGATTCTGCATTTGAAGGTTCTCTTCCAGGATCCTTCACTTTAAACACTTCTGAGTAAAAGGCAGACTGGAGGGTTTCCAAATTAATGAGATACTTCAGCTTTAGATTTCTGGCAGTTGCTTTGCACTGGCTGAATTGCTGAATAAATTTCCGGAACCTGTACCTTATTCTTTTTCGTGTTAAAATATGATAATCTTGGATTTTTTCTCTGATGCATTTTGGCAAAAACATTTTGTAGCTGTGAATACAAGAACTATCAAATGAGTAATCAAACATCACTAACAGCAATTCAAAAAGAGTTACCGTATTTTTGGAGTATAAGACGCACCTTTTTCCTCCCTAAAAGTGGCTGAAAATTTGGGTGCGTCTTATACTCTGAATGTAGCTTTTTCGGAGCTTTTTTTCCAGCCCTAACTAGGTGCTAACTATCTTCCCAGCTCTTACCTTGCAGGCTTTTTCATTGTTACTCTCTCCGAAGAATGTTTTTCCAGCCCTAAGTCTTTGCAGGGTTTTTTTCATTGCTCTACTTGCTCCGAATAAGGTTTTTTCTAGCCCTAACCAGGTGCTAATGATCTTCCCAGCTCTTACTGGCTTGCAGGCTCTTTCATTGTTACTCTCTCCGAAGAAGGTTTTTTTAAGTCCTAACCAGGGGATAAAATATTGTGCTGAAGCTGACCAGACTAGGGACGTTAGCCAGATGAATACCTGGTAGGCAGATTTCCCCCCCTATTTTCCTCCCCAAAAACTAAGGTGCGTCTTATACTCTGGTGCGTCTTATACTCCGGTGCGTCTTATACTCCGAAAAATACGGTATTTTTTTTCTACAGAAAAAAATCAAGGAGTTTACAACTGAGCATTTGTTTCACCAAATATTCTATCTACAGCCAACAAAACTAAGAACTTAAAGGGGGGCGCGCGAAATATACTGTATTGAAATATAGATTAAAAAAACAATTCAAGACACTTGCATTTGCATATTTCCTTCCAATAAAATGAAGCACACTACTAGCTCCTTCAAATCTGTCAATATCTGTTTTCTGCAATCCAATGCAGTATAATGGACAATATGTACATTTTAGAACTGTGGAGATGAAACTTTTGTCATACTGTAGGTCAGTCATAACTTTCAGAGTTGTACATGCTGTACTGAAAGCTTTGGGGAAAAGTACAGCAGTGTGCGCGGATTTTAATTTTCAATGTGTGAACAAAATAGAGCTCCCACCCATCATTCCTTCTGCATTTTTGTTTGAGGACCCTCTAAAACAGATGACTATGCAATGCTGGGATGGGTGGTGTGAGTGTGCAAACGAAAGAAAGAATTGACATTTCTGCTTGCACAATTACAGTTTGGGGCTTCTGCCAACAGATCTGAAAACCTCAACTACCGGTTGTGACAAACAGTTAATAGGTTCAGAAGCAGTTATTGTTCTAAACCTAATGGATATGCATGTTTTTGTTAAAGAAAGTAGAAGATCATGACAGAAAGGAGAAGAAATTCCCCTTGATACTACTCTTTGTCATCACTCCTTTAACTTTACTCTCATCTATAGCAGAGACATTAACCTTTGCAACCTAATACCAATACTTAGATATGAATTGCAGTGATCTATCTAGATAGCATATATGAGAATGAGAATGTACTTTTACATATGATGTATAGGCGATTCATGTGCCATTTCAAAAAATAATTACCTTACAGAATTGTAAATGGCTAATGGAGTTTGGTCCTTTTCTTTGGCCATTCTCATCATATCAAGGACGGCCATTCCAAGACATTCTTCCTGTGTTTCATGAGTCACAGACATTTTTACCCACCCGTGGACAAAATCGTCTCGCCACTGAATCAAAAACAAAAGTGAGAACTCAGGATTAGTGTTTCACTGTGGGTTATTTTTACTGTAACTTGAAAAATCTTCCATAAGAAATCAGTCCAAATCACACAATTCAGCAGTATTTTGATGCTACTCCCAATCTTGCTATACTGAAGGGTATAACCCTGTGATGGCGAACCTATGGCACGCGTGCCACAGGTGCATATCTGAGAGCACGTGAGGCATTGCCCTATGTCAGCTCCAGCGCACATGTGCGGGCTGGCCAGCTGATTTTCAAGCCTTCCGGAGGGCGGGGGAGGTCATTTTCACCTTCCCCAGGCTTTAGGAAAGCCTCCGTAGCCTGTGGATGGCGAAAAACGGCCCAACGGCCCAACCAGAAGTTCGTTTCCAAACTTCCGGTTGGACCATTGGGTCCATTTTTCGCCATCCACAGGCTACGGAGGCTTTCCTGAAGCCTGGGGAAGGTGAAAATGACCTCCTCCAGCCCTCCAGCCCTCCGGAAGGCCGGAAATAAGCTGGAATTCATTTTTCGCCATCCACAGGCTCCGGAGGCTTTAGTGAGCCCTGTGCGCATACGCGGGGGGGTGGGGCGGCAATGCAGGGGGTTGTGCGTGTGTGCATGGGGGAGGGCACTGCGTTATGGGTGTGAGCATGCACGCACGCACTATCGTGCACACACGCGCCCTTTTGGCACTCGAGCAAAAAAAGGTTCGCCATCACTGGTATAACCTTTCCAAGTGTTTTTAGATAAGCAATATAAGCATAACCAATCTAGGAGTAAATAGCTATAGACCTATCTAATAAGTTAACAATTTTTACCTGAGCAAATAGGTAAGACATGACAATATCATCAAGGACAGGACTCTCTGCACCTCGAGAAACGCCATACCGATATGCTCGTATACTGCTGCTACAATACCAGTGTGGGAAATAAAATCTGTATGGAAACAGTTTGTCACATATTAAAGTTTTTACTTTTTTACAGGATAAAGTTACTAAAATCTAAATGAGATAAAATTTGGGTTTCGAGTATGTTTGTTATTCTGTCAGTCAATCAACATGGTTTTATTTTTTTAAATTGTAAGGTGAAAACCACCCGTGTACAAGATGGTTCGACATAATTGCAAGATGGTCACCAAGTGCATGAATCACGATCACATGACCAAAGGCTGCATCTATGAAGATCCATCTTACATACCCCTTGTACAGCGCTATAGCAACTTGAAACGGTTGCTGAATGAGTGAAGGTTAAATGAGGACTACTGTATGCTATTGCCCAGGTGGGTTAGACCATGTAAAGGGCCAGAAATTATTATTAGCCCATAAGTCATTTATGGTGCAAGGTACATAAAGAAGGAATTGTACTCCTGAATAAAAAGAATCATAAGGATCATAAAAGGCAACAAATAGCAATAGCACTTAGACTTATATACCGCTTCACAATACTTTACAACTCTCTCTAAGCGGTTTATAGAGTCAGCATATTGCCCCCAATAATCTGGGTCCTCATTTTACTGACCTCGGAAGGATAGTCCAGGAAGGAAGTGCACTCACTTCCATTATGATGAAATGTTTTGAGAGGTTGGTAAAGGACTATATGGTGTCATGTCTTCCTCCTACATTTGACTCATTACAGTTTGCCTATTGAAAGAACCGCTCTATAGACGATGCACTTTCCTATGTGCTTCATCTTAGCTTGGCACACCTGGAGGAGAATAATACTCATGTGCAAATGCTGTTTATTGATTTTAGTTTGGTGTTCAACACAATTATTCCTCAGCATTTGGTGAACAAACTGGGCCTATTAGGTTTTAATACTCCTTTATGTAATTGGATACTAGATTTCCTTATTGATAGGCCCCCGTTTGTGCGAATTGGAAGAAAAGTCTCCAACTCCCATCTCCTTGAGTACAGGTTCCCCATAGGGCTATGTCTTGAGTCCGCTACTGTTCACCTTGATGACCCATGACTGCTGTGCCAAATCTGCTACAAATCATACTGTGAAGTACGCAGATGACACGGCAGTGGTGGGTCTTATTCGGAACGACAATAAAGATGCATATAGAGAAGAGGTGAAGGTTCTGGTGGATTGGTGCAATAAATGTAACCTGGTTCTAAATGTTAATAAAACAAAGGAGATCATTGTAGATTTTAGAAAGAGCTGGCATGGTCATACTACACTCAGTATCAAGGATGCAGCTGTAGAGGTGGTCAACAGTATTAAATACCGTATCTGGGGATGCAGATAACTAACAATCTGAACTGGTCTCTCCACACATCATCCTTAGTGAAGCATGCAAACCAGTGTCTGCATTTCCTGCATCGGATGAAGAGAGCCCATCTTTCTCCTTCTATCCCGGCCACTTTTACAGAGGCACAATTGAGAGTGTTTTAACAAACTGCATCACTGTTTGGTTTGGTGGCAGCAGTGCCTCAAAGTCCATTCAGAGAGTGGTAAGGACATCTGAGAAGATTATAGGAAGCTGGCTTCCTGTCATTTAGGATACTGCTTATAAGCGCTATGTGCTTAGAGCTCAAAGTACTGTTAGAGACCCCACACAATCACTTCGTGGTCTGTTTCTGTTGCTCCCCTCTGGGAGGAGGTTTTGAAGTATTTCTAGCAGGACTTCCAGATTCTGTAATAGCTTTGTTCCCTATGCCATCCATTTGGTAAACTTGCAAGATTTGTTTCTGTCGCCATATATATGTATACATCTGAACTAGACTGTGTTGTTTCTCCATGTCATATAATATATGTGGGTACATGCATGATTTTGTATCTATCTATCTATCTATCTATCTATCTATCTATCTATCTATCTATCTATCTATCTATCATCTATCTATCTATCTATCTATCTATCTATCTATCTTTCATATCTCTCTCTCTCTCTCTCTCTCTCTCTCTCTCTCTCTCTCTCTCTCTCTCTCTCTCTCTCTCTCTCTCTCTCTCTCTATATATATATATATATATATATATATATATATATATATATAGTCATGTTTATGTAGTGTATATTAGAGGTGAAGACCCTTTGAGAGCTGTATGCAACAAAATTTCATTTTAATGTATGCCGATTAGTGTACATTCAAATTGACAATAAAGTTATTCTAAGACAGAAGGCTGAGTCAATCTTGAGCCACTCAGAATTGAACTCCTGGAGTGAGCAGTGAATTAACCTGCAGTACTGCATTCTAACCACTGCGCCACCACGGCAAATCCTCTATATTAGGAGTGTCAAACTGGCAGCCCGTGGGCAAGATGCATCACGCACAGACCACGCCCACCCCAGCTCCGCAAAGGGAAAAAACATTGCGATACATCATGTGACAGCAACGTGATGCGGCAAATTTGATACCCGTGCTCTATAACCTTCAACTAAGGAAAAAGCTTGCACAGGGCACTGATCCTGACACTCTTAAAACTACCACTCTTAAAACTACAGTATTTCAAGGTGGATGAAATTAAGTTTCCAGGGTCTTACAGAATCTTTATCAGCCATGCTGCCCTAAAATCTCTGAGTGATTCTGTTGTTCAAGATTGTCAGTAAAGGGCTAAAAAAAATTACTGCTCTTTGTATGAAACACTCTTATTTATAAGATCGAATTTGGGTCCGTCACTGGGACCAGATATTTACTCTTCCGAGCTTTCCAACTCGTGTTGGAGTCCATCTTCAGGGAATTTCTCTTTACTGAAAAACATGTTTTCGGCTGTTCTGTGAGTCGTGTTTATGTGGTGCCTTCCTATTGGCTGATTTGTGTGTTGATGGCTGGTGATTGACTGTTGTTTCCTTGTGCAGTCAAACCCTCAGCTCCTAAGTATTTGATAAACTGGTGGTAATTCAGCATTCCTGTTTATTCTTATTTATGCCCACATATTAGAAACTCAGATTAAAGAAACCATTAACTGACATCTGTGATTCTCTGATTAAAGTCCCTTCTTTACATATGACTGAAAAAAGTCCTTTAAGATGATACATAAGTAAAATCAAATTCTGACTCAAACCTTCTCCAGAAATATTTTGTTTTCAGGAACAAAACACTGCAATCTCACTCCAGAGTCCCATTTACTTCCAATTAAACCACAATTAGCATTACCTTATTCTGTAGAGTACAGTGACAGTAGCTGATCCATCTATTTGGAAGGTGTAATTTGGAGGATACCAACATCGGTCAACTTCATTCATTAGTGCAAACATGTTGTGGTACACAGGCAGGATCCCTATAAGGCAAAAGAGAAAGACAGACCTCACTTAACAATGGTAATTGGGATTGGGATTTCCATAGCTAAGCAATGTGATCATATGACTGTTCCACTTAGCGACAGAAACTTTGGCACTTCCAGTTGACATCATTAAGCAAATCACTGTGGGTTGTTAAGTGAGGATGCCACATGATTACCATTTGTAACCTCCCACTTGTTTCCTCATTGATCTGGGAACAGGAAGCCATCAAAGGAGGTTGCAAATGATGATCACATAACTGTGGCGATGCTGTGATCAATGTAAGTACGAGGACCAGTCATAAGTTTGCACAATCGCTGAATGAGTGGCAGTTGAATGAGTACGATCTGTAAAGTCTTTATCCCATAGAACTTGGTATTAAAAGATGCTTAACTGGCAGCACCCACAAGGTTTCACCCTTTCTTTGGATTTTAAATCTCAAAAGATGATCAATAAAAAAAATTAAAAAGCAAATATCTAGACCAGTGTTTCTCAACCTTGGCAGTTTGAAGATGTGTGGACTTCAACTCCCAGAATTCCACAGCCAGCAACGCTGGCTGGGGAATTCTGGGAGTTGAAATCCACACATCTTCAAACTGCCAAGGTTGAGAAACACTGATCTAGACAGACAGCATTATATCTCAGTAATTCTTTTCAGCCATTTTTAAATAATGTTATACCAACACAAGAGGTATAAACAAACATTATACAGAAAGGAATAGGACTGGATGTCCCTTTAACAGAAGTCACCCTATAACCTCCCTTAACTACTGGCTTTGATTTCACAAGTTGGATATATATTCACATGCTAAAAATAGAGAAGATAAACTAAATGGAAACTGTTAATGGTGTCTCTCTGCAAAGAAAAGGCTCTTTGGCCCAGTAGATGTTCATCTGATCAGAATGAGAGTTGATTTCCAGGAATTTTATAATCAACACATACACATGCATGCACATGTATTCATGCACACACATATGCATGTGCACACATGCATACACACAGACACCATGCCACGCCAATCTGTCCCAGAAAGCTGTAGAATCCTTGTCACACTATGGGACAGTTCAATATGAACAAGAAAATTACAAAAATCAGCTTCCTCCTTGAATTAGGAAATTTTAATATATGTAATTGGATAGCCAAACCCCCCCCCCCCAATTCTTCTCAAACCCTTGTCAACATGTTTCCTTATATAGAGAGTACATTGTTTGAATGGCTTTACTGTATTCCTTTAAACCCAATTGCTCAGATTATTATCAATGATCTACAAATACCTTGGAAATTAAAAATCCGTTTTAGAAAGAATGTATGCATTTATAGTCATATTTGAATTTTTTCTGCTTGGTTTTTTGCACCTGCAGAATTTTCATCTCAAAAAGCCTATTATTGTGAAAAACACAAAACAATGAACTAGACTGATCTTGTCTTTATGAATTGAGCAACAGAGGGTTGAAATATCAGTCCTGTAGACAGATCAAGACATGTCAATCTGCCACCTCAAATTTGAAAATTCAGATAGCTATATTTTATTCTACTTCCAGCTACAAAACTAGGTTGTAATGTTAACACAATAACTAAGAATAATAAAATTATCTGAGGCCCTTGAATTCATCTGCAGATCCTTCCATCTTTTCTATGTGAAGGCCCTTGAATCAAGATGAAGTCCGCTACTCCTAGGATTAAAAAACTGTTGCAGACATGACTATACTTTATGATGGAGATACTGTATGTATCTGTTTGTATATTTAAATTGCAAGCTGCTTTGGAAACCAGTTCTAACTGGTTTAATAAATTATGGATATAATTAATTCATGACAAGTAAACCTTATTTATTAATGTGCCTTCTCATTCCTTGCAAAGGAGTCTAAGAAGCAACAGATTATGCTAAGATTATCAGAAGTACTGAAGCAGGTAATATGCTCCTAATTAAATATTTTTTCACTGTTCTGCTTTTTTAGAAGCAGAAAATTCCTCCAGGATAGTTCACCATCTTGTCTTACAGTTTTAACTTAAGATGGAATAATGGAGAGGACTAGATCTCACATTTTATTGTGGAGCTGGTAAAAGTGTGCTAAATGTTGTCCCAAAGGTGCTATTTCAGGAGGCAACTGCACTTTCTTGTTTTTTCTTTTGAAGACATTTCGCTTCTCATCCAAGAAGCTTCTTCAGCTCTAACAGGATAGTGGGGAATGGAAGGATTTATATTCCTTGCAGGCAGCTGGTCATTTGCATTCTCCTTTTAGGGTCATTCAAGCACTTGGAGGTTTATCTGTGTCCTCAGGGTCACCTAAGTAGTGCTCCTGGTTCCTGTAGTCTGCGATTTTTCATCTGGAAATCCATTCCTACTCCCACACCATTCAAAGAGTGTTTTTCCCAAATTGTATAGCAAGACATCTTCAAAAGAAAAACAGTTGCCACCTTTGGGACAACCATTACCTGGATGACTGAGATTCTCTACAGACTTCGGGCTAAATGTTCTGAGCTTGAAATACGCTGACTTCAAAGCAGCTATTTCCTTAGTGTTTTGAGCAAAAGTCAAAATATGTGTGTTCTGAGAGTTTTGTACACCCACAATACAGCTGCATGAACCTTGTTTTGTTTGAGAATAAGTGCTTTGCTGCTTGTGGGAAACACAGACTACATATTGCTGCCAGCAGTTTGCAGAACAGTTTTGTGATGCTAAGCAACTGCTTTAGTATCCCTATGTAAAAATATATTCAATATTTCTTTCTCTACTGATGTAGGCATGAATCTTCAAGCTTAAGGGTATGCAAGACACTTGATTTGGATGTGTTGGTTGACTTTTGGTTTTCTAGGTTGTCACCCTCACAGCTGTGAACCCCTATTCAAGACAGGCATCTTCATCTCCTGACCCTCCCGACAGCCTCTGGATTTCTAACAAAACAACAAGTTAACTAGGGGAGCAGTCACTGCAGCTTCCTTCTCCACCTGCGCTGAAAGAAGAGGCTCCCTCCTCCCACCCCCAACATGACTAATGCCGCTGCAAGAACACTTACCTTGAAAACTGTATGCCCATGTGTCACCACTGCTACATGGCTGTATTGTCAGTTGGTTTCCAAGGGTAATTCAAGATTCCCTTTGTTAAGCACTGGCATATTGTGGGACTGAGGAATTACTGATATAAAGAGATAGTCCTCGGACTACTGTGTACACTACACCCTAATATAGGCATGCAGTACATTATAGATATTAGGTCCAAAACAGGGGTGAAATGCTACCGGTTCGGCCCGGTTCGCTAGAACCGGTAGTAACAAATGCTTCCAGTTCTCCGAATCGGTAGTAAAAATGCTTTTAAAAAGTTTAAAAAAAAAGGTTCCAAGGAAGCGCGGCAAAGCTGATTGTCACAGCTGATGAACCTTTTTTTTACTTTTTTAAAAAGCATTTTTTACTACCTATTTGCTGAAACTGATAGTAAAAAATACTTTAAAAAGAAAAAAAAGGTTTGAACTATCAGCTGTTTGACAATCAGCTGAGAGGGGGAACCTTTTTTTAAAAAAAACTTTTTAAAGTATTTTTTTAAAACTACCTATTCACCCAATTTGTGACTCTATGAGGTTCCTGCTTGTTGCAGGGGCCATTTTGTGTGAAGTCCAGCAGCTTCTGCATTGTGAGTCAGTTGTGTAGCTTTTGTGTTATTTTTGTGTAAAGTGTGATAGTTGGTTTTTGAGCTGTCTGTGACTCTGTGAGGTTCCTGCTTGTTGTTGCAGGGGGGCATTTTGTGTGCTTTTGCATTGTGAGTCAGTTGTGTGGCTTTTGTGTTGTTTGTGTGTGAAGTGTGAAAGTTGGTTTTTGAGCTCACCAGGTCACATGACCATGACCACCAAGCCACGCCCACAGAACCGGTAGGGAAAAATTTTAGATTTCACCACTGGTCCAAAACAAAAAGAAGCATAAATATCTTACCTCTCTCACACAACTAATGATAAGGATCAGTCATGAAATCTGTCCTGTGCATGTTTATGTAGTTTAGTCTTATGTTTCCAGGTGTGCATGACACATTTTGATCTCTACAATTATTTCAAAACTTAAACAGAGAACACCTCTCTATTTCTTACTCATCAGTGCTTTTAAAGCGCCTTTATTCTTCTCTCTTAGCTGCTTTCTCCACTTCAAGCTAAATTTCTGCTGTTCTAGAAGCAAACTTCTACTCAGTTATGAGTCAGCAGAGACCATATTCATATTTATAATTTATATTTTAAAATAATTAAAACGATGCAATAATTTATCATCTTTAATGATGATTTAAACACCCAAGTACTGAATTCAAGACATTGAACAATTTGGTTACATATGTTGGGCTTTTCACTTGAGCAGGAATTATGCATTCTAATTGTTTTTCTACACATAGGTTGTTAGTGTGTTGTTGTTCACCAAATGTTTTGTTTAATCATTATACATCAGCCCCTTAGTGTCACAATTTTAACATAAATGTAATTATTGCTCCTTATCTATTAAGAAGAGAATGCTAGTAGAGCTTCAAGTAGGAATGTAGGAATTACCATGTTGGGTAAGAAGTGTTTGGCAATAAGATGACTTTAAAAAAATCATATAATAGATATTAAAAGAAAGACATGAAATGAAATGGTACTTCCTGGACAAATAATGCCAAAAACTAGTCAGCACCATATCAAAATATAAAGTCTGAAAAGGCACATGAGCTCAGATAACAAATGTGAGATGTGAAAAGCTGCAGGACTGTGTTATCTGAACTTTAAAGAATAGTATTTTCAAACTAATTAGTGCATTTTCACATCAATTGGCACACTTATATACAAAGGTTTAAGCAGGATATTTTGAGTTTCCTTGGAATATGTATACTTAAGCTTTTTCAGGGTATGTTTAAACAACTGAACTTTTATTAGTAATGTTTACGGAATCAAATATGGGGGATAGCAGATATTACCAAGAAGATATTATTTAAACATACTATTAATATAATCCAATTACAGGTAGTTTCTTCTGAGAGGTTTGCGAAGCCTTTGAGTTTTGGACTATTTTGGAAGCATTTCAAGCTCAAAATACTTCCACAATAAACAATCCATTTTCAACTCAAACTAATGGCTTCAAATTTGAAATGGAATTACTTTAAAATAAAATATGTTTTGCATACTTGTACTTCTAGAATACTGGTTTGTTATCAGTGATGCAGTCTAGCAGTGCAACAAGTTTTTTTTTAACAGGAAGAAAAAGCTAACTGGGTTTATTTTAGCTTCTCAATTCTCACATTCTCCTTTATAATAATATAAAATGGGAGAAATTCAATGCATTCTATTTCAGAGGTCTCCAATCCCAAGTCTGTGGATCGGCACCAGTCCGCAGCATGCCAGAAACCAGGCCATGCAAACATGCGAAGCCCCATCTGCGGGATGCAGGCAGCACATGAAACCATGCCCCCTCTGGTCTGCGGAAAAACCTCTCTCCGTGTAAGTAGTCCCTGGTGCCCAAAAAATTGGAGGCCACTGTTCTATATTATAAAAAGTGTTAACAAGATAATTGAATTGTAATCCATTTAAAACATTTAGGTGCACATTTTGCAATAGATAGTTAATTTTGATACAGATACCCTGTTTCCTCCAAAACAAGACATCCCCTGATAATAAGCCCAATCGGGCTTTTGAGTGCATGGCAATAAGGCCAAGCGCTTATTTCAGGGTTCAAAAAAATATAAGACAGGGTCTTATTTTCGGAGAAACACGGTAGTTAATTTGAAGCTAGAAGAGCTACCCTTGAAGAGTATCCGGAGACTACAATTGGTGCAAAATGCAGCTGCACGAGCTGTGGTGGGTGTGCCTAGGTACACCCACGTAACACCCATTCTCCGCCAGCTGCATTGGCTGCCCATTAGTCTCCGGATCCAATTTAAGGTGTTTGGTTTTTGACCTTTAAAGCCCTACATGGTTCAGGGCCAGGGTACCTTCGGGACCGCATCCTGCCGCATACCTCCCTACGACCGGTTAGATCCCACAGAGTTGGTCTCCTCCAGGTCCCATCGACCAAACAATGCCGGTTGGTGGGGCCGAGGGGGAGAGCCTTCTCTGTGGGAGCCCCCTCCCTTTGGAACCAACTCCCTCCAGAGATTAGAACTATCCCCACCTTGCTGGCCTTCCGTAAAGCAATAAAAACTTGGCTCTTCCGGCAGGCGGGGTGAAAGTGAGACCAATTAGATTACATTTGGGTCTCCCCCCTTGGTTTATGAATGTCAGATGTTTTTTAATTAGATGTTTTTTAATTAGATGTTTTTATGTAACAATGATTTTATATGTTGTTAGCCGCCCAGAGTCCCTCGGGAGTTGGGCGGCATACAAATCTATTAAATAAAATAAATAAATAAATAAAATTACAAACACTAAGTAAAACCATCACAACACAATTTAAGCATAAAACGACTTAAGGTTTTCTTTTCTGATCTTCACTTCTTCAATATGAGATGATATCCAGTTATATATCTCAACACCTGATTGACCAAGTAATGCTGTCCAAATCTTGCCCGAGTGTCCTTAGGCTGTGGAGAATTAAGACGGGGAAGAATGGGCTTAAACTCAATCCTGGCAAGATTGCGTAGCTATGGGTAACTGAACCTTTCTAGGGCCAATAATGTGACACCTTTAGTTTCTTTGGGATTCATGCACAATTGGGAGGCTTTCTTGGACTTACTGTTTCAGCCCAAGAAGTAAGTGGAAGCTATGGGTAAGAAGACTTTTGCAGAAATCCATCTTGAGAAGCATTTGTACCCTTCCCTTGACTGTGAGGCCTTTCAGACACTCACATTTTGATTACCTAACATATAAACTAATAACAAAGGAGAATATTTGTATCTCAAGGTTGAAATGATGAGTCCTTGGTACTCTCTGAGCTTTGTTGCTTTCTTGAGAATGTTTCATTACCCAAAGTAACATCATCAGTGCTAATCTGATGATGTTAACTAGTTTGAGTAATGAAATGTCTGCAAGGAAACAACCAAGCTCAGAGAGCACCAAAGACCCTTCATATAAACTACTGCAATGCAGACTATTTGGAGTTGTCCTTGAAAACCACTTGGAAGCTGTAGAATGCAATAGAATGGGCAATTTGGGGTTTATCTCATCAGGTCACTGTAATAGGTTCGCTCCATGAGCTGCAATGGTTACCAATCAAGGGAAGGGTATAATTCAAGTACTAATTATGACCAATAAACCCTCTGTGCCATAGGGCCTGGTTAACTAAAAGACCAGCTGTTCTCCATGGCTTTTGCAAGGGCTATACAATTGGCTAGAGATGGCATGCTCCAGGTCCCATCCATCTGATGGGACCTAGGAAACATACTTTCTCTGCCAAAGCTTCTGTCTTCTGATACTGTCCTTCAGCTACACTGCCCTTCTCCCCTAGACCAGGGGTAGGCAAAGTTGGCTCTTCTATGACTCGTGGACTTCAACTCCCAAAATTCCTGAGCCAATCATGCTAGCTCAGGAATTCTGGGAGTTGAAGTCCATGAGTCATAGAAGAGCCAACTTTGCCTACTCCTGCCCTAGACCATGGTCAAAACAGCTCTGAAACCTGGCTGTATCTGCAATGTCCCACATGGCTGATTGTCTTTTAATGGTTGTTTCCTTCCAGATTTTTTTGGGTTGGGGGGGATTTATATTGTATTATACTAGTGTTTTTAATGTATGTTGCCCAGAGGTGGGTGGCCTTATAAATTATTTAATATATTTTATTAATGAATACTAATGAGTAAATGCATGAATATTAAATAATTATCAGCATGTCATTGTTTATTTTTATGGTTCATTCAATTCTTTTTAAATAAAATCTACCATAACCCTGTGAAAGCTGATCTATAAGATGATGATATGAAGACCAATTCTAACGTGGCTGAGATAGCAAAACAAAAACAAGAACCCACACACCTTGATCTTATGTGGTTATTTGGTAATTATTTCATATTGAGGAAATTTACCCTATTTGAGTGAAAAAGAACAGAATGCTTACTACTAATAATAAAAAGAAAACTACAAACATTGAATTTTTACTAATCCTAGAATTTTTTGAATATTACTCACTGGATATGGTCTGTAGCTATGCAAAAGAATAGGTCCACCATACATGAAGGTTCAATTAAACCAGGGGTCCCCAAACTTGGCAACTTTAAGACTTGTGGACTTCAACTTCCAGAATTCTCCAGCCAGCTATGCTGGCTGGAGAATTCTGGGAGTTGAAGTCCACAAGTCTTAAAGTTGCCAAGTTTGAAGACTTCTGAATTAAACTGATTTATTGCTAAAAGCCTATGCACAGGAATCTTCTTAACTAATGGTTAGCACCTGTATAGACTTAGATAAGGGTCAATGGCACTCAAGGAGGGTTGGGGTTAGCTCTCTTATACATAGGGATTCTGGGCTGATCTCTCTTTTCACTCCGCCCTCAGGTTCTGCCATCCCTTCTCCTACTCCTCTCCATGACTCTGCAGAATTTTTAATATGGAAACTAAGTATCAATTCAGACTCAGAAAAGCATTCTGGCACTATGATTATGAATCTGGGATGAAAACCAAGTCAGACAGAGGATTAAGATACGTCTGTGACCTTTAGCATTCTTGCCATCACACTGATCATAGCCAAATACTTTCACTTGCTGCTTTCTGTAGCAACTGCCAAAGTGAGCAAATCTTGTTTTTACAATGCAAACAATGCTATCTTGTTAAGCTTTTTTTTTTTTTAGTTAAGTCAGTTACCTGCTGCCAAAATATTTAAATCAGGGCTCCTCCTTTAAAATAAACAAGTGACATTTGCAAATACAACTTGACTTGAAAAATTAGCTTTATGCAAACATTTATAGGCATCTCCCTGCATATTTTACAATTTAAAATGTGGAATGTGTGTATGTACATACAAATTCGGTCATCTAGCTCACCACTTAATCATCAGGAAGGTGATCACAAAAACTTATCTACAATAAGAAACCTGGATAAGTAAATGTATGAAGTTAAACATACTTAGAAACCACTTGTAGAACTTCTCAGAAAAAATATGCAAAATACACTTTGCAGGAATATTGGGGACTGGGCTTGCCTGCACCCCCTTATCTTTTCAATACTTTAGCTCTTGTACATGGAAATCAGGCCTACTGTCATACCCCTATTGCTCTTCTTGTGCAAAGAAAACATACAATACAAGACAAAAACAAGGATATTCTTCCAGTGTGAAGTCAACTTCTCCTGAGGAAAATTGATATTACATGCCAATAGGAGGCAGGGTCAAAGCAAAAAAACTTCATAGTCAATCACATGTTCAGCCATATGCCTGAAAACAGCCTACCATAATAGTAAGGGTCACCATTTATATTAAACCAATATTAAACTAATATACACCACTGTATTATATAGTATATAATATAACAATGCTAAACCAATATCCATCAAATCACATTATGGCTTATTACAATGTATGAAAGCAGTCAATGAGATATAAGACAGAAAGAGATTAATTCAGGTGCCATGCCATACCATGGCTTGCAAAAAAAACACACTTTACAGACCCAAATTGCTTTCCATACAGGCAAAATATTATTTGTTTGTGTATACAAATTCATTCCTGTCACTAGGGTAAAGCGGCCAAATTATTAGTTTCAGATCATTTGAGGCATGGTCCAAATTGAACTGCAAGAGCTGTGGTGGCCCAGTGGTTAGAATGCAGTACTGAAGGATACTTCTGCTGACTGACTGCAGTTCAGCAGTTCTGAGTCTCACCAGGCTCAAGATTGACTCAGCCTTGCATCCTTCTGAGGTCGATAAAATGAGGACCCAGATTTTTGGGTGCAATAGGCTGACTCTGTAACCCGCTTAGAGAGGGCTGTAAAGCACTGTGAAGCAGTATATAAGTCTAAATGCTATTGCTAGTTTCAGAGTTACAGTGGTAAATAAATGGTGCAGTAATATGACTTGCAAGTAAGTCAGCCATGAAGTTATTTCTTGTATATATCGATATGGGCATTTTAACTGTGGAATCTTTGCCAAATTAAGGTAATCAATGCCTCATATTAATTCTGCAAGAGGTGCTTCAGAAGACAGAAGTGGGAACATATCATCTGTCTGCCACTCCAATAGTCATTATCTGTCTCCAGGACAACAAAACTACAATGGAAAACTCCATACAACAGTTGCATAATCTTAGCAGCACACACACACAAACACACACACACCTCTTCAAATGTTGCTTTAACAAATTGCAGACGAGCACTGCGTTCATGGTCTCATGTGTTCCAAAAACTATCAAATTACTCAATGGATAACACAGATGCCTGGCACTGTTCTCAAAAATGATTTTGGAAGTAACTGTTCAGATCATGTATCACAGCATAAGTTAAATTACTTTTTAATCTATTTGACATATGATACCGTAAACTAAAGGTAAGGATTTGTGCCGTTACGTACAATAGCAGTGAAGCTCTGACTAAGTAATATAAAGGCCTTACCCTCAATCCTTTAACAAGATTCACTTAATCCATTAAACTATAAAATGTAATCAATAAAAAGATATGTAATATGTATCTCTAAATTACAGTTCAGAAATACATAAACGAGCTCCCATTTCCTCCTTTGGCATGATCAATATAACTAGCTATTTTATTTTAGCACTGTACATAAACTTTCATTAGTCTTATTTTTTATATATTTTATTTATTTATTATGAAATTTATTTGCCTCCCATCTTGTATTTAAAGACTCTGGGTGGCTTACAACATAAAACCATTAAAAAACTTTAAAATCATCTATTATAAAATAGCACAGCAGACAAAATCATTAACACAACATGGCAAAGGAGCGAGTGGGACACACAGGGTGGGTGGGGTGGGATTAGGTTTTAATTAGTCTACCACCTCCAGTGTGAAGCTCCCCCATTGGGTCCTGAAACCATCTGGCAGTTCTTATCCATGGTCTACTGAAAGCACAATTTCTGTAGCTGTACTATTAAGAAGCTATGTAGTACATTTGAACGTGATTTTGTGACTGAACTATGGATAAATTAGAAACTGAATTTTTCTGCTGACTATGCCAGAGAAAGGGAGTGGGAAGGAATGGGAGTCTTTGGAGGTGTTGGGTGGCGTACAAACTGAAGAAAAAGAAGAAGAGAGAGAAAGAAAGAAAATAAATACAAAATTTGTCTGAACAAGACTAATACGATGAGCTACCGTTGCATACTAAAAGGGGGAGGGGTCCATTTCAGGAATTGAACAGACCCAATCATTTGCTCCAAAGAAATCACAAAACAAACCCCAAAGTACAAGGTTGTTTCTTACTAAATCCTAACAAAGAAAGACAATATTATTTGTACAATTTTTTTTTTAAAAAAGTTATGTTCTTACCGCAAGCCTTACAGCAAGCCACACAAATTTCTTCTGCAACATACTCTCCAGCTGGAAACAGTAGATAGTCACCTTCTGTCTTTCCTGGGGAATTATAAAGGTAAATTCGAAACAGCTGTTCTGATGGTCGAGAAATGGTAGAATTTCCAACAATGCCACCATTTTGATGAATAGTCGATGATACTGTTCCTTCCATATCTGTCACTGTAAGTAAGGCCATGATATCTTTACATTCTGTTCAGCATATCTTCCTGAAAGATATTAAAATTAAAATCTGTAAACACTTTACATATGTATCTAGAATATTTTGCATTAATTTAGATTTAGTTTATAGATTTGGTTTATTCAGGGCAGTCCAGCATTCCAAAAATAAATTCTTTCTTTCTTTCTTTCTTTCTTTCTTTCTTTCTTTCTTTCTTTCTTTCTTTCTTTCTTTCTTTCTCTCTCTCTCTCTCTCTCTCTCTCTCTCTCTCTCTCTCTCTCTCTCTCTCTCTCTGAAACTCTTAAGAATTTAACATGAGCTGCTGATACAGTTTTATACGATCACTGACTCTCAATTGACCTTCTAAGTAATCTGAAGCAAATAATGTTTCTTATAGTACAGAACCAACTTCTCAAAAAGACTAAATCCAGCAAAATGTAAATATGTATGCTCTGATACTACATGGTAACTGAGAAAAGAGATAACTGAGAATTTCAAAAACCCAACCATATTTAACATTTCTTCAACACCGGAAATCATTTGCAGCCCCAAAATCAAATCAAATCAAATGAAGGCTAGATAGGACTTGAGTTAGTTATGCTTGAGGGGAAGGGTGTTGGACTTTGCTGTCCCAGGACCTTGTAAATGACTGTCCTTTTGCTTCATCTCTTGCAGGAACATTGAGCAACTTTCCCAAAGGCATAAACCAAAGACAAAAATCTGGCAGCCCATAAAAGTGGTGATGCACTCAACTGATACCTTATGTTGCCTTATATGAACATGTGTGCAGGGTTCTGTTTTTTTAACGTTTCCCAGTACTAACACATTTTATTCTATTCGGTTTTAATTCTCCTTAATGTACTTTGTTTTGAGAGGCAGAAGGCTTGTTTTTCAGAACTTAAACAAGTCATAATACCTTCTTCATATGTACTTGATGACATAATCCAAAGTTCATACAATAATAATGTGACTGCTTTTAAAGCGCCACAAGATATTTGCTGCAAGAGATTCCCCTCAATACAATATTGTAAAATGCAGCTCTATTGTAGCCACTGCAAAATACAGGCTCACAAAATGGGTATTCAGGGAATTTTTATATGACAGATAAGGAGCTGAGAGGCAGCGAGTCCACCCACATAGAACTGTTACATGAATAACTTTTCTATCTGACCCTCTTATTAGCTTTAGTTATATATACTGAATTATCTAATGTGCAATGATTCAGAAAAGAATAGGTAGGCTCCTGCAAAATATATGCATTTCTTAAAGATAAATGCTTCATCACAGTCAAGTTAATGAGTTTACAGTATGTTGGATACATTTGATATTAAGGAGAACTTTTGGATCTCACCTCCAACATGCAAAACATAGCAGTCCTGACTGAGATAGGATTTTGGATTATATTTTTAGCTTCAGAATGCCTTAGCCCAAATAAGGAAGGCTCTTTAATCTTGCACAAGTGTAGATTGATACTGATTTCTGTGACAGGTGAAATTCTAGAATAAAAAATGACATTATGTCAGACTGTCCAATTTTTCACCATAGACAGACCAGGTTTATGTTAATATAGTTTCTAATTTTATTCTTAAGGAAGGTATTTAATAATACTTCATAAATGGCAAGTGGCCTCAATGATGGAAGCCAACATTTGAGGTGCTATGACTGGACACAATGGCAAAATATGTCAGGAAGACAATCCAGGAAAAAAATAAAGCTGACAGACTATGAATAAAATTTAGAAATAGCGTCCTATAGAGCAGCGCTTTTGAGAGTTTTAGATATTTGCATCTCTTTATATAACTGGACTTTGAAATGATCAAATGATGTTTGAGATAAAATAGTATCAGATATATAATATAATTGCAGGTTGAGAATGTAAAAAAAATTAAATTACTGCCCAACTATCAGTAATTTGCCCTTTTCTTTAAACTAATAAATTTATTATTTTATTTACACCTAAATGTATTTTAAGTGAGATAAACTTTTAATGACCTAATTTTACTTATGGACATCAAAAACGCAATAGGATGTTTTTCAAGAATCCACAACAGAAAATCCTTCTTGCCTAAGAATAAGGGGTGAGAAAGTTTCTAAGAGCCACAAGAGGTCATCTGATGATTTTATGGTATTCTTGGAATGAAAATGTTTGGTGGGCTTTAATGGTGAGTAGTGTGTATGAGCCAAGCTGTTTTCTGCCTCAACCTAATTTTGAAAAATAGATTGAAATGACTACAGCGAAATTTGGCAGCAATAGAAAGAAAGGTTGGAAATTAAGAAAAGTGGGGGAATATTTTGACCCCTTGAGGCCGCCTACTCTTATTCCTATGCTCATTTTTGAAAGGAAAAAAATGAAATGCTAAAATTTAACAGCATGGCTTTAGAAGGCTATAAGAAAGCCAGTTTGATGTAGCGGTCAAACCCCAGGCTAGAAACAGGGAGATCTTAAGTTCTGCCTTAGACATGAAGCCAGCTGAGTGATCTCAAGCTAGATATTGTCTCTTAGTTTTAGGAAGAAGGCAATGGCAAGCCTATATAAACAGACACAGTGTCAACTCGTGAAGCTTCCCTGACCTGCTCCCGAGTTGCCATAGCAGGGGGATGGGAAATCGCGTCTCGCAGCTGCACCAAGGAATTTACTCCTCAGTCGTAACAAGATTTATTTGGGCTGACCAAGTCATGACCATCTCCGTGGATACCAGCAATGCCTGGAAGGGAGTGACTTTTGCAACCCACGAAATTACCTTGTTGGGGAATGTGACCGGGTAACACATTTTGGGGGGAGGGGGAAACAGGGTCAGAGGCAAAACGTGAAGGGGGTGAAGACAGAGTTGCCTTCACCTAGGTAATGCTGACATGGTGCGCCTAATAAAAGACTGGATTTTTATTGCTAGATGGCTTGAGACTCTTGATTGTGTTAGGGCACTGGTCAGAACCCTGACATCAAGCCAACTCTCCCAAAACTAATTAAAAACGACTGAGATTCCTGAGCCCTGGATTCCCCACCTGCTCTCCGATACCTGGGGTGGGTGGAGAAGAACTCAGGATACCATGGCAGAAGGCGGGATCTCCGAGGAAAGCCTGCTCCTGGCAACAGAGAAAGAGGTAATCCCTACTCCAAGTCAGGGAACCCCAGGAACCAGCAGCCAAGTCGGAGTCCCAGTGCAACCGTCGCTGACCACAGAAACCGAGACGTATAGAACGCCCGCCTCAATGACCAAAGCGGAAAGGGATGAGTATTGGTGGAAAAAATTCCCTAAAGCAGCCAAGGTTGAGTTCCCCCACCCAAGCTACCATTTTAAGATGCAACCCATAAGCGAGCTAGAGGGATTGAAGTGGAAGAGGGAGTGGGAAGAGATCAGAACCCCAAAGCTCCTACTTGAAACCCGAAGTGAATTCCTGGAGCAATTGAGAGAGAAATTTAGCCGAGCCACTCTTCGCGATGAGGGGCTGTCGTGCCGACCAAAGGAAAGGGGGAAAGAGATGGGGGGTAGTCAAGCCCCCTGAATGGAAAGGAAGCTCGATTCAACCCGCGAAGCTCCAATTGTCCAGCTCCAAGCTCAGACTGGAATCAACCATGGAGGAGCTGTGGGGGGGCCCCACCCAAGGTTGGAAAGGGAGGCAAGAACGCAGCCCCCTTCTCCACCCAACAGAAGGGAATTGAGCCCGAGGCAGCGCCAATGGTTCCCCCGCACCGCAGACAACCTGCCCAGACAGGGCAAGCCCCCCCTCCAGAAGCCAGAGCCGACAGAAACCACCAAGTGCTCCAGGCACAACCAGATGGGGCCCAACAAGAAGGGGGAGTGGCAAAATTGAATGAGCTGCCCCGATTCAGGGGAACGTTCAATGGGGACCCAGACCAATTGGTTCTGTTCCTTAACTCTGTTGGGTCCGTTTAGACTGCTATGGACACTCTACCCACTCTACCCATCTCATGGTGAATGCCATTGCCATGGGACTGGAGGGATAAGCAAAAGAGTGGTTGGCAGCCCTCCATAAGAGGAGAGCCCCACAGCTGCAAGACATTGACAAATTCCTTGACAACTGGAAACCAGGTTCAAGGAAGCGGAGGATGACCGGTATGCGGGGGATGAGATCCGAAGTTTAAAGCAGAGAGAGTGACCCATTAAAGAACACATTCGTGAGTTCAGAAAGGTCATAGGGAAGCTATCACCCTGCCCAGATGAGCTACTAGTCCATTTTTTCAGAGAGAGCCTGGATAAGCAGATTAGTAAAATCACCACTGAACTGGACATTCCTAACCGGCTCTCTGACTGGTTTTGAGTGGCAATTAAGGTTGACAGTGGATTGCGTGCAAATGACATGCGGAGGCAGCCAGGCCATAGAGAGAGGGGACAACCAGACTGGAGACCATCTGGCCAACGGGAAGCCATGGCAGCCCAGCCAGCCACAAGACCAACCCCGAAGCCAGCCAAAAATGCTCCAGATGTGGAGGATTAGGCCACTTTGCATCGGCCTGCGCAACCCCAGCCCCAAAGCCCAAGCCAGAACCACCACCCAGGGCGCAACCGGAATGGGGGCCAGGCGTGCCGTTGACAAGTCTCGAAAAGCCCTCCAGACTGTAGAGATCCCTCCCTACCCAGCCGGAGGGGGCGGGAACCCACAGCAGACGACGACCAATCCCCAGAACCCTATGACAGTGAGGATGAGGGGGGGGAAAGACCCGATGGTGAGTTAACCTATCCACCCTTTCAACTTCCCAATATGCCTCACTGCCCCCAAAACAGGGACCCAGGGCACGTTTGAAGCCCTAATAGATTCAGGCTGCACCAGATGTCTGATTAATTTGCCCACGGTCCTGAAGCTAGGGATCAGAGCAAAGAAATTGACCCACCCAATTAAGTTTGAACAAGTTGACAGATCCTTATTGGGGGGAGGCCTCACCACTCATTTAACCGAACCAGTGAGGCTGGAGCTAGCAGAACACTGGAAATCAATTAGGTTCGTAATAGCTCCCAAAATGACAGAGGAAGTCATACTAGAGCTCTCTTGGCTAGACAAGTGGGGCCTGACCATTTGGAGAGGAGGTAGCCGGAGGCTGAGAATAGTAAGAGGCCCCCAACCCCCTCCCCACCAGAAAACAGAGGCATCACCCCTCACAGGAAGCTTCCCCCAGGGCCCCACCAGAACAACTGGCAGCCACCTCTGAACAGACCCCAGAAGCTGGGAGGATCCCCAGAGAATACCAGGACCTCACTGAAGTGTTCAGTGAGACCGAGTGCAATGCCCTATCCCCCCCACTGTGCAATGGACTGTGCCATCGAAATCATCCCCGGTACCAAACTTCCCAAACCCAAACTGTATGCCATGGCACCCCAGGAGATGAAGGAAATGCACATAGACAAAAACCTAGCAAGGTGGTTCATCGAGCCGGCAAAGCCACGAGTGGCAGCCCCGGTCCTATTCGAAGAAAAAAAAGACGGGACTATGAGATTGTGTGTGGACTTTCACACGATAAACGGAATGTGCGTGCACAATTTATACTCTCTCCCCCTCATGAAGGACATGTTGTCCCACTTAGCCAAAGGAAAGGTCTTCACGAGATCTCAGAGAAGCTTATTACTGGGTCCGAATCAGAGAGGGAGACGAATGGAAAACCACCTTCGACTGCCCCCTAGGAAGTTTCCAATTCAAAGTCATGCCTTTCGGGCTGCAGGCCCCCACGGCAATGTTTATGCAACTGATAAACTAAGTGCTGCATGAGCACCTCTACAAGGGGGTCCTCGTCTACCTGCACAACATTCTCATTTTTACCGAGACCATGGAGGCCCACATACCCCTAGTCTGTCAGGTACTTGAAAAGCTTTTGGCAGCAAACCTATATGCGAATTTCACCGCTCACGGCTAGACTACCTAGGCTACCATGTGTCAAAGAGGGGATAGAGATGGACCCAGCCAAGGTTCAGGCTGTTCTAGAGTGTCAACCCCCTCGCACCCTCAGACAGCTACAAAGCTTCCTGGGATTTGCAAACTTTTACAGGCAATTCATCCCCTCCTTTGTGAAAATTGCCAACCTATGACACACTTCCTAAAAACAGGGAGCCCGGGGCAAAGCCCCACCCTGGGCAACTCCTCCAGTGGGACCTTACTTACCAAGAGGCATTTGAAACACTAAAACAGCTATTTGCAAGAGAACCGGTACTGAAACATCCTGACCCCGAACAACCCTTTGTCATCCAAGCCGATGCCAGCGACGTGGCAGTGGGAGCCATCCTACTCCAAAGAAACTCCCAGGGGAACCTACAGCTCTGTGCCTATACATCCTGTAAACTCACTGACATAGGCAGTGTGGGAAAAGGAGGCTTTTGCAGTAAGATGGGCACTACTAAACTGGCGCCACCTTCTGGAAGGGGGGGAGAAATTGTTTGAAGTCTGGACTGACCATAAGAATCTGGAGGCCCTTAGAACCCCGTGGAAACTATCGCCCAAACAAGGCTGCTGGGTTCAATACTTCAACCGATTCAACTTCGTGCTAAAACACATTCCAGAGGGGAGGAATTTCCTAGCTGATGCCCTCTCCTGCATGCCCCAATACAAATGCGAGCAGTAGACGCTATCATTCCACTTCCCCAAACCACAGCCCAAGTGACCACCCGCCAACAATGCAGCGACCAGAAGGACCCACCCGCAAGGGATGTAATCGCAAATTTTAAAACCAAACTGGAAACGGACCCGATTCCGTAACAACCAGCACATCCTGACAAAAACGGAGGACCTAGCGTGGAAGGGGGCAAAACTCTACGTCCCCAAGACCCTATGCACCCCAATCCTCCGCAGAAGCCATGATGTCAAACTGGCGGGCCACTTTGGGTTCCTAAAAACTTTACACCTGGTGAGGAGACAATTCTGGTGGCCTGGCATGAAGAAGAAAGATGTAGACGGCTATGTAAAAAGCTGCACCATCTGCACCATCATGAAAAGGAGACCTGAAAGACCCTCCGGACTGCTCCAACAGGTGGGAGAGCCAACAAGACCATGTGGGAGGAGATTGCAATGGACTTTATAGTGGAACTGCCAAAGAGCGGGGGGGGGGGGGAATACAGTGATCTGGACTGTGAATGACTTATTCTCCAAGCAGGCACACTTCATATCCTGCAGCAGACTACCCTCAGCTCATCAACTAGCCAAACTCTTCCTGAAGCACATCTATCACCTGCATGTAGTACCGCGCAGAATCATCTCGTACAGAGGAATCCAATTCATGGCTAAGCTCTGGTGGGAGTTCTTGCGGTCCATGGATCATCCCAGGGCCTTAGCTCAGCATTCCATCCGAGCACCAATGGCGGGGCAGAGAGTTCGAATTTCATGGTAGAACAGTACTTGAGGTGCTACGTGAACTACCAGCAGTCCAATTGGGCTGACCTTCTGCCATTCACAAAGGTTGCTTAGAATAATGCTGTTCACAGTAGCACAGGGTTAACCCCTTTCAAGGTAGTAAGCGGTATGGACTTTTTCCCAATGCCGGAATACCCAAGGGAACCCTTCCTCAGTCAGTTTGACTGACTGGATGTCGATACTGAAAGCATCGTAGAAAAATGTCAAGAAAGCGCTAGCTAAGGCGGCGCAGATCTATAAGCAACAGACAGACAAACACCGAGCCCCACAACGGCTGTTCCAAGTGGGGGGAAAGGTCTACCTATCCACAAAATACTTAAGGCTAAAGTTTCCCAGCAAGATGCTGGGACCTAGGTTCATGGGGTCATACCGCTTACTACCTTGAAAGGGATCAACCCTGTGCTACTGCCCTTCTGATACTCCATTTTTGCTTGCACCGGCCTCGCCTGGCATTTTGCAGGCCAAAATGGAGAGCTCCGTTTTAGCCAGCAGAGTGCTGGGCAAGGCCTGCGCACACAAAAACGGAGCTCTGTTTTGGCCAACAAAATGCCAGATGAGGCCTGTGCACATCAAAATGGAGCTGAGGAGGGGCGCGAGGGGCTGGAGAGAAGACAGCTTGCTAGCACGGTAAGTGACCTGGCATGGCAGGTTGGAAGGAGGAAGCAATTGTGGGGAGAATGAAGTATTTCAGTGGGTCAGGGAGGCTTGGGTGGTCTTAAGCAGATGTTCTTCCCCACCCTGAAATACCTCATATGCACTTAACAAACTGAGCATTTGATTAGCGAAAAGAGGGAGTGGTCGCATTCAAGGTACGAGTTTCACTCTCACGAATCCTTGGGTTACCAATGGAATAGTCAGGCTCCATTACATTCATAACTCGAGGACTACCTGTATTAGATCTGGAGTGCGGTGGCTCATGTGGTTAGAACACTGGGTGGACAATCAGCAAGTCTGTGTGTGAGACCTGAATGCTGCTGTGCATCGGGGTGAGCTTGTGTCATTTGCTTCAACTTCTGCCCACCTAGCAGTTTGAAACTGTGAGAGGATAAATAGGCACTACTTCAGTGGGCAATTAATAGGGAAATGAAAGGAGCCCCCAACTGGGCGTCTTCTGGGCAATGGTGATGTCATTGTGTAATCTTTTTAATCATGAAGTGCCTCAGCGTTTCCGACACGAAAGCAGCAATCTACTAGATTTCATAGGGTGGGCCTCTCTCTTAAATGTTCTCACCTCAGAAGTGCTCCGAGCTTTTTGGAATGGTCTTCCACCTGAGATACAAGGGATTCCAACTTTTTTAGTTTTCCAGAAAGAAGACTCAGCTCTTCCTCCAAGCATTGGGATAAGATATGGACTGATCTGGGAGGCTGTTTGGCCTGGCATCTGAGAGAAAGGGTAGCTTTGTTTGTAGCCTTGTTTATTCCTGGTTGTGAATCACCTAGAATCATTATATGAGATGAGTGCCAATATAACCATAAAAGAAAAGAAAAATCAGGTAATATATTCTCCAAGCAAATTCTGCTTTCTCCTGAAAGGTAGGGGAAGGCAGCTTCACACTAAGAAAGAACTATTCTGTGCTTACTAAAAATATTTATTCATGTAAAATAGCAATACATATGCATAATTTTATATTTATTGTCTCTGTTACTTTACTGTTTCAAAGCATTCTACAACAATAACAATTATCAAAAGCAACCTTCTCCTAATAAATGCATTCCAGATATGTTTGACTACATCACCATTAATCTCAACCAGGTGAAGCACATCTGTTAGCATTAGATGATAATATTAATTTTATGTATTAACATTTGTTTGCTGCCCATCTTGTTGCAAGGTGACTCTAGGGCAGCGGTTCTCAACCTGTGGGTCACTACCCCTTTGGCGGTCAAAGGACCCTTTCACAGGAGTTGCCTAAGACCATCAGAAAACACATATTTCCGATGGTATTAGGAACCGAGACACCGCTCCTCTATCCATCTCCAGGCGGGTCCACCCACATGCAAATAGACTACTGCAAAAAAAAAAATCTGTACCATGGGAACTTCTGAGCATGCGCAGAAGCCGAATTTCTGGCACTGTGCATGGGTCGCCATCTTGTTTTTGGCTTTTTTTTTGGCAATTTTTTTTAAAAATCCGGCACTGCGCACGTGTGTGCGCGCAAAGCGCATGCACGCCCATGAGGCGTGGCCACACAGCGCAGGAGGAAGTGAACCGGCAGCGAGGTAAGTTAGAACCCACCCCTGAGTTTCCTAATAATTTTATTGTTTTATGGTTGGGGGTCACCACAACATGAGGAACTGTATTAAAGGGTCGCGGCATTAGGAAGGTTGAGAACCACTGCTCTAGGGACTTACAACAGCAATCTTTCCCTATTCCACAAAAAAAACCCAGCAATTTAACTAGCAAACAAATGATTTAGCATAAGCATTTGACACACGAAATAAAGGATATTCAAGCATTAAAAAAATAGTTTACTGTTAAAACAGTTTCAGCATGCAGCATTTTTTCAAAGTAATGGGTTTAACTAAAATGTTATTTAACTTCACCAGCTGTGATCTAATAAAATGAATGAGGCCAAAATGGGATACACAGCAAGCAGCAGCTCTCATTCCTGTATTTAAACAGAATTAAAGCAACGGGGAATACAGCATCCAGTTCAGTGGTGAAATCCTCCCGGTTCGGGCGGGCCAGTCGGTCGTCGTCGAGCCGATAGCAATCGCAGAGCGAAACTTCCCCCACCAGCTTCCCCCGCACGCCTGGACGCCGCCATTTGGGTTCTTTTACCCTCTGTGCACACGCAGAACGCTTTGTGCATGTGCAGAGGGTAAAAGAACCCAAATGGCGGCGTCCAGGCAGGCGGGGGAAGCGGGTGGGGGAAGGCTCGCGCTGCGATTGCTATCGTCTCTATCATCTCTGTCGGCTCGACAACGACCGACCGACTGGCCCGCCCGAACTGGGAGGATTTCATCCCTGATTCAGTTCGTTATTTTAGATGTACTTAGAATTAAAAAATTTTTTCCTTTGAATTCAAGTTTGAAGTAAACTATGAAATGATAGAGCAATTTATTCTATTTAACATTACGATGTATCTCAATTAACCGGTAAACCAGAATAAAATCTGTATTTTTAACACAAGTTGGCTCAACAGGAAATGACACCATAGGTAGTCCTCAACTTACAACTATTCATTTAGTGACCATTCAAAGTTACAATGGCCCTGAAAAAAGTGACTTATGACCGGTTTTCACACTTACACCCATTGCAGCATCACCAAGGTCACATGATGAAAATTTGAGTCCTTGGCAACTGGCCTGTATTGCACTGTCCCAGAGTCAGGTGATCACCATTTGTAACTTTCCCAGCCAGCTTCCAACAAGCAAAGTCAATGGGGGGAAACCAGATTCACTTAATGTCTGCATGAGTCAGTTAACAACTGCAGTGATTTGCTCAACGGTGCCAAAAAAAAAGCCAGTAAAATGGATCAAGTGTCATTTAACAACTGTCTTGCTTAGCAACAAAATTTGGGCTTAATTGTATTTGTAAGTTGAGGACTACCTGTGCTTTTGTTCTATTGTCATGGAAAGTACAGATATTACAAGTTTAATTCCATTTTCCACTATTACACAGGTAGTCCCTCAACTTACAACCACAAATGAGCCCAAAATTCATGTTGTTAAATGAGAAATTTGTTAAGTGAGTTTTGCCCCACTTTACAACTTTTCTCGCCATATTTGCTATGTGAATCACTGCAGTTCTTAAATTAGTAACATGGTTGCTAAGTGAATCTGGTTTCCCCATTGACTTTGCTTGTCAGGTCACAAAAAGGGGATTACATGACTCCAGGAGACTGCAACCGTCACAAATGTGAGTCAGTTGTCAAGCATCCAAATGTAAATCACATGACCATGGGGATGCTGCAACAGTCATAAGTGTGAAACATGGTCATAATCATTTTTTTCAATGCTGTTGTAACTTTGAACGGTCACTAAATGAACTGTTGTAAGTCGAAGGCTACCTGTATACATTGAGAGGGATTCATACAAGTTTGTCTCCTGTACAATCTGGAGGGCCACCATTACCCAATCTCTGTTATAGAACCCAATTATTTGATTGATTGTCCAAAATTCAAGTGAATGCCCAACAATTACCCAATCCTAATGTAATATTCGTAAAAGAGGAGATGTACTTTCAACCAATGATAGTTCCTCTAAGGCAGGGGTAGGCAAAGTTGGCTCTTCTATGATTCATGGACTTCAACTCCCAGAATTTCTGAGCCAATAATGCTAGCTTAGGAATTCTGGGAGTTGAAGTCCATGAGTCATAGAAGAGCCAACTTTGCCTACCCCTGCTCTAAGGAGTGCATCATAAGCCAAACTTCACATTCACCCACCCTTGAATATAATTAAAAAAACTAATGTTCATGGACTCCCAGGAGGCAGCCATGACCTTAACCTGTGGACAAAAGCTCTATTGCCAACAAATGTCCATCTACTTAACCTTTTGGGATTTTTCTAAAAGCCGTATAAATGCCCATGTTGTGGAAACTGTTAGAACAGAGTATTCATTTGTCTAAACAGGTACATGTTGGTAGAAATAGAAGCAAAGAGACTGGCTAACATAAAGGAGCTGCTGAAAAAAATTAGCTTCATAACTGCTTACTGAGATCATAAGTAGGTAGATAAATAAGAGGATAAGGTTCAATGGTTGGGCAAAAAGTAACTAAAATTTATGGTGGGATAAATTAACTGAATCATGTCAAATTCCTTTTTACATTGACTGCAGTTATTCAATTTTTAGTAATGGATAACCAAATTGTTCTGGTAAACTTTCGCAAAGATTATGAAGCAACAACCCTACAGTCTGTGGCCAACCTCTGATATTCAGTTACTCTGGCTCTGAATATGGATGTTCTGTTTATTGTATTTTTTGGAGTATAAGACGCACCTTTTTCCTCCCTAAAAGAGGCTGAAAATTTGGGTGCGTCTTATACTCTGAATGTAGCTTTTCCGAAGCTTTTTTTCCAGCCCTAACTAGGTGCTAACGATCTTCCCAGCTCTTACCTTGCAGGCTCTTTCATTGTTACTCTCTCCGAAGAATGTTTTTCCAGCCCTAAGTCTTTGCAGGGTTTTTTTCATTGCTCTACTTGCTCCGAATAAGTTTTTTTCTAGCCCTAACAGGTGCTAACAATCTTCCCAGCTCTTACAGGCTTGCAGGGTCTCTTTCATTGTTACTCTCTCGGAAGAAGGTTTTTTTAAGCCCTAACCAGGGGATAAAATAATGTGCTGAAGCTGACCAGACTAAGGATGCTACCCAGATGAATACCTGGTAGGCAAGATTTTTTTCCCCTATTTTCCTTCCCAAAAACTAAGGTGTGTCTTATACTCCGAAAAATACGGTAATTAAGATAACTCATTGCAGAGGTTTCCTAAAGACAGAGCTAGAACTGAACTACGGAGATACAGCCTGAGTGTTCTGAATGCTCCTTCAAAAATTGCTGATAAAATATTTTTAACTGACAAAAAAGAAAATGTATTTATGCCTGAGGCACCTTCATGTAAGTTTAAATTTAATATAGTTCCCCTACATTAAATTGAATCCACTTTAAATAAAATTACATTTCTGGAAACACTGAAATATTAATTTCATTTCCTTATGCCCCAAGTTAATAAGTTATATAAAATATAGCATATATAGCATACACCATATATTCTCTTAAGACTTATTTCAAGACTTATGTGAAATGAAAAACATCAAGTGTTAAGTAACAAAATAATAAACAGATAGAACATGGTGTTTTAACAACTGTTTATTTAACATAGTATTTGTCCACCGATGACTATATATTTGCCACATATCTGAAAAGACAGCTAGCCTGTAATCTAGATATAAGTCAACATGCATAATGAAGATCACACTTATCTCTGCCAACACAGCTTGACGGAAAGCAGAAAACCACAAAAACAGACCATGGCTTTGCAAGTAAACATCACTTGTAAAATGAAAAAAAAAAAATGCACACACACACACACACACACACACACAGAGACACACAAACTGCTGGTAGTAAAACACTTGTGTTATACCGTGTTTCCCCGAAAATAAGACTCTGTCTTATATTTTTTGAACCCCGAAATAAGTGCTTGGCCTTATTTTCGGGGAGGTCATTGTTTTGGGGTGCGTGGAGCAAAACGGGGCTCCTCTTGCCGTCTTACCTGATTTCCAGCTCTGTCTCCCTAACCTTAACCAAAGGAAATGGTATTTTCGGGGGAGGGCTTATTTTCAGGGAAACACAGTACTATAAGAAGTTTAAGATCTACAAAAGCTTTGTAGGTTCTCCTCGCCACCTCATAGCATAGCAACCTTTCTTGATTCAGTTGTTTTGGTTAATAGATTAATTTGGATTGAAAAGGTTTACGTAATTTTTGACCAATTTGAGAATTTGGAAAAAGAGCGATCATCCAGTTTTGAGTTCACACATTCTATAATGGGTTATGATTTGCTTAACCATCATTTGCTTAATCACCTACAATTGATTGTATTTATATTATTCTATAAATCATGATTTACAAACTATGTTTGCTAACTATGTTCAAGGCACAAAGCTAAAGCCATGCAAACTTGATTCTGCCTTAGCATGAGTTAATCCTCCCACTAAAGAGTTTGGTCTGTTAGAATTGTTGTTTTTAAAAATCATCTGTTGCAAACAAACCCCAGAAACTATCTGCTGTAAAAGGCTTTTATAGGAAAATATGAAACACAGGTAATCCTAGACTTACAACTACACTTAAGTAAGGTGGTTAAGTAAGTTGCACCTGATATGGTGACCCTTTTTTGGCATGTTTAAGTGAATAGCGCAGTCATTAAGGAAATCTGGCTTCTTCCATTTATTTATTTATTTATTTATTTGTGAGACTTATATACCGTCTCATAGTGCAAGCACTCTCTAAGCGGTTTACAACATTAAGCAATGTATATTTATATTGCCCCCAACAATCTGGGTCCTCATTTTACTTACCTCGGAAGGATGGAAGGCTGAGTCAACCTTGAGCCGGTGAGATTTGAACAGCTGAACTGCTGATCACAGTCAGCTAAAGTGGCCTGCAGTACTGTACTCTTAACTGCTGCGCCACCTCGGCTCATTAACCTTGCTTGTGAGAAGCCAGCTGGGAAGTTGGCAAATGGCAACCACATTGTTCCTGGAATGCTGCAACGGTTGTAAGTGTGAGGACTGGTTTTAAGTCACTTCTCTCAATGTCATTGTAAGTTCAAACATTGTAACAAATGGTTGTAAGTAGAGGACTATCTGTACTATCTCACAAAGACTTTGGCCAGTGATGCAAAATAGTCTAGCCTTGTTTATATCCAAAACAAACATTCATATATTTACTCCTTTATCATCAGGTTATAATTTTGCAGGAGTTTATTTTGCAAAAGCAAACAATGTCAGAACACTGTTAATGTTTGTTCTTGATGCTTCTCGGCAACAAACAGAACAGTTAGGAAGTTAATGATTTGGAGTCTTTTTCTAGAAGGTTGAAGTACGGTACATTTATAAGCATTTATACAAGTAAAATATTTCATTTAATCATATATATAACGCCCAAAATATTGTAACTAATATTTCTAAAGGGACAATGAAAAATTACAATTGATTCTGCTCATTGGTTTCAGATTACCGTATTTTCGGAGTATAAGACGCACCTTTTTGCCCCAAAAAGAGGGTGGAAATGTCAGTGCGTCTTATACACCAAATACAGCAATTTTTTGGCCACCCGAAGCCCCACCCCTGCATCCCATTTTTGCAAAAAACGGGCCATTTTTTGCAAAAATGGGGGCGTTTTTGCCTTCCCCCACCCCCTAGGAGTGCTCTGCAGGCTTCCCAAACCCTCTGCATACCCTGTTTTTGCAAAAAAAAAATGAGCAAAAAATGGGCCATTTTTTTTGCAAACGTGGGGGCGTTTTTGCCTTCCCCCACCCCCTAGGAGTGCTCTGCAGGCTTCCCAAACCCTCTGCATACCCTGTTTTTGCAAAAAAACAAACAAAAAAACAAAAACAAAAAAACAGAGCGAAAAACGGGCCATTTTTTGCAAAAACTGGGGTGTTTTTGCCTTCTAATTACCCCATCTAGCATGACTGGAGGAGAAATTCTGGGAGTTGAAGTCCACTAGTCTTAAAGCTGTCAAGTTTGAGGACCCCGGGGTTAGGGGTGCAAGGGTCTTCAAACTTGGCAAGTTTAAGACTTGTGGACTTCAACTCTCATTCCTGAGCTAGCATGACTGGAGGAGGAATTCTGGGAGTTGAAGTCCACTAGTCTTAAAGTTGTCAAGTTTGAAGTTTGTAAAAAGTGTACATGGTTGTAAAAAGTGTACATGGTTGTAAAAAGTATACATGGTTGTAAAAAGTATACATGATTGTAAAAGGTATTCTGCTACAATGGTATTTTACTAAATAATATATTACTACACCATTTGGTTCAGAATACTTTTTTCCTTGTTTTCCTCCTCTAAAATCTAGGTGCGTCTTATACTCTGGTGCGTCTTATACTCTTTGGTTACTATTCAGGTCCACATTTTACGATGATTTTTTGTTTCAGTTTTTCATAGATACTGATGGTAATCAAAAGTTTTGTAGACAATGTTTCTGTAATGTCATCAGCACATCCATAAAGTCCTCCTCACCCAGCTACCGTATTTTTCGAGTATAAGACGCAACGGAGTATAAGACGCACCTTAGTTTTTGGGGAGGAAAATAGGGGAAAACAATCTGCCTACCAGGTATTCATCTGGCTAGCATCCTTAGTCTGGTCAGCTTTAGCACATTATTTTATCCCCTGGTTAGGACTTAAAAAAACCTTCTTCTGAGAGAATAACAATGAAAGAGCATGCAAGCCAGTAAGAGCTGGGAAGATAGTTAGCACCTGGTTAGAGCTAAAAAAAAACTTATTCGGAGCAGCTTCAGCACATTATTTTATCCCCTGGTTAGGACTTAAAAAAACCTTCTTCTGAGAGAATAACAATGAAAGAGCCTGCAAGCCGGTAAGAGCTGGGAAGATAGTTAGCACCTGGTTAGGGCTAGAAAAAAACTTACTCTGAGCAAGTAGAGCAATGAAAAAAAATTCTGCAAAGACTTAGGGCTGGAAAAACATTCTTTGGAGAGAGTAACAATGAAAAAGCCTGAGAGGTAAGAGCTGGGAAGATATGTTAGCACCTAGTTAGGGCTGGGAAAAAAGCTACATTCGAAGTATAAGACGCACCCAAATTTTCAGCCACTTTTAGGGAGGAAAAAGGTGCGTCTTATACTCCAAAAAATACGGTAGGTACTATTACTCATTTCAACCTTTAAAAGAAAATTCTTAAGTTGCATGGGAGAACAGACATATAGAGCTCTATGCAGATAGTGGCTGGTTAACAACTACCCTGTATAGTGATCATTTGAAGTTACGATGGCACTGAAAAAGTAACTTGATTATTGGTCCTCAATCTTACAATGGTCATATGATTGCTTTTCGGGTGCTTCACAACCCACACACATTTACTACATTCACAGGATATCTTAGTCACTTGGCCACCATTTGTGAGCTTCAAAACTGGCTCCAGCAAGCAAAATCAATGGAGAAACTAGTAGGTTGCAAGTTATGATCATGTGATATCACACTGAAAAATCACCAATGATTTGCTTAATGACTGCCCTGAACATTAAGCAAATGTCTGACACACTTATGTGTTGCTTCACTAGTGTGTTGCTTAGCAATGGAGTTGCAGTGCCCAAAGGTGATAGTTAAGTGAAGACTACCTGTATTTATGTTACCTAACACAAATAATCACACACAACAAATACAGAAAAAGTGACACACTTTATTATTTATAAAATGTAATCAGATTCCATGCTAAGTGAAATGATAACTCAAGTGTTAATGATGGATATTCTGAATTACCCCAAATGCTGAAGAAAAAATATTTCCAACAACAAAAAACACTAAGACTCTTCTATTGCCACCAATGTCTTAAAACCAGCTATCTAATTTATTAATCTGTTATGCATGCATTATAATGAAGCAAAATAAGAAAAAGACACATTCTGTTACACTGTTCCGTTGTACTTCTTTATCTGACCCAGTTCTGAAAAATATACAATTAATGCTTAACAGTGATTACATTTAAAAAAAACACAGATTGTATAAATTGCCAAGGTCTGACCATTTTCAAGCTCTACTTTGGCAGCAGAAAATGGATTTTACCTGAATACATTTCAAAGAAGGCTTTGATCAGTGACAAGGTAAGACTACTTCAGTTGCTTTAATAAATAAGCTACCTTAGAAACTAGAAGAGGAAATACAAAAGCTGTGATACTTCTGAACCACTTGGCAGCATTGGATGGTATCAGTTATACCAGTGATGGTGAACCTTTCTTTGCTCGGGTGCCAAAAGGGCGCGTGCGTGCGCGATAGGTTGTGCGCACATGCCCACACCCATAATGCAATGCCCTGCCCCCCACGCTACCCTCCCCTGCGCATGCGCGCAGACCTCACTGAAGCCTCCGGCCTACTGGTAGGCCCGTGGGCCGTTTTTTGCACTCCCCAGGCTTCAGGAAAGCCTCCAGAGCCTGTGGATGGTGAAAAACAGGCCCAACGAGCCTACAGGAAGTTTGGAAATGAATTTCCGGTAGCCCATAGGGTCCATTTTTCGTCATCCACAGGCTCCGGAGGGTTTCCTAAAGCCTGGGGAGGGCGAAAAACGCCCTCCCCCCGCCCTCCAGAAGGCCGAAAATCAGCTGGCCAGGGCGCACATGCGTGCTGGAGCTGACATAGGGCAACGCCTTGCGTGCCCTCAGATATGGCTCTGCGTGCCAACTGTGGCACCTGTGCCATAGGTTCGCCATCACGGAGTTATAGCATCATTCCCTGCTGCCCTTGTGTAGTGATTGTGATCTTTCCTGTTGGCACATGTTAGTTAGTTAGTTAGTTAGTTAGTTAGTTAGTTAGTTAGTTAGTTAGTTAGTTAGTTAGTTAGTTAGTTAGTTAGTTAGACCACACCTAGAGTACTGCATCCAATTTTGGTCACCACACTACAAAAAAGACATTGAAACTCTAGAGAAAGTGCAGAGGAGAGCAACCAGAATGATTAGGGGACTGGAAACTAAAACATACGAAGAGCGGTTGCAGGAACTGGGCATGGCCAGTCTGGCGAAGAGAAGGACCAGGGGTGACATGATAACAGTGTTCCAATACTTGAGGGGCAAGTAGAGGGGGTCAGGCTGTTTTCCAAGGCACCAGAAGGCCAGACAAGGAATAATGGATGGAAGCTGACCAAGGAGAAATTCAACCTGGAAATAAGGAGAAACTTTCTGACGGTGAGAGCAATCAACCAGTGGAACAGCTTGCCTTCTGAGGTTGTGAGAGCTCCAACACTTGAGACTTTCAAAGGGAGATTGGACTGCCATTTGTCCGAAATGGTGTAGTGTGGTGCCCACATACAGGTACTGAATGTAAAATAGTAAGTTATTGTATAAAGTTATAATGTTGTTAAAAGGAACTGTTTAAACAAGTAAGTATAGAGCCAGACAGCTTTTAAAATGCATGGTAAGTAGAAAGGGGGAGGTGTTTATCCCAGTGCTCCAAAAGGGAGGGGGGATAGATGACATCATAAGAGACAGCCAATCGGAGCATAGATAGCAGGGCCAGGAACTATAAAAGGCCTGGCTGAGAGAGAAGTAGAGCTCTTTGTTAAGTTATGAGGTAATTGCCAAAGGAGGGAAGCTCTCTCTGTTATCTTATGAGGTAACTTTCAAAAGAAGGAAGATTTAGTGAGGAGTGCTGTGAAGAGCTGAGGGAAGCTCTAGTTATGTGGTAAATCCCAGGAAGGAAGGCTTAGTGTGGGGAGCTGAGGAGCTCTGTGTGTGACTTCCAAAAGAGGGAAGATTTATAGAGAATATAGGCCTTAGGCAGTTCTGTGGGAAGCAGGAGCCAGGGTCAGGGAACAAGAGTGATTGATATATATTGAATAATCTGTGGATAGAGATAAACGGTGAAACGTGCTCTTATCTATAGGTCTAGAAACAAAGAAGAATTAGATTTGCTTTATGTGAGGAATAGACAGACGTTGACACGTTTCTTGAACCAACTATTAAACAGTTTATTTAAATACAACTTCTCAGTAATTGTCAAGTGAATTTGTTACAGACACCAGCTCTTCAATTCTTTCTTTTACTTTTCTTCACTCTCTGAGTCTCTCTTTGCTTTCCTGACTAACCCTAAGCAAATCTAATTCTTTACCACATAACAGAGCTTCCCTCAGCTCTTCACAGCACTCCTCACTAAATCTTCCTTCTTTTGAAAGTTACCTCATAACATAACAGAGAGAGCTTCCCTCCTTTGGCAATTACCTCATAACTTAACAAAGAGCTCTACTTCTCTCTCAGCCAGGCCTTTTATAGTTCCTGGCCCTGCTATCTATGCTCCGATTGGCTGTCTCTTATGATGTCATCTATCCCCCCTCCCTTCTGGAGCACTGGGATAAACACCTCCCCCTTTCTACTTACCATGCATTTTAAAAGCTGTCTGGCTCTATACTTACTTGTTTAAACAGTTCCTTTTAACAACATTATAACTTTATACAATAACTTACTATTTTACATTCAGTACCTGTATGTGGGCACCAAATGTAGGGACTCCTGCTTGAGCGGGGGGTTGGACTAGATGACCTACAAGGTCCCTTCCAATTCTAATAATCTGTAATTCTGTAATCTGTAATTCTGTAATGTTCAGAAAATGGTGCTGGGAGCAGAGGTGGTGTTCAGCCGGTTCAGACCGGTTCAGGCGAACTGGTAGTAGTGACCTGTGGGTGGGCCCGTGCATCTGCCCTGGCGCTATGCCATCCTATTTAGGCATGTTTTGAAGCTGCGTGCATGCATGCAAGCCGCATGTGCGAGCAAAACACATGCACGGAAGACGATGTGCATGTGCGAAAGGCGTGCAAGCGACCGAAGCAAACGTGCGCACTCACATTTGCAAACCGGTAGGGAAAGTAAGTAAATACCACCTCTGGCTGGGAGTTACCTTTAAACAATATTTACAGACAGGGCTAATGCCTTTGACAGTAAATATAACTTAACTCCTCCCTCAGGATCAGGTAAATGTAATAGGTATTTTAGAACTACAACATGAAACTGGTTTAACGATTATTCTGCCAGGAGTATGATGCTTAAATAGATTTTAAAAATTATTTTCTTCAGGGAGCTAAAGAGACATTTTTGTTCTGAATACAGAGCTTAGTATTTTTCTTTTAATATTAATCACTTCAAATTCTTACTGAATATGAGATGCTAATTTTTCATTTTCCTCCAATGGAAAAATATTTTAGAGAAAAATATTTACCAAAGCAAGACTTTAAAAAACATCAATATCTGTCGATCCCAGGTCCTTGGAAAGGACTTCATACGTTGATAAAAATGCCAAATCCAGTTTAAATGTCTGACTGATTGCATGACCGTGAGAAGTGCCTCCCGATCCAAATAGGGTCGCAATTGGTGCACAAGCCGAACTTGTGCAAAGGTCCCCCTAGCCACAGCTGACAGATGTTGGTCTAATTTAAGCTGTGGATCTAGGAGGACACCCAAATTGCGAACCCATTCCGAGGGGAGTTAATTTTTCACCCCCCAGAACCAAGGAGGGACAGTCGACCAAGTCCTTAGGAGGCATTATCCATAGCCACTGGGTCTTGTCCAGGTTGAGTTTGAGCCTGTTGACTCCCATCCAGTAATTTAAAAAAAAGTGAATCCAATCCTTCCTGAGATTGTAAACATTCTTTAAACCTTGCATAAACTATTTTTTTAACTATGGAAACTGCTTTGAGTGTTTCTAAAAAATATAAATACTGTCAGTAACATTAAAAATTTAAACACACAAATCAAAACAATGCAATTAAAAGACTGGAGATTGAGAAAATGCTAATGCAATTTGCAGGAACAAAAACTGGGTGGAATAAAAACCCAGCAACAAAATTCAGAATAATTTGGTAGGTTAAAGAACTGAGGGTGAAATAATAGTTACATTTATCACAGATAAACGCAAAGTTCTTTAATTAGGAAACAAGAATGAAACTCACAGATACAGAATGGAAGATGCCTGGTTAGGCAGTAATATTTGTTTTTTTAAAAAAAGGCTTAGAACACGAAAAACAATGTAATCCTCAACAGAAGACTATGTTCTGGTCATGGTATTTTAAAGAGACAAATTGTAACACTTTATGTGTTGCAAGCAGAAACTAAGCAGGGGAAAGGTGGGTTGCAATTCTTGGGGGATATAATTAGGATTCTGCTATATACATACAGAATTATCCTCTGTCCAGGTAAGTTCATGCTTAAGAGCTCTCTTTTGTGTACAAGCCAATTTACTTGTAAAGTGAGTGTAGATATGTTTTCAGTAGGTGGTTTACAACAAACAGTGATTTTAATGCTTTTGGCTTTGTTCTTTTATTGTACAACTATGCGTTTTATTATTCTTTTGCTCCCTGTGTAAGAAAGTTACCTTGAACATATGGATGAAAGCCAGTTTTAAAATTAGCATCGAATTCTATTACTTAAGTAACACATACAGTACCCAGAGGCCTATGTATACAAAAGAGACAGGCATATCTATTCATAACTTGTGGGCTACAAATGATATTTCTATCATTTTCCATCTCCTCTAAAATCTTACAGAACTTTCAAAGCTTAGGTGAACTTAAAATAACATAATAAAAGTCAATGAATAAAATTGCATGCACAGGCCTCACTGAAGCCTCCAGACTTTCGGTAGGCCCGTTGGGCTGTTTTTAGCTCTCTCCAGGGTTCAGGAAAGCCTGAACAAGAAACATTTCTGAGACTTGATCCTAATAAGTAACTGGGCTACAATATTCTTGATTTCACTTGCTGTCCGAGCCCTGTTGTACTTTTTATACAAGCTACGCAAGTTGCTGCAGCAATATAATTGACTCTTTTGTGAAGGAACCAAATCCTTTAATGAGCTAAATAAAAGCCATCTGTTAGTGGTTGGTGTACTCTACATTACAAACTCAAGGCAACGGCCATTTATGTGTGAAGTAATTGTATAACAACTTCAGTGAACTAACTTTAAAGACAGTAGGCAAAAAAATTTGATCTAATGTTTAAGGCACTATGTTAGAATGAACGTTGGTCTTATGTTCTATGTGCACTGCGGGAGAGTCCAAGCATGGGGTTAACTTATGTCTGTTTGCCCAGGGATTGAGTAAGAAAGATCTGGCCACCCCTCCTCCTTGGCCCTTCTGAGTCAGTTGTTTTACAAAGGCATAGACTTGCAGGAAGTCCAAACATAGATAACTCCAAATGTCCAAACCCTGGACCAGGACAGGGCCCTTTGGACTCTCCCGCAGCGCACATACAACAAACGTTCAAGTAAGACCAATGTTCATTCTCCTGTGCGCAACTTGGAGAGTCCAAGCATGGGATGTACCCAAGCTTAATGTCTCAAGGGTGGGAAGAAGGCTGGTCCAGGGTCCCCGAAGTGGAGTGAACCCTCTGCAGTACCCTCCTGCCGAACGAGGCCTCTGTGGATGCAAAGGAATCCAGCCGGTAGTGTCTAATAAAGGGTGATGGTGATGTCCATGTCGCCGCCCTGCAAATGTCCTCAATGGAGGCTTGTGTGGCCCATGCCGCTGTGGTGGCCACACTTCTTGTCGAATGAGCAGTTATGCGGCCCGGCAACTGAGTAGCCCAGACTTCATAGGCCTTCGCGATGCACGCTTTCAGCCAGTGGCCAATGGTTGAAGGTGAAACTTTCTTTCCCATAGATATCAGTTGAAAAGTCACGAATAAAGATTCAGATTTTCGAAAGGCAGCAGTCCATTTAATATATCTGTGAAGGGCCCTCCTGACATCCAAAGTATGCCATGGGCTGCGTAGAGCGTTGACCTCTTCTGCCCCCGGTACTACGAATCTGGAGAAGAACCTGGGAAGATGAGTATTTGTTGGATAGGCGAACAAGTCCACTACTGGATGGCTGAACAGATCTGGGTGAAGGCGCCACTTTGAGTGATCTATGGTGGTCCTGCTCAACCAGTTCGCTTGTAATTTCAAAGTCCCAGAAATGTGTTCCGCCCTGATGGAACAGACGTGTCATTCTGCCCAGAGAGCCAGCTTCTGTGCCTCTTGCATGAGACAGTTGGACTGGGTACCTCCCTGGTGGTTGATGTGTGACCACGTGGCCACATTGTCCGTCAGGATCACGACATGTTGGTTTGATACTAGATGCTTGAAATGACGAAGAGCAAGATGAACTGCTTGCAGCTCCAACCAATTTATGTTTTGGGAAAAGTCCGATGGGCTCCAACGTCCCTGAGCCACTTGGGATTGGATGTGAGCTCTCCACCGGAAGAGACTGGCATCTGTTGTAATCGTGATGCGGGTGGGTTTTCTGCATAGACAGCCCTTTGTCATGGCGCTGGATGTCCACCAATGAAGGGATCTGAGTACGGTCGATGAGACCTGAACCTTGACTTTGGAGTTGCTGCGTTTCGCCCTCTGATGTGGTAACAGAAACCATTGAAGAGGGCGAGCATGTAGTCTCGCCCAATGTACAATGTCTATACAGGAGATCATCTTTCCCAGAAGCTGAGAGAGCACAGCCAGTGGGACCGATCGTAGTCTCCGAACTTGAGTGATAAGGGACCGAATGCTGGATAGATGGTCCTGAAACAAAAATATCTCGCAAGTTTCTATGTTGATCACCGCGCCAAGATGTAGAAGGCTGGTGGTCGGAACCAGATGGCTCTTGGCGATGTTCACAGAGAAGCCATGGTCTTGCAGGGTTTGAATAGTGACCCAAAAGTGTTCCTGTGATTGCAGAGGAGAAGACGACTAAATGATGATGTCGTCCAGGTAACACTGCAGACTTATCGGCCTCGCCCTGAGGGTTGCCGCCACCGCTGCCAAGAGTTTTGGTGAAGGTACGAGGGGCGGACGATAGGCCGAACGGTAGGGCCTTGTCTTGGTAATGAACCCCTGCAAAGCTGAACTTTAGGAACCTTCTGTGCGATGGCTGAATAGGCACATGAAAGTAGGCTTCTTTTAGATCAATAGATGTTAATAGATCGTTCTGCCTGATGCAACCCAGGATTGTTTTTAGAGATTGCATTTTGAAACACTTGTATGCCAAATGAATGTTGAGCCGTTTTAAATCCAGAATAGCTCTCCACCCCCCTGAACTTTTGGGAACTAGGAAAAGGATGTAGTAGAAACCTAGACCCGCCTGTCCCGGGGGAACCGTCTCTATGGTGGCTATATCCAACAAATGTTGGATCTCGATTTCCATGAGACTTCATTTGTTGGGATTGATGGGAACAGGACATCGAATGAATCACCTTCGTGGACTGGGGATAAACTCCAGTGTGAGATCGAGTCTCACCGTCTGAAGTGCCCAGGCATCTGAGGTAGTAACTTCCCATTGGTGGATGAATCGATGTAGCTGACCGCCAATGGGGACATCTAATTGGGAGTCACTTGGACTTGCGAAAGGGCCGGTTGCCGGACCCTCACAATGGCCGCCTTGCCTGGGAATATTGCCTGCCTCTGTCCAGTGGGCGGTCTGTCCCCTGGTAGAAAGGTCTTTGATATTGGGGCCAGGTTCTTGGCGAAAAGGCTGCCGTCTAAAGTATGGCATTGTATGGCGATATGCATGCCTATGCATATAAAGCAACACCTTTATCTTATCCCTACCCTCCATGAGGATGGAATCTAGGGATTCTCCAAAGAGACTTCCTCCCTTAAAGGGGGCAGCTGCCAAGCGCCATTTAGATCTCATATTCGCCTGCCAATGGCAGAGCCACAGGAGACGGAGGGATGTTACATTGGCTGCCATGGCTCTAGACGCAAGGTTGCATCTACAGAGAGAATTTTGCTGCTGCCATAAGCTTGTTCAAATGTTGGCGCAGGCACGTCCTCGGGGGACACTCTGGACTGCATTTGCCTGATCCACAAAATGGAGGCCCGGTTAAAAAAAAGGATGCAGCCGTGGCTGCCATGATCAACCAAGCAGAAGCCAAATGTGCCTTACGAGAAGCCATCTCAGCTTTGCAGTCTTCCAACTTCAAACCTTCTGAGAAATCAGCAGGAAGAACAGAAGTAGAGACCAGATTGGCCACTGGGGTGTCCACCACCAGAAGCTGAAGGAGGTCCTTCAGTTCCAACCCCATACTGTATAGTCGCTTGTCAGCATTGCTGGGAGCGTTGAGTGAAGTAGGCTGACTCCGCTGGCGCTGAATAACGTCAACAAACATCTTTGGAGCCGGAATGGCATCTCTCTCCAGGAACAGGTTCAGAAAACACTCCTTCAGTTGGGTCAAGACCCAAATCGGGATCTGCTGGGGTGTCTGACTGTTAACTTGAGAAAGATAAATTGTAGAGGTGATTGGATCTTTTGCTTCGAAAATCAATTTATGATAAAATAAACCCGAGTATAAAGTCTAACAGTAAAATATTTATTTCGGTACAAAAGAAATATAAAAACCTAATACTTAAAGATTACATCTTGGCAGCTAAAATATGCGTCCTTCTTAATGAAGGACTACAGTAGAAGTAAGGGAGGGGTACAAAGGAATTTCACATCTGCGCAGATCACACCCCATGTGACTGCTTCACTTTGCTAAGAACCTCTGGGTCATAGTGTCTGACATGTGAATACATATGAGTACAGCTGACAATCAGAAAATCACCCCCTAACACTGACAAACCCATATTAGCAGTCATCTTAGCCTTGTATAGAAGAGATTTGAACAAGGCAGGTTTAAATAGACCAGAGAAAGTAGGCTGGTTTGGTACAAGTCCCTCATCCTCAGATAGCACCTGGTCTATCAGGCTTTCCTCTCCTATGAGCGAATGCTCACTACTTATGGAGGAATATGGTGAATGACTCTGCTGGGAAGACCAGACAGACTGGTCCTGCAAGCCAGGGGATAAGCCTCTTTGTTGCAATTCCGCAGTAAACCCTTGGGAGATGGCTGGTGTTATAAGATCCCTAATCTCCTGGGGTAAAGACAATTCCTAGGATCCCCCAGAATGGAGCCCCGCTGCGGTGGAGGTGAATGTGGCAGTCAGAGGTGTCCTACTAGCAGGGCGTTGAGCCCCCAAATCAGCTGCACCTTGGCCTATAAAAGGCTCAGATAGAAGTCTATAAGCTGCTTCTTCCAGATCCAGAGGATCGTTGGCAGGAGATAAATCCGGAATAGAATCAATGGCCTCAGGAGATGGCCCCTGTTGAGGAAGGGACTCCTCCTGCACAGGAGATAGAGGCCTACTGGCCACAGCCTGCTGACATGCTTTTGAAAATTGTTTCTCAAGGGCTCTCAGACACTTCTGAGCATCCCTATCCTCAGCTGCAGAAGCCCTTGTAGAGGGTTCCTTCTGGGCTTTGCCCTGTTGAGGGGTCCCTTTTTCTGCCCTATGACTTGTATTGCCAGACTTGGCAGAATCCTGGCATTTAGAAGAGGTCTCTCTCACTGCAGACCTGCCCTTTCTGGATTTGTCAGCCATTTTGTATCAATGGGTCACTGAATAATATCTGGAGATATATCCAGATGTGGAAGGAAGGCACAACAAAGGAATCCCCTTTGGAGGACCAAGCCCTCTTCATGCCCTTGATTTAAAGGGCACCTATTTTTCCAAGCTCCAGTCCTGGAGCAATCCTTCCAATGGAGTTTTTCCTGTAATAGGAAAGGGACTCCAGAGCTGCCTACAGTTGCAGGATTTTAGGTGGTGGCGGACTTACCTGCGGACCAGAATCGACCAGCACACACACCGGCGGCAAGGGAGCTACTTGCACACGTGGGAGGAACACAAACCAAATGGCGCCTGAGGAGATTGCACTCTCTCAGCGCCAACTCACTGTGACTTTGGGCGATCCTCGTGGTCAGAATGGTGCCCGATTGGGGAGTGAACTCTCCCAGCGCCAGGTCCTCCGCTAGCTGCAAAATTACCATCCATGTGAGTGGGAGATCCCCGACTCACAGCTGATCGCCACGCCGCGGTTCTTCTGAGCCTTGCTGGAGCCCCAGACAATGACTCCTGCTGCCCAAACAAGCACAAAGGGGTGTGGGCGGTTCTTGCCGGCAAGCTGACTAACCAGCACTCTCACACCGGCAGCACAATTCAAGCCTCAGGGCTGCAAGGAAGCCTCCTTGCACTCACCCGCTCCAGTAACAATGCACACAATCGAATTTTAGATAATTGAAGTGAAGGAAGAGTCCAAATTGTAACTTCTGTTTGTTTGCTCAGTTTTTTGAGAAAAGGTTTTCACGTCCACCTAGGCTAGACTGAGTAAAACAACTGACTCAGAGGAGCCAAGGAGGAGGCGTGGCCAGATCTTTCTTACTCAGTCACTGGGCAAACAGACAGAAGTTAACCCCATGCTTGGACTCTCCAAGCAGCGCACAGGAGAAAGCAGGAGGCCATGAGTTTAAGTCTCAGTCATGAAAGTCAGCCACTTTCTCTCAGCCTACCTACATCGCAGGTTGTTGTGGGGAAAAGAGGAAGGATATGTTTGCCAGATACAAATAAATTAAATAAATTAAACCAATCCAATGCTGTGGCAGCTACTTGATTAGCCATGGCAAGAAGGCAGGGAGGAGCAGCAAACATTTTAAATGTCTAATAACTGCTGTTACAGAAGATTTCTAAAGCTTAGAAGCCAGACAAAGGTAAATACAGGCATAGATAACACAGGTCTGCAGACTATTGCTCTAGCTTAAAAAGAAAGAGCACTGAACTTATTTTTAAGAGATATTCCTTCTCTACATTACGAAAGATACAGCATTTAAAACTGCAACTGGGTATGTAATTATCAGCCAAACTTACTTCACAGAGTTGTCATTGTATATAAAATAGAAGGCAAGATTATTATGTATGTTTGACACCTTAATAAAAAAATACTTTGAATAAAAACTGAATAATAAATAGTACACTCCATGTCTAATTTATAAATTTTACATTAAAAAAACATTCTGCAGCACTTTACAGAATTCAAAATATCATAAGGGAAGGATCATTTGGATGAGATATATTTTAAAACACAGCTGAATTTCAAGTGTTTTTGCACATGCTACCTGTATGTTTTATTAATTTTAAATTGAATCTGATAATCAAATTTATCAACCTTCTCTTCTTCGGTGCAATCTGTATTTGTGTGAAATGAAATTACTACAAATTAACATCTTAGGCATCAGCAAGTGTTACCATGTTGATTACGTTCCATGTTTCTACTGCAATTCTGTCTTTGCAATGTCAGTTTTTCTTTTCCTGTATGGCAACAGCGACTAGACATCCCAAAAGCATTAATCATAAACCCCATTAGTACTCCAAAAGATCCCCCGTTTCTCCTCAGTGGCATGTTGAGTGCCATATGACCTGACGGCTTTATTGTCAGGCAATATATCATCAATGATTTCATATGTTTTATCCATATGATTTTCTTGGTAAAAAATATAGGAATGGTTTACACCAGGGGTGTCAAACTCACGTTATCACAGCAGAGTCACATGACGTATCAGGACTTTCCCCCCCCTTCGCTAAACTGGGTGGAGGCGGGGCCAGCATGTGACGTATTCGGCCCGCAGGCCTCAAGTTTGACACCCCTGGTTTACACTATTGCCTTCTCCTGAACAGAATAAATTCATGCCTTGCCATTGTCACTAAGGTGATCATCTTCCTCCTGCATCTTCTTATATTGGTGCTGCTTTATATAGGTACCTGCCTGTTTGCTTGGATGACTTTCAATCCTTAGGTAACCTAACTGGGAATATATATTCTTGGCATACATTCCTGTCATTCTTTGCTGATACTTCTAGGAACATCCTCTTGCCACAACAGAATATTACCTATAACATTGCAAAAATGCTAAGAACAAGAATCATGAAATCAATCAAACTCTTTCCAGCCACAAAGGTAAATATGAAGATACTTAATGGAATATGAAGGTTACTATACAAGGTGTTGTTATAAAGTCAGATATTACCTCATGGCAACAACTAAACAGTTAATGCTGAATTTTAGTCTTTCAGTCAAATATTACATAAGTCTTAAAGCAGTTATAGCAGCAAAGCATTCAACACTGCTCTGGCATGAGATGTCATTAGTTTTCAGATTCATAAAATTTATCCGGCTTACCCAGATTGTTTTGCAGACACTCAGCTTACTTTTAAAGTTAAAAAAATAGGCAATATTAAACACAGAGTTTCTTAGTTTTTTCAGATTTTACACAGAAGGGACACACTACAACCTATTATTCAAAATAATATGTTGCAGTCTCCCATCAAATACTAACATAGCACCTCGAAATTTCAGCCACAAAGTTACATATTAAAGAGAAATTCCAAAAGCAAACTATGTGTCTTACTTTTAAAGGAAATTCTGTAGCTGACAGTAATTTCTGATTTGGTCATCTATTAGATTATACTGAAAATATCAAGACAGCACCATAAATTCTACCCCACTGTACAGCTTTCTACAAAAGCATCACTGCATATCAGATATAAGTGTGTGGAAGGGGAGACACTTTCATTGTATTCAGGATCACCCTATTTTTTCTTGGACTAGAGATTAAAAATATTATACAGTGTAATTTTTGTAACAGCTTAGAAGTTAAGCAGTCAAAATTATATAAAGAAACTGTTCTATTTGTAAAGAATATTTTTGTGTGCATTGTTACATGGAAAAATCCTCAATAAATCTGAAAATAATTAGGTCAAAACAAGTAATATCATAACTCAAATTTTTCCTAAATAGTCCAATTCAACTCTGAACTGAATAGTCTACAGATACAGATTAATTTTTTGCTTAAGGGAAAGATTATCTTGTCATTAGCAAGCACATAAATTATTATGAAAAATACTATGTCATAATAAACATTAGCCTTTAACTGCAGCAAAGTTCAGATTTAACAAAATTCTATGTGCTTGCTGACATAATTTTCATCTTACAAAAATTATATTTTTAACTTTCAAATCTTTCATAAACACACCATGTTCTGCCACCTATTTAATAATGAAGGTATTCAATTTTTTTAATTGTGAGTTAATATCAAGAAAACTGAAAAAGAATCATTATGGATTAAGATCCTTAAAGTTTCCATTCCTACCGTAAACTTCTCAAAAAATTTAAATCTGTTGACAAGCAAAAAAATCTGAGAAATATAGCAGTTTAGTTCACAGGAATCTTCCGTTAGACCAGGGGTCCCCAAACTTGGCAACTTTAAGACTTGTGGAGTTCAACTCCCAGAATTCTCCAGCCAGCTGGCTGGAGAATTCTGGGAGTTGAACTCCACAAGTCTTAAAGTTGCCAAGTTTGAAGACCTCTGCGTTAGACATACAGGGCTGCTGAAAAGTTTGTGAATCCTTTCAAATTTTCAGTGTTTCTGCTAATAAATATGACTTCAAACATGATCTGTTTTCCAAACAAGTTCTAAATCTAAATAAAGAGAAACCAATTAAATGAGTAAAAAATATTTAAATTGTTCATTGATTTATTAAGGAAAATGATCCAAAGCTACATATTTGTGTGTGGCAAAAGCATATGAACCTCTAGGATTATCAGTTCATTTGAAGAAGAGTCAAGTATTCCAATCAATGGGATAGTGATCAGATGTGAGGGTGTGAGGTCCTGCCTTATTTAAAGAACAACATTCTGGGTATGTAATTTCTAAGTTTGAACTTCACAACCTAGGAATGCAGAAATTGTCTTTGCTGCCATGTCAACACACTGCTTCATTCACTTCCTTTTAGTGTTTAAACCCTGCATATTTGTCTTTTGAGAAGCTCAATTCCATCAATGACTTTCTTAGTTTTCTTCTTCCCCATTGATTTTCTCTTCAAAAAGTTCTCTTGAATTCAAACCTCATTTTCTCCATGTTCCTAAAGATGCATGTTCAACATGCATCTTTTATGTTAGTAATTCACTTCTGTACCCAATTTATAGTCTTTCAGCATTCAATCATTAACACTATTTTTCTTGTACTACCTCACTTAAATACTCCATATTGCACTCAATTTACCTTTATGCTTCTCCTGACATAAGAGAGGAAACAAACATACAATGCCACTTTCTTTTGAGAGACTAGGCCATGAACTAATACCATTGTATATCTTCAAATGTTTTAAATGTATTTTGTAAACAATCAAATTGGTCATGCTTAGATCTATATTCATTTGTTATTTATATGCATAAACAGAGAAATGTTTAAATCGCATATTTGAGATGAAGAAAAAGTTTCTCAAAGATATATTCGTCAGTTGCCATTATTATTATCAAACCTCAGGCTGCTGAGCAAGATTAAAGGAGCAAAACCTATACAAATTACAGATTAACATTGTTGGAAGGGACCTTACAGGTCATCTAGTCCAACCCCCTGCCCAAGCAGATGTCAGTGTAGTCACTTTAATACCAGTCTGGGGTAACACAGAATCTTGGAATCTATAAGAGGAATTTCACAGCCTCATTTAAAATAAGTTGTTTAAAACTGACTCTCTCTGACTGATTTGAATTTTCCCCCAATGTACATTGAAGTATGATTACTGAACAATGACCATAATAAATATCAAAATCCATTAAATCTCAGTGCCTTTAAATTTCTGTAACAGTCATGCTTCACAACACATAGTTCACTTTTCTAAAATAAAACCAATTATCCTCTTCGGTACTCTTGTCCCTCAGCAATTCTAAGAAAAAATATATTCTGAAATGAAAACTTATGAGTCAGAGATTCTCCATTAATTTTACCGTAACTCTGTTAAGTACATGTATTTCTGGAACCAAAGCTTGTATGTCCAGATCACATAGACCTGCCTATTTGTAGTCATTACAACCACACCTCTTATTCAGAATATGGCAAGCTCTTTAGAGAGGTTCGTAGGATTTACAATTGATTACAAATTGTTCAGAGATCCGGTCTAAAGTTTGTCCATCACCCAATTTATGACAGAATGTTTACAATGTATTAACTGCTAGCATCAGTTCAGAAAACTGCATAATGGATATCAGCATAAAAAATGGCAGATTAGAGAGTATGAGAATTTAAGGCCAATGATGTCACAAGACAACTGATGCATTTACAATGCTAAGGCATAATTCTGGCTTATAATTCATAGTGAAAACTGTTCCTATTACTAACCTCTCCCATTCAGCATCAAGGGGAAGCAATTAGATATAAAAATATTAATGGACCAATAAAAATAGTATGTTTAGAATTTTTAGAGTTATCTCTGACTTGAAATCAAAGCTTGTTAGAAAAATGACATTTTGGCTTCTTAGAAGAGAAGTTAAGATTCTATTCAAACCTAATTCCTCTTTTGTTAGCCAAACCCACTTTCAATAGAAATAACAAGATACATCTGTGAATAATAAACCAGAATTTTAGCTTAAAACAGAGAAGCTAGAATTGAAGAGCCAGGGCAATGATTCTGATTAAACCACATGCACTATTATAAAAATAGCTCACTTGAAACCCAATGACCGAACTATGACATTAATTCTTTAAATGAACACTTTTTTTGCTGTGTTCTATTATTAAATAGCTCTTCTTTATTTTCTTGTTTACTATAGAAAATAAAAAGTAAGTTTCATTCTATTTCAGCTTTCTATAATTTTATACATTCAATATAGACCCAATAGTCCAAAATTAAAGTTTCAATATCTTCCTCACCCAAATCTAAGTGAAATCCAATAAACGCAAAAGCAAAATCTCAAATGTTATCTTAAAAGATAAATACTGTTCAGCTACTGAGTTCATAAAAAAATTGTACTTTACTGAGAGCATAAGATAAATTAATTGGACTCAATTACACATGGGATACTGGAGAGAAAAAATGGATTCAACTGCGTACTGGACATTCAACATAACTTTGATAGTATTGAACAAAACAGTAATTCATTGAACAATCTTATTCTTTCCCAAAAAATTACTCTTATTGCACTAAAATATCTAAAAGCAGCTTACAAATATGCCTGCATGTGGCAAGTCCAAATAACGTAACAAAATTATCTGAAAAACAACTCAATAATCAGCTTTAAATATGTATTGAGTCTATTAACAATTCAAAAAATATTTTAACTTAATTTGTGGGTATATTTATGCCACAAGAATAAAATAATCTTTCCCCATAGCAGAATTACTTTTAATTTCACCCCTCCCAAGAGCTAATGTTTTAAAATATTTTGTCAATCATAAAATACCCCTCAACTACAGAACCTTATAAAGTAACATTTGCAATGAACTGGTACTGAAATGTAAACATTGCACAGAAAAGATTTCATCAACCTTAGCCATTTTAATAGCTTTGCACAGTGCCAAACGCTTTAGAAAGTATTCTACTCAAGATCAGACTTTAACTCTTGTGTTACTGATATTAGCAATTCTAGAGAGCAAATATATTTCAGTTTTTCAATTGATCAAAACTATTTATAGTTCGTAAGCCTGGATAGTGAGATGGGCAGCATACATATTTAATAAATAAATAAATTTAGTAAATAAACTCTTTTGAAGTTTTCTTTACCATTTCAGTAAAACCGAAATCCTCTTCTTTGGAAGGCTGCATATTTAATTCTAAAAACTACATCATCTGCATCACAGGGACTACAAGGACCACAGGGGTTAGGTAAATATCCTTACAATGGCCAGGTCCTCTTATCCCCATTACCCAATTTCTACATAGATATTCTCTCTGAATCATCCTGCTGCTTTCTATATACACATTGTCTTCAGGTTATGACCACTCATTCAGTGACAATTCAATATGTGATGGTGTTGAACCAGAGGGGAATATGACAGTCCTCAGAATTTTGGTAATCATAGCATGCCCACTGTCACAGTGACCAAAATTTCCAATTTTACTTGCCAGTTTCCCACAAGCAAAGTCAATGGTGAAGCTAGCAGGAAGTTGGAAGTTGTGTTCATGTGAGATTAAAGATGTGAAGGCCTGGAAAAAAATCAGAAAAATTTGGAAAAAAACAGTTTTTTCCCGGTTTTTTCCTGAAAAATTGGGAAAATTGAAAAGAGGAAAAAAAATTGTGGAATATTTTATTTTAACATGATGAATAAAATATTTTAAGACAGGGTGTTCAAATATTTTCCAAATCATTTCTAAAAAAAATGTATATCAGATTATTCTAATTTCTGTGCACTGAGTGAGGACAAGCAAGTCCTAGGTAACAAACTGAACCCTCCAATGCAAGAACAGTATGCATTTCTTCCTTTAGGAGGTGCCGCTATTGTAACAAGAAAAGGGTTTGTTTTGCTTTTGCATGTTAGTGGGTGTGTTTGGTTTGTTCTGTCCTCTTCACTAGGCCTCAAAAGCATTGGAAAAAAATACAGAGCAACAAAAAGGACCTGAAAGTATATACTTAATTTAAAAAGGTAAGAGTTTACATTTATCTGAATCCAGAAAACTGAATCATTTAGCTACATTAGTTTATCTTTATAAACTTTTGTGTAAATAATAATTTAATTACCAGTAATCTGGTTCTTCCCCCAGTAACCCCCACACACAACCATAGTGTCTTCTTGCAAAGTAGTCATTTTTTCTTGTTTTTATTTCCTACTCCCCTCAGAAAAATGGTGAGACCAACATCTAGCATATGGAGGCATTTTCACATTACAAGTTCTTCTGAAAAGAAAAATGTGATTTGCAAATATTGTCAGATGAAATATGCATTTCCAAATGCTACCAGGATGACAAAACACATTCTTGTATGTAACAAGTGTCCTGTAGATATTAAAAAATCCTTCATGGACGAAGTGAAGAGGACAACAATGATGACAATGCACATAGTTTTTCTCAACGTTCTCGTTCAAGAAATCTTCTTTCTACTCCATCTATAACGTCAGCAGCAACACAAAGTGTTGTCCCATCAGCAGCATCTTCAAGTAAACAGATACTGAAGACAGCTGCATCCAAAAATTATTCACTAACTTCATTTATAGACAAGATGACACCTTGCAAGAGCAATATATTCTTCTATAACGCCGTTTTCAATAACTGAAAATACATACTGGCAGGAAGCTTTGAAATTATTAAGACCATCATACCAATTGCCCAGCAGACATTCTTTGAGCAAGCCTCTTTTGGAGTCAGAATATGAACGTGTAATGGAATTGGTGCAAGGAAAAATTAATGAAGCACTGTGTCTTGCACTACTTCTAGATGGATGGACAAATGTGAGAGGAGAAGGAATTATAAATTTTGTTATAACAACACCTCAGCCAGTTTTTTACAAAAGCATTGAAACAGGAGAGAACAGACATACTGCAGAGTATATCAGCTGTAAAATCTGTGATGTCCTACAGAAAATTGAGAGTGGTAAAGTATTTGCTTTGCTTACTGACAATGCCAGCAATATGAAAGCAGCATGGGAAATCATAATGAAGAAGTATCCACATATTACTGCAATAGGATGATCAGCCCATGGGCTAAACTTGCTTTTTAATGATATTATGAAGTTGGACATCCTTCAAATGGTCTATAGACGAGCAAAAGAAGTTATTAAACATGTAAAAGGTACTCATATTGTAGCTGCAGTTTTCAAGAAGAAGCAAGTCGAAAAAAATGCAAAGAATAGCATAGTTACGCTGAAGCTCTGTAGTAAAACTCGGTGGGCTGGAGTGGTGATCTCCTTTGAAAGTTTACTAAAAAAACAAAGAAGCTCTTCAAGAAACAGAAATAGTTGAAGATCTTAAAGTACCCAGGAGTGTAAGAAACACTGTTCTTGATCAGGATGTCTTCTGGGTTCAGCTGCAAAATTCCCTGAAAATTCTAAAGCCAATTGCTGCAGCAATCACTGCATCTGAATCAGATAGTGCACTTTTGTCAGAAATTCCTTATCTAATGACCAAGATAAAAACAACTGTTTTTGAAAATCTCAGTATATCTCCACTTACAACTATAGAAGAAAGTAAAGTGAAAGATTTTATTTAAAAAAAGGGAAGAATTTTGTTGTCATCCAATTCATGCTGCTGCAAATCTGTTGGATCCAAGATTCAAAGGTGCAAACATAAGTGATGATGATAACACTGCTACTGCATTTGACTGGATCACAAAACAAGCATCACATTTAGGACGTGATGTTGGGAAGGTACTTTCAAATGTTGCAGAATATAGAACATCTTCAGGGAATGCAATCTGGGATTCTGCCAAACATATTCCTCCTGCAACATGGTGGCAAGGTCTTTGCACAACACAGCCTCTGACTCCTATTGCTTCTCACCTTCTCCAGATACCTCCATCTTCTGCAGCATGTGAAAGAATCTGGTCTATGTCTGGAAACACTCACACTAAGTCAAGAAATAAACTGACATGTGAAAGATTAGAGAAACTTGTTTCAATCCGGGCAAACCTTCAGTTTTTAGAAGTTCCTAATTGTGATGACGGACAAAAAAGAGTAGCTGCAGAAGCAGAGACGGATACTGACAATTTCAGCTCAGAAAATGATTCTGATTAATGTCCATTGAAACTTAGTCCCACTCTCTTCTTAACACTTCCCCCATCTTCAATTCTTTTTATGAGAATGGGATTTTTATTTTTATTTAATACTGTGGGGAGGAAATATGAAAAATTGTTACTTTTGGTTTTGAAAATTGTTTTGTGGAGGCTTTTTGGCTGTTCCACATAAACTAGTAAGCAGTTCAGGAGATTGTTGCTCCCTTTGTTACAAATAAATATTATAAAAAAGTAAATTGTTTGTGATAATTGTTTGGCTACACTATATTTTTAATATGCTAGTTGTGATAATTTTATGCCAAGTCAAATTGTCCGTAGTCATATTTTATGTTCCTAAAGTAACAGAATGACTTTCAATTTTAAAAAGACAAAAAAGTGCTAATGTAGCATTTTTTTCATTTTTTCCGAAAATTTCCGTTCCCCCCCCCCGAAAAAAAACTGGTTTTTTTCCCAAGCTTCAAAATTTCCAGAAATTTTACATCTCTACGTGAGATCCTAATTTACTGACAGCAATCAGGACTGCCAGAATTCATTTATTTATTTATTAAACCATTTTTATGGCCACCAAACTGACACACTGTAACTCTGGATAAAACATTAAAAAAGAAACCCATACACCCCACCCCCCAGCCCACCCCCACCCCCGTGGTGGCAACAATCAATCATATCAAGATTGGCTCCATATCTGCTTGAAGTCCCCAGGCCTGCAGACAGAACCACATCTTCAGAGCCTTCCTGAAAAGTAACAAAGTGGAGGCCAATCTTATCTTTGGGGGTATTTTCCATAGGGAGGGAGCTACCACTGAGAAGGCCCTTTTTCTTGGTCAACCAGGTGTATTTCCTGAATAGATGGGACCTGCAACATGCCCTGCCTTCCTGGTAGGTTGGGCAGATATAACTGGAGAAAGGCAGTCCTTGCCATTACAATTCCAGTCCCAATTACCACTGTAACCCACAGACTACCTGTAGGTGGGATGGAAGTAAGGGAAGGCATATGATTTTCCCCTTTATTTAAAACAATTACGATGGAAGAAAATAAAAGAGAATTTAATTATTATGATCCACTCTCTTGTACTTGACCTGCATTTTTTATTAACACCTGGAAGAGAGACTGCTCAAAGAAACTAGCTCTTTCTATTCGTTCTTACAAAAGAATCACTCCGAAACTTCCAGCTTTAACCTCAATCAGATAATTATTTCTCTTTTTTGTCATAGCTGGTTCTCAGTACCCGCTAGACACTTAATCCTCATTAATATCTGACCTTCCTTTACTGATGCTGAAGCAGCTCTGGGGGTGGCAGAGGAAAGAAAAGGTTGCATGGCTGTAAAACCTGCCCAACAAAGCGAACACCATACAGTCCTCACCACTGTGACAGATGGAGGAGGGGTTCCTGGTGCTATAAGTAATTAATAGGAACAATTTAAATAAACACAATGCTGTTTATTATAGTCCTGGTATCTCTTTTCACGTCCTCCTGCTTCAGTATCCATCCTGCAAATTCCAAATTAGCCAGCATTACAAGAATTTCCTGCAATTCAAGTGTTTTTTGCACGTATCCTTTCTTTCTTAATGTTTATTTAGGGTGGGTTTTGTTTTGTTTTTTTGGTCAGAAATCTCATTCCTGCCTTGCCTTAGATTTATGCTGGACCTTGGAGATATCTGTTGGGGTTTATCTTTCCCCCTCAGCATGGCTTCTGTTGAATAAAAAGGAAACAGTATCTAAGACAGCATTTGACAGTGCCTCCATGGACAGGTATGGCCTATCTGAAATCAAAAGAAAAGTCTTTTTTACAGTTGTCTCTGGAAGTAATCCAGGCACTGAATGTCCTGTGTCAATGTATACATTTTCCTTTTCCCAGCTTTGGAAGTTCTCATTATTAGGAACTAAATGGAACTAAATTATTAGGAACTAAATAAAATCCTTTGCGGTTGAAGTGTATAGTATTTTTATCTAATCAGGAATGCAATGAACAGCCCAGGTTTTACCTCAGGGCTACTTTTATCTCCCAGAGCATGCAACAAAACGGGAGCAGAAAGGTTTAGGTCATATTGAAAGTCTAGGTAAGGGGAAGAGCAAGACAAATGAAAGCTTTAGAAATATTAGACCTTAACTGAGTGGAACACTTCACATGTCTTAGTGAAGAGAGTGTTTCCTGTAGTTGTGGCTTATGACTGTCTTCATTAGGCACAAGGCCTTCATGCTGGCACAAATGAAAATGTACATGCTTCCTATCGGCTATGCTAAGCTGTGATGATACAGTAATTCACTGAACTTTGGCATCTGAAAGAGCCAACCAACAAGTTTACCATGACTACATGTATGACCTCATCACCTGATTATTATTCTGCTACGTGCAACAGTATATATGGACAATGCCTATGAACGGCACAACATCACATTATAATGCCTTGCAAGGAGAACAGAACTACCTGTTTAAGGCAACATGCTGAGACGTTTTTGTCTGCTCCTCAAAAGGAAGGTTAGGATATATTTCTTATATGTCCTTTTAATGCAACAAGACTGCATTTACATCCTGACCAAAATTGCCTTATTAAAAAAGGTGTCTTTATGTATAAAGCAGACATATGTTGCTTAGACACTCAATCCTCATTTATATCTAACCTTCCTTTGCTGATGTCTAAACTAAGCAACTTTGGTGGTAGAGGGGGAAAAAAGAGGTTGCAGGACTATAAAACTGCCCAATGAAAGCAACCTCCTCATTATTGGAATTCATCCTGGCAGATGGAGGAGTCCCTGATGCTGCATTTAATGGGTACAATTTAAATAAATATTCTGTTTTATTTCAGTTCTGGCATCTCTTTTAATATTACCCTACTTTGGTATGCATCCTACAATTTCTAAAGTAGCCAGCAACAGAGGAATTTCAGAAAAAACCCATCCTCTTTTAAAATCATTTTATGTAGACTCGCCTCCTTTTGCTCTGCCTCTTCTGCCATACCAAAGGGTGGTACCACTTATGCCCAACAAAGAATATAAAACTGTTCTACACTAATTATGCCTTCTATGAGTTTACTACTATCTATCTCTGTCCATCACTGGGTGCCCTTCAACTGTGTTGGACACATTCATTTTCTTTACTCCCAGCTTGTTGTGACAAATGGCTCTTGTAAACCCACCCCCTTTGCTTTCTAGCTACGGTTTCCAGATAGGTGCAGCTAAAGCAGATGAGACATATAATTCTGATCAACAGCCAAGAAACAATTAGCAACAGATATAAACCATTTTCAACCAAACACTGAGGCACATAAGGAAAACACAAGAGACACAATGAACTTTAAAGTAGCGGCAAAACTTTACTGATTACAATGTACATTTCCTTCCATACACTCATCTCCATTTATTTGATTGTACCTTTAGCCTGGTATTGGGAACTGTGGTATGCTACATAAACAGCTTACTTTCTTGAAATCCTTTCCTCCCCAACCTTTCCACTATGCAGAGGGAGGGGGGTAAAGTGCTTTTTGTAAGCAATCTCTCCTTTGCCTGATTCTTTCCGGCTGGTGGTGCAATTGCATTGTTTTCAATGTGTAGAAGAGCAAACAACTTACTGTCTTCTGATCCTTTTCTCTCCAATCTCTCTGCTCTATGGGGAGGAGGAAGAGTCCGGCAAAGGAGAAATAGTTTGTGATCCCCTTAAGAATGGAGAGATTGGAGAGAAAGGAATTTCAAGAGAGTACTGGAAGCTATTTGCATAGTGCATCTGCAGCTCCCAGGCCAGGCATGAATACATTGTTTTTGTTGTGTAGAAGAGGAATTTACTCTCTTGCAATCCCTTCCTCTCCAATCTCTATACCCTGCAACAGAGGAAGAAAAAAAACCTGACAAGTTAGGCATAAAATATGTACTGACTGTAATGCCAATCATATGACTGAGGAATACTATGAAGGTCATAAATGTTCTTAAATTGCCTGTAAAGTTGAAGGTTATAAATAAGGACTACCTGTAATTATATATAGGATTGAGTGTTTCTGTCAAGTTGGGTCTCTTTGCCTTCTTCAGATGACCTTTCTTCTTTGATCTTTAGAGATTTCCTCATGTTTCTCTCCAAGGGAACTTTTTGAGAAGATTGACTTAGTCCTCCCTGCTTAAGTGCTACTTATGGCTGCTTCACCTGGTCTCACACTCCAATGATATTTGGCAGGTATTCGTATGTATAAATATGTACATATGTATGTACATATTTACATAGTCAAAGTCCTAAACCAGGGGTGGCATGCATGGCTGGCTCAGGAATTCTGGGAGTTGAAGTCCACAGGTCCTCAAAGAACCATAGTTTGGCCACCCCTGTCCTAAACAGTGTGCTTCATATAGATATGAAAAAAATATGTTCATCTGAATATTTTACATTGTTTCCTATAGACGAAGCAACACCACTTAATATTGCAATGCCATCTCTAGGGAGGGAAAACCTCATTTAGTTGTAGTCTGGAGTCATATTCTTCTCCCCAGGTGAACTTTAAATGTCCAGGATATAATATAACTATTTATTTAAATCCCAGATCATTCCATAATCATGTTAAAGTCAAGAAGATATAACACTTGGTTTTCTTGGTTTCCTTATTTTTCAAGAGCAGTGTCATTCTGATTTTATTCTCTAATACATATCATATATATGTTGTACTGATAAGCTTATGGAGCAACTTACAACATAGTGGACAGCCAATCTGATAACAATGAATCTGGATCATCTGCTAGGTAAGACAGCTACTACTTCTGTGTCCTTCCCAATTTAAAATCATACATGCAAACCTGTGGAAAGAAGATATTTTCTCTCTCCACAGCTATAAACAGGCCTGAGGGTGTTGTTCCCTTATCAGAGACCCCCTCTATCTTGCTTTTATTTTTTTTTTAAATATGGAGAACATTCATTACACCCATTCCCACTTCATTTTGCTGTTTGTGAACCAACAGTTCCTCTGTAGATTTATAATCCTTTTAAAAAACTGTACTACTAAATCCCCAACATTATAATTTGTGACCATTCCCCACAAACTACTAATACCTTTCTAGACTTGCAATGCAACTTTTGAAAAGGAGAAGGGTAGACGAAGAAGTCTATCAGATCAAGCAAAAAGAAACAGTGATAAATAACATCAGTTCCCTAAAGTTAGTGCTACCAAAAATGTCAATTCTGGCTAGATACGCCTAATCGTGGTTTCATCACTTGTGCCAAGAGCATGTCGTGGTGCGAGCGCAGCCAGATTGGCTGCAAAGCACAACTTCTTCCAATCATTCTGAGCAAAGATGTTCGCCACCCCCTCTTTTCTTTCCCCACTGAGAAGCCACAGGAAGACCTTTGTCTCCTTTTGAGAAAAGGACTCATTTCTAGAATGTCAGCTTTATAAGAAGAAGAAAAGAGAGAGAGAGGCCAAAATCAAGCCACACAAGTTATCTTTGGGGGGGGAATCTCCCTAAATTGTGGGACAGGTCACCCCAAAGTTTTAAATCAGAGGTCTTCAAACCTGGCAACTTTTAAGACTTGTGGACTTCAACTCCCAGAATTCTCCAGCCAGCATAGCTGGCTGGAGAATTCTGGGAGTTGAAGTCCACAAGTCTTAAAGTTGCCAAGTCTGGGGACCCCTGTTTTAAATGTTTAAAAATGCATGCTATATCTTAGGAGGGTATTATTTAAAAACAGCAACACCCTTGGGGTTAAAAAAAGAAAAAGAAAAAGATGTAAGAGTGGAGTAAGAGGCCTCTTCTAACGGCGGTCGACTTCATCTCGCCCAAGGCTTTTGACAGCCTCAAATAAGAAAATGGTCGGTTTTTTTAAAAAAAAGACGGAATAAAAGGGCACCCCCCCCCGAGCTTCTATTAAATTTATCCCCGGCTTATTCTGACACATTAGTCTTTCGGTTTCGCTTCTACCAGAGGCGAGGGGGATTTCTGAGGGGTAGGCGGTTCGATGAATTAAAGAACAAACAAACCCCAAGCTGATATCTCTCCCCTTAGAATAAATGCCAACGACAAGCACGAATGACCGGCAACTTCCCCGCCCTTTTCCTTAAAAAAATAAAATAAAAAAATAAAAAAATAAAAAACACCACACACACAATCTGATTATTACCCCGTTAGTTAATAAAACCTCGGAGAGCACCAAAAATAGTTCAACCCTGGAGAGTTTTCCCAATTGAGGGGTGGGATGGAAAAAACCCTAAAAAACCCCAAACTTTTTTGCCTTTTGCAAAACTGGCATCTTAAACTGGCCGTCCCGCACCCGCTGCTCCTGCAATTAATTGTGGACGAGTCCCCACAGATAATCGGAGAAAACCGGACCAAAACGGGCGCCCGGGGAAGTGAACTCACCCGGGTTTCGGTGGTGTCGGCGGAGAGCCTCCTCCCAAGCTCTCCGAGGAACGGCTCCAAGTTTCCCTCGGCTCTGTTCCGCCGGGAGGAGGAAGAGGAGCTGCTGCTTCTGCTGCTGCTCCTCGCCCGCCCGCCAGCCACTGCCGAGCTCGGCCTTCAGCGGCGGTTGCAGGCTCCGTTTCTTTCGCTCACTGGGTCTGCCTTTCCTGCTCACTCTGGCCTTCCGGAGGGAAGGGAGAGAGAAAGAACAGCCGCCGCCACCATCGCTTCCGCAAGCGCTCCAAGCCGAGCGGGAAACAGCCGCCGCCGCGCGCGCGCCGGGCCTGCGTTCGAGTGAATAGAATAGAATTCTTTATTGGCCAAGTGTGATTGGACACACAAGGAATTTGTCTTTGGTGCATGTGCTCTCAGTGTACATAAAAGAAGAGATACGTTCGTCAAGAATCATGAGGTATAACACTTAATGATAGTCCGGGTACAAATAAGCAATCTAATCATATTAGGAACCAGCTACGTCGCCAAAGTACGTGCACGAGCTACGTCGCCAAAGAGAGCGGAGAGGCGCGGACAGGCTCCTCCTCCTTCTCCCCCCACTCGGGGGAGAAGGAGGAGGAGCCATGTGGCCCGCTTTCTGAAGTGGCTTCAGAAGGAAGCGGGGTTTGGTCGAGATCGGAAGGGGGGATGAGTGATTAAATCTTTTAAGAAGCGGAGCCGTCTCGATACGCCACAGATCGCCTACAATGGACAGAAGCAAGGCTTACTCAGCCATGGGGTCCTCACCCCCTTCCTAAGCTTTGCCAAATACAGAACTGTACAAGAATCATGTTTATACTTATATTAATCATGTTTATACTTATATCTGTTATCTTATACATGTTTGACAAATAAAATAAATAAAAAGGGGCGTGCATAAGCGCACCAACGTGCCTACCGTCCCTGTCCTGTCCCCATTTATTCGTATCCATATCCTGTATTCATAATCATGTTTATACTTATATCTGTTATCTTATACATGTTTGACAAAATAAATAAATAAAATAAGAACTAATTAGCATTGTGATCCCCGGTGTAAGATGCCTTTGATTAGGTGTGTAAGGATAACGCTCTTAAGAGATTTGGTCATTTGAGGAATTGCTGTACTGAAGGAATCAGCTCTGCAAATGAATCTAAATAAATAGTTGAATTTATATCCTGTCCGATTCTGAACATGGCAAGTGATAAATACATGACTGATTGGTTGTCAAGTCAAATTAATGGTTCAATGAGCAACATGGAAAAATAGGGCGATTTTGGAATCAAACTGAATATCCATGCTTAAAAAAACCTGTAAGCCATTGCTTTCTCAAGCCTGAGTGAACTGTATAATGACTAGAAATGTTTTATATAAAAAATGGACATATCTCAGGAAGAGCTCAGTGTGAAAGAATGTTCCTAGAAGCACAATTGCAAACAATTGTAATGATGAAGACAAGAAGGACCTATACTGGAGTAAGAAATGGACCAAGTCCCCCATGAAGTATCCTGGAAATGTAGAGATGGAAAGTTGAAACTCAGAATGAACTCAGGTTGGTGAAGGACAGCTGGGATACTTCCCAGATTGGAAATGCTGGATGGGGAGGATATGACTAATAACAATAACAAACAATGAGTATAATTGATCAATGGAACAGCTTGCCTCTCACAGTTGTGGGTGCTCCATCACTGGAGGTTTAAAAAAAAAGACTGGACAACTATTTGACCAGAATGGTATAAAAGATCTCTTGCTTCAAACATGGACTAGAAGACCTCAGAGATCCCTTCCAATCCTATGATACTATGTTCTATGACTTCTGTTACAAAGCCAAGGAAGATTCCCCAGGCCTCTTTCTATTTAAGTACAGTAAAAAAAACAACAACCTTGTTCTTCTAAAAATAGCAGAAGGCTGAAGAAACAGAACTTGCTACTCCTAAACTATAAAGAAGTTGGAAGTACTTTCCCCCAACTCTGCAATTATCTCAAGTCCAGGTAGGTCCAGGCCAGAAAAGAAGCTTATGAACTTCACTTTAGGGTTCCGATTAACTTTAAGAAAAAGTAAATGTTTTAGGCAGAAGCTATATTATTTAGTCTGAAGGTGCTTAAGTCCAATCTTTTATATCTCTATGTGAGGTTAGTGATTGATACCATCAGCGTACCATCTTATGAGTGCAGCCCTGCTTACCAGAAGGATACTAAGAACAACAAAGAGGACTTCTGTACGTATGTTCAGTATTAATGGAAAATTATCAATGTGGCTAATGCTTGATGAAAAAATCTAGAGTTGCTTAATTCTTAATTTTCTCCCCAAAAGAGATAACTTTGAGATTCATAGAAACAAGATAAGGAAACCCCTATTTACTTTGTGTTTAAATGTCCAGGGTCAGATGAATTGCATACTAAGGATATTGTCAGCCCCCCCCCAAGTAAACCAGACAGAAAACAGGACTAGAGGAACTAATTCTATTTTTTTAGGCTACATTAACAGAATCTTGCAAGTCTGGAAGGACAAATTTCCCACCACCACTTTTAACTGCTTTATCCATTAGGCAGGTCCTTTCCTAAGTCTCTATGGGAACACCTGCCTCTCTTCTTTGATTGTCTCCTAGTCCTAGGCCAGGGGTCGGCAACCTTAAATACTCAAAGAGCCACAAAGATCCTAAACTGGAGCCCCCCGTTCAATTCTGGAGCCGAACAGAAGTCCGGTTCCCCCATCATAGTCTCCTAGTGCGGCATCCTTTTTCCTCTACCTGTCCTAACCGAAAGCCCTATCAATTGTGGCGCCACCGGCAACAGGGAGCTGCAGCAGAGGGATGAAAGAGCCACCTGCAGCTCCAGAGCCGTGGGTTGCTGACCCCTGTCCTAGGCAGTATCTCTTCCTTTCTTTCCCCAAGGTCATCCACCCATTCCATTACAGATATGAAAGCTGTACCCAATCCTTTTATGTTTTCTTTGATACTGGAGACAGAGAACTGTGTTAGTCAATGGTCCCCAAAATCAGAAGGGGCCTGGTAACAACTTTCATAGAAAAAAATAATGGAAAGGCATAAAGCTTTCATTAGTAAGAAAAAACAACTAAGTAAATTAGCAAAATATATTCACATCACAGAAAAAAAACACCTGCCTTATTCTGTGATGATTAGTCTTCCACTTCAAGTATGGCATGCAATCATGGACACCAAATTTTAATATTTAGAGAAAGTGGAACAGAAAAGGCAATGATCAAGTAGGGTAGAAACTGAATCCCATGAACAGAGATAGAAGGAGCTGGTCATGTTTAGCCTTAAGAAGACTAGAGAGGTTTAAGTGATACTGTTCAAATAGCACAAAAGATGTTACATAGAACTTCCTATTATTGAAACAGCAGGACATGAAATAATGGATTTAAGTTATAGAAAGACACATTTTAATTAAACTTTATTTTAAAAAATCCCTGTTACATGAGCAGCTTGTCATTGGAACCAGTTGCCAAGAGAATTGGTGGGGACTGCTTCAGCCGATGACTTAAAGTGAGAAATAGACAATCATCCACTGAGGTGCTTTAATAAATTGGATATGACTTGATGGCTTAAATAGACTTGTATGATTCCATGCAACAACAAAAATAATCTTTGAGATTTGACTAATTTTTTTTTCAGGAACAAATCTGCAAATTCTTTGAAAATGACTTTTTCTGATTAAAAAAAAATGAGTAATCATTCTTAAATTTATTGGGGAACATGGAGGAGAAAAGAGTTCTTTCCTGAGAAAATGTTTACACAATATTCCCCTAAATGTAATGTGCAAAATGTTCCAGCACGCATCCTACTTTGTCACAAGTTTTGAAAGCCACGATGCTTCAACATCTTTGAAATATCTGAATCAGCCTGAGATTTTATGCATCAGGGCCATGTCTCTCAAAGCTGTACCTTTTCTAGCCCTTATTTATTAACAGATGTTTTCCTTTACTTGGAACAGAATGGAAAGGTACAGTACTTGGAAGTCTTCTGTTTGCATTCAGTGTAGTACAAAATCCAGCGTAAGCTTCAAGAGAGGGGAAAATAAGAGGTTCTGAGCAGATGGATATTGTTGGCAAGGGAATGAGAAGTTGTGTTTCCCGTGCAGGTTAAATCAAATGCATTCAGGAAGAAATCACTATGTGTACCTTTAGTGCCAGGGAAATCGTACCAACTGTACTAAGAGGTATAGCTAAAATACATTTTCTCTGTACACTTAAAAAAAACAACCCTGGGTTAAATATCAGCACAAGATAGATACATATTAATGTGCTGGAGTAGGACAGAAATGAACATTGGGGAGGGGTTAACTGTATTATAGCACGAGCCATTCAAGGGAAAAAAAATTCATTTTTTTCCTTATTATAAAGACATGGTCTTTTTTTGCCCTCCCATTCTTTCTGTTTTATTATACATTCTTTGTAATATGCTGCAACATTTCTGAAAGAAAATGTTAACTAAATTACAATGTTAAGGGCTAAATAGAGATGAAATATGCTGTAGCCAAAAATGTATGGGGTCTTCCACAGGAACAGAAGAGGCTCCAGGATGAATGGGAAGAAGTAAACAAAAACCAACAAATCCAAGAATTACAAGGTTTGAAGTTTTCTCACCCTGCCTGAGAAATTTATCCTCAGTCAGCTCAGCATTGGAATGGAAGGAGTTGCGTACCTTGCAACATATATTTATTATTTTTATTTGTTTATTAAATTTATATGCTGCCCATCTCACTAACCAAAGCAACTCTGGGCAGCTTTATCATCCGAGATACTCCTTCGATTGGCCCATCCCTTAGTACACAGCGGGAGCAGGCAACTACAGATAGTCCTTGACTTACGACCATAATTGAGCTCAAAATTTCCACTGCTAAGCAAGACAGCTAAGTGAGTTGTGCCTCACTTTATGACTCAGAAGGTCACAAAAGGTGATCACATGAGCCCTGGGCACAGCAACCATCATAAATACATGCCAGCTGCCAAGCATCCAAATTTTGATCATGTGACCATGGGGATGCTGCAAGGATCATGTGAAAAATGATTACTCACTTTTTTTTGTGCCGTTGTAACTTTGAATGGTCACTAGACAAATGGTTGTAAAGTCGAGGACTACCTGTATAGCAACTTTACAGCCTCTTGGACTTCAACTCAAAATTTCCTGAGCCAGCCATGCTGCAGGTCGTTCAAAGATACAATGACACTGAAAAAACTGACTTACAACAAGTCCTCACACTTACAACTGTTGCAGTATCCCCAGTCACTTAATAAAAATTAAAGCACTTGACAACTGGCATGAATTTATAAGGGTTGCAGCATCCCCTGGTCACAAAATCATCATTTGCAACCTTCCCAGCTAATATTTGATAAGCAAAATGGGGGGAGCTTGATTCATTTAATGACTGCATGATGCAAGGTGCAAAAAGGTAAAAAAAATCAGGCGTGAGTCACATAACAACAGCATTGCTTAGCAATGGAAATTTTGATCCCAGTTATGGTTGTAAAATCAAGGACTAACTGTACCAATTTAATTAAATTAGAATGTTGTGTTCTCTCTCTCTCTCTCTCTCTCTCTCTCTCTCTCTCTCTCTCTCTATTATAGGGCACAATTTATGGTTAATCTTTTTTCTCATCATAATCACACATAGTCATAGGATTCATGTGATTCTAAATTGTAACATGATTTATTTCACTTTGGCTTACTTGTTGTATGATCTTAAATATTGTAGCTTGTTCAATTAACTGTGGGTTAGTTAGAGCAATGTATGAATCATACACTAGGAGTCTCCAACCTTGGCCACTTTAAGCCTGGCGGACTTCAACTCCCAGAAATCCCGAGCCAGCAAAGCTGGCTGGGGAATTCTGAGAGTTGAAGTCCTCCAGGCTTAAAGTGGCCAAGATTGGAGACCCATGTACTATACTATATAACAAATTATTACTTGTTCTTGTACAAAACTATATAAATGTATTTTGTCTATATTTAAGGAAAGAGAATAAATTGCAGCTGTAGCAGTTAATCAGCAAATGATACTGGGGAAAAAAGTGTCCTCATTCATTGGAATTGGACATTCATTGGAATTAGTTTCATATAGCTGGAAGAATTGACTAAATCAAATTTGGCTGAGTTTGCACAACACATAAATGTAGCCATAAATTAGAGAAGGCAATTGTTGGGCGCATGTGACTGCCAGCCTCGTATTTGCATCTTCCAAAACATGTTCCCCAAATTGGAAGCAAAGTACTGGTTTAGGGAAATGTGATTTCCCACACCCACACACACTTTTTGGGTGAGTAATAGGTCCAAGCCCATTGTCAACAGTCTGAAAAATTGACCTTTGTCCAATGTTGGATTCAGAAATCTAAAATTAAACAACTTACTCTATGGCTAGGCACACTGAGAGATGGGGCATTGTTTATTCAGAGGCCTTTCTTTGGTCATTAAAGTAGTTGCTCCATATTTAACAAAGGGAACAGTGCCCAGGAGAAAAAGTCAAGTATCAGAGCTCAAGACATGAAAGATTAGATCCCTGTTGCTTCTGTTTCAACTGAGACAGAAAAGTTGTGGCTGTCTACCATACTGAAGTCAGCCAACCGCACATTTTAGTCTAGCATATTGTATAAACCCAGCCCTTGGCTATTTTAGGGTTCAGTATGCCATGCAAACCAAGAAAACTGGGTTGAGTAAATAAAATTAAGTTTACCATGAGTGAGGACATCATGTGAATCCAGTCAAATATTTAAAAAGTGCCTCATTCTTTCTTTGAATCTCAGGCAACCAACAGCTTTGTTCCAAATAGTTATCCAAGATAACTATTGTGGTATAGTACCTGAAGTCAGTTAAATTAGTTCTGTGGAGAGCCAGGTGCAGGTCTTTTTTCAGTTGTAGAAATGCACCACAAACCTTTGAGCCAAACAAGCGCTTTCACCTAGGTTTACTCACCTGATAAAATTAGGAGATTTTCATGTGAGGCACCTTGAGCTTTTGGAGAAAAGCTAGGAGATAAATCTAATATCAGTATCCACAGGGAAAGTAAAAAAAGACAAGAGGGCGAACATGATAATGCAGCCAAAACTCTGCCACTTTGTATGTACATAACGCCATTGTCAAATAAATTGGGAGGAACAAACAGAATTACAAGATATACCTTGACCATGAAGCAATTAATTTATTAGATTTTTATTCTGCCTTTATTATTTTATAAGTAAGCCAAGGCAGCAAGGGCTAAGATTGATTGGTCTAAGGTTACCCAGCTGGCTTTCAGGGACTAGAACTCACAACTCACTGGTTTCTAGGCCAGAACCTTAAGCATTGCACCAAGTATCATGCTAGGCCGTGTGTACATGTGCCATTCAGTGTTTGCCCTAACCTCACAAGAGAAAGTAATAACTAGCCACACTTGAGTAATCTGGGGGGGGGGGGAAGGTCACACTTGTTGAATACTTGGGTAGGAGATGACTGGAAAATCTGAAGCCTATTGGCTAGACTGGCAAGTTGAAGGAAATACCAAAGATGGCAATAATGAACCACTTCTGTATTGTTGGCAGAAAAAAAAAATCATTACAACTCCATGTAGTCCCAGAAATCAAACTTAATCCAAGGAAGACGTACCTTTTCAGATCTATGTTACCAGTGGCCACTCTGATGGAGGTCAATAAAGATCATTAACCATTAAGCTCAAGATCCATCTCTTTTGTCTTAAATGATAAAGCAATTCAAGGGCTTTATTCACCACTGTCCTTCTGGATTTTTTCCCGTTATTCTCTTTTATTTAGAGCAACAGTCACCAACTGGTGCTCCATGGACCACTGGTGGTCCATGATAAAATTTTGGTGGTCCGCAGAAAAATTATTTGCATCTTTTGTACTGCACTAAATTGGGGGTCCTCAAACTACAGCCCCGGGCCGGATACGTGCAATGAATGCTTATGTTGCTGCAGTCTCCCTCTTTGGGGTCTTTTTGTGCGGGTCGGAGGGAGGCAGAAATTCCAACTTGGGGTCTGCTTTGGCCTCCTGGTGCAGGCTTTTGGTGAAGGCTGGAGGGAAGCGCTGCTGGTGGCAGAGCCGGAGGGCCTTGTTCCAGTGGGACAGCATCATGGCCTGGAACTAGCTGACCATCTCAGCCTGCTGAGCCTCCAGGCACCGTTACCTGGCCTTGCACTCCTGCAGGTCTTCCCTCTGCTTGGAAAGCCTATGCTTCTGCTGAGCCTCCTTCTCATTCAGATCCAATTTGAACTGAGCCAGCTGTTTTGCCAACTCTTTCTCATGGTGGCTGCTTAGCTCCAACAACTGCTTCCTGTTGGGGCCCTAAGGAGCCCAGGCAGGCAGGCGAGGAGTGCCTGGGAGGGGAGGGGTGAGTAGAGGCTGGCAAGGCACCCCTCGACATGAGTGACATCAAGTTGGCTACACCCACCCAGTCACATGACCACCTAGCCACGCCCTCCCAGCCAGTCATTAGGCAGATTATATTAGTGGTCCGCGGGATTTAAAATTATGAATTTAGTGGTCCCTGAGGTCCAAAAGGTTGGGGACCCCTGATTTAGAGGGCTGCAGGAACTCTTCCAACTCAGTGGTTATTCTAAGTGGCTGTCATTATTGCTTTGGGTTGTACTGTGTTAACTTCACTCGTGAAATTATTTTTTAATTGGGGAAAAACAAGTTCATGGTATAAATAGTGTATGCCTCTACTTGCACTCAATTAGTTTATTGTATATATGTAAATGCATGTTAAAAATGCATGTCCCTTTCCATTCCAAAGCAATCCAGGTATAATACCTGTGCATCTGAACTACTGTGATGCTGAGCCGGAGGGTGGTTTAAGAAGGTTAAAATTAGCCTGATGAAATTATTACTCTTTACCACATATGTGCTAATTTATCTTGTCTTGGTTATTTCTGGTTAAACTGGATTATAAATGAATAAACCTGTACATTTTTGCAGAATCAGCAGATACAATATGTCAATTTTGTATCAACTTGAATTGCCTTGCTAAAATAATCTACCTTGTGTCACCAGCAGACACCATAAAGTGGATTAAAACATACTCAGGAACTGAGTCTGCTGAGAAGACAGTAAGAAAGACTTGTTCTCTCTCTCTAAAGCAGGGGTCTCCACCCTTGGCAACTTTAAGACTTGAATTCTGGGAATTGAAGTCCACAAGTCTTAAAGTTGCCAAGGTTGGAGACTAAAGGGTGCATCTAAAGGGTGCACTTGAGAGCCCATCATGTACAGGTAGTTCTCAAATTCAACCATTCGTTTAGGGACCATCTGAACTTACAGCAGCACTGAAAAAACTGACTTATGATTGTTTTTTCCACTTTTGACTGTTGAAGCATCCTCATGGGTTCAGACACTTGGCAACTGATGGTTACAGTATCTCAGAGTCACGTGATCACCTTTTGCGACCTTCTGGCGAGCAAAGTCAATGAGGAAGTCGGATTCCCTTATTGCAGTGATTCACTTAACTGTGGCAAGGAAGGTTGTAAAATGGGCAAAACTCACTTAACAGCTGTCTTGGTTAGCAATGGAAATGTTGGGCTTAATTGTGGATCTAAGTTGAGGACTACCTATCCACACCCAACCCTGCTGACTGAAAAGTTTTACTCTTTTTTTTAAAAGGGGGATAGAATTAGAAGTCCAGGGAATAAGGTTTGTTGCGAGTGGAAGTTTTCCATCTCCCTGGATTTTCCAGAAGCTAGAAAATTCAAAGTCATTAAGAGAAGAACATTTAATTTAGAAAACTTTTATTCGTGTAGAAACAGTAAAAAAATATATAGCAAGGGACGTGTATTACATTTTTTATTCCTGTTTTTTTTTGTGTGTGTTAGTCTCAAGTTCTTTATTTTTGTGCACAAGTGAGGGAACTGGATGTAATTTCAGCTTTTATTCATACTTCAGGATATGTAGAGGATAAGAAAATGGCTTTTCTTTAGAACATGCTTGTGGTTTGTAATGATAATCTCCAGGGTGAGAGATTGTAGTAGGAGGATGGAAAGGAATAAAGGAGAGCAGATATAAACAATTAAAAAGAATGCATGAATCAGTTGATAGGTTATCTTCCAGGCAGAAAACAGGTTTCAAATCATTCAGTGATACAGAAGAATTTTGCTTGATTGATATTCAGCAGAAAAACAACCATCCTTTCTGTAAGATTTCCATGAACCAATTGCTGATTCAGAATTACTTCCAGATACAGAAAATTGAAGTTGCTATACCATGGAATCAACAAACTACCATGGAATCAACTGTCACTACATCTGACTAAGACAGTGCTTCTCAAATAGTGGGGCAGGCCCCCCTGGGGGGGCGTGGAGCAATGTCAGAGGGGGGGCGTGTGACCACAGGGAATGTGCTTTTTTTGCAGCAGGGAGTAGGGTTTTTTTGCACCGAACAATAGCACACAGCACAGAGCAGGAGATATGAAGTGCAGATAACAAACCCTTAAGAGACACCATGGAAAAATATTTAACAGGGATGAAAAGAAAGGAGGAGAGAGACGGAGATAATGAGACAAACGTAAATCTCCCGAAAGCTAAGACTAGGAAATATGATGAAGCGTATGTAGCGCTTGGCATCACTGTGACTACGGTGGGAGACGAAGAAAGACCGGTATGTTTACTGTGTCTAAAAAAGTTGGCAGCGGACAGCATGAAGCCAAATAAATTAAGGCGTCACTTAAACACATTACACCCCAATCACGCTGATAAACCGCTTGAGTTTTTTCAGCGAAAACGTGCCGAATATTGCAAGCAATTGTCCCGGCGGAGAGTTGGGAGGGGCGCAAAATGTTTACTTCTTCCTGGGGGGGGGGGTAACAGAAAATAATTGAGAAGCACTGGACTAAGAGAAAACATGGGACAAGTAGTTTTAGCATCCATTTACTCAGAATAAAAGGCTAAATCGCTGTTCAGATTTCCCCCTAAGGTCAAGAAAGAAGATCTATAGAAAACAGCTCTTCCTCATCCATGGAGAGCTGCTTTGCAGTCTATCATCTTTAGAGATTTCCTTTTTGAAAAAAGCCTGATAACAAAACGACCACCTGAATTTAACGCGAACTTTTCCAATATTTCCTTGGAAAAATTCAATTGCAGTTTTAAGACTGTATGGCACAAATTTGTTGATCATTGCATCAGATTTTGAACAAGATCTTAGCACATGCTCTTTCTACAATAAAAGGGAAAAAATAGATATGTAGATTGTATTTCCAATTCCAAAACTAATCATAAATGTCTAGAAGTCTCTTCAATAAATGTAATCTTCAACATATACACTTAAAGTCCATAATGGAGTCTCAAACGTCTTTCAAAGGGATTAAAATGGCAACAACTACTGCTTTAATAAGTGAAAGGGTCAATCACACAAAATCCACATACTCTTCCTGAGTAAAACATGTGCATGAACGTATATCAATAGAGACATTAATTTTTGTATTTTTTTAATTGAAATCCATGAGCAAAGTATCATCTTACTGTTTTGCTAAGATTAGAAAACCCAATGCCAACACAGGTCATTAAGACTTTTTCACCTCCCTTTCGTTCATCTTCAAAAGGTTTGGTTTCAATTTTAAACATAACCTGGAAATAACTTCTCAAATGTCGTAGGAATTCAATTCTAAAAGGAAAGGAAAAAACATCTATAAGTATACATCCCTTTTTCTAAACTGTAGTCAACACGAACAAGATCTGCATTTCAAAAGAAGGTGTACCTATTCCTGAAAAATGTCTACCTGATTATTTGTAAAATACATTACTGTTCCATTGTCAAATGTTATAAAAAGTAAAAAAAAAAAATAGGTGAGCAAAACTGGGTATCTCCAAAGTAAAGTTTCCTATTAATTAAAACAAAGGACAGATGAAGCTAAAAAGCATTTATGAATAATATTTGGAGAATTTTTTTAAAAAAATCTGCATGGAATTTTAACATTTCCAAAATATTACTTGGAGAAGTTGGCTTCATAAGCTTATTACCAGTTTAAAAAAGATTTTTGAATGACTAAGTCATGCAGAATGTTTGCACTTTCCTATATTACTAATGGACTATTATCCATCAATGAGGCATACAAGTTCTTCCTCTCCTTCCTCTCTCAAAAACTCCTACTTGACTCTCAAAAGCATATAACAATTCCCGGCAGTAATTTCATAGTACAACCCCCATCTCATTGTGATGGCACTATCATTCTTCAGTTATCACAGTACTGTACCTTTCATACATACAGCACCGGTACCATGATAACCGAAAAAGGACAGTTCACAGTCTAGTACACCGAAACACGATAGTCACACCGTGGTAAGAAGAAAAACTCGATCCATATGAAGGCCAACACCAGCTAAAGACCTGGCAGCCGTAATTTCACATTGTTGTGCTTATAATAACTACCCTGCCTTTATTTTATACAATTCAAGGTAACATATTTAATTTTTATCCTGGCTTTATTATTTATTTTACAAATAAAAGTCAGCTTATACATATACATACTACTCCTACCTGCTTATTTTCCCTTCAGCTAAATTCCTGTGAGGCGAGCTGAGCTGTGAGGTAATGACTGGCTCAAAGTCACCCAGCTGGTTTCCTCACAGGCTCCCTGGTTCTATCTAGTCCAGTGTCCTTAGCACTACACCAAACTCGCTCTCGGAACCAACAGAATGGATCTGAGTTTCTCCTGAATACAGGTAGTCCTCAACTTATGACCACAATTGAGCCCAAAATTTCTATTGTTAAGTGAGACATTTGTTAAGTGAGTTTTGCCCTATTTTAGGGACCTTTCTTGCTGCAGTTGTTTCAAGTGAATCACTGCAGTTGGTAAGTTAGTAACCTGGTTGTTAAATGAACCTGGCTTCTCCATTAATTTTGCTTGTGAGAAGGTTGCAAAAGGTGATCACATGACCCTAAGACATTGCAATTGTTATACATATGAACCAACTGCCAAGCATCTGAATTTTGATCACATGATCATGGGCATACTGCAAAGGTAGTAACTGTGAAAAATGGTCATAAGTCACATTTTTCAGTGTCATTGTAATTTTGAACAGTCACTAAATGAACTGCTGTAAGTCGAGGACTACCTGTACTGACTAGAACATGCCGAAACTTGTGACATGAACATCTGCTATTTTCAAAATACTTTCTACTCAATGTCATTGCTATCAAAATTGCAAACCAGAGAGTTACTCCTGGTAATAGATACTTTACAAAGGAACATGTTACCATACGTATATAGTTCATGTTGGCCTGTGTCTATATGAGCAATGCAATCTGTCCCTGCAAGCTTCATTAGCTTGATTCAGTGAACTGGTAAGAAACTTATTTGATGGCATTATATAAACAGTAATAACATACTGCATGACATGTTCTAAATCAGTATTTCCCAACCTTGGCAACTTGAAGATGTCTGGACTTCAACTCCCAGAATTCCCCAGCCAGCATTCGCTGGCTGGGGAATTCTGGGAGTTGAAGTCCAGACATCTTCAAGTTGCCAAGGTTGGGAAACACTGTTCTAAATATTAGCATAAGTGGTTCTTTTGGCAGCCATTAACTGTTCCAAGTAGCAGCCATTAAATGGCTTCCTGTCACAAACTGAGCAAGAATAATTAGTCGTGGGTGTGGATGAGAAAACTTACGTGTAAGGTGATAATGGTCCTAGAAGGACTTTGGAGACATCTTGCTGCCCAAGAGTCATAAGAAGTAGAATGAGGCTTTGGTTTATGGAGTCCACGCAGCCTCCCTGCAAAGGAAATGCTTTAATCATTAAGCTTTGTGGTAGCCACAAACTATAGATAAAAGGGGGAAAGGAAATTGGGAGACAGCACAGGGGAACTCTGCTCTTACATTTCAAAAGTCAAAAGATTAACAAATTATTTTCACAAATCCAATTGCACAGCAGTATATTCAAAATTATATCAGATTATCTGTATATCTTTAAATAATCCTACAACTGCTTCCCAAAATTGAAATTGTGACACACGGTTATCTCACATTGCTGTGCAATGGTGCAACAGGAGGCACATGGCAATCCGTTTCACAAGGACAGCTTGTTCCATGGAGCCCATCTCAGCCTGGGTGCATGTGAAACACAAAATAAAACAGATCATGTGACAGTCACATGATCAAAACTCTGGTGCTTGGCAGACGGCCCGCACTTAACTGCAGGGGAACTTTGACTATCTCGCCCCCAACTTCCATCTCTGCCCATTTCGCCATCTTGGATCATGCACTCCCTCAGTGGCAGTGGCAGCATCAGAAGCATTAGGCCTGAAGTAGAGGCCTGGGGTCTTCAGCAGTCTCATTCGTCTGCTGCCCCACCTATCTGGGCCCCTACCCCAGTTCCAGTGCCGCCACCTCAAGCCCCACACTGTGGCTAGACTTCCCAGCTGCCACCACCATCTGCGCTCCATAGGCCCTGTTACCTCCACCTGACCTTCACCATCTTCTGCTGTTTAGAAGGCATACTTGGCCTGGCCCTTTGCAAGGCAGGTGCTGGCCATACCGGGCCTTCTTCCTGAGACTGCATGAACCTTCTCCAAATCACACATGGCCTTCTTGCAATGCTTCTGAGGCCTGCCAAAACATCCTGAGATGGATATACACGATTTGGGGAGGGATGGGCTTGGCTAGCAGCTGCTTTGCATAGGGTCAGGCTAGGCACATCTTGTCAGAAGTGGAAGACAGTGAAAGTCAACTGGGCATAGCATGGCCCACTGCACACAGCTCAGTGGCAGCTGGGGCACGATGTGGTGGCTGATCACAGCGCGGGGCTTGAGGTGGCTCTCCTTGGGCTGAAATAGAGGCCTGGGGTGGGAATGGCTGGATGAGAAAGCTGAAGACCTCAGTGCTGCTGGTGCCACTGCTGCCGAGGAGTGCCACTGTGCTGGGTAGCCAAAGGAGCAGATTTTGAGGGAAGGAGTGGGATAGGCAAGTTGGAGGAATTCAAGAGGAGCAGTTCCTTATCATACCAGGGCTCAGAATTGGGAGGGGCCAAGCTAGGAATGACTTTGATGGAGTGGATCCTTGCGCAATGACTAGTCGAACTTGGTTAATGGGGACTCCAGGGACTTCCTTCACTAAGTGATGAATTCATGTGACATCACTCTTTTCAACTGCCTTGCTTAGCAATGGAAATTCCTCTCCCAATTACCATTGTAATCTGAGGACCATCTTTATAGACCTCTTCCAGTTGCTAACCAAAAGAAAGGTGCATTTTATTTGTTGTAGTTGGAAAAAAAGCCTTTATATACCATATTTTTCGGAGTATAAAACGCACCAGAGCATAAGAAGCACCTTAGTTTTGGGGGAGGAAAACAAAGGGGGGAAAATCTGCCTCTGCCTCCCAGCAATTTGCTTCCCAGCAAACAGCAAACAGCACAGATGATATATACTGTTTGTTGTGGATTTCTGTGCATGTGTGCCTGACCCATAGAAATAGCAAAGAATTGGAGAAATGTACATTATGGCAGCATATTAATGCCAGAAAGTTTTCTTAAATGTAGTCACACTATGTCCTCCCAATTATTTAAACAGATCTACTCCAAACATGACTAAGTCAGGGTTTAACTCAGCTGCCTTATCTTAATACTAAAACAGGACACTGTTACATTTCAGACTATATTTGTACAGATGCTGTTAAAATTGATGTGGCTTTCTTGAAATATAACTTATTTTCTGCTATTTAAAAGAAGATACAAAAGCACTGGGCCTCTTCAGATCAAGCATTTATTTTAAAAAGCTTCTTCATTTTGTTAAGTTGTCTAGAACAATAATAAAGCAGTCTTTATTTATTTATTTATTTATTTATTTATTTATTTATTTATTTATTTATTTATTTATTTATTTATTTATTTATTTATTTATTTATTAATTAAGAGTTCTTATAGGCCGCCCAATCCCGTAGGACTCAGGGCGGCCTAATAATAAGTCTAATAATTTGAACATTCTAGACATTTATAGTTATTGACTTACCTCCTTGCATCCAGTTTCAGCAACTGATTAGCACAAGAAAATAAAATTCTGCCTCTGCCTCTCCCTCCCAGCAATTTGCCTCCTTGCAGTTTTAGTTTCACTTTCAATTTAGCACATGTGCCTTCCTGCAGCCTCAATCAGCTGCTGGTCCAGAGGCCGATAATCGGTTGCTTGTGCTAATCAGGCTCTGCGCTGTTTGCTGCAAGGAGGTAAATTGCTGGGAGGCAGAGGGCAAAGGGTGGGGGTGGGGCTGCATTCGGTGTATAAGACGCACCCAAGTTTTCACCCTCTTTTTGGGGGTAAAAAGGTGCGTCTTGTACTCCGAAAAATATGGTACAACTCTGCTGCTGCTGCCGCCTAGAGAATATAAAGCTTATATTGTAATAAAATATGGCCAGAATTAAAATGATATAACTAAAATTACATAAGTTTAAATATGCACAGAACTAAAATGCATAGGATGAGGAAGGAGGCATTTGCACAGGCTTCCTCAGCTTGGTGCCAGACTTTCCAACCAGCATGGAAGAACTCATGGAACGAATGTGAGCTTCTAAAAGAGTCTTCCTATCTCTGGTGCCTTCCAGATATTTGGGGATCTCACCACATCCGGATGGCCAGAATTCTGGAAGCTCAGATTTCAACATATATGGAAGGCATCAGGTGTGAGGATGGGCTAGCAATTATTCTTCAGAAGAGCCCTAGAATCAGCCACTTACTCGGTGGATCTCTTCAAGGAGGAGCTTTGCACAGTTCACACCAAGGTCTTCTGGAAGTACAGCAGCACCCTGGCCCTGAGGATTAGAGGCCAGTTCAGCACTAAGAAAAGTCCCATTTGTAGTCTCAGCCACGAGACACAGCCCAAAGCCAGGAGACCTGAAAGAAAGATGGGTGTAGAGAAGAAACTGAAGGGAAAGGGGTATTTTTAAAAAAAATGTATTTACTTTTAAGTCTTTGACAAAAGTGTCCAAACCTTGACAGCCAAGGTGGTTTCTTAATCGAACACAAGTATTTAAAAATAAACTATAGCCAATCCAAACACCGACCATAAATTTGATGTAATTCATTTTTCTTATTATCTAGGAACATAACAAGCAGCCTACCACTGGGTGAAGCAATTGGCTCACTAAGCCAGCAATTTCTACTCTGACCAGCAACAGCTTTCCAAGAAGTCTAACAAGGGCATCTATCAGTCCCTGCTGCTAACCCTAACCCTTTTAAATCAGGATCAAATCAAAGACTTCTGTGGGCAATGTACCTGCTTAACCACCCAATGATTGACATACAAATGATGAGGGAGTCAAAGGAAATCCTTTCCTAGAAGTTTTGAAAATAGGTGGGGGCCAGCAGCTCTAATCAGAAGGTCTCAAAGATGTCAGAAGGATGGGAGATAGCTTGCTAGCAGGTTCAAGAAAGAGAGGGCAAGCTCTTTCTCCAAAGAGGTTATCCTAGGTAGTTATTCCAAAATGAGGTTATATGACCTAATGGGTAAGTAATTAAAAGTTGAATAGACTAAAATAGGCATAAGCCACCCGTGGCCTACATTAAGTTCCCCTTTGGAATCCACAAAGAATTCCCAGATTGTACTGCTAATAACCCTTGACAGCAATAGATACTATTAGATAGTATTGTGATCGCATGAAAATCTCTGAAGTCATAATATATACCTTCAAAAGAATTATCTGAAAACTTACTTTCCAGAGCTGGTCCCTTTCATATGATCTGTATGAATGTAGATATCTGGTAGGAATTTATTCAAGATGCTCCTTGCAGAATCCACCATTCGGTTTGCAATCTGGGGGGACACCCTGACTGAATAGCTGGTTTAGGAAGCTAAGGAAATATTTCTGAATACATTTGGGGGGGGGGGGGAAAGGGTCAAGTGCCAGAAGAGGGCTTCTGGTGCATTTCCTTCATGAATACATGCACATCTATGCACAATACACATTTGAAGTTTTTGCAACCACGAAAAACAAAACAGAGAATGCAAATTGTAAACCAAACTATGCATGTACTATTTATAGCAATGCTTTTTCTGGTTCAAAAGTTCATACCAAATCCATTGACTATGATATTAACCCTGTAGAAAGCCACTGTAGAGTGATGTAATACTGAACTCCAGACAAATTACCAACTTCAAAGTAGCCAACTCAACATGGAGAAAGTGGTGGCAACTCCTCACCTGGATTTGATGTTGAGGAGATGGCTCGTGTGGCCTAATGTTAACCAATAATTTAATGTTAACAACCACCACCAGAAATCAGATGGTAGTTACCCCCATCCCCTGCAAATAATACCTGAACTTAGCTTCAGTATAGTCATTATTTGTGAGAGATAAAGTTGGAAGAATGAAGATCACACAGGAATCTGTTGTATATACCGTAACTAATAAAGTACTGTACTCTATCTTCATGCATTCTTCTCTGGTGAGTTCACAACTACATTATCTTTATTATTTTGTCATGCTATCTCATTGTTTTTTATTAGTAACAGATACCAGTAAAAAAGCTCAGCCATAGTTAATTTACTGATATTAATCCAATTAAACAAGGAATTTAGATATGAATGGACTCACAAGGAATTAAATGCTTGCATAGTCTAGCACAGTGAGGGCAAACCTTTTTTTGCTCGGGTGCCAAAAGAGTGTGCAATAGCACGCGCGCATGCCCACACCCATAATGCAATGCCCTCCCCTCTGCGCACACAAACCCCCGTGCTTCCCCCCGCGCATGCGCACAGGGTTCACTGAAGCCTCCAGAGCCTGTGGATGGCAAAAAACAGATCCCAGCTGATTTTCGGCCTTCCAGAGGGCAAAGTTCGGAAACGAACTTCCAGTTGGGCCGTTGGGCTGTTTTTCGCCATCCACAGGCTCCGGAGGCTTTCCTGAAGCCTGGGGAAGGCGAAAACGACCTCCCCCCCGCCCTCCAGAAGGCCGAAAATCAGCTAGCTAGCACGCACATGCATGCTGGAGCTGACATAGGGCAACACCTCGCGTGCTCTCAGATATGGCTCTGCATGCCACCTGTGGCACGTGTGCCATAGGTTCACCATCATGGGTCTAGCATTCTTTTAGGACTTTGTTCCACAGCTAAGGAAAAATATTGTAATGGACCCATCTGAATTCCACCTGCTCACTGTATGTTGTGAAAGTGAATATTTTACTAGAAAGTTCAGGCTATTTATTCACAGCTCAGTTATTGATGTTCTTGTACTTCACATCCATCATGTGCAGTCATATCTAATACTGCAAAGCATCCTGCTCTAACTTATCATTTGCTTAATTGTATAAGATACAATTGGTTGAACCTGCATAATATGCTAAGCCATAAATCATGGCTCTTAGAAAGCATAGGTTGGGCTGATAGAACACAATAAGCTAAAACAGAGCAAATCACATTTTATAAATTGTGTTTTTATTCCATCTTTTCTGGGAAGCTTAATTCCTTCCCTAAGTCTATCCCCCCATATCAGCAACCCAAAGAGAAGATTGATCCAAAGTCAGCCAGTGAGTTCCAGGGTAACACCTTAACCGATCACACTATATTGTCACAGTGTGACGTGTGAACTCAGTAATTGATCTCAACAGGGATTACTAATACATTAAATTGGGTATTCCAACTTTTGGAAGTTTTGGAACTGCCTGGGTCACACTGAGTGAACAGGAATTGTCTTGGGCTACATATAAAATATGTAATATAGTTAATGTATATAAATAACGAACTTCTTTTATTTTATTTTATTTTTTTGTATTTTTATTACAATCTTGTGGGGTTGGATCCTAGCTATCCAAGGCCACATGCAGTCCATGGGCCGCAGGTTAGACATGTCTGCATTAAGCGGATATAGAACTAAAAACTCAATCTTTGAATGAAAAGAGCAGTCTAGAATTCTCTTCAGATACGTTCAAAGAAGGATACGCCACACCTCTGATACGCTTAATTTTACCAGGGTCAATATATTGAATAGGTTTTAATACTTTCTTCACAGGACAAGCGAAGATCACTTCCCCTCCTCCTTTGGGGGGCATACCCCGCCTTATTATCTGAAAACAATAAAAAAGAACCTTGATTGTCTGTCAAAAATCCAGAGGATTGATAAGATTCTAATAAATTAATGCAGCTGCCAAAATGAAGAGGAAGAAAATGGGGCCACCAATACTATGGATAAATATGAACTCATAGAAATTTATTTTATAAAGACATTTCTTAAGTGCAGTGATGTTCTGACCAATAGCAAATTCTTACCTTCAATTCTAATTCTTCACCATCAATTCCAAATCTTTTCAACAAAGGTAGAGCAGTTACCTTTAGAACATCCACCTGAAAGATTCATTACAAAACCTTTTTTTATTAAGTGAGAACACTTTCAATATTGAAGCAACAAGAAATTAAAAGTCCATTATGGAAAAAAAAGTTTGTATATTAATTGACAAATTAAAAAAAAAACCAAGATTATATATTAACAACCAATAAATTACATAAAGAATATCATTCAATTCTGATGCATAAATTAGCTACTAATCCATTCTTGTTTCACAGACACTGAATGCCACCCAGTGGTGGGTTCCTACCAGAGCTGTCCGGTGCGTAGCTCCGGTAGGGAGCGGCTGATTGTGCAATTTGCACGCAACCGCTTTGGTGCCATCTTTGCTGGTCCGTCGTGTGCGCCGCCATCTTTTTGTGAGAATTTTTGGGCTTTTTTGCTTCTGTGCATGCGCGGAAGCAAAATCACGCCAAAATCTCTCTCTCACGTGCATCCCCTCGCAAGATTTCGGCGAGGTTTTGCTTCCGCGCATGCGCAGAAGCAAAATCGCACGAGGGGGAGCGCACGCGTAGCAAGCAAGCGCCTGAAACATGGAGATGCGCGTGCAGCGCACCGGTATTGGTAAGTGAGCAACCCACCCCTGATGCCACCCATAGTCCACTGTTTCTAGGAAAACAGTTCTATGAAAGAAAGTGAGGTTATTTTTGCAGGCATTTCTTTTTTTTAAAATAATCTTTATTAAATTTTTCTATTAAAATACAAATTACAAAATATATACAAAACACACAAAAAACAAAACAGAAAAAAATGACATATCACATAAAACCAACTATAAACATAAAACAAGCACATACAAACCATTACAATGCAATCATTTTCCTTTGACAGCCTTTCACTATTATTATTATTTTCTTGCAGGCATTTCATTACCCAACTAGGTAACATCATCAGTGCTAAGAGGGAGTGGGGTTTGCTCTCTGTTTATATAGTAGTGGCTTGCCCTATCATGTTGGTGTGAGCATTGTTTGTTCTGAGTAGTTCCTTGGACAATTCTTCCCACCAACACTGACAGAGCAAGTCAGTGGGGATAATATTTTAGCATTAAGTTACAGTCATTTTATCCAACAACACTGAACACTCCACTCTGCACAATCAGCTAACCAAGCCGATATTGGAAAGGGGAGTCAACTGGCCAAAAAGGAAAATGTAATTGGTCCTCATCCATTTTTATAAACAGTTTAAAAGGAGAGGGATATAGTTCGCACCACTTCTCTCCTTCTCATCTGTTTCATCCGAAATGTAAGACAGGGTAAAAGTGCAGATATATTCAGATGGTCCAACTGATGGAGAGTCTCAGAACCTGTACATGTCTTTCCCTGGCTTGCATTTGTAGACTTGTAGATTCATTAAGCTAGTAATTGTTTAGTGATTCATGCCTGAGTTATGACTCTTTTTTTTGGGTCACGATTGTGAAGCGAATCACCACAGTTATTAAGTGAATCATGCAGTTGTTAAGCAAATCTAGCTCCCCCTATTGACTTCATTTGTCTTCAGAAGCTGGCTGAGAAGATCGCAAATTGTGATCACAAGATCCCCGGATGCTGCAATCATTGTAAATTCAAGCTGGCTGCCAAGTGTCTGAATTTTGATCATGTGAAAGTGGGGATGCTGCGCCGGTCATAAATATGAGGACCAATTATAAGTCACTTTTTTCAGGGCCAGTGTAACTCTGAATGGTTGCTAAACAAATGGTTGTAAGTCGAGAACTACCTATAGTGTGGATGCATGCTATTTTGACACACACACCCCACTCCTACAGGATGCCCCTGACTCTATCCCATCCCTTCACAATTCTGTGAAAGCACTGTATGCACAATCCGCTAGGAATAGGAAAAGATGAATTGGTAGACCTTCAACTTACTGATGGATCTATCTGATCATTGGTTATACCTCTGAGGACAATTCTTAGTGCATGTTTCATGAATGGGGCTAAGCAGAGAAGACTCTCTAGATAATATCCAATACTACGATTTTCGCTGCAATCATGTTCTAGTGAACCTCCGTGGAGCAGACCAGGCTGGTAGTACAAAGCTGTACCTGTTAAAAAAAAAAGCAACATTGTAAAAGCTGTACAATAGAGACAAAAAGCAACACATATGCCTTGCCTGTCAATCAATCTTGATCATATGCGCAAATGACTCTACGAACCTACAGAAGGGCTTTGTGGTAGTTAATTCTCACTGTGCAAGCAGGACATTATAGCAATGGGTGGGAAAGAAAATAAAGGTCAGGAATGGGAAAATGCACAGAAAGGCAGTGTTAGGGCGCTCTCTCTCTCTCTCTCTCTCTCTCTCTCTCTCTCTCTCTCTCTCTCTCTCTCTCACACACACACACACACACACACACACACACACACACACGACTTGCACTGTCCTGTAAGCGAATCTACCCATAATTACAAATAAAAGAAAGCCTTAGAAAACAAGAAAATACATACTCCCTTAGTAGATATAATTTACAGAAATGGCAAAATTGATTTTCTTCATTAGGAAAAAGATAACAACTATATTCGTTAGCGACTGGAAACCTTTTATGGACCTTTTGCTGACAATACAAAAAAATAAACTTGTGATTTATGGGCTCGATTATTAGAAAGGGTAGAACATGGAAAGAAGGGAGTGACAGTGTAACCCTAGAGAGAGAGAGGATAAAGTACAAATGCATTTCTAACTGCTGCAAAGAAGATTAGAAGTCACTTCTTTACATTTTTCTTTGTCTCTCCTTTCCCTTTTATTTCTTTTCTATTTACTTTTCATTTCTTAACTTTTCTTTAATTTTGTATTGTTTTTGCTTTGCAAATGTTTCTATAATAAAAATGAATCATCATCATCATCATCATCATCATCATCATCATCATCATCATCATCATCATCATCAGAAAATACCCATTCCCTTTCCTAGATCTCTAAATCCACAAGCTTAAGCACTTGCAACTGACATACTCACAGTTTTCATCCACGGTATCAATTCTATATTTCCTCCCATATCTACTTTCCTATTGAAAGGTGTAACTCTTCAATGGAAGCCCCCTTGTGCTCTGCAAAGTTAGGTTCCCAGTGTGGTACATGATGACACAAATATGATTATGGGCACCTTCCTTAGCAGCTATCAAGTTCCGTGAGCCATCTCTCTTTATGTTGCTTTAATTTAAAAAAAATCGGAAGCTAGCCTAAGTGGATCCTTTTAAACTTTTTTTAAAGAAAAAAATGATGGACAGTTGCAATATAATGCTTAGTCTGGCCACAGATCCAATTGCCTAGAAAAAGGAGATAGTTGAGAAGAAGTAGAAGGAAGGAAGACGTCCATCAAAACAGGGGTAGGATAAAAGGAAGGACAGATAACATATTAGTAAAATAGTGCTTTTAAACGATTATCCTCTCTGAAGTTCCAAATATGCCACCAGCTCCAAAAGACTGGAGGTCCATTTATGCCGATACCACTAAATATAAAATAATTACCTGTTTGGTTTATTTCAATCCTAGAACCATTGGTTATCTTGTCAATCAGCCTGAGAAAGTTTGCCTCAAAATCTGTCAGAGAAGCACACATCAGATTAGATTGCTAGCATTCATCAGCAATTCCAAGAATCTTTAGGGCAATCTTCACAAATCAAACAGCATGTAACTGTGGTCATATTACAGTTAAAATAGTTTGTTAACCATGTGATTAAAATAGACAAAATGAGTAAAATCTACTCTGATTTTACCATAGAAATAATCAGTAACAGATTATTTTCCCTCCAAAAATCTCCTATTTGCCATTCTATGCATATAGTCACACAACAAAATTCTCCTCCAAGCAAGTAATCAAAGGTTTCAGTTGGACTGCACTTCCCAATGTTGCAAAACAAAATATGCACTATTGTTCTAACCCAGTTCCGTTTTTCTATTTAGCCAGTTTACGGCTTTTTTAAAAAAGAAGATGAAATTAAAGAATGAAATAGAGGTAATTTATCTACCAGACACCTCTAACTCTTGTTCCTTATTTTTGGAAAAGGGGGGGGGGGGAATGCCAGTGAAATCTATCACTTTTGTAATGAAACGCCAGAAGCTTCCGAAAGGGGGATACTATCAAATGTCAGTGCAGTGATGGACAATCATCATGCTTTTGTGCTTGGGTTTACTTAGAAAGATAATGTAAAGAGACTGACGAAACCACTGTAACCGAAAATATTGCAACAACATAAGACCACCAAATAAGCAATAGTTGTTAATTACTTATATTCTAGTTCCAAATCTTTTCGCTTTCATTCCTGCTGTCCTTATTTTTCCTCACCTGTTAGATTTGGATTTATACCTTACTGTAGTGAAAAAGCAAACTCACCATCCTCCTTTAAGAAATAAATTTGAGAAGCAGGTCAGTGATATCAATGCCAGTTAGCCTAAACTGGATATAATAATATCCAATGCAATTCAGTACTCTTCTCATTTCATTATCTATTTCACGACTTATTCAATCATAAATTAATTGAGCTCAGTGTGATCAATCATATTGACTTTCAAATGGACTCAGGACTTTGGTGTTAACCTCTTAAGGCAGAAGAGTGAAACTCTAGTGATTGAAGCCCTACAGTCTTCGCAGGGCATGTCAAGTCAAGGGCCTTTTTAAAGACAGGGTTTCAAAAAGGCTTTGCTCAATTAAAATCCCCTTATAACATTGAGACTCACACTTTGGAGTCCACTCATTCCAGGAAAGGCACTGGGTCCTAGAACGGGTACTGCCATGCCTCACTTTCTACAATCCTGTTTTTGCAACAAGAAAAAACACTAGAGAACAAGTACCCAGAATGCAGTCTCATCTTACATTTGATTTTTTGCAATCATAAAATTGTAGAATGGCAATACTTCATTTAAAAGATCCTTTAACTACTCTACATCTGCACATACGCCAATAAAAAGTAATCATTCTGCAGGTTTTGGACACTAATCTGTTTCTTTAGAGAATAATAAGAGTGAGTTTAGTTAGTATTGGTATTATAATGCTAAAATGCAGCATCACTTCCTATGATGTGGGTCATGCACTATTCAGGTTTTGAGGAAGGGAGGAGGATAAAGATTATTATATAAATTATTTTGGAAGATTCATTGCTGTTGTAAATGCTTATGTTCCTTTGATTTATTTTCTGAGGGTTTAGAAATTGACCAGTAGATAACAGGAGAGATATGACAGGCTTTTATAAATAGTTTGAAAACTCAATTTCTCTCTCTACATTTAAATGGGCTTTCTACTGCTGAGTCTTATTTTGAAAACTATTCATAAATTTGGGGTGTACATATATTGATACCCTTAATTTTCTTCCTTTCTGTAAGTCACTTGGCTTTAATAGTAATTAAAGTTTCTGCTAATAAAGAAGTCCTGTGGAAGAAAAAGTAGCTTATTCAAAAAAAGAAAGAACACATTTACAAAGCAGTGTTATCATTATACAATTATTTGGTGATAACAGTTGTTACACAATTGATTTCCATAATTAGCTGCTCTGGAATGGCTGATGGTTAATTTGCATCAGACTCTAGGGCAGTGATGGTGAACCTTTTTTTCCTCGGGTGCCAAAAACGTGTGCGCACGCGCTATCATGCATGCGCGAGTGCCCACACCCATAATTCAATGCCTGGGAAGGGCAAAAACGGCCTGTTTCCCAACTTCTGGTGGGCCTGGTAGGCCCGTTTTTCGCCCTCCCCAGGCTCCAGAGGCTTCCCTGGAGCCTGGGGAGGGCAAAAACACCCTCCCTTGTCCTCCCAGAAGCCCTCTGGAAGCCTAAAATGCCCCCCCAGAGCCTCCGTGCAAGCCGAAAATCAACTGGCTGGGGCGCACATGTGCGCTGGAGCTGAGCTAGGGCAACGGCTCGTGTGCCAGCAGATATGGCTCCGCGTGCCACCTGTGGCACGCGTGCCATAGGTTCGCCATCACTGCTCTAGGGTAATTATAATCTGTAGTTTGTATTGCCCAGTTATGCCCTGTTTTGTTATCTGGATAAAATGTTCTCTTTTATTCCACAATTAGGAATATGAAGAGAGAGAGAAAAAACCCATCTTGAATTTCAGGTTTTTTCCTCAGCTGGCAAAGAAGCAAGTCTGAGTCATCTTCCATCCAGCCTGAGGAGGACTCATTAAGTGTTAAGTGATTTCCTTTCCGCAGCCTATGGGCAGTAAGTTTCTCCAGTTGTAAGAGGGATGTCTGCATGTCCAAATATCTATGGCTTACAGCTTGTTCACCCCTCTGTTTGGCATTAGAAAAGCTGTCAAAGAGCCCATCCGAAATATCCCCACTGCTCTTCCACTGACTTGAAGGTACCTGGCGGTTTTCAGATGCTGCTGTCAGCTTCAGGGCCATCCCAGGTGCTCCCAGGATAGGAACTGCTGGGAAAATGAAAGTACCATGATTGGAGTACAGCCCCCCCCCCAAAAAAAAAATGGGGAGGGCAAGCAGAAAAAAAAGACAGCAAGAGGATTTCTGAGAGAATCATGAATTTAAGGAAGAAAAAAATAATGGGAAAATATAAAGGAAACAAAGTGCAATGAGACTAGCAGAGAGGACTAGAGGAAAAAAAGGGAGGAAAGAAGGAAATGCCAATAAAGTCATTATGGGATGGAAAAGAATAGATAGTCCTTGACTTACAACAATTTGTTTCGTGACCGTTCAAAGTTATGACAGCACTGAAAAAAGTTATTTAGGACTGTTTTTCACTGCAGCATGCCCCGCCGCGATCATGTGATCATAATTTGGACCCCTGACAATCGGCTCATATTTATGATGGTTGCAGTGTTTTGGGCTCATGTGATCATCTTTTGCGACCTTCTGACAAGCAAAGTCAAAGGGGGAAGGAAGCCGGATTCACTTTACAACCGTACTATTAACTTAACAACCGCAGCGATTCACTTAACTGTGGCAAGAAAGGTTGTAAAATGGTGGCAAAATTCACTTCAGAACTGTATTCTTCACTTCAGAACAGCAACTGAAATTTTGGGTTTAATTTTTGTCATAAGTCAAGGACTATCTGTATATCTCCTCTACAATATAAAGGAAAAAATGGTGGCAGGATAATAGAATATAAGGGGAGCTCTGGTTGCAAAAACAGGGAATGTAAAAGAAAGACATTTGGGCCAGAAAGAAGGCTGAATTAACAGAAAGCAATACAGGTAGTCCTTGACTTATGACCACAACTGAGACCAAAATTTCTGTTGTTAAGTGAGACATTTGTTAATAGAATAGAATAGAATTCTTTACTGGCCAAGTGTGATTGGACACACAAGGAATTTGTCTTTGGTGCATATGCTCTCAGTGTACATAAAAGAAAAGATACATTTGTCAAGAATCATGAGGTACAACACTTAATGGTTGTCATAGGGTACAAATAAGCAGTCAGGAAACAATCAATATTGGTATAAATCGTAAGGATACAAGCAACAAGTTATAAGTGGGAGGAGATGGGTGATAGGAACAATGAGAAGACTAATAGTAATAGTAATGCAGCCTTAGTGAATAGTTAGACAGTGTTGAGGGAATTATTTGTTTAGCAGAATGATGGCGTTCGGGGAAAAACTGTTCTTGTATCTAGTTGTCTTGTGTGCAGTGCTCTATAGCGTCGTTTTGAGGGTAGGAGTTGAAACAATTTATGTCCAGGATGTGAGGGGTCAGTAAATATTTTCACAGCCCTCTTTTTGACTCGGGTAGTATACAGGTCCTCAATGGAAGGCAGGTTGGCAGTAATCTTTTTTTCTGCAGTTCCGATTATCCTCTGAAGTCTGTTCTGTCTTGTTGGGTTGCAGAACCAAACCAGACAGTTATAGAGGTGCAGATGACAGACTCAATAGTTCCTCTGTAGAACTATATCAGCAGCTCCTTGGGCAGTTTGAGCTTCCTGAGTTGGCACAGAAAGAACATTCTTTGTTGTGCTTTTTTGATGACGTTTAAGTGAGTTTTGCCCCATTTTAGGACCTTTCTTGCATAGTTGTTAAGTTAGTCTACAGTTGATAAGTTAGTCACCTGGTTGTTAAGTGAATCTGGCTTCTCCATTGACTTTGCTTGTCAGAAGGTCGCAAAAGGGGATCACATGATCCTTGGACAGAGCAACGGTTATAAATATCAACCATTTGCCAAGCATCTGGATTCTGATCATGTGACCATGGGGATGCTGCAAAGGCCATAACTGTGAAAAATGGTCATAACTCACATTTTTCAGTGCCACTGTACCTTTGAACAGTCACTAAACAAACTGTTGTAAGTCGAGGACTACCGTATTCAGAGAAACTTTCACTAGAACAGAGATCAAAGAGAAAGCATGCTGCATCAGAAAAGAAAGAAGCAGGGAATTGTCAATAAAGGATTAATAAGGAAATGCAGTTAAAATGTTTTCCCAGTTTGATTTGGGATGGAAAAACTAAGCCAGACACATGGGGGGCAGACGTACCACACAGCAACCAAAAGTCAGGCACGGTAGGAACTTCCATATTTGCTTAGCGCAGTGGTTAAAAGCAGCATTGCGACCTTCAGCTGATTGCTAGTTCAGCAGTTCAGCTGTTCAAATCTCACTAGGCTCAAGGTTGACTCAGCCTTCCATCCTTCCGAGGTGGGTAAAATGAGGACCCAGATTGTTGGGGGCAATATGCTGAACTCTGTAAACCGCTTAGAGAGTGCTGTAAAGCACTATGAAGCGGTATATAAGTAAAGTGCTATTGCTTCTATCCATTTTCTTCCAGACATCATAGGATTAGAGGAGGCTATATATTTTCAAACCGTCAGTGTTTACTAAATTGGCTCCCACAAACACTTCATGTGGCTTGTGAGTAGATTTTGAGTGCCGACATCTTACAGTAGCTCACACTTTGCGCTAGTTGCTTTGGGGTCCCTGACAATTTATTCCACAGGCATGCAAGCAGAAAATGTTTTACAGAAATGGTGAACGGCAACTACTAACGTAAGGCCAGTAAAGAAAGAAAAATAGGATGCTAATTGAGAAAGGGTTGGGGGGGGAAGTGTGGAACTTGGGAGTCCCAGGCCAAGAAGGCTCATCAAAGCAGCTTTGGGTGCAGCACTATAGCCGCTGCCGATTGCTGTCAAATTGCAATGGAAATGTGATAGAAGGGGCACAATTGTTAAATAATTGAGTATAATATTAGTTGCAGTTAATACCCTGGTTTCTCTTCAAATGACACAAATCTTGTATCTTCTGCTGACTGCAATTTGGCAGTTCAAATCTCACCAGCCTCAAGGTTGACTCAGCCTTCCATCCTTCCGAGGTGAATAAAATGAGGACCCAAATTGTTGGGGGCAATATGCTGACTATAAACGGCTTAGAGAGGGCTGTAAAGCGGTATATAAGTCTAAGTGCTATTGCTATTGAATATAAATGAGATCCAAATCCTCTTCCCTGGTCTCTCATCCATCTTTTCTCCTGAACCCACTTAATTCCAGGATTGTGACTCAGGTACAAAAAAGATGAAATGCAACCATCAGACAGAAAAAGCTTGTGTATTTTTCTATTAAAATCTGTTTATGTTTATATTCTTACTTTCCACTAGGAAGTTCTGCCTGAATAGATTCATTTCATTCCCAAGTCCAGTCTGTAGGTTAGATTTAACACGTATCAATTTGCCAAAGTGTCACTTCTTATAAATTTGAACTCAGGCGTCCTGCATCCATCACTCTAAGCCAGTGATGGCGAACCTTTTTTTCCTCGGGTGCCGAAAGCGCGTGCGCACGGGCTATCACACACACGCGAGTGCCCACACCCATAATTCAATGCCTGGGGAGGGCGAAAACGGCCTCCCCCGTCCCCCGGAAGCCCTCTGGAGACTGGAAATGGCCCATTTCCCAACTTCCGGTGGGCCCAGTATTTATTTTATTTATTTATTTATTAAGAGTTCTTATAGGCCGCCCAATCCCTTGGGACTCAGGGCGGCTTACAGCAGAGATTAGAACTACAGATTAAAAAAGGCATTTAAAAACATCATATTACGATATAAAAAGCCATTCATCCTTGGGGGAATCATCTCTTCATCCCGCCTGCCGGAAGAGCCACGTTTTTACTGCCTTGCGGAAGGCCAGTAGGGTGGGGATAGTCCGGATCTCTGGTGGGAGTTGGTTCCAGAGAGATGGGGCTCCCACAGAGAAGGCCCTCCCCCGTGGGCCCGCCAGCCGGCATTGTTTGGCAGACGGGACCTGGAGGAGGCCCTCTCTGTGGGACCTCACTGGTCGTAGGGAGGAATGTGGCAGGATGCGGTCCCGAAGATAACCTGCCCTGAGCCATGTAGGGCTTTAAAGGTCAAAACCAACACCTTGAATTGCGACCGGAGACCAATGGGTAGCCAATGCAGCTGGCGGAGGATGGGTGTTACGTGGGTGTATCTCGGTACACCCACCACAGCTCGCGCAGCTGCATTCTGTACCAATTGTAGTCTCCGGATGCTCTTCGAGGGTAGCCCCATGTAGAGCCCGTTACAGTAGTCAAGCCGTGAGGTGACAAGGGCATGAGTGACTGTGAGCAAAGCCTCCCTCTCCAAGTAGGGTCGCAATTGGTGCACAAGACGCACCTGTGCAAAGGTCCCCCTAGCCACAGCTGAAAGATGTTGCTCCAATTTAAGCTGTGGATCTAGGAGGACACCCAAATTGCGGACCCGTTCTGAGGGAGTCAATTTTTCTCCCCCAAGAACCAAGGAGGGACAGTCGACATAATCCTTGGGAGGCAATATCCAAAGCCACTCAGTCTTGTCTGGGTTGAGCCTGAGTCTATTCACTCCCATCCAGACCCTTACATCGTCCAGGCAGCGGCACATTACATTAACTGCTTCACTGAACTGACACGGAGTGGAGATGTACAACTGGGTATCATCAGCATACTGCTGATACCTCACCCCGTGTCGTCGGATGATCTCACCCAACGGTTTCATGTAAATGTTGAACAGGATGGGAGAGAGGACCGAGCCCTGTGGCACCCCGCAAAGCAGGGGCCTAGGGGCTGACCTCTGCCCTCCTATCAACACCGACTGCGTCCTGTCGGAGAGAAAGGAGGAGAACCACCGAAGAACGGTGCCCCCCACTCCCATCTCCCCGAGACGACGCAGAAGGATACCATGGTCGATAGTATCGAAAGCCGCTGAGAGGTCAAGTAACACCAAGATGGAGGAATGACCTCCATCTCGGGCTCGCCAGAGATCATCCATCAGAGCGACCAAAGCAGTCTCCGTACTGTAGCCGCGCCTGAAACCCGATTGAAAGGGATCCAGATAATCCGTTTCCTCCAATAACCGCAGGAGTTGGAGCGACACCACTTTCTCGACAACTTTACCCACGAAGGGTAAGTTGGAGACTGGACGGAAGTTCTTTAAATCCGCTGGGTCCAGGGAAGGCTTCTTGAGGAGGGGCCTCACCACCGCAGCTTTTAAGGGCTGCGGGATGGACCCCTCTCTCAAAGATGCGATCACAACCGCCTGGAGCCAGCCGCGTGTCACCTCCCTGCTAGCCGAAACCAGCCAGGAGGGACACGGGTCCAATAAACAAGTGGAGGCGCTCATCGCTCCTATGGCCTTGTCCACATCCTCAGGAGTGATAGGCTCAAACTCCTCCCAAATAACAGGACTAAGACTCGCCTCTGTCATCTCGGCCTGCTCTGTCCAAATGGAGTCCAGGTCTGTCCGAATCTGAGTGATTTTATCCGCCAGGAACTGCGAAAATTCCTCAGCTCTACCCTGCAAGGGTTCTTCGCTCCCCCCCTTTGCAAGCAGGGAGCGCGTTACCCTAAACAGGGCGGCTGGGCGGGAGTCGGCGGACGCAATACGGGCGGAAAAATACGCGCATTTTGCCGCCCGTATTGCCACTAAGTAAGACTTAATGCAAGTTCTTAAAAGTGTCCGATCAGATTCAGCTTTACTAGCCCTCCATCGTCGCTCTAGGCGTCTCTTTAGGCGCTTCATCTCCCGGAGTTCCTCAGTGAACCAAGGATCCCTCCTGGATCCGCTGCCACGGAGAGGCCGCAAAGGCGCAATCCGATCTAAGGCCCCTGACGCTGCCCGGTTCCAGGCAGCCACTAGGTCCTCAGATGAATTGTGTACCAGGGATTCAGGTATTTCCCCAAGTTCCCTCTGAAATCCTTCGGATTCCATTAGGCGCCTGGGGCGGAACCACTTAATCGATCCCGCCTCCTTGCGGTGGAGGAGTGGTGCCATAAAATCCAACCTCAGGAGGAAATGATCTGACCATGACAAGGGTATTGTGACTAAACCCCTCAGCCTCAGATCATCTCTCCACTGCCCCGAGAGAAACACAAGGTCAAGTGTGTGACCACCCTCATGAGTCGGACCCTGAACTACTTGGGTCAGGTCCATGGTTGTCATGGAAGCCATGAACTCCTGGACTGCCTCCGAGGTTTCGCCGGGCGATGGCAGGTTGAAGTCCCCCAGCACCATCAACCTGGGGAACTCAATCGCCAGCCCGGCTATCGCCTCGAGCAGAACAGGCAGGGCCTTAGCAACGCAGCTAGGAGGCAAGTACGTTAGCAAAAGGCCCACCTGTACCCCTAAGTCCAACTTCAGAAGGAGCGTCTCACACCCAACAATCTCCGGGGCAGGGATCCTCCGAGGGCACAGACTTTGGCGAGCTATAATAGCCACTCCTCCACCCCTTCCCTGGGGTCGCGGCTGATGCTGCACTGAGAACCCGTCTGGGCACATCTCGGAGAGGGGGACCCCCCCCTCCTCGCCCAGCCAGGTCTCAGTAATACATGCCAGGTCCGCCCCCTCCTCCAAGATTAAATCCCGGATAAGGGGGGCCTTGTTGTTAATTGACCTGGCATTCAACAGCAGCAGCTTGAGCCCAGGGCCCTGACATCCCTGGTTACCAGGTACTCGGGCTGAGCAAGATGGAACCTGATCTGAGGGGCCAGAACGAGGAATCGCTTGTAAACAGCGAATTCTCGTTCCCCGTGAGCGGCCTACCCCTCTGCTCCCGGCATACCTGCCTCTCCCTGTAATGACCGTGATGCACCCACTCTCTATCACACCAGAGATCCCCTCCCCCACCCCACTGGTACTCCCAACTCCCGGCAGGCCAAACACTCCATTCATACTGGGCCTGGCATGGGGCCCGACCCCCCCTCCGCTTCTGTTTTCACACTCAGCGGAGGAGGGAAGAACCCCCGTCCCAGGCTCCCTCTTTCCCACAAACATCATCTAAAATCTTCAGTTGCACTCCCTCCACTCAACCCTAGCAACTCACACATACAATCCATCCATCTACTCCCCCCCCCCCCAGGTAGGATAATATATAAAACAGGCAAGGGTAAAACTAATTAAAAAACAGTTTCCACGTATGGGAGGTACATAAATCCCGGTCTCCTAGCTGGTCTGATAATGTTCTAACAGATGTTAATCTAGTTCTTTCGTTCTTCCTCCTAAACTTTACACCAAAGCTGATAGTAATTCTTGGTGAAGCTTTTAAGTTTCTCTGTGAATGTTCCCCGATTCTCGTCACAGTATTGGTGCTGATAAAGTTTTTCATGAATATGGTCCCCGCCGAGGTTCCACAGGTGTCGCAAAGTCCTCCAGCTTCCCTCCGCCAGATCCCAATAATCCTGGACGTCCTCATAAGGCTGGGAAGGATCTTACAGCAGGTCTCAGCCAGAGGCAGCCTCGAGGTCAAAATGGCGGTAGTGGGGCTGCGCAGGGAGCACCGCTCCGAATGGGAGAATGGCGGCCGAGGTCCAGATGATAGGCTCCCCTCCCAAGGTGGTAGCCCGCCAGTGCAGTTGATAAAGCACATACAGAACATAAAAGGTCTCCCGAAACAGGTCAAATTCGAGTGGTCCACAGGGATCTCGCAATCGCGGTGGGAACAACCACACCGCCAAATAGAGAAAGAAAAAGCCGCCACGATCACAAAGGCGGCAGTCGTTTCAGCCCAAGGAGTCCCTAGGGTCTCAGACCAGATTACCCCCGGTCTGTCCAGACGTTTTTTAAATTGGTACAGGCAGTCGTGGGGGTGCACGTCCTCGCAGCGGCCAATGCAATCCCGTGATCTGGGGCCCGACTGTACCTCGCTTCCGCCCAGATCACCGTCTCTCAAAATGCCAGGCAAAACAAAGGGCGTTTCACAAGGTGGATAATAGCCCCCCGTCTCCAGCCGGCAGACGATCCCAACGCTCGGCTTTCCAATCCGCCGCCCTCCAAGTTCTTCTTCTTCCGCCCATACGGTACCTCTCGCCCATACGGTACCTCTCGCCTTATTTCTGCTCTCCGACGCTGCACTCACTACCATAATGGCGGCCGTCCTTTTTTGCAGCCTGGAGCTCACACGATCCCCCCGTCCTCACGCCGGACAGGTTTTTTCGTCACGGGGTTCCTGAGGGATGTTAAGATCTTCATTCACCTTCTCCTACCCCCAAAGTTGGAAAAGTTGGGGTCGGGGCTCCAGAATTCCAAGTTAAGGATTCGGGCAAGTGGAGCTCTGCTCTCCCAGCGCCCTCTCCGTCGGAGGCTCCTCCTCCTCCTCCAGTAGGCTTCCCTGGAGCCTGGGGAGGGCAAAAACGCCCTCTCCCGCCCCCCCGGAGGTCCTCTGGAAGCTGAAAATGCCCTCCCAGAGCCTCCGCATGAGCCAAAAATCAGCTGGCCGGTGTGCACATGTGTGTTTGAGCTAAGCTAGGGCAACAGCTCGCGTGCCGCCAGATATGGCTCCGCGTGCCACCTGTGGCACGCGTGCCATAGGTTCGCCATCACTGCTCTAAGCACTGGGCAGCTCCAGGTGGTATTCATCACTTGATAGCTCCTCCTAGCAGCTTGACAATCAATCATTAGTCTACTCTAGTTGTAAATTGGGTTAGAAAAGCTACCATTGCCAATGTTGGAGATTCTCCAGCCCAATAAAAGCTCTTTTCTTAATAAACAATAGTAACAGGAAGAATACAATCTAGAGAAAGATCAACGGAAGAAAAGATGAATCATCCTCTTTTTTCCAGTAGTTAAGGCAGTTATGTTTGCATGCACACACAACTCCTGATCCAGCAGCAGATGTGGGTTTTTAGGCTGATAAAGTTGCCTATCAGTGTTACAAAGTAGTGATGTAAAAAGGGAGATAACTACAATTCTGTCTAAAGTTCAAGGAAATACATTTCAGAACCAACTGCTATGTATTCAGAACATAGTACTGAAGTGTTTGGACCTTCATCAATTAACCAAGTCACTGAGAACTATATTCTTCAGATCATGACAAAGCGATCAACCAACAAAGTGATTGTAGAAGCAACTGACGAAGTAAAATACCAGCCTATCTAACAGGTGCAAAATTTAGAAGGACACTCTAGAAAATTATGCATATAGATTTTTTACATAAGATATTCAGTGCAATTATACTTGCTTTCTTGGACATTAGTTCCACTCTATTGGGAATTATTCCTACTTTTAAGCTTTTAAAAATGTAAAATCAGGAATTGATTCCTACATTTTAAAATTGATTTACCTCTAACTTTAGAAGTTAACTGGTTTACAATTTAATAAGAAACATTTGTAAGTGGAACAAATTTTGGCTGCAACATCACACACAATAACAAAGGAATAATTCCCAATAGAGTGGAACTAATGTCCAAGAAAGCAAGTATAATTGCACTGAATATCTTATGTAAAAAATCTATATGCCATATTTTTCATCGCATGAGGCAATGTAGAGAATGATTAATTAATGGAAGAGTTCTAGGTCATTTATGTAATAATTCTTTTTGAATTCTGAATGTCTCAGCTGCATGCCCTAATGTGCTCTTAACCCAAACACCACACTGTGCCCAACAGATTCAGTCACACCATCATACTAAATTATGGTTTGGTAATATGTGTGAATTTAACATTACAGCTTAGTTAACAAACCATGGTTTGAGAATCCATATATCTTAGCGTGATATATGGACAGTAAAAAGCAGCATTCTGAGTCCAAGTAATACTACCTTTTATTCTTAGGGAGGAATGGGGCAGTGGAAAGTTACTGCTCCTTTAAGTGATTGTGATTAAATCTATTACCAAAGGATTTCCTTAATTAGCTTGTTTGATTCAGTGTATTAATTTTGGGCAGGTTGTTGTCTTAGGAACATCTCACCCAGATATGGCCTGCTGCTGTACAGATGGTTCAGGGAAGGGTTGAAAAAGTCATTGCCATATTCTACAGGTAGTCCTCAACATACGACCATAAGTTCTGTTGCTAAGTGAGACATTAACACTTAACACATTTGTTAAGTGAGTTTTCTTGTCACAGTTAAGTGAATCACTGCAGCTGTTAAGTTAGTAACACAGTTGTTAAGTGAATCTGGTTTCCCCCTTGATTTTTGCTTGTCTGAAGATCGCAGAAAGTGATCACATGACCCCAGGATTCTGCAAATGTCATAAATATGAGTTTGTTGCCAAGCCTCCGAATGTTGATCACCTGACCATGGGATGTTGGGACAGGCATAAGTGTAAAAAAGGGGTCATAAGTCACTTTTTTCAGTGTGGTTACTTTGAATGGTCACTAAAGGAATTGTTATAAGTTGAGGACTACCTGCAATCTGAAGGGGGGGAATCATTTGACATTCTCTAAAGGCTGATGTATGAACAGAGACATGGTGCCTAAGCATTGGTAGGGGGACTGGCATATCGCCCCATGGTCCTTTAAGCAGATCGCTAACCCAGTGGATCGAACCGAGCTCTTTTTTCACACCGGCACACAATCATGCGGATTCACAGACTCTATCAACAGCCTGATAAGTCGGGCTCTTCTCCCAGGCTACCGCGGGCAAAATCAAAGAGTCGACTCCGTCTTTTGCGCACCGATTCAGGTGCGCTTTTGCCTCCACGGGAATTCAATCCACCCGCCAGTCTCCTTTCAACGGGCGAGCCTCCAACAGGCACTCGCAGCAACCGCCCCTCCGCCTCCTTCCCACCAGGCTCAACCCCCCCCCCCAAATCGTCCCCAGGGATTCGCCTCGCAGCTCCCGCACTAACCAACCTCTGAGACCGGGGTTGTCATCCTTGGCCCTGATCTTGCGGATTTTCACCGGCCGGCCGCTCAGCGTGGAGAGCACGAGCCTCTGCCGCAAAAAGTTGCTCCCGACGTAGCTGAGGGAAGGAGCCTGGCTCGCCATTGTTAGCGTCCGGGCGCCGCTGGACACCGGCCGAACCCCGCCTCCCCCCAAGCGCCAACCGTTCTGGATGCCGGCCGAAACTCGCCCAGTTCTTAGGATCTCAGCGCCGCCACGGTTTTGCCCCGCAGTGCCCAGCGCGCGTCCACGTGGTTTGGAACAGGAAGATGGAACGCGGAGACAGCGGCGGGGTCAAAGGGGAGGGGGCGGGACCTGCGGAAGCGCCGCCAGTGAGCTCAGGCTATTGGCTCGGCGGGAGGAGGAGGAGCTACGGGAGAATGAGAAGGCGGCTTGGCGAGGGGACTGACGGCGGGAGGGTTTGGAGCGCTTTCTACCCGAGGACGGCACGGCCGCCAGCAGCATCTTTTCCTAGTCGAGTGGGAGTAGGCTGTGTGCACAGGAGACGGCCAAGCGCCAACCAGCCCCCTGATGTGACTGGTTCTATGGCCGGTCTAGAGAAAAGAAGAACTAGGGGTGACACGATAGCAGTATTCTAGTATTTGAGGGGCTGCCACAAAGAAGAGGGGGTCAACTTATTTTCCAAAGCACCAGGAAGCAAAACAATAGAGGGAAACGAATCAAGGACAGAAGCAACCTGGAATTAGTACAGATTCACAGAGTCGGAAGGGACCTTGCAGGTCATCTAGTCCAACCCCCTGCCCAAGCAGGAGACCCTTACATCTGCCTCTACCTAGGATCGAACTCACAACCTCCTGATTGTGAGGCTAGAGCTCTACTTCTAGGCCACAGCAGCTGGGGAGAAATTTCCTAACAGTGAGGACAATTAACCAGTGGACCAGCTTGCCTTCAAGAAGTGGTGGGTGCTTCATACCTGGACTTTTTTAAAGAAAAGACTGGACAGTCACCTGTCTAAAATGTATAGGGTCTCCTGCTTCAGCAGGGGGGGGGGACTACAAGACCTCCAAGGTCCTTTCCAGCTCTGTTCTGATTAACTGCAGTGATTCACTTAACAACTATGGCCAGAGCTGAAGAAGCTTCTTGGATGAGAAGAGAAAACAAAGAAAAGAAGGTCCAGTTGCCTCTTGAAAAAGCACTGTTGTGGCAAGAAAGATTGTCAAATGGGGCAGAACTCGCTTAACAAATTCTCACTTAGCAACAGAAATTGCCTACCGTCCCTGTCCTAATGTTCCCTTTTATTAGTACCCATCTTATGTATATAAACAATGTTATATCTATGTATATCACCAATACGTACTTGACAAAAACAAATAAATAAAAAACAAATTTTGGACTCAATTGTGTTCATAAATCGAGGACTATCTGTGTGCATTTTATAAAAGTTTGCATGCATAGAATAGTATGCAAACTTAAAACATAATACGCAAACTTTAAGTATGCAAACTGGAAGTTTTTAAGAAAAGACTGGACAGCCACCTATCTGAAATTGTATGGTTGCCTCCTGCTTGAGCAAGGGGCTGGACTAAAAGACCTTCCAGCTCAATTCTGACTATATCTTATTGAGAGCTTCTCTAGTATTGCGCAGCCCTCTTCTTTCCCCGTCACATCCTTTTTCACGTGCTGCATTATAGGTAGCCCTCAATTTACAAGGTCTATAGGGCAAAGGTGATAGCTGCTATCATCTATGATGCCCCCCTCTGGGCCCAATCCAACATCTCCTCTCTTGAGTCTGTCAATAATAAGTTCCTATGCCGTTTGATGGGAGTTCCTCCCTGTGTAAGTAATGCCACAATTCGTTTGGAACTGGGCATGTCCTCACTTGCTACAGTACACTCATGTGGAAACGTGCAATTGGTTATTGGTTGTCCCTTTGGACTAGACTCCCAGGCTATTACCTAGGCCCGTGATGGCGAACCTATGGCACGGGTGCCACAAGTGGCACGCGGAGCCATATCGGTGGGCACGCGAGCTCAGGTCCGGCGTGCATGTGTGCACCAGCCGGCTGATTTTCGGGCCTTCTGGGCCCACTGGGAGTTGGGAAACAGGCTGTTTCCAGCCTCCAGAGGGGGTGGGGAAGGCCGTTTTCGCCCTCCCCAGGCTCCTAGAAAGGCTCTGGAGCCTGGGGAGAGCGAAAAATGGGCATGCCATTGCATGCTGGGAGCAGGGGGGTCATGCGTGCATGTGCGGGGGTGCATGGAATTATGAGTGTGGGCACGCACACATGTGATCCCCCACATTCCCCCCCCCTTTTGGCACGCGAACCAAAAAAGGTTCGCCATCACTGACCTAGGCCAATGCCTATGGCGGGACCCTTTCCATAGTCCCTGGCCCCATAATATCCATACTAAACTTTTGAAGATTGGGTTTTCCCCCAGTGAAGTTTTTATCTTAGGCCCTGATGCTGCCAAATCGTTGATTTTTCAACGGCTGGACAACATTGATAGACAACTCAATCTGGCAAACGGATCAGGAACTTGCTCACCGTTTTCCCTTGGTATTGTTCCCTTGCTTCACCCCCCGCCTTACCTTTCCGCGTTACACTCTATCAAACATAGGCTTGCATTTATGAAGGCACGATTTAATGTGATCCCCTCGAACGTCCTCGACAGTAGGCTCTCAGGGGGGAATAAAATCCACCTATTGTACATGTGATGGCCGATCCCCAGAATCTCTGCTCCACATTACATTTGTATGCCCACACTATCGAGACATAAGATCAAGATTCATCTCCCCTATTTCTCAGAGATTCCCTGGTTCACCGGATTTGTTCAGCTTTTATTTCCTACTCCAGGATATAGACCCTAATATAACCTCAAAGATGGCAAAAAAATTTGCTGCAGTCGTGGCTGGGAAAAAACAGAGGAAAAGACGGGTAACCCCTACGGCAGAGGATCACTAGTATTGATGGTATAGACTGTAGTTGATGGTGTACTGTCACATGACCTATCTGTATTTGTAAAATTTACCCCCCCTTTTATGTGTATTTTAAATTGGTCTCCGACCGCAATAAAAGCTATCTATCTTACAACCACAATGGAGACCAAAATTTCTGTTGCTAAGCGAGACAGGTTAACTGAGTTTTGTGGCCCATTTAATGACTTTTTGCCACAATTGTTAAGCCAACCACTGTAGTTGTTAACTGAATCATGCTGTTAAGTGAGTCTGGCTTCCCCATTGACTTTACTGGTCAGAAACTGGCTGGTAAGGTTACAAACAGTGATCACATAACCAGCACATTGCATCTGTCATAAATATATGTCAGTTGCCATGTGCTGGGATTTTGGTCATGTGACCATGGGGATGCTGCAACAGTTCTAGGTTAAAACTGGTCATAACTCACTTTGTTCAGTGCCATTGTAACTTTGAACAGTCACTAAGCGGATAGCTGTAAGTGAGGACTACTCATATATGAGTTAGGCTCAGCTGGCTGTTTTGTTTTATGTGCCATCCAGTTGATGTTAACACAGCAACCATCTGGCCAGACCTTCTCAGGGATGATCTGTTCCCAGTATGGCCACTCAGGTTGGGTTCTTTTTCCGATTCATCCATAAGGTCTTTTATTTCATTTTACCATTTCTCTGCTTCTCTATCAATGAGATTCTTATTAGCAACTTCCACCAAATTTCCACTGTGTTTTCTTTCTTGGTCTTTGGCAGCCTCTTTTCAAGTTCCTCCTTAATAAGTTATTAGATTTTATTCCACAGTTCCATTTGATTGATTATGTGCCATCAAATAGTTTTCTTTTTTATAGTAATTATATTTGAAGTTTTCCCAGAAACTTCAATTGATCTAGACAGCATGGCCTGGTACCTATCAGATTCAACATTGCATTGGCTTCAGATCAGCTTTCAAGTGCAAGACAAACTTTTAACATACCGGTAGTAGATTTGTGGTTTATGTCTCTGAGCTTACTACTGGGTTAGTAAACATGGTTAGAATTGTAGTCTGAACATTGCGAGCCTTAAAGTTTTATTCTCACAGTTCTTATAGAACTGAATTGATTTCTGCACGTTCTGTATATATGGAAGAAATTGATGCTGTTAAAAGAGTAGATGTTGGTCAGGGTTAGGGTTAAGATTACGCTCGCCGCCTCCTGCACCTCAAAAAAATTAAGACACCTCTGAAAAGAAGCCCTAGCCATCTTTTCAGGGGTCAGAAGAAAATAAGACCTGGTCTTATTTTCGGGGAAACACAGTACTAACTTACTGCACTGTGTTATCCTAAAAAATGTGATTGAGTAAATCCGGATAAGCTAGCTATTAGTGTGTCCTGCAGAAATAGGCAGTATATTTCAAATCAAATTTTGAATCCTTTCTGCTCTTTTTCCCCCTTAAAAAGACAATATTGTTCCTTCAGTATTGGAAGAATCACAGCAAGTAAGTGTATGCTGTATGCTCCAAACCAGTGATGGCGAAACTTTTTCGGCTCGGGTGCCAAAAGGGTGCGTGCGAGAGAGATAGTGCGTTCACGTGTGCCCACATCCATAATGCAATGCCCTCCCCCTGTGCATGCGCACAACCCCCCCATGCCCCCCTGCGCATGTGCACGCCCCCACTCCCCCCTGCGCATGTGCACAGGCCTCACTGAAGCCTTCAGACTTCCGGTAGGCCCGTTGGGCTGTTTTTCGCTCTCTCCAGGGTTCAGGAAAGCTTCCTCAACCCTGGAGATGGCAAAAAACGGCCCAACAGGCCAACCGGAAGTTCGTTTCTGAACTTCCGGTTGGCCCGTTGGGCTGTTTTTCGCCATCCCCAGGGTTCAGGAGGCTTTCCTAAAGCCTGGGGAGACGAAAACGGCCGAAAAGAAAGCCAAAAATCAGCTGGCCAGCACGCGCATGCGCACTGGAGCTGACATAGGGCAACGCCTCACATGCCCTCAGATATGGCTCCGCGTGCCCCCTGTGGCACACATTCCATAGGTTCGCCATCACTGCTCCAAACAAACCAATCATATTATGGCTAAGTGCAATGATCTATTTTGAAAAGGAATTACAGATAATTGGAGCACACTCATTACCATCCAGATGCCAGACTCTCTGATCTTTCTAGACATCATTATAGCACTCTGGGGTCCTCTGAGATGAAGAGCACTCTATTATATAAATAGAATTAATTATATCATTATTAAATCATCATAATCTTCCACTTATAATCCACCCTTCTCCCTTAGTCTCTTCTATTTTCTTTCAATTAAAAATTGTTTGAATGGGGAAAGACTAACTTTTTCCACATAATACTAAGGCATGGTTTGTTTATTCCTATTTACAGGTAGTCCTCAACTTACAACCATTTATTTAGTGACCGTGTAAAGTTAGAATGGCAGTGAAAAAAGTTACTTATGACCATTTTTTGCACTTATAACCATTGCAGCATCCCTATGGTCATATGATCAAAATTTGGGCACTTGGCAACTGGCATGTATTTATGACAGTTGCAGTTTCCCGGGGTCATGTGATCACCATTTGTAACCTTCCCAGCCAGCTTTTGAACAGTCACTAAGCGAAGTGAATTACCTGTACTACTTTTCCAGATTGATTCACCTGTTGTCCACTTTATTATTATTTATTGCTTTGCAAATACCTTTTATATTCTCTGTGGTTGTTATTTCCATTGCTAAATAGATTATTCTAAAATATTTTAATATTCAGTTAAATAGTTTTATTTTCATGTCTTTGCTGGCTGCTTTGATTTATAGATGTTTTAAAGTTTTAAAATTGATTTTACTGTCTTGGCTTTTGACTTTATTTAAATATTACCTTAACACTCTCATTTCTTGATTAATAATAATTATATTTATTAAACTTATATTCCATTCCATTCTAAGTAACATCAGAATATAAGGACAATTTTATTCCATAGAATTTTAATAGGATACTATAGAAAAATTGCTGGAGTCAAGTTGTCCATTCCAAAAATTAGTGACACCCATTGGTCAGTGATGGTATTAACAATTAGATTTTTTAAATTTTAGTGTTGTTCACTTTATCAGCTGAGTAGTGCAAATGCATGAAATGGGTGTACTCAGGTGACCTTGATGACACAGATAAACCTCCAGGTGGCCTCAACAACTCTCTAAAAGAATGAAAATGACCAGCTGTCTGCAAGGAGTATAAATCCTTCTATTCCCCACCATCCAGGCCGAGCTGAAGAAGTTTCTTGTATGAGAAACAAAATGTCTTCAAAGAAAAACTAGAAAGTCCAGTTGCCTCTTGAAAAAACACCTTTGGGACAACCATGACCTGGATGACTGAGAATCTCCATAGATAACTAGCAGTCCAGTCTTAATGCAGAATTTAGCAAGCCTAAGATAATTGGGACAGGACTTAATTAAGTGTTAATCTATAAGGTAGATATTTTAGGTAAAAATTAAGATACTGTATCTCTAAATATGCATCTGTGTATATTTGCAAAACATTCTGAAATTTTTAAAAAGGCTAAGTCTGATTTTACAATGGATAGCAATGACAGCAATGTATAATAAATATTCTAAATTTCTAAATATTCTAAATTACAGATAATTGTAGAGCAGTGTTGTTGTTTTTTCAACCTTGGGCAACTTTAAAGTTGCCAAGGTTGAAAAACATTAAACTGCAATGCGCTCTACATGGGGCTACCCTTGAAGAGTATTCGGAGACTCCAACTGGTGCAAAATGCGGCTGCGCGTGCTGTGGTGGGTGTGTCAAGATACACCCACGTAACACCCATACTCTGCCAGCTGCATTGGCTGCCCATTGGTCTCCGGGTACAATTCAAGGTGTTGATTATCATCTTTAAAGCCCTACATGGCTTAGGACCAGGTTACCTCCGGGACCGCATTCTGCCTCATACTTCCCTCTGACCGGTTAGGGCCCACAGAGTGGGTCTCCTCCAGGTCCCGTCAGCCAAACAATGCCGGCTGGCGGGCCCTAGGGGGAGGGCCTTCTCTATGGGGGGCCCCGTGCTCTGGAACCAACTTCCCCCAGAGATCCGAATTATCCCCACCCTGCTGGCCTTCCGGAAAGCCATCAAGACATGGCCCTTCCTGCAGGCAGGGGTTTGAGACTAGTTTTTATCCGAGATCTCCCCCAGTATGTATGTTGTTGAACGTTTTTTAACTTTTTTAATGTTTTAAAATTGTTTTTAAATGAATGTTTATTGTTTAGTGTTCTTTTAAAATGTTGTACGCCGCCCTGAGTCCTTAGGGAATAGGGCGGCATAGAAGAACCTAATAATAAATAAAAATAAATAATCTCCTTGGATTAATCTGGTTCTACCAGTAACAATCAGAGAGATAGGAGACAGGCAATTATAGATGTGTTGCATGCAAAAATATTTACAGCACTGAAATACATTATTTTGCAGACAAACTTTACAGGTGTGACACTCAAAAGTGCTTACATAAAGTTTATGCTTATGGTTATAAGGTGGTGTGGCTTATATTTTAATTACTTTATTTCTACAACAAGCTGATTTATATGTTGTGAAAGGGGTGTACTGGAGGCAAACATTCCCAAAGTGACCAACTGTACTGACTTCAAAGTTAATCAAATTCCTGGAGAGTTAATAAGTTAGCTCTGAGAGGCAACTGAGCAGAGTGAGTAAATCTCAGGCTCCAATAACGTGCAGCCAGATAAATACTGTTTCAAACATTCTGGATTATATTTATCTATTTAATTTATATTTTTCAAGTAACTATCCCCCTTTGCCACTCATTCTGGGTTGGCCAGAACAGACCCAAAGCAATAAAATAAATAATACTTCTTACTGCCCTAATTGTCCTACTGATTTTTTGCAGCTCAGATCTAATAACCCTGACTGATGGTGAATTACTGTACAAGTGTTATATCTGTGACATTCATTTTCATGTAGGGGAGAAAGGAAAAAAAGAAAAGGAAGGAAGGAAAGGAAAGGAAAGGAAGGAAAGAAAGAAGAGAGAAAGGGAGAAAAAGAAAAAGAAAGGGAGAAAGAAAGAAAGAAAGAAAGAAAGAAAGAAAGAAAGAAAGAAAGAAAGAAAGAAAAATAAGGAAAATAAAGGAAGAAGGGAGGAGAGAGAAACAAGGAAGGAAGGAAATGAAGGAAGGAGAGAGAGAGAGAGAGAGAGAGAGAGAGAGAGAGAGAGAGAGAGAGAGAGAGAGAGAGAGAGAGAGAGAAATGGTTGTAGTCAGAAGCCGTCAAACGGGGGAACGGAGCCCCGCTGACGCCTCCTTTGCAGCGAGGCTTGTTTGCAGCCGGGAGGCCGGGCTTGGGGCTGGGGGAGGAGTCATTCCTGGCTGCCTCATCGACCAGGCTGCGGAGACGCCCACTTTCTTGAGGAGTTGGGCTGGTACCTGTCGGGCTGAGGCCGGGACCGGCGTGGCCCTCCGGAGGAGATGCCGTGGGCTTAGCGGACGCCACTGCAAGCCGAGGGAGGGGGGACGACGACGCTGGGATTCTGCTTTCGCCCCATCCCGCCAAGCGGCTCGGCCATGGCGGTGCGGGCGGCGCTGATGCGGGCGCTGATCATGGGGGCCCCGGGCTCTGGGAAAGGCACCGTGTCTTCCCGCATCGTCCAGCACTTCGCCCTGAAGCATCTCTCCAGCGGGGACATCCTGAGGGAGAACATGAACAAGAAGACAGGTAAGGAAGGCGAACGAGGACGCCATTACATAAAGCGATCTATTTCAGAGACGGCAGAGTCGCTCTTATCTAGAAAGGCACAGAAATTCAACCATTATATTTGTTATTCTAGCAAAGATAAGAGTGGGAAATGAAAACATGCTTTGGGCAAGCCTGGTTTATTGGTTCACCTATTGTGCTAAGCCATGGTTCATTGAATACTCGACGATTTGCAGAATATGGGAAGCCAGATGCTCAGCCCCTAGCCTAGTGTTCAATGTGAACCAAGGCCTGGTTGATTCTAGATTTGAAATTCTGAAAGAGAAGGGTTACAAAATAGTTGAAAATAGTTGCAAGACTTCCTAGAATGAAAAGCTTGCAACTATTATATAAAGCTTTGGTCTGCAAGCCTTGTAACAGTATTCTCTTCATGTGGATTTGGGTTTTTTATTTCTCCAACATTTATTTTTTCCATAGCATATGGTATCCCTGTACCCTGGGCAATGTATGTAACTGCCATCAATAATCCTTTCCCAACTATCATTAAAACACCGGTATTGGAATTAAATGGAGCTACAAGTGCTTTTATTAATATACCAACGTTTCATTGCTGTCTGTTTTACCTTCACTGGTTCACCTCATTGAAGAACTTGAACCAAGCTCAGATGTTTAACAGATGAAGGACCAAGTCTGTGGCACAGCAAGTTGAAATTCACTGTAGTCCTCAGAGATCTACTTAGTTATGTTAAGCATAGCTAGTCATATTTTTCTGGTACTTGTAGTGCAAGCCATCAAGCATCCTGAAGGGGCAACATATGTGTGTACAGCAGATAATAAATAAAATTTTGGACTGCGCTGAAATGAACAGATTAACACTAAGATTAAAAAATAAAGAGGACTCATTGTATTACAAGACTTGGGGGAAGTTTTATAGATGGTTAGAAAATGAATATAAATAAAGAAGTTGGAATATAACTGAATGATGTAACCCAGATCTTGAAAGAGATGAGGGGATAGGGAAGGGGGGGGGAGAGAAAATCTTAAATTTGAAGTGTATTAATGGACAAACACATAAAGATAAAAGAAATAGATTAAAGGAATATATATGGAATAAAATATGAAAAAAATGTAAGACTCTGTAAAAGAATTCAAGGTTGCTGGAATACCATCCCAGAAAAATGGAGAAAGTACAGCAAAGGAAGAAGGAAGGGAAGAGCTGAGGTGGCGCAGTGGTTAAAAGCAGCACTGCAACCTTCAGCTGATTGCTAGTTCAGCAGTTCAGCTGTTCAAATCTCACCAGGCTCAAGGTTGACTCAGCCTTCCATCCTTCCGAGGTGGGTAAAATGAGGACCCAGATTGTTGGGGGCAATATGTTGAACTCTGTAAACCGCTTAGAGAGGGCTGTAAAGCACTATGAAGCGGTATATAAGTCTAAGTGCTATTGCTAAGAGAGGAGTAAGAAAAAGAAGCAGATTCCATCATTGGGTGGGGAGAAGGCTTCTCTAAATTGATTACACTATAATTTAAATCAGGACTGTCCAACCTCGACAACTTTAAGACTTGTGGACTTCACCTCCCAGAATTCCCCAGCCAGCCTGGGAGTTGAAGTCCACAAGTCTTAAAGTTGCCAAGGTTGGAAACCAGGAATACTATTTCCTTTATACAAAAATTTTACCTAAATAGTCGATCTGGTTTTGATCATCTTCCTAGTAACTCAGGGATAACAGCATTGAGTAACCTATTTCTGGAAATGGATCCAGTTGCTAACATGGCATTTGATCTGGGGCTGGAGCTAGTTTGTGTTAGATGGAATTATCAGTGTAAAGCAGGGGTCTCCAATCTTGGCAACTTTAAGACTTGTGGACTTCAGCTCCCAGAATTCCTCAGCCAGCTTTGCTGGGAGTTGAAGTCCACAAGTCTTAAAGTTGTCAAGGTTGGAAACCCCTGGTGTAAAGAGTCAGTGTTCTAAAATAGCATTGCAGATATACTTTATAGTAATTGAAGGTTGTCCTGAAACTGAACATTATCAAATATAGTCTAGCCACTACTGTCTGCTCAAAAACTAAGGAAGAGCAAACTCTAAGCTTGCCCCTTATTTCTGATTTAATAAGAAGTACCGAGGGCTAAGAATGAACTGATTATGTATTTTAAAATACGTAAGGATGATTTAGCTTTATTCACAAGGTGTGAAAAAAAACAACCTCTAGGACAGTGATGGCAAACCTATGGCACGCATGTGGAGCCATATCTGAGGGCACATGAGGCGTTGCCCTATGTCAGCTCCAGCGCGCACAGCTAATTTTTGGGCGCCTTTTTGGCCGTTTTTGCTCTGCCCAGCCTTCAGGAAATTGGGCATTGCATTATGGGTGTGGGCACGCGCACATGCGCTATCGCTCGTGCGTACACCCTTTTGGCACCCGAGCCAAAAAAGGTTTGCCATCACTTCTCTAGGATAAATACCTGAGGTTTCCCAACTATATCTAATAGCAGCATTGTAAGCCTAATGTTAGCACCTAATAGCTTCCCATTCAATTAATAAGCTCCTTTCCTTTCCTTTCCTTTCCTTATACCAGGAACACTTTTATGGCATTATATGGAGAAGAAAATTTGCCTGAATCTAAAATAGAACCTAATGTTAACCAATTCCCTAGTTGGGCCTTTTCTTTCTTACATTAAATTGTGTCTGAGATTCTCAGAGACTTGCTGGACAAGTTCTAGCAATTTTTTTTATAAGCTCTGAAATAACAGACCTCATAAAACAGTTCAAGTCTAATAAACTTCAGATAATGATTTTATTGCTGCCAAAATCTTATGCCATGATTGGGAATAATGGGCCTCTGTATTTTCTCCTCTGTTCATCTACATGGATTGTTACCACACAAATGCCCAACCACAGGGGTCTAAGCATTAGAGTGCTTGTTTATAAAGAGGGTACTTGTGAACTGCCTCCTATGGACCCATCAGCCTCTAAGCATAATAAGAAAGCTCTGTGCTAAAATCAACTCAACAAATTGGCTGTCTGGATTAAATGTTAGAGCATATAGAGAAGGATGTGCAAACTGGCTTTAGAGATGAACGCTATCCTGGCAACATTTGGCTGAAAAATATTCATCTAAGACAGACTCTGCATCCCTTGTTTTAAGGTTTGCATTTGATTTCATTTCCAAAAGCAAAGTTGTGGAATAAAATCATAAATTATTTTATGATAGGTAGATGCCTGCTGCTGTTAATCCATAATCCTTGTGAGAATGCCAATATAAAGGTTCATTGCAGTATGCAAGGCCATTATGCTAAACCGATCCCAACCCGAAAAACAGTACTTTGCTTTTAACAGAGTAGTATGAAAGCTTTATTTGGCAAAAGTGCATGTGCAATTACTGTTTGGTGCTTAGACGGGACCTTACCATTCTTTTGTCCTATTGCAAAGGGTCTGCTCCGAATTGTTCCAAGTGGCCCCATATGCTCCTAATATAGTATTAAGGAGGGAGGGAGGATTGACTGAAATTGAAATAGGCTTTGCTTTATTGCATTTTGGTTGAAGCTGTTGTTTTTTTTCGGAAGGCTTCGGTTCTTTTCTTTTTGCAAAGTTTTGCAAATTTTGAATCAACAAGGAACAGATAGAACAATGTAGCAAAAACCGAAATATTACCATTTTTCTCCTAGGGGAAAGTAGAAGATTTCTAATTGATAATTTTCTAATTGTAAATTTCTAATTGATAAACACTTATTGCACTCAAGCAGTGTGCCCAAGATATGGAAACCTAACTGGATCCTTTTGCTCAGGGTCAGCAGGATAGCTACACAACTGTCCCTAAACTCTGGAGAACACTAACTTTAGCAAGAAAGCTACACAACTCTCCCCAGATTCTGGAGGACATTAACCTTAGCAACCTTTGCCTTCCTGTTTCCATCTGCTCAGTTCACATCAATATTTCAATGGGGCAGTTAATGGATTTATGGTTGGAATACAGACATAGCAGAGTACTTTACCCTAAACTCTGGAGGACACTAACCTTAGCTAGATACAACTGTCCCTAAATTCTGGAGGGTACTAACCTTAGCATGCTTTAATACACTACTTACAGGGGTTCTTGAGGGCAAAGGAATTCCTGAACTAAGGCTATGTCCTTATGCAGAATGGTCCATAAAAACCATAATCCGTGTTCTACTATATTATGTTTTTTCATTACCCTTTTGATGAAGTGCCCAGGCAATTCTGATATGCTTTATATACAGTTATTACCAGACCAGTATGATTCAATTTCTGTAAATATGGTCAAATTCCATTATACTGTTAGTAAAACCAGGCATTCCTTGATTTTATCCATGAACCCTGATCTAGACATAAACTCTTTTATTTTGCTCCATCTGATTGTTATATGCTGATGAGTGACCATATTAAAGGTATGTATGTATGTATCTTCCTTTTTATTGCATCAGTGTAGGTATCCCCATATCCATCCTTTTTAATGCATCAATTTAGTATTTAGGTAGGAATAAATTGTTCTGGATAAAAGTTATGTGGTTGCTAGGAGTCAAAAATAACTTGATGGCACATCTTAGATTAGCACTGGAAATGCACAAAGAATAAAGAACAGTTCTGTTGAATTGGACCCAAATCCTACCCTGTTCAAACTTTTCAAGGAAAACATGATTTGGCAGGCCTTTTGAGACCCAAGAAGTATGTGGATGTTGCTGATCTTTTAACTGGTTTTATTATTTCCACGCATGCGCAAGAAGCAAAAAATCACCAAAATCTCATGAGGGGATGTGCATGCGCCATTTTGGTGTTTTTTTGCTTCCGCACATGCACGGAAGCAAAAAATCACCAAAATCTCGCACGCGTGTGAGCGTCCCCTTGCAAGATTTTGCTTCTGCGCATGTGCAGGAAGCAAAAAAAGCCCAAAAATTCAGGAAAAAAGATGGCACCGTGCGATGGACCGGCGAAGACGGCACCGGAGCCGTCGCGTGCAAATTGCACTGGACCGCACCGATAGGAACCCACCACTGGATAGATATGTACTGGATTACTTTTTAGATTTCTAAAGATTAGCATAAAGTCACTAAAAGATATTCCCTGTTATTTTGATTGCAGAATTTCTTCGGCGCGCCCTGAAGGCATCTAGCCAGTTTAAATAGTTTCAAGTTCATATAAGTTAAACATTTACTTGTACAGACACTTAAAGGTTAACGTCAGTGACTTCGCTGAGTTTAAAGTCTTCCTGTTCCTGGAGTATGTTAGCAGCTGCAGAAAGTGTGTTTAGTAATAGAGAAAGGAATGCAAGGGTGCACAGATTGAGATTTTTCTTCTTAGGGCAGGAAAGAAGATGTTATTTGCTTGAGCAATTTATTTATTTATTTATTTATTTATTTATTTATTTATTTATTTATTTATTTATTTATTTATTTATTTATTTATTTATTATGGTGTTCTTATATGCCGCCCAACTCCCGAAGGACTCAGGGCGGCGTACAACAGAAAAAATACAAGACACCAATTCATAAATAACACATTAAAACGAGATATATAAAAATAAAATAAAAAACAGTATTTAAAATCATCCAATACACATTCAATAACCATACATACTTGGGGTGAGCTTGAGTGGATTAGGCTCTACCCCCAGCCTGCAGGAAAAGCCATGTCTTGACAGCTTTTCGCAAGGCCAGCAGAGTGGGGATAGTTCGAGTCTCTGGGGGAAGTTGGTTCCAGAGCGCGGGGCCTGCCACAGAGAAGGCTCTCCCCCTAGGGCCCGCCAGGCGGCATTGCTTGGCCGACGGGACCTGGAGGAGGCCAACTCTGTGGGCCCTAACCGGTCGAAGGGAAGTATGAGGCAGAATGCGGTCCCGGAGATAACCTGGTCCTAAGCCATGAAGGGCTTTAAAGATGGCGATCAACACCTTGAATTGGACCCGGAGACTGATGGGCAACCAATGCAGCTGGCGGAGTATAGGTGTCACGTGGGTGTACCTTGGCACACCCACCACAGCACGCGCAGCTGCATTTTGCACCAGCTGAAGTCTCCGGATACTCTTCAAGGGTAGCCCCATGTAGAGCGCATTGCAGTAGTCCAAGCGCGAGGTGACAAGGGCATGAGTGACCGTGAGTAGAGCCTCCTTCTCCAAGTATGGCCGCAACTGGTGCACCAGGCGAACCTGTGCAAAGGCCCCCCTAGCCACAGCAGAAAGATGGTGATCCAATTTTAGCTGTGGATCTAGGAGGACCCCCAAGTTGCAGACCAGATCCGAGGGAGTCAGTTTTGCTCCCTCGAACACCAAGGAGGGACAGTTGACATAGTCCTTAGGAGGCAGTATCCAAAGCCACTCAGTCTTGTCGGGATTAAGTCTGAGTCTGTTCCTCCCCATCCAGATCCTAATGTCGTCCAGGCACCGGCACATTACATCAACTGCCTCCCTGAAGTCAGACGGGGTGGTGATGTACAGCTGGGTGTCATCAGCGTACTGGTGGAAACACACCCCATGTCTGCGGATGATCTCCCCCAGCGGTTTCATGTAAATGTTAAACAGGATGGGCGAGAGAACCGACCCCTGAGGCACCCCACATGATAGGGGCCTAGGGGACGATCTCTGTCCTCCTGCTAACACCGACTGCATCCTATCGGCGAGATAAGAGGAGAACCACCGCAAAACGGTGCCTCCCACCCCCAACTCACCGAGACGATGCAGAAGGATACCATGGTCGATGGTATCGAAAGCCGCTGAGAGGTCAAGTAGCACCAGGACGGAGGAATTTCCCCCATCCTGGGCCCGCCAGAGATCATCCATCAGGGCGACCAAGGCAGTTTCTGTACTGTAACCGCGCCTGAAGCCCGACTGATAAGGATCTAGATGATCTGTTTCATCCAGAAGCTGCAGAAGCTGAGTAACCACCATCTTCTCCACAACTTTCCCCAAAAAGGGTAAGTTGGAGACCGGACGATAGTTCTTCAAATCAGCTGGATCCAGGGAAGGCTTCTTCAGGAGGGGTCTCACCACCACAGCTTTTAACGACTGCGGTACGGATCCCTCCCTCAAACAAGCGGTGACCACCGCCTGGATCCAGCCACGTGCCACCACTCTACTGGCCGAGACCAACCAGGAGGGGCACGGGTCCAATAAACAGGTGGAGGTACCCATCGCCCCCACAGCTCTGTCCACATCTTCGGGAGAAACAGGCCCAAACTCTTCCCATAACGGTGGACTAAGACTTGCCCCTGTCAACTCTATGGACTCTGCCCAGCCAGAGTCCAGGGTCGACCAAATCTGAGCGACTTTATCTGACAGAAACTCAGCGAATTCCTCAGCTCTGCCTTGTAAGTGTTCCTCTCTCCCCCCTCTAGCAAGGAGGGAGCGAGTCACCCTAAACAAGGCGGCTGGGCGAGAATCTGTGGACGCAATAAGAGCGGAAAAATAGGATCGTTTTGCCGCCCTTATCGCCACTAAATAAGATCTGATGTAAATTCTTAATAGTATTCAGTCAGACTCGGTTTTGCTGGCTCTCCAGCGGCGCTCTAGACGTCTCTTCTGGCGTTTCATTTCCCGGAGCTCCTCGGTAAACCAGGGAGCTTTCCGGGATCCACTGCCACGGAGAGGTCGCTTAGGCGCAATTCGGTCTAACGCCCCTGATGCTGCGGTGTTCCAAGCAGCCACCAGGGAGTCAGCCGAATTGTGTACCAGGGTTTCAGGTATTTCCCCAAGTTCCCTCTGGAATCCTTCCGGCTCCATTAGGCGCCTGGGGCGGAACCACCTAGTCAGTCCCGCCTCCCTGCGGGGGAGGAGTGGGGCTGCGAAATCCAACCTCAGTAGGAAATGATCTGACCATGACAGAGGGGTGATGACTATGTCCCTTATCTTCAGATCATCTCTCCACTGCCCCGAAAGAAACACTAGGTCGAGCGTGTGACCACCCTCATGAGTCAGACCCTGGATTACTTGGGTCAGGTCCATGGTTGTCATGGAATCCATGAACTCCTGAGCTATCCCAGAGGTTTCGCCAGCAGAAGGCAAGTTGAAGTCCCCCAGCACCATAAGCCTAGGGAACTCAACTGCCAAGCCGGCTACTGCCTCAAGCAGCTCAGGCAGGGCCTTACTTACATAGCTGGGAGGCAGGTACGTTAAGAAAAGGCCCACCTGTACCCCTAAGTCCAACTTCAGAAGGAGCGTCTCACACCCAACAATCTCAGGGGCAGGGATCCTACGAGGATGCAGGTTTCCGCACGTTATTATTGCCACTCCTCCCCCCCTTCCCTGGGGTCGGGGATGATGCTGCACTGAGAACCCGTCTGGGCATATCTCGGAGAGAGCTACTCCCCCCTCCAGGCCCAGCCAGGTCTCAGTTACACAAACCAGGTCAGCCCCCTCTTCTGTGATTAAATCACGTATCAGGGGGGCTTTGTTGGTGATTGACCTGGCGTTAAGCAGCAGCATCCTGAGCCCAAGGCCCTGAGCAACCTGGTTACCAGGTACCCGGGATGAGCAAGATGGAACCACATTGGAGGGGCCGGAACAAGGGATTGCTTGTACACAGCGAGGTCTTATTCCCCGAGAGTGGCCCACCCCTCTGCTCCCGCCATACCTGCCTCTTCCCATTATGACCGAGATGGTCTGGCTCTGATGAGGAGACGTCTCCTTTCTCTATAAGACAATGAGACGATAGTGAGATTTTCAAGTTGTGTTTTGTGAAAGATTAGCATATAGGAAATGGAAAATGGAAATGATTACTGTTCATCATTTAACATAAATGATGGTGTGCTTCAATAGATGGCCTAGACATTGGTAGTTGAACATAGATCTTTTTAACATTTATATTTTATTGTGTTCTACTAATCTAGATGAAATGTTAATATATATTGCTAGTCCATGTATGATATGCCATACACTAAATAATAATAAATTACCATTCCTTTTCTTTGACAAAGTCCTTACTTTATGCTAAGAGTTTGAATGGTACATGATGGCTTACATGCTAATTCCAAGTTTATATTTACATTTTGTTAAATTCAGTATATTTTAAAAATTAAACTTACACAGGCAGTAAGAAAACACCACTATTTTCAGGGAAATGTGCTGTCAAGAATTTATGCGTGAGATTATTGGGTGAACTTCCTGATCTATGCTATTGAAGCATCATACTAAGTTGCCTGATTCCTTCTGTCAGTAGAAGCAACTAAATACACATGCAGCTTTCCAGCTTTATAGTTTGTCTTACCTTTATCATTTATTTAATGTTTCTTTCAGATTGGAATCCTTGGTTTCTTGATTTCCTGAAAAACCAGAATCAGAAGCAAATGATAAACTTAAATCTGAAATGGCGCAGTTAAAAATAAACAGTGACAGAGTGGGAAGGGACGTTATTTGAAAGGAAACATGTAATGTAAACATGTAATAGATATTATTATGACAGCCAGTTTGCAAGTGTGGTTGTATAGTCTAGGCTCTCTCTACAATCACTACATCCCGAAGTAAACCACAATAATTCATTAGCGCCCTATTTGATCTACCAATGTTTGTTTAGAAGCCAAAATCATCCCAAGTTGTAGAATACTTCCAAACCAAGCTGCATGACCATAAACAACCTTAAGAGCCTATTAAGTAGTTGATCTGGAAAATGTCCAATGAAACAAAATGGAAATTTAATGAAGTGACTTGAACTGGGCAGTAGATGGAATTGAAGTCTGTAAATGTAAAAGGAGAGGAGCGGAAAGGAATGAATTAGCTGTAGGAGCCAGAAAGCAAAGATTTCAGCTATGGAAAGAAAGAGGAACAAGAAGATAACTGTCATCCATAAATACTGAAACTCAAAAAAGAATTAATAATTTGAGGAACGCTTATTTTGAGCAAGAATACAGTTTGATTTTGGTTTTGCAAGAGGATATTTTTTTCCCGCCTGTATTTCTTTAACCTTTACTGAACGTGCTCATCCTTAGTGTGATAGCAGCCTTATTATAGTAGTCTATAATAAGACCTGATTCTCTGGGGAAAATGTATATTTCTTTAAATTGTTCATTTTGCCCACCAATAAAAGATGAATGTTTAAGTGAGAGCAAAACATAAAACAAAACTATAACACAATTGCATGCAAGATCCCACCTCATTGAGATTTTTCTGTTCATTCTTGCTTCCACAGAAATTGGCATACTGGCTAAGTCATATATTGAAACGGGGCAATTGATTCCTGATGACGTCATGACCCAGCTGATGCTAAGTGAGCTGAAAATACTAGATCAGAACCATGTGCTGCTGGATGGTGAGAGCTTGCGGTGTACCTTTTTGTAAATGAAAGGTAGTTTCCAGCTAGTGGACCCTATATGTTAAACATAGGATGTTGGTTGATGATAAGGTTTTGGCATGAGTCAAGGCATGAGCCAAGACTAACTTGAAGGCATGCACACACATATATCCAAGTTGGATTCTTAAGCATGGGCTATAAAAGAGCTTGGATCCAGTCATAGAAAAAAGATACAAAAGAAAAGTGTCAACATTTATATTACCAGAGCTTTGTTAGACAAAAGATGTAAAAGTCTGTTCAAGCCCCTGATACATTTTTGTCTGGATCATCTTGAGGGGCTTATTATAAAATTATTATCTGATAATAACCTTCTGAGCTATATACAGTAAATCAAGATGAAAAAATGCCAGATGAAGGCAATGGAAAGGAATATTGTCTCTTGGGAATTCTAAATTCTTTCTTTGATACCTGTTCAAGCAAGAGATAAAGCTTCATTGCCTAATTAAATGGTATTAAAGGGACTGTCATTCAGACAGCCAAGAGAAGCTCTCTGGACTGACTTTTTCCAAGTTAGGAAGCCTTCCAGTTACATGGCCTTTGACTGTCATAATTTCTTAAACAGTGTGGTTATTATTGAGAATTCTGCAACACTTTGCAAAATAGTCCGTGTGAGATGAGGTGGCCCAGGTTGTGATAGTTTTAAAGGATGAGAAAAAGCACCTTCCGTTGAATTCTGAAGCATATGCTTAGCGAACATAATGGTTAAATATGAACATGCTCCCAATACACCAAGGAGGAGGTGGATTTTGAGATCTGGTTAGATCCGACAATGGTTTGATTGAGTTTTAGTTGAAATGAAGTGTTACACAGAAACTATCAGGGTACTGTATTTTAAATGAAATGATGCAGCGCTATATGGGAATATTCCAAAATATATTCCATTTTTGGCACTTGGGTGTAAATGTTTCCAATTAATAAACAGGCCAAGCCATACTCAGTAAGAGAAAAGTGATGATACGTTAGCCGTAAACATCGGCAGATATGTAAGCCTGGTGTGCCTTGCCCAAACAGAATCCAAGTCGGAAAGGTAGACTAAAAATTTATTCTTTATTTATATATACAAGTAAAGAGGGCACCTCACCCATTTGAAGAGCCCCTTAGAAATGTGGAGAATCAATAAAGGAGAATATCTGTAGCTCAAGGTCGAAATGGGGGGGGGGTTCCTTGGTGCTCTTCAAGGTTGCTTGTTTTCTTGCAAATGTTTCATTACCCAAACTAGATTAGATTAGATTAGATTTAGAGTTGGAAGGGACCTTGTAGGTCATCTAGTTCAACCCCCCCCCCCGCTCAAGCAGGAGTCCCTACACCATTTCGGATAAATGGCAGTCCAATCTCCCTTTGAAAGTCTCAAGTGTTGGAGCTCTCACAACCTCCGCAGGCAAGCTGTTCCACTGGTTGATCGCTCTCACTGTCAGAAAGTTCCTCCTTATTTCCAGGTTGAATCTCTCTTTCCATCCATTATTCCTTGTCTGGCATTCTGGTGCTTTGGAAAACAGCCTGATCCCCTCCTCTCTGTGGTAGCTCCTCAGGTATTGGAACACTGTTATCATGTCACCCCTGGTCCTCCTCTTCACCAGACTGGCCATGCTCAGTTCCTCAGTTATCATCCTGGTTGCTCTCCTCTGCACTTTCTCTAGAGTTTCAATGTCTTTTTTTGTAGTGTGGTGACCAAAACTGGATGCAGTACTCTAGTTGTGGTCTAACTAAGGTTTTATAGAGTGGTAGATAACATAATCAGATAATGTTACCTAGCTTGGGTAATGAAAAGTCTGTAAAAGTCTGGACCGAAGCTCGGAGAGCACCAAGAACCCCTCATGTGGAGAATCGCTTTAACTTAAATCACTTCAATCATAAAGTTTAATCACTTCAATCATAAAGTTTAATCACTTCAATCATAAAGTGAATTCTTTTGCTGGTTAATATCATTTGATATATCTCTGATGCCGCACGCATGTAGCATGTAACTTCCCATAATTTCTTCGTATGTGCTTCTTAATGGTCATCTGCATATTCAGCAGGTCTCACATGAGTTTGCAAGTTACTAAAGTTCAAGTCCATGTACGTGGAAAAAAGAATCCTCGCCCTTGGCAAGTTTGAACTAGTTCTCTTATCAGGCTGTACTTGCGTAGCTTTCCTTGTTCCTTCAAGAACTAGCAACATTAATCAAAGAAACATTAAAGAACTAAAAACATGTTACTAAAGATTAAATATTAATGAACTAAAAACAAAGAGCTAGAAAAATTAATCAGAGACAGCCAGTTTAGTCTACTGGTTAAGGCACGTGGCTTGGAAGCAGAAGACTGTGAACAAGTACCACCTTAGTCATGAAGGCCAGCTGGGGTACTTTGATCCAGTTACTCTCTCTCAACCCAACCCACCTCACAGGGTTGTTGTTGTTGTAAATAGGAGGAAGAAGCTGTGTTGAACATGTTCACTGTCTTGGGTTGTTTATAAAAATAATGAAGGTGGGATACAAACAAACAAAATCTAATTACTGAAAACATTAATGAAAGAAACCCCACTCAGCTGCTGCCATCAGCTTGATTGGGCTCCATCTTACTGACAGCTCATTTCTGTGTCTTTAGCTATTTGCAATGGCATTTTGTTTTTTTCATAGGCTTCCCCAGGACTGTCCCACAGGCTGAATCGCTGGATAAGGTGTGCCCAATTGATACCGTGATTGCTTTAGATGTGCCTTTTGAGACCATCCAGCAACGTCTGACTGCACGGTGGATTCATCCTGCTAGTGGCAGGGTGTACAATCTTGAATTCAACCCTCCCAAAGTCTCCGTAAGTGGTGCCTATTTCTAGTGCAGCCATGCAAAAGCAAATATTGAAAGCTATCTGCTGTTCATGAATGTTCACCAACTTGTACATCGAATCCCATCATTTCCAGTCAGCTGCTGAGCTTGGCAAATATGTGCTAAATGTTGGCTGATCCTCTCTGTTGCTAACCCCTGAAAAAAAGTTCACTGTAATCAAAATAGAGTTGAGTTGTCTTTAAATTATTTATTTATTTATTTATTATGGTGTTCTTATATGCCGCCCAACTCCCGAAGGACTCAGGGCGGCGTACAACAGAAAAAAAATACAGGACACCAATTTATAAATAACACATTAAAATGAGATATATAAAAATTAAAAAACACAATATTTAAAATCATCAAATACCCATTCAATAACCATACATACTTGGGGTGAGCTTCAATGGTTTAAGCTCTACCCCCAGCCTGCAGGAAAAGCCATGTCTTGACAGCTTTTCGGAAGGCCAGCAGAGTGGGGATAGTTCGGGTCTCTGGGGGAAGTTGGTTCCAGAGCGCGGGGCCTGCCACAGAGAAGGCTCTCCCCCTAGGGCCCGCCAGGCGGCATTGCTTGGCCAACGGGACCTGGAGGAGGCCAACTCTGTGGGCCCTAACCGGTCGAAGGGAAGTATGAGGCAGAATGCGGTCCCGGAGATAACCTGGTCCTAAGCCATGAAGGGCTTTAAAGGTGGTGATCAGCACCTTGAATTGGACCCGGAGACCGATGGGCAACCAATGCAGCTGGCGGAGTATAGGTGTCACATGGGTGTACCTTGGCACACCCATCACAGCACGCGCAGCCGCATTTTGCACCAGCTGAAGTCTCCGGATACTCTTCAAGGGTAGCCCCATGTAGAGCGCGTTGCAGTAGTCCAAGCGCGAGGTGACAAGGGCATGAGTGACCGTGAGTAGAGCCTCCTTCTCCAAGCATGGCCGCAACTGGTGCACCAGGCGAACCTGTGCAAAGGCCCCCCTAGCCACAGCAGAAAGATGGTGATCCAATTTTAGCTGTGGATCTAGGAGGACCCCCAAGTTGCGGACCTGATCCGAGGGAGTCAGTTTTGCTCCCTCGAACACCAAGGAGGGGCAGTTGACATAGTCCTTAGGAGGCAGTATCCAAAGCCACTCAGTCTTGTCGGGATTAAGTCTGAGTCTGTTCCTTCCCATCCAGATCCTAATGTCGTCCAGGCACCGGCACATTACATCAACTGCCTCCCTGAAGTCAGACGGGGTGGTGATGTACAGCTGGGTGTCATCAGCGTACTGGTGGAAACACACCCCATGTCTGCGGATGATCTCCCCCAGTGGTTTCATGTAAATGTTAAACAGGATGGGTGAGAGAACCGACCCCTGAGGCACCCCACATGATAGGGGCCTAGGGGACGATCTCTGTCCTCCTGCTAACACCGACTGCATCCTATCGGCGAGATAAGAGGAGAACCACCGCAAAACGGTGCCTCCCACCCCCAACTCACCGAGACGATGCAGAAGGATACCATGGTCGATGGTATCGAAAGCCGCTGAGAGGTCAAGTAGCACCAGGATGGAGGAATTTCCCCCATCCCGGGCCCGCCAGAGATCATCCATCAGGGCGACCAAGGCAGTTTCTGTACTGTAGCCGCGCCTGAAGCCCGACTGATAAGGATCAAGATGATCTGTGAGGTAGGCTGGGATTAGTTCTGTGAGGTAGGCTGGGATTAGAGTTAAGAGTTGTTTCTCTTCTGTTGTGATGAGTAAACTATTAAAATCATAGCTGACATGATTTAACGATATCTGGACAACTATGTTTAGTTGGAAAATTGCTCATCTTTTGCAATCATCGCAATGTAAGGACATAAATTGGCACTTTTCACTTCCAGAAACTGTATATACTATTGGTAATTAAAAAGGAAATAAAAGTATCAGCCTGCTGGGTCAAGAAGCTTTTGATGCTGGGCCTCAGACTTAAAAATAAAAGTCATTTTAAAATGGCTGAAATAAACTAACATGAGATTTCAGTTATTATTTTTTTTAGCAATATTCCTTTGGGGATTTTGTGGAGATTTTAAAATGTTGCAGATGCTACAGGACAGCCTGCTGAGAGTGTCATATTATTTTTTAAATTTTTAATTAAAAGGCAGAGTAAGAATTGTTAGTGATGACATTTGAGCAACATTTTCATTAAGAGTATTTTAATCAGACTGTTAATAGCTTTTATATTTTTTAAAGTGACAGAAAATCTAGAAACAGACAATTTCCCTTATAGGTATGTCAGTAATGCCTCCATAAAGCCATTCTAGTTGAGTCCATAACTTGATTTTTTTTAACCAACTTTTGTTTTTATATTCTTGTACATACAATAATAATTGTTACGAGGGGGTGAGGTTTGTCCCAAAGAACCGTGAACCTGTTCACATGCAAACGCACTAGGGCTGAAATAAAACTGACAGAGGAGTCTTGTAAAAATATACTTTACTAAAAACATTAAAAAGGACTTATGTCTTTAAAACACATCAACTAACAAACACTTTGTCTTCACTAGCTGAAGCCAGGCGGTCTCCCTAAATTCCTCTCCTGCAATACTGAAACCAGTCCTCTTAACCCTTTCCAAAGGGAAAGGAAAAACTAACACAATACTAAGTAGGTTTAGGATTGATACATCATTGAGGCAGTGGAAAGCGGCAACATAGGCTTCTCGGCAATGGTGAGTGAGAGAGTCCTAAGTCAATCACCTGTAGAGATGATCTAATCAGCATCGTGGCTTGAAGCTCCTGGCAGGGCAGTTCTCCAACTCTCCCTCTTGGTTGTAGCTCCAGCAGCAGCAGCAACAGCAGATGCTAGCTTGCAGGCACAAACTAGCTTGCATACTCAGTTCAGCAAAGGCAAGCTTTCTTCTCTCTGGCTTTCTGGCTCTGAGCTTCAGCTCTTTAGCTCAGGCATTTCAGTGACTTGTTTCAGCTCATCTTCTCTGGCTTATTCAGCTCTTGGTTTGCTCTCGTCGTAGGGCGGCAGCAGCAACTAACAGCAGGCAGCAGGCTCCCACTTATATAGTAAATCAGTAAGCAATTAACTAGGGCGGGGAAGGCTTATAGTTAATTGCAAGGCAGAGTTTGGCCTGTTTGAATCTTTGTGGTTTGTAGCTAATCTGATAGCCACAGCAACCCTGACAATACTCTTGACAATAATGTTTTTTAGAAATCAGCAGTGATCAAACTTTGTAATAATAGTAACAATGTTAGCACACATTAAGAAAGATTGGACACATCTTTTTGAAAGATCATGTCATACAATACAGCCTTTTAATTGCCATAGAAACCATCATTGTCTCCTGCCCAATATTTTAAATCTGTCTCTTAATTGCTGAAGAGATTTCTTGGACTATTGCACGGGTGCTGACTATTAATTTATTAAATATAAAGAATACCGCCTGTTACATGATGTGCTAGCTTCTGTGATAAAAATGTAGGTAGGAGTAGCAGCTTATAGCATAACTCAAAAACCAGAGAGCCTGCAGATTCCATAGAACCGTGATGGCGAACCAAATCTGAGGCTACGCGAGGCGTTGCCCTATGTCAGCTCCAGTGCGCATGCGCATGCTGGCCAGCTGATTTTCGGCCTTGAGGAAGCCATTTTTGCCCTCACCAGGCTTCAGGGAAGTCTCCTGAAGCCTCCAGTGTGCGAAAAACAGCCCAATGGGCAAACTGGAAGTCTGTTTTTCTGAACTTCCGGTTTGCCCGTTGGGCCATTTTTCGCACTCTGGAGGCTTCAGGGAATGTGCGTATGCGCAGTGTGGCACGTGTGGGGGGGTTGTGTGCTGGCACATGCGTGCACTAGCGCACGCACACTCCTATTTTTGGCACGCAAGAAGAAAAAGTTTCACCATCACTGCCATTTAGAAGAAAACTTACAAGTGTATAAACTGCTATCGTTCTTAATAGGGAACTTTCCTTTTGCCATAAACAGGGCCGTGATGATCACACAGGGGAGCCTCTTGTTCAGCGTGATGATGATAAACCGGAAACAATTATGAAGAGATTGAAATCTTATGAAGCAGAAACAAAACCTGTCCTGGAGTATTACCGGTAAGCACATTTCAGTGTGCAATATTTAGTCTAATACTTTCTCTTTAACATCTCTGCATCAATTTAGGGATGTTTCAGATGTGCTACGCAAACAGTGAGAAAGGAAGCCTAAGCATGGATTTTTGTTTTCTAACTCATGGAGTGGTTTAGGAGAAAACAGAGAAGCTGTTATGGAGTCTGTGTTTACATCTGAATCTGTATAACTAAGAACCAATTAAGCTGAGATTAAGTTTGCTTATAATCACCCAGGTGCGCCTCATGACTGTATATTGATTTTGCATCCTTTTAATCCCTTTTTAAGTCCTGCCTGCATGCTCTATTATGAAGAACAATACTATCATCTCCTGTCTTTGCACTCTTACCAATAGTTCTTCCTCCATGCTCACGTTTGATTATATCCATGCTTTCATATTTTCAGAGGGAGTCTTTTGATTTTGTATTAGTAGAAAGAGAGGCATTTTGATACAGTGATTAAAAGCACTGGACTAGAAACCAGGAGACTCTGAATTCTAGTCCTGCCTTAGGCATGAAGCTAGCTGAGTGGCTTGGGGCCAATCACTCTCTCTGAGCCCTAGGAAGAAGGCAATTGCAAACAAATTCTGAAAAAATGAGATGACTTTTCCATATATCACATCTGGAATAAAAACTTGCTTGAAGACCCCAAAGGGGGAAAAGAGAACTAAGAAACATCTTGCTTTCTCTCATTGCTGCCTGTACAGGTAATCATCGACTTACAATCGTAATGGAGCCTGTCCGTTACAGTCGTAAGTTGTGATTATTCCACAGCAGATCACCATGTGACCAGACCTGTTTTTATGGCTTTTTGTGGCATACCCATTGTTCACTATGCACTGTTTTTGCCAAAAAACAGAAGTAAATGCCGGTTTTCAGCAAAAATGTCATAACGTAGTCAGATGACTCTGAGCTGCTGCAGATGGCTGTCAATTCAGGCCAGTTGCCAAGTGCTCACCATGCAGTCACATGACCATGGGGAAGGATGGCCATCAGAACTTTGGAATGGGTACTTGGGGGAGTCCATTATAACTTTCTAAGGCCACTAAGTCACCAGTCATAAGTCAAGGAATTGTTGTGAATTTAGATATCTGTTCTTTTTTGTTGCTATTGTGTCCATTCTGAGTGAGTTAGAATTAAAAGAGGAAAAATGCCCAGTGGCCTAGAGCAGTGTTTCCCAACCTTGGCAACTTGAAGATATCTGGACTTCAACTCCCACAATTCCCCAGCCAGCGATTCTGGGAGTTGAAGTCCAGATATCTTCAAGTTGCCATGGTTGGGAAACACTGGCCTAGAGGACAAAGGATATTGAAAATGGAACAAACATGACAAGACAGTACAATTATTCCTGTCATTTCATAACTGGGATGAGAGTGGATAAATTTAAGGAATGTGTTCTTGCGGAGTTCTTCTGTGTCATAGGTGTATTCTGTAGGAAAGGTATTTTAGAGCAGCGGTCTCTAACCTTTTCTGCTTTGTGGACTGGCGGGGTGGGAGCGAGGGAATGGTTCCACGCGAGCAGTGGATCACATATTTGCACATGCAGCTCCATTAACGTACCTGCCACTCAGATAAATGGAGTTTCCCGCATGAGCGCCGCCGCTTGCTCAAATGGAGCTTCCTGCACGAGTACCCGCTGCTCGTGCAAATGGAACTGTGCATGCTCACCCACCACTTGCATGCCATGGTTTTGAATGGGCCATGGCCTGGGGATTGGGGACCCCTGCTTTAGAGTCAAATCAACCCTGTTATGGAGTCCCTTGCATTTGTGTAGCACCAAAACAATATTGCATGAATACTGTGCTGAGAACCAAAACAGGACTTGGCCAATGGTTATAGTAACGTCTGTCATTTCCTAACCAGCCCCTGCAAGATGATTGCTACTGAAAAATGGTTATTATTATTATTTCTTGGTTATCAACTGCTCACTGAGGCAATAGCTTTATGACTGTATCCTGTGTTTTTATCTTCCCGAAGTTGCTGGTTACTCCATCAGCAGGGATGTTTTCAGTTGTGGTTTATTATTTTACTGATGATTAAAGTTATACTTTGTCTGTTTGGATAAACAGTCAAGAAGGTTTGCAGCCATTAAAATATATCTTAGAAAACACAATCATAAAGTGCTGAAACTGTATCATTAAACTTTGCAAAAAAGACACATTTTGGATGTTTTCCTAAACCTTGGGAGAGAAGACTAAACACAGCTCTTAGGAAGGGAATGCCCTCCGTGATCTGGAAGCTGTACAAGAGAAGGGCCTTTCCCACATGCCAGATAATCCAGTTTCTGACTGCAAGGCCATCTTCAAATGTCTGTCTCCTGCTGAGCCAAGTAACGTGTCCTAAGTATAGACTTCAGGCACATATTATTTATTTATTTATTTATTTATTTATTATTTATTATTTGGTTCTTCTATGCCGCCCTACTCCCGAGGGACTCGGCGTACAACATTGTACAAGAACACTGAATAATAAACATCGATTAAAACAATGTTAAAAAATTAAAAAAGTTAAAAGAAATATTCACCACCAAACATACTGGGGGGGAGCTCATATGGAACTAGTCTCAACCCCCTGCCTGCAGGAAGAATGCGGTCCCGAAAGGACTTGATGCAAATTAAGAATTAATGCAAATTACCGTATTTTTCAGAGTATAGGACGCACCTTTTTACCCCAAAAAAGAGGGTCAAAAACTGGGTGCGTCCTATACTCCGGATGTTGCATTAGGCCACTGCCGGACCGGATGTTGCATTATGGTCTGCTGCCCCAAACAAAGCCGCTTCCGCTGCTGCTAGCCGCCACCACCGCCGGACTACGGGAAAGCCGCCGGCGGCAGACCATAAAAAAGCTGCCGCGGCTGCCCCAAACAAAGCCGCTTCCGCTGCTGCTAGCCGCCAAAATTGCCCCAAACAAAGTCGCTGCTGCTGGCCGTCACCGCCGCCACCGCCAGACCACGGGAAAGCCACTGCCGCCGTTGCTGGCCGAAGCTGTTCCCGAGGTAGCTACGGAGCTGCCGCCGCTGCTGCTGCCCAAAGCGAGCCACCTGACAGCTTTGAAGACCTGCTGGCCGAAGCCTGTTCCCGAGGCAGCTACGGAGCCACCGCCGCTGCTGCTGCCCAAAACGAGCCACCTGACAGCTTTGAAGACCAACTTCCAGGTTTGCTGTGGGGCTTGTGGACTTCAACTCCCAGAATTCTTCCTCCAGTCATGCTAGCTCAGGAATGACTGGAGGAGGAATTCTGGGAGTTGAAGTCCACAAGTCTTAAAGCTGTCAAGTTTGAAGACCCTTGCCACCCCTAACCCAGGGTTCTTCAAACTTGGCAACTTTAAGACTTGTGGACTTTAACTCCCATTCCTGAGCTAGTATGACTGGAGAAGGAATTCTGGGAGTTGAAGTCCACAAGGCTTAAACTTGCCAAGGGGGTGCAAGGGTCTTTCAAACTTGTGGACTTCAACTCCCAGAATTCCTCCTCCAGTCATACTAGCTCAGGAATTGGAGTTGAAGTCCACAAGTCTTAAAGCTGTCAAGTTTGAAGACCCCTGGGTTAGGGATGCAAGGGTCTTCAAACTTGGCAAGACTTTTTACAACCATGTACACTTTTTACAAACTTCAAACTTGACAGCTTTAAGACTTGTGGACTTCAACTCCCATTCCTGAGCTAGCATGACTGGAGGAGGAATTCTGGGAGTTGAAGTCCACAAGTCTTAAAGCTGTCAAGTTTGAAGTTTGTAAAAAGTGTACATGGTTGTAAAAAGTGTACATGGTTGTAAAAAGTATTCTGCTACACTGGTATTTTATTAAATAATATATTACTATACCATTTGGTTCAGAATACTTTTTTCCTTTTTTTCCTCCTCTAAAATCTAGGTGCATCCTATATTCTGGTGCGTCCTATACTCCGAAAAATACGGTATATTAAGAAAGCAATATAGCTTGACAGGTCCACTATGAACGAAGCAATAGGCTTGAAGTAAGGGAAGGCCAAAAGAAAACATGGGAACAGTTTGTAAAGCTGAGGTAGGTTTTAATGCTACTTAATAAAAGAGAGCAAAAGCAAGTAAGGCAATCCTCGACTTACGAGTTTGTTTAGTGACCATTTGAAGTGACAATAGCACTGAAAAAGTGACATGACTTTTTTATACTTAAGAACCGCTGCATGGTCACGTGATCAAAATGCAGCTGCTTGGCAACTGACCCATATTTATGACAATTGCAGTGTCCCGGGGTCATGTGATCACCTTTTGCGACCTTCTGACAAGCAAAGTCAATGGGGAAGCCAGATTCACTTAACAACTGTGTTATTAACTTAACAACTGTTAGCAGTATTACAGTATTTGAGGAGCTGCCACACAATAAGTTGAGGGTCAACTTATTTTCCAAAGCACCAGAAGGCAAGACAAGAAACAATGGAGGGAAACTAATCAAGGAGAGAAGCAACCTGGAATTAAAGAGAAACTTCCTAACAGTGAGGTCAATTAATCGGTGGAACAGCTTCCTTTCAGAGATTGTAGGTGCTTTATCACTTTAAGAAAAGACTGGACAGCCATCTGTCTGGAATAGAATAGAATAGAGCAGAGTTGGAAGGGACCTTGGAGGTCTTCTAGTCCAACCCCCTGCCTAGGCAGGAAACGTACACCACTTCAGACAAATGGTACAGGATCTCCTGCTTCAGCAGGGGCGGCTGGATTAGACGACCTCCAAGGTCCTTTCCAGCTCTATTCTGATTAACTGCAGTGATTCACTTAACAGCTGTGGCATGAAAGATTGTCAAACAAGGCAGAACTCACTTAACAAATGTCTCTTAGCAACAGAAACTTTGGGCTCAATTATGGTCATAAGTCAGGGACTACCTGTATGCATTTTATAAAAGTTTGTATACATGTAGCCTAGAATCTTACCTTTTTTTTGTCCAATTGATCTCCCATACTAGACTCTCAGAAGCTAAGAGTTGAGAGAAAAACTGTTAATGTTGCAAATAACTAATGTACCTCTTCTCTTCTCTCTAGCCAAAAAGGAGTGCTGGAATCTTTTTCTGGAACAGAGACCAACAAAATCTGGCCTCATGTTTATCGTTTCCTCCAAACGAAGCTGCCTGAAGTGAGCCAGAAGGGGACTGCTACTCAAAGCTGAACATGATTCGTTTTACTAATACATGGAAACTACTAATATATGGCTAACTATCCAGTTGCTAGCAATCTTTGAAATCATAAAAATTCAGCTTGATATATAGCTGTCTGAAATCTGTAAAATGACCATATTTTAGTTCTGTGCCAAAATCTGGTAGGATGATCTACTGCTAGTTTTTTGTACTGGGTATACCTGGATTTTGTAAAATGTATTTAATAATAAACTCATTTTTAGCAACATTTAGTTAAAATATCCATGGAGTTTGTCAAGAAAAGGATAGCAGATTAAAATCAATCCCATTTTGAGAAGGACAAATTCATGGCAATATTTTCCCACATAGCCACCAGGCCAGGACTGGGCAAATGAAAAGCCAAGTGTATTCCTCCAAGCCATCTCTTGTCACACTTTCTGAAAATTGGTTGCAGTTTTATGAAAATTGCAGATAGGAAACATGAATTAACATACAACATAGAGTATTAACGTAGAATAGATTTAACCTGGTTTAAAGAAAATGCAAATCCTCAAGCTTTTAGGTGGTCGAAGGAAAAAAATCCAGAAAATCCCATGATTTTCCTCCTTCCAAAAACCAGCCGTGCCTTTGGCACTCAAGTCACCCAAAGAGTGCTAGGTATATTGCCTATCAGTATAATGGACATATAGATCATCTGGTTTTCATTTAAAGAGCAGGGGGTTGGACTAGAAGACTCCAAGGTCCCTTCCAACTCTTGTTATTGTATTCTAATTACAAATGGTAAGCTCAAAGTAGAAGTCCTTAGCAGCTGGGAAAGGTCACAAAGATTTAAGGTAGATTACAAGATCAAAACAATATGGGCCAGCCAGCCCATGTTGGCTTATAGCAGTTAATGTGAAAAAGAAAGCAATGCATTCCCATGCCAACTGCCCTTTCATGAGATGGTTCTACACCATACATTCCTGAACAGAAACGTGCTTCCTCTATTAAAATCATGATTCTGGATAGTCTCAAGTCATGATTAAATCAAACACATTACAGCAAAAGTACATTTATTTTATTAATAGCAACTTATATTTTAATTCCAAACTTCATATGGGGCAATCTTAAATTTACAATATATTTCAGACCATGAAGCAAAATTTGCCACGTTGCCCCTCTTCTTAAGGCTTTGGAAAAATGCTCTGTAGCAGTGGGGAGGGCCAGATGTATGGACTTCAACTCCCAGAATTCTCAGCAACAGCCAGGCTGGCTGGGTAATCACAAGAGTTGGTCTGCACTCCTGGTAGTTTCCAAGATTTGGAGTCACTGCTTTAGAACAATCTAATGAAGTCACAAGGCAAATTGGCTAGAACTCAGGTAAATCAGCAGTTCTCACTTTTCCCCTCAACCAAGTGCTTGAAATATATAGGGTGGCTATGGATCTCTGAAAATGGTTTATTCTATAAATCAAAAGGACAAACATAACTCATATTTCAACAAATGTAATCTTGCCTTTAATGAATACACCTTTTTAATAAGCAAAGGACTATGATGCCAGTATTTTTGTCAGTTTTAGCTTTGATCAGCGTCACTGTTCATACTCCTTCTGTATTTGACTTTGAAAACAGCAAAAAATCAAAATCCCATCCCACACAGGTAAAAAGCCTTGCTTAAAACAGCCTCTGCTACCCTAAATGCCAGTCAAATGGAGGGAAAAATTCAGAATGCAGACCTGACGTCATCTGTCTCAGAACAGAACAAAGTTGCTCATAGGCTTTAGTTTCAGAATCTTTGGATTATACAACAGCTGTAAAAAAAACATATTAATGAAATGATCAACAAAACAAACATGATTGTGAAAAAACATATTAGGATGAGAAGGTGAATACAGAGACAGAATGGAAAAATCACAGGCAAAACAGTGTTGTCAGATAAAACACAATTCTTAACTTGTATCAGTTTAATTCTTTCTTTAGATATGCCCAGAACAATTCAAAGATGAGTATTATGGCCCAACTCATTTTGCAAGCCATCTAACTAGCAATTTTTAGTGGCCAGATTTTGTACTTGTTATTTTTTCACCTCAAAAATTAAAATGTCTACACTCCTTGTCTTAATCAGATTGCTAGAAAAATAGGTACAAACTCTCACTAGACAGCTATGGCTATTTTTCTATACTCAGTGGATGGCCGAATGTTTACATAAAACAGAGCCAACTTCTCTTCTGCCGGATTACTCTCTTGCTTTAAGAATTTATTTCCAGCTCAATTACCATCTTAGAAATAAGCTGAGTTCAGAACATTCTTTCTAATAACAGAGTATTAGCTAGATGAAGTTGGATACTGCTTTCTCATGTACACTTAACATTTCATGCAAAAAAAAAAAGTTCTACTGACTTTAATATTCTTGTTGCTCCCTTGTTCTTCTCAAATTTGGTCTCATATTTGCCACTGATTCTGCAACGTTAGGTTAAAACCACAGTAGTAATACAGGTAGCTAAAGCCATTGCACAAACTTGTTGCTGATTTACTGTGTTAGGATTGGTCTGAAATTCTAAACAATGCAACTCAACCTATCCACAAGATGGAGAATTTTTTTCTATTGCTTTCATTAAAACTGTAAAAAAAATAAGTAAAAATGTAACTATTTCAGCCCACTTGCATCTAAATTAGAATTCCATTGGAAAATTTCAGGAGACTGCTTTTGCCAATCTTGCAACACACTATATTTGCTATATTAGATTATTTATGGGGGAATTCAGATAGAACCTCACCACTCCCATGCTCCAATGAAGTGAGATTTAATTTTTTGAAAGAAATATTGATTAGTTTTGCTTCAACCTCCCTAATTTTGTTCTACTTGAATTTAAAAAAATACTATTTTTTTGTTTTTCTGCTTAAATCACTAGGGGCTTTTTTTCCTGCATGCTCCAAATTACTTTGCCTACAGATTAATTTTCCCAAGAGCAGACCTAACAGAAAAGAAATCCAGTTTTTACTCCCAACCATATTTTTCTATTCTCACAGAGATGAAAACATGACCATGCAAAAGTACCTAGAAATACAGAAAGAGAGGCCACAAATATGAAAAGTATAAAAGGTGATCTCTAAGAAAGTATATTACAAGTATGTTACAATGTAAGCAACCATTTAAAAACAGTACTGGCTGAACTTAAAAGAAGCAATGCTTCAATACAATTCTCCACTTCTCAAGACTTATTTCCTCCATTCCGTTATTCTGTGAGCATAATCAACCATCATTTCTCACTCAATTACAAATCAGAATCACACATTATTGTCTCAACCTAAAAAGATCTGATTGAATTGTAATATATAATGTCTGCATAAATTAGGGTCTTAAAATGGGATTTTCAGAATTAGTTTTTTGCAAATAAGATTCTCTATGTTACACAGTTAGTATCATCAAGGCCTTTCTGATCTTTTGTCAACTGAACAAATTTGTTAAAACCAGAGTTCATCATAATGAAAATAACCAAGACCCAAGTCACACATCACCAGTTTCTCGTTAGCCAATTCTAGCATGGATATTCCCTTGCTATGCCATGGTTTCAGGGAGTTGCTAGTGCATAAAACTACTTTTCAATCAACCACTGAATATGAATTTAAAAACAGTGTCTCATCTTGACCTTTCTTTCTGGATTAGATTTTCAGAAATGTGAAATAACTAATCATGATTTACTCTTATGAACACCTATTTGAAGCTATTATGGGGAACATCCAGAATGATAGAGCAGCCTCTACACTTATGGCATTTCAAGAAGGAAGCACACCCCACCCCCATTCATAGTACTAAGTGAGACCTGGAGAGATTATGGCTTGCTTTAATCAGAAAATTTACATGAAATTGCATTCAATACAAAAAACATGACCCAAAAGGAACTTTGTCAATTCTGGGAAGATTGTGTGAGTGAGTTGAGACTTGGTTATTTTTACCTCAGTAGTTCCCACTGTCAATATTCAGTTTAAAGGAGAGAATTTTAGGAGGGTAAAGAAATCAACAAAGCCCTAGTCAATCACGTCACTTTTATCTTGCATATCAATATTGCTTCTTAGGGACTTTATCGTAGGCAAGTATGTTTTTGGATAGAATCTACAAATCCTTCCTTACTCTAGAGATGATGTGCTTCAAGACTACTCATTGAATGCAATTATGTACTGACAGCATTTACAAAGTTGTATTTTAACATAGTGCTACATCAAGGGTGATTAATTCAGAAACAAATGGATAGGATAGTAGAAAAAAATGTTTTACAGTATTTTGGGCTTTGTAAACAATTTATAAGAAAAGATTTACACAGTCTGATCTAAATGACAACATTTCAGAACCAAGTCTGTACCAAAGTAATTTCATGGCTATTTGGTTTGTTTGGTTTTAAAATAGTCACTGATTATTTATTTTGAGGCATTCAACAGTTTACCAAATAAAAGATTGTAAGCTCAGAACTGGGAGGGGGGGATCAGAATTTGGCACCTGATGAAACACTCAGCAGTGGCTGATGTTTGTCATATTGTTCTCATTTCCAAGATTATGAAAAGTTAAACTTTGCGACATATGCAGATCTATCTCCAGAAATACTGGTTGTAATTCCACTATGGCCTCTTACACATCAAGATATGTAAGAATCAAAATAAAATACAGAAGGCTCTCGTTCAGAAACAGTAAAAAACATCCCTGTAGTATAACTGGCTAGTGCTTTTGTGTGAGCCATCTAGAGATGCACACCGATAGTAATAATAGATTTATTGCTTTCTGTGATGAAATCAAATTTGAATGCCTAGGATGCAAGCAACAGAACACATTACAATGATCTTTAGTATCCACAGCAAGTCTTGGGTAGTATCTAATAAGATTAAAGCAGATTCCTAAAGGAATCAATTGTAAACATTGCAACTGTGCAGATTTCTCATACTTTGATTTCTAAAATTAAAAGGCAAGATTTTAGCAGTAGCAGAAAACGTAGTTTCACATTCAGCAAATTACAAGAACATCCCTTTCTTAAAAGTAAGAAACACAGGAAGAAAGATAGCAGCACATTTGTTTTTCAAAGAAAATGATGTGTGTTTCTGCCTTACTCTCTCTCCAAAAGCTCAAAACAAAACAATTCCCCCCCTCCATTGAAAATAAAGTGCAGCACCCATAAAAAGAAGTCTTAAGAAAATTGCCGTCTTCTTCTCTTGGAAAGAAGTGTACTTGGCTTCAGTCTTAAGAGTACTATACTGTATCCATCATTTTAGCTTCTTCTTCCTCTCTGTGTACCACTAACCCCTGCAAACTGCAGCCTTGGAGCGATTCTGCATTCTGCAACGAAGAGCACACACAGGTCAGAAATCATTTTCCGAAAAACATTTAATTTAAATATTTTCTTTGCTGCAGCTTTGCATTTTTTTTACACTATGGGTGGGACACGTGGACACTTCACTCAAGATTCATTGCCATCACATCTCAAACTATACTGGATTAAAGGTAGATAAGCTAATTTCCACAAGGAATGGAACCCTCCTGAGATTATGCTACTCAAATTCCTGCCTGTGATTTCCCACCAAAAGCCAGCAATGAATGAAAATAACACTTAAAGCTTCTGAATGCTTCTATTTATTTATTTATTTATTACGGTTTTCTTATATGCCGCCCAACTCCCGAAGGACTCAGGGCGGCGTACAACAGAAAAAGATACAAGAATCACCAATAATAAATGTTAGATTAAAAACAAATATAAAAATTAAAAATTCATATTAAAAAAACCATCCAACAATCAGACATGCCTGGGGGAGAGCACAGATGGATTAGGCTCCACCCCCAGCCTGCAGGAAGAGCCATGTCTTGATGGCTTGCAGGAAGGCCAGCAGGGTGGGGATAATTCGGATCTCTGGGGGAAGTTGGTTCCAGAGCACGGGCCCCCCCCATAGAGAAGGCCCTCCCCCTAGGGCCCGCCAGCCGGCATTGCTTGGCCGACGGGACCTGGAGGAGGCCAACTCTGTGGGCCCTAACCGGTCGGAGGGAAGTATGAGGCAGAATGCGGTCCCGGGGATAATCTGGTCCTAAGCCATGAAGGGCTTTAAAGATGATGATCAACACCTTGAATTGGACCCAGAGACCGATGGGCAACCAATGCAGCTGGCGGAGTATAGGTGTCACGTGGGTGTACCTAGGCACACCCACCACAGCACGCGCAGCCGCATTTTGCACCAACTGAAGTCTCCGGATACTCTTCAAGGGTAGCCCCATGTAGAGCGCGTTGCAGTAGTCCAGGCGGGAGGTGACAAGGGCATGAGTGACCGTGAGTAGAGCCTCCTTCTCCAAGTAAGGCCGCAACTGGTGCACCAGGCGAACCTGTGCAAAGGCCCCCCTAGCCACAGCCGTAAGATGATGGTCCAATTTCAGCTGTGGATCTAGGAGGACCCCCAAGTTGCGGACCCGGTCCGAGGGAGTCAGTTTCGCTCCCTCGAGATCCAAGGAGGGACAGTTGACATAGTCCTTAGGAGGCAATATCCAAAGCCACTCAGTCTTGTCGGGGTTGAGTCTGAGTCTGTTCCTCCCCATCCAGATCCTAACGTCGTCCAGGCACCGGCACATTACATCAACTGCCACACTGAAATCAGACGGGGTGGTGATGTACAGCTGGGTGTCATCAGCATACTGATGGAAACACACCCCATGTCTGCGGATGATCTCCCCCAGCGGTTTCATGTAAATGTTAAACAGGATGGGCGAGAGAACCGACCCCTGAGGCACCCCGCATAAAAGGGGCCTAGGGGACGATCTCTGTCCTCCTGCTAACACCGACTGCATTCTATCGGCGAGATACGAGGAGAACCACCGTAAAACGGTGCCTCCCACTCCCAACCCGCCGAGACGATGCAGAAGGATACCATGGTCGATGGTATCAAAAGCCGCTGAGAGGTCAAGTAGCACCAGGATGGAGGAATTTCCCCCGTCCCGGGCCCGCCAGAGATCATCCATCAGAGCGGACAAGGCAGTTTCTGTACTGTAGCCGCGCCTGAAACCCAACTGATAGGCATCTAGATGATCTGTTTCATCCAAAAGTCGTAGAAGCTGAGTAGCCACCACCTTCTCCACAACTTTCCCTAAAAAAGGTAAGTTGGAGACAGGACGATAGTTCTTCAAATCAGCTGGATCCAGGGAAGGCTTCTTCAGGAGGGGTCTCACCACCGCAGCTTTTAACGACTGCGGTACGGATCCCTCCCCCAAAGAAGCGATGACCACCGCCCGGATCCAGCCACGTGTCACCTCCCTGCTGGCCGAAACCAGCCAGGAGGGGCACGGGTCCAATAAACAGGTGGAGACACCCATCGCCCCCACGGCTCTGTCCACATCCTCGGGAGAAACAGGCCCAAACTCTTCCCACAACGATGGACTAAGACTTGCCCCTGGCAACTCCATGGACTCTGCCCAGCCAGAGTCCAGGTTCGACCGGATCTGAGCGACTTTATCCGACAGAAACTCTGCGAATTCCTCAGCTCTACCTTGCAAGTGTTCCTCGCTCCCCCCTTTGGCAAGGAGGGAGCGAGTCACCCTAAACAAGGCGGCTGGGCGAGAATCTGCGGACGCAATAAGAGCGGAAAAATGGGATCGTTTTGCTGCCCCTATCGCCACTAAATAAGATCTGATGTAAATTCTTAATAGTGTTCGGTCAGATTCGGTTTTGCTGGACCTCCAGCGGCGCTCCAGACGTCTCTTCTGGCGTTTCATCTCCCGGAGCTCCTCGGTGAACCAGGGAGCTTTCCGGGATCCACTGCCGCGGAGAGGTCGCAAAGGCGCAATTCAGTCTAAAGCTCCTGATGCTGCGGTGTTCCAGGCAGTCACCAGGGACTCAGCCGAATTGTGTACCAGGGTTTCAGGTATTTCCCCAAGTTCCCTCTACCCATGTCTTCAATATTATAGTCCTTCACAAAAACAAACTGGAAAAGGAGGAATAAGTAAAAAAATCTCAGAAAGAGAGGGCTATCACAGCACCATTCTCCTGCTCCCTTTAGTTCTTCATAAGGGAAAATATATTCAAAAGTTTGGCCGCATCCCACAAAGAGCTTTCTTGACTTTGTGAATCAAGTATGAATTTCTTTCATGTATTACTGCTAAGCAAGTAACTGCTCTTTTAAAAAATAATAAAATTATTTTAGCACAGGAACTGGTTATATAACAGGAACTGACACAACACCCCAAGAAACTATGTCAGGGAATGAGAGTCTGAGCAGAGATTACAATGGCAGGCACTAGACATATGTTATGTGAGGAATTCCTCTGCCAGCTGTTCTGGAAATAGTCCTGCTCAATATTTTAATCAGGCACATTAGCTTATGAAACACGCACACAGTGAAGATGGCAGCTGGAGAGCTATAGCTTAACTGAATCATCCAATGAACTAAACTAACTGGAAAAAATTGCCCAATTCACTGTAACGGTTAGAATGATTGGCTTCTTGCTATAATAGGCAACTTTGTAGTAACCAGAAGTCACACTTAAAAAACAGTGGAAAATACTGCAAAAGGGAGACCAGAGATAGAAAAACGCCAAGGCAAAATGTTTTTGTAATAGATAAATAAATGTAAACATTAGCGTTTGTTCTTTTCATTCAACCTACTTGGTGAAATGATATATATTAATTACTTAACAGTAATTAAGCGAAGGCTTTCTACCATGGGCTGTGAGAAGGAAGTAATACAAAGTAATACAAAGAAGAAGATGCGAAGTAAAGATTTTTTTTCTTGATACTCCAATAGTAAACACAATTAAATAAAAGCTACCTGAGGTGCAAGTCCACCTATACAATTCAGATCATTGTGAAATAAAGGATTCTGAACAGGCATAGCTTGACAATTCTGAGATTGTGAACAAATCCTCACTCTTGATTTGAATGCTTCCAGTTCATTTTTAAAAGCTTCCAAATAGCCTTCATCCCCTGTCTGTCAAACAAATACAAAAGCAATTAAATAACCTTACAATTTAATTTTAAATATTTTGTGCTAAAAAATCAGACATTGCAGCCAAGCAGACTAGAGTTAATCATGGAATCTATATCATTCGGATAAACGTAGATTTTTACATTTTTCACATTTGCTTTTGTTCCATGTAGTTTTTTTTATTACTTTGGCTAATCATAGTGGAGGATTAATCAGTGACAGATATTCAAATCCTGATGAAAGTTATTCAAACAATGTAGTTTATAACACAAGCATTCTTCTTCCCCTCCACATCATTTATACTACAGTTCCCATAATTTTCATCAACATAGCCATTCTGGAGGATGTAAGAATGGGATAAATTGCCACATGAAGGAAAATACCATCTAATGACTCCTTTCTTTCTCAATCTTAGGATACCATTAGACTTGCAAACTATAGTAAAATCTTTGTCATACCAAATTTGTTAACGGTAGATATAGAAATATTTTAAAATACTGAACTGTGCTCAACTGCAATAGATACAATTAACCTCTCTCAATATTTCTCTTTTAACTTTTCTCTGTAATGTGTAATTGTATATTGCAAATGAATACATCCAATCTGACCATCCATAAATAGTAAGCGCTGCTCACAAAGCAAATTTCTCCCCCTCCTTATAATCTTTTCAACAGGATGGACACTCATTTTTTTGCCACTCTCTGATTCATATTATGTGAAAATAGCATTCATATTTTCATATATAATTTAGGAAATAATCTTACATACACTTAATCTATTAAATACAAAACAGTATCAAAATGAGTCCCTACAAAGGTGAAGAATCTTTAGAATAGTTTTGGATTGTGCTTGAGGAAGTGAAAAGAGATAAGGAGTTAAGGAGAATTTAAAGTCCATTTACGTATATAAATTTACTTGTGTGTCATTATGTAGAATCCCTCATTCTTATTAATGAATTTGCATTGCAATGCCCTTTAAAACAGCTTACTCTCAACAGGTATTTATTGACAATTGTTACCACACATGTTGATCAAGCAATACAACAAAATCCTATGAGATAACAATGTCCATGAGAATGGTGAGAATGGTTTTTAATGGAAGAAGATGGATAAAAATATAAGGTCCAGCAGAAGAGGCATGATTTGGATTTCATCTATTAAAAAATGATACCTAGGAAGTGCTGTCTGGGGCTGCCACTATGCTTACTTATATAATTGTGTTTTTAATTGATTTTTATTTTATCTTATTAGCAACCCAGAGTTAATGTTTTTAAGATGGGTGGCCATTGACTGAAATAATCCCACCAAACTATTCTCTTGGCAAAGCACTTTAGCATCTAACAACCAAGGAGAAAGTCTGGCTAGGCTTCAAAATGGGTTCATAAAAACTTTTTTTTAAATGGCCTCCCTCCCCCTCCCTCCATGTTGAACAGAAAGCATCCCTCCTCACCTTAGCTCTTTGGAAAAATAGGCGAAAACATCCTCGGGGATCCACATTACAGCTTTTGGCCATTTCTATAATGAACTGCATCACTACAGCTTGATGAGCTACTTGTTCCATTAGAGCTCCTTTCTATAAAAAAATAATTCAAACAATCTGTAAGAAAAAATCAACGTACAAGTAGTCCTCAAACTTATGTCTACATTGGTACCGGAACATCTGCGATTCAATGAATGGTCATTCAGTGGGCCATGTCTGATTTTATGACTTATTTTTTACATCATTTGTTAAACAAATCAATGTGGTCATTAAGTGAAGCCTTTGAGCCTTTCCCCTATTGACTTTGCTTGTCAGAAGATCACAAATGATGATTATGTGAATCTGGGACAATGCAACCATTGTAAACACAGGCTGGTCATCAAGCACCTACATTCTGATCATGTGTCCGCTGGGATGCCGAAATGGTTGCATAAGGACCAATCATCATATTTTCAGAAGCTTTATAACTTCAGTTGCTAAGTAAATGTGTAAGTTGAGGACTACCTGTACCACATTTGCAAGCTAATAAAGCAACAATTCAAGACGCAAGGAAGCCCATATTAAGTGGACCAAACTAAGCTATGCACTAGAAAGCTCCCTTTGATAACCAAAATATATTAGTTAACTGCCAAGAAGATGTGATGTGAAATACAGGATTCCTATAATTCTTAGAATTATAAGAATTCGATAATTCTTAGTTTTACAAATAGTACTTGAAGATGTCCACACAGTATTAGCTCACAGTATGTGTTGTGGCCTGTCAGCCGCCGGCCCCTCCAACAACCAAATCAGAGGAGGCGGCGGCGTGGGAGTCAGGGTCAGTATCAGGGCAACCTGGGAGCTCCGAGGGGGAAGAGGGAATGGAGCTGGCAGAGAGAGAGACAGAGACAGAGAGACAGAGGTGGAGCATGGGCCATCCATCAGCCCTCACATGAAGAGTCAACAGCCCCCAGCTCTGGAGGTGGCTGATGAGGAAAAAGAGGAACAGCTGGGTCCAGTGCCTGACGCGCGGATGCACAGAAGGCAGAGAAAGGGAGAGCAGTGGAAAGCTGAGGACCAATCCTGGGGAAGGAAGAGCCACCGCTGCTAACGAGGCCCCACCCTAGCTCTGGGGATAAAATGCAGGGGGCGGAGATGAATAAGTGTGCAGACAACTATTCATCTTCCGGCCGGCGGGACTTGTTAGCCTGTGAGATAAACTTTTTGCCGGGGTTGCCGGCATTCCTAATAAATAGATCTTTTGAGTTCACGTCAGAAGGTTTGCCGTGTTTGGCGAGCTGGGTCAGAACTGTATGTTTATAGAAAGACATGCTATAACTACACAGACCCATATGTAAATGTAATACTACAGATAAATCAGTATTTCCAAATGAGTTGCTGCACAGAAGTAGCTCAATCAGTCTGATTCTGAAAACACATTAGACAATAGAATTATTATGACTGCAGTCATTAGTTTGCAGTTCAGAATGAAAAAATGTTCAAGACTGATGCTTAATAAAAAGGGCCATTCAAAGCTTTTGGATGATTGTTGTAACAATGGCCAATTATTAATGTAAACCAAACACTACCTTTCAAAATGTACAAATCTGTGGTTAAATATCAATCTAGCAATGTTACATAGAGTAAATGATTTTGAGAGTTCAGTTAAAAAACTAATTGCATTATCCATCCACAAGCTAATTATTTATATAGAGATTATGTACAGTTATGATGTAATCTATTACTAAATAAATGACTTCAGAATTTGACTTTTATATAATTACTGATTTTATGAAGATTCAGTCAGCAAGTAAGAAATCATCTTAAACATGTGATAAGCCATTGCAGAATATCTAATTCTCAGTGCTAAAATGAAATACAATTTTGCACTATATTAGGAAGTTAAAATATTTAAGTCCAGAAGAAAATATGACATTGAAATTAGTAAATTTCCCAAATATGGACAACCTCAATGCAATTTAGGGTAAATAGAAAAACAGCTTTGTTCGAATTACAATATCAAAACACTGAAATTATACCTGTTCTGCTTCTAGATGAAAACACCATAAAAGAAGATATTTTGCTGTTTCTTCACAGACAAGGTATGGGTGATCAGAGAGAAATCTCTGACTATCAAACCATCTGCTCAACATTCCTGAAAAACAATGAGATGCAACAAATAGTTTTCCTAAAACTGAAAAAAATACTTGGTTATAACTGAGTCTCATTTATGCTAGACAGGAATAAATTAGGCGTTTTGCTACTGCCACCCATCCCATAGTAATGAGAGATTAATACTTTGTTTAGTTCACTTACTCAGAAACAGTGCATCTCAAGGAGCCTACTATAGATTTTAGTCAAAATATTTCACTTGTTAAACTAGAAATACATTATTACTTTACATGTAGGTAATGAAATGATTCATAAGGAAAAAACTTACCAAAATGTCTAATTTTCTCTTCATGTTTTTGCATGAATGACTTAGATGCATCTTCCTCAGTTTCTTTCCGTTTCTTTTGATTAATAAAACTCTGGCAAATAAAATATACAATATACTAAAATGTCACATCTGACAGTTGTTAATTAATCATTGCTTAATTATCATTGTGAATAGTCCTCAAGGTTATTCTGGACTACGTACATCCATTTCATTTATACTAATTAAAATACACTTAGTCTCTCTATAGTCAGTGGGAGTTACTTATTTAGATTAGAGAAGCTACTCTAATTATTATTATACATCAGTCTGAATCTGAACTGAATCTTTCATTCACTCAGGTTTTATATTTTTTTTCTACTAACCTCTTTGATTCCACCTCATAATTTCCAGTGTCTTAAACTATGATATGTATTTAAATGTTTAATGTAAATGCAACACTAGCTTATTTAGTATGTACTGAAAATTAATAATTTCTTTTAAAACTTTTTAATCTCTAAAACTGTGGCATTTTTAAATTGTTCTTAATGCCCCATTTTCTCTTTCCAGTTAGACCAGGGGTGTGAAACTCAGGGCCTACAGGCTGGATCCAGCCCGCGAGGTGCTTATATCTGGCCCACGGGGCCACTCTGGAAACAACAAAGGACCGGCCCGCAGTGCCTCTGGGAGTGAAAATGGAGTTCGGGAGGGCCGCATGCGGCCCTCCCAAGCTCCATTTTCACTCGCAGAGAGTTGCAGGAGCTTGGGAGCCCATTTTCACTGGCAGAGCGCTCAGGCCACTACAGTCACATACACCCCGACATGAATGATGTTGAGTTGGCCACGCCCACCCTGGCCACGCCCACCCTGGCCCTCCGAGGTCAAACACAACCCTGATGTGGCCCTCAATAAAATCGAGTTTGACACCCCTGAGCTAGACCAACTGCACAATACTGCTGTCAATAGTATCAAAGCAGAAAGTGGAGAAAAATGGAATTTTAGTTTCAAATGATTCATATATCTTGCTGATTTGGAATCAAGCTTTTCCCCTAATGCCTCTAGAATATATTCTTCCCACTTTTTTTTTTTTTGGCAGAGTTGGAGAGAAGATCCAGTAAATCTTCTGGCTACTAGGAAGGCATTCTAGTTGATTGCAATAAAGCAATATTAAAAAATCTTACTGTGGAAGCAAGCCTAAATTTAAATACTTTCAATTGCTAATGCCAACAGAAATAAGTCATGTTAACCACTGTAATTTATACTTTCCTCTCATGTATCTTGATGTTTTGCTTCAGACCTCAATTAGCATAGTAGTGCTCTACAAAATTACTTCTAGGATTCAGAAGAAACAAAGTTTAGCGATTCAATTCTATGAAGTGTTTAGGTATAGCTGAAGTTGTTACTTCAGAAACTCAGACACAAAGAAAACCTGAATTCAGAATTTTTTATACAATCTGGATCATTCTATACCTTGTTAAATACCTCTTTGCTAACAAAATCCATATTCCATAAATTCTGTCTCTCTTTCTGTCTTAATACTTCCTCCTTCCGCCGCCATTCTTCTTCTCTCCATCTCAATTCATCGATTTCTGTCTGTGCTTTGGCATGTTCTTGGTCCAGAGATTCTGAATTGTGTAATGCTAAACTTCCAAGTTTTTGCTGGGCTTCTGCTAAATTCCATTTGCATTCCACAGAACTCTTTACAAATTCTTTTTGCTGTTGGCAAGCCAGTTCGATTCCATCATTATAAGTCTGCAAATTAATGTCTCCATTATTATTTGGAAATAAGACAGGCAAAATTACATGAAACTTGGGGATAAATGAACCAATTTTTAAGATTTCTTAAGAAATTGGATATGAAAGTGTTATATGGTATGAATGGGTAAGACTCAGTAAAATATACGGGTATGCTTCAATTGATCCTGCCTCTGGCCATTCTCCCCCCCCCCTCTGTGTATGTGTGTGTGTGAGAGAGACAGAGAGAGAGAGAGAGAGAGAGAGAGAGAGGGAAGGAGGGAGGGAGGGAGAGAGAATATACACAGACACACTATGATCAGATTTTATTACTACTTCAGTAGTGAATCTGAATTTCTCACTAAATGTACTTATTTACTATGCACATATGCTTATAATGGTACCATGTTACATTTTCTTTATCACATAATTAAGAATCACTCAAAAGCCTTGTACTAGTCAATATAATAAATATTTTTGAACTTATAGAATGATAGTCGGCAAAGGATAAAATTTACCTGGTTTCCTTAAATCATTTTGACAAACTGAACTTATTCCACACAGGGTTATCTTTGTTCACAGGAAGGAATTGTAACAATGTTCATTAAAAATATATAATCAAGGACTTCATACTCCATGTCATTTTAATACATATACTTGAACTATTTCTAAGTACAAGACAGCTAAAGACATAAAAATTAGTTCCTAGCCATGAGTGAAAAAAGTTTAAATTGTCCTTAGGCTGTGATAATAATAGTAATTTTTTTCCCTTAGTCCAAAGACATCTGTATAATCTATAGAATTTGTTGTTGCGATGTCCTGGGATCATGTGATCTGCTTTTGTGACCTTCTGACAAGCAAAGTCAATGGGGAAGCCAGATTCACTTAACAACCATGTTACTAACTTAACTACAGTGATACACTTAACAACTGTGGCAAGAAAGGCCGTAAAAGGGGGCAAAATTCATTTAACAAATGTCTCACTTCGCAACAATTTTTGGGCTCAATTGCAGTCATAAATTGAGGACTACCTGTATAGAGATAGTTTGCATGATACTTACTAAATGTAGCCCTCACTGTCTACATGAGTAAAGTATCCAAACAGGAACAGAATTGGATGACATGGTTCTTTTCAGAGGCATTTATTTCAATAGATTATAGGAAAATTAATACAGATGTTTCTATAATAGCCATGCAGAACACATAGGGAGTTTTCTGTGAATGATGGATGCCTCACGAGATTGAGTTAATCTCAATCCCTTTAAAAAGAGTTGTTTTTTTCATTAAGTCCATGAAGGACAATAGGTCAATACTGAAATGCCTGAGATTATGAGGGAGGGAGGGAGGGAGGGAGGAAAAAAAGGAAGGAGAGAAGGAGGAAGGAAGGAGGGAGGGAGGAAAGAGAAAGGAGGGGGGAGGAGAGCAGGAAGGCAGAAGGAAGAAGGGAGGGAGGAGGGGAAGGAAGGAGGGGAAGGAGGGAGAGAGGGGAGAAGGAAGGAGGGAGGGAGGGAGGAAAAAAGGAAGGAGAGAAGGAGGAAGGAAGGAGGGACGGATGGAGGAGAGAAAGAGGGAGGGAAAGAAAGGTGGGAGGGAGGAAAGAGAAAGATGGAGGGAAGGAGGGAGGAGAGAAGGAAGGCAGAAGGAAGGAGAGAAGGGAGGGAGGAGGGAGAAGGGAAAGGAGGAGGAAGGAAAGAGGGAAGGAGAGAAGGAAGGAGAGAAAGAAGGAAGGAGGGAGAGAAGGATGGAGAGGAGAGAAGGATGGAGGAAGGGAGAGGGTAAAAGGAAATAAGATTGGCGCAGTAGCCAGAGCAAAATGCGCAGGCTGAGGGAGATTCATATTCCACCTGCGGACAAGTCTTTTGAGGGGCCGTGAAAGAAGCGGCGTCGCTACGCAGAAAGTGGGCGTACCTGTGCATTTGGGTGAGAAAGGTCTTCAACCCGACCCGAAGGTGCCTCACGAGAACGCGGAGGCCAAAGCGCCATTCTCTCGCCGAAGCCCACCCACAGGCGAGGACCTCCTCCTCGCTTGCGCCGCTACCCGAAACCGTTGTGGACCCCACCGGAAGCGAGAGTGCAAGTCATTTCCGGCAACAACGAAGCGTCCCCTATTTATGATTTCACCGCGCTGCCTCCCTCGTCTGTCTGACTCTATCGTGTGACGGCTTCGGCATTGACGGGCGGGGAGGGCGTTGCTAGGAGACCGGGGAAAGCGCGCTACCACGGCGCGCGCTTGAGTAATTTGTGAATGGTGCCTCGGCTAGTCCGTGCGCGGCTCCGGCGGATCTGCTGGCAATCATTTGTCGGCGCAACGTAAGAAGTTTTATCTCGCTTAAAAATATAACAGCTATACAAGCGATCCCGTACGCCTGTGTTTGTACGTAAGATCCTCGGAGGTTTTTTCTTCTTTTAAAGTCACTACACGGGATTGCTGATTTTTTTTGTTGTTGTTACAAAAACAATACGCAAACATGTATGGCGCAGCACCCATCGATCTTTCAGGTATTTGCGTTGCTGTTCTCCAGATAGGCTGAGCTCCCACCAACCCCAATTAGTAGCTGAGCCGACAAATTTAAAGACTCCCGATCGGGGAGCCTTGAGGATGCTCCATTTTTCCTTTTGTTTTTGGAAGAAGTATATCCACACCCGAGAGAGAGGAAGAAGAGAGAGAGAGAGAGAGAAAGGCACACAACAAGGAGGAAAAAGAAAATATAATAAAACGGAAGTTCTCGGTTCATTAAAAGACACCTGGAGTCTAGATTGCACCAAATTCGGAAGCGACGGGCCATTTAATTCAAGCAACTTTCACAACTTGGTCAATACATCCACTCCCGAGAGACAGGGAGAAGAGAGAGAGAAAGGCAAGCAAGGGAAAAAGAGAAGTTCTCAGTTCATTTTAAAACACCTGGAGTCTAGATTGCACCAAATTGGGAAGCGACGGGCCATTTAATTCAAGAAACTTTCACAACTTGGTCCGCATGTAACAGGCTGCGTCGAGGTCCCTGAACTGTCAATATTGGAAGCCTGCTCCACAACGACAAAGGGGCTCGATCGGGGCTGGCGCATCCCCTTTTCCCGAAGGCTGGGCGAGGAGAAACTCAGCGCGCAAAAAGATCAGCCGAGACCCGCGAGTCTTGCCCAACCGAAGTCGCATCCCCAACGCGACCGGGGATCGTTCACACACGCCTGAAGTTGCGAGGCGACCCGGCCGCTCCCGCCTGAAGCCTCCCCGAGGCCCCTCCCTTCCCCTCCCCTCCGCCTAGCCGGGACTGCTGGAACGTTGGCGTCTCCAGGGTGACGCGACGCTTTTTCTTTCCACGGGACAGGTGTCGTGGACGAGCCCCCCTTTTCGCGCCGAGACCTCGGGTGGAGAGCGAGCGAGAGCGAGAGAGCTGGTGGGGATGCCACTGAAAGTAGTGGTGGAGCTGCAGATCCATGCGGTGAGAGGGGCTCGGAGCCAGCAAGGGGGAATCTTGCAAAGGTAGCTGGAGCGGGAAATATTTGCAGCCCCCCCACATCCCGGACTGGGAAATGTGCCTTTTTTACTTTCAGTGGTTCATGGAAGGTGTGCGTGCGTGGGGGGAATAGTTGATAGAAGGTTCGTGTCGTTAGATGGCATGCTATTCTGCAAAACGGTAGCGAAGTTGCAAAAGAGAATAATTGGAGAAATTTGGCAATTCCCGATCTCGGTGATCCAGCTCTACTGTCTCTTTACACCCCACCCCAAGACATTTTTGCAATCATTATTATTGAGTCAAATGTTTTTTTTCTAATCCAAAAATGCATTGAAGAAAAGCAAAAGTCACTTTTTGCTTTCTGTGTTATATGCACTGCTAAAGTGAGCTGCTCCTGACCTCCGTTAATAGTGTTACAATTTTTATCCTAACCCTAAACTCAATCTATTAAAGAACAATATTCTGTCAAACATTGCCCTACTTATAAATCTTACTTGATAAATTAACCGAAGATCATCACTATTTATAAAATTGCATCCTAATGATAACAGTCTTGCTTACTTGCTAACAGATTTCTAACTTTAACTTCAACCTTTGGCCATCAGATTATTTTCCCAAAGGATTGTTGCAACACTCAATTTAATTATAAGTTTAAAAGAATTCTATGCATTAAAACTCTATAACACTAACCTTGATGCTAACTATTAGCATATACTTTCTGCAATCCTTAACCCTAACTTCATCTAGACTCTAACCTTAACCCATATATAAAATATATATTCAAAGTGAAGAGAATGAATCATTCTTAGGGGGGGAAATAAACATAAAATTAACATGAAGCATAAGAAGTTATTCTAAAGCTCAATACAAAATTTAAGCTAGGCCTCAACCAATCCTAACCTGTATTGTAACTTTGTCTAGAGCCAATTCAAATATTCACATTAACACTTATTCCAGCAGGCAATTCCCAATATAATAGAACATAGAATAACAGTTGGAAAGGACCCCAGAGGTCATCCAATCCACCCCCTGCTTGAGCAGGAGAGTTTATACCATTTCAGACAAATTGCTGTCCAGTCTCTTCTTGAAAGCTTCCAGTGATGGGGCACCCACAACTTCTGAAGGCAAGCCATTCCACTGATTGATTGTTCTCACTGTTAGGAAGTTTCTCCTTAGTTCTAGGTTTCTTCTCTCCTTGATTAGTTTCCATCCACTGTTTCTTGTCTTGCCTTCAGGTGCTTTGGTAAATAGTTTGTCTCCCTCATCTTTGTGGCAGCACCTCAAATACCGGAACACTGCTATCATATCTCCCCTAGTCCTTTTTTTCACTAGACTAGATATACTCAATTCCTGCAATCATTCTTCATATGTTTTAACCCAACTGCCTAATCATCTTTGTTGCTCTTCTCTGCACTCTTTCCAGATCTCAACATCTTTTTTTTTTAATTGTGCTAATCAAAACTGGATGCAATATTCCAAGTGGGGCCATACTAAGGCTTTGTAAAGCAGTACTAATATTTCACATTATGTTGATTCTATCCCTCTATTAATGCAGCCTAGGATTGCATGTGCTTTTTTGGCTGCTGCCACACATTGTTAATTCATATTTAAGTGATTGTCCACTTGCACTTCAAGATCCCTCTCAAAGTTACTGGCATTGAGCCAAATTTGACCTCGTCTGTACCTGTACAATTGGTTTTTCTTGCCTAAGTGTAGAACCTTACTTCTACTTCTACATTGAATTTCATTTATTAATATTAATCAGTACTAATACTAATACTATTAATCAACAATCAATATTAATAATTACTACTTCCCATAAGAATGCATTCTAATCCCAGTCCTCATACTAAAGTTTAATTCATTTTAAGTATCTTAACCCAAACCAGGATGCAGTGCAATTTTATGGATTGTGTTTTAGATTTTTGTTAAGGTGAGAACTGAATAATAGCGCAATGAATAAGCAAAACTTTTATATGTATTCAATTTTCTTAAACTTAAAATCCATTAAACTGTGATAGGCTTTTTAAAATGTTTTAACTGTTTTTTAGTGTTGTAAAGCTACCTGGAGTCACACAGCCATATAAGTTTGTTTAATAAATAAATAAAATTCGGGAGCATTATACAGTATTTTTTTATGCTTAAAGGGAATCTTCTGTATAATATGCACCTAAGAATGATTACTGCGGTTCACATTTGGATGAATAGAATCCCAACTCTAACCTAACCATTACTACCTTCCCCTAGTTCAAGGAACCCTAAACCTAGCTGTATCCTTATCCTTAGGTATATAAATAATATGTACTTCAAGTATTGCATCAGCACTCTTTCTTCCTCATAATATCAACGAAAGGATAGCACTATGCATAAACAGTCATGTTCTATTCTCACACTTTTATCATAGATTTCAAGGAAACCTAGCCCTAACCCTAGCCCTAACCTTAACTTCAACTTTAGTCTTTCAGAATATTTTCCCGAAGCATTGCCCCAGAATTTCGCCCTAAACTTTAATGTCAATTTTAAAGTACTGTTATGTCCAAAATCTCACCCTAATACTAATCCTCAGATTTATTTTTAGGATAAAACATTTAGAACCCTAATCCTATGTTTATTCTACCCTTATGTCAAACTGTTAAAAGCACTTTAAACAGAAGCACAACATTCTCTTGCAGATGGAATGCTATGACCTCCAGCAGGTAGAAGAACATCTATCATCCTCAGCCAACCTAATTACATTCATGCAGTATCATGCAGCCATGTGTAACACTTCCTGTGTCAGGTCACAGAAAGTCATGCAAAGTATGGGATGGTTCCCCACCTACTGTATTTTATCTGACAGGTCTTCTTTTTCTACCATAGCAAACATTTCCAAAGAAATATCGAAGCCATCCCATGTCTACCTTACTGTGTCTCATTAGAGCTATTCATAATTTTGCAAATGGTAGAAGGTGTAGCAATTAGATAATGCTAGATGTGGCAAAAATTTACAGGTAGCCCTCAACGTATGACCACAATTGAGCCCCAAACTTCTGTTGTTAAGTGAGACATTTGTTAAGTGAATTTTGCCCCATTTTATGACCTTTCTTGCCTCAGTTGTTAAGCGAATCACTACAGTTGATAAGTTAGTAACATAGTTGTTAAGTGAACCTGGCTTCCCCATTGACTTTACTTGTCAGAAAGTCCCAAAAGGGGATCACATGACCTCGGGACACTGCAGCTGTCATAAATAAAGAATCAGTTGCCAGGCATCTGAATTTTGATCATTTGATCATGGAGATCCCAAAGGTACTTTTTCAAGAGGCACCTGGACTTTCTGGTTTTTTCTTTGATGGTGATGCTGCAATGGTTGTAAGCAGCAGTGAAATCTACTTACCTTCCCTATCGGTTCGAAAGCGCGCGATTTGCATGCGCAGAAGACTTTGCGCATGCGCAAAGGATTAAAAAAAGAAAATGGCTGCATCCGGGCAGGTGGGTGGAGCCTCGCGCTGCTGCCGCTACCAGTTCTCCAAACCACCGGCCGCCGCCGCTACCAGTATGCCCAAACCGGGCTGAACTGGTAGCATTTCACCCCTGGTTGTAAGTGTGAAAAACAGTCATAAGTCACTTTTTTCAGTGCCGTTGTAACTTTGAATGGTCACTAAACGAACTGTTGTAAGTTGAGGACTACCTGTATTTTACATTGAGCACTCATGATGGTTGTGATCTCATCTCCTTTTCATCAAAGGTATCTTGCCCCGGTGTGTATTTGACAGAGAAGAACGATGTTTATCTCACTGTTTGTATTCTGGGCCAGTGCAAGGAGACCGACTGCATTCCTCCAGTGTTCCCTCTCTTGTTCCATGAGAAAATGTGGTTTGAGAAGGTATGTTAAAAACAATCAGAAATGCCCAATGTCATGGCCTGGTTTCTTATTTAAGTGTAAGCTTTGATTGGACCCATAGGTATGGAAGGTCACAAGCAAAGATAGCCTCGTTGGAAATCCCTAAGAGATCATCTGTCCCACCCAATCTCTTGTCAAGACAGCATCTGTAATGCAAAGGATAATGACAATACTCCTGGCAGATGCCCAGCTATGTCTTAAAGAGTATCTACTTCATTCTAAGGCAGAATGATGAAATATTAAATAACCCTCACATTAGGCTGTTTCTCTCAATACTTGGTGGAAAACTGTTGTCTGCAGTTTACATTCACCTGTTATAAACCTGTGGGAGGTGTAAATATTTTGAAAGGCGTTTTGCACATCTAGTACGTAGGTAGTTTTTCTTCTTACGATACAAGGTAGGTTTTGCAAAGATTAAAAAGAATGGAAAGGCACAGGGAAAGGTATAGGCATAAAAAGGATTAGATAGGATTTCCTTGGCTTTTCTTCTATCCTCTGCTTTTGATACCTTACTCTTTCTCTATAAATGTTAATTGCTGAGAAAGGGAATAGCCATGATGGGATCAACGGCTCACCCCAGTGTTATGTATGTTGCGTGTACGACATCAGTAAAAAAGAGCTGGGACTTCGATCATGGCTGCTATCTTGCATTTTTTGACCCCTACCCCGTCTGCAGATGTTTTTGAGTCCTTTGTTGGAATCCAAGGTTTGAAATGTTTGTTCCAATCATTTCAAATAAGTGTTCTTCAAGATTCTGCTCACTGAATATAAATATCAGGCGAGACGTTTACTGTATAGCAGCTGCCATCCTAATTTTCCATAGTGTCTCTAGGCCTCAGAGGCTGCTTTGGGGGCTTTTTTCGTCAGCTACTCAGTGGTTCCTGCAGTAATGCGGCAACTGCTCCCCATAGCACCCCTTCCATCTCCATCAGTTTTTGAGAGAGGCAGGATGGGAGCAGAAGGCAAAACTGCCTTCTAAGCTAGTAGTTTTTTAAGATGAGTAAACTCTCCCTCTCATTTTTTAGCATGGCTTAACTTAGGCCAATTGCTTTCCACCCATCATGCAAAGGTTGTCATATACTATGGGTATTATGTGGGTGCTTCTTTTAAGGATTGCTGGTGTGTTTTATGAATTAACCTTGGTTTATTTTAATGGTTAATGACGGCAAACTTCTACCACAGTGTCTGCATGCCAGAATCCAACTTAGTAATTCAGACTTTTATTTAGCAATGGTTATTTTATCTGATGAATAGCAGTGAAGGGTCTTTTCAATTTTCTTCATTAGGACAAAAATATGTACATTCACATTTTGATAATATTTATGCTTATTTAACTTTAGTCAATTGAATAAATTAAAACTGAAAGGATGAATATTAATCAGATGAAACTTTCTTGAACAAATTGCTATTTCTAACAGTTTTATTATCGTCCTTTTTTGTTTCTATTCTTGTAGGTATTTGAAAATGCTACAGATCCTATTACTGTTGTAGAACGGCTAGAAAGTAAGTCTCCCTAAATATATTCTTTGCTCTTCCAAGTAAAATTTGCTTTTAGTGGTCAGTGATCAGTATTAAACAAGTTTCTTTTACAGAAATTAAATACATGAAGACATAAAAATAAAATAATGAGATATAAAAAGAGATGTTGGAGACACAAAATTAATTATTGAATTACAACAACCATCAGACTAATTACTACACATTTAGTAAAAAACTGAGATAAAGAGATCCCAACATTCTAATTCATTAGGTCTTAAATGTACTTAGGCAATTACAGTAGGTATACAAGCCTCAATAAATGAGTAAATAGTATTTACTGTCAGTGTTATTTAACGTTATAAAAATATAAAGTGATAGTTTTGAAATTCTGCCCGGCAGGGGCCTTCTGGTCATGTATTCACTTCTGTTTTTCAGTAATCGTGCCATAATTGGCCTGATAACTGTTGCAGTGCCACAACACATGTACACAAAGGGCATTGTGAAGCTGCAACACTTGTATCATCAATAGTCACCTCCCCTGACCCCTTGGGAGTCCATTCTAACTCTGCTTTCAACTCAACATGTGTTGAGGGAATACATAAGCCAGTTCACCAAACTAGACCAGATTGAAGGTGCTGAAGGCATTATCATAAGATATAGCCAGAGATGGTAACAGATGATCTGGTTCAGACATCATAAACAATCATTTTCTTATTACCGTATTTTTCGGAGTATAAGACGTACCTTTTTCCTCCCTAAAAGAGGCTGAAAATTTGGGTGCGTCTTTTCCGAAGCTTTTTTCCCCAGCCCTAAGGAGGTGCTAATGATCTTCCCGGCTTCCTACTCAGTCTTTGCAGGCTTGTTTTCATTCCTACTCCTCTGAAAAAGGTCTTTTCAGTCCTAATGAGGTACTAACGATCTTACTGGCTTGCAACATTTTTTTATTCCTATTCCCTCGAAGTAGTTTTTTTTACCAGCCCTAAGTCTTTGCAGGCTTGTTTTCATTTCTACTCCCTCTGAAAAAGGTCTTTTCATCCCTAACCAGAGGATAAAATAATGTGCTGAAGCTGAACAAACTAAGGACGCTAGCCAGATGAATACCTGGTAGGTAGATTTTTTCCCCTATTTTCCTCCCCCAAAACTAAGGTGCGTCTTATACTCCGAAAAATATGGTATATGCCAAAACTTGAGTCATACAAAATCTTTCCCTTCTTTCTATTCTTTTGTGGCAGGCCATAGAATCAAAGGCAGACCTTTTTTTTAACTTTTTAATTAAACCAGGATCTGCTGTCCTGATGCTGTTTGAGTTTGGGTGATTGTTTTGCACAAACTATTAATAATGAGATCAAACAAAGATCAAACCGAGGTTTCAGGACCCCGTTTGAATTGTGAAATCACAACTGAAAGTATAGTTGTTTTTTTTAAATTGAACATGAAGAAAAAAGAGATGCTGTGTGCTTTTTTTGTATTTCCTTCTTTGTAATGTTCAGGAATATGTTTGAAGATCATGTGTGATCTGGGAATATTTCAAGAAAGGCCTTTTATTCCCCTCCCATAATAGATTAGAATATTAATAGATGGAAGTAATATTTAGATATCTTAGATATGAAAGTCAATCATGTGATCTCGAACCAGTCATTGTCTTTCAGCCCAACCCACCACACAGGGTTGTTGTTGTGAGGAAAATAGGAGGAGGAAGGTGTGTTGGATATGTTGGTCACCTTGAGTTGTTTGTAACAATGATAAGGGCGGGATACAAATAAACCTTGAATGTTTTTTCAATATCTATCATTCATTAAAGTGAACTAAAATGAAAGGGAGGCCCTTGAAGACTAAAACATGAGTAATACCATATGAAGATCTAAGAACATGTGCCTCATAGGGTTTTGAGACTTCAGCACTTTTGCACTTAAGTGTTATATTTACTTAGCTCTCATGAATAATATGTTTGATCTCTCATTTTCAGAAAACGTGGCAAAGTTTCGATTATCTGAACTGATACCTTCAGGTAAATTTGAGAAATATTTTTTCAATCTCATCTATCCTGTAATGGAAGAGTTAATAGAATAGAATAGAATAGAATAGAATAGAATAGAATAGAATAGAATAGAATAGAATAGAATAGAATAGAATAGAATAGAATAACAGAGTTGGAAGGGACCTTGGAGGTCTTCTAGTCCAACCCCCTGCTTAGGCAGGAAACCCTACACCACATCAGACAAATGGTTATCCAACATCTTCTTAAAAACTTCCAGTGTTGGAGCATTCACAACTTCTGGAGGCAAGCTGTTCCACTGATTAATTGTTCTAACTGTCAGGAAATTTCTCCTTACTTCTAAGTTGCTTCTCTACTTGATTAGTTTCCACCCATTGCTTCTTGTTCTACCCTCAGGTGCTTTGGAGAATAGTTTGACTCCCTCTTCTTTGTGGCAACCCCTGAGATATTGGAACACTGCTATCATGTCTCCCCTAGTCCTTCTTTTCATTAAACTAGACAGTTACTATTTAAGGAAACAATGAAGTGAGCTTTTTGATCTCTGATGTTGCCATATTTATCACTAGTATTAGTTATAAATGAGGTGATCTTGAACAGAAGTTATATAGCTGAAGTTTCCCAGTATGAAACTTATACAGGTAGTCCCCGACTTAGAATCACAGTTAGTCCAAAATTTATGTTGCTAACAAAACAGTTAAGTGAGTTTTGCCCCATTTTACAACCTTTCATGCCACATATATTAAATGAATCACTGCAATTGTTATGTTAGTAATATGGTTAAGTGAATTTGGCTTTGCCATTGCCTTTGCTTGTCAGAAAGTTGCAAAAGGTGATCACATGACCCTACAACACTGCAACCATCATAAATACGAATCAATTGCCAAGCGTCTGAATTTTGGTCACATGACCACCCGGCTGCTGCAATGGTCATAAGTAGGGAAATGGTCATAAGTCACTTTTTTTCAGTGCTTTTGTAACTTTGAATGGTCACTAAATGAACGTAAGTAAAGGTAAGTCGAGGATTACCTGTATATGAAAAATATTATTTCCTCAGAAATCTTTCTTTGTTAAAGCTTCTTTTTTATGTAACAGTTCATGCATAAACAAGACAAATACCAATTCTTTAGCCCCAGTCTTTATTTCCTTAAGCTACCCCTAGCTTTGTAGGAAATTGATAGTGCCTGGAGACCAGGGATTGGCATTGAAATCCATTCTGGATCTCTGTTAAAACTAAAAGACAGAAAAGGACCCTGGAAACCTGAGGTCAGCATGAACGATGGGTTCTGGAGTAACTCTGGCAATTTTAGAGCAAGGGATATAATCATGGGGATTAAAGCAAGGGCATCCAGTCTTGGCAACTTTAAGCCTCGTGGACTTCGACTCTTAGAATTCTTCAGCATCATGGCCGGTTGGAGAATTATGGGAGGTGAAGTTTGCCAAGATTGAACAGGCCTGTTTTAAAGGAAATAGTAACATGGTTGTGAAGCGAGGGCTAGAATCCTGAGAAAATTGGAGAATATGAATGACAGAAGGATGGTGAGTTGGTTCTGTGAGGGAATAAATATTCTGAGTGCACTTTTGTGAGCTTGCTGTGTGTAGGATGTACATCTGTGTCTTTATTTCGTAGGTTCCATTTGGAAAATTGATTTAGGAGTGATCTTTCTTTTCATGAAGATACTAAGAATTGTTTTGAGTTTGAGAACTTGGATCTCCACATTTGTTTTATATTGAAACACTATGTTTTGTGATTGGTCATGTCTATTCTCCTACAAAAACCATTTAGGGAATAGGCATTACCCACAAACCCTTACATGTTCTGAAAATTTCTAATCTATTCATTCGCCCACAAAATTGGAAATCATTCTGGGCAAAATAAATGCCCAGATAGCAGTGCATAATTTAAAGTTCAGGGAAGCCACTATGCTTGCTTGTGTTAAAACTTTCTTGGAAGTGAACACAGGGTGGCAGAATAAGCCTTCTGAGCAAGGACTAACTCTTTTTAGTCCTACTTTCTGCTTCTCTACTTCTTTTCAATTTGGGTCAACCCGTACTGATAACATCCATCCTTCAACCACTTTCACAAAAATATTATTTTTAACAGTAACATTCGAATATTATTATATTTTAAAATTTTGCTTATATGCCCTCATGAAATGAATCTCTTCAGAAGTAACCCAGCCAAAGTTTAACTGCATGGTACAACAGCAAAGGTTGATCTTTCCTGGCAGTGTTGAAATTGATGATAGCCAAAAGTATTCGTGCTGATCTTTTCTGGTCCTGCAATCTCCAGTTTTAATAACTGGGCCCACTACACGTTGTGGGTCAAGCAGGGAAAATATCCTTTTGGGGTGTCAATCTCCATCAATCTGATCCCATATCAACAGTAGATAAGTTGGGGCTTTACAATTGCCTGTGACTCCACTTCAGAATTTGTATCCAATGTGTTCATAAATCAATTCTTCTGCTCTTTGTGCTATCTCATATATATGTGTATACACCCCCCTCTATTGGGCCATTTGTTCTTAAGGCAGAAAGATACTTAATCAATATATTTACATCTTACTTTCTGTTCAACTAAAATCCAGGTTCTTTATTATGGCCTTCGGATGTTCACCAACTCATCAGTTCTTGAGTCAGACTCCGATCTAGGTCCTGCAAAAACATGTAAAGGGATGAAAGAAGACTTGTTATAAATTAGATCCAGCTTTCTTGGTTTTCTTTGATTATTATTATCTTGACAGCTGAATGTGCTTTTTCATTGTTCTGGGAATAAGCAGGTGAAGTAATTTGAAACTATGATTTCTACTATGTCTGGAAAGCATTAAATTCCCCAAATATAAATTGTGACTTATTATTCAAGACTGTTACATCGGCTATCACACAGTGAGAGAAGCAACTCTTAACCTTAGGACCTGGTATTTGACAGTGAGTCTTTCTCCCTCAGATTAGAATAAAAATCCAATAAATTAGCTCAGTGATTTGCAAATGCTGTTTTCTACATGTTCATCTGGGCATTTATGCCAGGCTAAGATTGATATTGTGTGTTATCAGTACTTTTGTGGAAGATGTACTTTCTTTTAATTATGTCCAACTGCAAAGCCTGAAAGAGAATAACCTCATTGGCCCTGAACAAGATCCCATCTTGGACACTAAGCCTCCATTGGTAGCTCATATGTAGTCTGGCCACTCCTCCAGTGTCTCTTCATCTTCATCTATGGTCTTCTGTATTCCCATTGCCTGTCAATAGTGTTAGAAATTTATTAAGTACTGTATCCTTTATGGGTTCTGTGTCCTTCTCTATAAAATCCTCTTTGGTGGTTTATAGAGGAATGTTCTGTATGAAGTTTCTCCCAGTGCAAGATGTTCTTGTGGAATTTTCATTTATCAAATCATTGTAATTTTATTAAGACTTCTTGAAACTCTTCAGGGCACCTGGCAACAGTTTCTATGCAATACATTTTCAAGGTTTGTGTTCTTACTGGGTCTGCACTGTTTGGCCAAATGAAAACAAATGGAACTTCTCCATGTGCAGGCAAATAGTTCTTTCTCAATCTACAGTATATATAACTCTGATCACTTTAAAAGAATGCTTGATTAGAATGTACTCTGTAGAATTCCTAGCCATATCTCTGTTACGTTGTTTTGCAGCGCAAGCTGTTCTGCTGAACTTTAGTACAGGAGAATAGGGATTTGGGATAGATTTTAATTTTAAAAATAATGCCTGCAAATCACTTTCGGATCATTCTCACCCAACATCCTTGTTTTTTGAGTTATGAGAGTGTTCCACAATAATCTCTGTGCAAAACTCTGCCAGGCTACGTATTATGCTGAAGAATTTCTGGATTTCTTTCATGTTCTTTGGTCTTAATATCCTTTCCATTGCTTTCCCAAGTCCAGCTTATGGACTCCACTTTCAGTATAAGTGTCCAGTATAAAGCACTTGTTTCAGTCTTAGCTGGACTTTATTAGGATTCCATTTATTGTGCCACTCTAAGAAAACAAGAAACCTTTTTTAAAATTAAGTCTTCTATTGTTTCTGTTTCAGTATTTTCTTCTCCAATAATGAGGATAGCAGCTGTAATTGCTTTTCTGCCTGAAAATGCTCTTCTTCTTGATTTAGTTTTTAATGAAACCCAACACGGCTTGGGTTGCTGATCCTTGTTTCTTTATTTACTTGTTTGGTTATTAGATTTTTGTCCTGCTGTTATTATTTTATAAGTAATTCAACGCAGAGAACATAAATAATAATCCATCCTCCTTTATTTTTCCCACCTGGTGAGGTGGGTTGGGCTGAGAGAGAATGACTGGCCCAAGGCCTGAGGCAGCACTGCAACTCACTATTCTACACTATTATTCAAACAGCAAAGTATCACAGATTCCTAGGGCATTTAAGATATGATGACCTGCACATCTCTTGCAATGGCCTGAATCAGTGGTGGGTTGCTACCGGTTTGCCCTGGTTTGGGCGAACCGCTGGCGGTGGGAGGCTCCGCCCATCCACCCGGACATCATCACAATGATCTGTGCATGCGCAGAAGCGCTGTGTGCGAGCAAAGTGCACACGTTCACAGTTCCGAACTGGTAGCGAAGGTAAGTGAAACCCACTACTGGTCTGAATACTGATCCTCCCAAAAATATATATATTTATGAGTTCTTGTTTAAATTTGAAAATCTCAATTTTACTCTTCTCCACTGCTTTTAGAGTAGACCTATCGTACATAAAAAAATACTTAATAGCATGCTATTTTTAGGAACAGAAGACTAGTAGCGCATTGCAGGTGGATCCACAATCCAGTTAAAAGAGAATGGGTTGTTTGTACTGTTTGCTATCATGTTAATGAACAATGGGGATATATTCCATCCTCTCCAATATTATTCACTGTGCGGACATTTGCTAAGATGTGATTTGGAATTCCTGAGTTCAAGTTTTGGACATCATCACAACGTTTACATTCCTCACTGTCTGCTTGTATCATCTTTACTTTCCAATTGTAAGGTTTCCTCAGTAGATTCAGATTTATCTTGCACACTGCTGAGTAACAAGTCAGCAACATTCAGCGCCAACTGAAGCTCCAGGTCATCTAACAAAGGCAGTTCTTGTGCCTTTGCAGAGGTCAAGAGGCAAGGTTATTATAGTATGAATCATCATGTGTAGACTGTAGTTAGTATTGAAAATAGGCACATGTTGTTTTTATATACTGCAATGGTAGTCTTCATAAAGATTGTACAAACATACTTCTCTTATAAGTATGTTGATAACTACTGGAAAACAACCAATATTCTCACATTGCAATAGTTGTATCTTAACATTCACGATACTAACAACTTTAGCCCCTCACAAGCTTCCTAAAATTAATGATCAAGAAATAGAGAATTTAAAAAGTGAATGGTGAACAGGATCTTAATATTATATGTTCTTTGCTGAGATGTGATTTTGAAAGTTGTCTACAAATTAACAGGGCAGTTTGACATTGAATTTTTATAGTCATCATCCATAAATAGAATGTGGTACTAAGGTCTAATCAGCCAAGAGCTTAATATAGCATCACACTCTAGTTTTGCAACATTACGCCAAGTTTTCATTACGGAAGGAAGCATAACTTCAGAGTTCCTTGTCCCAGGTTATAACCATTAATTATTATACCATGGTAGCCAAATCAGTGGCCTAACAAATCAATTAATTCCAAGGCATGTTCTTGGATTTTGTGGCAGATTTTTCAGCTGTTTTTCACCACAAACTCTAGAATGACCAATCCATAAGAAAGGGATCTTCACTGTTCTGACGGTACTTCCATTGCAACGACTGCTGAATGACCCACATTTAAGACCTCTTCATCTTTTTATTTAGACCAATGAGATACAACAACACAAACCCCAAAGAGACTCTTGTGATAAGATAAACAAAATATGAGTATTTGGAGTTCACAGACAGGTGCACCCACGTATCCAGTGTAGAATGACTATTTTCCTGCTTTCTCTCATGGCGTCTCATATCATCACATGTGGCTATTTCTCAAGAGAACATGTAATTTTGTGTTATTATGTGTTATTATGAGGTGTAGGAATAATCACAATAAACCCTGTGTAACCTTGAAACCTTTGGGGTTTGATTATGTTTTTACATTGGTGTATTTCAACCATTTGGATATGTAATTTTTTTATACCGTTAGGTGAATTCACTGGGATTTATTTTGAAAGGAGACTTATATATGTTTTCATTGCGAAGCCTCCCTCTCCGGTAACTGGACATTGCTGTGAATCTTGCCATTCGCAAATGAAATGTCTTTGCTTTGCTATTGAAAGCTAAAAATAAACCCTTGCTGACAAAATGCATGAAAGCGAACAGACAATATTTTCTGGTGATACCACATGCTTCAGGATAATGAAGGGTCAAATACAATTATATATAATAATGATGCATCCTGGAGGACAGGGAGAACGGAAAATTAAATCCCATGTCACTGAGAAAAATGACATATTTTACAATAAGAAACAGTCGCATGTGCTATATTTATCCATTTTTCCTATGGCTAGGTTTAAATTATATCAGTGCAATTAGCAACTTGCTTCACTGCAGCTGAAGCACGCGCTTGTGCTTCTGAAGGGAAAAATTCTCTTTAATCTCTAGTGAAGAATGCTGTTTCATTGATAGCTAAGTGAATTTGCCTTGCTCCTAAGTGTTTCATGTTTTGCAAATGGCAAAACAAAATCTAGCTCCTTTTCTAACCAGTTCTGCTGGGCTTCCTTTCGGCGTAAGGACTCTTATTTACAGATTGTTGCAAAGGGAGGGGAAAGGTGGTTGGTCTTTGCAAAGGTTCATCTGTGAAGGGCAGGTTTTAAAAAGTCAGAAGCAGAGGTGGTATTCAGAAGGTTCTGACCAGTTCTGGAGAACCGGTAGCAGAAATTTTGAATAGTTCGGAGAACCGGTAAATACCACCTCTGACTGGCCCCGCCCCCATCTATTCTCTGCCTCCAAGCTGATCAGGAGGAAATGGGAATTTTGCAGTATCTTTCCCCTGGAGTGGGGAGGGAATGGAGATTTTACAGTATCCTTCCCCTGCCACGCCCACCAAGCCACGTCATGCCCACCAAGCCATGCCCACAGAACCGGTAGTAAAAAATTAGAATCCCCCCACTGGTCAGAAGGGCAAATACGAATATACAGTCTGAAGTCCCGGCCCCTTTTTCCATCATTGATCATGTGGGTGTAGCCACCACCCTGAGTTTTTTTACTTCCACCTCACAGGTCCTCCAAGGCCCCTTCCAACTCTATGATACTATGATTATCCTTCTGCCCTTAAAGGATGTACTGATAATCCTCATTTAGTGACTGCCTCAGGTAGCAACCATTTGCAGTTATGACAGCGATGAAAAAATAATTAAGTAACCAATCCTTGCATTTTTCTCTCCCAGTCACGTGTTTGCCATTACAGTCAGTCGGTACAAAATCGTAAGCAAATGTGAGTCATGTGATTTTTCACTTAGCAATTGCTTTGCTTAACAATCAAGTTGCCAATCCCAATTGTAGTCACTAAATGAGGACTACCTGTATAGAGCAAATCCTGGAACTGCTTTAGACAGCTTTATCGTCCTAAACTGTATTATAACTCAAGAGAGAAATATGAAAACTATTGTTCATGACCATCTGAGAACACTGAAGTAATTTCTTGCAAAAAAGGAAAATATCAATGGAACAAAAGTTTTATTGAATGACATTCTCATTCCTTCTCTCTCCCTCTCCCTCTCCCTCCCTCCCTCCCTCCCTCCCTCCCTCCCTCCCTCTCTCTCTCTCTCTCTCTCTCTCTCACACACACACACACACACACACACACACACACACACACACACACACACACACACCAGCAGTGTTCCTAATATGGTTCAGCAACACAGTTCAGATATTATTGAAATCTTTAATTGAATGAATAATACGATATATCCTCTGATTTCAGTTAGAAAGGTCTCTATACAATTGGGGATTCTTGTGTTTTTAAAAGGTGTCATGATTCTTGGAATTTCAGCAACAGTTTCTTCTCCTTCTTGCATTGAGGCATATGGATTTAATGCAAAGCTTTTGCATGCAGCACATAAGCTAGGCATTCTTGTAAATGAAACTATCGAGGTTATTAGCTGTCTGAGGGTGCAAGCCCTTTTTCAAATTTTACCATGATGTTTGAATAGGGGGTTTGGGGTTATGAAATCTAAACAAGCCACAATTTGTAAGTCAGTAACAAACCCCATTTGAAACGGTTTTATATTTTTAGCCACCTGGGACTAATACAGGGTTTATTCATCATGCAGTGATCTCTCTGTTAGGTTAGTTTATCTGCTTGTGTAAAGAAGAAATAGCTGTACATGTGAACATATTGCTTGTTCCATTTAGCTGAAGAACCCAGGATCCAGTGCTTACCATATATATGAATTCTTTATTGTTCGCTGTGGGACAGAATGTGTCATGGGGGACAGTATAATTACTTGTCTTTCTGCAATATGGTACAATGTGATGAGATTGTATGTTTCATTGGTCAAACGTATTCCATTGGCCACAATTCTCTATTTACTATTCAGATGGAAAAGAGCTGGCGTTTTATGAAACAAACACTCGGTATTTTCTATTTCCTGAGCCAAAGCTGACTCCTTCATATCCTGGAGTGGATCGAGAGCTATTAATGAACACCCATCCTTCTTTCCCGGTATGTTGGTATGAAATGAGATTTCATCTACCAAAGACAGAAATGTCTGCTCAGTCACCTGAGCTTGATATGAATTGTGTGATCTGTCAACTTCTTGCTTTTTATTTGTGAACATTATTTTGTTAAAAACTCTTCAAAGCACAAACAGCACAAAGCCCTTTATAGTAAAATCATTTCTGATCATTCAAAGGGTAAAATATATTACAGTGATAGCCTCAGTTGACATAATGAAAACAGTAGTTAGTAAGTTAGTGATAAACCATTGCACTTTATGGGAAGAGCTTAATTTTTTACTTGGAATTTGGATTATTTTTTAAGTGACAAAGCATGTGCCAAAGTTTTGGGTGTGATTTTTAAAAAAATCTTATGTGTTAGCGCAGCTTTAATTGAATCTGGTATCCTTGAAATGGGCCAGAATTAAAATCCCATAATTCTCAGCAATTGTCTAGACAGCCCCAGAATTATGAAAGATAATAACAAGAGATTTCCTAGGTGGAAATTGTTAGGTTTGCCCCCTCAATTTTTGCCAGCTCACGATTGTTTTATGAAAAAATATATTAAAAATTTACAAGAGTTCTAATCGTTCATCTTTATTTTCATCTGATAAAGCTGTTGACGGATAACTCCTTTCGATCTGTTAATCCTTTTTTGAATATGTATTTAATTCTTGTGCAATATTGAAAGTGCCTTTTATGTTTCCAAATAGAAATAATGTTGGGAAACAGCAACAGTGACCTTAAGAGCCCCGAGGGAGAAAAAATATATATCATAAATTCAGGATAGTGATGTCAAAAACCTGAAGCTTGATCCCAGGCCAGGGACATGGCGGAGGCTTTCAAAAAGCTACAATGGCAGTTGTGGCTACCTACTTTTTGAGAGCTCCCCTTCCCAAATTGGGTCATCTAAAGTAGGCATTTATACAGGTAGTTCTTGACTTATGACCGGTCAAAGTTGTAACGAACCCTCAAAAGATACTTTAGACCTGGAATTGAAGTTCTGATGGCTGTCTCCCCTCACAATCATGTAATCACATTTTAGGCCATCGGCAGTTGGCCCACGTTGCCTGCCATTTACAGTATCCTGTAGTCACATGACCACAATTTACAATATTTTTTGCCAGAAACGCATTTATTTCTGGTTTATGGTTAAAAAAAACCGTTGCAGACAGTTGGCTTGCTTAATGACTATTGGAAAAAGAAAATAAAATCAAGTCAGTCGTGTGACCTGCTTAACGGCCAACATAACTTACAACCATAATTTCAGGCTCAATTATGACATAAATCAAGGATTATCCGTAATAACTAAGTCGGTCTAGCAGACTCTTTGATCCCTTCTGCTGGAAGGAAATATAGTCTATATAAAGTTAGAAATTGATTCAGCATGATTTAAAATTAGAACACACATATGTAAATCAAACTATGCAATTTGTTAATCAACCCTTATGTTGCTGTTCCTTGAGATAACTCAAATGATATGATAGCTTGGCATAACTACTAGCTGGAATCTGAGTTGCAAATAAAAATATTACTTGGAAGCAATCAGTAAGTTTATGATGCAAACTTTGCATGCTTATTTGAAATAATTTGTAAGCACGTGCACATATTAACTGTTAATTTAAATTCATTTCTGTTTTACCTGATGTTCTTCAAATTAATGAAAAATAGACAGTTGCAATCTCATGTAGTGCATTTATGTATTATTTTGTTCTGCATGCATTTATTTATATTAATTCCTCATGTTAAAATTGTTTAAAGGGCATTGCACCAAAATTAGAATTTTCAACAAGAACAACTATTACAGAGCTTCCACTTCTTCACAGCAGGTGGTGTAGTGTAAGTAATTTTAATAAATTGTCATTTTTAGAGTCAATTACATTTGCTCAAATCTATTTTTTTCTTATCTCTACTCTTAATGCAGATCGTCCTCAACTTACAACCACAATTGAACCCAAAATTTATGTTGCTAAGCGAGAAATTTGTTAAGTGAGTTTTGCCCCATGTTATGACTTTTCTTGCCACATTTGTTAAGTGAATCAGTGCAGTCACACGGTTGTTAAGTGAATCTGGTTTCCCCATTGACTTTGCTTGTCAGAAGGTCGCAAAAGGGGATCACATGACACCCTGGGTACTGCAACCATCATAAATGTGAATCAGTTGTCAAGCATCCGAATGTAAATCATATGACCATGGTCAGTGGTGGGTTCCTACCGGTGCGGTCTTGCCTGTTCGTCGCTGCAGAGCCGAAGAAGCTGTTGGCGTTCGTGGCGCGGGCCTTCCCCCGCCCGCTTTCCCCGCCCGCCGGGACCCCGCCGTTTGCGTCCTTTTGCCCTCTGCGCATGCGCAAAGCGTTCTGCTTGCGCAGAGGGCAAAAGAACGCATATGGTGGCGTCCCGGTGGGCGGGGAAAGCGGGCAGGGGAAGCCCCGCGAACGCCAACAGCTTCTTCGGCTCTGTGGCGACGAACAGGCAAGACCGCACCGGTAGGAACCCACCACTGACCATGGGGATGCTGAAATGGTCATAAGTGTGAAAAACTGTCATAAGTCAGTGCCGTTGTAACTTTGAACGGTCACTAAGGAGGACTATCTGTATTGCCTTCCCAACTGATTCCTGAGATTACAAATCAGATATATTTTGCAGGAACGCAATAAAATCAAGTTACAAAGGGTGCCTTCAACATCACCCGAAAAAAGGAGCATCTCACCAGTGCAACATAAGGCAGCAAAAAGTCGGAGCTGTAAGAGACTTTCGAGGTCATTTGAGTCCCGCTCCTCATCCCCGAGCTCAAGGAGGTGTCTCCATGAAGTCTGCAGAGATAAGCACCAGCCGCCATCTTCCCTGAACCTGAGAGGTGTTCGGTTCAAAACAGAAGCGGACCACAGGCCACCTTTCGTAGTTAGGCATGTAAGTCCCAAAAAGACAATGGAAATGTTCAGTTCAATATTGGGGCAGTATTCTCAATTTAAAGCTTCACGAACATAACATTGTAGAAAAAAAACATGTATCTTCCTTTTAGGGTGATCGGATAGAACTTATCATGGCTTCATTCCATAAAAATGAATTTTGATTGAATGGTAGGTTTCAGTTGGGACAATAAAGAACACTCCTCAGGAATAATGGTTTCAAAGCTTATGCCAACAAGTATTGTAAATTGGAGCACAAAGAAGAGGAAAGTTAGAAGTTAAATACTGTATTTACCTCTTCTACTTTGGAGGGAAGCGTCTTTCCTTTTTCTCTTCCTTTGTAACATTTATAAACAATAGTATAGGGCAGATATTGGCTTTAAACTTAAATTATACATTTTATATATGCTAAAAACTAAATATATGCTGCTTTGTATCTTTCATTAATGTTATATTGATTGGCAGTTGCGTAAGTTTAGTCAGGGGCGGGTTCCTCTTGCCTGGCTACTGGTGCGCTGCATGCGCATCATCACATTTCACGCGCAAGCTCGCTACGTGCGTGCATCCCCTCACACGATTTTGCTTTCATGCATGCGCGGAAGCAAAAAATCGCCACAATCTTACACTCGCGAGCGTCCCCTCGCGAGATTTTGCTTCCGCACATGTGCAGGAAGCAAAAAAAGGCCAAAAATTCAAAAAAAAAGGTGGTGCCGCGCGACTGACCAGCGAAGACGGCACCGGAGCTGTCGCACGCAAATTGCGCAATCGGCGGGTCCCTACCAGAACGGCGCACTGGACCGCACCGGTAGGAACCCACCACTGATTTTCGTAATAATCTGTCCATCCATAGGTAATACCTTTTTTAAAATGCACCTTTGCTTTAAATAAAGCAAAATAATGATAACAAGGCTCAATTATAGTCATTTTTTAAAAAGAACACACATCAAATTGGGTGTGATTAAAAATTAGACTGATTAAAAATTCAAATTGGGCTGATTTAAATAGATTCTATTTTTCATCTGCTTTTTATCTGTGAGCAATCAACGTACACTGGAATGTTATCTCTGTTGCTAGATCCTAGAATTTCAGATTGACAATATTGGTTCTGTTGCTGGATTGCATCCCATCATCTTCACCATTAACCATGATGGCTTGGTCTGATGAAAGTTGTAAGGACACACTTTTCTTCTCCCTGATGCTAGGCTCTCTCCAGCAACATGCAAATAGCCTTGATTTGCCTCAACTTCTCGTGTGTGTTTTGCATTGTACAGAAAGTACTTGTGTATGTGTACAGATCAGAGGTGGGTTTCAGCAGGTTCTGACCAGTTCTGGAGAACCGGTAGCGGAAATTTTGAGTAGTTCAGAGAACCAATAAATACTACCTCTGACTGGCCCCGCCCCCATCTATTCTCTGCCTCCCGAGTCCCAGCTGATCGGGAGGAAATGGGGATTTTGCAGTAACCTTCCCCTGGAGTGGGGAGGGAATGGAGATTTTACAATATCCTTCCCCTGCCACGCCCACCAAGCCACGCCCACCAAGCCATGCCATGTCCACCAAGCCATGCCCACAGAACCGGTAGAAAAAAAATTGAATCCAACCACTGGTACATATACATACTTTCAGTCAGTTCCTTTTACTAGCATCTAGCCATAAAATGAAGTTTTGACTGTCATTTTTTCTTCTGCTATAATAAAAATTGGGGAAGTTTTACTGACTTAAAGATGTTTGCAAACATGTATAAGTGCTGCCAATGTGCCTTTACTCAGATGTAAGATGTACATCTATCAGTGGGGATTGTTGGCTAATAAGAGTGTTTGGTCTGGATTTCTGATGAAGGATGTACATTGATTTCAAAGAGATTCCCACTGAGTTTAATCCAGGTAAGCATGTGAAGGCTTGTGGTGTAACCTACTACTGTCGTCTTCAGGCGAAGCTGATTGTAATGTTTTCCAAGAAAACTGTCTGGTGCAATTTTCACTTTTCTTCCCTTCCCAAAATTAATGTTCCCTTTCTTGTGTCTTCCCTGCCCATACAGAGACAGTTATATTGATTTCTTTCTGTATAACTAAAGAAAAAATTTTATTTAGAAATTTTCATAGATCCAGTGTTTCAGTGTTCACAATATCACCTCTTTCCTCTGCAAACATCAAAAACAAACCAATACTAATCTCATCAATCCCAGTTAGTACAATCATTTCTCCTGTTCTCAAGAAATGCCAGAATCTAATTAACAGCAAGCCACAAACTGTAATAGACTTAATACACTTGGGTCAATTTAAACAGTACAGGTTTAGATGTAACAAGAGAATGGTCCTTCTCTACACTTGATAATACAAAAGTGTAGATCACCCACTATTTGTGAATAGGATAAAGTCAACATTATGCAAGCTTATGCATATTGATTTATTATTTTCACAAATAACTCAAGGCAACGAACACATCCTTCCTCCTCCTATTTTCCCCACAACAACAACTCAGTAAAAGCATGCTGAGAGACTGTGAATGGCCCAAGGTTTTCATGGTGAAGATGGACTAGAACTCATGTTCTCTGGCGTTCTAGCCTGGTGCCTTTACCACTAGACCAAACTGCCTCTCAGTAAGTTCACCTACTACACCATTCCCCACCCTTACTGTGAGAGAGGCGAGACCAGGGCACTGATTCATTCAAAGGCATTACAACTTCCAGTTGCTTCCATTGAATTAATTTCAAATAAATAAACAATGTAATCACAATCAATAGAGCAGACTGACCCAAATTAATCAGCTAGAACAGTAAGCAATAAGGAAACAGCCATAGTTGGGTTCTTGGGAGTGGAGATAAGTAGATCACAGTGTTTTCAGCTCATAATTCATGGTACATTTTAAGCCAAGAAATGCATTAAAAATTGAAGTTTGAAAAATAAATAAATACATAAATAAATGCCATTCCTTCCTATCTACACCACAGATGTGGACCATATAAAGACCTCAAATATCCCTGCATTTGACTTGTACACATCTTAATGTCGGGTCCAAAAACAGCCCACTAGTTAGGTAATTCTTTTTTGAAGTAGCTGCACAACATTTTGACTTAATTCGAGTTTTTAAATCAGCCAATTGTTTTAATATTTACCCTGCAATTATATTAAAGCTAAGAATTATATTAAAGGATTTTATGGGTAAATGAGCATAAGTAGTAAGTGTACCACTCACTCCTGAAACTTTATTTCAATTATTTCAGTATTGTTTAGGATTCCATTTTGAGACTATTTCCTCATTTTTAGGTGGATGCTTCTAAAGGATTTTCTGAGGAAGCTCAGTCTCCCTTATCGTATCAAAATGCAAGAGAGGGTACCATCACATCAAAAAATCCTCACAAATACCAGTTGAAACGAGGTACTTACTCATTTATTAAGCATTGATTTAAAATGTTAATTGTTTTTGTGTCTGCTTACATCTCGGGGTGCTGTTATATTTTGATGCTATGGAGGCTGAATTTTGTCATCTTTATTTCTTCTGATGAATGTGTGCGTGCGTGCGTGCGTGCTTATTCTTTTAGAGCAAAAGCAGAACCTCTAATTTTATTTAGTAAATAAAAATTTCTGTTTCTGTAAATTACAACAAAGATCGGTTATCAGTAATGTGCATTGGAGACCACAAACCACATGGCTGGACTAGTTGAGTAATTCTAGTGAATGACGCACAGTCTCTATGGCCCAGAAGATAACCCAGATCTGTGATTTAAGCAAAGTTGTATATCCCATTAGTAATCTTGATTCTTTTCTATATCAGATGTTGTGTTGATACCTTTTTTAATGGCATAAAATTAAGATAGAACATGGCACATAATTCAAATCCTTCATAATGCTGTGCATGCTGAGGAAAAATGCTCCTCAGTCATCACGTTTTGTACCTGTATCTACTGAGTCTTCTTTCAGTAGATTCTTCAGTCATCGCAGTATGCACTTGCTAGATAATATTATGTAGGAAATCTGGAATAGATTATCCGTAAAATAAAGGTGCAGTTGTTACATAGGTTTGGAAGAGAGCCAAGTAGCTTTCATTAGAAGTCTTCCCGTAGAGAGATTTTTTTTTTTAAAAAATCATAGATTTCTGTACCTGGGAAACTGCCATCTGTTTCTCTGCTCCTGACCCAAATCTGCCTTTTAAAAAATCATTGTAACTGAGATAAGGTGCTGTCCCAGGCACTCCTTAGGTATCCATGGATTTGCATTCTTCTTCCAAATTCCTACCATTTTTGTAACAATTTAAAATAATAAATATTAACTTATTAGATAAATTACACTTTTATATGTCTGGATAAATAAGTATTGTAAATACTTAATCAGCATGTTACTGTAGAAGGTGCTATCAGCGATGAAAACACTTCTGAGTTACTCAGTTGTGAATAAACTGTGGCATTTAGCCAGCTAATAAATAATCATAAGCATCTATATTGCATAGAGTTCTTTCTCTGGTGTTCAAAGTAACGTGTGACATGGGAGTTTGCTTCTTCCTTGCCAAATCATTTTCTCAACTGCTAATGGAGGGAAACAAGTGAGGTTGTCTCTTTTTTTTGAAAGCCCAATTATATGTTGTCAAAATTCTGGCAAACGAAGGAGCAAAACCTTTCATGCATTAGTATTTCCTTTGTTGAGCTCAACATGTTGTTTTTTTCTTGGTAATCAGGGAAAAAAATACTTTGGTCTAAATTTCAGAGAATCAGGGCATTGTGTCATTCTAAACCACTGCATATCACAGAGAAATAGACAACTTTTGTCTATCTATTCAATATCTATAGTTGCCCATATCAGTCAACGACTCTGGATGGGATACAATTCAAAGAATATATTGCAACCAAAATATTAAAAACATTTAAAAACAATAGAAATGTGCAAAATATACATATACCTAATTCAATCCAGATTACCCAGTTCCATGCTTTGATCGTCCCCAAATGGCTGCGCTTCAATCTCTAGCCACACTCCAGATCCTTAGTTATAAATTGTTGTATTCTTAAGCATTAATCAGAAGTTTTAATTCAGAAAGAAGCTGTAACCATGCCCTGTATTATATAGTGTACTTTAATAAATATAGCCTAGATCTATGCTGAAATTCCAGATTGTACCTGAAAATTGATTAGAGCTGGATGACAAGTGTTGCAGAAAATAGATCTAACCAGCCATATTAAACTGTCCTGTGAGCTTTCATAAACTATCTTTTATCATACAAGGTATGTGCAATATAAAAATTATTTGCATTAATTAGAATGCTTGTTTTTGTTTCTTGTAGCAATATCATTTGATAGCTGGAAAACAACATATCCAGCTGCTAAGGTAAACATTTGGGGAAAGGTTGGTAAAAAATGGCTAATAAGTTAATTGATGAATTCAGAATTCTGGATCATTTAACAAACTATTCCACTGTATAGTTAATAAATGCCTTTTGATGTGTAAGCTCCACCCCACTCCCCACCCCAATGCTGCAATGGTCAGCTAGAATTCAGAATGGGAAACGGCCGAAGCATCAATATCCCTGATATTATAAACTTGGCCTGTGTGAGAGAAATGCTTATGCCACACAGGTGATGGTATATATATGAAAATCAGGAAGTTACGTTTGCCCACTTCCTCCCTGGAGGTCTGTTCTGGGAGTCCATTGATTCCATTGAAACTCATCAGGTGGCAGCCACCGATGTCTTTCTTTTCGCAGTTAATTTTCCTTGTTTGACTCCATCTCCTCCATCTTATTTCCCTCTAGATGTGTTTGGAGTCTGTAATTGCCAGAATGCGGGTTGGTACTTTGGGGAGTTGTAGTCTGAAAAGCAGCAGACCACAGCAGGCTTCTCTAACTATTGGGAAATTCTTTCTTCTTCATAGGTTATCAGAGAACCAGCTGAAGACCAAAATTTGGATTATGAATCATCATTTCATGAAGCAAGGACATCTGCTGCCAATTATGCATGGAAGATCCCTGGTCTTTGCCACAGAAGTTCTTCCCCAAATCATTATGAGTCAACGAGTCCTCGTGGAAGATGGGCATCTCCCCAACCCAGGTTACCATTCTTAGATAATTAAGTGTTAAGTGTAGCACCAGATGTTCATCTATCTAGTTTAGAGCATATCCCTGTCACCAGAAATTTTTGACGGCTGCAGTTGCTGCTGCTTCTTGCCTTCATCGGTATCAGTGCAGTCATAGAATAATCAATCTCCATCTCTCTGTCAAGGAAGCCTCAAATTCCCACTTCTTGGTGATAACCTCTATTACCAGGAAAGAGGCCTATTTTCCCCTCCCTATCACTGCATAGGCCAGTGATGGCGAACCTTTTTTCCCTTGGGTGCCGAAAGTGCATGCGCGCGTGCTATCGCGCATGCGTGAGTGCCCACACCCATAATTCAATGCCTGGGGAGGGCAAAAACGGCCTCCCCCGCTCCCCCGGAGTCCCTCTGGAGGCCGGAAATGGCCCGTTTCCCAACTTCTGGTGGGCCCAGTAGGCCCATTTTTCATCCTCCCCAGGCTCCAGAGGCTTCCCTGGAGCCTGGGGAGGGCAAAAACACCCTCCCCAGTCACCCCGGAGGCCCTCAGGAAGCTGAAAATGCCCTCCCAGAGCCTCCGTGCGAGCCAAAAATCAGCTGGCCGGCGTGCACATGCGTGCTGGAGCTGAGCTAGGCAATGGCTCGTGTGCCGGCAGATATGGCTCCACGTGCCACCTGTGGCACTCGTGCCATAGGTTCGCCATCACTGGCATAGGCTATGGGACCAGTTGTCAAAGAACCATTGTAGTTGCAAATGGAGTCAGCAATCAGAAGCTCAGTTCAGCCAAGACAACAGGTCTCTTGATGAAGAAGTTTGTATATACTGTAGCCTGTTTTGGATGCATTATATCTTGCTTGCTCATGTCTTCTTGAAAGATCAGTTTTACGACTTATGATTGCATTCAGATCTGGCTTTTTGTGTAGATGCCCACTATTCTCTAGTCCTAAAAACCCGTTTCAGCGATCGGTTGATTTACTAGCAAAATCTCTTTAAGCTTTTTAACATTTTATTCCACTTCTCTAAGCATCTTGTACTGTAGACTCCCATTGTTGCAGCTACATAGCAGCTAAGATAGTACAGACAAAGGCGTAAGCAAGAAATTAAAACAAATGATTGCTTCAACAGAAGAAATAAGGTTGATTAGTAGTCTGCATTGCAGTAGAAGTACAGGAAGCGAAGGTTAAAATTAAAAGTAACATTCATGTTAGAGTCCTCCAGAATGCTGTAATTAGGGCTATTTTTGAAGTCTGTTTGGAAACATCAGCTAGCATGAAATTCAGCCACCAGATTTATTGTGTGAGACTTAGAAGCTGCCTGAGCTGTATAACCTACACTAAAAACAAAATGAAAATTCCGTGGGTCTGGACATGCACACTGCCTGTAAGTAAACATAACTAACAGGATTCCACCAGGATCCTATCCCAAGATCTGGAAGAACACTTAAGACTTGACTCTCACCCTGATGTTCTGGATCTCTGACGGATATCATTCCTGGCAGGTGCCACTACAGAGAAAACAAATTTCCTGGATCCCAATAAATGGTGCGGTTGAGTGACAGGATCTGAAGTACATCAGCTCTACCTGGTCTTATCAAACTATAGGAGATAGACAATCCTTCAGATAGCCTGGTCCTTTTATCTGTTTGAATAGATTTGTCCACGCTGTTGCTAATGCTTAGCAAAATGCCTGCTGCCCATCTTACACAGTTCCAAGATCTTTAAAGCTTTCGGAAAGGGATCAGCATTGACTTTATAGCCCTTTTTTCACTCTGAATCATCTGTGAATCTCAGCCCTGGCAGAATGCCACTTTTTCTGTAGTGATTCCAGGACCAGAAACCTTGCATTTGAGCGTCTCCCGATTCTTAAAATTTAGAGATCAGCTAATAGATTTTATTTATCAAATCTTTAGCGATATCGGATGGATTTTTAATATTTTTATTTAGTGTGTCACAAATTGGAATAATTGTTTTTTATACTCTCTGTAAAATTTAGATCAAAATTTTGTTGTAAGCTGCCTCAGATAATTTTGTTAGGGGGAAAGTGTGGGGGGAAAAGTGCCAATGACTAAGATATATCTATGTACTTGGATGAAAGATGTACTTGGATGAAAACCTACATGGCTTAGGTCCAGGTTACCTCCGGGACTGCATCCTACCTCATACTTCCCTTCGACCGGTTAGGTCCCACAGAGTGGGTCTCCTCTGGGTCCCGTCAGCCAAACAATGCTGGCTGGCGGGGCCTAGGGGGAGGGCCTTCTCTGTAGGGGCCCCTGCTCTCTGGAACCAACTACCCCCAGAGATCCGAATTATCCCCACCTTGCTGGCCTTCCGAAAAGCCATTAAGACATGGCTCTTCCTGCAGGCGAGGTGATTTTGAGACAACTTTCCCCCATGTATGCATGGTTTTGTATGTCTTTTTTAAACTCTTTTTTAATTGTTTTTAATAATTTTATTGTTTAGTTGTTCCTTAAAATGTTGTACGCCGCCCTGAGTCCTCCAGGTGTAGGGCAGCATAGAAGAACACTAAATAAATAAATAAATAAATAAATAAAATGTCTGGAGTACTTGGCTATTGACAATTTAAAGTGAAAATCCAAGTGAAAGTCTTCTGCATTTTCTTCCCTCCTGCTGACTAAAGGATACAATGCAGTGATGCGGATCAGCTTAGATTAAGAAAAATATGAGCTAAGATCTAGGCAAGTCCCATAAACAATTCTGACCTTGTGGTATAAATAGCCAAAAAAGAAAAAAAATCTGGGAGAATTTCACACATTTCAATCGCTTGGTAAAAGAGGTTCTTCGGGTTCTTAGTCAGCACTTTAGCAAAAGTTTATCTCTGCAGCAAAATAGTGACATTTGCTGTTCAAGTTGTGAGCCCAACTTGCAGAAAACAAAAGCTGAACATATTTTGCAGTCGTATTTAGTAGTAAAGAACAAGGGAGATCTCTACACTAATGGGTAACCTGTGGAAATGCCGGCAGACGGAAGGGCTTGTGTTATCTGATGGGACCATCTGCCTAGACCAGGGGTAGGCAAAGTTGGCTCTTCTATGACTCATGGACTTCAACTCCCAGAATTCCTGAGCTAGCATGATTGGCTCAGAAAGTCTGGGAGTTGAAGTCCACGAGTCATAGAAGAGCCAACTTTGCCTACCCCTGGCCTAGACCAGGGGTGACCAACCTTGGCAAATTTAAGACCTATGGAGTTCAACTCTCAGAATTCACCAGCCAGCCATGGCCTAGACCAGGGGTCTCCAACCTTGGCAACTTTAAGACTTGTGGACTTCAACTCCCAGAATTCCTCAGCCAGCTTTGCTGGCTGAGGAATTCTGGGAGTTGAAGTCCACAAGTCTTAAAGTTGCCAAGGTTGGAGACCTCTGGCCTAGACAACAGCATGAGTATTGTGTGTCGGATGTTTTTCAGGCTATACTCCAGCCATAATTCCAGCTTTGAGGAGATTAATGAGAGAGTGAGGAATCTGCTTACCTCTCCTGAAGCCAGAGAAAGGCTTTCCATTGTGAGTATAACTTTCTTCACTGGGATACTTACTTATTATTTACATATTTTAATTTTTTAACTTATTGCAGGCCTCCTAGAGTTTACCTCTTGGCGAGATGGGCAGCATACACATTAATTAAATAAATGAATACTCTTAGACATTTTGCATTAGAGTGGCAAAATGTCACCCAAGTTAACCAGTTTTAACTGTCCAAATGAAGGTGAAAAAGTCACGGAGAAAGCTCATCAATCTGCTTTGATTACGTTGTAATGCCAATTCCCTGCACTATATTTCAGTTTTCCTCTCAAAAGTTAAGCTCTTGCTCCTTGGCTGAGATTGGCCTTCGCTGAGATGATAAATCTGTCTCTGGGCCGGATCACTTGGTATTGCAAGATAGAGGTGGCCTCTATCTGGTAGTGGTTGAGAACGAAAAGGAGGGAAAAGATTTCCTTCCACATGGAAAATCAAAAGCAAACTTCTATCCTGGTTTTATGGGTGTCATCATCAATAGCAATAGCAACAGCACTTAGACTTATATACCGCTTCATAGTGCTTTACAGCCCTCTCTAAGCGGTTTACAGAGTTCAGCATATTGCCCCCAACAATCTGGGTCCTCATTTTACCCACCTCGGAAGGATGGAAGGCTGAGTCAACCTTGAGCCCGTGAGATTTGAACAGCTGAACTGCTGAACTGCAGTGCTGCTTTTAACCACTGCGCCACCTCGGCTCTCATCATCATGAGCCGTGGTGGCGCAGTGGTTAGAATGCAGTATTGCAGGCTAATTCTACCAACTGCCGATAGTTCAATTGTCACTGGCTCAACGTTGACTCAGCCTTCCATCCTTCCGAGGTCGGTAAGGACCCAGATTGTTGGAGGTAATATGCTGACTTTGTAAACTCTTAAAGAGGGCTGTAAACCCTGTGAAGAGGTATATGTGCTATTGCTATTGCTGTCCTCTATTATTTATTTATTTATTATTTATTTATTAGTGACATTTATATACCGCCTCACAGAGCAAGCACTCTCTAAGCGGTTTACACCAGTAAGCAATGTATATTTATATTGCCCTCAACAATCTGGGTCCTCATTTTACCTACCTCGGAAGGATGGAAGGATGGGTCAACCTTGAGCCGGTGAGATTTGAACCGCTGACCTGCAGATCACAGTCAGCTAAAGTGGCCTGCAGTACCCCACTCTAACCGCTGCACCACCTCGGCTCTTATATATTATATATCCTATATAAGTGCTATTGCTATTGCTAGCTCTTTATATGAGAAAAAACAACAGAACGTGATATATTTGATTCAGGCAGATGATGGTAGCTTTCAAGTGTCAGAACTGGAAGCTTGTTCAGCTTAAATAAGGGGAGAGATGGGTCCTGATTTCCTGTATTAAGCAGCTGTTTGTTAAGACTCTGTGAATTCTATTTTTTTGTTACATTTATATGCTAGCTTTTCCTCCAAGGACTGTACTACTGGCAAACTGAATTCCTTGAATGTGGCTATTTGGTAGCCAAAATTGTAAAAGCTATGCAGAGGGTCAGATAAAAGAGCTTTTGGGGAGAAATAAAAGGATCGTAGGGATTTAAAAAACGAAGAGGAAAAAGTATCCTTCCAATACCCCTTCCGCCATTCAGAAAAAAAGCTCTTGTCTGTACACAAAATGTTAACTCCCTGTTGCAGCAGGGAAACTGGAAAATCAGAAGAGAGAGAGAAAGAAGTATCCTGGAAAAGGATTTTCTTGGATTTCTGCCATTCTGACTTTGTATTGCAACTTTTTCTATTTGAATTGAATAAAACTCATTTGGGACAGACATCTTTTAGCAAGCTAATCTGATTCAGGGGCGGGTTCCTAATTTTTTTACTACCACTCTGTAGGCGTGGCTTATTTTGTGGGTGTGGCTTGCCAGCCATGTGACCGGGTGGGCGTGGCTTCTCGGACTGCTGAAGGGAGGGGAACTGAGATAGGTCCTGCCGCCCATTCCCCCTCCCCTCAGCAGCTCGAGAAGCCTCAAACGTGCGAAAATGCCTAGGATCATCACCGCGTGTTCATGGCTTCTCAGACTGCTGAAGGGAGGGGAATGGAGCTATAGCTCCTGCCGCCCGTTCTTTCAGCGTCTCACACGCTCCCTCAGCCATCCTCCCCTGCTTGGACTCACTGGGGTAGGAACGCAGCGCATGAGCAGTGCCGGAAACTCTGCTTCTGGGCATGCGCAGAAGAATTTTTTTAAAAAAACATGGCGGCACCCAGGCAACCGACTGCACCGGTACTGTGACGTCACCAGTGGGCCGCTACCGGTGCTATAGAGTGGACTGCACTGGTAGGAACCCACCACTGAAATCCTGTTTCCTAGATGGATAGTTTGGAACATGGTTATTTAGATAATTCACATTTAAATTTTGCCATAAAGTGTTGCTAAAAACAACAACAGCCCATCGTCAAATGACACCAGTACCCATCGTTGCAAAAAGGAGTTGTTTGTCAACCAAGGCTACCTTTAATTTATTATGGTAGAGCCACTCTCTGTAGATTAATGCACAGAATTTGTCTTCGTGAATCCGCTGGTTCTTATAATATAAAAGAGGTTGTTCTTCTTACTGGTGTGCCCACTCCTTTGCACAGCTCGTTTCTCCTCAGAAATCACATAGATGTTTTTATCTCACCTCCATAATCCTCTTGTTATGCTCTGTTTAAATCAGAGAAGCTGTTTTCACTCGTATCCAGTGCCCTATGTTGGAAGTGCAGATCCATGTGAGTTAACCTACAGTGACATTACTTGCTGTTGTCTCTCTAAAATGATACATACTTGTAATGAACGTTAATAGAAAGTTACTCTGACCAACAATGTGCACAGGACAGTGTCATCCATCAGTTCTTCCCGAACATGTAATGATAAGCTGTTTTAATTCTTCCTGTAACAGCTGATATATTTGTTTTTAGTTGGGAACATTTAGCATTGCTGATCACGATGAATGATCCAAGTTAATGGGACAAGTATTTTGCAGGGAGCCACTGATTTTGAGATTGATGATGTCCTTGAGAGAAGGTCCATCTCATTGAGGAGTTCCCCACACTGTGACTCAACAGAACAGAGATTCAGCTTGTAGTTATGGTTGGCGAGGTAGGTTTCTTAAGTTGTCTTGTCTTGGGGGGGTGGCAGCAATACCATATTTCAGGTAGTTAAAAAAAAACTCAAGAAGCTATAAAAGCATGCACAAAAGCTGTAAGATAAGCCATTATAGCAATATTATAGACACACATATTTCTAATGTACCCACCCTCCAAAACAGTTGGAAAACAAGGAATCACTTCTATGGAGAAAAATGACATTACATGCCGGATTCTTAATATAATTGTTTTCCACAAGAGCAAAGGAACAGTATTTAGCACTGCAAGACAGTCTAAAGTCCAAATGCCAACTGAACTTGACCTTGGGTGCTTAATTAAAGTTGTTTAATGGTATTAGCTTTCCTGGGTCCTGGTGGGTCATGCATTCCTGGAAAACATTAAGGTTGAGGGATAGGTGACTGGATTAGTATGCTCTGATCCTAAGATAAGTGGGTAAGATCCCTAAGATCTAAATTACAGCTAATCTGTTTGTTTCTGTTTGTTTCGCTTTAAGCGTTTTTTATCCTGTCGTTCATAGCCTGCAGCCTTTAAATTAGAATAATTCACAGCAATAATGTTACAGTCTTTTGGGAAATAAAATCTATTTTTGTTCAAAGTGGAGTGTTTCATATACTATTTTTCTCTTTCCCTCCCTCTAGTAATGGTTAATAAATATCTCTTTTGCAGAAATAATGCCACGGCTTTGAGATATAGCCTGGAAGATTTATTGCTGGCAAGATCTTCACTACAAAATGGAAAGTTCATTATCAGCATGAAGTTATGTCAACATTGATTTGAACACAAGTCACCGCTGTATGGTTGCGTTGATTAAACTGAGCATTTATACATTTTGAAAGGAGTGTAAATATATTGACTTATTAAGGTTGAAGGCATAATCATGCAGATGCACATGCAGTTTGAATCATTGTTTCAGGAAGGTTGTGTATGGCTACCTTAAGATGGTACTTAGTGGATTTAAAATTAAACGCCCTACTGAGTTTAGGATAGATTGATAACCAGATATTTTTAGTCAGGTTGGTTAAGGAAGTTACCACCTAATAAGAGTCCATCTCAAATATATTCAGATTTAGAAGATAAATTCTACATTTTTGGAGAAGGTGCTGGAAGTGCCCAGATATTTAAAGCAGAGATAAGTCCATCGCTGGAAGCCTATTCATTATAGTGATGGAAAAGCTGCCAGTGTCACTCCAGGGTTGCTTTCCATCCTGTAGAAGATGATTGGGGAAGCCTTAAATTATGTTCAAAGTTCTTATGTTCCTACTCAACCCACTGTTGACAGAAGAGAGACATTACATCAGACCCAAAGCTGGAGTAATTATTATCTTTCCCAGTGAAACCAGTCAGATCACACCAACTTTATAGACTTTGAAAGTGGTGGAGTCTGTTCTACATACCTTCTCCAGTGTTACTAGTATTGTTCTCTCTGGATACCATCTTATGTACACTTAATTTGGGAGAAACTTAGAATAACTTGTTTAATTGGAAGAGCAGCATGGTGGTCTTGCCTCCCACTCAGAAGGTTGAGAGTTCAATCCTAGGCAGTGGTGGGTGTTTCTCTCTCTTGGGGTGCAAAGAGAAAATCATCTGTGAACTCCATGTAGGTGTCAGGAAGGGCATCTGGCCAGTAAACACTCAGCTTCATTCAGTTCCCCTGACACCCGAATTAAGGGACTGCAGGGCCATAAAAAGAAGAAGAAAAGTTTAACTGACTTTAGTTCTGAGTAGGCATATGTACTATTAACCAGATGGAATAATAGGATAGATATAATGTTTGGGTTTGTTTGTTTTATTTACATTCCCCCTTTATTATTTTTATAAATAACTCCAAGAGGCTAACATACCTATTATTTCTTCCTCTTAATTTCCCCACAACAGCTTGTGGGGTGGTTCGGCTGTGAGAGAATGACTGATCCAAAGTCACCCAGCTGGCTTTCATGGCTAAGGTGGCACAGTCTCTCAGTTTCTAGCCTGGTGCCTTTACCATTAAGCTAGACCGGCTCTCTGTTTTGTTTGGTTTCCCCCCACCTCCTCAGTTCATAAGAGTACTCTGTACAGCAAAAAACAACATGAATTTTGGAAAGTTCAGAATTAGACATATGACTTCAGGCTTCCTTTGGCTTTGCCAGATCCCTGGAGGAGATCTTGTCTCTACAAAGAGACAAGGCTTGTACTAATGCTCACCCTACAACTTCACTAATAAGTTAAGAGTGCACACAAAAGTTCAGCAAGACATAAACATATGCATAGAGCCGTGGTGGTGCAGTGGTTAGAGTGCAGAGTGCAGGCTTACTTCTGCTGGTCACTGGCTGCCAGCAGTTTGGCAGATTGAATCTCACCAGGGTCAAGGTTGACTCAGCCTTCCATCTTTCCGAGGTTGGTAAAATGAGGACCCAGATGGTTGGGGGCAATATGCTGAACTCTGTAAAACCGCTTAGAGAGGGCTATAAAGCATTGTGAAGTGGTATATAAGTCTAAGTGCTATTGCTATATTGGACTCCACCTTACAAATGGAAACCTTAATTTTTGTTCTTCACTTCATCTTTTTAGAGATAATATTGTCTTTTGCTTCATTCACTGGGCTTCATCTCAGATTTGCAAGTATTCATTCAACATTTAAGAATAGAATTGACTGACAATGATTAAAGTGCCATTAAGTCAGTATCAACCCTTAATAATCACATCAGGGGTGGGTTCCACTTACCTTTGCTACCGGTTCGCATCGCGATGTTTCACGCGCGTTCCCCCCCCATGCAATTTCACTTACGTGCATGCTCAGTAGCAGGATTCAGCCCGAAACACAGCTGAGGAGCTGATCAGCTGTGCTTTGGGCGAAGAAATAAAGGTGAGTATTAACCCGGGGGCGGGCGCAAGGGCTCTTTTTCAAGCCGCGGAAGAGGAGAAGCCATCCAAACATGGAAAAAATCACCAAAAATTCCAAAAAAAGATGGTGGCGCCCATGGACTGGCACCGACCGAACCGGATCCATGACGCCATCGTTGCGTCACCAGCGGGTCGCTAACGGTTTGGGCGATCTGGTCCGAACCGAGAGGAACCCACCCCTGAATCACATCAATTTTCTCCAAGATGATCTGTCACCAACCCAGTATTCAGGTTTTCTAATGGTGCAACAATCACTACTGTAACTGAATTTATCCACCCTGGTATTGGTCATCCTCTTCTTTTTCCTTCCACCTTTCCCAGCATCAGAAGAGCCGTGGTGGTTCAGTGGTTAGAATGCAGTATTTCAGGCTAACTGCATTCCCACTGCCAGGAGTTCGATTCTGATCAGCTCAAGGTTGACTCAGCCTTCCGTCCTGAGGTCGGTATATTGTTCGGGGCAATATACTGACTCTGTAAACCGCTTAGGGAGGGCTGTAAAGCACTGTGAAGTGGTATATACTGTAAGTCTAAGTGCTATTGCTATTGCTATCAGAGCATCAGACTTGAGAGCTAATGTGTCCAAAGTAGGATAATTTGAGCCAGGTCATTTGAGCCTTGAGTGAGAATTCTGGGTTTATTTGTTTGAACATCAATTTGTTTCCTTGGCTCTTCATGGTATTCTCAGGAACCTTCACTAATCACAAAGTGCAAAAAAAAATGCTTTTAACAGATTAACAGAGTTGGAAGGGACCTTGCAGGTTATCTAATCCAACCCCCTGCCAAGGCAGGAGACCCTACATCTGCCTCTACCTAGGATCAAACTCACAACCTCCTGATTGTGAGGCAAGAGCTCTACCTCTAGGCCACAGCAGCTGGGTAAGTTTTCTATCCTGCTTCAGAATTTAACTTTTGCCTCTATAGAATGTCAGGAAAAGCATTTTAAAATTTAGAGAGAAACTTCATAGCATCTGAATATCTCTTCTAAAAGCCTAATTGCTACTCTACCAAGTAATATAGTCTGTGGTATATTTCTTGATTCCTGGATCCTTTACTTCTGATAGTCAATTGTAAAAGACAGGAACTATTCACCATTACAATATCTTCAGTTCTAAGGTTGGTTGCTGCACTCGTTGTATTTAGTTTGGTCTTTACATTTAATCTTGACTAACTGTGCCATCTAAACTATTTTTTCTTTCTTATAAATAACAATAATGGGGACCTTGGAGGTATTCTAATCCAACTTTCTGCTCAAGCAGGAGACCTTATACCATTCTGAACAAATGGCTGTCCATTCTCTTAAAAATTTCCAGTGTTGGACAAGTCACAACTTCTGGAGGCAAGCTGTTCCACTGATTAATTGTTCTCATTGTCAGGAAATTTCTTAGTTCTAGGATGGATCTCTCTTTGATAGGTTTCCATCTGTTATTTCGTGTCCTGCCCTCAGGTGCTCTGGAGAATAGATTGCCCCCCCTTCTTTATGATAGCCCCTCAAATATTGGAAGACTGATGTCAAGTCACCCATAGTCCTTCTCTTTATTAGACTACATAAATTCAGTTCCTGCAACCGTTCATATGTTTTAGCCTCCAGTCCAGCGGTGGGTTCCTCCCGGTTCGGCCCAGTTCTAAGAACCGGTAGCGCCGGCAGCGGGAGGCTCCGCCCACCCGTCCAGGACGCTTCTGCGCATGTGCAGAAGTGTCGCAAGCGCAAATCGGTAGTAAAGGGTTTTAGAACCCACTACTGCTCCAGTCCCCTAATCATCTTTGTTCTTACTCTATGCGCTGTTTCTAGAGTCTCAGCATCTTTTTTGTATCATGGTGATCAAAACTGACGCAGTATTCCAAGTGTGATACTACCAGTACAGTTAAAGCATTACTGATCCTTCACATTATTTTGATATTATCCCTCTGTAGCTGCAGTCTAGAATTACACTGACTTTTTTGGTGGTTGCTGGCTTATACTTAAGTAGTTGTCCATTAGGACTCCTAGATCCCTCTCACATTTATGGCTGTTTAGCCAGGTATCACCTATTCTATACCCATGAATAAAAATTTTCTTGCTTCAGTGGTTTTCCCACCACTAAATTTCATTTTTATAGGGCCTAGAGTTAGTTTCATTGTTTCATTTTTCCAGCTCATTGACATTTTCAGATGTCTAGAACAGTGTGACCAGCACAGGTTATTGAGTTTCTTCCTCCAAATTTGAAACTAATCCTGCTTTCCTCCATATATGTTACAGACGTAGTTTGAATAAATAAGGGGAGAGTATATATCTAAGATCTGCTCACTACAATACAAAAAGAATCCTGAGGAAATTAGAAAGACTGCAGAGAAGAACAACGAAGATGATATGGGGCTTGGGGGCTAAAGAACGGTTAAAGAAACATGGTATGTTTAGCTTAAAGAAGAAAAGGGAAAAGGAAAACATGATAGCAGCCTTCCAATACATGAAGGGATGTCACGGAGCAGAGAATGTGGATTTATTCTCCCCAGCACCTGAGGGTAAGTCAAAAGCAGTTAAACCTTTACAGTGAGAGAACCAAACTTGAACTAAGGAGCGATTTCCTTTTCTTTTCAATGCTAATCATTTGTTTATTTGCATTTTTCACAAAATGAACTGCATAAATCAATGGGACAAGGTTTAGCTGCTCTCGCTTAAGGTGAGCTTGTCAAAGAGGTATTCGCCCATGCCATTCTGGGGCAGCCCCAGGCGCGTCAAGTTGGTACAGTGGTCTCCCAGGAGCTTGATGGCCTTCACTTGCTCTTCCAGGAATTCATTCTCCAGAAAGTCATAGGTGAGGGTCTGTTTTCTCAGTTTCCAGCTTGTGCAGATCCAGCAAAGCTTGGTTGACCTCCTTCTCCAGGTTCAGGGCGTGCTCCAAGGCATCTAGAGTGTTGCCCCATTTGTCTTTCTCTGGCTTCTTGATATCCTGCAACACAATACATCCTCCTCGGTTGTTTTGGTACTTCAGAAACTTGTCAGCATGTTCTTTCTCTTCCTGGGATTGTTCCTTCAAGAACTTGGCCAGATGGCACAAGGCTATATCATCACGGTCAAAGTGATGGCCCATGGACAAGTAGACATAGCTAGCATGGAGTTCAATGTTCACAAAATGGTTTACGGCAGCCTCATATTCAGCATGGTAGTTCTGACGGATTTGAGAAGTCATCATGAGAGGAGAAGAAGGTCATTCCTGAAGTTCAGAAGGTCAATCAGGAGGGATTTCCTGAGTGTGAGAACTATTAAGCCAATGAACAGCCTCTTCCTGTAGTTGAGGTTTTCATTACTAGAGGTTTAAAAAAAAGATTAGACAGCTATTTGTCCATAATAAAATGAAGATTCCTAAAGTTGGCAAGACCTTCTAGATCAGTGATGGCGAACCTTTTTTTCCTCGGGTGCCGAAATAGTGTGTATGCGCGCTATCACACACACATGCGTGCCCACACCCATAATTCAAAGCCCCCCACTCGCCCCACCCCCCTGCGCATGCGTGTATGACCCCCCCACTCCCCCATTTCATGACTTCCAGTGGGCCCGGTAGGCCCATTTTTCGCCTTCCCCAGGCTCCAGAGGCTTTCCTGGAGCTTGGGGAGGGCAAAAACGCTCCCCCCTGCCACCCCAGAGGTCCTCTGGAGACTGAAATCACCCTCCCAGAGCCTCTGCGCGAGCCAAAAATCAGCTGGCGGGCATGCACATGCACGCTGGAGCTGAGCTAGGGTAACGGCTCGCGTGCCGGCAGATATGGCTCCGCGTGCCACCTGTGGCACCCGTGCCATAGGTTCGCCATCACTGTTCTAGATCCTTTCCAACCCTATAATGGAATGGAATGGGACGGTATGGGACGGGACAGAACAGAATAATTCTTTATTGGCCAAGTGTGATTGGACACACAACGAATTTGTTTCCGGTGCAAAAGCTCTCAGTGTACATACAAACAACAAAGCATACCAATTTGAGTATGATGTTGGACCTTCCTGAGTTCAGAACTGTTTTAGATTTCCATTATTCTTTTATGTCCGTTTCCATCTTCAGTGTTCTTAAAGACTTCATTGTAATACTGTTTCCTTTTTTCTTCTAACAGTTTTCTAAAAAAAAATTGTTAAGTTATTTTCCAAGTTATTTTTGATTTTCTTTGGCTTTGGCTTCTCTCTTAATCGTGGCAATTTCCAGAATTGTTTTTTCATCTAGCTCAGAGGTCTTCAAACTTGGCAACTTTAAGACTTGTGGACTTCAACTCCCAGAATTCTCCAGCCAGCATAGCTGGCTGGAGAATTCTAGGAATTGAAGTCCACAAGTCTTAAAGTTGCCATGTTTGAGGACCTCTGATCTAGCTTGTTCTTTTTGCTTCTTGGTCTTTGGCAGTTGCTTTTCATTTTCATCCTTACCAGCTTCTTTTATTCCATTGTTCTCTTTGCCTATCAACCAGGTTCAGGACTTCAAAGCGATTTCTAATGTTCTCCTTGAAAATGGTAAGTGCATGCTCAAGATCCTATTATAAAAGCTGGTTGGTTTTGTTGTTCTGCTTAGCTTTACTTGGAACTTGCACATGAGTAATTTTTGATCTGTTCCACAAACTTGAATTGAAAACTAAGCCTATTGTGTGGCCTATTTCAGTGGGCAGAGGGCAGTGCCCATTTTGACTACTACTCTGGTAGAATTTATTTAAAAATAGATTTCCAGAGTTACTACTGTAGTCTCTAGAGTTGAGAAGGGAGATCAGAACACACCAGTTGAAATTGTGCAGCTTGGGTAAGGCTAATTCTTCCCGGCACTTTTCCACAGAACATACTCAAATGAGTCTCTGCCCAACTGAGAAGGTCAAATGCACAAATATTTTAAGAATCACAGTTATGAATAAAAAGTATGTTCAAATAAAAAAACACCTGAAGTCTGCATTCTTCCCTGTCTTCATTCTTGAGAGTATCTCCTCTTATGTTTTAAACCAAACACACAATGATAGGGTGACTTAAGTGTTAACTTACAGTTCATTTGAATGTATCTTGAAAAACAGATTACACACTGACATTGTAATCCTGGGTTTTTCTAAAAAGAAACATGAGTCACTTTTTCCCTTGTGAAAACAAACCATGAGATCTTACAAGTACACCAGAGTAGTCATTCTGACATCGCTGATTTACAATTAAGATGAGATGTACCGTATATACTCAAGTATAAGCCGAGTTTTTCAGACCACTTTTTGGGCTGAAAAAAGCCGCCTCAGCTTATACTTGAGTCAGTGAAAAATTTGCCCGAAATGGAGGAGAAAAAGGGGTGGGGCCATGCCGCTGGGTGACGCTCGTGAATGGCCCGGCGCCCCTGTGAGTTTCCCCTCCCTCTGTGTCAGTTTGCCGCGCAGCACGCACCGCACCATCCCCCCTCCTCACGTTCTAATGTAATGCAGGGCTGTCTTACGATTCCCCTTCCTCCCCCTCCTGCCGCTCTGCAACAATGTCCCACCTCCTTCTTGTTATGGCAAGCAGCCACATAGCGATGTCCCACCTCCTCTGGTACAGTGATCCAATGATAGGAATCACTGTGCCGTGTGTCATAGGAGGCGGGACGTTAACTCTTGTGTTTTAGCTTGGTTGCTGAATGAGCTAAGGTTTTTGTACTTTTAAAGTTATTGTTGATACCATATTGTTTTTATTGACCCTCTTTTCCACTTACAGAGCTAGTTTACTGTTTTTCTTTGAAATAAATATTCAAAAACATTATTGGTATCTATTTTTATTTTTGAAATTTACTGGTAGCTGCTGCATTTCCCACCCTAGGCTTATACTCGAGTCAATAACTTTTCCAGTTTTTTGTGGTAAAATTAGGTGCCTCGGCTTATATTCGGGTCGGCCTATACTCAAGTATATACGGTATATAAATCCTGTTGAAATTAACAGGCTTAAGCACATATAGTGGCCTAACTTTGAGCTGTCATTCTCCTTCTATACCAGTGGTGTCCAACCTTGGCAACTTTTAAGACTTGTGGACTTCAACTTCCTTGGCTGATTGAGACATTCTGGGAATTGAAGTCCACAAGTCTTAAAAGTTGCCAAGGTTGAAGACCCCTGGTCTAGACTATCAATTATGTTTTCCTTTTGTGAGATGCACTGCCAGGGACAATTAATGTATACCACTGCTATGGAAAATGAATGCCATATCACTCTCAGCTGTGGCTCAGACTCAGAGCCAAAGGAAGTGGAACAAAAGTGGTGGAAAGGAATAGGCTAGGTACGCCCAGCCTAACAACAATATTTGTGAGGCCCATTATTTAGCACTCATCATCCCCTGGTCTTGCAATTTTAGAAGGAAAATGAAAAGGAGGTTCACTAAAGCATTGGAGGACTTTTACTCTCCAGTGACTTTTACTTTTACTTGAAAAGCTGCAACGTTATACATGATCTTTCTGATCTGACCTCTCTAAAGAAAGTATTCTAAACCTCTTCACAAAAGTATAGTTTCCAATGCACTTTGGGAATGAGAATTTTTTTTAAATTGAGTATCGGCATATTTCATGTATATGTAGGACATAAGTTAAAGGAACTGATTTTGCATCAACTGGCAGATGCTATTTACAATTAAGAAATAATGGATTAACTACCGTATCAAGGACAATAATGGGTCTTCTGAGATTTAGGCCACAGAGGGAAGAGTTCACTCAGAATTTTAATTCTATTTATTCAGCTTTACTCATGCCAGAAACATGACATGATAATAGTTTCTCTCAATATCTAAAGAAGGCGTTTAGCTTATTGCCAAGAAGCCCTGCTTTACAATTGGATTCATGTGGGAAGATTTCTAGATTCAGAAAGCACAAATTCCAGGTAGATTTTGTTTTTTGTTTTTGTTTTGCAAACACAAACAAACAATCCATCTCTGATTCTTTTTTGGAGAGGCAACACATTTATTTGAGGAGAATATTAACGATTCTTTTTCATTTTTGGAATGCTTTTGCTCAGGAAACAAAACAAAAAAAAGTGACCTTGAACTACACAAATGTATTCTTCACAGCAAATTGCTAAGTCAAAATTACGTCTCAACAGTTGGAAGAAGATCAAAGTAATTTTCTCTTAAAATTGCTGTTTTAAACGATTGTTCACCCTTACCACCTTGTAAGAAAATGATTTATACAAATTGAAACTCTAATGGAATGGCAGGCCTCTTTCTTTCCGCTCCGATACTTCACAGTGCACAGACATTGCCATCCCCAATTCATTTCAATCAGCTGAGTTACTTAACCTTGGAAGGAGTAAAATTCCACATCCAAAACTGAACTCGTGATGTACTCTCAGATTTTTAGAATATGCTCTGGGAAGAATTAGAATTATTTTCCTGATTGCTAATATGAGAATGTTCTTGCACAAATAGGTGACAAGTAGTTGGAGCAAAAAAACACCAATGTAGACTTTCAAGACTATACACCACATTTTGTGTGTGTGTATATGTGTGTGTGTGTGTGTGTGTGTGTGTGTGTTTATTTATTTATTTATTTATTTATTTATTTATTTATTTATTTATTTATTTATTTATTTATTTATTTATTTATTTATTTATTTATTTGAGGTTCTTCTATGCCGCCCTACTCCCTCAGGACTCAGGGCGGCGTACAACATTTTAGGGAACATCAAATAAATCAATTTAAAACAATTTAAAACAATTTTTAAAAAAAACATATAACATCATACATACATGGGAGAGACGTCAGATGGGAGGTCGTCTCAAAATCACCCCACCTGCAGGAAGAGCCTGTCTTAATGGCTTTTCGGAAGGCCAGCAGGATGGGAATGATTCGGATCTCTGGGGGAAGTTGGTTCCAGAGAGCAGGGGCCCCTACAGAGAAGGCCCTCCCCCTAGGGCCCGCCAGTCGGCACTGTTTGGCTGACGGGACCTGGAGGAGACCCACTCTGTGGGACCTGACCGGTCGAAGGGAAGTATGAGGTAGGATGCAGTCCCGGAGATAGCCTGGTCCTAAGCCATGTACGGCTTTAAAGATGATGATCAACACCTTGAATTGTACCCGGAGACCAATGGGCAGCCAATGCAGCTGGTGGAGTATAGGTGTTACGGGGGTGTATCTTGAAACACCCACCACAGCACGCGCAGCCGCATTTTGCACCAGTTGAAGTCTCCAAATACTCTTCAAGGGTAGCCCCATGTAGAGCACATTATAGTAGTCTAATTGGGAGGTGACAAGGGCGTGAGTGACCGTGAGTAGAGCCTCCTTCTCCAGGTATGGTCGCAATTGATGCACCAGGCGAACCTGTGCAAAAGCCCCCCTAGCCACAGCTGCAAAGTGCTGATCTAATTTTAGCTGTGGATCTAGGAGGACTCCCAAATTGCGAACCCGTTCCGAGGGAGTTAATTTTTCTCCCTCAAGAACCAAGGAGGGACAGTCGGTATAGTCCTTCGGAGGCAATATCCAGAGCCATTCAGTCTTATCGGGGTTGAGTTTGAGTCTGTTTCTCCCCATCCAGGTCCTAACGTCGTCCAGGCACCGGCACATTACATCGACTGCCTCCCTGAATTGAGACGGGGTGGTGATGTACAGCTGGGTGTCCTCAGCATACTGTTGAAAACTCACCCCGTGTCTGCGGATGATCTCCCCCAGCGGTTTCATGTAAATGTTAAACAGGATGGGCAAGAGGACCGAACCCTGCGGCACCCCACAGGTCAGGGGCCTAGGAGACGACCTCTGCCCTCCAGCCAACACCAAATGCATCCTGTCGGTGAGATAAGAGGAGAACCACCGTAAAACGGTGCCTCCCACTCCCAACTCGCCGAGACGATGCAGAAGGATACCATGGTCGATGGTATCAAAAGCCCCTGAGAGGTCAAGTAGCACTAGGATGGAGGAATTACCCCCGTCCCGGGCTCGCCAGAGATCATCCATCAGGGCGACCAAGGCCGTTTCTGTACTGTAGCCGCGCCTGAAACCTGACTGATAGGAATCTAGATGATCAGTTTCCTCCAATAGCCGAAGGAGCTGAAAAGCCACCACCTTCTCCACAACTTTACCTATGAAAGGTAAGTTGGAGACCGGACAAAAGTTCTTCAAATCCGCTGGATCCAGGGAAGGCTTCTTGAGGAGGGGTCTCACCACCGCAACTTTTAACGGCTGCGGTACGGATCCCTCCCTCAAAGAAGCGTTGACCACCGCTTGGATCCAGCCGCGTGCCACCTCTCTGCTGACCGAATGTGTGTGTGCGCGCACACACACATACACACACACACACACACATATATTTAGGATGACATGTTTTTAAGCAATATATTATTCAATTAGAACATTAGCAACTGATTATTCTAATTTGTGGGGCTGTGGATTGGGGTACAGATTTTATTTATTAGGCCAAGTCACCATGAGTAATAACAGCCACAATAATGAAAGGAATAGTGAAAGGAAAAAAATAATGACAGGAAAATCCATCTTAGTTCTAGCTAAATTGTTCATTAACCTATAGTTCAGTAGCTGTGTTTGCATGGCTCATTCAATCGGTCTATGAGGTTGGGAGAGAAATCTGTCTCATAAATGATCTGCTTAACTAGGTTAACTAGAACGTTTACCTCTTATCAACTCCCACTACTAACAAACCAATTATTTACAGGAGAGCAAAGTATCTTTTCTGACATTTGTCACTGGAACAATATACTCCACTTCTGGACTTGTTTTGTTTTTCCTGTCTTGTGAGTTAAATTTGGAGGTGAAAAAGAAGGTAGGAATCGATAGATGTTGGTAAGGAGTGACATACCATCCCAATTGTGCTACTTTAAATTTTTTCCCTCTTCTGTGTGAGGTTTTTTAAATTAAAATTGAAATATATAACAAATAATAATGATATGTTGACTCTAAGAAAATGGGTATGACAGCCCTATTAACTGGATGAACAGACATTATTCCCCTGTAGCATTAAGAACATAAGGATATAGGGAGTCGGAGTGGGGGATTGGCTGGTACCCTTGGCTCACCTAGTCCAGCAGTTTTTTCTTAGAGTGTCCAAGATAGCCCAATAGTCTTCCAGCAGATGGTCTTCAAAGGTAAGCACAACCGCCCTCAAGGCTATATATTAATATAATCCAAGATTTCCATGAATTGGTTCAATTCTTTTTGGAAACCAGCTATGTTGAATTCCCTTGTGGTAGGGAATTCCAAAACTTAATTATGATCAGTTGTTTCAGTGCCATCAGCCTCAGGGGGGGAAAATGAAGGCAAAGAATAACCCACAAATTGGAAATAGAGATTAATCTTAGATTAAAAAGATGATGATGGCCAAGATGTCTCATCCTATGATAGTACCTAACCAACTTTGCACTTTGAAGTTTGTTTGTTTATTTTTATTTTGAGGCCACGTAATTCCATAGGCAGCTTACAGATAAAAATTAAAAGAAAACAAAATTTATTAAGAGAGAGAGAAAAAAAAGCAAATGACTAGAAGCCAAAGTTCAAAATACCAAGCAGCCAATAACCAACTAAAGGGATTTGATTCTGAACCTTGCTCAGCAGCTGAGAGAAGTTAAAATGGGAATGGTTAAAATAGGTTTAAGCTATTTGGCATTTGGATGAGTTTTCCTTAGGGAATTTCAGAATTGTTAAGCTAAATTGGGAAATTCACACATCTAGTAAGATGGGGGCTGCAAAATATCGGTATACTTGTTGGCAAGAAGATTGAATGATAAGTTTTTGTAGTTACCGCTAGGTGAGGTTTTGGTTAACCTTTGTCAAAGCACTTTGGTTAAACTCAAGAAGCTAGACCCAAATAATAGCTGGATATACAGCCACCAGGAAAATTCAGTTCTGTAGACTAGATTGGGAAAGGACTTTTTTTCCCAGAAGTCAATAGATAAGAATTTTTGTGTTTTTGCTAAAAGAGCTACTTGGACCTGGCTATGTAATAGTTAGGCACTGAGCTTTGACTTTATCTTACAATCATGGTCAAGTACTTTCAAGTGCTCAGCGCAAACACAAGAGTATGTGGCACACATGTGACAATATAATCACACCAATGACTTATGAACTTGTGTCAGTTGTCCTGATGCAAATACATGATTGCACCATTTGCAGGATGATGTCATTGCATGCATGAGGTCATTCACTTTTGGATGCTGCTGTGCAAGCATTAAAAAAAATCAAACAATAGCAGACTGCCTCCCTCTCCTGTACATGAATTATAAAGAGAATAATTCAAAGTGCACTTGGTATACTTCTGAAATCAACATGATGCATTATACCTGTATGTCCTATTTGCAAAAAAAAAAGTTACCTTTATGTAAACCCATCTAGGATTGAGCTACTATTGCCTATTTGTTTGAAACTCTTTTCTAAGAACATAAATATAAATTTCTTTTAGTATATTCTCATTCTGTGCAAGTAAAATTAAGTGGGCCAAAGCACTTTCTTTTATAGTTTCTATTTTGCTGGAATAATGAAAAATAACTTTTTTTCCTGTGTTATATTCCCTATCACAAAACTAAATGCTAACTAGCATTCATACTGTTCAGTATCCTTCTGTCCTGGCTTCTGACAATGTACAGTAATTACGATTTAACATTAGCAGATAACAGATTCAAACACTTTCTTGCTCAAAAGAGAAGTATGTGGATGTGGATGTCTGAGAGATAAAAACCAAAAATAGGAACAGAAAATTATACATTACTGTGTCTATGTCTAAGTTGATATATCTATCCTTTCCTCAATATCTGCCTTATGTTCCTTGGGTGACATTAGGACTAAGATCTTGGGCATTTCAGCATCATTATAACCAGAACCAAATGTGCTGCTGAAGTTGTTGCTCCTCTGAATTCATGCTCAACTTATAGAAGGAAAGCAAGAAATGCTCTTAATATACCTTAGAAGTATCAGTTTGGTTTTTTGGAATTTTAGTCCTCGTAGACTAGGGCAGAGGTGTCCAACTTGGGCAACTTTAAGGCCTATGGACTTCAACTCCCAGAATTCCTCATCCAGCATAGCTGTATCGGGTAGCATATAAAGAAATCTCATGGAACTGCCCCCTTTTTTATCTTCCCTGCAATTCTAGTTCTGGGTGGGTGGCAGGAAAACACGTGTTGGATCCTTCTCCAAATCTTCATGTTAGGTAGATGTTAGTTTCCCACACACTTATGATCTAAAGTAAAACAGGTGTGACATGATTTTTATGGCTTTTCATAAATCAATGGTGCAAGGTCAACTGAGCCAGATCAAGACCATGAGTGGGTCCAGGGGGTGGATGGTTGCTCCTTCTGACCACTATTTGTCTTGAAGGAATTGTCCTTCAGTCCAGAGATGTCTATAGGTTTTGCTGGGTGGGGGGGAAAGGCAAGGTGGCTGAGAAACATTGCCCGGTTTTTATGTGTGGTGCAATATTCTTTGGACAGCGTGTCAGAGAATTGCGCAGCAGGTGTCCAAATGAAGTCATAGATGCTGACACAAACTTGTAGTTTTATATAAATAAATATATTTACATCTATCTATCTATCTATCTATCTATCTATCTATCTATCTATCTATCTATCTATCTATCTATCTATCTATCTATCTATCTATCTATCTATCTATCTATCTATCTATCTATCTATATCCAGCAAACTAGATAGTCCGGCAAACAGGAGGATCATGAGGTAAATCACAGAGCATACAGGGCACACAGAAGAAAAAGGCGGGGGAAAAGGGAAATTCCCCCTCCACACCCATAGCAACCAATCACAGCACAGATTGCCTCATGCAGGAGCCAGCAATCTCAAACCAATAAACTATAACTGTGTCAGCGGTGGATTGCTCCCAGTTTGGCCCAGTTCTGTGAACCGGTAGAGGCAGAGGCGGGAGTCTCCACTCACCCGCCCGGGATGCTTCTGCCCATGTGCAGAAGCGGCGCACACACGCACACACACGCACACTCACGAGTGAACAGGATTTAGAAACCACTACTGAACTGTGTGTTCTGGCTCATTGTACAACCGCATTGTTCCAGCTACTAAATTTAAATATCTTAACACAGAGTTTTTGTTCATGCTGTTGTGGCCTGTATCTTGACTGTTTTTTAAAACCATATTCTGCAGATACCCCTGCTTAGCACAAGCCACCTACTTCAACTATGCTCCTGTTCCGGTCAGCCATTTCTTTAAAATGCCCATGGCCACATAATGTGAAAGTAACATGTCTTTCAGATCTCTAGAAGGGTCCAAAAGTGACTTGCAAGGGAAGGGCTATGGCAGACATTTAGAAGTGGTCTGAGCAACACTAAATCAAGCACCAATCTCAAGTCTGGGAACAATGATAAAAGATCCAAGAATTCGCACTCAAATATGGCCGCACCAGCATTCTGGATGGGCAAATTACCACCTACATATGGGATTGGTAATCACAAATACTATGCAATATTTTTATTATATCCGACATTCTTCATTCTTTTAGACTCCCCCCCGCCCCTGAATTCAGTAAAGTAAATCTCGCCTTAAAAGGGCTTTTCTATTTCAGGTTTTCCTGTCTTTAATAATTGGGTATGACTTCTCTATCCTCTCCTATACTTCGCATTATAGAGTTGCAAATCTTTCTCTCCTTAATCCCAATTCCTCTACCACATTACTAATGGCATTAAGACACTTAAAATATTCCAGTTGCATACCATTCTACTTAATAAGAAAATAATTCTATTGAATCAAATATGGTATATATGTTTGCACTGTAACTGTAGCAACACCTTTTTTTCCTTGTAGGTTTTCAACTATATAAAAGTTAAAAAAAAAACACTGCAAAAACTGAATTCTTTGCAGGAATTCCAGGGTCATTCTAAACATTTCTACCCTATCTTTAACTTTTTAAAAAAAATCCTACACAATACAAATGGCAAGGAAACTAATCTTAATTGTGATATGAATGCTGTATGGAGGAGGAGTTGTTTCTAATCCAGCTACTGTTTCTGAATCCTGTATTAAGGGATGTGACAATATAGTTTCATGGTTTCATGACTGCAAACAGAATAAATAGAAACCATCAATTACCCATTCATTTTTATTACTGAGGTTAGCTTGCTCCTTCTAGTACAATCTGTTACATGAGAATCCTACTAATTCTTCCTCTGCATCTGCTTCATTTCCCAGAACCTGTTAGTATAAATCAGTGGTTCCCAACCTTTTTGTGATCGAGTACCACTTGGAGGTCCCGTACAGTCGCCGTGTACCACCTGGTTCCAGAGAAACTAAATTCGATCAGATATCACTTTATTTCCATAATTGCACCGTTCCTTTTTTGGCCCCGCGCATCCAGCAACTGGATTCTCGGGCCGCTGGGACCAGGTGGGTGGCGTGTGGCAACAGTTGCAAATCGTTGCCAGATTATCTTGTGTTAGGCAGTAAACATTTTTGTGAAGTAAAAAATAATTAACTAAAAATCGTTCATGACCCCAAAAGTGTTTGCGTACCACCTGGAAGGCCCTCGCGTACCACTAGTGGTACACGTACCACAGGTTGGGAACCACTGGTATAAATGAAGATCATTTGTTTAAAAAAATCTAACCATGATAAATGAACACTAGAAGCTTAAGCCACCTAACTGCAGTAGGTACAAGACAGGCAAAAGAACGTGGCTTGCCCTAATGTAAAGAGATGCATTCGTGATTTTGTTGGTCACTTCTATGGTTCTACCTCTAGAAATCTGCCTGACTCCTTGACCTGAAAATGTCACCCGGCGGAATCTGAATTCTTTATGGGCATATTGGTGAAGCATCTGGATGTGTGGTCAGATGACTAAATGAGGAACACGATTTTGTGTGGAGATGCTGATTTACATCCCCAGTCAATTTCCTGCCTCCTCCTCTTTCTATGATACTATTGTTACTGGAACTATTGCTATTAAAACATTATTTCATGGGGGGGGGGGAAGTCTGTCAAGCAGAAAAGATCAGATCCACACATGATGGTCCAATTAAACTGATGTATCTCATGCCTATGCACAGAAGTCTTAACTAATGGTTAGCACCTGCTAGGGAAGGAGTCCCCAACCCCCGTGCCGCGACCCACTACCAGGTCTTGAGCCTTTCAGAACAGAGCCGCGGAAGTGGTAGGCGCACGTGGAACCATTCCTTCTCCCCCCCCCAGCGGTCCGCAAAGCCGAAAAGATTGGGGAACTCTGCTAGGGATTAGATAAGGGGTGAATGAATTCAAGGGGTGGGTGGAATTAGCTTGATTGTGGCAATGTAGAGATTCTAGGCCAGTGATGGCGAACCTTTTTTCCCTCGGGTGCCGAAAGTGCATGCGCGCGTGCTATCGCACATGCGCGAGTGCCCACGCCCATAATTCAATGCCTGGGGAGGGCGAAAACAGCCTCCCCCGCCCCCAGAGGCCCTCTGGAGGCCGGAAATGGCCTGTTTCCCAACTTCTGGTGGGCCTGGTAGGCCCATTTTTCGCCCTCCCCAGGCTCCAGAGGCTTCCCTGGAGCCCGGGGAGGGCAAAAACACCCTCTCCCGTCTCCCCAGAGGCCCTCCAGAAGCTGAAAACATGCATGCTGGAGCTGAGCTAGGCAACAGCTCGCGTGCCGGCAGATATGGCTCCACGTGCCACTTGTGGCACGCGTGCCATAGGTTCGCCATCACTGTTCTAGGCTGATCCTTTTTTTAACTTCACCTCCAGGTTCTGCCACTATTTCCCCTAGGAGATCCTATTGGAAGGAGTAGCTATGAAGCAGGAAGAAGGGAGGTAGTCTGAGAATCAACCCGAAGTAGTCTGCTCACAAAAGGGTCTCCTGCTCTACTGCAGAGCTCTTCTCTAACAGGTAAGCCTACTCAGCAAGGCCTCTCAACTCCTAGGTTTCGGGCAGAAATCATGAAGAAGTGATAGAACTTGCCTAGAAATGCCTGAATTCATCCAAAGTATTGAACATAACAGATAACTTATTTATTGCTCAACATTTTTTACAAGGGCGGGGTATAATTGTTGAAACATGAACAATTCATTCTTTTTGGGACATAAGAATGGGAGAAAGCCACCTTTGTGCATCTTTATGACATTTCTGATTACACCTTGTTTAAATAAAATTAAGATTATAAAGAAATTACCGTATTTTTTAGAGTATAAGACGCACCTTTTTCCTCCCTAAAAGTGGCTGAAAATTTGGGTGCGTCTTATACTTCGAATGTAGCTTTTCCCCCCAGCCCTAACTAGGTGCTAACAGATCTTCCCAGCTCTTACCTTGCAGGCTTTTTCATTGTTACTCTCTCCAAAGAATGTTTTTCCAGCCCTAAGTCTTTGCAGAATTTTTTTTCATTGCTCTACTTGCTCCGAATAAGTTTTTTTCTAGCCCTAACCAGGTGCTAACGATCTTCCCAGCTCTTACTGGCTTGCATGCTCTTTCATTGTTACTCTCTCAGAAGAAGGTTTTTTTAAGTCCTAGCCAGGGGATAAAATAATGTGCTGAAGCTGACCAGACTAAGGACGCTAGCCAGATGAATACCTGGTAGGCAGATTGTTTTCCCCTATTTTCCTCCCCAAAAACTAAGGTGCGTCTTATACTCCGAAAAATACGGTAGGTTGCATACACAAAGTATTTTAAACATATTTTTAATATTTAGCATATAGTATTGATACATACTGTTTGTGTACAAGACAACACTGATATTCTCCCAATAGGAAATTCCTTGCTACTCTTATTCCATGTCGGAAGATGTCCTAGGAATACCATATTTGAAAGGAACTTGAAATGCTCAGGTAATATACAGAAACTCCAATGGAAATGATTAATTTTTGCACATGTACATTTTTGCATGCTTTTCTCTGATGACTCAGGGCCCAATCCCACAAGGTTAATCCTGGTCAATGACTTATATGTTTATCAGTGATTTGAAAGTTTTTCCATTCGAGAGAGCTACAATAAGTTTCCTTACGATTTTTTGTGTGCTTATGTTTGTGCGTTAGGTTGTACGTTCATAAATATTGCTGCTACCAATATCTATCTATCTATCTATCTATCTATCTATCTATCTATCTATCTATCTATCTATCTATCTATCTATCTATCTATCTATCTATCTATCTATCTATCTATCATCTATCAGAAGTGATGAAGCCCTTCGACTGGGCACATAATGTACTTCTTTAGGACAGAGCCAATATTTGTGGTTTGTTGCTTCAGGATCTCCATTAGTAAAAAGAAGTAAACGATGTACTGATCATGGCTTAGGATGTGTACACAATTGATTCCATTGCTTAGGATTGTTCGTTATATGTCGATTGCTTCTGTCATCCCAAGTATTGAAGCAGTTCTCTTCAAGGTTCTTTAAGAGTTTCAGGTCTAATTCACCACTGTTTCTTTAGGTAAAAATGTCTGCCAAATGTATGTTTGTTTGTTATGTTATATAAAGCCAGTTTGGTGCAGTGATTAAGGCACCAGGTTAAGGCTTTAGGCATGAAAGGTGGCTGGGTGACTTTGGGCCAGTCAACTTTATCTCAGTAACCTCACAGGGGTTACTTGTTCTGGAGAAAATAGGAGAATGGAATATTAAGTAAGTTTGCCGCCATTATAAAAAAGTAATAAAGGCAGGATATAAGTAAATCTGTCTGGCTTAATTGTAAACTTTTGTTACTTATAGGTGAATGTTGAAACCCATTAACATAGGACTTGCCAGGAGCCACTTTTTTTGAGAGTAACTCCTAATAGGGCTTTTGTGACAAAACTATGTCACAAGAACTCCACAGCTCCACAACTTAACAACTCCACAGCTCTGAACATGCTGACTGCCTCTCATAATTGACTGGGAAGAAAGAACCCATGTTCCCAGTTGTGGGGAAAATATGGTGTGGGCAGACTGCACAACAGGAAGAGGATCAGAATGGCTGCGTTTTGCTTCTATCCTGCTTTTCTAACTAAAACAGATTAACAGAAGCTCCCATTCTTCATCAGTGCTGATACACAAGTCTACATACAGACATAGAACAAGGATAGGCTGGATGACCAAACTATTTATTGAAATCAAAGAAAGGGGACATGTAAAGTATTGAAGGGTGCAAGGAAAAGGCAAAATACTATTAAGAACATTTCCCCCCTAGCAATAGCAAAGCTGTACAAATGTTTTTTAAAAAATAATTTTGCACAAGATTTACACTGTACACTCCTTTATTTGTACAAACGGATCAATGTTTGCACTTTGCGCATTTCATTTATAGCTTATTATATTTAAATACATACAGTACAGTTATAATTTCACACAATTAAGGTGCAATTTATCAAAACGTGATTATTTGAATAGTTACTTTTCAGTGTTCTTTGGCACATACCTGGATTATTTATTGAACAGAACAGTGTAAGACTGTCTAAGGCTACAGATTTGTTGTTTGTTGATAGTAATTAAGTGCATTTTTTCAGATTAGCACAAGCTTATTTACAAAATAATTATCTTCTATGAATTTCAGTTTGTGTTACGTAGCTAACCAGCAATGTCCAAAGAAAAGTTTATCTTCTGCAATAATGTTTTTCAAGGGAGAATAAAACTGCACCATAGGTATTGATGTTAAGTACTAACTAGATGAACTATTTAACATTACGGAATGTTTTTATAAAGAAATCACACTCAAATGGTCCATATGAGAATATATCTCCATTACTCTACACTATGACCTTTCAAAAAAGGCTGCTATTTATCTTTCACCAGTCAAGGTGTATAAGCTGGTATATAATTCACCATAAGCCTGCTTCTCGGTCACGAGACCTGTATTTTGGTACTGCAAGCTTTCTGATTCAGTTACAAGATTAAACAAAGAAGCAAACAAACAACATGCAGTGAATCACATACAGTAAATGCAATATTTTAAAAACATACACTTTCTCTAAGCCATTCGGTGAAGTTAGGGTTGTATTCAATTACACCCTCTCCCTCAATAGATGACACACAAGGAATTGGGATTGGAATGGACAGGAGACTGGAGGAAAGATATGAAATTATAGTTTGCTTGTATACCCATGAAATGCATTCTTTTATCTCCTCTATCAAACAGAGAGCTCTAAAATTGTGTCTTACAGCTTCCAAAAGAAGAATACTAAATGAGGAAAACTACATTATTAGGGTTTACTGTAGTTTGCTGCAAAGCTGTTGTAATTGGATTAATCAAGAAGTCCCACTATGTCATAGCTATAATTTGTAATGGAAATGAAAATATAAAGTTATCAAGTAATAATTTCCAATTTAAATAACAAGGTTTAAAAATACACATATATTTTCAAAAACTTCACACTTACTCCAGAATTATCCTTCTGCTTTTTCTATTTAATAGTTAATTAGCTATAGTAGTAGTTATTTTTGCACAGAATCAATTTAAAGAGAAATGTCTCAGTAGCAATTGAAATATAAGAATAGTGAGGATATCATTTTAAAAAATAATTCTGTGCATGGAATTCTGTGCATCTGGAAATACTGTTTTATTATTCCTCATAAATAGCTTGTCTCCAGCTCATTGCTCCAACTTCTGGGAATGGTCATAGTAAGCAGACATCTAGAATCCCTAGAAATACGACACAGCTTTTTAAAAGGTTCATATTTTTATAACCTTTTTCATATATCTGCACATAATGACCAAATACTGCGATAACTACGAGCCGAAGACAATCTGTCCTAAAGGAATGTATTTATCCTCTGAATTCGCTAAAAGATTTCAAGTCAGAATCTTAGACAGGTGCTGCTGAGGAATCTTAAGAGTGCTAGCATTCATTCTGAACTATGATGGAACGTTTTTTCTGACAACATAAGTAGGCTCGAGAATATAGTTATACTTCTGTATTGGGCCTCCTGAAGAAATCTCCACAGCTGTGAACATGGATGGCTGCCTCTCATCAATTGACTGGGAAAAAAGAGCCCATGTTCCCAGTTGTGGGGACATATGGTATGGGCAGCCTGTACAATAGGAGGAACAGAATGGCTGGATTCTCTGTTTCTGAATGGCTGAGGGAGACGGGAATTGCGAGATATACATATATATATATATTCTTTTCTCTGTATGCCTGTAGGAATACAGGCAGAAGACAAAGAACAGCATGAGGAATCGATAGTGTAATGATCCAAAGTTATGGACTGACTTAGGATCTCTCATGTCCTTTAATCCAATGTGGTCCTCTGTTAGTCAATCAACTTCAGAATTGTGATGTCTGGGTGAATGATACGGTGTCAGACTTATCAACGGCAAAAGCTCCATTCACATAGGATTTCTTTGTCTCTTTTTCCTCAATGTCGGTTGTTTCCAAAGCAAAAGGATTCACAATGTTAACTTCAGAGATGGTGTCCATCTGCTCTAGTTCCATTTTGGAGAGTTTCTCCACAACTCCAGCTCCAAAGGCATCACCTAGAACATTAACCATTGTTCTGAATCGATCCCTAGAAAACAACATTTTTAGGATAGTCAGGATAGGTGGCAATAAATTCAACCTATATATAAACAAGATTGTACCCCAACTTTATCAATATTGGCAAAAATATGTCAGTTTAGAATTCTTACATTGTAACTAAAGACATGATGCAAAGATCAAATAAATTTTGAGGAGTCTCATGTGGTACTCAATAATTCATTTTTCAACATTGGAATTTCAAATGTCCTTGACCATCAAAGTCCAATCTAATATCTGTTGGCTTCCCGTTTCCGCAGAGCTATCTGCTTTGGGGTCAACAGAATGACAAAAAAAATGCTGGGGTCAAGGGTTACATTATACCAGGGGTGAGCTCTAACTTACCTCGCCGCCGGTTTGCTTCCTCCCGTGCCGTGTGGCTGTGCGTGCATTGCGCGGTGCGCAGTGCCGAAAACTCAGCTTCTGCACATGCGCAGAAGCCAAAAAACAAGATGGCAGTGCCCACGGACCGGCACCAACAGAACAGGCTCCATGACGTCACCACCAGTTTACTAACGGTTCTAAAGAACCGGTTAGAACCGATAGGAACCCACCTCTGCATTATACCTACATCTTCATCACTTATGTAGTATTGGAGATTTCTAGGTGGCAAGTACTAGCACCACTGAACTAAAGACACAGTAAGGAAAATATGGAATAGCTATACAAAGTGAGTGAGAGAGGGTAAGGAAAAGGATGGATGAAGTGCTGAATGCATCTGGGAGGACTACAGGTAGAAGACAATATCCTCTGGGATTTTCATCACATTTTGTGAATAAAATAGGGTAATTGTGTGGCAGAGCCTTCTTATAAGCATTGACATTCTTATGCAGTACTTTGGTCATAACCTTTGACCAACCTAAGGGAAATGTCAGTCACCACTGCTATAAATTCAAGTTCTAGTAAATGCAATACTACTACTACTGCATGAAACGGTTTTTGGCCTTTGGAAAAAGAAAAAACGTTAAATCAGGAAATCTAATGAATGTCTTAGTGCTGGAGTGTTGATTTCCTATTCTCCAAACACATCTTCAGCAGATTGGCAGCACCTTTTTTTTTAAAGGTGCTTCCACTTGGCAAAAGTATGCTAAGCACTTAATATAAATTCAGGGATATTGAACTCTGCACACTGAGTTACTTTTTACAAGGTGAAAGATTATAGAGTTAAGGTAATAAGTGAAACAATGTGAAAATCTTCTCAAGTAATGAATTGCTTGGTATTTCATTCCTTCTGTATATAATTATCATGTCATTTTCTTCCTGCTGAAAGAATGTGTCTTCTGAACAAAAATGCATCAGATGAGATTTCAAGTTTATAATAATATTTCAGATGGTGTTAATTTTAGCTACTATTGCATGCAAATAAAGTTTATGCAAAAGAAAAAAAAAGAATATTAGTGGCTATCCTGGAGCGTTGGAATGAATACTCAGTCCAATACATGTTAATACTGTAACAGAGTGTCAACTAAAAGTTAACATAGTTGTGAAATATCTTAACTGGTGCCAGCAGAAAACACTCATTAGAAGTATACCGATTACACAATGCAATGGGCTCGTTGATATTTTTCATGTAAAGAGATGCATAAGAAGTGTAGGAACTTACAGAAGCCAGTCCACGGCAATAATGAGTGTAACATCTTCGGCTGGCAGTCCCACTGCACTCAGTACAATCACCATGGTAACAAGGCCCGCCTGTGGTACCCCTGCTGCTCCAATGCTGGCGGCTGTTGCTGTCACACTGCATCCCAAATCAAAAAGACACAATAACTGAGGTGGGGTCTGACCAACAGAGCATAAAATGGTACAGTGTATTTGTAAACTCTATTTCTGTTGATGGAGCCTGAAACTGCATTTGCCTTGTTTTACAGCTGTTACCACATCACTGATTCATATTTCTTTGCAATCAACTACAATTAGAAAGACAAAGTAGTGACACAAAGCGATTTCGTTACAAATGAAAATTTATTTGGGAAGTGGATGAAAAGGGCAAAACAAGGTGCTTCTGAACAGCATGAATGGAATAAAAAAATAAAAGTAATGAAATAATTGGATGAAATTGAAGTAGGAAATGGTGGAAGGAATGTTTTAGAGATGTTTATGGGGCAGTGGGATGGTAATATTAACTTAAAATGAATGCTGTAAATACTAGGTGGTGGAAAGGAAGCCGTAAGTGATACAAGAATGTTGAGAAATAGGAAGGCTGCAGGAATAAAGTGTCAACTAGACAACTGCTCAAAGGAATGGCTTACAAATTGTGTGTTATTATTTCCTTGTTTAAGAGCTCCCCATCTTGAGATCCTTTTCTTACTAGCTTCTCCAGACATGGAATCAAACTCATTATTGCTCTTTCATAAAAATATTTTGACATTGAAGATATGTGTTACACTGCTAACTACTGCCAGCTGAGCCAACTTGCTTGACAGAATATGGTATTACAGGGGTGTCAAACTCATGGCCCATGGGCGGGATGCGTCATGTGCTGGCCCCACCCCCGCCCGGTTTAGCGAAGGGGAAAAAAGTCCCGATACGTCATGTGACGACACGAGTTTGATACCCATGTGGTATTCAGAGAACAGAAAATGTCCCAACTTGAAAAACCAACAACTTATAACTCTATCATGAAGCTACAAACCTCTCTTCTGCATCTTCCCTCTATTTCTGTTGTCTATCAAATCAAGCAATTTGTAACATAGGATACTTGAAATTAGTTATAAAAGGCAATACGGTGTCCAAATATGATGATCTTAGTTGAGCAATACAGTTAAATTCAGTGATACTCTTAATTTAGCAACACAATGTGTAAATTAGTAATGAATAGAGCTAATGGGTTTCAGTGCTAAGACAATTCACTGGGCACGAAGTTGAGTTTTACTGTTAAGTGTTGAAATATAATGCATGCCACAATTTAACTGTGACCAGAGGTCTTGTTCTTATGAGAGGGTATTGCAGCAAAGCATAATTTTACAGGAGATTCATTTCAGGAGGCGAGATGATCTTCAAGGTCTCTTGCAACATTAAGATTCTCTGATTCTAAATATTATAGATGAAAAAAAAGATAATGGTTACTATGAAAAAAAAATGTGATACAGCATAATCCTTACCTAATGGTCACTATTTGGCCAATGTCTAGCTCTAAGTCATTAAGCTGTGCAATAAAAACAGCAGCTACTGCTTCATATAGTGCGGTTCCATCCATGTTGATTGTTGCTCCAACTGGTAAAACAAATCGAGTAATTCTCTTGTCAACATGATTTTTTTCTTCTGCACAGCGAAAAGTTACGGGTAAGGTGGCTGAACTAGATCCCACAAATGAAGGGGAAAAGATAAAGACATTAAGAAGAAATAGGTCAGTAAGAAGCCAATGTGCACATTTATTAATTTCACAGTCAGATCAAGACAAAACTAACATCAATAAAAAAAATACAGCATGTATGTGATAAAGTCTAAATTAATATCAAATGAACGTCTGAAATAAATTCATGTGTAAGTTCATTTTATACTGTACTACCCAAGAGGGAGGGAAAATGTTATCCTTACCTGGAAGAAATCATGAGTGCGGTCAATAGTGCTTGAGCCATACCTATGGCAAACTGGTATGGATTTTTCCGCACTATGATTAAATATATTAGTGGTAGAATTACCACAGAATGGATTGCAAGTCTGAAAGAGGAAACATACATTAACTACTGTAATATTTAACATTAGAGTCTTAGTGAACAGATGTAGATAGGTTTCAAAATTTATCAACAGCGAGAGAAGCAGATTTTCCTAAAATCCATAAAGCTGTTTAGGCTAGACCACAAATTAGCCCTTTTGTATTTGATAACATAAGGTATACTGCTCAGCAGAATGTTGTTAAATACTAGTAAAAACTTTCAATTAGTCACTAATTAATCATTAAATGCATGTAAATCAATCTGGATGTCTCTTGTGTTTCTATGAAAATAACTGAAAACAGGGAAGAAAGAATGAAGCAATCTTCCCATCTCTTCTTTAAGCAAATTTCTTGAAACACATTTGTAGGTATTTGCAAATAACATGCATTAGGAAATCCTCTATTCTCCCAGCATTTCTTCCCCACTTGTGCAGCACACACAAATAATATTCTATTTTACATGAATCTAATAAGGATTTCAGACCATGAATATGCAGCCTAAGAATTATTCACAGCCATGTCAATACTCAGATTCAAGTGCTTTCTCTTATCTTTCATCTCTGAGGCAATCTTTTTTTTAATATATTGCCTGAGAACTAGCAAATTAATTTAAAATGTTGTATTCTTAATTCAGTATATTTTCAATGTATCTGAAACACAGTGAATATCAATACAATGAAAGTTCCCCTAACTATAGCAAAACCTGATTTATCAATTCAAATTCAAAAGAAAATAAATACATTTATTAATTAGAGGAATAACGTACCCACTCAACACAGTGGCCATATAAAGACCTAATTTGCGAAAAATTTCCCAGTCTTCAACTTCTATTATCTTTCCAGCAATCAAAAACAAAATACCTAGAGGCATATACCTAGAATGTACAAAGTAACATTACAATTTATGCCAAGATAGTTTGCAACACAATTCTCTCTATATATCAAGAATACACAGGGGAGAGGAATGCAGTATTATTTCACAGACAGGATATTTATCTAACTTTTCTTACATCTATGGCAAAGGATGGAAAAACTAAATGGACAGTTTTGGATGTCTAAATAGTATTTTAGTAGATTGTTTAGCTGAAGAAAGCACATTTCCCCCAAAAGATCCACACCACATAGTAAGATAATTGATAACAGCTTTATTCTGGCCATTTGAGTGGAAACTTTGAGGAACAAAAAGCAATATTTCTAGGAAATCCAAAAGATTAGGAGGGTCATTGGAAGTTTGTCAAAAGATACCGGTTATTTCAATCCTTTGGGTAGAACCAATAGTTCAATTTTGGCATTCCTAATATAAATCTATTTAACTATTCATTTAAAAAGACATTATTACCATTAATACATTATAATTAAATAAAAATAATCTTACAGAGTAATCAACAACCAATATTTCAGAAGCTACCAAAACAGTTGATTGATTCTGATTATGAATTATTTTCTTTGTATTTATTAAACTTCAACTTATTAAACAAGAATGGTGCCTATTCCACAAAAAGATAGGATATGTCCCTTAAATAAACAAATGGACCAACTGAATTATAATCTTAAATCCAAATTTGGTATATCTATGGAAATCATTGAACTATGACTACTGATGAATAAATTATATCATTAATTTCCATGCATCTATTCTAAGCAGGTTCAAACTTGCATTTAATTTATAATTTAGAACATAAGTTTTACTGAAATTCTAATTTGGTGACCATGTTAATTAATTTGGTGACCATGTTAATTATCTGGCGACCATGTTAATGAATCAATTTAGCATGAGAAGCAACTTCTCAAAATGATATTTTGTTTGATCAAGCCATTCAAACTTCCAGGTAGATACTTTATTTTTATTATATGGATCCTTATGTATATTTTAAATTATTTAGATACATATACACACATAGGTCCCATATGTAGCTACCCAGTGCAAAGCATTCAAAGGTGAGGTTTGCAAAGTGCATGAGCAAAGCAGCCATATCTTCTCAAAGGGTGGCAGGCTTTCTGACACCTTTCCCTGCTCTTGGATGAAATGTGCAACCAAGTAGTAAAAGGAATTAATGAAAAGATACTCTCCCACTTACCACATAATTATCTGAACTATATACATTGTGGCATCATTCAGGGCATTGAAAAAATCCACCAGCACTTGTCCTTTTTCTCCCATTTTCCCAATAACGATTCCGAAGACAAGACAAAAGACTATCAATCCGAGCACATTAATACCATCCGAATACATGCCCACTATTTTGTATTCTTTAGTTTTGTTCTGTAGGTTGAGAAGGGAAGACGGAAATGCTCAACTAGCAATAACATATTTTGCAAAGATGAAGATTAAACAATTAAACTCTTGTCTGGGAGCAGCTTAACTTTGCTAGGGGTTTGTTTGTATTTTTTTTTTTTTACTACTGTATATAACATCATAGGGCTTCTGTAGCTTGATCTTAAATGAGTTAGCTTTGCTACGAACCAGGGCAGCCCATCAAAAGGGGGCAGAGCTTTGATCATGACACTGGGCCCATCATCAGGTAGTTATTGCCCCCCCCCTCTACAGATACTCCTGTCTCCAACTTCTTGTTATTAGCCATTATTTTAATAACCTGAATTTCACTATGCAAATTATTTCTATATTATTTCAGTAGTGTGAATGCTGCATAATACACAATAACAACCATATCATAGGAATCATCTAATAACGTCTTAAATACTAATAGCAATTAAGGATACAGGAGTCTTTCTGTTGTGCCACAACAGAATGACACTGTTGCCTTCTCTTTACCTGTGAAGTCTCAGTTGGCATTATAGCTGTGATTGGTTCATCTGTAGGAAAGGTTAAGTTTTTGCTTGGGATTTTTAATTCTTCACGTTTGGTCTTATACTGGAAGGCAAGAATACATGTGTTGTGTTAGTGGAGAATGATGAAGGAAAGGTTTATTTTTAAAGCTCTTTTTAAAGGTTGCAATAGGCAAGGGTTCACACATACTACTACTGCTTCTACGACACTATCAGTACCATATTTATTTTATTTTTTGCTGGTCCTTTTTCTTATTTTTTTTCTTAATAGTTTTTATTTAGTTTATAATATAGCATACAAAGAACATGCAAAAGTAAATAGTAGGGGAAATAGGGAAGGGAAAAAGGAAAAGTGAGGGGGGGAAGGGGGGAAAGGCATTGACTTTCAACTCCCTTTGGTGCAGTAGAATAAGGCATTAACATCAAACATCAACTTTTAACTTTTAACTTATCGTATTAACTAGCCATTTCTATAACAACAAATCTATCTAATTGGTAAAACCCAAAATCAAAGTTTAATTTTTTTCCACCTCAAGCACAAAGTCTCTTATTTTTTTAAAGTGAGAATACAGAGCTACTCACACATCAAAAACCTAAAGAATCTGGGTATAGGGAGTACACAGGGATCCATAAGAAATGGATAACTTATGAGTATCTGTCTAACTATCCACTGATGATTGGTTCTTGCATAAAACTAGGGATTTGATTGACATACATTTTCTAATATTAAGACAGAAAAGTTAAAGGTGGTGGGATTTATTTTTAAGTTACAAAAGGTACAGAATCCAGAAGAAATCATATGGATGTTTATTGACTGCCAACCAGTGTTTTGCATTATCTTCTCAACAGTGATTACTGGAAAAGGAAATGAATTCTTAATTACAAAATCATGAAGTCATATTTCACCATTACATCATTTGATTTTTGTACACAAAGTCTACTTGTATAAAAATAAAGTTATTTCTTTTAGATCAGGATCTAAAATAATAGGTAATAATATACAGTCCAACCATTTCATAAGAAGACGACAAATTTCACAGAACTTCTCTTAATAAATACAAAAATAGAATCTACCTGTTGGAAGCAGGCCTGTACAAGATTTTCTGGGAACATATTTCTGTAAAAGGATTAAAAGAGATAAGTATATAATTGTTGAAAACATATTCAAGAACCATGATGTAATAAGTCTTTTTCTCTTCCTCCAAATCCTTGAACATATGTATGTCCTAATTATTCTTTAAGTTTTAGAAAGACTTGGCTTAGTTATTTAACTGTTCAAGATATGAACCCTTAATCTACCTGGGTCTTTCCTCTGCCCTGTACTTTCTCTCAAATATATTGTATTTCCCTAAAATTTCAGTTTACAGCACTTTCTTCTTTGTGTTACAAAAGACGCAAATTCCAGCAAGTAAGGGAGGAATCATTCCATGAAATAAAAGAAAAAAAGCAGACAAGAAAGCAGAAATATACTGCCTTCTGAACCTGAACAGCTCTGCATCTTTTCTACAATTCTGTAGCAGATGTTATTCTTTTTTTAAAAAACTGTGGCTTAAATTGGGAGAAAGGCATTTATTCTGCATTTTAAATAAATAAATAAGGAATGAATTCAGAGCAAAACTGAAAAGTGGAAGCTGATTTACCTGATTTATTTTATTTTATGAAGAAACATTCATAGGGGGTAAAGGAAAATTGCAAAATGGGCTATATATTCTGGAATGGGAATGGTGACCCTTGAAAATTTCTCAAAGGTACTACCGTGTTTCCCCAAAAATAAGACCCTGTCTTATATTTTTTTGAACCCTGAAATAAGCGTTTGGCCTTATTGCCAGGCACTCAAAAGCCCGATTGTGCTTATTATCAGGGGATGTCTTATTTTGGGGGGAAACAAGGTATCAATCACTCAAAGATTCTCATTTTCTCCCTATTTATCCATGCCTCAGCACAATTCAATAGGGTCTTCATCACTCAGGAGAATATTTAGAGAGAGATGTTGGCATTATTAAATTTTTTAGATTGTGAATGTAATCCATTGTTTTAATGACTCACCTAATCAAGTCTAACATGGCATCCACTGTAGACACTTCTGGAGTGCTACCCATCCTGTCAATTTCATCAGCTTTCTGAGATACTCCTGGTTTGATAGTCACAACCAATACAATCCCTATAATTGGAGTGGGGGTCGAGGGGAAAGGTCAGAGAGAACACAGCCTGAACAAGTTGAAAACTTGCAGAAAACATTTTTAAAAAGATAGCAGCATAGATATATAAATGAAAGATGAGAATTATGCTTGCCCTAAATTCAGGTCTTGGTTCTTCCAAAAATGTAGTTTATTATTTTCTGACATATAATCAATGCTTTATCTTAGAGTATAGGAATCAGAGCTGCAGACAAACCTGTTATTTTGCTAAACCCTGTGGTTATTTACAGCAGACAGAGGGGGAAAAGGGTTTCAGCTATCCTTAATATTTCCAATGTCCTTGGAACTTTGGAGCTTTGGAACTACGGTTTCCCCTCTGTCGATGGTAAAACCATTAGAAAATAGCCATGTTGCTTTCTGCTAAGCTTTTATTGTGCAACCATGCTGCTTTTTTCACAGAACCTATAGCAGTGTTGGCAAACCTTTTCGGCACTGAGTGCGAAACGGGAGCATGCGCCGGAAACCAGAAGAGCAGCCGCCCAGTGTGCATGCGTGCACCAGGCAACTGCTCCTCCAGTTTCTGGTGTGTGCATGCGCACCGGCCACCTGGTCTTCTGGTTTCTGGCTCACATGCACCGGAAACTGGCCAGTGTGCATGCACACGCTGGAAATCGGAAGAGCAGCCACCCGGCATGCACATGCCATGATGGCAAACCTATGGCACGTGTGCTGGAAGTGGCACACAGAACCACCTCACCGGGCACACGTTCCGGTGCACTGGCCAGCTGGTCTTTAGGCGCACATGCATGCCAGAAACCAGAATACCAGGTGGCCGGTGTGCATGCATGTGCCGGAAACCATAAGAGCAGCCGCCCAGCGTGCGCACATGCGTACCGGGTGGCTGCTCTTATGGTATCTGGCACTCCCATGCGCGTGAAGACCAGCTGGCCGGAGCGCCGGAACCCAGAACAGCAACGGGCGATGCCTCGCGTGCCCGGAGAGATGGCTCTGCGTGCCACTTCTGGCATGCATGCCATAGGTTCGCCATCATGGATCTATATAGCAAGCTTAACTGTAATTTATTTCAATTAGTAATCCTCATAACTTTCCCCACATTTGCTTCTTCTTTTTTAATCAGAAAGGGGATTGATTTTGACTTATAACATTAGAAGCCTTCCATTTAGAAGCACCCCAATTCTGCTGTAATTTATGTACAAGTTACTTAATCATTCGACTAACTGTCCCATTTATGTACCACTACAACTTGATAAAATCTCTTTCAGGAAGCAAAACTAGGAGTTGTTCCTTCCAAACTAGATATTCAATCACATGGTTAAATATTAATTTTGATAGTAAATAGAAACCTGTATCCTTGTGAAACGGCACACGGAGACTATATTATTATTATTATTATTATTCGCACTTGTATGCCGCCAACTCCACAGAGATTCTGGGCGGCTAACCTGGACAAGAGGTGCAATCTCTTACTGTTTATCATGACACTCTAAAATGGATAATATCCAAGTTTGTTCTTCTCTGTAAATCGAAGTTAGATAAAAATTGACTATTTATTGCTAGTTTGCTAACTTATTAAAAATGTCCCACTACATTTCAAATGTAAGGATTTAATTACTCAAGGGTTCAACGACTTATTACCTAAAATCACAGCTAAGGCAGTAGTGAAGAAGTAGTACACAACTGCTCGCAGGCCAATCTTTCCAGAAATACTGGAGTCCAATGCAGCAACACCTGGGAAGATTTTAAGGAAAAAGAGAATTTTTAGTGTATATATTTATAAATAAACACAATGTGATATAGTTGTGATATATTTAACTGCATCCTTTATCTTCCTATAATAAGAATTACCTTTCTGGATTGGGTCATAAATCCAAGTAGACTTGCACTCTGCTTCCAATATTTGCTGATTATACAATCAATTTTTAAGTTCACAAGCAGAATATTATGGCTATCATTCTTGCCTATCTCTTGCATGGATAATCAAAGATACATTGTTCTAAACAGGGGGATCTGACTTGGCTGTCAAATCCAATACTCAGCTCTCCTTCCTGCTGTATTATAGTGTATCTAAGAGTGTGCCTGTGCACGTACAGTATGCATATTTTATTGTTTGAGGTAAATACTACTCCTTTAACTTGCTGGAAGAAAAGCCAACAATTTTTAAAAAATCAAAAGAGCCTTACAGAAATGTCATTATGCGATCAGTTATTATGAATCACAAACTACTTACATCAGAATAAATGTGCTGATCTTTGAGTACATATATTCCCATCATGCTATTTATTCAAGGTAAGCTATACAGGTAAGCCCTCAATTTACAACAGTTCTTTCAGTGACCGTTCAAAATTACAACAGCACTGAAAAAAGTGACATACGACTGTTTTTCGCACTTATGACCATTGCAGCACCCCCCCCCCATGGTCACGTGATCAAACTTCAGCCGCTGGGCAATTGACTCATATTTATGACAACTGAAGTGTCCCAGGGTCACGTGATCACCTTTTGTAATCTTTTGACAAGCAAAGTTAATGGGGAAGCCAGATTCACTTAACAACTGTGTTACTAACGTTACAACTGCAGTCATTCACTTAACAACTATGGCAAGAAAGGTCATAAAATGGGGCAAAACTCACTTAACAAATCTCTTACTCAGCAACAGAAAGTTTGGGCTCAATTGTGGCCATACGCCGAAGACTACTTGTATTGTATTAAATTCAGGAAAGCAGTCAGAAATAGTCAAAATATTAAAGGCATGAAATACAAAAATAAGGAAAAAAATAGCTAATCATGGTTTATAGCAACATGGTTATTCACAATACCTCTTCATACCTTTTTATCTTCATTTCTACCATGTCCATAAACCGCTTCAAATATTGTCTTTTGTGTTTCAAACTTGTTACCCCTCTATTTTTAAAGATCTCATCAACTTTTTGGTCTTCTCTTCCTCTAAAATCCATTCACACTTCCTTTTACCTTGTTGTTTTTTGCAGTTTGATCTTCTTTTCCCCCCTATATGAACAATCTACCTCAATGTACATATTTCATTGTGGTAATTTAGTTTTGCACTTAGCCTGCATTCATTCATCATCCATTCTTCACCCAACTCTTGTTTGGCTTATTCTTAAATGATTTTTCAGTGCACTCAACTTACTTTTAAGTTGAAGAACCAACACAACTAATTGACATGATTAACTCTCACTTTCATTAACAAAGTTGGCTGAAGGACACTAATGCACGGTTATAATTTTCCTTTTTCTGACAAATATTTGTTTCTCTCAACAGACCACATATTTTTCATTACCTTCCAGCCAGCATTTGCATGTCTTAAAATTTCTCACTCATTTCCCCATCTTTAGGAAACATCTGACCAAGATAAACACAACAATTTATATATAAATTACTATTGTTTACCACATTCTTCCTGTTCAGCACAACAACCTTTGTCTTTCGTAAACTAATTTTAGGTTCATACTCGTTAGGTAAATTGTATGAGGCAATGTCTACTAAAGATGCTTCTCACCCTAAATATATAGCATTATCTTCATACAAAAGTATGAACACATATTTAAGTCCCCACCAACTAACTAACATAGCTTTAACATCACCACACAGGTTCTTTTTACCACAATCCTTAAATGCATTAAAGTAACATCATACATTTTTATCTTACTCCCTACAAATAACTAAAACTTTCCCTCCAATATTCCATTTCACCATTTCCTTTTTCATTTGTCACTACAGTGGAGGCTATGTGTTTAGCCCTTTGCCTCCGCTTTCCAAACATTTTATTTCTATTATAATTGTACATATATATTTAATGCACATTATACATTCTCCTCATTTTTTTGCAGTAATCAGGATTTACATACACTTTTTTTCCTTTACAATTTAACTTCATCATTCCAGCAAGCATCTTTATTCATATTTTCAATTACTGTAAAGTTCTCTCTCTATATGAGACTAGAAGGATGACTTTGTTGCAACAGACCAAAATTCCCTTCTGGAATTTAATAATTTTTAAACTGCCTAAGACAGAGGTCTTCAAACTTGGCAACTTTAAGACTTGTGGACTTTAACTCCCAGAATTCTCCAGCTGGAGAATTCTGGGAGTTGAAGTCCACAAGTCTTAAAGTTGCCAAGTTTGGAGACCCCTCACCTAAGAGATCAGATAAATAATTTTATATACCAGAATATTAGTTCATCTACCTGTATATACCCAATAAAAATTTTTTTAAAAATAAATTTTATAAACTTGTATAGAATTGCAGGTAGCAAGTTACTTAGATGGATGTTAGTCAATTTTTTCTTCATAAAAACAGAATTAATTATTTCAAAGCCTGATCAAGTAACAAATGGTGTTAATTGTTCAAAACTAGGTTTTTTTTAGAAGGAAAGAAAATAACAAAACCATGACTTGTACAATTGAGTACATTTGGCTTGTTTCTTATTAACTTTCTTGGTCTTATCTAGCCCCAATAATAACAAGAACTCATCAGATGCACCATATGAGTATTATTTGCTTCTACCATCTAACCCTAAGACTATGGCTGGTCCAGAACGCACTGAGGCAGGCAGTAATGAGCATGCCACAGTATGTCAACTGACACCACTGCTCCATGAACAATATTGGCTTCCAGGTGCAATCCAAGGCGCTGCTTATTACCTGTAAAAGATACAGGTAAAGAGTTTGGGGGTTTGTATAGGGTCTGGTTACGTGGGGAGCTACTTATGCTTTTCCCTGTCTGGTAAGATTCGCCAGAATGGGAACACTTTGGATTCTCTCAATTAAGCAATGTCACCTAATGGAGCCTTGGAGGGATGCCTTGTCTGTCACAGTGCCTGCACTCTGGGACAGCATTGCCCTACAGATCTGTACGGCTCACATCCTGCTTATGTTCCAAAAGACACTGAAAGTGCAGCTATTCTTCCAAACCCTAGAGCAGGGTAGTGGCTGAGCCCTTTCAATTTTTTATGTGGATTCATTTTATGCTGTGTATGATCTGTTTATTATTATTATTATTCACAATTATATCACAGCAGCCAGTTGTTTCGCCGGATTTGGCATTAATTACTAGTCGAGCCCCACCCAGGAGCCTAGGACGTCGTAATATATTTTCGAAGTATATGTGCGGAACCTAGCAGTGCGGCTTTCTGCATTTGACTGATGGTGATTTTGTAGGTTTTGAGCTGTTTTAAATGTGATTCCAGTGCTTTTGGGACAGCACCCAGTGTTCCACTCACCACTGGAATTACCACTGGTTTGTGCCATAATCGTTGAATTTCGATTTTTAAGTCCTGGTATTTTGCAATTTTTTCATGTTCCTTTTCATCGACCTTGCTATCACTTGGTATTGCGATGTCGATGATAATCACCTTGTTTTTCTTGACCAGCGTGATGTCTGGAGCCCTTTCAATTTTTTATGTGGATTCATTTTATGCTGTGTATCATCTGTTGTTGTTGTTGTTGTTGTTGTTATTATTATTATTAATCTTGTATTCATTAAACCTGAAACTCAGTCAACTGAACATTTAAAAATGTATCACAAATATCATTGACTGGCACTGATGGTTGATACAGGTTGCTGCCAGCATCCTAGGTATCAACCAAGTATCTTCTTAAAATGTATGTTGTTGTTGTTGTTGTTGTTGTTGTTATTTAAAGTCCCTGGAATCAACTGGAATCAGGAGTTGTCTATGTCATAAATAAATAAATTTTAATCTATGGTTCTTTTGTTGATGAGTACAAGTTGCCACAGAGGTGCTAGATCAGGGGTGTCAAACTCGATTTCATTGAGGGCCGCATCAGGGTTGTGTTTGACCGTGGGGGGCTGGGTGTGTGTGGCCGGGATAGGCGTGGCCAGGGTTGGTTTTCGGCCTTAACGACCTCCTGCAGCCCTCTGCCAGTGAAAACGGGGCCTGGAGCTCCTTTTTTGCTGGCAGAGGCACCGTGGGCTGGTCCTTTGCTGTTTCCAGGGCGGCCCTGTGGGCCAGATCTAAGCACCCCGCAGGATGGATCTGGCCTGCAGGCCTTGAGTTTGACACCCTTGGGCTAGATTTAAGGCTTAATCAGGTAAACAGTTTGTAAACAGATGATCAATCTCTAGTTTCTATTATAGGTAGTCCAACCTCTAGCTCAGTGGTTCCCAACCTTCCTAATGCCGTGACCCGTACCTCGCCCCCGCAACCCCACCGTGACCCACCCCGCCACCGTCATTTGGGTTCTTTTACCCTCTGTGCATGTGCAGATGGTAAAAGAACCCAAATGGCGGCAGCAGGTTGTGGGTGCGGGTTGTGGGGTGCGATATGGCCAGGCTTGTGGCAGTGGGGGGGGAGCTGAGGATGCTGGGGCGACCCCTGGGAAATGGTCGTTCGACCCCCAAAGGGGTCCCGACCCCCAGGTTGGGAACCGCTGCTCTAGCTTAAGGTCATACTAAACACACATGCAGGGGTCAGGAAAAAAAGTTTTTACTTTTGTATTCTTGCTTTTTCATAAACTATGTACTGTAGTTTGAGCAAAGGTCCAAGTATACCCTACAAAAAATGCTGTGCAATAGTTTCATGGCTCATTATGAGTATGGCAGCCAAAATAAAATTTCTCTCTGTGACAGAATATTAGGAGAGCTGCTATTCTCTTTTGGATCATAGAGGCAATATTGGTGGATTGGGCACTATTACTAAGGATTTTCAAGTATCTTACGTACTCGGCTATTTCACTTGCTCAGTTGTTTGGTTCTCTATATACCATTTGTGGATTTTGGTACTCTTATAGAAAATCATAACTTTCATTTTTTTGATGATTTATGACAGATTGTAACTCCCTACAAAACTAAGCCAAAATCCCGAGGAACTTCCTGAAGCTGATTTGGTTCAGTGAAAGATTATAGCAATATCTACATGAAGTAACAGCTGCTCACATGTCAACTTTGCATGTGCAAATCCAGCTCCTATAAGTGTTTTGTCAAGGGATTTAGATAAATGATAAACAAAATAAAGCCAGGATATATTCTTGCTTCACTCTCTTTGCAGGTGTAATTAAATTTGACAGCTCTTCTATGCAACATTGGTCCCTAAAACTGGTTTTTGTTCTACAAATGGTACATTAGTAACATCAGATGTTGGTCAACGGTAGGATTTTAAAGAATATCCCATATGAAGGATTTGGAAATTAAATAGAAGATCATTCTGAAAACAGGGATTCCTAAACTTACACTATCATTTAGTGTAATCTTAATAGATATACCTTCTCTAAAAAAAACCCAAACACCAAAATGAATAAGGAAAACAAGGAAAACTTGGGGAAAGATGGATTTATTGTAACAATATAAATAAAAGGTGGGTACACCCCACAGTCTAAAAAAGGAAAATTTTCACATTTCTGGCTACTGAAAGACAAGAACTGTTATGGTGATTCCACAGCAGAACATCCTTTTCACATCAATATGAGCTACTATGATGTCCGAAGTCATCTTGCAATCTGATCAGCTTGGATTGGTAGGTTGGCTAAAAATGTCAATATAATTTTTTTCAGTACAAATTTTTTTCAGACACATTAAAATCTGGAAGCAAAAGAGGTAGACAGCTCAAAACTATCTATATTTGCAATTGTTCTCCATGGCTGGTAGACAAATCTATCATTTAAAGCATTAAGGCTCCACCTCTATACTGTAGATGACAGAACAATGATATAGGTTTATTATGCGAGAAAAGCCACAGCAAAGCTTTGTGAACTATACAAATTTCAAGGACATAGCCATAAAAGTGGCTGTAAAACTTCCAGACTCTTGAAATAATATATTATGCATAATTCTTTTCAGCGGGTAGCATACACAGTAGAAGGTAATTAGAGCCTCCTTGCCAGCTGGCATTTTGTGGCTGAACATGAGGACAGAATGTCAAGAAATTATGTATTTATTAATTAATAATTAATTAATATTTTCTGAATTACTTACTCACATCCTCAGTGAACACCAGTGAACAGTGATAAGTCCATGCTTAGTTACCAAATGGCACTTGAAGCTATCTGGCTGAGCACACCTAAAGCTTGCAGAAGCTGAAGCAGATGGAAGAAAGGCCAGGAAGAGGCCCAGAGACAGGGATGCCAAATCAGGCCTAGGACTGTCTAGCAGGAAACAAAACTCCAAAATGGCCACATTGCTGGATTTGGCAGGGACGGCCATCAGAGGCCCAGCAGGAGACACCACCAAAGACATATTGTGGTAGTAAGTACCGTGTTTCCCCGAAAATAAGACATGTCCCGAAACTAAGCCCCACAGGGCTTTTTCGGGACATGCCTTGAAATAAGCCCCCCCCCCAAAAAATAAGCCCCCCCACTACTTCCGGGGGAAAGGGGGGGGGACATGCCGGGAGCCGCTCTTTTTGCGGCGGCACTCTTTTGGCCCCGAAAGAGAGAGAGAGAGATCTCTCAAGAAGTTTCCCTGCAAAGACCTGCTGAAAAGAGAAGCCGCGAACTTCCAGACGCTGGTAAAGTGAGCGCCTCGCAGCCCGGCCCTCCCCTGCATTCCCCCCCAAATTGATTATCTTACCAGCGTCTGGAAGTTCGCCGCTTCTCTTTTCAGCAGGTCTTTGCAGGGAAACTCCTTCAATGTAAAGGAGAAGTTATCGCAAGTGCAACTAATTAACAACTTTTCGCACTCGCGAGAACTTCTCCTTTACATTGAAGGAGTTTCCCTACAAAGACCTGCTGAAAAGAGAAGCGGCGAACTTCTAGACGCTGGTAAGATAATCAATTTGGGGGGGAATGCAGGGGAGGGCCGGGCTGCGAGGCGCTCACTTTACCAGCGTCTGGAAGTTCGCTGCTTCCCTGTCACCGCCTTCCTCACTCACGTCGCGCCCCGCCCCATCCCCCGCCCGGTGGTCAAAGTCCTTCAAAGCATTTTAAAGGGATCCGTTTTGCCTGCCATGAAGGGAACCAATGTTCCCCGAAGAAAAGGAGGCAAGCATTGGTTCCCTTCATGGCAGGCAAAACGGATCCCTTTAAAATGCTTCGATGGACTTTGAAGCATTTTGAAGGGACACCCTCCTACCTCGATCGCGTTCTTCGATCTTCTCTCCACGGCAGCCCATTCTTAAAGAGAATGCCTCACGAGTTGGAGAACTTTGAAAGCCTCGCGAGGCGTTCTCTTTCAGAATGGGCTGCCGTGGAGGGAAACCCCAGAGCTGTCAAACTCCAGTAAGTGGTGCGTTTCGCGGTTCTGCGGAGTTTGGAGCTTTGGGGCGAAGGATGGGGCGGGGTGGCGAGCGAGCGACCGAGGTGGCGGCAGAAGGGGCAGCAGAAGAGCGCGGAGCCCAAGAGTGGGTCAGCAGGAGCCCCAAGTAGAAAGCGCCGGCTGCTGTGCCCAGGCGGAACGGCTCCCCCTTGAGTTCGGAGCCCAGCGAAAAGCACTTGAGACCCACCGGGGCGGCGCTCAACGCGCAGGCAAGCAGGAGGTAGCTGGAGAGCGCGACGCAGGCTCCCACTTCATCCTCCGCGTCTCCTCCGCTGCCTGCGCCTCCTCCTCCCTGCCTCGCCTCCTCCGCCTCCCTTCTGTCCTCCTCCTCCCGTGTCCTCCTCGCTGTCATCGGCCCTTGCCGGGGAGGCGGCCGCCACGTGTTGCGGGAACATAATGCTGGGGATGGCAGTGGCGAGAAGGGAGAGTCCTGAATGCGCCGCCACCGGTGCCGCCGTTGCTCTGGCTGCTACCGGCACAGCGGCCGCCGCTGTCACCGCTGCTTCCTCTCTGCAGGCAGCCGGCAAGAACGGCTCATGCACCAGCTTTTTCCTCCCCGCCCTGCTTCCTCCTGCTCTCTCTTATTGAAGCGGCTGCTGCGGCTGCTGCTCTCTTGCTCGCCGCCGCCGCTACTGCTGGGAGCCGATGAATTATTGATGGCAGCAAGTTCGAGGCAAAAGAGGGGCTTAGCTTAGTCGGGAGGATCTCTGTGCTTCTTTGTAATAACGGGTGTTGACTCCTGCGTTTTAAAGCCACCTCTTGCCAGTCGCCCTTTGGCACTGCTGGCGCACAGAGATCCTCCCGACTAAGCTAAGCCCCTCTTTTGCCTCGAACTTGCTGCCATCAATAATTCATCGGCTCCCAGCAGTAGCGGTGGCGGCGAGCAAGAGAGCAGCAGCCGCAGCAGCCGCTTCAATAAGAGAGAGCAGGAGGAAGCGGGGCGGGGAGGAAAAAGCTGGTGCGTGAGCCGTTCTTGCCGGCTGCCTGCAGAGAGGAAGCAGCGGTGACAGCGGCGGCCGCTGTGCCGGTAGCAGCCAGAGCAACGGCGGCACCGGTGGCGGCGCATTCGGGACTCTCCCTTCTCGCCACTGCCATCCCCAGCATTATGTTCCCGCAACACGTGGCGGCCGCCTCCCCGGCAAGGGCCGATGACGGCGAGGAGGACACGGGAGGAGGAGGACAGAAGGGAGGCGGAGGAGGCGAGGCAGGGAGGAGGAGGCGCAGGCAGCGGAGGAGACGTGGAGGATTAGTGGGAGCCTGCGCCGCGCTCTCCAGCTACCTCCTGCTTGCCTGCGCGCTGAGCGCCGCCCCGGTGGGTCTCAAGTGCTTTTCGCTGGGCTCCGAACTCAAGGGGGAGCCGTTCCGCCTGGGCACAGCGGCCAGCGCTTTCTACTCGGGGCTCCTGCTGACCGCTGGGATCTCGCTCTTGGGCTCCGCGCTCTTCTGCTGCCCCTTCTGCCGCCACCTCAGTCGCTCGCTCGCCGCCCTGCCCCATCCTTCACCCCAAAGCTCCAAACTCCGCAGAACCGCGAAACGCACCACTTACTGGAGTTTGACAGCTCTGGGGCTTCCCTCGGCTAGGGGAAAAAATCTTGCATAGTGCAGAAACTCTTCTCGCTTCGAGAACTTGCTAATTCTCGCGAGAAGAGTTTCTGCACTATGCAAGATTTTTTTCCCCCTAAACAGATTAGCCGAGAGACCACGGAGCTGCCGAACTTCAGTAAGTGGTGCGTCGCGGCCTGCCTGCACCCCAAAAATAATAAGCCATCCCCCGAAAATAAGGCCAGGGGCATTTTTTGGGGGTCAAAAAAATATAAGCCCCTGTCTTATTTTCGGGGAAACACGGTAGTAGTCACTGAGGCTCAGTGGCAGAACAGTAGGGACACAACTGGCCTTACCAAAAGTGCCCCATGGTTGAAGCCCATCAAAGAAGCCTGGCAGCAAAGGCTTATCAGAGAGGTTACAGTGGGAAATGACCAACCAAAAAAAGCTTGTAGATTGAGAACAGCTGTCACCTTCGAGACATACTCAAACTAGCTAGGATGGCTTCCTTGGCAACGGAAGAGGAACAAAAAGAAACAAAGCAGTAGACCACAAGAGGAGATATTGCATGGTAGAGCTTATACCTGGCCTTGTAGGTCCAGGAGGCTTTATTAAGCTTTTAAATATGCCAAGAGTAAATCCTGCAGGTCAGCGGTGGGTTCTAACTTACCTCGTTGCCAGTTCGCTTCCTCCCGCGCTGCATGGCTGCAGATGCACAGTGCAGAAAAAATAAAAAACACCCCCCCCAAAAAAGCCAAAAACAAGATGGCGATGCATGCACAGTGCCGGAAACTTGGCTTCTGCGCATGCTCAGAAGAAAAAAAAACCTGGAAAAAAATTCCAAAATAATTTTTTTTATAAAAAAGATGGCAGCGTCCACGGACCAGCACCGACTGAACCGGTTCCGTGAAGTCATTGTCATGTCACCAGCGGGTTGTTACCAGTTCGGGTGAACCAGTCCGAACCGAGAGGAACCCACCTCTGCTGCGGGTTCATGGAGCGTTTGGGATAGTCAGTGTACCCTCAAACCTCTAAAAAGCAGTTCAATTAAGGATTATGCTGATAACCTATAATCAATTTGTCAATTTGCCTTATGTCAAACCTATGGATAAAATCCCAAAATGTGACTAAAGAAGTTCTAGTCTCACATTTCTCCCTTTTTTTTTTACAGGAAGATCTGAATTTATAGGAAGATCTGAATTTCCAAAGCTGCACTGTCAGTTCTACCTCTGAGGATCTTGCAACCAAATCATTGTCACAATAGAGAACTAATTTTTGTATTTCAGAAAGGAAAGGTTCCTTGAATTCCAGGGGCTACAGCAATCAAAACAAAGATCCTTAATCAGAAAAGTAACATGATAAACAATCAGGGTTTGGAAATCCAATGCTTTATCATCTCACTATAGTGCTCTGGCCAAATCAAGCTTTCCAAAAAAAAAAACCCTTGACAAAAACATTTATCTGCTGCTTGACAGCAGACAAAAGTTAAGGGCATTGCTTAACTGACCTATTCATAATGTATTTGTAATCTCCATCCCATCTAATCATTCCACTGGGCTTTAACACTGGAAAAACTGGAATGGCGCCACCAGATTTCTGTAACTTGTTGAAGGATCTTGTTTATTAAGTTGCTTTTTCACCATCTCAGCAGGGAGGACTACTCTCAGTTATACCTGGGCATCACAGAGGTGGCGATATTTGTTAATCCTACTTGCCATCTGGTGAGATAAGAAGAGCTCCATTATAAATGAGTTATGATTTCCCAGGGTGTTGGTTCCTTGTGCATTGATAGATAACATTAGGATAAAAAGAAGCTTCAGTCCTGCAGTTCATCACATGTTTTAGTGTTGTATGAAGGAGGGGCTTCATGACCTGACTAGGACAAAAACCTGAGTCTAATATAGAGAAGGAAGGACAATTCCTAGTCAGGCTCCTGAGTTTGTTTCCCTCCAGGTAAGTTGAAAACCTCATAGGAACCCCAGGAAGCAGTCTGACAGAAGAGAGCAGAAGAATAACTATTTCACATGGAGCTACTTGTACTTATTTATTCAAGACAATCCATCCTCTAACATTGAAGAGAGATTCATTGCTCCTACTAACCTGCTAGAATCTCAAAATGCTAGCTTGGGTCTGAATAACAAGGCTAAGCAGAACAGTGCATCGTTCCAATTCTAATTGTAAGTTGAGAGCTATCTGTACTGTCATATTTATATAATTCTTCTTCTTCTATTACTTTGATGGTTTTTCAAGTGTATAGATTTTTATATCTATTCCTATAGGTAGCAACTTTTTCAAGTAATGAAGTTTATAACATAATTAAAATAATTACTCACAAGTCTCATGCCTCAATGCCAATATATAATCATATAATTTGAGATAGCAGCTAGAGAGGTTGCAAGATCTTGGTATGTCACTGCTGTAGAACAAAACTCTAACAGATTAAATCAGTGCAAATCTCCTAATTCCATTACAAAGAAATGCTCGACTACTAGTTATAAATCAGCTTAGAAGTGCAGCTGTTTTTGAACTATTGCTGCAGTAGTGTTTCCTTCCCAACCTGGACTGCACACACAAGCACCATTGCAAATGTATTATTATGGTAGCATTTCTTTCAAGAATAGCTAAAATTTATGTTTTACTTTCACTTTTTCTTTTTAAATCTTTAGTTGTACCAATGCTAATTTATGGCACTCTTCTTTTATGTTACAAACTATATTACACAAGAAGGTTGGAGACTATCATGTCTTACTTCTATCCTCCAAACCAAGATCAACTGTATTATATTTGAATCTTATTGAGGCATTTTTCCAGTTTAGTTTAATGTGGGGTTTCTGTTAGGCTTCTATCAACAGTCTAGAACTGGAAAAAGGCAGAAGTAGGTTTTGAAAAGTGCAATCATCTGCTAAATAGGTTTATTGTAAAAACCAAGGAAGCTGTCACACAAGATTTCCAGAGACTGCTAGGCAGCAAATGCAAACCCTATTTATAATAAAAGCAAGGTGTAAATTTTTCTAATGGGTTTGAAGCTACTATAAAGTGACCAGATTTTTTTTTCTTCAAGCGGGACACCATTGACGGGGGTGGGTTTCTCCATTTGAGTTTTGCCCTCTGCGCATGCTCCCTTCGGGAGCCGGCAATGGCTTGGGCTGGCTGGCTGGCAAGATCCTTACAACCGTCTCAGGTGACGCTCTCGGTGCGCTGTTTTAATTCTTCTCCCATGCTCGGGCCCAGCGTGCACAGGCGCAAAAGAGGAAAACAAGTGGTGGGGGGAGGGCTTTTTAGCCGTTTCTAGGCGTCTCGGCCGGTGCCTGCATGTCCGCTCTGTGCGATCCGGCGGGGGTGGTGGGGCCTCCGGGGTCCGCCCCGAGCCCCAAACCGGCCGCCACGCCTCCATCGCTCAGGTAGTTGGCCGCCAGTCCTGCCCCGCCCGCCCAACCCCCAGCGCGAGACGCGCATCCTACCTGGGACTTTTCCCGGTAGCTCCAGTCACGTTCCTTGCTAATAGCGCCCAGAGCAGAGCAGCCCCTTCCAAAAGATAACGTCTCGCGATCTTTTGGAAGGGGCTGCTCTGCTCTGGACGCTATTAGCAAGGAACGCGATTGGAGCTACCAGGAAAAGTCCCAGGTAGGATGTGCGCCCAGCCCTGCCCCGCCCCTTTTGCCGCGACACAGACTGAAAGACAAGTGCAAAGTGGCGCTCCCCCCCCCAGGGTTCGCTCTGCCCCGCCCCGCGCCACCCCGTGAATAGAGGGGACTGAATCGGAAGCCTGTCGCTCGGGCGCGCGTCTGGTTGGAGGAAGAAGCGGGGGCTCATTAGACGGAGCCCGACCCAACATGGCTGGCTTAAAACTCTCGGAGTTTTAACTCCCCCTCAATCTCGCATGCCCCCCCTTCAGGCTGTTTTTTGGAAAGAATGCCATAGCTTGTCATGCATTCTTTCAAAAAATCGGGACTTTTTAGAGGATGGGCGGGACGTGGGACAAAGCATTAAAAAGCGGGTCTGTCCCGCCAAAATCGGGACGTCTGGTCACCTTAAGCTACTATCTTTTGAGGAATGGGCAGATTTCACCTGTCCCTTGTTTTGCTAACAAATTATCTTGATTTCAGGTTGTTTGTATCTGAAATTGTGAGGGTGGCCCTCAGAGTTTCTTCTATTCAACAGGAGCAAGTTAAGTTGAATCCTCAATGCTGTATGCCATTGATGGCGAACCTATGTCATGCGTGCCACAGGTGGCACGTGGAGCCATATCTGAGGGCACGCGAGGCTTTGCCCTATGTTAGCTCCAGCGCTCATGCGCGTGCTGGGCAGCTGATTTTTGGCCTTTTCGGCCATTTTTGCTCTGCCCATGGCGAAAACGGCCCAACAGCCCAACGGGCCAAGCCTCACTTGTGTGCTCACCCTCAGCTTCTTTTCGCTGTCAGAGGTTTTCAGGGACTTCTTTGGCTTTGGACAGTTGCAGCCAGGCCTCTCACATCTCGGCCCATTTCTTCTACAGCCAGGAAGGCTTTCCTGAAGGCCTGTGTAGCTGATAACAGAGCTCCGGATTGATCCAGAACTCTGTTATCAGCTGCAGAGGCCTTTCCTAAAGGCCTTTCCTGAAGGCCTCTCTAGCCGACAACAGAGCTCCAGATCAATCCGGAGCTCTGTTATCGGCTACACAGGCCTTCAGGAAAGCCTTCCTGGCTGCAGAAGAAATGGGCCGAGGTGTGCGAGGCCTGGTTGCAACTATCTGAAGGTAAGTAGTAGGGCAGCTTCACTTCCTTTCGTTTCTGAACTTTCAATTGGCCCGTTGGGCCATTTTTTGCCGTCCCCAGGCTTTAGGAGGCTTTCCTGAACCCTGGGGAGAGCAAAAAACAGCCCAATGGGCCTTCTGGAAGTCAGGAGGCTTCAGTGTGCGCATGCGGGGGGGTAGCGGGGGGGTTGTGCGCATGTGCAGGGCATTGCATTATGGGTGTGGGCACACACACGCACCCTTTTGGCACCAGAGCCAAAAAAGGTTCGCCATCACTGCTATATGCTCTATACTACATTACTGGCCAGTGCATTAGTATATTGATTTACAGGGCCAGGCATTAATATTTCAGCATTTTAAAAGCCTCATTTAATTCACAAAACCTAAGGTTGAATTTATTAAGGCTGGCCACCAAAAATTAAGAATTAATTGAGCACACTTCAATTGTGCATAATGTGAGGTAGTAAGATAATGTTACTTTGAATATTTTTCTTCATGAGAACTTTCTACCCACTTCTCAAATCAAGATTTTAGTTTTTCATGTTGAAATTTGTGTCTTTTAGGCAAGTTTGAAATTAAATTTAGCTGCTTTCAGAAATTAAGCACTGATCAAATGTGAAAGTCCTGGCTGCATATGAATTAGCCCTCTACTTTCCTTTATCAGAAAGTCTAGCAAGAGCAGAACAGCTGAGAGAAAATTTGATAGAATTCAGTTCTTTGTTAATTCCATTTCAGCCCACACAATAAATTGGCTATTAAACAGAACCAGTAAAAAAACTGGTCTGTTTTACTCCTTCTGCTACTACAATATTTGATGATCCAATCATAAAGCCTTTCTGTATAGAAATTCTGTATATTGCATAGTTGGCCAGTTATTGGGGCAGATATAGCGGTTGTGACATTTGCTTGAAATCAAGAGTCCTTAAGTAGTTATGTTCCTTTTTTTGTCCACGTGACTATTACTTAACCAAACCATATATGTGATGCCCATCTATGATCTTATTCATAGATGTTTGTCCTCCAAATCTGTAAGAGAGTTCACTGTTGTGCTACTTCAGAATATGTTAATTCTCAGTAAAGAAAAGCCACTGATATGGCGTGAATCAGTTCTTAATTGGAATTATCATCCTACTCCACATTAAGGTCTGACCCATATATTTTAACAAATAAGAATATGGATCTGCATTTTTTTTACAATCTTATTGTAAATTGTTAGTAGATGTGTAATTGCATCTAAGATATTAGTCCTTTTTAAATAGAAACAATACTCCAATCTTTTAACATCTTTATTATGTTTTTAGACACAAGCAATACATTTTGCTGAAAATATCATTGAGAGGCTGGATCCTTGTTAACAACTTTTTCTTTCTTGAATGCACAAAAGGGGCTACAATAAATCTTTAAAAATACTTCCGGAAGTTGGCAAATGGGCCATTTCCGGCCTCCGGAGGGCTTCGGGGGTGGGGTGGGGGGGAAGGCCGTTTTTACCCTCCCCAGGCTCCTAGAAAGGCTCTGAAACCTGGGGAAAGCAAAAAAACGGGCCTTCTCCACACCCCCCGGAGGCTGGAAACAGCCTGTTTCCCAACTCCCAGTGGGCCCAGAAGGCCCGAAAATCAGCTGGCTGGCGCGAGCGTGCCCACCGATATGGCTCCGCGTGCCACTTGTGGCACACATGCCATAGGTTCGCCATCACTGTTCTAGACTCATGATTGGAGGCTCTAAATATAAGCATCAGGAGCTTGAACTGTGTTCTGTCCAAATAGCGAATCACTAATGAGCTCTGTAATGTACAATGCAAAATATGGCATGGAAACTACATAATAGTTTGAACAGCCATGTTCCTGACTATGGTTTGAAGACAGACAAAAGAATTGGAAACACCTGTCAGGAAATTATTCCTGTAATACAAGGATGAAAAAGAAAACATGCACTAGTAACACCAGTTTCCTTGGTCTCCAAATACTCATCAAATGAAAATGTGCAAAACATGCTGTAAAATCAATAAGTAGGTACAGCTGATATCAACCAAAATCCCAATAATGTATTGCAAGGAGGGGAATCTGGAACAATATGGAAGTCATAGAAATAAATATAATGGAGAGTGGAAAAGATATACAATCTTTGTTTTATCCATACTATATTTATCTTGTGGTGATAATGAGAGGACTTCTAAGATCAAAAACTAATAAAACATTACATCATGGCTGACCATGCACTATCAAAACCCATAGACTTGAGCGTCATCAGCATAACAATGATATTGAAAACCCTGACCATGAACCATAGCACATCAGAGATGAGTATTAGGTTAATTAGGACCCAATACTGATCTCTTAGAGGACATTCGTCAGATTGTAATCTGCCCTGTAAAGTTGGAAAAGAACAGTAAGACAAAATAGGATTGACCCAATGAAGTACTTGCCCAATGATGCCAAGAGATTGCAACCTAAATCAGTTGGGTATAGTGGTTAAGGTAACCAGATTAGAAACTGGAAAACTGTTTGAGTTTTAGTCCTGCCTTAGACATGAAAGTCAGCTGGATGACCTTGGGCCAATCATTCTCTCTCAGCCCAACTCACCTCACAGGATTTCCGTTGTGGGGAAAATAAGAGGAAGAAGGAACAATAGGTATATCCACTACCTTGAGTTATTTACAAAAATAATGGAAATAATAAAGATGGAATTTAAAAAGTCTAAAAAACATACTGCCACTGGATATTGCCATTGAATCCATAATGAGCAAGTACTATCAGAATTCAGAATTTGAGAAAGTGTCTCTTGAATGACCTGACTGATATGGACAGAGAAGACTATTTAAAGGCATGGGGCGGGCTTATAAAGTATAATTCCAGGGGGAAAAAATCAAGAAACATCACACCGATGAAATACATGCTCAGAGCAGTGAGAATAAATTTTGCTCAATTCTGGAAAAAAAGATATGATTCCATCAATATATGATTGGGAATTTAAATTTGGAGAATACATAAGCAATGGCAGTACAGTATACATTCAGAACAGAAGTTTAACAAAATTTAAACAACAATGATTCCCATGTATACAGTACATCATACAGCATGGAAATACAAACATTTACAGTCTGGCTTTTGGGGGGGGATATTTAAATATTGTAAATTAGCAGAAGCACAATGGAAGGGGAGTGAATTAGAAAGTGAATAGCCTTCTCCTTTTTCCCTTGTATTTTAATTGTCAAAATTGCTTTGTTCATCTCCCCCCCCTTTTTTTAAACATTCACAAATAATGTTAAGTATCAATACAATGGAAGCTTTAATACTAAGTAATCAGTTTAACATAGAAATCTTTATTGTACAACAAATACTTTGATGCAATCTGCAGTGTCTTTTTTATTACATTCAGTTCTGGATGAAAAACCTAAATAATCATGCTCATTAAGAGTGACTTTAAACTGTAATTAATATTAATAGTACTTTTCTCTCTTTTTACCTTCACTCTAAACTTTAGAGTGTTAATAAACTTTAATTAATATTGAACAAATACCATTGTATCCAAATAATGTAATGTATTATGTATGTTTTACAATGTAAAAAGATATGTATGCTTTACAATGTATTATACATCTGTATAATAAAAAAGGGAAAAAAGAAAAAAGAACAGAAGGTTTGAAGAAACCTAATAAAAATAATGTTTTGGCATGAGATCGAACAGTAGCTTGAAAGAAAGCCTGTTTAGAGTGAAGGTAAAAAGACTATTCTGTACATGTCCACAGCCTGTACATATTTTCAGATGCCTTTGTAACCATCTAACCAGGATTCTTTGATCTTCACAACTGCAGACATTTATGGCAGAGAAGCCTGGCCCTCAAAATACATTCACAACAAAGGACTATCCAGAATGCTATGGTGCTATTAATAAATAAAGCAGCCAAATAAGCCACAATAGTAGAATTTACAAAAACGAAGAGACAGAATGAGATAAATTTGGCAATAAAGAGAAATGTGAAGACAGTTCTAAAAGCTGAAAACGAGCCATGTGAGCATTCAACATAGTAATCGTGTAATATACCCATACCAATTGAAAGAAAGAAAGAGAGAGAGAGAGAGAGAGAGAGAGAGAGAGAGAGAGAGAGAGAGAGAGAGAGAGAAGAGAAAGAAAAAAAGAAAGAAAGAAAGAAAAAGAAAGAAAGAAAGAAAGAAAGAAAGAAAGAAAGAAAGAAAGAAAGAAAGAAAGAAAGAAAGAGAAGGAAGGAAGGAAGGAAGGAAGGAAGGAAGGAAGGAAGGAAGGAAGGAAGGATTATCCAGAGGACAAAAGTAAATCCAGGGAATGTGAAATAACTGAAGACAATGCTAAATCAAAGGAAGACCATACTTTTAAAGAACAGAACAAAACTCCTGTGTCATTGGTAAGGGATCAATACACATATTAAAATCCCCACAAAGGTGTGAAGGACAAATTAGTAAAAGAAATTCACACAGCCACGGAGGTAACTCTTCCAGAAATAATTGTGAAATGGGGCCCTGTTGATGATAAATAGAGGGCATCAGTAAAAGGGCCAGCTGGTGCCTCAAATTAGTACCAGTCTGAGTGAAAATAAAAGTTTCCAACAGCCAAGACTGAATGAAAAATCACAACCACCCTTTTCTTCCTACATGAGAAAGCTTGACTGTCACAGCTATTACCTGAAGCTCATTAGGATTAGATAGCAAGAGTGACTGACTCATTTTTTCAAACGAAGTTTCAGTGACTAGTGCCAGAGAGATATAAATATTTATTTATATATCTTATAAGCACGTAAGACTTAAAAACAGTCATATTAATTCATCAATTAATTCAATTTTATGGCTGCCCACTTGCCAGGCAACCTGACAGCAAGCTTTCTGAAGATGTCCTCTAGGCTGAACTGAGCTGAGCTGGACCTACTAAGAAACCTGGGGACAAAAAAAGAGAAGTTGAGCCAGTGGTTATAGGGTCAGGCTAGAAACATAGAGACCACAAGTTCTGGTCCCAGTTTAGGCACAGAGCCAGCCAGGTGACCTTGGACCACTCACTCAATCTCAGCTCTTAGAAGCAGGCAATGACAAACCATTTCTGAAAACAAGTTTGCAAAGAAAACTGCAGGGACTTGTTCAGGCAATTGCTAGAAGACAACACTGACTCAAAGGTGTGTGTGTGTGTGTGTGTGTGTGTGTGTGTGTGTGTGTGTGTGTGTGTGTGTGTGTGTGTGAGAGAGAGAGAGAGAGAGAGAGAGAGAGAGAGAGAGAGAGAGAGAGAGAGAGAGAGAGAGAGAGAGAGAGAGAGAGAGACTACTCCAGTAGTGAGGAATAGTGAAGAGCATACTTTTTCTTTTTACAGTATGACAATAGTAAAACAATTTAAGAAAAATGCAAACTAACCATTAGAAAGAAAAGCTACAACATAAAAACAAAGACTATGATTACTGAGAAATAATAAAAATACAAACAAAACCCAGGTTGGAGGCTCCAACTCTTATACCAGATTTTCTTTAAAAGCCAAATTTGTACAGTTCTCCTAAAACTCAGCTGAGTGGGGGCTCACCTGATCTTGAGATAAACTATTCCAAAGAAGAGGGCTGTGACTGAAAATATTTGATTCCTTAGGTTCTTTATGAGGGTTTTTAGACAGTGTTTCTCAGCCCTCGCAACTTTAAGACGGATAGACCAGCTCCCAGAATTCCTAGCCTGCATGATGCCTGAGTTGAATTCTACAATCTCAAAATTGCTTAGGTTGAGAAACACAGACCTAAGAGAAGGGACTCAGAGTAAGCCTGTTCTAATCAATCTTATTGGACAGGCAGTTAGACACTTAGAATGGCGGTCCTGTAGATCAGTGTTTCCCAACCTTGGCAACTTGAAGATATCTGGACTTCAACTCCCAGAATTCCCCAGCCAGCGAATGCTGGCTGGGGAATTCTGGGAGTTGAAGTCCAGATATCTTCAAGTTGCCAAGGTTGGGAAACACTGCTGTAGATAACCAGACCCTGAGCACCATAGGTGACAACAACATTAAAGTAATCTGCCCAAAATTTCAAAAGTGTATGGGTTTTAGACATATGCTAGGAAGTAGCATTGGTTACTTCAGTTGATGGAAGTGACACACAGCAAAAGGGTTTTGAACGTTTAACTATCTTACAATGGAGTTTTGATTAGACTCTGATTTTAACACTGTATCAAATAGTGCTGTTTGGAAATATTAGCATTACAATTATGTTATGCAAATTATAGATATAAAAAGAAAATAAAAGGATTTCATAAAGATGAAAAAGTCAAGGTGTCTAAATGTGAGTAACTGAAGATCAAATATTAATGAATCTGAAGAATTCTTTTTGTGTCTTTTGAACAATGAATGTGGCTAGTAAAATATAATGAATTCTTCTAAGATTTCCCCCCCCCTTTTTGTAAAAAAGAAAAAATGTTTTTCCACAATAATTTTCCAAAACATTTACCTTTTAAAAACATCTAAAAACTAAATAATATGCATGGCAATGGCTGCATTAAATGACAGGATATATACTTATTCACAAATACCCATACATACCCATTCCCTTCCCACATCCTGTTACTAGTAGAAGCAGGAAACCTGCAATCTTAGAAAATAATAGAGGAAAGCAGTGAAGATGTTTCTCATCATACAACAACATTGTCTGTAGACTTCTCATTTGCTGCTTAGGAGACCAGGAATTTTCAGCAGGTTCACTGGTAAGACAGACCAGAGGTGGGTTTCAGCAGGTTCTGACCATTTCCGGAGAACTGGTAGCAGAAATTTTGAGTAGTTCGGAGAACCAGTAAATACCACCTCTGACTGGCCCCGCCCCCATCTATTCTCTGCCTCCCGAGTCCCAGCTGATCGGGAGGAAATGGGGATATTGCAGTATCCTTCCCCTGGAGTGGGGAGGGAATGGAGATTTTACAGTATCCTTCCCCTGTCACGCCCACCAAGCCACGCCCACAGAACTAGTAGTAAAAAAATTTGAATCCCACCACCGAGACAGACCTTTTCCCAATGATCCTTGTTTCACAGTTACATTAGCAGAAAAGAAAAGAAAACAACAACAACCTGCTCTGGCAGAAAAGCAGTCAGGATTCCTTAAGCCATGAGTTGCCCACTGCTACTGTAGACAATGGTCACCTCCACACAATACTGAGTCTATTCTTAACCTCTCCAAAGCAGTTTGAAGCTGCCTTTGCGGTTGTCTTCACCTCTGCCAACAGTGGAATGCTGAAAGCCAGGAAACATCATGTCCTCCCTCCATCTGATTGGCTTGGAAGTATATAAAAATCATCCGTCAGTACTCACCCATTGACTTGCAAGGCTTCCTGGAGTAATAAAAATTCCCTCACCATCCCCTTCATAGAAAAAGGGAAGTACTAAATTGTAATGCCCTGTCCCCACACCATTTTCACTACAGGCTTTATGTGTTTATCTGTGTTATTGCATGACGGCAAAACTCCTTGTCTGCAAATATTTTGTATGTTCACCGAAAGCTATGATAAGGGCTGATACAGATTTGCAAGCCCACACCTTTTCCAACACCCAACTGTAGATGCTCGGGATCTATGTACATGGGGGGAAAGAGAGAAGGAAACAAGTCCAAAATTCTGTCCAGAACAATAAATGGGCATTTAGAATCAGGATAATGTCAACATGATACTGGAAGATGAGCCTCCCAAAACTCCCCCCACTCAGTTCAGAAAATATGGAACATGATACTGGAGTAACAAGCAAGTATGAGTAGTACTAATGGTTACGGTGTGGCTGGATCAAAGCCAAAAGGAAGCCCAGCTGCTGATGTGCCCAGAAGCAAAGGAAAAGTTCAATGCTGCATTGGTATGTAACCATAAACTAAAGCAAACTTCAAGTTTTCACAGTAGAAAGGTCAAGATTAAACACTGAAATAAGTTGGTAAGTAAATAAAAATATTCTAGTATTCAGCAAACTGGAATGGATTGAAATGGATCATTTCATAGCCTCAGCTCTTCTATTGCAGGCAAGAAAATCACAAAAGAAATGGAATAGCCATCGTTATTAACAAAAGGGTATCAAAATTAGTACTCTGAAATGATACAATGATCTCAAAATCTAACGTAAGCCAACCAATGCTCCAAGTTCCAGAGGAATCAAAAGTTGAATGTGCAGCTGGATTACAATGAGTGGTCAACATATCACTCCATCCCAAATGTAATACTAAACATTGTATTAATGTTAATTAATTCATGTAATGTTAATGATGAAAGTAAAATGGCATCCGAATAACGGGGGGGGGGGGGGAGAAGAAACAGATTAAATTTCCAAGAAAACTCAATCTTTATAGCATATACCGTACATTATTCCAATAGCTTAAAAGACAAATCTATACAAGGACATTACTGGATATCCACACAATATCAACATTAAACTGACCATATGTTCTGCAAACACAGTAGAAAAAAACCCCATTCAGTCAGCAAGAACAGGAACTGGTGCTAATTGTAGCTCAGATCAAACTCGTTACAACCAGAAAAATGAATAAAATCATCAGACCAATAAGCTGCAACTTTAGTAATATTCTATATCTATATGATTATGTGGTAAAGGTAAATGATAGATATAATAGATTAGCTTTGATAAATAAGTGCCTGCGGTACTGTAAGTTGAAACCACCATTCCTGTTGCCAAAAGATAAATATATTATCAAACATTTCTTCCAGTGCTGCCAATTAAAAGGTGCCAAAGTGGGTCAACATAAATATTTCTATAGAAACTTATATTGACATATAAATCTGTACTGAACTTTCTCTAGTTCCTACCATGGCAATTTTGTATTAATAGAAAGCTGTTTATTCGAATGATTTAGTTTTATTTAATATTTACAAAAAGGTAATGCAAATATTTTTCCAAGTAGTCATTGTTAATTAACTTCAGGCCTTCATACATGACTCTGTGATTTTCCAACTCTAGAATTACTAGAGTTCATGGCCTGAATCAATCTTGATGTATAGCTTTTTCTGCTTCATTTTTTTTCTTTCTAATGACAGCTTTATACTACATATGGCTCACCCCCCCCAATACACTTCTTGTGAGATTAGTATCAATTACTATCCACTTATCAGTTGTGGAGTTAGAGATGACCTTAGAATTCACCTAATCCATGCCCCTGATAAGTGAAGGACTCCATCTTTGACAGATGGTCATTCTGCCTCTGAAGACCTCCAAAGTAATTATCACTTTATGTGGCAACCTGTTCTGTTTCTGACAACTAATCTAGACAGACAGTTCCTCCTGCTAGATTAGAAAGTACTTAGTTTTAACTAAGTTAACCAACTGAATACCAATAATATTTGTATTTTTTAAAAATTGTTGCTTATTTTAAATGGTGAACTGCCTAGAGCCCTAATGGAGTCTAGCAGTTGCTAAATTGTATAATGACAACAATAACAACTCTCCTTCTGTCTACTAGGATAATAGATAATGAGTCCATTCCCTCATCTATGTGATTAGCAATATATTGCAAGTCATATAATTTTATAGTTATGTTACTCCTAATTTGCTTTTAATCACAAGGTTTATTTGTCTTTTTTCTTTCTCTTACATCTGTGTTTTTATAAATTGAAATTTATTACATAGAATTTATTATCACCCTCGTTAAATAACAACAAAGTTGTAGGAGATACTCAGAATCTAGCAGATGTAATATTTCAAGTCTAATAGTTCCTTGCTTTATGGTAAGTTCTAATTCCATTTACTTCCATTCCATTGATGTGAAATTGTGCCACCAATCTTAAGCAATAGTGGATAAAAGAATCTCGAGGGCTACAAAAAACAAAAGCAGCCACTGGCTGTCGGCCCTGATATTCTGGATTACTACCCCTCTTGTGGTTAGAGGTAAAATTAGGGGGGAAGTTTAATGTAATTTAAAATTAAAATCCTGACATTTTCAGGCTGCAAGAAGCCATGTTACAATTTATCACACTGCACCCCCATTCCACTTCAGAAAGTGTTTTACTTGAAATCAAGCCATTTAAAGTAAAAATGTACAATCTATTATTCATGTGAGACCAATAAAGACCCACCAAATTTGTATAACCCTGCTTCATCTTTTCCATTTACCAATCAATTTTTTTCTTGCCTGGAAAAGAGGAAGTTAAACTGTGAATATAAGCCTTAATTGTTTAAACCTATTCTAACTTTGGAGTTCCTGGTTATTTTAGCAGAAATAGGATTATTCAGTGTGTGGGTGTATTTTAGTGGTGGGTTGCTACCGGTTCACCCCGGCTCGGATGAACCGGTAGCGGCGGGAGGCTCCACCCACCCACCCGGATGTCATCTCAGACGATCTGCACATGCTCAGAAGGTTCTGCGCATGCGCAGAAGTGCCACGCGCGAGCTAAGTGAGCACACGCGTGCATTCACAGTTCCGAACCATTAGTGAAGGTAAGTGAAACCCACTACTGGTATATTTCTATCACTGAGTATGTTCATATTTTGAGTATTTGGGGAAGAGAATTCAGATTTCATTCTATATTGAGTATTTATTTTCAATTGTTAATAGTCGAACTCCATTTCATTGAAAATATTAAAAGAGAGAGAAGAGACAAATAATGGATCCTCAAGCATCCTATTCTCGTATAATGTGCTGGTTTTTTTAACAAATTAACAAGATATCTTAGAAACTTGTTTTAAAAATATCAGAAAAACAATAGTGCTGTGACTCAATTAGCAACATATTTTTTAAAAGGCAGAAATATGTTTTTTAGACCTGCTGGATATTTAGACTAAGATTTTGTTTGGATTGTTTAGGAATCCTTTACTTGTCATTGAAAGAGTTTGATTTTTCTAATATTTTGCAATAACAAAATTCATCCTCACAAAGTTTGTTCAGTGGTAAACCTTTACTAAAGTAGACACAGCACAGACTGAAACAAGTCTAAATATGTAATATTGTTTTTAATTAAATAGTTTTTAACCTCTGTTAAGAAAAAGACCATTTTTCTTACCTGTTATCATGCTTGATATAATTAATGGCAATATGATGAGTTTGAGCATTCTCATCAGAAGTTCTCCAGGAAATGCAAAGTAAAATTTGTCCAGGTTGGAGAGCTTTCCATATTCCCGAACAGCAACTCCCAGTCCTATTCCTAAAATGTGAAATAAATTACAAAATAAGACATATTAATAAAAAGAGACAAAAGAAACAAAGGGTTGTTAAAGACTGTGTGTGACTTTGCCCCCTCCTTTTTCCACCTCAGTCTCAAACAGTCATACTATAGCAGTGATGGCTAACCTTTTTGGTGCCGAGTGCCCAACCTCAAAATGCAATGCGAGCGCCCCCCGCACATGTGCCCTGCACCCCTGTGCATGTGTCCCGCCCCCCTTTGCCAATTTTTGGCTTCCAGGTTGGTGCAGGCCTTCCAGGCCCAAAACAGGGTGCAGGGGGGCCTCACAAGGTGCCCTGCACCCCGTTTTGGCTTCCAGGTTGTTGCAAGCGGCCTTCCAGGCCCAAAATGGGGCACGGTGGGGCTTGCATGGCACCCCCACACCCATTTTGGCTTCCAGGTTGGTGCAGGTGGCCTTCCAGGCCCAAAATGGGGTGCAAGGGGGCACACGCATGCACAAACCCCCAAAATGCAATGCGAGCGCCCTCCCCACATGCACCCCGCCCCCTGCGCATGCGCAGCAGAGACCCGAAGACCAGCTGGCTGGCGGGAGGTGCGCGTGCATGCATGGTGGAGCTGGGCTGGGGTGATGGCTGGCATGCCAGCAGAGAGGGCTCTGCATGCCACCTGTGTCACGCGTGCCATAGGTTCACCATCACAGTACTATAGGGACAACAACATTTGCTGTACAGATCATAACTTCATACATGAAGAGCAATTTTTAATTAAGGTATATGACCTTACCATTATGTTTTAATACCTCCCTAGGCATTATGCCTGGAGAAATGAAATATATAAATGTTCAGTTTACTGAGCAGTAAGATTAGCTTGATCATTTGTATTAACGAGTGTTATTTCCTGCCACCCATTTGGATCCTAATGTTTGGTAGAGATCAGAGGGTTTTGCTCAGAGCCATTTGATAATTTAGTCATCAATATTAGTAGCCTGGGGCAGATGAAAGTAATGTTTGCCAAACTACAGAGGCTGCGAGTTAAGGTTACCTTTAAATTACTGCTTTATCTCACAGTTTTCAGATTTTAAACTTAAGATTCCAATTGGTGTGTATGTAATGTATGTGTGTGATTGTATGCACATATACTGTACAGACATAGATTAACTTAGAACATTTCTTATTTTGGCTGGCTATTTTTAAAGAATATAATTTAATATGAGCATGAATCAAATTTTAATAGAGAAATAAAAGTTGTACTTATTTGTAGGTGTCTCTGGCTGAAAATACCTTGGCAGGAACTATGGGGCAGGGTGTTAAGAATGGGCTCCTCATCACTGGGTTCATTATAAAAGGAATCCAAGATTACTAAAATAGCTGGAGTCAGACAATATACTAAGCCAAAATGTATGGTTTTTTAAAATTGTGGCTTCATCTGAAATCTCTGAAATTTACAGCAATGTATCTATAATGTAATTAGAAGATTGATCGGTGTAACCTTTTGTATAATGCCCTATTTGGATCTATGGTAAGGTGACCAGACGTCCCGATTTTGGCGGGACAGACCCGCTTTTTAATGCTTTGTCCCGCGTCCCGCCCGTCCTCTAAAAAGTCCCGATTTTTTAAAAGAATGCACGACTAGGGCATTCTTTCCAAAAATCGGCCTGCAGGCACTCGAGGACGGCCAGGTTGGGCCCAGCCACAGGGGCAGCAGCAGCAGCAGCAGGCCCTCTCAAAATCGGGACGTCTGGTCACCTTAAAACACCCACCCATGCCTTTCTCTCTGCAAGGCGTGCGCGGAGAGATGGCGTCGCTGCTGTCGGCGCCCCACTCTGATTGGCTGTTGAAGGGTGAGCGGCGGCGGCGACAGCAGCAAGCCGGGAGCGCTCGCCCGGAATTGGAGTCAGCGAGCAGCTGGGCATTGGGGCTCTTCCCCCGCCTTCTCCATCCTCCAGGGTCGCCACTGCGGGGGTTCCGTCTCTCCGGTGGTGCCTGCGTTGGAAGGGAAGGGGGGGAAAGGCAGCCTGCGGGGCTTGGCACGGCTGGGAGTTGCGAGGCGGCGTAGCAACCGGGCTGTTCCTCCGGGTGTGCTAAAGTGCTCGAGTTTTTTCTCTCTCACACACACATGCACAACCTTCCAACGACCGGGAAGTCGTGCTGGGAGATCCAGTCCGACCCGGTCGTTGGAAGGTTGTGCATGTGTGTGTGTGTGAGAGAAAAAACTCAAGCACTTTAGCACACCCGGAGGAACAGCCCGGCAAAGACGGGTGAGGAAGGAGAGAGAGGGGCGGGTCCTGTCCCCAGAGCTCTTCGGAAGCGGGGCGCAGCGCGGGCAGGAGACACCCGGGGAACTTTCCTCCTCCTCCCCCTTTTCTCCCTGGCTCACACGCTTACAAGTTACTTTTTTTCTCCTCAGCGCGCGCCCTCCCTCCGCCCGGGCTCCAACCTCCCCCCCCACTCCCGCGTGCGCGCGAACCCACCCCCACCCACTTCAGAGGCTCCTCCGTCCGTCCCGTTCCCCCCACACACCGCCGCCGCCCTCGCTCCCCACCCCCTCCGCGCGCTCAACCAGCCAGAGGGCACGGAGAAGGAATTCGAGCACTTCAGGAAGCCGAGCCGGCGGGACTGCGCCGGGTTTCCTAGATGCCTCTCTTTGGCCAGCGAGGACTGCGAAAGCTCCTAGGAAGAAGGGAGGGCGTGTAAAGGCAGCTGAGGGGGTCGATATCCTCGGGAGAGGTTGCTGACAGCTGTTTGAAGGATTGGCGTTCTTTGCCCTCTGCGCATGCGCAGAGGGCAAAACTCATGGCGGCTCCCCTAGAAACCCACCCCCGTCAATGGTGTTCCGATTTTTTTAAAAAAAATCTGGTCACCTTAATCTATGGGATTCTTTTTTCTTTTTAACTCAGCCATTACGTAATAACACATTTTGTCTTTAATATGAGTTGATCCAGCTAATTAAATTTAATCATGGATAATACTTGTACTGGTAACTTATTTTGGTTTCAAAGGTACAGGATAGATGTGTAAGACAAATATACGGTAGTTTCAATTCTGTAACACTTTTTTCTGGGAATTTTCTCTACTGATTTCCATAAGATGTACCTAAGTATAAAAATTTGCCTAAAGTTAAATTAATTCAAGCACAATAAATTAAAATATTGCTATTCTTCTGATTTTTCCTACCATTATCTTTAACAGATAGCTGAAACTCAATAAATGTAACTCTGTTTTAACAGTAAATTTAACTAAATGTTTATTCAACACCAACTATCTCTATATGGTGGAAACTGCAATAGCTGAAAATAAATTCTGTAAAATGCCAAAATATATTTTAGAAATCCCATTATGGACACAAAGGCATCACAAATTTCATCTCAGCTGCTTGACTTTTATTATGCCATAAATTTGTTCTACTGACATATATTCTCCTTAACTATTTCAATTGTTTAAAGAGCTATAAATGTAAATTACTTTGTTAATATTTGCACTGAACTAGATAATAGTGACTTGGCTCTCTCTTAAATAGGAACATAAGATTAGGAATTTTGGGTTTATGAATAATTATCTTTTATTAAATACTTCTTTATCTAACTGACTTTGTACTTCATGAAAAAAATCTGTATTTTTAATTCAGATTCTGAAAAAAATTTCCGTTTAAGAGAACCAACAGGAAATATAATGAAACTATGATACATGGGACCTTGATGCAATAGACTTTGCACATACCAAAACGCATATTTGTTGCAATTTGTGTCATTTCCCCAATGATGTAAATTGTCACAATTATGTAATTTGCATGCTTTTTCATAATGATATGATCATCCAGTTGTTGCTGTAATGTCATACTTGATTTACAGGACATTTGTTAATAATGGAAAATCATCTCTGCAATTGGTTCATTAAAACAAGGCTTCGCTATATGAAAATAATGCTTGGTTATTTTGGTGATATTGGCTGTGGATGAAAAAATAGGTATAAAGGAATAATTCTGCCAAAAAGGAGGCTGAAAAACAGATAAAGTACAGTGTGTGCGTGTGTGTGTGCGTGCGTGCGTGTGTGCATGCGTGCGTGTGTGTGTAAAATAGTTGCAAACAATTCAAAAAGAGCAAGGAAAAAAGTGCATTAAAATGCAGAGTGAAACAAGTTTTAGAAGTGAGTGAAAGCAGCAGTGGGCTTCAAAATTTTAGCAAGGGGTTCTCTGCCCAGTTGCTGGGTGGGCGTGGCCATGGTGGGCGTGGCCTAGTCGGCCTCCTGCACCTCGGTGGGAGAGCATTTTTGCCTCCCCAGGTTCTGGAGGATTTTCTTGAGCCTCTGGGAGGGCAAAAACGGCCTCCCCAGGCTCCAGAGGCCCTCTGGAGGCCAGAAGTTCCCGAACTTCCGGTAGGCCGTTTTTTGCCCTCCCCGAGACTCCGCGCAAAATTTGATGCTTTGTAACTGATTCTTATTTATGATGGTTGCAGTATCCCAGGATCATGTGATCCCCTTTTGTGACCTTCTGACAAGCAAAGTCAATGGGGAAGTCAGATTCACTTAACAACAGTTTGACTAATTTAAAAACTGTAGTGATTCACTTAACAACTGTGGCAAGAAACATCGTAAAATGGGGCAAGCTCACTTAACAAATGTTTCACTTAGCAACATAAATTTTGGGCTCAATTGTGATCATAAGTTGAGGACTACCTGTTTATAATTAGGGACGTGTGAAATTAGGGAAGTCTGGTTTGGCTTTGTGCCAGATTATGACTGTGAAGGCCAGATTCTTGCTGTTTAACGTCTTAGTAAAAAAAAAAAGATAAAGCATTTGATAAAGTGAATTATCATAAAGAGCTTGTATTAAGGAATGTTATTCATGACTCTGAAGTTGAATGTTGATGGCTGAAGATGAGAGCGACATATGATGGAAATAAAACATGAATGAAAATAAATTCCATGATAAGGAATTGAATGAGTAACTAATAATTTACAGGGAATGTTAAACAAATAATATGTAGTGAGCAATATGAATTTGAAATTAATATTAACGATAAAAGTAACTGCATAAGACAGGGTAAATGAAATTATATCTACCTGGTGAAAAACTAGAGCAATTTTTAAAAATTTGTGTAAAACATTTAGTACAATTAGGAAAAGAGAGAAATTTTAAGCTATGCAAATATCGGTTTTTTGTGAGCAATAAATGTTTCATAATAGAAGTAAAAAGTGGTGTGAATAAAATTGTCCTTCTACCCACTTTGCTATATAATACTAAGAATTGAGTATCTCAGGAAAAATGTGAAAATAAATTGAATACAATGAGAAGGGTTAGGTAAGAAGTGTGTGTAGTAAAAAAAGCAGAATGAATAATAAATGAATGGGGATTGAATATAAACATTAGTGACCAGTATGAAAAAATATACATTCAGGGGTTTGGTCCTACAGAGGGAACGAATGAGGGCCAACATGTAAAACAAAGAAGACCAAAAAGCTATGGTTGGATGGGGTTAATGAGATACTCTGAAAGAGAGAAGTAAGACATTTAAAGAACAAAAGGCAATGCATAAAGTAGTAATATGAAACAAAGTTGGTTTGTAAGGGTCGAAAAGTATGGAGCAGTATAATGAATGGTGTCAGCATAAGGCAGATTTGGTATGTTTCTATTTCTTTCTCCTATTGATGTCTCCACATGACATCATTATTTTGGCTAATTATTTCTTACTTTTTCTGCACTTTTCATAATATTGCATATCTTGAAATGAAGTAATATGATGGGTACATATGTAATTAATGCCCCAATCCCAAAGCAGTGTCCTGCCTTTAAATCTGAACAGGTTTAATGGAATTTATGAACAGTAAGCAAAAGCTTTTATTATTATTATTTTATTCAGTTACTTAAAAAAATGAAAGGGACATAGTTTGCTTTGAGATACACACACACACACACTTGGAATATTGAGAGAAATAATAACTGAACAAAAAAGTAACACAGAGGAAAAAAATGGAAATGGAAGCATATTTTCTTGAAATCTTTTCAACTCCTTTACCACCAGTAGCCATACATTTCCATGCAATAAACTAATACAACGCTGTGTGTTGTTAAACTAATTCAATACTGTATATTAAATCTCTCTGCATGTGTGTGAGGGTCTAATCACAGAGGAGTACATGTGCTGCCTCTGAGTTTCTGTACTCCTCCTGTGTTGCATTAGTGGACGGTTCTGAGTATGCACACAACACAGACTGCAAATTCTGTGCTCTGAGTCACATGACCGCAGGGGAGGGGGGAGCCTTAGAATGAACGGGGTGAAAAATATTCCACCTTGCTGCTTTACTGCATCTCCCATAAGGATACATTGGGGATTTTTTTCTCCTTCAAACCCAGCCTAAAGAGGCCCAGTTTCAAACTTGCTTGCTTTTGTTGATTTCATCTTCCATACCAAACTTGGCAAACTTGGCATCTTGAAGATTTGAAGTCTATACATCCGAAAGTTGCCAAGATTGAAAAACATTGCACCACAGCAAATACTGTCTCATTCTATTACGCCTAGAGACAATTATCTTACTGATGGTTAGAGAACCCATGCCGCTTTACGTATTTTTTTTCAACATTGGTTTGGTTTGGAAAAAGTAAAGATATCTCAAGTCAAGTTCCCAGTGGCTGAAAAAGGTCATTTGTTTTCTTGTCAATAATATGGAAGTGGTTCATTACTGTCTACTTCTGTGATGTTTTTTCAAAAGTTTATTGCCCTCCTTTCAAATAGGAACTAGTAGATCCAACCTGGCTATCTATGAGACAGCCAACTCCACTTCGATGTTGCCACTTGGATTTTTAAAGTCCTACTTGGGTGTATAAGTGCCGCTAAACACAGAACAACCTGTTTCTAAATAAACACAGTTAATCTCTCACTACTGACAACCCCTACATCTACTTAGCCAAGAAACAAATTTCATCCAGTTTCACTTTAGACAAGGCATTTGCAATAAAACATTCACTGAAGGGATCTGAAACCTTCATAATTTTGTCATTATCATGACCTACACTTGAAATACTGGAGGAAGGCAGATACATTTTAATGGAAAGGAGAGGAATGTTCATTTGGATAAAGAAACTCAATTAATTAACAGCAATGGGTCCAGTCCTGTGAAAAGATGTTAAGTTTATAAACTGAATCACACCTGACACCAAGGTAGACATGAAGCTGTTGAACTCCATGGGACCTATTTCTAAATAGATACAGCTTTAGAATCATCTAAGAGCAGAATAGAAAGATTTTGCCATTTAAGTGCTGTGATTTCTTAATTTTAACAACTTTTACAGAGGGCGGTACTGAAGCAGCTCTTCGATCCCGGCAGTATTTCACCTTACCAGCAATTTTGGATATTAAATGAAGGATTTAGAGTTTTGTCCACAATGGCAACAGGACTGATGAACTTTCCTATAACGTACCGCATACCACTGCGATGTCACCCGGGCACCTTATTCCTCAGCCGGTCTAACCCTCCTCCCAGCCGGCTAATTTGTCATCCTCTGCTCCCAAGAGCATAGCCCTTCTTCGGGAGGAGTGCCAGAGGGAAACGGCAAGCCCGCGTTTCAAGGAACCTTTCCAGTTTTTGCACGATTTGCACATTGAACCACATTTCTTGCAGGTCTCCATTGTCTTCTCCCACGAACGCGGGCAGGAGGCGAGAGGAGACCAGCGCCTCAGCCGCCCTCCCTTCCCTCCCGAAAGGTCTCCCCCACGACTCACCCAGAACCACGGCTAGGATGGTGCTGAGAAGCAGCCAGTTGTTCTTCAGGAACCGCTTGCAATCGCATCCCCCCTTCTTGCCCGGCGTCTCCTTCCCCATGGCGTCTTCGTTTAGCCGCTGCCGCCGAAGAAAGGCTGGGTCGGGAAGCTGGCGAGACACGGAGCGATCTGGGGGCGCGGCGTCGGAAGGCAGGTGGGGGAGCGGAGCGGACGAAGCGTCAACGGCAACAAGGTTCGGGCTCGAGCTCTCCGGGCTGCCGCCGCGTTCCAGCGCGGCTCTGCCTGGGTGCGTGTCTGTGGGACGCGCGTGGGGGTGGGGGGGGGGGGGACGCCTAGGCTTCCTCAGTGCTCGCGGCGGCCGGGCGCGTTCGCAGCTCTGCGGGTCTCCTCCGCTTCTGCCGCTGCTGTCTGGGGCTGCTCGACGCAGAGGCGGAGAAGCGGCTCTGGTGCGCGCGCGTTCCCTCCCTCTCTTTCTCTCTCGCCTCCGCCGCGCTCTGCCGCCTTCGGACAGAAGCGCCCGCCCTGCCCTTGCCCGGCTGCCCTGCGCTCCATTTGCGCCATCCTGTTTGCAGAGGGTAGGAGGGGGGCGTCGCCCAAGCCGCTTGGCTTCCGCGTGCTTGCGACGGCTGGAAGTGCAAGAAAGAGGAAGCGATTCGAGGCGTAGGGGCAGAAGGGCTTTCCCCAGCCCTACCTCATCCTGAGGTAAATTTGTGTATGCAGGAAAGCAGCGTAAGAGGAAATGGCCATTGAGAGAGAGTCATCCTTCCCTTCTTTCCCAGTTGGGAAAGCTGTGGCCTCCCAGCAAACGGCAGAGCCTACTGCTTGGATGAGAGACCCAACAGGAAATCTTAACGTTGCTCTTGTGAGCTTGGTTGTTTTCTTGAAGAGGCTTCATTGCCCAACTACAGGTAGTCCTCGATTTACGACAGTTCATTTAGTGACCGTTCAAAGTTACAGTGGCACTGGAAAAAGTGACTTATGACTCTTTTTTCACATTCACAATCTTGCAGCATGGTCACATGATCAAAATTCAGACACTTGGCAAGTTCATATTTATGACGGTTGCAGTGTCCCAAGATCATGTGATCAGCTTTTGCGACCTTCTGACAAGCAGAGTCAATGGGGACTCCAGATTCACTTAACAACTGTGTTATTAACTTAAAGAAATGCAATGATTTACTTAACAACTGTGGCAAGAAAAGTTGTAAAGTGGGGCAAACTCACTTCACAAATGTTTCACTTGGCAACATACATCTTGGACTCAATTATGGTCGTAACTCGAGGACTACCTGTAGATAATATCACTGTGCCACAATGCAATGAAATGTCTACAAGCAAACAACAAAACTCCAAGTACCTCACAATTCAACCCTGAGCTACAAATATTCTCTTCTATTGAAATCTTAGAGCGTTAAGACTAAATGGGGGAGTTTACAACATTCTGGCTTGATCATTGTACTTTTGCCAAAAAAAATTACAACCAAAACCCAGATATGTTGATGTAACTACCTGAAATCAATTAGAACACTTTTGTCTAATGTATCTGGAAGGTGCCTACTATAATGTATCTAGAAGGGCAAGATTGATCAGGACCATAGGTCGGAGCTGATGGACCAAATACCCAGCTGCTGTGGCCTAGAGGTGGAGCTCTTGCCTCACAGTCAGGAGGTTGTGACTTCAAGCCTAGGTAAAGGCAGATGTAGGGTCTCCTGCTTGGGCAAGGGGTTGGACTAGATGACCTGCAAGGTCCCTTCCAGTTCTGTTATCTGAATCTGAATCTGAATTATAAATCATTATTATTTATAATTATGGTTTATTGAATAAATAATGATGGCTTGATTCAGACAGGATGTAGAATGGGGATGGATGGGTTCATTTCTCCTCACAAACCCAAAACAAGCCATATTTTGTGAATTAGGCTGTTTGCTGAATAGCCCAGCCACCATGTGTAGGAATAATACTGATGAAAATTAATTCCCCCCTTCCACAATATTAGAGTTTATTAAAACAAAAAGATAATGGAGATAAATCTTTGCTGTATCAAGTTATTCTTCAGACTGTTGCTCTGATGATTTTGGCTGATGAAACAAGAATGAGGGTAAATAATAAGTTGTCATTCACCCCATCTTAACTTACATGTTTACCTTCTTTACCATAAAGGCCATTCCATATGCATTTTTTTCCTTTTTTTGGTCCTTGAGGAGAGAAAAAAGTGAAATATTTGTTTAGCTTATTCCTCCTTTGATCCAGGCTTACTAGCATGTAAAAATCTACTGCTATTTCCATTTTTCAATATTTTCAAACATGCTGGATATTTGCAAGGATGAACTGAATAAATAAGTAAAGTTGTAGTATTACAATACTTGGACCAACCAATAACCAACCAATACTTGGTTAGGCACAGTGGTTAAGGCATCATGCTAGAAACTGGGAGGCCGTGAGGCATAAAACCTCAGAGATCGCTTTAGGCATAAAACCAGATAGGTGACTTTGGGTCAGTCACACTCTCCCAGCCTTAGGAGACAGGCAAACCTGAAATCTTGCCAAAAATACTGCAGAGACTTGTCTAAGCAATCTCCATGAGTCAACACTGATTCAAGAGCACAAAAATAAAGAAATAATTTATAACACTAAACCCTTAAAGGCTGCTCATTTTGAGAACTGCAACATTGAAATGAACAGTGTAAATTATTTTGACCAGGAACAATTAAATTGAACTGTAAATTACTAAACTGATAGTTGAATTTAACTATGATGATAATTATCTTTTAATTTATTAATCTGCTTTGATAATAAACTAAAATAATGTCACGAAAGATAAGTGAGATAAATTGGAGGAATATATATTTTATCTCAAAACAAGAAAAGGGCGAATACAGATAATATAAATAATATGAAGAATAAAAATATTTTTATTTCTTAGAATTTAATGTGAATTCCATCAGGGTACATATTATATTTTTCTGATACATGCCAACAATTATGAATGGGGAGAAAAATTCCAAACTGATGTTAGAAATAGAGTTCTTGAAAAATTTGGATGAATAAGCAGTTCTTTTTTAAAACTGGTTTTAATATGGGGGTTGACAGATATTGGCACCTATCCTGGTAAAGATTCAACTTAGCAGTTTCTGTATGGGCAACCAAATACAAATCTGTAATAAATATGTCCCAAACAAATGAAAAAGAATTAAACGTATCACAAACCAATGCATCAGTCCTAAAATTGCTGACGTTGTTTAAAAAATTAACACAATAATGGAAAAGAATACCCTAGAACTTTTACTCTGGAAACATTTGCAACTATCTAATTCTAAATCACATCTTCAGTGAATATACTTGGCCAGCAAACAAAAGGCAATATTTTATTTGATTGTTTTTAAGTATTTTTAAAATCTTTATATAGTATTGATTTCCTCTTAACATTTTTCTCTAACAAAGACCTTAAACAATTAGTTCCAAAAATAGTACACATGGAAAACACTGCACTAGAATTAGCCAAATCTGCCAAATTATTAGGAATTATTAGGAAAGTTCATATCCTGCTAAAAGGATTATTTTAAAAACCGCTGAATTTTGGAGATCACAAACTAAAATAAAATGTAAGCTAGTCAAGTTGATTATTCTGCAAACTCAGCTACTCTGATTAGTTTATGGTTGTTGAAATACTGGGTAAATAAACCATGGTTCAATTAATCCAGAGTAAGTATCATGTAAATAAAGACAAAGTTCTTCCACTGATAATCCCTGTCAATGATCTGTAGTTTGGTCTTTGAATCAAAGTTATTTCAACTTTTGATACTACTGAGTGTGGTGTCTTAGTGTATATTGTCTGTGAGATCCTTACCTTGCTTTTTCACAGCAAAAGCACAACAATTCCATACCCAGTTTTGTTGGCTGTATTCTAGGATACAGCCTATCTGTCAATAGGAGCCTTTTCATGGATTTTTTAATGGTGTGGCTTCCTAGAAGTATGTGGGACAAGGAAAAGAAACAGTAATAGACAGGACAAAACTGTGTAGATTTGTTTCATTTTTCAGTTTCATTTTTAAAATAGTGAAAGATTCCTGGTGTTTGGGGGAGCTGCATGCAGCCATGGAGCCTTAATGGTGCATCACTGCTGAAGAAAATTGCATAAACCACTGTAACCCTTCTAGATTTGCTCATATTCCCTTCCAAGTCCTTTCCATAGCCTAGGTTTCTTGGTCTTGCTATCTTTCAGAAGTAGCAGAGAGCAATTTGCAGCAATCTCAGAAGATTAAAAAAGTTGATTTAGAAGGAGACTTGACTTGCCACTTGTCTGCCTAGTTATTTATTCAGGTCTTCTTCTAAGTAGTTTAAGCTTTGGAATCCTTGGCTGCTCATGGTCAAAATGTATTTACAGTTAGGGATTTTTACTCCAATAGAAGAGAATATTTGTAGCTCAGGGTTAAACTGTGGGGTCCTTGATTCTCTCTGTGATTGGTTGTTTTCTTGGAGACAATTTTAGAAGCACCTTGTAGCACTGGTGATGTTACCTAGTTGGGTAATGAAATGTCTTCAAGAAAACAACCAAGCTCAGAGAGCACCAAAGACCCCATGAATTTTATTCCATTTGCTCATCAAGCTAAGTTGTTAGAAAAATCTGGCTGCTGATACCTTTGGGAAGCCCTTAGGCCTGAAGGCTGAGCTCACTTTATTCTTTCCATTCTGATGGGGTGGTTGTGGTGGACATTTGCTTGCATCAATGTATAAGTATGTGCATAAGTATCCTTCTCTGGATTAATGGATGTTTATGGATATTTGGTCCTATCCCTAAGGAATATGTGAATTGGGTTGGAAAGAAACTATTTGAGAGCAACTATTGACTGGTTACTGGCAGTTCAATAATAGACATTATTACTGTTCTCTCCTTCTTACTGCAGAGCCAAGTTGAGGAACTGCAGGTAATGAGTTGGGTGGGACCACAGAAGAAATCTTGGGTGAATGAGATCAAGCATGTTTTAAAATCCTTTTGGAGCTCTATTCAGAACTGGTGGAGACTATGATGATTGCTTCTTTCCTTCCATTGTGTCTCAGTGCAGTACAGGCCTCATTGTCTGCTTTTTTGGTACGTGTTCTCAGCGTAATCGCTGGCTCACTGTGAATGGTTTGCAGCTTCCTTTGATGATAAAGTTGCTCAGGTCTGTGTTAGCTTGGACTTTAGCATCTGGGAAAAAGTATGATGATGCTACTATGGCAACAACCTGTTCTTTTCTTGCTAAGAATTTAAATGATGAAGTCAAATTTGCAGAGGTAAGGGCTTCTGTCGTCCTTGCCATTTCTTATTAAAATAATCAGGAGACATTTGGCCCCCATGCTTAAGGAAGGTAATTAATATTTGCTGGAAGGAAATTGTATTTCTTCCTATCTATGAAGGCAGTGAAGAACGTATCAGCCTCTTCCAAATGTACTACGGTAGTTCTAGTTATTTCTAGTTATAATAATGGTAGTCCTCAATTTACAACCTCAACTGAGACCAAAATATCTGTTGTTAAGTGAGACATTTGTTAAGTGAATTTTCCCCCATTTTATGACCTTTCTTGTCACAATTTTTAAGTGAATCAGTGCAGTTGTTAAGTTAGTAACACAGTGGTTAATAACCCCTAAGTGGTTAAGTGAATCTGACTTCCCAGTTGATTTTGCTTGTCAGAAGGTTGCAAAAGGACACTGCAACTATCAAAAATATGACTCAGTTGCCAAGCATCTGCATTTTGATCACATCACCATGGAGATGCTGCAACAGTTGTAAGTCTGAAAAATGGTCAGAAGTCACTTTTTTTAGTGCAGTTGTGACTTTGAACAGTTACTAAATGAACTGTTGTAAGTCAAGGATCATTTGTAATGGTAGGATTTAAATGGTGTGAATAAGTAAATGGTTCTTGTCATAATATCATATGGCAGAGATAGTCAAGTTTCTGTATTTTGGGTAGTACAGCTCCCACCTGCTATTGACTATGGTAGCTGGGACTGATGGGTGTTGAACATCAGAATAACTGGAGGGGACTTCTTCCTGCTGCTAGCTTTCAACTATTGATTATTGTGATTGAATTAATTATTCCAGTTTGGAATAAATTGTTAAATAGGCATCTGTTCAGATTAATTTACAATCATTCTTCATATTGTTGGGTCTTAAATATGATGCAGTGTGAGACTAGATAAGTTTAATTAACCCATTTTTCTTTTCTATTTGCCATTTAGCAAAACCATTGTGAGCTCAAATGTGCAAAACATTTATCTAGTCAGGTTCTTCTGAGGGCATATAATCCTAGCAGACTTATTTTATAACATGGCAAACAACTGAACAGGGACAAGGGATGTGGGGATTCTGGCTGTATTCCATGAAGCAGAAAGAATGCTTCATTTCTAATGCCAAAGATGGTGCCTGCTTATATCTTTGCTATATAAGTTTGGAACTTTGGATCCTTATTTCTAATTGTCTGCATATGGCAGGGAAATAAAATAAACAATCGGAATTTAGGAGTTTCTGAAAAGAGTGTATTCTTCTATCCTCAGAAGAATTTACAGACATTATTCTATTTTATAAACTTTTGAGTTACGAACTTTAGCCAGTATAAACTGTTTGCAACTCCAACACAGAAGGGGCTGGAAGTTGGAGAAGGTGGGAAAGAGTTTACAGTGCACTGCATAGGTAAATTTGTGTGAGCCTCCTACTGAAAGGGATAGCTATGAGTGGCTGGTTATACGCCATGGGAGGGTGCTACGGAGTTAGGGACAGATACGTTTGTAATATTGGTATCCTTGAGAGAGGCTTAAACATGGCTATAAAATTCAGACAAAGAATATGGCCGTGCGGAACAGAGATTTTATATTTTGATTAAACTTTCCAACTAAAAACGTGGCTTTCAGGACATTAGCACGAAGAACTAAAATATTCCTGATTGAAAATGTTTCTTGAATGATGCTGATGAGCATTAAATTATTTGATAAAAAACTAGTATCTGATTATCCTACATAAATTTGATCTAGTTTTGTTCCTGGTACAAAAATAGCCGAAAGTGCAGTTCAGGAAATTATCATTATCTGTACAAAGCCACACCTTAAGAATGTCAGGAGCATTACAAACTGCAGAATGATTTGAATGCTAAGTAATCCATGTAATCTTTATGAAGAAACAGCGTAATAAAAAGTTGTGCAACTGATAAATACTAATAAGTATCATCTATTTCCATTTGGAGTACAGATTGCAGCATAGGGTTATAATTAGAACTATAGAAGGAGTGACAAAATCTGGGGGGATGGAGTTAAAAGAGCCTTGAATCCCTATGTAGGGATTCGGACCCTACATAGGACCCTATGGACATGTAGGGATTTGGACCTTACGGACTATGTCTAACCCCCCTTGACTTTGGTTGACCTTTATCTAACTCTAAGCAAGTGCTAACTGTCAGTTGAGAAGATTCCAGTGCATAGACTCTTTAGCAATAAATCAGTTTAATTGGATCTTCAGGTGAGGAGCTGGTTTTTGCTCTTGACAAGAACCCATTGCAATTTTGCTTTCATACATAACATTAACTACAGTGTTGGGTCACATACAAAGGAAATCCATAATTGATCAAGTAAAGTGCAAAAATTCCAGAGAATTCATGGAAGCCTGGCAGTCAGACAAATAGGCCATCAAGAGGGACATAGAGATAAACAATATCTACATGCCACTCAAAAGAGACAATCAAAAAGCCAAAAGGTAACAAAAGACCAAAGTATTTCCCTATCAGCAATCAACACCCATATGACCAGTTATTAACACTAAGACTAATACTAGACCAACAATCAAGAAATAAACAACATTCCAATCAAGGAACTACCAATGCAAACAAACAAGCTAACAGTATACAACAGCCTAATCAAGGAACCACCAAGTCCATTCCCACCAATACTGACATGGCAAGCCACTAGAATAAAAAAATACTCCCTTCTAGTATTGATGATGTTACCTAGTTTGGTAATGAAATGTCTGCAAGAAATCAACCAAGCTCGGAGAGCACTAAGGATCCCTCATTTCAATCCTGAGCACAAATATTCTCCTTCATTGATAAATTGACTTCTATTAAGATGACAGAATGTTTTCCTCTCTCCGTCCCCTTGAAGCCCCTTACATGTCCTCAGATTTGCTCTGGAGATTGCGGAGGTCAAGAGTACATTTTCAGGACACAGAAAGTGGAATCACATACCTCTCAGGTCTTCTGATGGATGGAAGCAGTCTAAACAGCAAAATACTATATAGTACTGTATTTCATACTAACTCTTAAATCAGTGAAATGTAGGATAGTCATGGGATCCACAAAATCAAAATTATTTGCCAGCCTATGTTGAAATATAATAAAATATTAAAATCCAATCACACAATTTTGAGAAATAGTAGTGGCATCAGAATGATGTCAAAAAGACTAAACCCTTTCTTTTTTTCTCTGTTTGCCAAGTGGGGAATATAATCAAAATCCCCAGACAATCAATGAAGAGTCAAAGGAAATATTTTTATTCAATCCAAAGTTTCAACTTTCAATGGGCAGCCTTGTAAAACTGCCCTTTGTCTTACTTTTGATAGGGATTTTTAGTTTAAAAATTTACCCAACCATTATCAATGGAGTGTTAATTTATTACAATAGTTTCTACTCTATCAGCACACACATCTCTTATATAATCCTTCCTTCCTTCTATATTCTTTATCTTGTTACCTTATCTTAAGATTACAGCAAACATCCTTATTATAGTTAAACAGATGTCTCTTTATCTAGAGCTTAAACAATGGCAGTTTATCTTTCCTATACTTGTCTTTTTCTATACGTAATATATAAGCCTTCCTTTACATTGATTTACATGTAATCTCCTACCAGTCCACATTTTGTGAACATCACAAAGTAACTGACAACACATAAAGGTGTACTTTCCTCCAACCATGTACCAATCTTACAACTTATTTTTTGAAAGATTGCTTTTGTATGTTCAACTGTGCTCCTTATTTCTATGCTATGATCCCATATATTATTCAGCAAAAAGCCACTGGTATTCATACTGTTGAGATGTTGCACTTGTTTTCATGATACCATAATTTTATTTTTATAACTCACCATCAGTTCCGTTTTCTCCTGATTTATATTTAGCCCATAAATTTTCTTGCTATCTGTCCAGTTTTCCCTAGTAGTTGTTTAATTATGTGTGTTTCAGATCCATTTTGTTATATGCCTACTTTTGCTGGTTTCTGAACTTCCTCAAAATGATTTGCAAATGACACTAAAATGTGTGCCTGGCTAAATAATTCTAAAAATTTATTACGTTTTCTTGTCATGACATTTGGCATATCAACTATTGTCCGTAGTCCTGGGTTGGATTTTAGATTTTGTGACTGCTGACTAGCTTATGTTGCAGGAAAGAAACCTATCAATGTTTTACAAATAGTTCAGATTTGCTGCTAGTTTTGGTGTTAATTCAGCTTTGTAGCAAGATAACCACTGAAGTTTCTTCTTTTGCCTTAAAAAAAAAATCTGAGGCCAATTTCACATAGTGATGCTTAATGTTCTTTTAGCACTAAGCGTTCGTTTCTGCAATGATTATGAGCACATAAAACTTGAAATGTCTTATATAATTTGCTTTTAAAAGTACACTTCTGCTTTCCAATTACACATCTATTGTATAGTTATAAGTATCAAGCATCTAGGCCTGCTTAAGTATCCATTGTACAAATGTCAGTGTGAGGTTGGCTTGATTAAGAGGTAATGCTAGAGTTTAAAGACTAATTAAACAAAATATTGAATAACAGAGTAAACATAACTACAAAATAAGTGTCCTTTGTGAGTTAAAAACACAAAGGTGCACTGGTCATAAGTTTGGAAAAGGGCCATGATTTCTGCTTATTTAATGAATTAAAAGTTGCCTTTGCCTAGAGACTTTTGGGTGAATGTGTACATTTGAAATCCCTCACTTGGAAGAGTCATCAGCCAAAGCAGTTTAGGAATGAATGTTCTGGTAATCCTAGAGTTACATTCACATGATATTTGTCTAAATGGCTTTGTCCATGTGATGAGTAACCAAGGAAGATTCATCTGAGAAAAATGTTAAAATACAACCTGATAGTATAGTTTTTAAATTCCTCCTCTTCAAACATCTTGGGGAATGTAATTCAGAACACTGACAATAATTACTCTTACAATGAAATTAACCGGACAGCTAGACAAGTAAGTTTAAAAAACAACATTTGACAGCCTTACCCTTAAAGAAGTTATGGATGTTAAAATATTAGACTCACCTGCCTTTTTTTGCAAATGGAAAATGTTAACAATTACTTAAGATTGGTTGGCTTTTTCTGCAAAATAATAAGACAGATGAAAGATTGCAAAATGAAAGATATACTGGTAGTAATAATTCTTAACACAGAGAAGGGGGGTGGAGTGGAATCTGGAAACCAAATATAAATCCGATTCAGATTTAGTCAGTGATTTCAATGGTTAATTTAAATTCTGTTTATTTTAATAGGTCTAATCTATGAATAGAATAGAATAGAATAGAACAGAATTCTTTATTGGCCAAGTGTGATTGGACACACAAGGAATTTGTCTTTGGTGCATATGCTCTCAGTGTACATAAAGAAAAAATAAAATACATTCATCAAGAATCATAAGATACAACACTTAGTGATAGTCATAGGTTACTAATAAGCAATCAAATTGTACTAGGAAACAAATAAAACAAATAAAACAACTTTGGGCGCCACAATGTAAAAAGGATGTTGAGACTCTAGAAAGAGTGCAGAGAAGAGCAACAAAGATGATTAGGGGACTGGAGGCTAAAACATATGAAGAACGGTTGCAGGAACTGAGTATGTCTAGTTTAATGAAAAGAAGGATCGGGGAGACATGATAGCAGTGTTCCAATATCTCAGGGGTTGCCACAAAGAAGAGGGAGTCAAACTATTCTCCAAAGCACCTGAAGGTAGAACAAGAAGTAATGGGTGGAAACTAAACAGGGAGAGAAGTAACTTAGAACTAAGGCAAAGTGACCAGATTTTTTAATTTTTAAGCGGAACGGGGGGGCCCCTCCTGGGCGCCGCCATTTGTTTTGCCCTCTGCGCATGCGCAGAACGCTGCGCATGCGCAGAGGGCAAAACAGCAAATGTCGGCGTCCAGGTGAGGTAGGGGGGAGAGGGGGGGAGGCGGGAGGGCGCTTGGATGCCTGCAGCTCGCGACAGGTAAGCTGCCGGCTGCCTCCTTTCCCCGTCTCCCGCCTCCCATTCGTTGCTTGCCAGCCCGGCTGAAGGGAAGGCGGGAGGCGAGGAAAGGCCTCCCGAAAGGGAGGCCGGCTCCCGAAGGGCTGCGTCTCCCTTTCGGGAGGCCTTTCCTCGCCTCCCGCCTTCCCTTCGGCCGGGCTGGCAAGCAACGAACGGGAGGCGGGAGACGGGGAAAGGAGGCAGCCGGCAGCTTACCTGCTCCAAGCATCCAAGCGCCGCGGTCTCCCGGTTGCCCGCCCGGCCCCAGGGCAACGGCGGCAGGGAGGCGACGGGGGGAAGAAAGGGGAGGGGGACGAGGAAGGGCTGTTTGCGCCGCTCGTAAACTCAAAGCGGCGACGGCTCCTCGTCCCTCACCCCTCCCAACAGCAGCGGCGCCTCCGAGGGCGGGGCTAGGGATGGGGCGGGGGAAGGAGAGGAGGAGCAGCCTCCCTTCCCACTCCCCCCAGCTTCCAGCCGCCGCCGGAGGAGTCAACAACGCGGGACGCCCGCCCGCCACCCACGGCCGGCCCGAGCTGAGAGGCCTGCTGCCTTTCAGGCCGATTTTTTGAAAGAATGCCCTAGTCGTGCATTCTTTCAAAAAATCGGGACTTTTTAGAGGACGGGCGGGACGCGGGACAAATGATGAAAAAGCGGGTCTGTCCCGCCAAAATCGGGACGTCTGGTCACCTTAAACTAAGGAGAAATTTCCTGACAGTTAGAACAGTTAATTAGTGGAACAGCTTGCCTCCAGAAGTTGTGAATGCTCCAACACTGGAAGTTTTTAAGAAGATGTTGGATAACCATTTGTCTGAAGTAGTGTAGGGTTTCCTGCCTAAGCAGGGGGTTGGACTAGAAGACCTCCAAGGTCCCTCCCAACTCTGTTATTCTATTCTATTCTATTCTATTCTATTCTATTCTATTCTATTCTATTCTATTCTATTCTATTCTATTCTATTCTATTCTATATAAATTGTAAAGATACAAGCAACATGGTTATAGTCATAAGTGGGAAGAGATAGGTACTAGGAAGGATGAGAAGAATAATAGTAATACAGTCTTAGTAAATAATTTGACAGTGTTCTGGGAATTAGTTGTTTAGCAGAGTGATGGCATTCGGGAAAAAGCTGTCCTTCTGTCTAGTTCTGCTATGCAGTGCCACATAGCGTCGTTTTGAGGGTAGAAGTTGAAACAATTTACCATATTTTTCGGACTATAAGACGCACCGGAGTATAAAACACACCAAGATTTCGAAGAGGTAAACAAGAAAAAAAAAGTTTTTGCCCTCCTCGGACCCCAGGAGCACTCTGCAGGCCTCCCAAACCCCCTGCGTGCCCCATTTTTGCAAAAAACGGGCTCGTTTTTTGCAAAACCGGGATGCGTAGAAGGTTTGGGAGGCCTGCAGAGTGCTTCTGGGGGCTGGGGAGGACAAAAATGTGATGCGTGCGGGATTTGGGAGGTGAAAAACAGGCCCGTTTTTTGCAAAAATGGGGCACGCAGAGGGTTTGGGAGGTCTGCAGAGTGCTCCTGGGGGCTGGGGAGGGCAAAAACGTGATGTGTGGGAGGTTTGGGAGGGCCCATTTTTTGCAAAAATGGGGAGTGTAGAGCAGTGGTGGGTTGCTACCGGTTCACCCCGGTTCGGGAAAACCGGTAGCAGCAGTGGTAGGCAGCTCCACCCACCCACCTGGACGTCATCATGGACGATCTGTGCATGCGAGCAAAACGTGGCGCGTGCACATCTCCGAACCAGTAGCAAACGTAAGTGAAACCCATTACTGGTACAGAGGGTTTGGGAGGCCTGCAGAGTACTCCTGGGGGCTGGGGAGGGCAAAAACACCCCCGTTTTTGGAAAAATGGGCCAAAACCCCCCGCATGTTGCATTTTTTGCCCTCCCCAGCCCTCAGGAGCACTCTGCAGGCCTCCCAAAGCCTCTGCGTGCCCTGTTTTTGCGAAAAATGGGCCAGTTTTTCACCTCCCAAACCCCCCATGCGTTGCATTTTTGCCCTCCCCAGCCCCCAGGAGCACTCTGTAGGCCTCCCAAACTCTCTGCGCCCCCCATTTTTGCAAAAATGGGATGCGTGGGACGGGGTTTCGGGAGGCCAAAAATGGCTGTATTCGGTGTATAAGACGCACCAATATTTCCACCTATTTTTGGGGCGGAAGTACGTCTTATACTCCAAAAAATGCTGTATGTCCAGGATGTGAGGGGTCTGTAGCCCTCTTTTTGACTCATGCAGTATACAGGTCCTCAATAGAAGGCAGGTTGGTAGCAATTGAATGACTAGGTCCAATTCAATACTTCCATAAAATATTCAATCACTATTATATATCATTATCGTAGTTATAACCTTTCTATCACTCCTTATGATGGTTCAAGCCAAAAGAAACTATTGAATGCTTCTGAAATAAGAGTAAATGTTTTATAAATTTTATGTATAAATGGGGAATGATCTTTTAGATACTAAAACCATTATTTCAGGCTTTAGTGCTTAACTATAAACCTGACATATGTTACAGGTGGCAAATACTTTCAGATGTATTTAAAATATATACAGTAGCAGCTAATTTCTCTCTATAGATACTTGTGTGCTCAAGTGCTTTTTTTAAAGATAATAGTTTACACAGAATATATTTAATCATAAATAACTACTAATGCAAAATGTATTATATAACATATTGATCTAAAAATAGGAGGCAGCTCACTTTTAAGCAGTATATTTGGGATTGGTGATATATATTTTCACAAACTCTCATATTCTAGAGCTGTGTCACTAGAATATATGCTAACTAAGAGTTTAATGGCTATTCTTTGCTGATGGCTACATAGTGGTGCCCCAATTATGAAATATTCTCCTTGTTTGACATCTGCATTTGTAATATCAGTGCTTTTGGCCATGTTGTATTTGTTTTCATTTCTATTGCTTTCTTGTATTACATTTTAAAAATATTTTTGCTTTACAGTGTACTTTTTCTTTCTTCTTTACTAGATTTATAGAAATTATTCAGTCACAAAACCATGTTTACCAGTAGCCCTCGATTTATGACTGGTTGCTCAGCAACTGTTCAAGGTTATAACTCTCCAGAGCTACTTATGACCTGGTTTTGAAGTTTCCTGTCTTGTAAGACCTGGACGGAGATGAAATTTAGTGCTAGTTCATAATATGTTACTGCTATTATGATAAATGATCCTGAAAAATGACTTAAAAGAAATCTGGATTTTAGAATGGTGGCTTACAAATGTATGAATAAAAAAGAAATGAATTTCATGAAAAGTACACAAGCAAAAACATTAAAATCAACATAATTCAAGCTAATTTTAGGATATACCAATAAATCATTTATGTAGAGAACCAATTTGATGTAGTGGTTAAGGCATCGGTATAACTGGAGGGTTGTGAGTTATAGTCCTGCCTTAGACACAAAGCGAGCTGTGTAACCCTGAGCCAGTCATTGTGTCTTAATCTTGGAAAGGAGGTACAATGCCAAACTACTTCTTGCTTGCAAAGAAGACTTCAGGAATGTGCAGACAGTCTCAGAGAATCAAACAAAATTGACTGTCCCAAGCCGACTCTCCCAAGCAAGCTCTCCGCCATCCGAAACTGCGCCGCACCGGAAAACTTCCCCGCACACAGCATGGTTCCGGGGTGGCGGAGAGCTTCCTTGGCCTCTCCCAAGCAATCACCACCGCCACTGTCACCGCTGGCTCTCCCAAGCAAGCTCTCTGCCATCCCGAAACTGCGCCGCACCGGAAAACTTTCCCATGTGCAGCGTGGTTCCGGGATGGCGGAGAGCTTCCTTGGCCTCTCCCAAGCAATCGCCGCTGCCGCCGCCTCTCCCAAGCAAGCTCTCCGCCATCCCGAAACTGCACCGCGCCGGAAAACTTCCCCGCGCGCTATGTGGTTCCGGGATGGCAGAGAGCTTCCTTGGCCTTTCCCAAGCAGCAGCCGCCACCACTGCCGGCTCTCCCAAACAAGGTCTCCACCATCCCGAAACTGCGCCGCACCGGCAAACTCTGCCCCGACCGCCGCCACCGCTGCTGGCCTTCTGGATTTGCAGGCTGCAGAGGTACGGCACAATGCAGCCTCTGTGTTCACACAAGCATTTTTCCAGGCTGTTTAATATTGCATGCTGTTTTTTGGTGGGTTTTTTTGTGGTGGGTGAGTGGAAAAACAACGATCTGTGTCTTTTCTGTGACAGATTTGAACCTGTATGTGTTGCAATATAATTCTGGAAAATAGATGATAGATGGATATGAGAGAGAAGTGGGGGGGAGGGAGACAGAGAGAGAGAAAGATTGTGAGTGAGTGAGTGAGTGAGAGAGAGAGGATATAGATCAGTGATGGCAAACCTTTTTGTGTGCCAAAAATGGCAGTGCGCACGCGCTATCGCATGCCCACATGCCAGTACCCATAATGCAACATGTCCCCCACATGCACACACAACCCCCCGCATGCGCACCACATTGCGCATGCGCTCCATTCAGAATTTGGTAAAAATTGTGGAGGTGCAAAGTCAACTGCAGCTGGCCCGATGCCCCTGCATGACCCCCACCATGCCTGCCACCAGCTGATCCAAGCCAGGGAAGGAGCAGAGGGCGGGGCAGGCGGCCACCCAGTCAGCAAATGCCACCCCGTGCGCCTAAGGTGGTTTACAGCGTTCCTTGTGCGCAGCCCCGCCACCCCAAAAAGCACCGGCAGCTGCAGGGGGAAGGGCAAGAGCTACCGGGCAGCTCATGCGCACCTCGCCCTCCTCCCGGGATTCCCTCGTGCGCCCCATCTTCTTATACGCTTTTGCCGCTCCTGCTGCTTCTACGAGCACACACACCTGACTCATTTTAAAACACAAACAAAAACACAAGGGGGAGGGGGTGGCCAAGCCAGCGCTTTCAAAACCTGGGGTGGGCGAGTGGGGAGGCCAGCCGGGGTGCTCTCCTCACTTTAGTGGCCATGGTGGGCTTTGGTGACGTGTCTCCCCACCTCGGGAGGGAGCCTGACTAATGAACTCAGCTTTTAGACTCCTTCCTACTGGGCGGCAGCGGTGCTGGGGGGAGGAGGAAGGCGGTAGCGGCGGCACAGCTCTGGCTCCGTTTTCAGGCCAGCCGCCTCCCCTTCCCTTTCTGCCGGACTTCCAAGCCACGAGAAGGCGAAGACCAGAATCCGGGCTGCCAAGCATATACTGTATATAATATATCATGCAGTAATGAAATACAAATACTGTTCTTTTTTCTTTTCTTCTTTTTATTAATATTCACAATCAACATTCACAACCATAATCAAGATCAGTAATCTCAGTATTATCAAGCTAACGGTTTCAATCTAAAGATAATACCGTGTTTCCCCGAAAATAAGACCCAGTCTTATATTTTTTTGAACCATGAAATAAGCGCTTGGCCTTATTGCCATGCACTCAAAAGCCCGATTGGGCTTATTATCAGGGGATGTCTTATTTTGGGGGGGAAAGGGTATAATAAGAAATCCTTATTATACAGTATTACAAAATAATTAAATGAATGAATGCATTTCTAAAGCCTATCAATGCCACACTTATTGTACAGTTTATGCAATCTTATGTCATGCAGCATCTCAGAATTATAGTTAACATTGACATAAAACCTTTTTTCTACTTATCTTTCTTATCTTTTCATTTTCTTCTTTTCTTTCTTTCTTTTTATTCAAAAAGGTTTTATTAGTACAAAGTAAAAACATTTTTTTATTTTTCTCCCCCCTACCCCCCTACCCCTAACCCACCCACCCCCTCTCCCCCACGGACTTCCCAGAGAGAATACAGGGCATAATATCAATAAAGTAAATTTAAATTAAATTAAAAAAAAATTTTTTTTAATTTCCACCTTATTGTTTAAAATTTTAACTCCGAATTGTACACATAAAAATTCCTTCCTCCTTCTTTCCATCATCTACCCTACAGAGAATTTCTTCACTATTAAATAGAACTTAAGTAAATATTACTTTTCTTTCTTTACATTTAAAGTATTATCTTTAAATGTAAATCATTACCTAAATTATTATAATGCCTACAGTTTTTATTTTATATTGTATAAATCCTGCAGCATCTAATGTCTGAATTCCATAGTGTGTTATTTGCATCGTAAAATACAATAAACCAATTAATTACAAAAATAATTGAAAATGTATTTCCCAAAAGGCGGCTTGTTCAATTTGAGCATTGGTGGGGACCAGTGATAACATCTAGAAATCTTATTTCTTTTAAAAATATTTTGAGGCTGCTTATAAAATGAAAATTCTACCAAAGTAACTTACACATAGTTAAAGAAATAACACATTAGTCATGTTAGTTAATTTTCATCTCCTTTAGGCTTGTGATTGTCCACAATCACTCCCCTAGCCTGCTGATGACTCGCTGTGTATATTTAGTTTACTTATTTATTAAATTAAATTTATGTATTTATTGAATAAAAGTTTATTTATTTTTATTTGCCACAAAACTTGCAATCTCACAACCTTGAGCAGCTTACAATTTAATAAAGATATTATAAAAGATTAAAATAGTTATAACTATTATTACATAAAATAACATACTGTAAAATAGAAGGTTGAGATTTCCTCTATTGGACTCTGTTCCCTCCCTGAACAATCTGCCACTGAGTGCTCTTCACTACTTGCTCTGTAGTTGCTTCAGTAGTGGCACTTTGACTTGCCCCATTTCAATGTTAGTAGCCAGGCTGGTTATTGGTACTCTGGGCTAGTTACAGGTACTTGGGCAGGGCTGGTGTCAGTACTCAGGTCACTTCTAAAGGCCAACATCTGTGCCACGTGGAGGAGACTTTCCAATAGGCTTCATACTGGCTTGGCTGGAAATTTTCTGGGTTCCTAACTGCAATTGACATTCCCGATTGCCAACTTTGCATTAATTTTGCTGCCAGCAAGGCTCAAATAGTTGATCTCTCGATGTCTCTAAGGACAGATAGTCCTTGCTTACCAATGGTAATTGGGATCGGAACTTCTGTTGTGAAGCATAAAGCATGATGTCAAATTACCATACTGACTTATCACAATTCCAGCAGTCCCAACTGCCACTATCAGCTGAATCCACATGCTCGCAGTGTCCCCTGGTCACATGATCACCATTTGCAATCTCCTGCTGGCTTCCCCATTGATTTTGCTTGTCAAAAACCAACAGTGAAGATCATAAAATGCAATCGTATGACCGTGGGTTGCTGTGACACTGTAATTGTGAGTCAATTGCCGAGTGCCGAATTGTGATCATGTGAGTATGGGAATGCTGTGGCAGCAAAAACCAGTTGTATATTGCCCTTGTTCACTGCCATCATAACTTTAGTTGGTTGACCAACTTTGAACTTTAACAAATGCTACCTCTATTTTATTTTCAACTCAACAGTTATTGAAACTTACCATATTTTTCGGAGTATAAGACGCACCGGAGAATAAGACGCACCTTCGTTTTTGGGGAGGAAAATAAGAAGAAAAAAATTCTGCCTTCCAGCATCCATCTGGCTAGCGTCCTTAGCAAACAGCCTGGAACCGGTATATTAGCCTTGCAAAGCTCCGTTTGAAAGACTGCTTTTTCAGGCTTGCAAAGCTCAGTTTGAGAGGTTGTTTTAGCCTTGCAAAGCTCTGTTTCAGAGGCTGGGTGGGGCTACATTCGGTGTATAAGACGCACCCAGATTGTCACCCTTTTAGGGGAGAAAAAGGTGCGTCTTATACTCCGAAAAATATGGTATGTAAGATTCTCTGTGTGAATGTATATATACACAGACACATGCTCATTTTTACTGTTCCTTTCCTTTCCTTTTCTTTATTCTGTTTTAATAAAGTTTTTTTTTAAATAGTATTTTCTATTTAGCTGTCATTCAGCCACTCTTTTTTCCCTTCCCCCCCTTTTTCTTTCACTGCCACCTCCACATTTTCTGTTACAGCCAAGCATTTTTAAAAGTGATAATCACATCAATAATAGTGTGTGTTGAGTATACTTAAAGGAGAAAAGAAGGAAGGCTGTATGTGTTTCAGCTGTTGCATGTCCTTTCTTTCACAGTAAAGGCACATCTTGCCTCATTTATTATGTACATACTATGGTTTTAAGCAATGCCATTGAGAAGGTAAAGTTGCTAATTTTAAATAACAACTACCTGTGCTCTCCCCCCCCCCCCATAGAGAGGAATGACTGTAAGGCATTTGTGTAAAACCTACAAATGTGTCTTTCAAAATTTGTAGCATAGTCATTTGTTGCACTATCAATATTAATTGCAGATAGTTTCGTTAGTTGCTCAGTGTTATGATTAAACTGAATAATCACGTATAATGAAAGTGTTTTGTTGCTCCACAATTCTTATGTGTATGAAAGATAGTTGTGTTTTCCTGTTACACTTTTGATAAGAATATATCACAAAGGTTTCTTATTGGTGAATTCTGTATTAACAAAAAATATCAATGCTTTCTGGAAAAGGAAAAGAATCTAGAAGTGCTACTAAGAAAAGAAGACACAGCTTTGTGTCGCAAATGTTCTGAACATATTGGGGAATAGGGATAGAAAATAGATTGTACACAGTGTTCCAGCCCACTGCTGTGATTGATTAATACATGTACTGCGATCCCTTGATTCCATACTGTTAGACTGCCTATAAGTCTCCTGAAATTAATAGGGTCGAAAGGTTCATGTGCAGTATTCTACCTTTAAACCTTTGAAACTGAAGTAAAAATAATGTGTGTATGTTTAAGGAAGTGCTAAAATGTATTAAAATATGCATTGATGTTATATGCAGATTTTATTATTTGTTGAATTTATATTGTATTTTTCTTCCAGAGTGTTTAGAGCAGAGCTCTGCAAAGCAATCCCTGCAAAAAAAAGGAATAAATGCTTCTGACTCATGAAAGCACAGCATCTCTCTGCTAGTCATTAAAGCAGGCTGACTTTTCCCCTTTCCCCCAGCTGTTCACATGGGCCTCCCACCCCAGATTGCTTTAGGTATCACAGAGTTGACAAATCATACATACCAGGGGTGGGCTACTAAGGCAACTTTGCCACCTGTGGACTTCAACTTCCATAATTCCTGAGCCAGCAGGAATGGACGTCCACAGGTCATAAAGTTGCCATAGTTGCCCACCCCTGGTATGTATGATTTGGTATAGTTGCTCACTACTGATATATAGTGTTCCTTCCTCTTATGTCCCTTCCACAGCAAAAGCCTTCCCACTATCTAGGAGTAGATAGTGATTGGCCCAAAATAATCAGCACTGAGAAATAGTGCTGGTTCAAAATGTGTTGCACCTGCTAAAAAAAGCCAATGCAATCCTAAACTGCATTAAAAGAGGGATAGTATTAAGAACATGCAAAGCGCTAGTACTGCTTTACACTGCTTTGGTAAAATCACACTTGGAATACTGCATCCAGTTTTGGTCACTACGATACCAAAAAGATGTTGAGACTCTACAAAGAATGCACAGAAGAGCAATAAAGATGATTAGGAATCTGGAGGCTAAAGCATATAATGAATGGTTTTGGGAACTGGGAATGTCTAGTCTAGTCTAATGAAGAGAAGGACTAGAGGTAACATTTGTATTTGTATTTGTTTATTTGTCAAGCATATATGATTATAAGCAAAGTATAAACAGTAAAACATGATTGAATATATATGTAATAGTACAAGCATGAATAAGAGTAAAAGAGGTAAGAATATATGTGTACATTAGGACAGGAACGGTAGGCACGATTGTGCGCTTATGCACAATAACATGATAGCAGTCTTCCAGTACTTGAGGGGCTGTCACAGAGAGGAGGGGTTAGACCTATTCTCCAAAGCAATTGAGGGCAGGACAAGAAGCAATGATGGAAACTTAATCAAAGAGAGAAGCAACCTAGAACTAAGGAGAAATTTCCTGACAGTGAGAACAATGAAGTCAAATGGCTTGCTTTCAGAAGTTGTGGGTGCTCCATCACTGGAGGTTTTTAAGAAAAGATAGAACAGCCAGTTGTCCAGAATGGGATAGGGTCTCCTGCTTGAGCAGGGGGTTGGACTAGAAGGCCTCCAAAGTCCCTTCCAACTCTTGTTACTCTGTTATTCTTTTATATATAGAGTGAAGCTGGACTCAAGTCTCCGGTCCTCTCCCAACACCCAAACCACTATACAGGTTCTAGGGCTGCAAATAAGCTGAAGCATTCTAAGATTTTAAATAGAATAGAATAGAATAAAAATTCTTTATTGGCCAAATGTGATTGGGCACACAAGAAATTTGTCCCCTGTGCATAAGCTCAGAGTGTGCATATAAACAGCAAGGTCATAGATCATAAATCATAGTTACAATCATTAATCATAAGTTACAAACAAGTGATAAATCATAAGAAACCAATAGGAGAAGACAGTAGGAAAGATGAGAGGATGAGAAAAGATGAGAAATGAGACAGTGCTTGGGAGTTAAGTGTTCAGCAGAGTGATGGCATGTGTGTGTGTGTGGGGACTTTGTGTCTGGTTGTTTTGGCATGCAATGCTCTTTAGCAGCGTCCAGGGAGGAGAAGTTTGAAATAGATGCAAAGGGTGCATAACAAGGAAATGTTTAACAAATGGATCAAATTTCTAGTACTCTCCTTCTTCCCACAGCCTCCTTCCATCTTAACTTTAAAGTAACTAGTTTTTCTACTTTCCAATCCTCTTGTGGTTGAATGATCAGATCAGATGTCCGAAAATCACAGTGATTAAAAAAGGCAGTAAATTATTTTCCTATGGCTTTATCATTTAAATAAGTCTAAACAGAAGTGATAAAGCTTTTTTTAAAAATCAGTGCGATACTCTTATTGAAAAGGGTTTATAGTTACATTAACTTCTGTTTATCTCACACATGGAAGATTTTACTATCTAAAATTTAAACACCAGGAAGCATTACCTAAAACTGATCAAGTAGGAATATCTCACCCATTTTGTCCAGGTATAGAGTGTTGGGCCTGATTAAAATCTGGATAGGGAATCCCAGCGATATAGGCTGGATGGGGAAGTTTTAAAAATCCCAGAAGATGACAGTGACAAATCACTACTACTACTTCCAAGAAAACTAAATTATGTAATTATGAAGTCATCAAAATATGAGCTTTATGGAGAAGTATTAAAACTATAGCTCAAGATTGAGTTAAAACTAAAACCTAGAATATGAGTCAGGCTGGTTGAATCTTACTTGCCTTGAGTGAGCACTTCAGTGCCTACCTCAAATATGAGAGTGACACAAATTATTAGATCTGTGGGAATGTGTCAGATTGAGCCAGCACAATCTGTTGATAAGTGAGCAACCATACATGGATGAGACAAGAGAAGCTGGAATCAATGGGTTGCTAACACAATAAATCTAATGAGAGACATGAAGTGTATGAGGGAACTATGAGTGGAGAGAAGACCTGCATCCACATTAACGGAGAAATATTTACCATACTTCAACTATCTCCTTGAGATAGACCAACTACACATTACATACCAGACTCAAAAAGACCTAGAAGTTCAACTGGATGTGTAGCCAACACCTGAAGCTAGAATGTTACTGCCATCCCCTTCATTACAGAACACGACAGCTGATGTGAGGCATAAGATCATGGAACCACAGCCAATCCTTGAGACTGATTACCAAAGTTCAGTGGAGAAGTACCATCAGATAGTACAGTAGAAGATGCCAATAGGGCCCTCATAACAATCCCTACTATCACCATAACTGAAACCAATGAACTGGTATGCGTTACAGTTGCTGTAATCTGGAGATGTTTGGTTGCATGATCAGTAATCAGTTACCTAAGCATTAATAGCAGTATATACTGGAAAATGAGGTTGGAAGCTAAGATCTGGAGGGAAAACCAGCTCTCTTTCAGAGAGAGAGAGAGAGGGAGGGAGGGAGGGAGGGGGTGTGTGTGTGTGTGTGTGTGTGTGTGTGTGTGTGTGTGTGTGTGTGTGTGTGTGTGAGAGAGAGAGAGAGAGAGAGAGAGAGAGAGTGTCAGCTGGTAGAACTACAGAAAGGTGTGGAGATTAAGGATAAGACAGCTACTGAAAAAACACAATGACTTAAAACCTTAGAGCAGGGATAGGCAACTATGGCAACTTTACAACCTGTGGACTTCAACTCCTAGAATTCCATGGCTGGCTCTGGAATTCTGGGAGTTGAAGTTCACAGGTTGTAAAGTTGCCATAGTTGTCCACCCGTGTTCTGATGAGGATGATGCTGATGATGCCCTAGAGCAGGGGTGTCAAACTCACGTCATCACGGTGGCGTCACATGACGTATCAGGACTTTTTTCCCCTTCACTAAACCATGTGTGGGCATGGCCAGCATGTGATGCATCCGGCCCATGGGCCGTGAGTTTGACAGCCCTGCCCTAGAGATTGCTAAAGAAAGGCTAACGACACTGGCTACAAGACTAAGGAGGTAGATTAGAGAAGCAGAGGCCACGAAGATAAATGTTCACATAACACCAATGCAAAGTGGCTGCAGGACCAGAGAGCAAACCATAGAAATCTCCCTAAACTGGAACCAGTCACCATCAATTGATCACTTTAACATTTGAAAAGTTAAAGCTTGGTTTGAGGTGCCTCATATGTTCTATGGATGAGATGAACGCAATGTAACAATATGGCATAAATATGATTGTAGGGCATGTTCACTTCAAATGTAAAGATGAGCCTTAAATGCGCACAAAATATATCTAATAATTAGTTTTGACATAAGGGTTAATGCTAACATGCTAATGTTAATGTTAAAGAACTAACAATGCTTTTGTGAAACATCAAGCTTCCATGACTACACAAATTTAATATTACTTGTCTGGAAAGACACTACCTTTTCTCACTTTTAAAACCACCTTCACCCCTTTGGAAATTCCATAATCACTAAAGTGTGTCTTGAGTGTTAATTGGTAATGAGTCAACGAGGAAGACTTAACAGATTCTTTGGGAATTCAGTTATGATGCAAGACTTTGTGTTAGCCAACCTTTTGTCTGTTCATATCAACCAAGTATTAATGCCAGTGAATAAATGCTGTGCCCAGTGCAGATTGTTTCTCTATTGCGTCTTCCTGCTGGTTTAACATAGTTTCTTTACGAAGGCAGGGGATTTCTAAAGCAGCTTATAACCTGCAAGACTAGCCTTGTCATTCGGGAGAGCGAGTTACCCACTTAGGCAGCAGATACTATGGGTTCAGACAGAAAGTGGCAGCTGTGTTGAGAATCAGAGATTTATATGCCCCACGGCTGCTCTGGCAATCCAATAGTCTGTCTTCAATGTTGAGATAGTGTTGCCAGTGTCAAACTATGATTTAATTTCCAGTTTGATTAGCTTCTGCGTGTGGATTGCTGCCAGGGATATCAAAGCAGCTCTAGTAATAGCTCTTGTTTCCATTGAGGGTATTCTCAAGTGCAAAATGCCTTTCCTCAAGGATAAGTTCTTAAATTCCCCATTCCTCTGGAATGATATGGTAAATGCTTTCTAGGATAACCATATTAGAAATAATTGAAACTCAAGGGATTTCCCCCCCCCTCCAAGAATTTCTTCTTAAGGAGGTTCTGTGGGATGAATAAATGCTTCCTAAGGTACATTTAAGCAAGCAGCGCATAAAGTATTATTGATCTGTTTTTAACTGTATTCCATTGTTTTCATTGCTGTAAGATAAAGAGTGGTTAATTATTAATTCCATAGGTGGTTTTTCTTGATAGGTGTTCTGCTACATCTAATATTTCTGTTTTAAATAAGCAAGACTACAACCAGTAAGGAGAGATTTCTCTAAAATTCACAATATAGGCCAGGAGTGTCAAACTCGCGGCCCGCCGGCCGGATGTGTCACGTGGTGGCTCCGCCCCGTCCGGTTTAGCAAAGGGGAAAAAAGTCCCGATACGTCACTTGACATCGCCGTGACGACACAGGTTTGACACCCTTGGCCTAGGCAGTCCTTGACTTATGATCGGTCACTTCACTAGCAACCATTTCAAAGTTATGGTGGACCTCCCTGAGCGTACTTATGAACTGGACTTGTTCTGATTACCCTCCCCTCGCAGCTACATGATCACACTTGACATCCAACCGAGCACCCAAAGTGTTTACCCATTTCTGGCCATTTGCAGTGTTCCACAGTCATGTGATCTTGTTTAATGATGGTTTTGTCAAAAACTGGCATTTACTTTTAGTTTTCAGCAAAACTGGCCCATAGCAAATCATTGGCTTGCTTAATGTCCACCACAGAAAAAGGTTGTAAAATCAGACGGTCACATGAACAACTTGATTTATAACCATCCTGAATTATGACTGTGATGGCCAGGCTCCATTGCAGCTATAACTCAAGGACTACCTGTAAAATTTTGATGCTTGATATTTATAAAATGGCACAATAACAAATCAGACTGTGGACCACATAGATTTAGCAAAGTTAATTCTCTCCTTTTCTACACAGAATAAGTATCTGCAGACACCCTATCTTGGTCTTTGTTTTTTCTCTCTGGCAACCAATAGCTTTAAGATATGTTGTGTAATACTTGTTCTGAAAGCTACTGGGAAGCCAGGTAATACACAAGCTGGAAATGACTGTTCCCTGATGGCAAAAAACTCTTGATGAGTTTCCTTTTATTAGAGCAGTGGGATAAAGAATAAACTGGAGGCATTATGTAAGCTGCTGTGACTGAGGCCAATTTCAAAGGATAAATGGACCTAACTGACTTGTAAAGGTATGATCAGAAAATAAGGCAACATTGGACAAACACAGCTACATATATTTCATATTACTGCTGTTGAAAATTATGGTAGCTAATTTCTAGTTTACACCTAGTACACTCCCAATAAGCCTCCATATTCAGATAAAAGTAAGCATATACTGTACACTAGCTAGTTCAGTAACCAAAAATACAATTCACATTTCCTAGCCATGCAGTACAATTAAGTCTTTGTCCTTATTATTTCCAACTTTAGCACTCCAACTACAAGCAACGTATCTTATTTGCAGGTTCTATCAATTTCAGACTGAACTTGACCATGAAACTTGTCAACTTCCTTTTCTGTATCAGTGGGTGAAGCACAGATTAGCCTAATTTTCAAATTAAGGGGATGTCCACCTGTAGTCTAAACAATATTATTCAGTCATAGCCTGTGTTGCACCTAGGCCTGTCATTCCTATATCTTTTCCAACTATGAAAGCAATACTTTCCTCCTTTGTTTTTTGTGTGATCTGTACCAGTTGTAAATGGCATAATCTGAGAGTAAATGAATGAATAGTAAATAGACAATTTCAATTTCTTGATGCCAAAAAGTCAATGTATAAGTGATTCATTTAATCTTCCCAATGTTTATGTTGTTACAGTCCAGGTTTCTAATTTTATCTTGGAAGCTTTTGATTTTATTTTTGTGTGCATCTGTGTGTAACATCAAGAACTAGATACCACAAGGACTTACTATATCACTGATCATCTGCCTCCAGCATCTTCCTATGTCACTGCTGCCCAATATATGTACCTGCTTGCTTTGGCTGGGCAGCTGGGATGACCTTCATGCTTTGGTGTGAGCCTGCTGGGAGTTTATATTCTTGGCATACACTCCTGTTATTCTTAGCTAGCCTTCCCCATAAACACCACCCAAATGAGCTGGGGGGGGGAATATACTCTTAGAATTAAATAATTCTAACTCCAGAAATTAAAACTACAACTGCTTACCCAACTGCTTACTTATTTTCTTCATTTCAGCAGTAGAATTAAGACAAGGAGAGTCATTTTCTTGCTTCTTTGGAAATTGGAAACTCTTATCTTATCTACAGCAGAAATCCCAGAGATTTATCAGAAGATTACATGCACCTTATATCTATTACTTCTTACAAGAGATGTTCTTCATGCAGTACATATAGATAAGAGGTTTATCGCTTTCCCGAGCAATTATGGATTAAAAAGTCACCTCACACAGGACAGTTATAGCACGTATATTTCTATCTCATTCATTATCTGTCATTCTACCTCATTCATTATCTGTCCTGTTCTCCTGGCTCCCAAAGTGACAACAGGGCAAGGTCCAAAATCCAGCAGGAAACCCAGTAATTACTGTAGAACCCAGTGCTGTCCTTTGTACTTTGGGAAAGAGATGATCCAAAGTCTTAGGACAATTAACACAAAAATCTTGCTGCTAGCAGTTCTTACTTCAATTATCAAGGGATGACAAAGAAAGTTTTATGTGGATGATTAGAACTATCTATATGCTGATAGTGGAAAAGTCAGATTGGGTTCACATTTTGCAATGAACTGTGGTTTATTTTGATAATAGAAAAGAAGGCACAGTGATCCATTTCACACACAGTCCCTAAGTTCAAATTTTTAAAAAAGTCCATTATATGAATCCCGCAGTCTCTGAGATATGTAGATCCCAGGCTCTGAATATAATTTAAGGCAAGAAACTGCATTTTGAATCACTTTTGATATATTGATTTCACATATTCATTACTTCCTGGACGTGTTGGCATAAAGCAGCATTTTGCACTTGAGAAACATCCTAAAGAGTAGCACCACACGGAATAATCAAGTCTAGAAATGGCAAAATACATCTAAAATCTGACAAAAGGCCAATCTATAGTGATTTTTATCAGTATAATAAAGTGATATGATAAGATGTGCCTGTGTGTGCATCTGAGCCCAATACACTTTGTCCTTGAGACTGATTGGGATGAGTGCATATTTGTTGCCTCTGTGTGTTTCTACTTTCCTCTTGAATTACATCTGTGGTGTTTATGTGTGTACTGTGAAACACAGCACAAACTGATATGCTCTCTCTAGGTCATAGGACCAGAGGGGAAGAAGGGCAAGGGCACAGAATAGTTAGTCACATACATACTGAGCCTCAGCTGTTGCCTGGATTCAGCCCATTTTTGAGCTTTATCTTTCTTTTGATGGTTTATCCTGCAAAATGACATTTTCCCCATTCTATTTAATTTTTTAAAAAGTGTATTGACGATGAATAGATAAAGAAGAGTCTGTAGCTTTTTTACTTAGTTCCTTTCCAACAATCTCTTGAATTGGAGACATTGATAAATGAGAAGAATTAGAGTGTTCCCTATCATCCTAAAAACAATTAAAAAGTCTTAAAAAAATAGAATACTCATCAACAGCTGGAAAACACCCTAATTGTTTTCCAGTTGACAACTGAAACAAGTTCTCTGTGTTCATCACCTGCTTCCTCTCTGGTGGCAGAGATACCTGAGTGGGCTCATTTGAAAGCAATCTGAATATTTCAGTTTCAGCCACTGAAAAATATCCTGGAAAAAGGCAAAGGGGAGCTATCTTTTATCCTTTCCATCCTGTTGTCAGGAAAACTATTTAGATAAATCCATTAAATCACTTGGAATCAAGCTGAACTTGAAATAATTTTTATAGAAACATTAGAAAGGTGAGATCCATTTTGGAAGTGAACAATAAAGATGCTTCTGATTACTTCCTCATAAGTGTGGTATACTGCATGTCAGTGGTGGGTTGCTACCGGTTCGCACCGGTTCGGGCGAAGCAGTAGCAGCGGCGGTGGGAGGCTCTGCCCACCCGCCTGGACGTAATCACGGATGATCTGCGCATGCACAGAAGCAGCGCGCGCGCACATCTCCGACCGAACCAGTAGCAAAGGTGAAACCCATTACTGCTGCATGTGTCTGTGTAGATGAACTTGTATTGATGATAGTGCTTTTCTATATATAACTGAGCTTTAAAACTGTTAAGAAAAAAAATCAATTTACAGTTTAAGTAATTTAACAGCTTTCTGAAACTTGCTTTTTATAAACAACAGTAATCGCATAATGACAGAATTCTTTTAGTTTTATTTGAATTGGTTTTATTTTAGCTGAATTCTAACCAATTTATCAGAGGGTTTGTGTTCTTAGTATAAATAATTTTAGTTCTAAATATACCTGTCATGTATGTATCAGGCCAGCACACAGCAGTTTTAAAATAATAATTCTAGCTTCTTCAATTCCCTTTAATTTGGCTGTGATGACATCTTGTGGTAAATTAACTTAACTGGAACTTTCATCCTGTTAGACCTACTAAGATGAATAACTTTCTCTCATACAACAGAAACACATTCTTTCCACAAGGGTGCATGTTTTTCAATCTTCTGTCAGTAACTGAGATTATACCAAATTTATAAATGACAACTTTACTATGAAAAATAATAGTGCTTAATTTCAGCAATGGAGACATGAGGTATTCTGGCATCCTCTTTGTAGCAGGATTTCTATCCTCTGCATCAATTGTGGAACTTGCAAAAGTGTAGGAGCTTCTCTGGAACAGCCTCAAGAAGCATCGTGCCTACTGCTCATGAGATGAGACTTTCTTTAGTCTACATGAAATAGGCTCTATAAAGGATCTGCTCATGGAGATCCTTTGGAGAACATTAAAAGAGAAGATTATGTGTTATCACAGAGTGCTTCGCTAATGAGCATTTCTTAAGAGGAGAAAGTGCTGAAAGACAATGATGACTATTCAAAGCATTCATAGTTCTCACTTGAGGACCATTGTGAATCTTGCTGGATTTGGTGACAGTTTATTTCATACCAGTAAATCTGGGCTGTGATCCCATAAAGGCATAAATCTCATCAACATTTTGGAAAAATACCATAATGTTTATGGTGACATGCCTGCCCTTTGCCACAGAAAGCTTATCTATGGGCTTGGGCAAAGGTGACTGCCTCTTCTATCTATGGGACACACTGCTCTGTGCTTTTGAGGAGAATAGCATTATAGAGTTGTTTTGACTGTATAATTTAGGGTTAAACTCTAAAACAAAACAGCATTCATCATTAGAAGAGGTGGAGAAGATTGAGCAGAGATGTTATGAAGTAATGGTTGGTGTCCTCAGCTATTAGAGAAGAAAGGAATTTAGTATTGGCTTGTGTTTGAAGTCTAGAACTATCTTTTGGTCAGAGAAAGGTTAACAATGTGGTTTAGGTACTAAACCCAGGAAATTTTGTGGTAACTGCAAAATATTTCTGTTCTCCATGGTGGGTGGAGCTAGCATTCAGAACGGGTTGTCCTTGTCCAATCAGAGTGAGGACTGAGTCTGTCAACTTTTTCTGTGATGCTCCTTCCGCCATTATTCCCAGCTTCGACTCAGTCCTCAGAGAGGACAGACGTGGCTGAATTATCTCCATTTCTAATTGCTAGCTTCACCTATCTAAATTTCAGAAAGTTCGATCTCCATTCCAATTACCGTCAGTGATCTCTGCAACCCAAACAACATCTGAGCATTGCGGGGAGAGCGCCGGCCTCGAGCTTTGGCTCTAGCCGCGGCAGTGGTTGCCCTGCCTTGTGTGGCATTTGGATCGCTGAGGTTTTTGCCTGGTCTGCCACGGGAGCCTTGTGCTCCATTAATCATCTGAGGCACTGATTAGAGGGGCAGCAGCCCAATCTCCAGGACAACGCAATGGTCGCCATAAGGAGCTATTACGCTCATTCCTCCTGGCAATTGGGATCTGTCAGCTGGTTGAGAGGGTCCGGGGTGCTTGAAGAGGGCTGTGACAAACTTCTTTAGCCCAGCGCCATCGCAGGAGCTTTCACACTCATGCAACAAGGCCACAACAATTCAGATCACGCTTTTACACCATTTCGCTGCCGGGTGGGAAGGTAAATTCCCCACCTGTTCTCTGGCTGCTGGGGGGATAAATCGCAGGACCCTAGCGATCACGCTGCTTCCCTCTCTTCCTCCGCTCATAGAGTCATTGGCCTTTTGAATCAACAAGCCGTTGTCATTACCGTAGCCAGAGACAAATGAGGCAAGTGACCTTAGGGATTATTTCCCGTTTCGCTGCCCTGTGCCCGGACCGCCAAAGGGCTTGTCCTAGGTCAGCACCAATGGTCGCTCCTTGTCAGCCCACCAAAACTTAACGATCTGTCGGGTGGCCATTTTGTTACATCAGCTGTCGGGCGGTGACCTCCCAAAATGGTGGACACTGTGCCCTCAACCTCAGGGCAGAAGACACACGGCAAGAGACAACAAAAATCAGCCCGTTCCGAGCCCAGGGAGGATCGGCAGGGGTCACCTTCGTGATCCAAGGGATCTCACGAGGCTACCAGGCAGTCTAAGGCCGCTGAGAGGGACGAACAACGGCGGGACCGGGCACTGCAGAAACTCTGCAGGCAGGCAGAGAAACAGGCCTTCCTTCCTCCAGCTACACGAGGGAACAGAGCCACCTCCAGTGCCCCATCTAGCCTCCAGAGTATTCCGGGGCCTTCAGGGGACCAGTTAGCCCTTGACAACCCGGCCCTGGTGGTCATTAACCCGGATATCTGGGAGTCTGCAGGGTTTGTCAACATAACCCCACCAGTACCCAGTGCTGTAACCTTGTCTTCAGAGGCATCTACCAGTGGCCAGGGTTCGGGGGTCTCCATGGGTCCTGTTCCAGGTTCCCTTGACCCGGCCAATCTGCAGCTGATGATTGTGGCTGCTATGCAGCAAGGCCTGGCAGGTTTCCAAATTCTTGGCAGACATCCTCCTTTGCAAGCCGAATGGTCCTTCCCTAGCATGATACAGGGCAACCATGCCACCTCTAGCTTCAGGCACCAGAGTCCAGACCATTATTCGGACACCTCAGACATTGAGAGTCGGGCTCAATTTCTGGAGGGTGAGGAACATGGAGACCTTGAGTTATCGGAGGACAAAGGTCTATCTCCAGAACAATCTATCTCATCTGGGCTATTTCCACCAGCACTATTCAAATCCCTGCTCTTCAAGGCCTGCAATGTGGCTGGACTCGCAAATCCTTCTCCCGCTCCGGCTGGGACTTTGTCTGCGGCACCGGATCCATTATTTGCAGAATACACCCCAGAGATGGATGTCATTCCAGCTCCTAAGCTATTTCTGGATAATGTGCAATGTCAGTCATCCTCCCTGGCATCGGGACCCTTGTCTTCTTCCACGGATCGCAAATATTTCAACGTAGCACCGAAATTGACCTCCCTTCTGACTGTTCCATCATTGGATGCCCCAGTGGCAGCCCTCCACTTCCCTGCCGGGGGAGTCTGAAGAATTGTTGAAACCAGAGGATTGTTGGACAGAACAAGCCCTCCTGAAGGCCCACCAGGCGGCAGCCTGGGTGGTCAGGGCTTCTTCCACGGCATCGTTCTTTGCACACACGTCTCTTATTTGGCTGCATCAAATTCAAGAACATATCCCAACTTCTGACTTAAGGGCCTAGCAGGACCTCAATAAAGTCATTTCAGCCACCCAATTTTCGGTGGATGCCACCCTGCATGCATCTAGATTCACCTCTAAGGCCATTGCCACATCTGTTGTGGCCAGGTGCATGCATTGGCTATGCCAATGGCCAGCTGACACCCGCCACAAGTGGTGTTTGGCTTCAGTGCCTCTCCGGGGTCAGCAGCTCTTTGGGGAGGCCCTGGACCCGATCCTGGTAGAATCCCGAGACAGGAGGAAGGTCCTCCCTTCCTTCTCAAGGAAGGGCAATTTCTGTCCATCCCCCTATTCCCGGCTCCAGCTTTTCCCGGCCCCAAGGTCAATACGGATCTAGGCAACGTCAGTTCCAGGATAGATTCGGGAGGGGGAGCCAATTCAAACTATCTTTCCGGGGGGGGGAGAAGGAGGAGGTCACCCCTTCCGTTGCCCCAGATAACTCCATTCCAGACTCGCCCGTTGGGGATCACCTGGTCCTTTATGCCAATATGTGGGACCAGACCACCCAGGATAAATGGGTCCGAGAGATGATTTGTTGTGGTCTCTCACTGGAATTCACCTCCCTTCCCCCGAGGTTTTTCATCCGATGCCCATTGTCCAGGGTGCCCTCAAAAAGGGCGCTTATGGATGTGGTGGTCCAACACCTGCTGGATATCAGATCCATACAGCAGGTGCCTAAGGACCAGCAGGGGCAGGGGTTCTATTCCATCCTATTTATAGTCCCCAAACCCTCGGGGGGATGGAGGTTGATCCTGGACCTGAAGCATCTGAACCGATATGTTAAATATCGCAGGTTCAAGATGTATTCCCTTCGTTCAATCCTGGGGTGTGTCTGACGGGGCGATTTCCTGGCGTCCTTGGACTTAACTGAAGCATGATTACACAAACTGATTACAAATATCAGCATGATAAAGTAGCAACAATGGTGCTGTGGAATATCTGCAACAAATACCCATCTCTCAGCAAGCAAGAATATGATGAAAGGAAATGTTCTGTGGATGCTTGTGTAAATCTGGGTGCCATATTGAGAATTCAGGACTAAATTGTTATAAAATAACAAACAACGTGTTTTCAAGTTTAGCTTCCACAACATCATTTTCTGAGAGTTGTCCACTGCAGATCAGAATGTGGATTTGACATAGTCTATATAGAAACAAATAACAAATCTCTTTCATTACAAATAAGATGATAGTGGAATGACTTCAAGGGAAGACCAGATAATATGTAATTTAAGGCCTGCAATAAGGACATCTTTCAAGGGCAAAGAAAAAGTGGCCACGTGGCTTTGCTTCGTGGCCTTATCTAACAATTCCAATGTTGTAACCAGAAGAGCCTTCTTCATATGTTGTCTGGACAACATACACACAGAAGCCTCTTGTGTCTCTCCTTGACAGCTATTGGAAGCAACAATTGGTGCTCCTGGCTGAGACATTGAGAGGACACAACACACTTCAGTGAGGTTTGCTGTTAATGGCATTGGGAGCTCAGCAAGATACAAAGTGAGAAACAACACCAGAAGAATAACATAAACCCAGTTACGGAATTTAAAAAAAAAGAGGAAAAGGAACAATGAGCTAGAATTGGGGACCACGTTTTGATAGGAAGGTACACGTTTTTGGAAATGTTTTATTGTACATTATATGTTTACATAGCTGTAACTTTCATTGTTATTTATTGATTGCTGTTTATTTGCATTGTAGAATTATACTGCTAGTGTGAAAGTACACATTCATATCAATTGTACATGATTTTTTAAAATATCTAGTAATCACAATTGTCATTGGGACTAGGTTTGCTGCATCTAATGAGACAGAGAATTCCAGATGTTTCAAAAACTTGTTTACGACACTCTGACCTTTTAGTTGACCTACCCAAAAAGTATTACTCTTTTGTGCTACTTCTAGATTTTTGATAATGGATCATCTTCTCAGTTACCTACATGTATCAAGATGTGTGAGTAAATCCATTTTTTGAACTGCCCTTTAGAGGGCACTAGAAACTTACAACTGATTAAAAAAATAGCTTGTTTTAAAAAAAAGATTTAGGACAATGAGATTCTATATCTTATCAGGTTATATGATAAATTAATAAAAACAAAACCATGGTTTGTACTATTTGACTTTAGGTTACATTTTTAATAATACAAAAAATGGCCAACGCTCCAATAGAAATCTGGCTCTGCAATTTTCACTGTCATATATGAAAGCAATTATATAAATCAAATATAAAATCTCACAGTGTCATGCTGACTGGAAGTGTTTATGTCTTTTTCCCTTGTAATCATCATGATAACTGCCATGTGTTTATTTACAGATATCTTTTTAAAAAATAATCTTTCATCTATCAGTTGCCAAAGGAGATTTGGGTGACACATATAGCTGTTTTCCACTATAATTTTATTCCTAACAACTTTTTGAATTACATTACATGGAGAAAAACCTGACTATTTTGACTGTATATTTTGAAAGAAAAACTGTAATTATTATATCTGGTAGCAGGGTAATCTTATTAATGTTATCCCACAGTATTTCTCATGAAGATAGAATTTCATCACCATGCTATAAAATCTATTTATTTCATATTAATACTATATGTATACTAATGTTATGATTTATTTAGAGATGTTATTAAATTATGTGTCTCTGATAAATATTAAGACATTAACAAAATGTTAAATCAGATTTAAATATATGCTGCAAAGTCAAAATTGCCTAATTTTGTGATTTTTCTTAAAGTTACAAAAATCAAAATACATCTAATTTCACTAGACTATTAAAATAAGCTGATGTAGACTTATTTATATTTATAGATATGTTGAGAGTAGAACTCTGTAATACCTGTTAACGATATGGAGACATTTTGGAGGCCTGGCAAGACGTCAAGATATGTCACCTAAACATCAGCCTCTCCTTTAGGAGAAAAAAAGAGATCAGTAGCAAGAATATTTGCTTAATGGACTTGGGAAGCTCAAACAAAGATTCTGAACACCATTTCTTTCCTTTTTTCCCCAGTTATGGTAACAAATGATACCGGTAATAGAAGTGACATTTAGATGAAGAAATCAGGAGTTGGCTGAAGTGAGTTCGCTGCAGCGAGTTGGCCGTGGCAAGTTGTCGTAGACCCTTTCTAAATATATTTTTAGGATATGGATTTATTTCCTGAATTAATATCCCCCCAATAATTTTTTCATGCATTAAGAATTATATACTGTATATTCTCTTGCAAATGTAGTAACTTACAAGATTTCAAATCTGATATTCTTCTGGGCTCCACTTCCAAGATCCACAATGAGCAGCATGTTTGAAAAGTAATTTATAACATCTAATGCTATTTCTAGAATTGTATGAATCATTTTTTCAATAGAGATGCAGCATCTAAGCTAAGGCTTACTATCAGATGCTATCACTATTGTGGAACTGGCCAGAGAAGTACAAATATTTTTAGTAATAAATTCATAAAGAATAACTCTAAAATAAATTCTAAAATTCCTCTAGCATACAAAATGCACCATCATCATATTCATCATAGCTGCAGTTTCACATAAATTTACTTTGCAGAAAATCCTGTTATGGTGCTAAAGCTTGTTTTCAGTTATGTATCTATAGAATTGTACTGTAAAATTGCAATCATATGTATTTAGTTGCAAATATGTATTTGAATTTAGAGGATTTAGATAATCTGAAAATAAATCCATAGAATTATACGGTATAATTATTGTAAAATAAAAGAATATTTGTTTGATGCTGAGATTATACAAGTTTATCCTTTCCCCCATCCTCATGGTTTTGAATATACTTACCGTATTTTTCGGAGTATAAGATGCACCTTTTTACCCTCAAAAGGAGGGTGAAAACTTGGGTGCATCTTATACACCGAATGTAGCCCCACCCCCCCACCCCCCACCCCCACCCTTTGGCCTCTGTCTTCCAGCAATTTACCTGTTTGCAGCAAAGAGGGAAGAGCCTTTAAAGCCAAGCAGGTCACTAGCAGTTCCCGATCTACAGCTGATTTGCCATGTGGGAAAATGAAACTGAAACTGAAACTGCAAAGGCAAATAGCTGGGAGAGACACTCAGATTTTTATTTTTTGCTGAACTGGATGCAAGGAGGTAAGTGAATAACTATAAATGTCTGTAGAATGTTCAAATTATTAGACTTATTTTTTAAAGACTGCTTTATTATTGTTCTAGAGCCAGGGGCAATTTTAAGACTTGTGGACTTCAACTCCCAGAATTCCACAGCCAGCTTTGTTAGCTTTGCTGGCTGTGGAATTCTGGGAGTTGAAGTCCACAAGTCTTAAAGTTGCCAAGGTTGGAGATCCCTGTAAATCTAGACAACTTAACAAAATAAAGAAGCTTTTTAAAATAAATGCTTGTTCTGAAGAGGCCCAGTGCTATTGTATCTTCTTTTAAATAATAGAGAATAATGTATACTTCCAGAAATTTTAATTAATTTTAACAGCTCTGTACAAGTATAGTCTGAAATGTAACAGTGTCCTGTTTAGTATTAGAGTTTAGTTACCTTGGAGTAGATCTATTTAAATAATTGGGAGGAGTTAGTGTGACTACATTTAAGAAAACTTTCTGGCATAATGTACATTTCTCCAATTCTTTGCTATTTCTATGGGTCAAGCACACATGCACAGAAATAAACAGCAAACAGTGTATATCATCTGTGCTGTTTGCTGTTTGCTGTTTGGCAAATTGCTTGGAGGCAGAGGCCTTTTTTCCTTGTTTTCCTCCCCCAAAACTAAGGTGCGTCTTATACTTCGGTGCGTCTTATACTCCAAAAAATACGGTATTTGACTATTAAAACATGTTTGTATCTTTCACATTTATAGCACTATGATAAAACTTTTTTGTAATATTATGATTTTTAATTTGTAGAAGTAACATTTCTGCTTATAGACACAAACATTCCTATCTGCCAATATTGAGTTTTTATTCCTTCAGTAACTCATATTTGTTTGTACAGTGACAAATAAAAATGCTATTTACTATGTAAAAAAGATCTAATATAAATGTAGCAGCATGTTATTAGCCCCAACAATTAACTGAAAACCAGATTCTGGTGTTTTGCAGGTTATTCTACATTTTGTCCTTTAACCCTGGACTTGAAATTACAATCAGGCAGTTCCTACTACTTTACATATTTCTTCCTTTTTAAAGTAAATCTGCCAAGATTCTTCACAAATATTCCTATAAAGTTGATGAACTTTCAAGCAATTAAACCTGAAATGCTAAAAAAAGAATTATTGTAAGACTGCTTATTTGCAAATGCTCATTTATACTTGTACAAGGACAACGATCTAACCTTAGATGAAAAACTCCAAAACAGCAGCTGTCTTCATATTCCTAATCGTTATAGTCAACCGCTATACCTAATTTTGACTTTGAAAAGGTCAAACAAGCATGTAAATAAATGTTTTTGGTTAAAATATACTAAATATTTCAGTTATCATTATTTTCTATTGCTTTTGTCTGTAATGTCTATAATGAAAAAATTCCATTCTATCATAACGAAGAGTAAAATTAGTGTAGATAATTAGCTCTGCTTTTCAAATATTAATAATGATTTCAAATGTTAATAAGCTTTCATTTCTCTCAATTTATGGTTAGTGTCAGCTCAAACAAATATATTATTTTACACCAATTTAAGGTGTTGATTATCATCTTTAAAGCCCTACATGGCTTAGGACCAGGTTATCTTCGGGACCGCATCCTACCTCATACATCCCTACGACTGGTTAGGTCCCACAGAGTGGGTCTCCTCCAGGTCCCTTCAACCAAACAATGCCGGTTGGTGGGACCGCGGGGGAGGGCCTTCTCTGTGGGAGCCCCGTCTCTCTGGAACCAACTCCTTCCAGAGATCTGGATTATCCCCACCCTACTGGCCTTCCATAAAGCCGTGAAAACATGGCTCTTCCTGCAGGCGGGGTGAATTTAAGATCAATCCCCATGTTTGAATGTTGGTCTGTTTTTTAAATTTTTGAATTTTGTAATTTTTTAATTATTGGTATCGTTTTTATAGATTGTTTTGAATTATGTTGTACGCCGCCCTGAGTCCCATGGGAGTTGGGCAGCATATAAAAGCGACCAAATAAATAATAAATAATAAATAAATAAATAAATAAATAAATAAATAAATAAATAAATAAATAAATAAATAAATAAATAAATAATAAACAAACAAACAAACAAACAAACAAACAAACAAATAAATTGTTCTTGGTTCTTTTAGGGGAACAGGTAGAAAGAAACAACCAATAATTGAATTCCATTAATGGGATTGTCCAGAAATCTTCAGGTTCTCTAGTGGTTTCCATGTTATCTCTGGGTGGGACTGCTCTCACCCTTCTGAGAAATTATGGGGATGTTGGGAGATGGGAAGGAAGGAACCTGGGAAGAAATGGTTCAAAATCTTCTGAGAACCTCTGCCTTAATAAATCTATCAATAAATGAGGACGGGAAATTCATCTTGCAGTTTCCAAGATTTTACTCCTAATTCTAGCATTAAAGACTTCTTAGTGAACTCTTTGTTGATCTTGTTAACCCTAAAGAAGTAGATTTACAATTTGGGGGTTCTCCTGGATCTACAGCTCTTACCGGAACAGAGGTAGAACAGTTGATCTTTGTCCAGCTTTATCTGGCATACCAGTATCTACCTTCTTTTAAATGGAAAGGTAAAGGTAAATGTTTCCCCTGACCAGTCGGGTCCGATTCTAGGGGGCAGTGCTCATCTTTGTTTCTTAGCTGAGGGAGCCAGCATTGTCTGAAGGCATTTTTGTGGTCATGTGGCTACAGTATGGCTATGCGCCAAAGGCTCAAGGAACACCTTCCCACCAAAGTGGTACCTATTTACCTATTTATCTATTATATAGGAGCCGAGGTGGCGCAGCGGGTAGAGTGCAGTACTGCAGGCCACTTTAGCTGACTATGATCCGCAGGTCAGCGGTTCAAATCTCACCGGCTCAAGGTTGACTCAGCCTTCCATCCTTCCAAGGTAGGTAAAATGAGGACCCAGATTGTTAGGGGCAATATAAATATACATTGCTTACTGGTGTAAACCACTTAGAGAGTGCTTGCACTGTGAGGCGGTATATAAATCTCACTAATAAATAAATAAAATATTTGCATTTGAATGTTTTTGAGCTACTAGCTGGGCAGGAGCTGGGACGAAAATGGGAGCTCACCCCATCCATCGTGTGGCGCTCGAGTCTTGAAATGGCTAAGGGAGCCATTGCACCCCTTAGCAATTGTTCGCATACATGAGTTTGGATGTGCAAAATTCTTGCAAAACATTCAAAATATTATCCAAAACACTCAAAATATTATTCTAGCAATAACTGAAGGTTACATATATAGCCTGTATCTATCTAGGGCAGGGTCTGCAACCTGCGGCTGGGGGGGTCATGTCACTTGGTGGGAGTGACATCGAGTTGGCCACGCCCACCCAGGTTTTGTGGCTCCTGATGTTTTCTTTTCTGTGGGAAATGGGTCCAAATGGCTCTTTGAGTGTTTAAGGTTGCAGACCCCTGATCTAGGGGAACTTTACAATATGTGGGGCTTATAATATTGCCGTAAGAAGCTGTTGTTCTTTCTTGCTGAGTTGTGTTAAATTATTCATGGATTTGTTGCAGATATCACTAATTTAAATAACCCAAATATGGGGACCTTATTTTTAACCCCAATTGTTTTGTTGCTTAATCCAGGCCATTATTTAACTCTAAGAGCTAACAGGGAATGTCTATTGCTGGCCTGCACAACTCATAGAGTGTTAAAGCCGCATTGATAAATTAAAAATCATAGTGGGCTGCAAAGGAATATCTGGTGTGCTGATCAGCTATTTGATGGCTAGCAGAGCAGAGGCAGTGCTGACATTGGTACTGGCTGTGAGGTACGAAGCATTAGAGACACCCATCATCCTCTCTACCCCAAAGTCTTTTGGGTTGGTGGGAGTGAATGTATTGTCAGGCGTGAAAGATCAGGACCACACATGAAGTTCCAATTAAATGGATTTATGTCTAGGCACAAGAATCTACTCAACTAACAGTTAGTACTATCTTGGCATTAAATAACGGTCAATGGAATTCAAAAGGGGTTGGACTTAGTCTGTTTGTGACTACATAGAGATTCTAGGCTGATTTTTCTTTTGACTCAACCCCAGGGTTCTACCACTTCTTCTCCTACATGTATTGATTTTTTAAAAATGCCTATTTGCCACATAAGGCTGATTGGTGGGCCACATGTGGCATAGGTCTGGTCTATCATCAATTAACAGTTTAACATGGTATAGCTAGTATTTAATATAAACAAATGATTTCATAAGTGCACCAGCGTGCCTACCGTCCCTGTCCTAATGTTCCCTCTTATCAGTACCCATCTTATGTATATAAACAATGTTATATCTATGTATATTACCAACACGTACTTGACAAAAATAAATAAATAAATAAAATAAAATAAAAATGTAATGCTATCCCTGATTACATTTAAATCAAAAGCTAGCTATCCTTACACAAATATCCTCTTTAGTCTTATTATGGAATTTTTCTCACTGGAACTGAGGTTAGCTATATAACTATTCCTCTTAATATTTCACAAGTCCTTCAAGGCCTGGCTATACCATCAAGCCTGGGGTGTGTGTGTGGCTGTGTCTCAGGAGATTGGCGAGAACTTGTGATGCTTCCCTTATTGTGGTTAACATTATCCTCTCTTGTTCTTGTTCTTTCTATGCTTTTAATTATTAATGCTTTTATATATTGATTACGTTTTAATTACATATTATACACTACCCAAAGTCACTTTTTGTGAGATGGTTGGCCATACAAATTTGATAAATAAATAAATACATAAATAATTTAGCATACCTAAAAGTAATGAATTCTCTAAAAAAGTAGCTAACCCACTGTAGGAAGCTAACATTTATTACAATATAAAATTATTTGCAGCAAGTGCCTATTGTCTAGAACAGTGGTTCCCAACCTTCCTAATGCCGCGACCCATGCCCCGCCCCCTGCCCTCACCGTGACCCACCTCGCCGCCGCCATTTGGGTTCTTTTACCCTCTGCGCATGCGCAAAGCGTGCTGCGCATGCGCAGATGGTAAAATAACCCAAATTGCGGCAGCGGGGTGGGGCGAGGTGGGGGCACGGGTTGTGGGGCGTGATATGGCCAGGCTTGTGGCAGTGGGGGGGAGCTGAGGATGCTGGGGTGACCCCTGGGAAATGGTCGTTCGACCCCCAAAGGGGTCCCGACCCCCAGGTTGGGAACCGCTGGTCTAGAAAACCACATTTCCCTGGCTTAACTTAGATAATGATAATTCTGAGTTTGGGGTACACTGTTAGCCTGTGTCTTAGATTTAAATAAAGGTAGTCCTCAACTCTGTGGTGAAATCTACTTACCTTCCCTACTGGTTCGCGCGTGCACCCGTCAAGTGCACTTTTTCACCCTCTGCGCATGCGCAGGTTTTGCGCATGTGCAGAGGGTTAAAAAAAAGAAAATGGCAAAGTCCAGGTGGGTGGGCGGAGCCCCGCGCTGCCGCCGCTACTGGTTCTCCAAACCACCAGCGGACGCTGCTACCGGTACACCCAAACCGGGCCAAACCGGTAGCATTTCACCCCTGCCTCAACTTATGACCACAATTGAGCCCCAAATTTATGTTGTTGGGCAAAACACTTGCTAAGTGAGTTTTGCCCCATTTTATTACCTTTCTTGCCCCATTTGTTAAGTGAATCACTGCAGTTGTTAAATTAGTAACACAGTGTTAAGTGAATCTGGTTTCCCCATGGACTTTGCTTGTCAGAAGTTTGCAAAAGGGGTTCACATGACTCTGGGACACTGCAACCGTCGTGAGTCAGTTGTCAAGCATCCAAATGTAAATCACATGACCATGGGGATGCCACAATGGTTGTAAGTGTGAAAAATGGTTGTAAATCAGTATTTTTCAGTGCCGTTGTAACGTTGAATGCTTGCTAAATGAACTGTTGTAAGTGGAGGATTAACTGTAACTACAAAGAAATAAAAACTCTCACATAGAGAAAGTGGTATCAAAAAGCTCCATTTTACAGTGGTGAAATTACTGGTTGCTATAAAAGTGACTTCCAATGGGTGGGAATTCACAGGATACCAACCATTATATTTAAATTATCTGTTAATAATTACAGTTAGTGCAAGGTGCCGTGTGATGTGGGAACATGGCCAAGGGTTTTATTTAAAATAATCTAGTACAGGTATCCTCAACTTACAACAGTTCATTTAGTACTGTTCGAAGTTTCGATGGCACTGTAAAAAGTTTCACACAACTGTTGCAAGCATCTCTGCGGTCACCTGATCAAAACTCAGACGCTTGGCAGCTTCCTTATTTATGACGGCTGCACTGTCCTGAGGTCATGTGATCACCTTTTGAGATCTTCTGATGAACAAAAATAATAGGAAAGGCAGCCTCGCTTAACAACCATGTTACTAACTTAACAACTGCTGCGATTCACTTAACAAGTGTGGCAAGAAAAGTTGTAAAATAGGTAAGGTGACCAGACGTCCCGATTTTGGTGGGACACACCCACTTTTTCACCATTTGTCCCGCGTCCCGCCCGCCCTCTTAAAAAGTCCCGATTTTTTAAAACAATGCCCGACTAGGGCATTCTTTCAAAAAATCGGCCTGAAAGGCAGCAGGCCTCTCAGCTCGGGCCGGCTGTGGGCGGCGTTGGCGGCGGGCGGGCGTCCCGCGTTGTTGACTCCTCCGGCGGCGGCTGGAAGCTGGGGGGAGGGGGAAGGGAGGCTGCTCCTCCTCTCCTTCCCCCGCCCCATCCCTAGCCCCGCCCTCGGAGGCGCCGCTGCTGTTGGGAGGGGTGAGGGACGAGGAGCTGTCGCCGCTTTGAATTTACGTCACGAGCGGCGCAAACAGCCCTTCCTCGTCCCCCTCCCCTTCCTTCCCCCCGTCGCCTCGCTGCCGCCGTTGCCCTGGGGCCGGGCGGGCGACCGGGAGACCGCGGCGCTTGGATGCTTGGAGCAGGTAAGCTGCCGGCTGCCTCCTTTCCCCGTCTCCCGCCTCCCGTTCGTTGCTTGCCAGCCCAGCCGAAGGGAAGGCGGGAGGCGAGGAAAGGCCTCCCGAAAGGAGGGGAGGCGAGCCAGCCCGGCCGAAGGGAAGGCGGGAGGCGAGGAAAGGCCTCCCGAAAGGAGGGGAGGCTTCGGGAGCCCGCCTCCCTTTCGGGCCGAGCAACGAACGGGAGGCGGGAGACGGGGAAAGGAGGCAGCTTACCTGTCGCGAGCTGCAGGCATCCAAGCGCCCTCCCGCCTCCCCCCTCCCCCCCTCCCCCCACCTCACCTGGACACCGACATTTGCTGTTTTGCCCTCTGCGCATGCGCAGCGTTCTGCGCATGCGCAGAGGGCAAAACTCAAATGGAGAAACCCACCCCCGTCAATGGTGTCCCGCTTGAAGAAAAAAAAATCTGGTCACTTTAAAAATAGGGCAAAAATCACTTAGCAATTGTCTTGCTTGGCAACAAAAATTTGGGTTCAATTATGGTCGTATGTATACCTATGTATATTAGATTCTGGGCACCACAGTTTTAAGATTCTTTCTTATTCTATAAGATATTTGTTTCTTAGGCAATATTGGGGTCAGTATGTGCGTGTGTCTCTGTGTGTGTGTGTTTGAGAGAGAGAGAGAGACAGAGAGACAGAGAGTGTGTAGTAATAGATTTTACATCAGATGAACAACAGAAAATGACTATGTCCACCCACTCTCTAACTTCAAGTGGAGAGTATAATAAAGAACAAGAACAAATGAAAGACTGAAATTGTATGCATGCCACTAGGTTGATTTCAATAAAGCTGGTGCTAGGAAACAAGAAAAGTGAGTTTTAGCACAGTGCTTATCTGCTGTTCAATCTTGAGCTACAGGTTTTAAGCTTACACAAGCGATTGATACTAATATCTAGAAATCTTGATATAGAGCAAAGAAATTCTAGTTGGTTAATTTCACGTCTTATTTCTAAAATATTTAGTTATTTAAAAGAAATTAACTTTCCTTGCTTTCTAAAAGAGTGACACATGGTAGTTGCAATACTGCTTTCAATATAGAACAATGGCTATATTCCAAGTGAAATGACAAGAGTTAAGACTGAGGCCAAAAACATCACAGTTAAAAAAAACTAAATGTGATTGTAATTCAAGTTGTGATTAATTCCAGATGAAGTGAAAACTCAGTCTTGATACGCTTAGCAATACTATAAATATTTGGCATGATCCTATCCTGGGTCATGTTGATTTCAAAGTGTCTTACTACCAGATAGGTGTGTTTAGAATTGCATATTAATGTAACAAAACTATGTGCTAAGAATAGTTTCTGACTCAATTGCTCTGCATGATGCAGAACAAATTATTTAGTTTTTTGGATTCTAAAAACTAAGTCAGGGAAGGTTTCTTTTCTTGGCAACCACTTTGATTATCTTTCTGTTTCCATAGAAAGGCATGCCATGCACTTAAAAATGATAGTTTATTGAAACGATGCCCAAGTGAGACTAGCATTCCCCCAAATGGGAAAATGTCCAATTTTCTTTGGAAAGTTAAAAAGAGTAAGGACGATGTAACTTTTATCATCCATTTTTAATTTTTTAGATAGTGAGCAAGCAGACGCACAGGCTGGTATTGCTAACCCAAGTCAACCTTCCTAGATGCTAAAAAGAAGTAGTCCACTTTCAAGTGTTACCTGGGATTCACCATCCCTCACCTTAGTAAAATTTAAATATGCATAATCTACTTCTGCAATCAGCACCCTATTTGGGAAAAGTTAAAACCATAAACATCAGGGAAATCAAACAATTGGATGACAAATATCTGAAAATGTTTTAATTGATGCAGAACACTGTGAATAAAGATACAGATTAACAGAATTTGAGGGACCTTACAGGTCATCTAGTCCAACCCCCTGGTCAAGCAGGAGACCCTTACATCTGCCTCTACCTAGGATCGAACTCACAACCTCCTGATTGTGAGGCAAGACCTCCACCTCTAGGCCACAGCTCAAAGCTAGTTTTGGTGTAATCTGTACAGTGCCAAAAATTCAATTTTTCATTACCTTGGATGTTATGTCAGGTAACCAATACTTGGTGTGAGATTTTTCGGGAGGATTGGGAGGCATGAACGTGCTTCTTCCCTTCTGATTCCAGCCAGTTTTTACTTTGCTCAATTCTTTCCACCCTTACCCCTCTCAATTTGAACTTGCTTTCTTAATTGCTTTCAGGAAGAAGAAAAAAGCAGACACCTCCATGATTCAATTGAGAAGGGAAACAAAATTGTTCAGGCAATGTCTGGGCTATCTTAGAGCACTCTTGTTGAAACTTGCCAATCTGTCCTCTCAGTGGGATCTATAAACTCCATTTTGCACTGCATTCTGCAGATCAGACCCTGTTACCGTCTATCATGCTTGGCTTCAGCGGTGGGTTGCTCCCAGTTTGGCCCGGTTTGGCGAACTGGTAGCGGCGGTGGTGGGAGGCTCCGCCCACCCGCCCGGGACGCTTCTGTGCATGGGCAGAAGCATTGCGCGAGCAAACAAGCACACACATGCACAAACCGGTAGCAAAGGGATTTAGAACCCACTACTGCCTGGGTTGGTAGCAAAAGGGCAAGTGCGTGGCCCCTCTGTTGAATCTGAAGACCCAAAGTGTCAGATGAGGTGGTGACAGAATGACAGCTTCCATAGTATATGCAGGTAGGTAGTATATGTGGACAGATTAGAGTAGAACAGATGATCAGACTTCACCCCTTTGAATCTCTCAGCCAGCCTGGAGCTGAACCCTTTGAGCGCAGCATTCCAGCTTCAAGAAGATGCTTAAGATATTTCTGCAGAGAAAAACCTAGAAAAACTATTCAGCTGCTATGAGTGAGTGAGAGAAAAGAGGGGAAGGGGGCACTGCAACTTTTATTCCACCCTAAGCCATCTAATTCTCCATGTAGAAGTAGAACCTCCCCCTCGCCCCTGGATATAAGATTAAATATATTGCATGGGAGTCTTCTTGGAATGTAATTTACTGAGATGCCTATATTTTGCAAGCAAGGTTCTTCTTAATAAATTGGCAGCATAACCTTGCCATTATATGAGAAATAGTTTGTAGGTCAGATAACCTGCAGATAGGTAGACTGCTTAAACCTTTCCTATAGCTGGTGTATATAGGCTGCAAAAGTACTAAATGGCAGCAAAGAGATATATAAACCTCTGTGTGGATTTGTACCACCCAGATACAGTACTTCCACTCTATTTGTCTACCAGTTCTCCCCTATATATATCTTCCTTGGCTTGATTTTAGCCTGTGATTTCCCCCCCCCCTCCCCATAACTTGAATAGCAAGTTCTCTTTCACAATAAAGCAGCTTTTTTTTTTAGGACCACCATAAACAGAAGTATTAAATCATTGTTGGGAATACTGCATCTGCTTGTTAAACATACACACACTAACACATTTAGTGTTAATTTAGGTCAGCTTTGTGAAATAAAGATGACAGTTTTGAATATCACAAGAATTGGTTTGAAGTAATTGCATAAAAGAACCCCTTTTCTTTCAGTTTTAATTTCATGTTATATAAAGCTGACACAGCTTCTAAAGACATTAACTTGCAATTAGCAAAATATCTTTTCTTTTAAACTAGCAGTAGTTATCTGAATAGATCAGTAATAAAAATAACATAATCCTACCCTGCTTTTTCATCATACTGTCTGCAAAATAAAACTCTAAAAGGGTGGTACATGTTTATCAGTCCTGCAATTAAGTAATGGCTTGTGATAATGATATATCTGTTTGGAACATTTCAACATATAGTGAAAGTGTAATCAGCAGAGAGAATGTAATTTACTCAATCAGCAAATAAAAATATTAAAATTATCCTCCATCATTGTTGATAATTTTAGAGAGAATATAAAATAGAAATAATTGCCATGTAAAAACAAATTTCCTAATGTATTTCACTTTATCTACCTTAATGAAGAAACATGCATATTAGTCATATGACTATTATATAACATGGTGGTGGCCAGGCCTAAAAGAAAATTAGTTATATCTATGTCTTGAAAAAGATGGAAAATGTTAGTTTGAATTGGCTGAAATTACACAGAATTACACAGCAATAGGATTTATTGCTTCTTTTAGATTTGGACATTTAAATTAACCCAAGCTAGTTAAATTAATGTAAAATGTGCCAGTACTTAAAATGTAATTATACACCTTTATTTTGAAATAAATATCTTCAAATTCAGTGAGTCTTACTTCTGATTGTGTTAGGATTGTATCCATGTATTTAGAATTAAGATAATTGGAAATAATTTTAATATTAGGGAGACCTATGATGTTTTTAAATTATACTTATTATTTTTTATTTTTTATTTATTTATATTTATTTTCTATTAATTATACTTATCACTAAGATTAATTATACTTATTATCTTATTATCACTAAGATTTTCAAGAAATGGGTGAAAATTCAGCCCATATTATAAGGAAAATAGATGGATATAACATTGATAATATGTTTTCTGTGTTAACAAATAAAGTTGGCAGATTAATAAAAGCAGTTCTTCATTTTTACACAAAGATAGGACTCTGAAATATAAAATTAATTCTTCTATCATTTCCAGTTTAAATTAAAATTGTGCTCATATTCAGCAATATTATAGTATGAAATTGTAATGTTCATTTATATGGTAATATTAATTTTAGTTATCAATATCAAAATGCACTCATGTTTAGTTGAAAGAACATGCTACAGATAACACATTCTCTATATAATTTAAGTGATTTTATCCACTGTAATCTAAATAAGATACATTTTGTGACACCCTCCCCATCAAGTTCTGGTTTATTGATATGAAGAATTATTTACTCTTCATCAAAGTTTACATTCATTGACAAAGAATATACAGTGGAAATAACCTGTATACTATAAAATCTTAATTGAACACACAGGAAAGCACATAGAACTTTAGTTTTCAGCCTTGAGATTACTAAGCAATTACAATAATTACTTTTTAAACTGTTATCTAAGTATAAAATTATATACTGTAGTTACATTGCTGCCTGTTGGGTTTCATGTTTGTAGTTATATAATTTCAGTAGGAAAATCCCAAACAGTTCTGTTTTTCTAGAATTGGGCTGCAAAGAGAAACCATGGTAAGAAAGGCTACGAACTCTCCAACTAGTCAGGTAAGAATGAATCTGGAGGTTTAGCCTGATCTAGAAGTTTAGCCTGACTAAGTCTATCACAAGGGGAGGGGGTGTCAAACTAGCGTCATCACATGACGTATTGTGACTTTTTCTCCTTCGCTAAACCGGGTGTGGGTGTGATGCATCCAGCCCGTGGGCCGCAAGTTTGGCAGCCCTGGTCTATCATAAATGTCTTTTATTTGGATACTCTTGGAAGAAAGGATTTGCCTGGAAGATCTTAAATTAGCTCCTTTCCCAGTTTTTAATATATAGGAATATAAGTAATATACTACATTTATAAATATTATGAATTCACTGCAAATATGAGAATGCAGCTTCTAAAGCAATGATTGTGGGCACTATTAGATCAAGGTGGAGATTTGGGATTTGTCATACCTTATGTTCTAATTTGTGCAATGATGCTATAACTAGCTGAAAAAGATTACTGTTGCTGCAGCAATACAAGATATCAGAATACTATTTAAATATTTTAATTAAATATCAAACATTTTAATTGAACTGATTTAATCCTTAAAATACAAGCTTAACAGAAAATTCTGTTCTTCTCAATGTCTAGCTTTGGGACAATCACTGTCTCTTAACCTCAGAACTCATAAATTGATCCAAATACCTTAGGATGGTGGTGTGATGCAACAACTGAGTGTAAAATTATTCAAATTACAATTGATGTATATATGCTAAGTGGTAGAAGTTAGAAAAGGTCCTGTCTACATTTTTTCTTGTACATATATCTATTAATGAATAATTACCATCCATATAAATCTCTCTTAGTATTCATGGTTCTTTGGCTGATCTGTTAAGCACAATGAAGAGGGTAAATCTCAGAGGTAGAATCTATCATACCAATGTTAAGATTAAAGCAGAATTAAATTTGTGTTCTCTCATTTACATATTTAACACATTTTCAACATCAGTGCCTAGTATATGAAAACATCTGTTTGGAGTTCATGTTGTAGTACATAATTGCTCAAGATTATTTACAGGGGCTCTTAATTTAGTTGTCAAAAATATTTTCCTGGTGCCAAGATATTACAGTAACTTCCTATTTCCTTTACATGAATGAATAATTGAGATACAGAGAACACATAATTTACCCATATTCTATTCCTACTTTTTAGAGGCTATTAAGTAAGCCTACTAGTAAGGCAAAATTGCATTTGTCTCTTTAAGCCTACACAAAAACACAGAACACAAAAGTACTCTTAACCAATTTCATACAAAAGGTGAATTTAGCTTGCAATCCAAAACAGTAACAAGCAACTTCTTATTGTAGATTTGTTTCCTCACTTAAAGACAAATCCCTCCTTCCTAGTCCAGATGTTATCAAAGGCATTCTGGAATGGGACCGAGCGGGGTGGGGTGGGGAGGCAGATGGTAAGTTTAATTGTGAACTAAAGCCCTTTCCCTTTCTATGTGCATTGACATTGTACATATGTATAAAAGGGTGGGATTTTGATTTGTGGCTTCCTTAGCTCCCCATTCTGAAAAATTTCATTTTATAGGCAAGCCTAAAGACCAGCCAAAGAAGTAATGCTACTGATTTAAGAGTCTTGTTAAAGACATACTGCTTTGATGATTTGATTCATTAAAGCAGCAACATCTGTTTTCAGGTTTACAAAGAAGCCTGAAAAAATGGAAAATTTTAATGAGTCCTGGGGTGTGCTAAGCTTACACACATGGAAAGTCCAGAGCACTTAATTCAAAACAGTTCTGAAGCATGCACTACCCACTTTATGGACAACTTTAGATGTTTATAAGAAATCCTTTGTAAATGATGAAAGTGAAGATATATGATACATTGAAAAACATATACTTGGTTTTCAATTTTACTGATAAACCTAAGACTGTTCATCTGTGTTAAAGTCTTAAGAAATATCAATTAACACTAAAAAGAATTGCATTTCTGACATGGATTTGTAGTTTGATAGTAATGCACCATTGGTCACTGGCATGCAGAGAAAACCTGTGTGTGCTGATAATACAGCTTCCAATTTATTTAAAAAATGCAAAAGTGCATGCAAATAGAAATGCTTATAAACTATATTTGAAAAACTGCTAGTATCAGATAAGCTACAGCATCAATATAAGATAGAAGTCCATTTCATTGGAATGACAAAACATGTGTGATATCATACACAATTGTACATATTCAAATGCAACATAACACAAGTGCAAAAGGGTGGTTTGCATTACAATACAGCTTTTCTCATCTGCCCTACATCCCATAGATAGTTGTGCATAAAACTGTTAGAATTCATGAGCTAGGTTGCATTCGCATTACAGGAGAGGCATCTCCATGATCTATCAGCTCTTCAGAAGCTACAATTGACAGATTTTGTATGGCCAGCAAAAGATGCTATTCACTGCCAATAGCTTTATTTATGCAACTCTCACCATTTGATGTTATTTTCAGAGGTGATAGAAGCAATCCCACCACCATTCAACTGGTGATCTTTGTTAACATTAGCCGAGGACCTAAAAAATACCTTCCCTAATCCTAATGTCACTAATCCTTGAAATTTAGTCCTCAAGTATATGAATCCAGTTGTTCTTTTAGCCATCACTTTAATAATATATTTCAGATGTCCAAATTTAATGTACAAGAGGAAGGAAAATATTTTCAGGGTAACAAGTAAACTATGGTATGTACTGCACTTATTTCTGGAACAAACAAGGATTTTGGCCGTTCTTTATGGGATTTATTTTGTTCCTACTGCTCCTAAGCTGCAGTCTGAACAAAAGTGCAGTGACTTTCAGATCTCCAAGATATTCCATTTATATTTTTCAAACTTGATTTCCCCCCAAAGTAGTTTCATGTCCTTACATGACTCTTCCAAATTAGCTGTTAGAGCTATTTGTATGAACGGTAATTTATTTCATTGAAGATAGTTTTTGAGGAATCAATGAACAAGTGTCACTCACATTGTGTTCATAGCCGAGAGCCTCCATAAGTGAACAAACATCTTCACAAAACTCTATTATAGTCCATCTACTTGGAAGAATTTGTTAAATTCATCACACAGGTGTGTGTGTGTGTGTGTGTGAAGTTAAATATCATAGAAGAGAAGATCTAGCCTTTTAATCTCAAAACTAAAAGTTCAGCTTACAACCGAAGTTCAAATCATGAAAAAATCATTCAGATCCTCTTATGTCAACAAATGGGGCTCATATGTAGAGCAACAATTTAAAATATTGGATGGGAATTAGTGTTTTCCTTTTTCTGCTCTGCATAGGCATTATCACCACCACTAAATTAATTGCGACTAAACATTTTGTTTTTTTCTGGAGGTTTTGGTACAGGCAACTCCTTAGTATATGGAACTGGCCTTATTGCACATGATAAATGAGGATAAATCAATTCTTCCATGCCGTAGGAATGGCAAACTGCATATAGCATGAATCTTAACACGTGACCCAGCAAATGTTGGTGGCCCAATTCTCTGGGTCCACCTGCCTTACAATCAAAATAAAGTTTATAGTATCTTTTAACAAGTGGGGTGAAGTTTCATTTCTGAGACCTAAATGATTACTCACCACAAACACAGCAAAAAGTATCAGGAGAATTAACACAATCTTCTGGCATGGCAATAGTATGCAGATAAACACAACACTATTACAATCAGTTTAATATTAATTTGAATACAGAGACTATATAATTGAACTGTTTATATTGTGAGTTCTGGCCCCAGACCAATAAGGAACTGCTCTCCAGGAAGAGACTGGGCTCATGTTAGACATGTTCAAATATGATTCAACCTGCAGTGTGCTGTCCTGTGGTAGTTATCATGGCTTCTTTCTTTATCTTGAGATTATTTGTACTAGAGAATAATAATAACCTGATTTTGTTCAATAACTGTTACAAATATGCTACTATAGTTAAAATATAGTACCATGCCATTAATTGAACAGATGGGATCAAAAATAAATTTATCTTTTTAAAAAATCTGAACTTATTTTGAAATTCAGCATGGAAAAAGTCTGCTGAGAACATACTATATATTACAGTCCACATGACAAAATGGTTGTTGATCAGTAGTTTCAAAGAGGCATCTGTTTGGCTAGTGTTGTTAATAGAATACTCCATTAGATTAATCCTTGGTATGTATTAGTTCCTCCATCTTCATTCACTGCTTTAGTTCCTCAATCTTCATTCATTGCCGATTTTATGCTTGCAATATAACTTGTAGATATCATAAGAGATTTTCCAGGAATAAATCTTGCAATTCTAATTTAAAATTAGAAAGGAAAAATGCAAATATTAATCTTTCTCATGTGCCCCACCAAAGGTTTTTCTTATCAAATAATTTACCACTGAAATTTGTCATTGGCCAAAAATATATTTCATACTTTGAAATTACTTACCATTACAGAGATAACCCATAAAAGCATTTTAAATTTCTGCAACTTAAAAATGTATTTTTGCACAAACACTGGTATTTTGATAAAAAGTACCATATTAATTTATGGTAGTATTAGTTCTCAAACTAAATCTTTTTTGAATTTCAAAGAAGGCAGAGAGGCCCTGATATCCCCTACCTTCGTTACTTCTTCATAAATACATTTGTAGAGTGGGATACAAATTTTGCTAAAATTCAGACCCAGTAGACAAATTGCATGAAGTTGTACCAGATGGCCTTCATCGGGGCAAATGTACCTTATGGGCTTCATCAGGGCTTCTTATTCAAATTAGAGAAAGAAAATAGTACCAGAATTTTAAGTGAGAGTTTATAAACTGATCTAAACAGATGCATAACATTACTGTCCCATACTACTTACTAATCTATTAAATAGTGAGAGTAATCACTAGTGACCCTCCCATTTATGCACATAGTATATAGAATGTTGCTGTGAGTTTGTAATCCTATTCACTCTTATTAGAATGACTTTGATTCCTGATCAAAGAGCTATATGTTTACATATATCATTCAAGATAAATAACTCGAGAAATAAGATGCTGGCTCAACAGTTTGGCTTAATTGTGCCGAGTTACAGCACCCACCATCCCACGTTTGCTGGGGGGGGGGAATCCCGATTTCACAACCTTTCTCTCCCCTCTCCATCTCCTGCCCTAAAGCTTCAATCTAAACAGGCTACAATATTTGAAACGAACTTTTATGACGTGTCCCTTTCCTGGAATTACATTTGGGCAGCGGAGTGTGTGTGTGGGGGGGGGGGGCCTAAGGGAAGAGATCTCATTCTAGTCTGTTTAGCAATATTGGGAGCAGGCGGAGGAGGAGAAGGAAGGAGAGAAATTATGCAATACTCGGGGTATTTGGCTTTAACATTCCTGCGACAGAGAGTTTTAAAAGAAAAGCGCTGGGAAGGACGAGGAAGTGCCGCAACCACTTACTAGTCTGTCCCAGGCTAGTCCGGTGACTCACATGCCAGGGCCGATAGCAGGCGGGGGGGGGGGGAGAGTCCAGCGCTGGAGTTTGGCGTCCTCGAGGCCCCCTATTGACTAATGGCTTCCCGCCCTCTTCTCCCTCCCCTCAGGATCTGGTATTCGGCTGGCTGGCTGCAGCCCTCACGCGCCCTCGCTCGCCCTATAGTCTCCGTCGCCTGGTCTCCTTTCCCTTCCCCCCACCCCTTCTCCGGCAGTCCGCACTGGCGCTGAGGCGGCAGCTCCGGCCCTCAGAAAAGCGCGGGCATCGCCGCTGAGGGAGGGAGGGGGCTCGCGCTTGCCAGCCGTCATGTCTACTCTCACCCCGCCCGGGAATTAGGAGGCGAACCTTCCCCGTTCCCTTTCCACCCAGCAACGTTTCCCCTTTCCTCTGCAAAGGAGGCGGGCAGCCTCTCGTGAGGACGGGGGAGCATCCTTTCACACAGCCCCAATCGGCTTCGCCCCAACCTGGGGGGACCACGAGGGTGAAAGTCGCGCGTGTCTGTGTTTGTGTACGAAACGTAGAACAAGCGCCGAGTCACACCTCTCAGCCCCTCCCCCCGGCCTCTTGTTTCTCTTTCCAAAAAAAAAAAAATCACTACGAAGGGAGAACTTCTCAGTCGCCTGGAAAGGTGGAAGTCCTGACACGGTCTGCCTTTAACGCGCGAGGCTCCCTTCGCCTGTAGCTGCTGCTGCTCCCGGCGTCGACGACGGAAGGGTGGGGCGGGGCGGGGGCGCCCGTGCCTGCCCGGAGAAGAGACGGGCACCTGGAGGTTTGTTGTGGAAAACTTGGTTACCTGGTCAGTGGATGCTGCCGCCGCCGCGGAAGGAACTTTGCTTGCGGGCAATTAAAAAAAAGCCGGGTCCGCCTTGGCGCGCCACAGCTGGGGACGCCCGTCAGAAATAGCCCCGTCGCAGAAGACTTGGGATTTGGACGCGCCGTTGCCTTGGGGGGCGGAGAGGGGGGCTTCGCCAAACTCCGGGAAAACGTGGGCACCTCCGTCAGCGGCCCGCTCCAGATCCGGAGCGAGGCATCCGAAGAGGGCCATGGCTTAAGGCGACGTACGTATCTTTGGGGCGAGGGTTGGGGGGGAATTAGCCATCTCCCTCCCGCTTGCGCTTTGGAGTCTCGGGGCAACCCTGGCTTGATCATTTACGGGAAGGGGAGGGCGTTTTATTGACGGAATGCGATCGCCTGGAAGACGCGTGGTCGCCTTTTCAAACCCAACCATGGTTTGTCCCAACCATGTTTGTTTGACTCTGTTGGGAGAAGACTTAGTTTGGATATTAAGTACGATCAGCGGAGCCTTCCTTCCTTCTGGGCACCGTGAAAGGTCAAGGTTTTTTCAGACGCGTCTTTCTCCGCACTTTAACGTGTCAGGCTGTGCGTTTGAAGGGGTATCTCTGACACCGGGATTGCCTCCTCTTGGCTCTTTTCCCCTCTGCCCCGATCCCGCGTCCCTCTTTTCCACTCATGTACCCCCTCCGTTGCATTGGCTGTGGAAGGAAGCGCTAGACTGGTCTCCAGAGCGCTCTTTCCTGACGGGGTCTCTCGTTCCCTCCCTTTCCCTCTCAAGTCATCCAAAGCCCTGACGGGGAATGGGAGGAGAGAGAGACAAAAAGGCATGTGAAAAAGTTGAAACAAATATTCCCTTCGGGAGATTTGTCATCTTGTTGATCATTAAACTGAGTTAGATCTAGCAGCGCTTGATTTCTCCCCTCCTCTCTTGCTTTTGCTTCTACTGGAGCAGAGCGCTTGGTTTGCTATCTGCTCCTCTTGAAGGTTTTAAGACTAGCTGGGAGACTTTTCTATGAGTATCCCTGCATCGCTGTCCAATTTTCTGTATGTTCAGGACTGAATTGTAAATGATCAGGACGGAATTATAAGTGTATCACTGTGATCTCCCTATTCTGTAATAAGGGAAAGAAATTGGAGAGAAAAGGGTTGGAAAACTGGAGGTAATATAAGATGTGTTACACTGCCTTGCCCAACTTGGTGCCCTCCTCCTCTGTATATTCTAATTTGGATATTGTAGCTGACTGTAATGTGACTTCCTCACACTGGTGGCTGGTGTTGGTTTTGTGTCTACAGTAAGACAAGGAGTTGCTGTTATTTTATATTCCTGGCGGTTCTTTTTCAAATATGCAGGTGAGACCACAGACACAGGTATCTTAATCTTGCTCTAAATTATAAACAGTTTCCTTCAATTGAGCTGCAGATTTCAAAATCCTGGAATGTGAAGTGATCCTAAATGAGAGTGTCTTTGAACATGTCTAGAGTGTTGTTATCTTCTAACAACTGCCATCCTTTCCTTTCTAAGGGCTTCCCCTTTGGGTATTGTTTCCTGGAAAACCCCAGGATCATGACTTAGCTAAAATCGGAGGAAATGAGATGAAACTGATTTCCAATAATTTAAAGTGTGAGGTAGTCAACAGGTTTAAGCATTGCTGCTGCAATGTGTCCATATTGTATTCAAAATTTACCTAAAATTAATTACCATTAAAAGAATTGTAATATGTTTTTATGTACTGTAAGAGTTTATATAAATCTTCTTTAGCAGATTTGTTTTGTATCCCTAACATTGCAGAAAAGTCAAATATATACCATGTTTCCCCGAAAATTAGACTCTGTTTTATATTTTTTTGAACCCTGAAATAAGCGCTTGGCCTTATTGCCATGCACTCAAAAGCCTGATTGGGCTTATTATCAGGGGATGTCTTATTTGGGGGGAAACAGGGTAGTGATCATTGTTGGTCATTGTTGACCCTTTTCAGTTATATCTTATTAGTTATGTAAATCACATTTTATGAAAGCTGATATTCACTCTGTCTTCAAAAGCCATCTCTGACTTTTCAGACTTCATAGCTAAAATCTGATTTGAGTACAGGATAATACCGAAGAAAGGACATGAAGTAAAAGAGTTAAACATTTTTTTGAGTGGTGTTTTTTTGTAAAGCATTCACGTGTGACTGCTGACTAGTTTTAGCTTTTTAAAGGCAGATTTAATCACAGCTCCCATGGCATGTCTAGTTTGCCTTTCTGATATATATGAATAAAATATGTGTAAGAAAAGTAAAGTTTGTATCTCTCTGTCTCTCTGTCTCTCTGTCTGTCTGTCTGTCTGTCTCTCTCTCTCTCTCTCTCTCTCTCTCTATCTATCTATCTATCATCTCTATCTTACAATAAAATAAATGTTAGAAATAAGTGTGTTAACAACTGATTTAACTTAGATATTATCTGAAAAACTTTTAGAAAGTTGTAAAAACTGAATGGCTTGCGGCCTGGATTTTAAGCTGTATTACATCAAACCATTTACATGCTCTGTTTGTTACCCTGATTAGCAGTAGCTTTTGGGCTCCTCAGCCAAAGAGATGTTCATACTACTTGTACTTAACTGGCGATGGTAGAAATTATGTGAGAACTTCCCCGTTCAACATATATGCCTTACTACCGAGGTATTTGTTTATGAAGCTCTATAAGTCTTTTCTGTGCAAGGACATAGTAGTTATTTCACCTGTTTCCACTATTGTGAGAATCAGAAAAGTGATACTTCCTCTCTCTCTCCACCAGGAATAGCACATAAATGTCCACCTCCAGTTTAGTTTAAACTCCTGGAGATTACAATGATACAGTCATGCGTTTTTTGGCATCAGTGCAAAAGCTTGACATTGCCTTCTTCCAGGATATTTTCCAGGTTCCTGATGGTCTCCCATTGAGTAATAATCAGATCCAGTCTTGCTTAGCTTTTTCAGTAGCAGCCAAGGTTGACTAGATACCAACTTCTGTTAGAATGTTAATTGTAATTGTATAGATAGTTAAAAGTAGTAACTAGCAAAGACAGGCAAATGCATTCAGTTCACATTGGTTTAATTTCTTATTTTGTCAGATTTTACACTTGTTTTATTCTGGATTAGAATAGGTTCTGCATCACATTTCTGGGGGGGAAATTGAGAATCAATGAGATATAGTAGTTAAGAGACTGGGTAAGGGAGGATGGAGCCTCCAGCCTCAATTCCGTCCTCACTATGTAAACTCATTGGATGACTTTGGACCAGTCAATCTCTCTGGCTCAATCTACCTCTCACAGGGTTTGTTTGGAAAAGGTTTGGAGAAGAGATGAGTGCTCTAAACCATATGAGCTGAAGAAATTAAGGGGTGTTAAGTCAATTAATTAAAGGTCTGTACAAAAGTTGCATGTTTAATTTAAGCTATAAATTTATATACATAGCTTTTCCCAATGTCCATTTATTTTACAAGCAGTTTTCTCGGTAGAACTTGTGCCTGTATTTTGTAAAATGTTTTTTTGGGTTTTTTAAAACTGGAAAATTATACTATTATATTTATGAAGATATTAGTATTAATGCACAGCTTTCTGCATGTGTGAATTATATATGTTCATCCTGAAGTGAGAATTAAATGAGCATAGTATGGAAAAGGAAGAGAGTCATTTATCTTCACTTTTTTTTTGAAAAATGCACCGAAAAAAGTTATATTTCCTACCAATGTATAAATTTCATACAAAATATACTATTTTCCTACAAATACATATGCTGGAAGAAATGGAAGGGAATTTGTAAACATTTTGATGCAGACTTTTTAAAATATCACAATGATAATAAAACAAAAGGATAGGAAAAAAAACAGGGCTAGAAACTGAATTCTGGAAGAAATTGAGTGCTGCTGTTAGACAAGGGGTGTCCAATCTTGGCAAGTGTTAAGACTTGTAGACTTCAACTCCCAGAATTCCTCAGCCAGGTCTTAAGGTTGCCAACGTTGGACACCCATGTTTTAGATCACGGGTGTCAAACTCAATTTCATTGAGGGCCGCATTAGGGTTATGGTTGACCTTGGGGGCCGAGCGAGCGTGGCTGACTGGGTGGGCGTGACCAATTGGGTGGGCATGGCTAGCTTGACACGACTCCCCAAACTGCTGGCATGTTTCCTCTTTGCATTGGGTAGACTGGGCGGAAGTCACGCTGGCCTGATCTTTCCTCTTCGCATTGGGTAGACCAGGATGGCCCCGCAGGTTGGGTCTGACCACATCTGGCCGCGGGCCTTGAATTTAACACCCCTGTTTTACATACTTAATGCTTTTGAATGGGCAAGAGTGTGGGAAAAGGTACAGATAGTCCTCGTCTTACAGCTGTTCATTTAGTGACCGTTCAGTTACAATAGCACTGAAAAAGTGACTTATGACTATTTTTCACAGTTACAACCTTTGTAGCATTCCCATGATCATGTGACCAAATTCAGATGCTTGGCAACTGGTTCATACTTATGACCATTGCTGTGTCTCAACGTCATGTAGTCATCTTTTGCAACCCTTTGACAAGCAAAGTCAATGGGGAAGCTAGATTCACTTAACCAGGTTACTAACTTATCAACTGCAGTGATTCACTTAACAACATCGTAAAAGGGGGCAAAACTCACTTAATAAATGTCTCGCTTAACAACATAAAGTTTGGGCTCAATTGTAGTTGTAAGTTGAGGACTACCTGTATATGTACTTTAACTAAATGATTTCTGCTCTGGTGGTCTTAGAAGCCACAGTCATTGGTGGGTAGAAATTGTCCATGGTAGTTTTGCTGGTAACTTTATTATATCAAGGAATCTTGTTTATATTTTCACTAATATTTGGATTGTTCAGCATAATTCCTAATATCCAATTCCTATTGCATTGTTAGTAATTCTAATTACTAATTGATTAACAACAATAGAAAGGCTTAAGTAGAAATAACACTATTCACACTAATAAACCAAAATATGTTGTTATTTATATTTTCCTTTTGTTATAGAGCCATGATGGCGAACTATGGCACGCATGCCACAGGGGGCACGCAGAGCACTCTCTGCGGGCACGCGAGCTGTCGCCTCAACTCAGCTCCACCGTGCATGTGCGTGCGCCTCCCACCGGCCGGCCGGTTTTTGGAGCTCTGCCCGCATGCAGGGGGGCGGGGCGCATGTGGGAGATGTGCACGCATGCACGGGGCACGGAGCACATGTGCATGCATGGGGGTGGGGTGCATGCATGGGGGTTGTGCACACATGCGCGGGGGAGCACAGGTCGCACGCGCATGCCCTCCCTAATCCTATAACTTTTTTAGAAATACATTTCCACAATTTAAAGTAAACAAGTATAAAATAACAGAATGAACATTAAGCTGAGCTATAGTTTAATAAATCCATCTTATTTAAAACTTGGTCAAGATTAAGGTTTTTTCTTTCTCTCTACTGTACATAGTGAAATTTGGAAGATTACTGTATTTATGTGCAAGAAAATATCTCTGGAACTGAGATAACCTCTCTTGTGGAAAGGTAGGAGGAAGAAGAAAATTATGTTCACTGACTTAATAAAAACTTATTAATAACAAATGTACTGCTGTAAAATAACTAATTTGCCTATGACCTAGCTCCGTGATGGCGAACCTATGGCACTGGTGCCACAAGTGGCACGCGGAGCCATATCAATGGGCACGCGAGCTCAGGTCCAGCGCGCATGTGCGCACCGGCTGGCTGATTTTCGGGACTTCTGGGCCCACTGGGAGTCAGGAAACAGGCTGTTTCCAGCCTCCAGAGGGGGTGGGGAAGGCCGTTTTCGCCCTCCCCAGGCTCCTAGAAGCCTGGAGAGAGCAAAAAATGGGTGTGCCATTGCATGCTGGGAATGGGGGGGGGGTCATATGCGCATGCGCGGGGGTGCATGAAATTATGGGTGTGGGCACGCACACACGTGATCCCCCACATCCCCCCCCCTTTTTGGCACGCGAACCAAAAAAGGTTCGCCATCACTGACCTAGCTGATCTCCTATCCAACAATATACAAACTACGTTTGCACACACAAACCATTCTCACACATAGAAAGTTAAACAAAAGCTTGAACCTCCCACCCACCCCCGCCCCCTGCTTCCAGCAGACATAGGAGATAGGAAGAAAAATTAGGGAAGGAATAGCTGCACTGAGAAGGGAAGAGAAAGGAAGGTACAAAACTGATGTAGATGAGGTAAATGGAAAAAATGAAGTGGGAAAAAAATGAATCTCTAATTAGGCACCTTTAAAAAATTAAATTCAGCTGGTGAGAAACTTCTTTAGAGCAGTCACTAATATTCAGATTGATCTTCAAAAGAATCCATTTAGCAATGCTATCTGCAGTCTTTTGTACCTTTGCCCATTTATTGGTTTTCAAAATCTTTTTAATGAATGATTTTTCTTCACCCCCAAAACATATATTTTGAGGAGAAAACCTATATGCATTTCAAGTAAATATGCTGATATCATTTATTATGCTCATCTTCCTTGCAAGTTTTCATAGAAATCGAGCAGAGTGTAATTCTTATAATTCTGGTCATTTGGTTCTACCTTTTCCCATTTTATGCAAATTAAATTGCATATGTCCAATGTATTCAGTGAAGGAGATTTTGGTAATTGGTTTCACTACCAAATTGTTCTTACTGTTATGACAATTTTGTTAAACTTTAACTTAAATCTGATTTCCTGTAGCTAAGATTATAGTATTGTGTCCTGCACTCTGTGTCAACAGGGTCTTTAGTGCAGTTTCTGAATAATAGTTTTTTGGGTGCAGGAAAAATCCTATAATATTTCCCCTTAATAATTTTTTCTTGAGACAAAATCGGTCCACTTCACTCAGTCTGTCTTTATAATCCTTATTTCCAGTCCTTAATTTCCCTTTTCCACATCTTTACAGTCTCAGAATTTTCCTTATGATGTTGCTAGAATGGGCAAACTGCCTTGTTACACTGCTGACACATTTCAATCTCTGATCAACTTCACTTCCAAATTCCTTTTCATGGAGCTCCTCAATCAATCAATCAATCAATCAATCAATCAATCAATCAATCAGTATAGAAGTGGAAGGGACCTTGGAGGTCTTCTAGTCCAATTCCTTACTCAAGCAAGAGACCCTATACCAGGGGTGGTCAAATTATGGCTCTTTGAGGACCTGTGGACTTCAACTCCCAGAATTCCTGAGCAAGCCATGCATGCATGGCTGCTCAGGAATTCTGGGAATTGAAGTCCACAGGTCCTCAAAAGAGCCATAGTTTGGCCACCCCTGTGCCTATACCATTACAGACAGGTGGCTGTCCTCCAGTGATGAAGCACCTACAACGTCTGAAGGCAAGCTGTTCCACTGGTTAATTGGGCTCACTGTTAGGAAGTTTCTCCGTAGTTCTAGGTTGCCTCTCTCCTTGATTCGTTTCCATCCATTGCTTCTTGTCCTGCCTTCTGGTGCTTTGGAAAATAAGTTGACCCCCCTCTTCTTTGTGGCAGCCCCTCAAATACTGGAATACTGCTATCATGTCACTATCCTATACATTTGCATGTAAGTTTTCCCCTTCCTAAATGAATAACTTTTTAATGGTCTGCAGCACATGTCTTTCTGTTCCTTTTTAATTCCACATTTCTAACCTAGCAAGAACTGTTTAAATGTTTCTCAATTTCAGAGGATTAGCTATTTCAGTTACTTATATATGATATTTGTAACTTCCCCTCCCCCCATATCTTGCTCCATTTATAAAAATGTGGAAGAGTACAAATATTGAAGTGTGGTGCCCTATTTGATACATTGCTCCAGTTAGAGGAATTATTGATGAGCAGACTCTGAATTCTGTTTCTAAGCTAGTGTGGATCTAACAGCCGTGCCATCCAGCTTCATATTAAACTAACTTACTAATCAGACTGTGTTGCAGGACTTTGTCAAGTATTTTGCTGCATTTGCTGCAATATATTGCACAAAAATCTATGCTATCAAATGTCATATGAAACAGAACTCTTTGTTTTAGTATAAGGCCTACCTTTCTATTTCTTTGAAATTTGTATTAGCCTTGCTAACATATAAAGGCCTTTTGAACTGAGTTCTCTGAGTGACCCAAACCCATCACGTAATCTATCATAATTCTTTGCCTGAGTCATTATAGTGTGTCAGAAAGGAAAACATCTAAATTGAATTTAGCTGTGAGTAAAAGTGGTATGATGAATTATCTTAAAACAGTGATGGCGAACCTTTTTTGGCTCGGGTGCCAAAAGGGTGTGTGCGCGCGCGATTGCGTGCGCGTGCGTGCCCACACCCATAATGCAATGCACAAGCACACAACCCCTGCACTGCCCCCCCCCTGTGCATGCACACGGGCCTCACTGAAGCCTCCGGACTTCTGGTAGGCCCGTTGGGCCATTTTTCGCCGTTCCCAGGGTTCAGGAGGCTTTCCTGAAGCCTGGGGAGAGCGAAAATGGCCGAAAAGAAGGCCAAAAATCAGCTAACCTGCGTGCTGGAGCTAACATAGGGCAACACCTCACGTGCCCTCAGATATGGCTCCGCGTGCCACCTCTGGCACCCGTGCCATAGGTTTGCCATCACTGTCTTAAAATGTGTAATGCTATAGTGCTATCCAACAGGAGAAGGAATACAATTTGGAAAAATACTTTTTTTGCTTTTGTGGTTTGGCCTTAGTGTTTAACATAATAATGTGTTGAATACTCAAATGCATCTCTCAAGAAATGTGTAAAAATTGCCTTGTAGTAATGTTGATGGAGTTTGTGATGATTTACAAATGCAAATAAAGAATTATTACACTAAAGAACATTTTTGGGATATAAATTTTGCTCTCTATAGATATACATGAACATACAAGGAAGCTTTGTTTCTGCAAAATTTTAAGACTTAACTGATTCAGCAATCTAGGGCAGAATGAATTGTGATTCTGCTCTTGATATATGTCAGCTGCAACTGTGTAATTGATTTTGTCCCCCCCCCCCATAGTGGGGGCTTGGTAGTTCTTTGTTATTGATTCATTTATTTATTTTTAAACTAGAATATGTAAGATGCCTAGAATTGTAGCTATTTTGAACAGCCTGTATGCTTGACTAAATGAATTCGACTTTATTGAAAGCTACCTTAATAGATTCTTGCAAGTCTGAAAGTACAGTTCTCTTGATGTTACCTTTACAGTCCTATACCTTAGGTAGGGCCATTCCTGAGCCTCTTGCTCTCCCCACTATGTAACTGCATAGTGAACCTGCACTATTCTATCTCTTATCTGACTGTTCCTTAGGCAGCATCTCTTCGCCCCCTTCTCCCAAGGTCTTTCTTACATACCATTACAGGTTTCTGTATTGTCACTGTCCATGAAACCATGAGCAGGAAACCACTAAACAACAGTGGTGTGCACTGAAACTACTCTCTGAAATGAACATTGCTACCCATCTATTGCATGCAAAAAACCATGTGAGTAAGTCAGAAGGCTATGGGAACTTTTTGGGTTGATTGGCAAAATGCAAACACTGTATCCCAGCATAAGAACCTTATCTATAAAACTTAGTGGTGGCTGTATCATGGTTTGGGGCTGCTTTGCTGTGTCTTGACCAAGACAGCTTGCCAGTATTGATGGAACTATGAAATTTGAATTGTACCAGCAAATTCTATAGGAAATTATTAGGATATCTGTCCATTAATGGAAGATCAAGAGAAAATGCGTCATGCAGCAGGACAACGATCCAAAACACAGAAGTTGTATGACTAAAGAATGGTTAAAGTAGAAGAAAGTTAATGTTTGGGAATGGCCAAGTCAAAGTACTGAGCTTAGCCTTATAGAAAGGTTGTAGAAGAACCTGAAGAAGGCAGTTCATGTGAGGATGTCCAGCAACATCTCTAAGTTGAAGCTCTTCTGCAGGGATAAAATTCTTCCAAGCTGATGTGCAGGAAGGATCAGTCACAGTTGTTGCCCAAGGCAGGCACATCAGTTATTGAAAGCAAAAGTTCACATGTTTTTGTCACACACCAATATACAGTATATATAGAGAGTTTGGATTATTTTCTTCAATACATTGAGTAACAAATATAATGTTTTTGACTCATTTGTTTAATTGGATTATCTTTATTAAATTTTAGGAGTTGTGTGGTGAAAAGATCACATTTAAATCATATTTATGCAGAAATGTTGAAAACTCAAAAGGGTTTGCAAACTTTGTAATTCCATTGTAAGCGGAATTAATGGATTCAGTTCTAAATTTTGTTGTGATAGCAAATAAATGATTGGACAGAATGTATTATAATGTTCGAAGGAATCTCTCAGAATATTTTGCTATACTAACTTAAATGGGTTTTATAATAATAATGTTCAAATATTTTGAATGAAGTGTCAGCAGTCTTAAATCATGTATAGTATAGTGTTAAATCAAGTTGCTTTACTAACTTAAATGGGTATTATAATATTAATGTTCAAATATTTTGAATGAGGTGTCAGCAGTCTTAAATCATGTAGAATTTTAAATAGTTTTCATTCCCCCCCCACCCCCATTGGTCTGCTTTTAATCAATAAATAGATGTATTTTAGAAAAAAAGGCAGGCAAAAATAAGTCACACTTTCACACTGCAGTTCACCCTTGATGCCAATATCTGAAGTAACTTTAGAAGTTACTTTTATGGCATCATTATTGAAATTGGTTTTGCTAGTGGACAACTGAATTTGAGTAAGCTAAGATTAATCTACTGTCTTCTAACTGAGGTTTAGTAATTTAAAAAATTGCTACTCATACTGACTAGAATCATAGAGGTTAGAAGGGAACTTTGATGTCTTCTAGTCCAACCCCCTGCCCAGATGGATGTCCACTTTTTTCTTGAAAACATCCAAGGATTGAGCACCCAGAACTCTGGAAGTTTCCATTGCTTAATAGTTTCAGGAAATTCATCCTTACAGGTAGTCTTAGATTTAGAATCATTTGTTTAATGACTGTTCAAAGTTACAACGGCCCTGGATTTATGACCAGTTTTCACATTGCAGTATCCCCAAAGTGATGTGATCAAGCTTTGGGTACTTGGCAATCAGCGTGTATTTATGGCAGTTGCAGCATCCCATGGTCCTGGGATTGTCATTTGCTACTTAGGGAGCTTCTGATAAGCAAAGTCGATTGGGGAAGCCAGATTCACTTAATAATTAACTACATGATTCACTTAATAACCACTGATTCACTTAACCATGGCAAAATAAAATGGTACATGACACATTTAACAATTGTCTTGCTTAGCAATGGACTTTTGGGCTCAATTGTAGTTGTAAGTTGAGGACTAACTGTATTTCCAGGTTAGGCTCCCCTTTGATGAGCTTCTTCTCATTGCTTCCAGTCCTACCTTCAGGTGCTATGGAGAATAAATCAACACTCTCTTCCATATGGCAGCCTTTCAAGAATTGAAAAATAGCTATCAATTTCTCACCCTGAGTCTTCTTTTCATTAAGCTAAACATCCTAGTTCCTTTAGCTGTTCTTAGGATTTATCCTCCAGACCCCTTATGTTCTTTATTGCTTTTCTGTGCACTTGTTCTAGGGGCCAAGATGCTGTATTGGTGCCTTGGCTACTTGAAATAAACTGAACTATAAAACAAGCCATTACTTTCAATTATCCATCAACAGATGGACATAAACTCTAAGCAGTACAGGCCTTTGAGCGTAACTAAATATTTAAAAGAGTTACAAGGTGTCACTAAATAAATACAAATATATTTTCATCATAAAATGGCCTATAGGTTTAAATAGGTTTACCTTAAAAGGTTTTTCAGGTGCAATTAAATGAGTCATCAATAAGTATGCCGACATAGAATTGAATCTGTTCAATAAAAATGATGTTTTTATTGATGATTATTTTGAACAGAAATCTGTTCAATTATAAATGTTCATAGAATTGTTTTCTGAACTTGTGAAGTTTGCAACTCCTGCGTGCATTTGGAAAAGGAGCAGCTGGCTCCCTCCATATTGATTTGATAAAAAAAAACCCCAGGTATGAATGGGCTTGGGGAGGACAATTCTAAAATTATAGCTGAATGGTCCACTGAGGGTGGACCAAGGTGGAACAAATGAATGTGCATTTTTCACATTGATAATCAGGCTAATATTAGGTAAGATGGGCATCATACAAGTCAAACAAGCAGTAAGAAACTGAAAAATCTCAAAATTAGGCTATACTACAAAGACTGACATCTACATTTTAGTTTAGTTATAAAGAGAATCTATAAAGTGAATAAATTAACAACTTTAGCTACTTCAAGAGAGATGGTTTGCTGTAGTGATTAAGACACCAGGCTACATATCAGGAAACACTGAATTCTAATTGTACCTTTGGCATAAAACTAGCTGGGTGACCCTAGACTAGTTATTCACTTAGCTTGGAACCTATTAGCTCCACCCAACCCTCCACCTCAGCAAGTGGTGCGCAACAGTTCGGCCAGGTGTCGGGGGGGGGAACGGATAGGGGCTTGGGGCAAACTAGACTGGGACAGCTGGCTGTGAGAGGAAGAGAAGCCGAGTGAGCCGGACCCAGACGCTTCCCGAGTCCATGAAGCAGCAACCTGAGGGAGAAGAGGGTGGCGTTCCTGCGTGCTGCCATTTCTGTGTGCTAACACTGCTGTTCCCTTCTTTGCATGGGATCCCCACAGCAGTGTTAGCACACAGAAACGGCCTGGCCTGGCAGACTTTCTAAGCCCGCCTAAAGCAGGGATGGAAGGGGGGGGAGAGAGATCTGATCTAACGTGTGTGTGTGTGTGTTTGTGTGTGTGTGTGAGAGAGAGATCCGATCCAATCTTGGAGGGAGATATCAGGGCTGGCGGCAGTGTGCTCTCTCTCTCTCTCTCTCTCTCTCTCTCTCTCTCTCTCTCTCTCTCTCTCTCACACACACACACACACACACACACACACACACACACAGAGAGAGAGAGAGAGAGAGAGAGAGAGAGAGAGAGAGAGAGAGGTTGGATCTTTCTTTCCTCCCACCCCCCTTCTGCCCCATCCACCAGAGACCCCAGGATTCCCGCCACAATCCTGCCTGCCTCATATAAGCACCACCCACATGACTGATGTAGAGTTGGCCATGCCCACTCAGTCACATGACCACCACCCCAGCCACACCCACCAGGTCATTAGGAAGAACAGGTTGGCACTTTGCGATAAATAAGTGGGTTTTGGGTTGCAGTTTGGGCACTCGGTCCCTAAAAGGTTCGCCATCACTGTCCTAGGTCTTTATAATCAATGGAGAACAAATTTTAGAAATTGCCACCCCGTGCCAGGCCACTGGCATGAGCCCGGCCAAATTGCTCATGGGGCGCTGGCTCAGAACCCATCTTGACCGTCTACACCCTGGCTATGCCATGGGTCAACAACTCTGCACCGCGACCCGCTGTAGACAGTTCAGCCCTGGAGACCCCATCTTCGCCCTGAATTTTGGGACTGGTTTAAAATGGATTCCAGGGCATGTGGACCAACTAACGGGCCCATGCTCTTATAGGGTGCGCCTGGACGATGGACGATTTTGGAGGCGCCACATAAACCAGCTTCCCCGGTGAGTCCCATGCGATGACACACCTCATCCAGCCAAGCACCACTCCGCCCCAGCCTGTCCCTCTCATCTAGAGCCTGCTCATCCTCCTTCCACTGTCGAGTTTCCACCGCCTGCCTCACCTGAAGTCGGGGCCTCTCCAGCGCTGCACCGGCCTCCAAATATGGCGCTGCCCAAGTCTCCGGCAGTTCCGCTGAACAGCACTCCAGTTCCTCCTCCTTCTTTGTCTGCCAGCACTCAACTGAGGTGATCTTGGCGGAGTCGACGGCTGCCCACGTACCTCGCCAACTATGCATGCGCCATCCCGGGGGTGAAGGGTGTTAAGTCCTCACAGTTACGAGCGCGCCGGCTGCTACTCGAGCCTGATTGGCTCTGATTCAAGCAGCCGGCGAGCGGGAAAATGGAGCACTGTTATTGGCTCAGAATCAAGACCTTTTGAGAGTGAGTCACTAGAGCTGAAGTTCGAGCTGAACTGATCACTAGCCGGGTGACGAGAGGTCGCTGAAAGCTGAAAGCTTCTCAGGATGGCCACTTTACCAGTCTTTGCTCCGTTCGAGCTGGCCACAAAAACCTGGGATGATTATCTTCGCCCTGAATTTTGGGACTGGTTTAAAATGGATTCCAGGGCATGTGGACCAACTAACGGACTGTCCCTTTCAGCCAGAGCCTGCTCGTCGTCCTTCCACCATCGAATTTCCGCCGCCTGCCTCACCTGAAGTCAGGGCCTCTCTAGCGCTGCACAGCCTCCAAATATGACGCTGCCCAAGTCTCTGGCAGTTCCACTGAGCAGCACTCCGGTTCCTCCTCCTCCTCCTTCAGCTGCCAGTCCTCAACTGAGGCGATCTGGGCGGAGTCGATGGCCGCCCGTGTACCTTGCTGACTACGCATGCACCATCCGGGGTGGTGGTGGTGAAGGGTGTTAAGTCCTCACAGTTAGGACCGCACTGGCTGCTACTCGAGCTTGATTGGCTCTGACGCAAGCAGCCGGCGAGCGGAAAAATGGAGCCCTGTTATTGGCTCAGAGTTTGACAGCTCCAGTATAAAAGGAGCTGTCAAGCCGCCTGTTCTCTGTTCTGTTCTGTGGTGCTGAAATAAAGGTTTGCTGTTTGCTGTTCACCTCTGAGTCTGCCTCCGTTCCTGTCAGCCCTGACACACCGATTTAATACCCATCACTCCAAATATTGCCTTTTGTTCATTATAATCCCAATTTCTCCCTTTTGGAGGATTGCACCATTCCATCCAATCGTAATTTTTATTGTTTTTTTCCTTGTGTTTAATCCATCCACTCTTCATATTTGTTTGCATTTGGATTCCTGTATGCACTCTATATGACAAGTATTTTGATGTATTTCTTTTGTACTGCCCACTGTGACTATGTTTTATTAAATTTTCATTTTTGCCTTTAGTCTAGTTGTATGTTGTTGTTTTTATATTTTTATTTGTTAAATTTACTTTTGCTGCTTCTGTTATTGTTTTAATTGTTGTAAGAGTTGCACTTGTGATGTGATATGGCCATGCAAATGTGATAGATAGATAGATAGATAGATAGATAGATAGATAGATAGATAGATAGATAGATAGATAGATAGATAGATAGATAGATAGATGATAGATAGATAGATATAAAAAAATAAATCAGTAAATATTAGACTGAGCTAGAATAATCTATTCATGCAAATAAATAGAGCAGCAGTGCTCAAATTATAAATGTAAAGGCAGAAGGGAATTGTTAATGAAATCAACAAACCATATTCTGACTTCTCTCAACTAAATCACAATTTTCCACAATCATTGAATACTAAATAGATGGACACAAAAGGGAAGGAAGGTTGGCTTCTTCTGTACTTCTAAACAAGAGTGTCTGCAGCAGTGGCCACTGGTTTTAGACTTGCAGGCATAAGTGAGTCATTGAAGGCTTGTCCATTTTTACATGCATGCAATATATGCATATACTGTATGTTAACAAGAGGCAGGACTTGGATTGCCTGGTCTCACACCCACATTTTGGAACCAATGACTGTCACTGCAAATGCCCCCATCTCAGAAATTTGAGCAACAGAATGAATCATTAAAGACAATTTGAACAACCTAATTGAACATACAGTTTCAGAAAACTCTTGATTTTCTGATTTTCATTTTCTTTCGCATCTGCTTGTTTTTCTACAACTACAGCTTATACTTACAAATTTAGATACCCAAATCTAAATCTAGGGATGGTCAAGGAAAATAACCTTATTATATACCAAGCATGATACTACTGTATAGTCACACCTGAGATTTCATGACCTATGTTAATTAGTTATTGCATTTCAGAGATGTACACACTGCAAAAATGATTCAGAAGTGCTTCAGGTATCATGGGAATGCCTTTGTGATGTTCATTAAAGCAGTGTGACTTTAATAATTGATTGCTACTCGACCAGGCTTACAATTCCTTCTTGTGATAGTTAAAATTAAAATAGATAATGCGGCAACAAAATAATCAATGAAATAAAACCTTCATAGCAAGTTATATAAGCAGACTTCTTAAAACATCATTTTGGCAGACTCACATAATTCCCCAAAAGTGAGGTTGCTTTCATGAATAGCAGAGAAGCGCTACATTTGTCCTGGGTTTGAAGCATTCCTCTGAATCCTTTTTGATGCATGCACAGTTTTAATGTGCATTAATTGTTAGATATATTTTAGAAATGAATGAATGATATTTTATTGAAAGTATATTATTATTTCCTTCCCTTTCACTTGTGCTAGTACATTGCAGTATGTTATTCTGATTTCTATCTTACTGTATTTTTTAATCCTGAAAGCATAAATTGGCAGTGATGTCATATTTTGGGCTCAGTATAGCTTAATCATTGGACATGCTTTAGCATCTCCCTTTTTAAATGATCACAACACGCAATTTTTTTTAAAAAAAGCTCTTCTTAAGCATAGCTTCCTTCCACATAACGTTTGGCTTTTTACTTCATTCATTTGTTTGGTGTTCATTCCATTTCATGGCTGGTTAACTAGTACAAAGGTAGCTGACCTTACTGTTAACTTCTGCTTTTAAGGGGCATCATTTCTCTTCATTATAGTTCTCAGTAATCATTTGTCCTTATCCCCAGAGTGTTTTCTCTGTAATTGCCTTCTACTTTGATGTTCACACAATCAATAATTCTGCCTCCTACAGTTAACACAAAGTGAAGCTCTGAAGTCTTGCATTGTAATACATATAAGTTATTTTATTGTCTTCTCTCCCCCTACAACAGGCATAATGCACTACGGATAATTGACTGCTGATCGATGTCTTCAACATCCAGGGATTTTGACTGCATATCTTTAGGAGAAGAATCCTTTGGCAATGAATGTCAGGGCATGTAGTATGAGCCACCGGACAACATGCACTCCTCACAGGCCTGGGATGGTAAATGCGCAGCAGAACCCATCTATTAAACTGCATATAGAAGCTCCTTCTGCTTATTCTAATAGTAGCACCCCGGGCCCTGCTATTGGAAACCTATCGACCTGCTCACATTTAAAGACACCTCTTGGAGGAGGTGTGGCTCATCAGAGCAATGCCGTTGACTGTAATATTCACCTTCCTGCTTTAAGTCCGAAGAGACAAATGGTTACAAACGGAAAGTCTTTATTCCATGTCCCGCAGCATCCAGGGGTAACAACTCCACAGTTTTTGAAGCCAAAGGAGCAAGAATATGGAAATAAATTTACTGCAAGCACAGTAAAAGGTAGGAGTAATTTTAATAACCATGTTTCTCTTTGGTTTCTTACACATTTGATAGAATTATGATATAGAAAGATGTATGCTTCTATGCTATCAGAACTCTTCAAACATTATAAAGATGTTTTTCCGTAAGCATTATAAATATAAATATAATGCATGAGGAGAATTCTCAACACCATATATTCTACTTTCAGTAATATAAGTAAAGGTCAAAGTGATTCCAGTGGTGGGAGGAGCACTCAGGGCTGGGAGAGCGGCTCCAACAGATCCCAGGAACAACATCAGAGCGCTCTGTCCAGAAGAGTGCAGTGCTAGGAACAATTAAGAACCCTCAAACTCCCAGGCCTCTGGTAGAGGACCCGAGATTGAGGAAGACACCAGACCATCCATAAGGGTGAGAAGAGAATTTATGTTTATTAGAGGGGCAATTATTTGTGGCCAAGAGTTGCACTTTTTATTATTACTATTTAGTTACTTACAGCGACCACCTGTGTAACTAGCAAATTCATAATGTCAACAGAGTGATTTGAGTTAATATTTTGGCTCCATTTGACAGATACTTGAGAGATGTGCTGACTCATATTTGAGGGAATTTAGGAATTCTTTAAGCTCTTCCAAGGCAAAAATGATAATTATTGGGGGAAATCAGGAGTTTTTCTAGGATAAAATAGATGCCTCAAGCTTCTGCAAAATGACTTTGAAGTTCAGGCCAAATGTCAGTTGGATTGGCTATCTGGGTCTTGGATCTACCACTATATTAATATTAATTCACCTTCATTAGTTTTGTACAGGTTTTATTACTCACTTTGATGTATCCTTGGTTTAAAGTAACATTTTTTTGATTCATAGTTCACAGAATTAGAAGGAACCATCAGTGAGTTCAACCCCCTACTCAGTGCAGGTTCTTATGGGTCTAGTTTGTTAACTTTATCTTGCACAAGTGTCTTGGACAGAATAGAAAAGGAAACTATTTTCAGCCTTGATTACTAAAAAGTAGCTTTCTTACTTTATTCTTTTTTGGATTTTTGTAAAAGGCTAATATACATGTGTTAAACTCACATGACAAAAGTGTTTTATCTATTCAGTGCTAGGATGGGTCTAAAACAGCTTGGTGTGGCCAGCTCAGCGTGGCCAGCTTAGCGCCATCAACACGTCGCCTCTACCAACTCACCGCTGCCAAGTCACCACAGGAGAATGCCACACAGCCAACACACTGCGGGAACAATTCTTGAGCAGCCAGAGGGAGAGCTGGGTGGGTGAGCAAGCAAGCAGGTGGGCAGAGTGGAGACCGGCAGCAGTGGCCGCATCCCATTTTCATATCCGCTGCTACTGTCATCCTTAGACTCTTTAGCACAGAGCTTTCAAACGGCAGCAGTGGCATCGGTGTGTGTGAAAATGGGATGCCCCAGGGCTTCCTGCCCTGCCCACTGCCGATGCTGCCACCATCCCCAGCCTCTTTGGCCCAGAGCTTGGCGGCAGTGATGGCGGTGGCAGGGGATGTGAAAATGGGAAGTCCCTGGCTGCTGCCGCTGCTCTATGCTCAACCCACCCACTTGTTTGTCCGCCTGCCTTGCTGTCCCTCTAGCTGCCTGTGGCAAGTTTTCCCTGCAGTGAGTTGGCAGCATGGAGTTGTCCTGTGACAACTCGGCGATGGTGAGTTGGCAGAAGCGACTTGGCAGTGCTGAGCAGGCGGCAGTGACCTGGCTGTGTCAAGATGGCCACACGAATTGTCCCATTCTGGTTAGAATTGTTAGTTTCTATGCTTGCTTTAATGTCACTTCAATGTTAGTTTCTACACTTGCTTATATCTAATAATACATTAAAATATCCCTTAGCCATATATTAGCTTCTCGTATCTGTGTTTTTGCGACCCATTTCAGGGGTGAAATCCAGCAGATTCTGGCAGGTTCTGGAGAACCGGTAGCGGAAATTTTGAGTAGTTCAGAGAACCAGTAGCGGAAATTTTGAGTAGTTCGGAGAACCAGCAAATACCACCTCTGGCTGGCCCCAGAATGGGGTGGGAATGGAGATTTTGCAATATCCTTCCCCTAGGAGTAGGGAGGGAATGGAGATTTTGCAGTATCCTTCCCCTGCCACGCCCCAAGCCACGCCCATCAAGCCATACCACACCCACAGAACCGGTAGTAAAAACATTTGGATTTCACCACTGACCCATTTAGCATCTGAGTATAAACATCTCAATAAGCCTACAACATACTATTGCAATAGATTTCTAGTCAACAAAAATGTATCATGAACAGTTCTAAATATATTTTAGTTTGCACGTTCACTTAATATATTTCTATCAAAGTTTCATTTCTTATAGAAGCTGTAGGATTGAGTGGTTGATAAAATGGGCATGAAATTAATTTTAAGTGAGAATGACCTTTCTAATCCTGGTTCATTAATTCGCTTTCAGTTTTGAAGAAGTTGAAAATACTAACAATTTTATATATCACATAGACATTTATCCCTGACTGATCACAATTATGTGTTCATGTTCTATTTAACTGATTCTTATGAACCTAATCAAAGAGTTGGGGGGGGAATGAAGTGACCCTCATGTAAGCCTTCTTGAGTTCTTAGAGGAAAAGGAGAATAGAAATCTAACAAATTGAATAACAAATGACTAAATTAAAATGGTTGAGAAGGATTGTTGTAAGACTAAAATACTGCCTGCATAATGTTGCAAATCAAAGATCATTATTCCTGGCCTCAGTATAGGGAAGTACCGGTAGCAGAAGGTTGAGTGAAATGGAGAATATATCCTGTTTCTAAAATGTAGAATTGTTTTCTTTATAGATAGATATTTTCCTCTGTTGATTAAAATTGCTGCCTATTAAAAATATCAAAACTGCATAGCTAGAACATACTTAGTCCAAGTGGCAATTATTTTCTGACATACTCGCAGCTCATGTGACCATTTGCAATTAACCACAGCACAAATATATTTTTGAAATATACCGTATTTTTCGGAGTTTAAGACGCACCGGAGTATAAGACGCACCTAGATTTTAGAGGAGGAAAACAAGGAAAAAAGTATTCTGAACCAAATGGTGTAGTAATATATTATTTAATAAAATACCAGTGTAGCAGAATACTTTTTACAACCATGTATACCTTTTACAACTATGTACACTTTTTACAACCATGTACACTTTTTATAAACTTCAAACTTGACAGCTTTAAGACTAGTGGACTTCAACTCCCAGAATTCCTCCTCCAGTCATACTAGCTCAGGAATGGGAGTTGAAGTCCACAAGTCTTAAACTTGCCAAGTTTGAAGACCCTTGAACCCCTAACCCCTAACCCAGGAGTCTTCAAACTTGACAGCTTTAAGACTAGTGGACTTCAACTCCCAGAATTCCTCCTCCAGTCATGCTAGATGGGGTAATTAGAAGGTAAAAACACCCCAGTTTTTGCAAAAAAGGCCCATTTTTCGCTCATTTTTTTGCAAAAACTGCATGCAGAGGGTTTGGGAAGCCTGCAGAGCACTCCTAGGGGGTGGGGGAAGGCAAAAATGCCCCCAATTTTTGCAAAAAATGGCCCATTTTTCGCAAAAATTGCATGTGGGGGTGGGGCTTTGGGAGGCAAAAAAAATTGCTGTATTCGGTGTATAAGACGCACCGACATTTCCACCCTCTTTTGGGGGGCAAAAAGGTGCATCTTATATTCCGGAAAATACGGTATTTGTTTTCCCTGTTGTATTCCCATAATGATGCTTTTGTCTTGTCCCAACATATGCGGCATACATAATATATATTATTCCAGATTTTTTCTTCCTGCTAGGATAGAGATTGGAGAACTGACTAGCATAGTAATCACCTATTCTGAAAGCATTCTTCTCTTCTCCCACCTACGTAATCTTTGTAAAATTTATGTATCCATTTGGTATTCATAGATACTGTACCTTTAATGCAGATCAAGAATATACCGGACAACATTATTTCTTCTTCTTCTTCTTCTTCTTCTTCTTCTTCTTCTTCTTCTTCTTCTTCTTCTTCTTCTTCTTCTTCTTCTTCTTCTTCTTCTTCTTCTTCTTCTTCTTCTTCTTCTTCTTCTTCTTCTCCTTCTCCTTCTCCTTCTCCTTCTCCTTCTCCTTCTCCTTCTCCTTCTCCTTCTCCTTCTCCTTCTCCTTCTCCTTCTTCTTCTTCTTCTTCTTCCTCCTCCACCTCCACCTCCTCCTCCCCCCTCCTCCTCCTCTTCCTCTTCCTCCTCCTCCTCCTCCTCCTCCTCCTCCTCCTCCTTTATGGCAAAAGGGGAGGTTTTAAAAAACTTGGTAGAAGTGAATTAAGGGCCTTTTAGATAAAAAAAAACTCCTGTTCATTCTATAGCAATAGCACTTAGACTTAAATACCACTATACAGTGCTCTACAGCATATTGCCCCCAACAATTTGGGTCCTCATTTTACCCACCTCGGAAGGATGGAAGGCTGAGTCAACCTTGAGCCTGGTGAGATTTGAACTGCCGAATTGCAGTCAGCCGGCAGTCAGCAGAATTAGCCTGCAGTACTGCACTTTAACCACTGAGCCTCCATGACTCACCACGGCTGTAAGAATATATACGAAATAAACAAAGATTTTTGTTGTCCAAGACAAGGCAACTTATTTTGGGGACAATTCAGTCATGTACAGTAATTGTGTTTGCAGATGTACTTATTTTGGGCTTCCTATGTGTGTTTTTGATTTGAGAATTATAGTCTTGACTACAATCCTAGTAGTAATTTGTTGTAATCTATTATTGGTGGAAATTTAAACAGATAATGAGAATTTTTCTTCTTCTTCACACTTCAGTTAAGACGGACAAGCCTGAACAGGAACAATTGTATAGCTTTGGTTAATATTATATTACCCATTGCATGTTAAATCCTGATTGTGCAATGATTACATATGATGAACTATATGTTTCACCAAACCCAAGGTGTGCATATACATTCATATTTTTCAGTGCAATTAAAATAACATGGGATATTCAAACAAGATTTTTGCATTTTTTTCTTGATTAATATTGAACAACGTTATTAAATGCATGGATCCCAATATTATTACAAGTCCTAATCTTATACTAGCAACTGATGCATTGTTGTTCAAATAATATCATTGTTTCTGTAATCCTTATAATCTAAGCTAAGAATGGGAAACCATTTTTTCTGGGCACCAGTACTCATTTCCATAAAAGAGCCAAACAAAACCAGCTTAGGTCTGAAAAAGGAATCTTATATACTTTATAGTAAAGGTCAGCAATTCATTGTCTTCTAGTTGCATATGCCCAATACCGGTACTTCATCTGCGGTTGCAGTACCTCTAAACCCCCCTCTTGCTTGACAGACAGGCCAAATCTTTTGGACTGTTGTTGCTTTATCATGATTTTCTCTTTCTATGTGAAATGGTCCTCAAAGTCTAAAAAAAAATTAAAATGTACAGAATGGAAACAGTTGATATTACTCTCTCTAGTGATGTCACCCTATTTATTACCTACACACAATCTATTTTACTCCAAAGCAAATCCAAAAGCGAAAAAATGACGCTCAGGCAAAAAAGATTGCCTACTTTGTTCTGAAGTTACAGAGCTTTAGTTTTATTTTCATGTAGACCCTGTCTTTCCATAAATCCCGTCTTTCTTCTCATTAATGCTTTAAAGATCATGTTCTAAAATTTGTAATAATTACAGCATCCCTTGGTAAGAGGTTTCTTTCAGCTAGGAATATGAATCGTATGTAGAATCACTTCACTGCTGGTGTTGCTTTAGACTTTTGATATTTGTTGTGAGCAAATGGATGGTGAAATGAGTAGAGATATGGAGAACTTTCCAGAGCAGTTCCCTCACTACCACCTTGAGACCCTTGAGGGATGTTATCCCAGAATTTGTTCCTGGGAATAGCACTCTCCCTAGCAAAATATTCTTTTGCACTCTTCTTGGCATGCTGATTGTTTCCTTTTTCCACACTGATCCCTAATTTATAAACCTGTTGCTTGTTTGATCAACATTCTGCTTGCTCAAAGCTTGAGTGTCAAACTACTTTTATCTTTTTAATTATATCCTCCCAGCACCTTTTGTGTCAATTACATACACTAAACCATCGTTTCTAATTTATTTTTAGTCTGTTAGAAAAAGCCTGCAGTGCAACCAAATTAATTGTACGGTAATTAATATTACTTATGTCAGGCAGAAACAACCAGACCCACACTTGGAGAGTTCAATTGGCTGTTTTATTGCTAAAGCCATAGGATTCTTCTCAGACTGATGGTTTGTACCTGGGTGACAGTAGATAAGGCTCAATGGCATTCAAAGGAGGGGGCGGTTGGACTTTGCCCTCTTGTGCCCATGTAGGGAATCCAGACTAATTCCCCATTTAACTCCTCCCTCTGACTTGGCCAGTCTTTCTCCTACATCTTATACGTTAACATCAATAAAAATTGACCTGTAATTTCCATTAACTTCCCTGAAATGCCCATGTTTTAGTCAAGTTTCAACTTCTTATCAAGGAAGTACACAAATTCATCAGATGTATGAAAGGCTATCATGGAGTGCTTGAGGAGGATTGAATCTTTCCTCCCCATCTGCATTCTTTAGGAATTCCATAGTATTGTGTTGATAGTTGGCAGCAGTAGAAGCTTTGTTAGCAGAGGAGATTTTTGATGAAGACTTCAATTTTTACATTAATTTTTGCCTTGCCAGTTCTGTTGCTTAAAAATAGTATATGTATTAGATTTACAAATCAAATAAATATATTTTCCATTATTTCTTAACATTTTCTCCTGGGTGTCAACAACTGTGAGAATCTGACTTGAGGTTTTTATGTAGTCTTATTGTGTTAGAAATAGTGTTCCATGGTTTGGCTGCGGTAGATGGTAAGATGGTAATTTAGTCATAAATTCCTGGCAAGCTAGAAAAACACGCAGTGTGACAGTTTCTTAGAGCAGATTTTTCTATTCATTGTGAAAGTACTTAATGTAATGCTATTGTTCTATGAACTTGAAGTTCTAGTACTCAGAACTAATTTAGTATTGGGTTTGGAGGCCATTCTTTTGACAATTATCCCAAATTCTTTTGAATAGAAGGCTAAAGGCATAACACCAGGTTGTATGGTGTAAGTCAACCTGACCACATGTAACATTTTCACAGCATTATATTGGGGTAGGCTTTTGTAACCCAATCTGCAACCAGTTTACTTGCAGTCAAATGGACCAGTCAGGTTCAAATACAAGAGACCAATCAAGCCCTATTCATTTGTCTATGAGCTTCCAAGAGGTACACCACAAAGCAGCAAAAGATGACAGCCCCAGGCCCGGATGAAATGTGACATCAACAGACTATGGCCTTCAGTCTGAAAGCTCATTATTGCTTTATTTTTACAGCAGTTTCAAAATCGCAAGAAGACTTTGCTGGAGGGATATTCTTCACATAATTTACATGGTAATCCTCATGTAAACAGCATCTGCCACCAACTGGAAAATATTTTTGTAGATTCACATAAAGTAAATACATTTAAATTGGCCTCAACTAAGATATTGATAGGTGAACCAAACAGCTAAAGTTCTAATTTTTCCACCCTTAATTTAACCCAAAATGCGTTGAATGGGTAAAATCTGTACCACATTCTTTTATTAATTGTATATGTTAATCTTGTTACCCCAAAAGAAGCTTAGGAAATATTTTGGGTTCCTTTTTCTAAGTTTGGTACAAAACTATTTTCAGAGAAAAATATAACAGTCTCGATAGATTGTTTCATGTGAGCAGAGGTGTAACAGATTCACTATTACATAGAATTGTTATTTTAGAAAATGGGGTATGATATATAGCACAACCACATTTGCTCCTGATCAAGTGTTTACTATGAGAAAGTTCTCATCTTCATTACCTAATTTTCATGTTATCGCTTAGAGTGACTCAAAGCTTATGTGCATGGTCCAAAACTTCAAAAGCATTTTCAGATCAGACCAAAGGCATTTATTCTTTTTCTTTCTTTCTTTCTTTCTTTCTTTCTTTCTTTCTTTCTTTCTTTCTTTCTTTCTTTCTTTCTTTCTTTCTTTCTTTCTTCCTTCCTTCCTTCCTTCCTTCCTTCCTTCCTTCCTTCCTTCCTTCCTTCCTTCCTTCCTTCCTTCCTTCCCTGCCCCGTCCCAATGCGATCTGTAATTTGAAAAAATTCTTCCAGTTCTGAACCAGGGGTATTCAGCATGTAAGTCAAGGCAATTGTTATAACCGTTGTGCTAATAAAGTAGACCTATTACTATATAACAAAATCTACTGAGGATATGCTACTCAGGAAAAGCAAAGAAAATGCAAAGTGTATTTAAAACTGATTGTTGTGTTGATTTAAAACTGTACATATAAAATTAGTGCAGCTGTATAGGTATGCATACACATATGCAGTGTGTCCCAGAAGGAGAGCAATTGGCATTTGCATTCCTGGAAAACAAAGATGGAAGAGCACAGCTGCTGGGGAATTACCCAATGGGAGGATTTAGTAGTCTGCAGTCTGGATTGAGTACCTTGAAGCTGTTGCCAAAGAGTCTTAGTCTGGGCAGGATTTTCTTTAAATGGCTTATAGTCAAGCCACCATGAGCACAGGAAAGGAGCAGTTTATGGGTGCTGTGTGGGTATGACCTCAGTTGCCCTTATATTTGCACACATTAGAAGGGCTGGTCTATTCTATTCTAAACTTGCCACAGAAGAAGAATCAAACAATATCCTACAAAGATCTTCTATTTGTGCAGAATTTGTATAATCTCCACAAGAGAGCTATGAAAACTGGTGAATAAATTGCCAATTGGAACATTGTGTCATGTAGAAATTCTTGTATAAACACATACAGGATAACACGGATAGCCGTTTCATTTCTATTTCATTTTTAAATTGAAAAAAAAAACCTCAATTTTCTTATCAGCCTGTTTCTTTTTCACTTTGATTATTCATAAGGGACATATTAAATTGCAGTTGTTATCATTTCAACAGTTGAGTTTATGAAAAGGAAATAAAATAGAGGGAAGTGTAGCTAGAATTCATACTCCCATTTTTGTGAGGTCCATTAAAAACCTATCTTCATCTTTCTAAATCTGCTCATAATTTCCTGTGTATGTGTGTGTGTGTGTGTGTGTGTGTGTGTGTGTGTGTGTGTGTATTTCTTCAATGTGGAATACAACTACACACACATGCACGTACGTTTGTATGTTGGGTTAGTGTCTGACCACAGAATCCTTTTTTTTTTGTAACTGTCAAGAAAACCTTTAATTTGAATAACAGTGGCATAACTTGTGAGCAAAAATGTTAATCAGTAAGCAGCTTGAGGCACACTTGAAATCTTTTTTTACTTATTATTTTACTCTTTAGGACCATTGTTTTTTCATCAGTCACTTGGCTTGTTCTGAAAAAGAAGTTCATCAGTATGCTATGGGACTTTGCACCGAAAGCTGGATTCCATCTTCATTTGTTTTTGTTCTCATTTGCTGCTTTTAATCAGTTTCCAGTAACTCAGTAGGCCTGACTATTGACGATATTTAGCACTAAAGTGATTAAATGATAAATGCATAAGTTTGTATTCAACACACAGGGCTACTTCTTTTCAGAATCACGCATTCCAGCAGCTTTGTAATGGTTAAACAAAACTTAGAAACAAAGCATCATTGAAATCACAAGGGGATCACAAATGGAGACTTAACAGCAATTGGCCCAGGGAGTCACTTGAAGCCAATAGAAATAGATTTGGATGAATTCCTCCAGTATGTGTGCCTCTTGCCAAAAGAACAGAATTTAGTACATAATAGTTTAGTAGTCTAAATTCCTGTATTGTGTGTGTGTTTCAAACTTTATGAAACCACAGGCAGAAGAGTGTGCTTTGCATTTATTTCCTTTAATTTATTTTAAAAGTGAAGCATTTATGCTATTGTTGTAGGATGTTCTTTGACGTAAGTTTTTTTTAGAGAACTTTTCCTTTTTTTATATAAAGATCATATTGATTATATTACACATGTAACCACTGAGGCATTGCCAGTGTAAATCTTGCAGAAGACATTGAACGTTTCATATATATCAGAAAAAACAGCTTTTAAATATCAACTATGAACTCTTGCTTTTTTCACACATGCATGAAGTCTAGACAGGTACAAAAACTATTAAGTGGTTCATACCCCTGAAAGAATAACAATCCTAGTTATTTTTGTTTTACAGTATTATGAAACAAAACACATAAGTTTTTAAAAGCCTACAAAAATAAAAACAGCCTAGATTGATTTGTAGTTAACTGAAATCTTTTCTAGTGTTTCTCCATAGTTCTAGTTCATGGTGAGGTACAACATTCAATTTATCCTTTTACATTTCCATCTGCTTCTCGATTTTTCAAAGCCTACAATTTTAGAATGTACAAATCTTGTAGAAATAGATGTATTCAATGGCTGTCAGTTTTTAATCACTTCTATGGCTTTAGAAATATTGAGAACAGCACAAGGACTTTCAAAATAATAAAAAGGGAAGATATTCTTTAAACCTACCAAGGCGATGGAGAGGAGCTACATTCCTACTCTGCAATCCAAATGGAATTTACATACTTAAAAATTTGGGGTGCTCCATGGCTGAAATACTTCACCTGAAGAACAGGATTGTTGTTTCCTGTTCTATTTAATTCAATAGAACTTCTGCATGAATGAAAATGTATGACATTTGAAAGCAGGCAATGGTTATTATAGTTCCTTACAAATATAATTGTGATGATAGTAGATTGTACAACTTTCAGTGTGATGGTTCTTAGGTATTTTAAAAAATAATTGAGATTTTATTGTGCATTCCCAAACACTGAATTATTTAATTATTTATTACATTTCCACTATATTGCTAAAAAAAGAAACTTGATTTCCCTGTCTGAAAATGATGTTATATATTTTAATCTATCTAAAAACAAATCAGAGATTTCCTTTAGTGAATTTTTTAGCTTACTTTTATCTTATTCCTTTTTATGTGATCATATGATTGAATATTTTTCTAACAATAATTCTGACTTCTGATCAATGGGCGTGATCAAGGTTTGGTAATATTGTAAAAATTAAAATGTTCAAAATAACTGTCTTCTGTTGTATTTTAAAGTACTTAAAAACAAGATTCTCAGTGTTTATTTATTTTTCCATTTTAAGCAATATTCCAACAACTTTACAATACGGTACTCTGCTAAAGAGTAGCCTGCTTCACAAATAGTTTCAAATTTGGGTATTCCCTTAACGATCTTTAAAATGTTATCTGAGGGAATCTTATTTCAGTCCATTCTTTTAATTATTAGTTATTAAGCAAAGGAAAGTATATATTAGGTTCTGCATTTTAATGAGTGAAATGATTACTTCTCCAGTGTAGTTGCGGGATAGGCCAGGAATTATTTATTTATTTATTTATTTATTTTATTAGTGACATTTATATACCGCCTCACAGTGCAAGCACTCTCTAAGCGGTTTACACCAGTAAGCAATGTATATTTATATATTGCCCCCAACAATCTGGGTCCTCATTTTACCTACCTCGGAAGGATGGAAGGCTGAGTCAACCCTGAGCCGGTGAGATTTGAACCGCTGACCTGCGGATCACAGTCAGCTAAAGTGGCCTGCAGTACCCCACTCTAACCGCTGCGCCACCTCGGCTCGTATAAGGAATGGGTGTTGACCTCATCCTTCTGCCTAGAGACTGAGTCATCAACGTTGTAGCCATGCCCGTTGCCTCTCCCTCAGGCTCCAGTTTTCGACTCAGTCCAGCCTGAGAGAGATGCTTCGGTTTTGGCTGTTAGTCTTTAGCAGAATTTGTCAGACCTTACTAATCTTCTGGCTTCCTTGGACTTTAAAGTTATCTGTGCGATCTTCACAACGACTCAAGGTTTGACTTTGGCGCCATTGCGCTTGCCAACTTTGCGGCAGTTTGACAGGTCGCGCTGGCCAATCCAGCTTAGCTGGCAAAGCCGCTGACATTTTAGGCGCTGGGATATTCACACTTCAATTGTTCTACCCTCGACTCTCCTGAGCGGTGTTCAGCGCTGTTCCTTGCCTTGTTAAAAACCTACCTAGTGCTTCGGAGCTGGCTTCCCTGGGTCCGCCCCAGCATTGCTGCCCGTAAACAGCGATTCTCGGCTGAGATTGCTTGTGAGTGTGCTGGCTAGACTGTGGTCTCCCGGCACAGCTGCCACTGCACTCCCCTGCCACTGGGATGTACTTAAGGGGCTCTGGGTCACTGCTCTAGCCACGTGGTGCACTACCCTTTATCAGAAAGTGCTCAAGTTCGTTTCGTGCCTGCCTTGCCGTTAGGCTCTTTCTGAGGCAGATTGGCTCCTCTTTCCTGCAAATTGGCTCCTTCGTTGTCATCCCTTAAATAGACTAGGTGAGTGGCCAATTAGCCCCAAGCCTTACTCCCGAAGAGACCTCCTGCTGAGGAACCATTCCTGCCTTTTGGCAGCTCTACATTAGATGTGAGGAGGGCTCTCCGGATCTACATCAAGCGGACAGCTCCCACCCAACAGTTGGAGGGCCTATTTGTGTTTTTTCAACAGGCAATCAGTGGGCACCAAAGTGACCTCCCCCACGATAGGCCGTTGGATCTGGGCTTGCATCACAAAGGCGTATGAGGTGCAGTCACTTCCTTTGTCAAGACGAGTTATGGCACACTCTACAAGGAGCGCTGCCACCACAGCTGCCTTGTCGACACAGGCATCCATTGAGGACATATGCAGGGCGGCTACCTAGGCCTCTCCTTCGCCTTTCATTAGACACTATAAAGTGGATGTGTTCACCTCGGCAGAAGCATCCTTTGGAATGAGAGTGCTTCAACAGGTGCATCTAGCATTGGACACTCCAGACCCAACGGCTACCCACCCCTAGGACAGCCAGGCTTTGGTATGTCCCATTCCTGGCCTATCCCGCAACTACACTGGAGAAGGGGCGTTGGTCCTACCTGAACGCCTTTTTTCAGTGGAGGTTGCGGGATAGGCCAGTCCCTCCCAAAATGACCATAGGATCTGGAGCCGGGGTGGGGGGAAACTAATGTCTGGAATAGCGTTTTGTTGCAGCTACGCCATCGTTGAAAATGAGCCTGAGGGATAGGCAATGGGGCGTGGCTACAACTTTGATGACTCAGTCTCTAGGCAGAAGGACGAGGTCAACACCCATTCCTGACCTATCCCGTAACTTCCACTGAGAAAAGGTGTTCAGGTAGGACCAACGCCCCTTCTATTTGTAGAAGGGATTGCAATCCAATTAGGCTTCTGTGAACTAAATACTAGAAGGGATCTTGGCAGTTTTCCTCTGAATCTCCTGCACCATTTTCTGTGCTGCTTTTGAATCCTCCCTGCAAACTTTCTTCTAGAGAAGTTTATAAACAAGCAAAACATTCTTCAGAAGAATAGAAATCAACCAACACAATCCTCAATTCTGTGTCACAGGTAGCTTTTCCCCCCATGTTGTTTCCTTTCAACTGTTATGAGAAATTGTAAAGGAGCAATACCAACATCAGAGAGTTAGTTTCCTACATTGGTTGAGGCAGCAGAATAGAAATCAGGAGATTGTGAGTTCTAGTCTTGCCTTAGTCACAAAGCTAGCTGGGTGACTTGGGGCCAGTCACTTTATCAACCTGGGAAGGGGGCAATGGCAAATCACTTCTGAAAAATCTTGCCAAGAAAACTGCAGGGATCTACCAGGTAGTTGCTAGAAATCACACTGACTTGAACGAACATAAGCAACTCTGTGTCTTTTAAAAAATAAATCACAGGCTTGGGGGATTTACCAGAAATTTACATTGCACACTTTTACAGTCCCAACAGGTTGCTACTATTTATTTTCCTGTTGCTATTCATTTATTTGCCATCAATTACACAAGTGTCCAAAAAGCTCACCTTTTAAAAATACTGGATCAAGCATTTACTGCTAGAAGTCCTATTTGGAAAGTTGTGTAGCAAATTGGACAGACTAATTTTAATTTTTCCTATTAGTGAACTAATTCCACTGTTAATAAATTAATTGTATAATATGATAGGGATATGTGAAGAACTAACGTTTCTTAGTTTCTTAAGATAAGTGAGGTTTTCCCACCTTTCCCCCTTCTCTTTCTTTTACCATATAAATATTAATTGTATTTTAAAAAATAAACTTGTAGGCTCTGAGAAAAAGTATATATCAGATCAGGACTGTTGCATAGGAGAAGGGAAATTAGCTCACTGGAGACTTGAGCCAGACCTGCTGGTTGCATTGAGACAGGAGGAGTTCTGGATTGTTTTCTAGATAATTTTCACCCTAACGTATATAGTAGATATAGGTAGTCTAAATAAGACCTAGATTGCAGCAGGGGAAAATGGCTAAGACCTCTCTTCACATACATGATGTTGATTTGGATCAGGGGGGAATGCCTGTAAATTCACTTTTAAAAAGCCATTCGTGCGGTTGCTAATTGTGTGAATAGCAACTCTTTGAGTATGGCCCTCAGTCAACAGCATCTTCTTTGAGAAAAATAAAAGCTGTGGTTAAGATGTCATTCACATAAATAAGTTCTGGCAAGGATGAATGCTGAGGCCGGGAACTGAAGTAGTCTTTATAGTGTCCATGGCATTCAAAATAGTTTTAATCCTTCTTCTTATTTTCACTGGCTTTGTCAATCGCAGATTGGTCTACTTCAACAAGAAGAAATGAATTCCTCCTGCTGTTGCAGCAGATTGTAAGGACAACAGTCCTGGAAAATTTCAATTAATTAAAATGCTTTGAATGGTGACATAATAGCGTTCAAAGAAAATAGTGACTAAGTGTATATATGAACAGTGCAGTTTAAAGAACTATTTGGAGTTACTTGCGTGATTTTACTGTAATTTGTTTCTCTAAAGTGTAATGGGCCAACTTTGGAAAGATAATTGTGAACTCTTGTTTTATTATATCATTGAAGAAATGCAGGCTTTCCCTGAGGCTCACAAAATAAATTAAAAGGGAGAGACATTTCATTTTTAAAATGATTTTGACTCTGGTAGAGTATAGCTAAATGTTAGCTTTTCTAATATTAATTGCAAAGAAAATTAAATAATAAAGTATTTAAGTACCAACAATATCTTGCAATAAATAATAGGATTTGTATATGTATTTGGGATGTATTTTATCTTATCTAAATCACAGTATTCTCAACTATATTTGAATAGGATAAAATTGCATTGGTCCTAAATGTCTCTCTATTAATGCATAAGTAATATTTCTTTATCTCCCCTGCTTTATAGTAATATGCATGCATTGGTTTGGGTGAGAAAGGAAACCCCAAGTTGTTTTCTATAATGGTGCCCACAATAAATTTTGACATGCATTATAATTTTGACAGACACTATATATTCAGCCATAAGTGAATTGATTGTTGTAGGCCTTCTGTCTTTGTGTGTATAGCATTTGCAATAGCACTTAGACTTACTGCATTTTTCGGAGTATAAGACGCTCCGGAGTATAAGATGCATATTAGTTTTGGGGGAGGAAAATAAGAACAAAAAAATCTGCCTCTGGTTACCAGCATCCATCGGTATTCATCTGGCTAGCGTCCTTGCAGCAATCAGTCTGGTCAGTTTCAGCACGTTATCGCAGCCTGATTCAGCATGTGCAGCTGATTGGCAGTTGGATCGGCCTCCCGGAATACTGCCAATCAGCTGTTCCAGGCTGCGGGGATCGCCACAGCCCATCGCCACCTCCGCTCCGCGCGTCACGTTTTTAGCCTCTGCACGCTTTGTTTTAGACTCGTTCCAGGCTGCTGGGATTGCCACAGCACATTGTCACCGATCACTGCCTCCGCGCATCACGTTTTTGGCCTCTGCCCGTCATGTTTTTGGCCCGTGTAGGGAATCCAGACCTCTGCCACCGATCCCCGCAGTCTGGAACGGGTCTAAACGGGGTGTGTGGGTCTCCTCCAGAGTGGGTCTCCTCCAGGTCCCGTCAGCCAAACAGTGCCGACGGCGGGGCCTAAGGGGAGGGCCTTCTCTGTAGGGGCCCCTGCTCTCTGGAACCAATTTCCCCCAGAGATCCGAATCATCCCCACCCTGCTGGCCTTCCGAAAAGCCATTAAGACATGGCTCTTCCTGCAGGCGGGGTGATTTTGAGACGACCTTGCATCTGACATCTCCCCCATGTATGTATGATGTTATATGTTTTTTTTAATTGTTTTTAATTGTTTTTAATGATTTGTTTGATGTTCCCTAAAATGTTTTGTACACCGCCCTGAGTCCTAAGGGAGTAGGGCGGCATAGGAGAACCTCAAATAAATAAATAAATAAATGTGTGGAGGCCAAAAATGCAACGAGTGGAGGCCAAAAACTGCTGAAGCGTGGGGGCCAACAGGTGGGTGGGGCTTCGGCAACATTCGCTATATAAGATGCACAGACATTTCCACCCGCTTTTAGGGGGGAAGTGGGTCTTTTACTCCGAAAAATACGGTATATACCGCTTCATAGTGCTTTATAGCACTCTTTAAGCAGTTTAGAGTCAGCATATTGCCCCCAACAATCTGGCTCCTCCTTTTACTGACCTTGCAAGGATAGAAGGCTGAATCAACCTTCAGCTGGTCAGGATTGAACTCCTGGCAGTGGGCAGAGTCAGCCTGCAATACTGCATTTTAACCACTGCATCACCAACATCTCTATTGTTGCATGTTGTTTTAGTGTTGGTGTTTATTCTGTTTGATTTTCTTGTTTTGTTATATATTTCCAAGTATCTCATGATTGCGCAGTTTATAATATTGAAAATAATTCAACAAATCAACAAGGTGCACAATTACAAAATTATTGTATATGAGTCCTTTAACACAAGAGACAGATTTTTATTACCTACCTGCAGGCAAGTAAATTTATCAGAATGAAAGTTAAGGATCTGGAGTGTTGAGCTGTCTTTTCTTGATAAAGATAGTAATTTTACAGAACAATTATTTTCTCTTTGTTTTGTTCCCCAAGTTATAAAATTCTTTTTTATACCAGAACAAAGTTCACATAATGTTTTTGTCTACAGCAAAAACTGTATAGAAATTCTGTCTTCAATTGTTTCCAATATACTTAACTGATATGTATATATCTGTTAACAAACATTTCATTTGAAGAAACAGTTGTGTATTTTTCTGAAAAGATAATGAGATAAAACGTATTGATATTTAATGAAGCATAAAGCTTTCAAATGCACCATGAAAGCAATAGCTAAACTAATTAATGGAACTTTTAAGTCTTTCAGAATAAATACACTGTGTGGGCTGTATATTTATTATTTCTGCCTGATTAAATTGACATCCAGGATAAAATTCTCATGTAGGCTTTTCAAAAAGATAGTATTAAATTGTTTCCTTTTCCCTTTAATATGGAATAGAAAAGTAAAACGTAGTTATAATTCCAGCAGGATAACATATTTAACTCAAGCACATCAGGGTTTAATTTAGGATCCTTCCATAATGTATTGTGATTTAGGAAGCAAACCATGACAGGGATTTTCATGTTACTTCAAGTTATTTGCATTTCTATTTACATGGGGCATGGGGCTGGTTTCAACAGTTCTTTTGATGTTACAATTTGCAGCTTCCCTCTTTGTATGATCTATGTTTTATGCCCGATTTTATTTTGCTTGTGAATGTTTACTTTGCAGTGATGATGTTGTATTTGACTGAAGTAGTTCAGATGGACTTTTTTTTATTGCTCAGTGAAGAGTGTCAGAGATGATGATAGATCACATGTTGTTGATAACAGATGACAGGATAGATTCTCTGCCAAGAAGTTTATTTTCAGTGCCTGGAATCCCTACTTAAAGTTTTGTGTAATAATTGCACCACTTCACATATGTCAATTGATGGAATGAAGTGCTAGGAATAACAATTCGCATAACAAAATAACATTCTCTGCTTATTATTCTGACTAAGTAAAACAGTTATTTAGCCTATCATTAGCACCACCACCTCCATCATCATCATCATCATCTAATCTGGACCTGTTAAAAAGGGCCCATGGCTTTGAATTAGGATGTTGGAGCTAAGGTTAGTAATCCAGGAAACTCACTGAATTACTATAGATCAGCCATGTCTATTAGCCAAACAGTATTTGATTCAGTGCTGTAGAAGCAAAATAGTGTGGAAGAGCATAAATATTGTTGTGAGCTCATTAGAGATACACCAACCATTTTTGCAATAAATAAAACAAAATAAAAATTTCAACATTAGATAATCTCAATATGCTAAATAAGATCTTTCTATCCTTGTGCTGCTGATACAGGAGTAAAATCTGCAGTATACACAATAATAGATGTCGTTCTGTAGAATAGCTAGTTCAAAGCAACAAGCTACATACAATGAATATCTTATGATCAAAACTGTGATTTAAACTACACTGAAAACTCGTGCAACTCTTAACAATTGTTTTCTTAACAATAACAAAATATTCCAGCATTATTAAGGGCTAAAACTATTTTTTACAAAAAGAAAATGCATAGTAGAAGCAAAATACCACATGTAACGTTAAATTAGGCAATTGTGTTAACTACAAAAACACATCTTATTATAAATTACTGACTAGATTTGAACCCATTGTTATGATATTAGATTATACTAATAAATTGGAGTCTTGTGGCAAGGAGAGAGGAAGATTATTTACAACTGTCCTTGGCTGTAACAGCAATAATTTTTGCAATATGAAAACATAATTGTGACATACCAAGATGCTGGCACTAATAACCACTTCATGTTAGCATTATAAGATTAATGACAAAACTTAGGAATTTAATGTGATATGTAAAGAATGCATTCCTTATCTTGAGAAGAGCAGAGATGTGCCATGTAAATGAGGAATATTGCTAGGGAGGAAATGTGGGAGGTAAAATGCTGTAACTGGCCAACATGACTTTTTTGTAGAATATTTACCAGTAATTCATCATTTAGTTTGCTGTATAAAATTACTTTCAATTGCTTTTGAAACATTGAAATACCCAAAAGAAGATTTCCTATTCCGTGGTTTATTTTTTACAGTATTCACTCCTTAATATGGTTATTGTTTTCTTCTATAATGTTATCTTTGAAATCTTCCTCTAATAATGAGCCTTTGACTTGTTCATTGTTACTTTTATTTGTTTGTTTTATTCTGATTTAGCTCATTACTTCCTATGCAACGTATTAGGTCTTTTTGGTTTGTGCATATCCAGATTAATTTAGCAGAAATAAGAAACACAAGAAGAGACAAGAAGGTTGGAAGGCCCCCAAGATATTAATTTCACCATATTCACCAAACTAGGTGCGGGATAATTTTGGCCAATTGTCAGTGAAAAAAGATGTTTGCAAAAATGCTTCTAAATGCTCACAAACTGTTTAATAATCTGTTCTATAGTTTTGCTTGTATTGATCTCATCGTTTTGTAGCTACCTGCGTCCTCAGTTTTTCAATTTTTGAAAATAGGAAGAATATTAGCCTTCTCCATAGTGGTGGATATAGCATCCAGGAAAGGGTTGACCTCATCATCTAAGCTGATTGGACTGAGTCTGTCAGAGCTTTTTTAGGACATGCCTCCATTGCTATCCCTTCCAGCTTTTTGACTCAGTCATTCAGCTTGGACAGTCGTGCCAACCATTCCTTCATTCTTTGACAGGAATATTTCTGGATACTATCTTCACAAAATTCTTCAATTTGTGAGTTGCATGCCCAGCTGGCTCCCAAGCATCTGGTTGAGTTGCTGTGGGTGGGTGTCCCCACAGCGAGAGCTTCGGCTCAGGCTGTTATTTAGCAAGAGCTTCGGCTCAAGCTGCTTGTCAGTGGATACAAAGGGCTGTCAGAGCAACCTGAGGCAATCCTCACCCAGCAAAACAAACATAGCATAAACAAACAGAACTTTGGCTTTTAGCTCTGAGACTGACAGTGGAGCTTCCCGCTTCCAAAACTGACAGACGAGGACCCGGGCTTCAGCCCGACTACTATTAGAGGAGCTCCACGCTCCCAGTTGGCGGAGCCGCCATTAGAGGAGCTTTGCGCTCCCGCTTAAGATGATTGACTTGAGGTGGAGCTTCCGCGCTCCCAAGCTGCTCGAGGAAAAGCTGAGGCTTTCGCCTCCCCTCGTTTTTAGCAGAGCTTCATGCTCCCCAATCTAGCCGAGAGGGAGAAGGGGCCTTTCCGCTCCTCTCCTTATAGTGGAGTTCTCGTGTTCCTGACTTGCCAGCGCAAGCCCGCCATTGTAGAAGTTCAGTGTTCCATTTTTAAACGGGCACAAAGTTCGACGGTGGCTTGTTGGGGATCGAAGGTTCCTTTCCTAGCCCTAAAGGAGGAGCTTCTGCGCTCCCGATATCAGCGGCAAGAAGCCACGCTCCAAAAGAGCATGGCAGAGGTTTGCAGGTTTCAGAGGTCTCTCTCCTAACCCCTTGAGGAGCTCCCACGCTCCCGTTTGCAAAGCAACCTCTTTCCTCGGCAGCAGTGGTTCACCCAGAGCACAGAGAGATCATCGGCCAATGCAGGAACAGACTCAGCTGTCAGGGGCAATAGCAAAACGGCCGCCTCGGCTGGGTCTAGGTCCAAAAGTGGATCCAAAAACCCCAATATGATTGCAGCAGCCTCCAAGGGTTCTAAGTCTGCCAGTAAAGATGAGGGGGCTATCGCCTAATACAATCAGGAGGCAGGTGGCAGCTTTGTCTTCAGTGTTGGTGTGGAGAAATCTACAGTCCGTAGATTTCTCCGGGGAGCTACCAACCTGTGTACCTACCTACCTACGGGTACCCTACCTTGGACCTGTCCAAAGTCTTAAATTCACTCACCGGGGCGCCTTACGAGCCATTGCGGTTGGCCAGCCTATACCACCTTACCTGTATAGTGTGTTCCTTGTGGCCATCACATCGGCCAGGAGAGTGTCTGAGCTGGCTGCTCTGTCGGTAAGGAAGGACTTGTGCGTTTTTCACAACAATAGGGTGGTTTTGCGTTTGGATCCCTCCTTCGTTCCCAAGGTGAATTCTTGGTTCCACAGGGTGCAAGACCTGATTCTACCTAGTTTTGCCCGGAACCAACCCACCCCTTACAGAAAAGGTGGCACATCTTGGACGTAAGGAGGGCCCTCTGCATCTACATCAAACGGACGGCCACCATAAGGAAGACAGAGTCCTTGTTTATTGCTTTCCAGCCAGCCACATTGGGCCACAGGATGTCCCCTTCAACCATGGGTCGATGGTTGTGATCTACCATTGCAAAGGCCAAAAACTGCAGGATCTTCGGTTACCTAGGGGAATTAGAGCTCATTCTACCCGAAGTGCTGCCATGACTGCGGCGTGGGCTACGCAGGTCTCTATCGAAGAGCTCTGTCATGCAGCTACTTGGTCCTCCCCGTCTCTATTTATTAGACATTATAAATTGGACATCTTTGCCTCTGCGGAGGCAGCATTTGGCAGATGGGTACTTCAAAGAGTCCAGGAGGACCGGACTAGACTACAGCCCACCCGTAAGGACAAGCCAAATGGTATGTCCCATTTCTGGATGCTGTATTCACCACTATGGAGAAGGGGCATTGGTCTTACCTGATGCACTCCTTCTTGTGGGGGTGGATGTAGCAGTCTGGTTGGTGATTGGTTGGAGGAGAACTTTACTTCATAGACTATTGGCACGTCAGGTCTGTTGCTTCGTCAAAAGCTGGAAGGAATAGCAACGGAGGCGTGTCTTCAACAGCTCTGACAGACTCAGTCCAATCAGCTTAGATGATGAGGTCAACCCATTCCTGGATGCTATATCCACCCCCACGAGAAGAAGCGTATCAGTAGGGTGTCCAAAATCCAAAATCAGGACAGTTTTTTAAAAATAGCATTTCTCAAGATAACGTTTATTACTCCAACAAAGCCAATAAAACATCATATTCACACGTATTTACTATTAGATGATATCTTATTCAGCAAATTTTCATCGCCCAAAATCTTTTTATACATTTCGGCACACGATGAAGAAGAATGATTTATTTTAATTTGAAGCAAGCATTTCACGGTTTTAACATCCAATCGATTTCGATCGTCTGTCTACTGCTTCTTGCACAGGGAAAATACTCTTTCCACAGCCACATTTGACGTAGGAATTGAAAAAATTATGCTAACTAGAATTTTCAGATCAAAGAATTTGTTGCTTCTAAACAAAGTGGACCATTTTTTATCAATCGGCAAATTATTAAATTCACCTGAAGAGGCTTCTAGCAATGAGTTCAACTTGCTAGTTTCATCAAACAATGAATCTTTCATGCCAATATCTGGCAATAAATATTCAGCTGACTTTTGAACTTCATCATATTTAATGCTAGCTTTTAACATCAGCCAATCAGTTGAGCAAGAATAATTGTCCAAGCTGAACCACTTATCAATATAATTAATAGCTGTTGTATAAAAGTCAATGAATTTGCCTTTAAGTTGATTGGCCAAATCCGGATCGTCTAAACCTAGTAGCTTAGAAGCTGTAATGGCACAAAAAAGTTTTGCTGAAGTCGTTTTTGCATCTTTTTGAAAAGTAGTCATGGCATCTATCATTTCTGGTAGAAGTAGATCTTTCTTTTCCAGGGTCAATATAGTCTGCTGGAATAATTGTAAGATGCTTTGAAGAAACAAGAAAGAAATTTTGCTTGAATCGTTGCTAAATAAATTTTCCAAAACTTTTGGAACATCAGCAGAGGATAAGGCAAGAGATTTTAATGCTGCCCATAGTGGTAGGCATGCTCAGCCACCTAGTATGTGTTGGGAAAGTCGCATATTCAATTTCAACGAATTCACAAAATTCCTTGAACTTCCCATGCCGCAGAGTAGACCCATTGAAATAGCTCAAAATTTTGAACAACAGCATTTCTATATCCAGTGATAATCTTTCACATGCTTTTTTTTACTGCATTGTGGCATATATACGCCGGGCAACCAACAGCAATTAATTTAGAATTCAAGGTTTTTAGTTTGGCGAAAACGTTATTCTGTCCTTGTTGACTAGCACCGCCAAAATTCACATTAGCATTGTCTGCACTGAAGGCTACTAATTTTGCCGGATCAAGATTGTTATTTTGCAAACAACTTTTAAAATATCCGAATATAATATCAGATGTTTTACCCAGTAAATTAGCAAAATCTAACAGTTTTGCAGCCAAACCATCCACTGAAAAATATCGAATAATAATTGGAATTTTTTTAATTTCTTTATGGTTGGAAGCATCTGTAGCAATAGAATAATAGCCCTCTCCCAATTTGTTGAGTAGTTCTTTTACTGAATTTGCAATGTCTTTGCTAAGACGTTGCAAATTATAGCCTGCAACTTTGTGTAGAATGACAAAAACTTTTTGGCTATTTCAGAACCTGGAAAGATTGTTGTCAAAAGTTTGTTAGTACATTCATTATTTCTGAATGAAAGCAAACGAACGGCCGTGTGATATGCTAGAACTGCTTCTGCAGCTGACGTCTTCTTAGATACCGGTGCATTTTTACTGACAAAAAACTGTCCTATTTCAGCGGTTGACTTCTTGGATTTTGAATTTTCATCATGCAGTTTTCTACCACAATGTCTAGAAATGGCTGGGGCGCCTGTACTTCCAATATCAATGTCCGATGAACAATATGAACAGAATGCGAAAGTGTCTCCTTTTCTATTTTAATGCCATCAAAATCTTTAGACTATTCTTCTCAGTAAAGATTTTTCCTTTTTGTAGCCATATTATAGTAATAAAGTACCGTATTTTTCGGAATATAACACGCACCTATATTTTAGAGGATTTCAAGCCCAGCTGCCACCTCTTCCACAGCCTTCGCTTGTTTTAACGGGGAGGTTGGCCCAGGCACGCGTGCGCGCACAGGGGCTTACTTGGGCGGAAATGCGCTTTTGGCCCAGATTCGCTTTGGCGGGCGCGGGATCAGCAGACCCTTCGCCCCCTTTCTTCCCCCCCTCCCCCAAGCTGGCTTTGCAGGCTCCTCAGGTGCCTCGGGGGCAAAAGGAAATAAAATAAAACCACAATTTTATTACACAACCGCTCACTTTAAACTAAGAAAACATTTACAGCATTTTAAATAATTTATCACAACCCTGAAAGAAAGCATTAAAATATTACACACTAAAAATGCACACGAAATCTTCCGTAACAATACATAAGAGAATCTGCCTGAAAATGAAGCGATTGAACTAAAACACAAATAGTGCTAACGTACTTTCATTTAACGTTCATCTTGATTATCCTAAAATTTTAAAAAAGTTCAGGACAAATCAGGACAGGAACTCGAATTTCAGGACAAAATCGGGACATTTTCAGAATCAGGACAAGCTTCTAAAAATCAGGACAATCCTGATAAAATCGGGACATCTGGGCACCCTACGTATCAGGTAAGACCAACGCCCCTTTTCCAGTTCCTTCTGCCTGAATTCTCAAAGATCACAGAAAGATCCCCAGAGTAACTGACATCTTCAATTACTTCCAGACTACGTAATTGGTCTGATCTTGGAGACTTACATTCAGTCACAGTTTTCACATACTTCCTTACCATCTTTTTAGTTATGTTGGGTTAGCACTCCCTTCTTTTGTTTAAGAGCCATTTGATCATGTTCCCCTTGAAGAAAAAGCTGAGGTAAAGTAAGAGCTGAGAACTTTTGACCTCTCTCTATCACAGCGGTTCCCAACCTGGGGGTCGGGACCCCTTTGGGGATCGAACGACCATTTCCCAGGGGTCGCCCCAGCATCCTCAGCTTCCCCCCCCCACTGCCACAAGCCTGGCCGTATCGCGCCCCACAACCCGCGCCCCCACCGCGCCCCACCCCGCTGCCGCCATTTGGGTTCTTTTACCGTCTGCGCATATGCAGCATGCTTTGCACATGCGCAGAGGGTAAAAAAGCCCAAATGGCGGCGGCGGGGTGGGTCATGGTGGGGGCGCGGGGCGCAGCATTAGGAAGGTTGGGAACCACTGCTCTATCACTTATTACTGTCCTTACCGTCCTGTTAGTTCCCTTCTGTAGCCTGCTTGACTAGATCCTCATATTCAAATGCTTGATCCTCAGTACAAATGGACACTTCCTTCACATTCAGCCCCAATCTGCCGTGTCTTTTGTCTGGGCTGTTCCTTTTGAATAAATTGTACTCTTCAATCCTGACATTCATTTCAAGAATTTCATTCCACCAGGCTGCAATAATACCCACTAAAAATATTTGGCTTTCTGCATTAAAAGTTCTGTTTCTTCCTGTATACTCTGTCTCTACACAAAGACACTAAACATTATGAACAGTCCTGTTTCCAGTAGTGGTTTTTTTTTGGCAGGGGGGGAGGATTTTCTGCATTAATTTCTATGCTCTGTTTTCTCTCCCTCACAAAATTTCCTTTAAAACTCCTTTAAAAGATTTGCAAACATGCCTTCCCAACATGTTTTTTTAATAGTTTTTGTGAAGTCTTTCATCTTGTTGGGAGTCATTTGTCTTGGAAATGTGGCCCATTAAATGTTTCTGTTGGCACCTTCTGCAAAGCATTGCAGTGTCATTTGTTCCAATATGGATCAGTACAAAGGGATACTTATCAATGCGAACCTGCCTGTCACATTCCAAGCATGTGCCTTATCCAGAAAACTCTGCATTTGCAAAAAGGTTAATTATCGAGGCCTATAGTATGATTACCTAAGCCTATAGTTGTACTTTTTTCTTATTTTCTGTTTATATTAAACTTTTAATATCACTTAGATTAATGAGGGTGTCTTTTAAGCGTGGATATTATTTTCTTTATCTTCTTATACACATTTATTACTTGAATACAAACATTGGTTTTTTGTAACATGCAAGGTTTTTCCCTCCTCCTCTTTGTTTTTACCTACATGTTTCATTAGGCATTCCGGTTTCAATCCTTTGACTTTTTGCCTACGTATTCCATTAGGCATTCTCGTTTTAGTCCTTAGAAACCTCATTGTTTTCATATGTCTCAACTCAGCAACTAAATTGCATTTCCATAGAAGGTGGTGATCTCATTTCTGTCTGCTTTGAACCAGCCAAGTTAATTACCTGCACAGAATTGTTTGCACTGGTCAGCTCTGGGTAATTTCTTACTCTAGTTCCACTTGAAGAGAGACATTGTTCTTCATGCTGCTTTGTCAGTTTCTTACAGGCACTGCTGAAAAGTATATGGTTGATTACCTCATGGCATTGAACTGCAAGTAGTCTGTCTAGTTTACTAAGAATGTTTTGGAAGGAAAAATGCTAAGATGTTACCTTGAGAATCTGAGGTTCCTCTATGGGCATACCACTTTTCGGGGGGGGGGGGGAATTAATGCTATAAACTTAGCTTGTTTCAAATCAAATGAATAATCCATCAGATTTAAGTTTTTTTATGTATGAGAGAGGAAAATTAGTGATTTATAGAATGATTGCAGTATATCATTCAAGTATCCTTATTGGTTATCATAGACATTTGATCTAGATCTATTAACATTTTTGGGGGGGCTTCTGTTCTTTGACTTCCTGTGAACTACCTCAGATTCTAAGGGATCCTTTTATATTATATGTATCTGAAAACTAAAACAAGAAATACCTGATAGATTTTGATGCTTTATTAAACCACTCTGGACTATTACCGGTATTTTGAATAAAGACAATGGATTATTTCTTCTATTCTGTCTCTTCTTTTTCTATCTCAGTCCAGAATTATAATTCTGAAAGACATTTGCAACACTTGTATATTATTGTCTATGCAGATCAAAACCAAGTCATGCTTTTGCAAACCTTGTATTCAGAAATTTTACTTATGGGACCCAATAAGAAAGGTTTTTATTATGATTCAGTGCAGACAAAAGGATGTTTGGTATCTCTGAGATTATTGTTTTTAAATAGGTTTAAAATATAATGTAATTTAAATAGGTATAAAAATAAAACATATGAAACATATTTCATCACAGCCTGGGATTTAATTCTAATCAGCAAAGTGATTTATAAATATCGACATCTAAATGACTCTGGCACAAGACTTGAGGCATGTACTATACCTCGTTCTTAGCCTTCTGTAGGAGAAATAAGCAATCACAATATTTGTGCATAGGGAACAATTTTGCAACAGTGGCTCTGCAAAACAAACAAATCCTTGTTTAGTGACCACTGCATTTTGGTTACTGAGCAAAGCAGTGACTAAGTGAAACTATGACTATGCTTATGATCTTACTTCAGCTTTGTTTTACACACTTTTTACACACTTGTAAATACAATAATTGGCCATAAAGTTAGTTTTTCATCTCTGTCATGATTGCAAATAGTCATTAAACAAAGCAGCCATTAAATGAGGACTGCCTATAATGCTTTTTCGTGAATACTCAGATATGGATTGAAATTGAGGGGTTATACTATTTATTGGATTATTCAGCGAGTAAGAAGATAACACTCTACACCCCATTGTTTGACTGGATATGAGAGTTCACACGATTTATATTATTTAAGGTGTTTTATTTATTACCCCTTGTCTGAGGCAGTTTACCATTTAATTAAAAGAAGAAGGAAATAATATTGAATTAAATTCAAAAAGTTAATACAATTAGCTTAATACACAATTGCAATTATAATTAAAGTAGCATATCTCTACTTTTTAAATTATAACCCCCTCTGAGTACATTTTTTAAAAAAAGCAAAGTCATTAAATGCTGGAGAGAATTAAAATAATCTGACACCTAATGTTATAAAGCAGTATAATTTGTCAACAACCAATTTCCCACTCCATTCTTACATGGAAAAAAGAAGCATACAAAATGGTGGAAGTTTTTCTAGACATTCTAGGCTGCTCAAGACCTCAAAGGGCAAGATAGGGTTGCAGTGATGCTTTGTGAAGAAGCAAATCCAGAAGTTTCTTTCATCTGGGGGGGATTTGATCTTTCCTTCTCCCTCTAGTACATGGGTCAATCTTGATTGCGTCACGTGACATGACATCACGTGACGTATCGCGATGTTTTTCGCCTTTGCGGAGCCGGGGTGGACGTGGCCTGCGTGTGATGCATCTGGCCCACAGGCCGCCAGTTTGACACCCCTACTCTAGTTGATTAAGCTTAGTGGAAATATATGCACTTTTTTAAATGTCCTATTTCTTTTTAAAACATAAAAAATACATTAATTTGTTGTTGTTTTTCTGCAGAATTTCAGCAGTTCCAAGTGGTGCAAAAATGGAATGGGGAGTTATACACCCCATGCCACGGTGAGCCACGGTGGCGCAGTGGTTAGAATGCAATACTGCAGGCTACTTCTGTTGACTGCCATCTGCCTGCAATTTGGCAGTTCAAATCTCACCAGGCTCAAGGTTGACTCAGCCTTCCATCCTTCCGAGGTCGGTAAAATGAGGACCCAGATTGTTGGGGGCCATATGCTGACTCTGTAAACTGCTTAGAGAGGGCTGTAAAGCACTGTGTAAAGCACTGTGTAAAGCACTGTGAAGCAGTATATAAGTCTAAGTGCTATTGCTGTACACAGATTGGCCCCTCTTAATTCAAATAGTGAAGTCGCTTATATAGAATTTCTGCAGAATTATTCTTCAACATAGTATCTGTCTTGAAGTTCTCCCCTTTGCCATTACTTCACTCTTAGCAGTTTCTGTTCTAGTTGCAGCAGCTGCAGAGCATGGGAATGAATAAAGCAAACTATCCACCATGGTTGTAATACAGCCTTGAGCCACATATCAAGAGGTATAATTGCAAACTTGAGATGGTTGCAAGTTTAGGATAATTTTGCTTGAATGGTTACATAAATTTTACTATCTATAGCAGTTTATACACTTCAGTTGATTCCCTTTTGCTACATTCATTCAAGTAATATAGAGGTACATAACTAACACAACCATATTTTGTGATGGGCAGTTCATATGCTGCTGGCTGCACATAAGCTGTGAATCTGCACTTTGAGGCTCATGAAATATCCACAGATTTTATTTTATTTATTTTATTTAAACGCTCTTATTTTGCCACCAATTTTGCCACCAATTTTCAGTAATACACCCAAAGATGGAAAACAAGTGTTACCAGCCTTTAAGTGGCATAACATATTTGTGTACTCAGCTGAAAAAAAGCATTAAAGTAGGCAAAAATGTGAGTCCTGCCTACATTTGTATATTGTGTCATCAGACATCCCATTTATAGCCCTTGGAACGATGCATTTTTTCAAAAAAATAGAGTGTCTCTGCTTGAAGAATTTTCTACCCCTACTATAGGCAAAAGGGAGGATTGGAAATATCATCAGCCAAATAAACTATAAATGAATCTTACGCTTTGTTTCATATAATATCTATTTTAATGACTGAGGAAAAGCCACTCAGACATCATTAAGTCTCTGTGTATTTCTGACCCCTATCTACTACAACTGCTTTGTTCATTAGATCCTCTATTAAAGCAGGATTACTGGGTTCTGACTCAGTGCCCAAATCCACTCAATTTCTCTTCCCCCCCCCTTGCCTTTTTAATTCTTCCCTTAATATCCTTTCTTCCCTATTCCTCTATATCAGTGTTTCCCTACCTTGGCAACTTGAAGATATCTGGACTTCAACTCCCAGAATCCCCCAGCCAGCATTCGCTGGCTGGAGAATTCTGGGAGTTGAAGTCCAGATATCTTCAAGTTGCCAAGGTTGGGAAACACTGCTCTATATGACCCACCACAAGGGGGAGACAGGGAATGCTACTGGTCCCCTTTCTTAGGAGGGACATCTAGTGGGACAAAGAAGAAGGGCCTTCACTATGGAACATTCTCCTCCATGGAGATAAGATGGTCTTCCTCTTTGACACTCTTTTGCAAGGCCTGAAGAGTTGGTTTTGCCAATGGGCCTGGGAACCAGAATGAGATGGAACCCATCAAGTGGCTTATTTGATTGGTTGTTGCCGGGGGGGGGGGGGGTAGGAGTTAATTGCTATTTATTTTTGTATTGGGTTTTTGTCTTTGTAAGTTACCTGGTGTCACTGAGAAATGACTTGGGCAGCCATATAAATTTTCTTAATTAAATAAATTCTCTGGATCACTATTCTTAACCTAGGCACAAAACCTCCTCTTAGCCTCCCTAATAGAAATTGCCTCAATTACCCAGGAAGCACATCTCTGAAGAACATCTTTGAAACTTTTGTAGATGGGCCATAAGTCTAATGTTGAGTCTCATCATCCAGTTTAGTGTTGCTAACTCTACAGATTTCCCGATTCTCAGACTTAATGTCTAAATTGTGTCTCTCTGTTCAGAAAGCTTATTTATGGGATAAAATCTTCAGTCCTGTGACTCCTTATCTGCAGGAGGTACGGTCAGTTTTTTGTTTCTATTACTAGGCAAAAAAATTGTCTGGCTTTCTATGATTGGTACCACTGGGAACTTATTTTCTGAAGCTCTTGGTTGCACATGAGGGGGCACAGGTCATTCCCAATCCATTCCAAAGATAGCTGTGGAATGAAGTAACCTTGCCTTGCAATGCAATGCCTTTACAATAGCCATTCCATTTGGTATCCCTGTAACTAATTAATCAAGGAAACAAAAGCATAGTTAAACAGCGCATATTAAGTGTAATGTGTAGCTCGGTTCTCAGAACCCACTATAGTTAATAGTGTTGTTACGCTTTTATTTATGCACTGGCTTTCTAATATAATGGTCAAAAATGGTATCAGAACAGTTTGTAATAAAAATAAATAGTTCTCAGAAAAATATATCCCTAAAGTCAAATAAGACAAGAGTCAATGAACAGAATAATGTTAGCAAGCATAGCGTTACACTAATTCTGTTGAATCTAATCAAGCATTTTTATTACTTAAAACTTAAATAGATCTGTTTTCCATGTGCCAATCACAATGAACTTCAGTTTTTAGGCCCATGAGTAGTGTTTTGTAGAATTATAGTGAATACTAAAAATCCATGACTGGAACAGTGGGGGGAAATGTGACATTTATAAAGGCCTTTAAAATCATCTGTGTGTAATACTTGGCTCTTTTTTAACTAATACTAAATCTCTCCATTATCAAAACTTCCCCACCATAAATGAATAGCTCACTTTATGGTTAAATTCATAACCGGATGTGAGAAAGATATTCTAATATTAAAGGTTTACTCACAATAGCAAAAATTCAATAGATTTGTAACAAAAACTTTCTGTAAGATATAAAAATATTTTGAGGGGGAACAAAATGAAATGAATGTCTTAAATTAGAGCAATAAATAAAACAAAAATCTCCATAAAAGTCACATTCTTTGAAAATCACATTGGGGAATTTAGTTGCATGTCAGAGATGACGGAGGCTTAGCTATTAACTAACTAAAGAGGAGAAACAGCAAAATAGGCAGGCAGAAGAATGAGGAACTGGACAGATTAACATTTCTATAAAGTATTTTGATGTTTGCACATGTTAATTATTAATGCTTAATTATTGATAAAGGCAATTTTGATTTATATGGGGAAATACAAAATTGAAACTCATGAACCTTATTTTCAGCTGCTTCATTTGCAAAGTCTTATAATATTTTCTTGTTGACATCATAAAGGTGGCATCTAAATAGTTCTGACATGGCTGAAGCAATATCTTTAAAACAATTGGAATGGTAGAGAAGTATTATAATCTACTGTAGCTATGGACCTAATTACACCATGCCAGGAAGTTAATCCTTTTATTTCAGGCTGAATGAAGACGCAGCAGTTCTACACCGAGACAAATCCACAATGACATTTTTCTACATTTCCTTTTCATTAAGTGATTGAAAACTAGTTTGTTATAAAGTACATACAACATGAAATGAAATGGAGTCTTAGGGAGCGATATCCATTCTTCTGGAAGAAGGCAGATGGTGTTAGAGCAGGGCTGTCAAACTCACGGCCAGTGGGCCAGATGTGTCATGCGCTGGCCATGCCCACACCCATTTTAGTGAAGGGGGGAAAAGTCACGATACGTCACGTGACGCCGCCGTGACGATGCAAGTTTGACACCCTTATGTTAGAGGAATTCAGGTTCCAGAATGATGTGTTGTGATATGAAGTTTGTGTGTATTAAACTCTTGTTAAAAATTAAATATGCATTTTTTGATAATTTTTTGAATGATTATTATTATAATGTGTTCTAGCTTTAAACCCCACTGAAATAGAAGAATCAGCTTTAATAGCTTGGTCTTCATTATGAATAGAGGGAAGAAATGTTGTGTCAGTTGCACTGATGAAATAAGTCTTTGCCAGTACAGGTAGTCCTCGACTTACAACAGTTTGTTTAGTGACTGCTCAAAGTTATAATAGCACTGAAAAATGTGACTTACAACCGTTTTCCACTGTTACAATCTTTGCAGCATTCCCATGATCATGTGATCAAAATTCAGATGCTTGGCAACTGATTCATACTTATGACCGTTGCTGTGTTCCAACTTCATGTGATCATCTTTTGCAACCTTCTGAGAAGCCAGGTCAATGGGGAAGCCAGATTCACTTAACAACCGGGTTACTAACTTATCAGCTTCAGGGATTCACTCAACAACCGTGACAAGAAAGGGCGTAAAATTGGGCAAAACTCATTTAACAAGTGTCTGGCTTAAAAACAGAAATTTTGGGCTCAGTTGTGATCATAAGTCGAGGATTATCTGTATAGTAACACTTTGCTACTGCTGGAGCCTGCTGCTTGCAGAACTTTTGTGGTGCTCAGATATATAAGGACAAAAGGTACTTCAAAGCTACTCTGGATATGATCCAGAGCATTCCATGTACAAGAAGATTTCCCAAAGTTTGCAATTCCCTGACCCCTCAAATGTTAAACGAATGTGTGTGAGACTCTCCTCATTAATAAAAGTTAGCTAGACCCATTTGTTTAGAACTAGTATCAGAATTTGCTTTTTGTGGATTGCCCAGGCAAAGTTGAAGTGAATTTTAAGGCTTGTTCCGCTTTATCTGCAGAAGCCTAAATTACTTTTGAAGGCTCTCAACCCACATTGGAAACCCTGTGCCCTACGGGGAAAATTGAAAAACTGAAACAGTCTGCTCTTATAACAGTGCCCCATATGGATCCCAGCAACTGATATTAAAAGTTTTACTGCTTTTAGCGCTGGAGGTAATTTCTAGCCTTCACAATTATATGTTGTTGATAGCCTTGTCCTCCTTTATTTTGTTTTCGAGGTACAGGTAGTCCTTGAGTTACCACCACAATTGAGCCCCAAATTGATGCTGCTAAGCGAAACATTTTACGACTTTCCTTGCCACAGTTGTTAAGTGAAGCATTGCATTTGTTAAGTTTGTTGTTAAGTTGTTAAGTGAATCTGGCTTCCCCATTGACTTTGCTTGTCAGAAGTTTGCAAAAGGGGATTACATGACCCCAGGACACTGCAACCATCATAAATATGAACTACCAGTAGTTGCCAAGCATCTGAATTTTGATCATGTGACCATGGGGATGATGCAGTGGTTGTAAGTGTGAAAAATTGTCATAAATCTCTTTTTTTAAGTGCCATTGTAATTTTGAATGGTCACTAAATGAACTGTTGTAAGTGGAGGACTACCTGTATTCAAATTTTAGTGATCCTTGTTAGTCTTACAGTAGCAAATTCTATACATTTAACTATAAAGAAATGCTTCCATTCAGCTTTATTAAAGACCTGGGTTACAAACAAATGAGAAAACTCTGTCCACTTCCTTTTTACTATCATGTTGCCTGTTACTCGTTTTTCTGAACTAAAAATACCTCTTTATTATAATCTTATACCCAAATATTTCCCAAATATAGCAATAGCAATAGCACTTAGACTTATATACCGCTTCATAGTGCTTTACAGCCCTCTCTAAGCGGTTTACAGAGTTCAGCATATTGCCCCCAACAATCTGGGTCCTCATTTTACCCACCTCGGAAGGATGGAAGGCTGAGTCAACCTTGAGCCTGGTGAGATTTGAACTGCTGAACTGCTGAAGTAACAGTAGCCTACAGTGCTGCATTTAACCACTGCGCCACCTCGGCTCTTATAATATTATTGGGGTTATCCATTTTCAAACTCCACAGAAGACTTTTTAAGTCCACTTGCTGAAATAAACTGAAGGCTCTGGGTTTTTTACCCCTAATGATCCCGAACATGGAATTTGCCTTTTTACAAAAGAGCTGCGTATGGGGTTCAGCATCAGACTATTCATACTATTAAAAAATGTTTATCTAGCTTAGCCGTATCTACACTGGCAAGAATGTTCCTCCTCTGCAGTGCTGTGCCAATTTTCCCAAAAGTGACTCCTGGACAAATCAGGCACTATAGGCTGAATTTCCATATAGTATTTTCTGGACCAAAGCCGGTATTTTTATTTATTTATTTATTTATTTATTTATTTATTTATTTATTATTCGTTCTTATAAGCCGCCCTACTCCCGAGGGACTGTTATGTTAGTTATGGTTGTTGTTTGTTGTTGTGGGCTTGGCACCTCTTTATTTTCTGGGAGTGGGGAAGTTCTGTGCTTTACCTGGAATCATAACACAGATAAAAATAACTGATGGCTGCCATCTCTAGAGTAAGATGCCATAAGACAATTCAGTTCTCTGATGCCAGATGTCATGATTGTGACAACCATTTAAATGGTTTTAAAAACAGCATTATGGTTATCACTAGTTTCTCACCGCCTCTAGAATCAAATGGGGCATGCTTTAAATATGGCTTGATAGAAAAGCGGCCACAAAGAGAAATTGCTCCTTATGTTCTTTTCCTCTGTTCCAGGAAAGTGTTATATTTCTTTGCTATAACAGGGAGCACCTGTAGCATACAAAATATTATTATCTAGACTGATGTGGTTTCTTCTCCTTCAGGGTTAATTTTGTCATACTTCTCATGAATAAGTAAAATTGAAAAGATACTATGTTGCTTAGAGCTCAGCCCCACTAGCATTTAGGGAAGTTTCAAAGAGTGCTGGATCAAATCATTCCATCAACATTCCATGCATTTTTGTGCCTATGTATGCATACTTTTCTTAAATCAAGTCTCAGAACTGAATTAATTTTATAATTGGACTAGGAAATTCAAATTGAATGGATTTTTTGGATTGAATTGCAAATTCAGATTGGATCTTGTTTAATTTAAATGACCCTCGTAACAAAATTATATATGATACATTTTATAAGGTATCAACATGAATTTCTAGCTATGAAGGGTATTAGTTTGTAGCATAAATTGTAATTTTTTTTGAACATTTTTTCTTGTTGCTTAACATTTCTGGAAAAGTTGTATCTTTAGTCAAAACTGATTCAAGACATGTGGCTTCAAGTTAAATATTAGATATTGCCTCCGCCTCGCTCCATATTCAAAGGCATCAACTGAATTAATCTTGAATTTAATTAATATTGAAACTAGGACGATACATTCATCTGCAGTTGAATTAGTCAAGTAACATAGGGTAAACTATAATATATAGACAACATATTTTTTATTTAATTTTTGTTGTAGTTTTAAAGAAAAAAGAACAGGAATAATAGTTACCGGTATATATACAAATAAAAAAATACTGTACAGTTTTAAATGGATATTAAGAAAAAAACTCTAATATAAACAATAAAATATAGATGATGAATTGCTAGAAAATCTTGAATAACAAGCAAAGCTAAACCATCATATAACTACCAGTAGTATGTTCTCATACATTAATACTTAGTGTGTTATACACATTTCACATCTAACATCTCTCTATTAAGCTATGAAAATATTTGATAACTGCAATTAAAATCAATAAGAGAAAACAGAAAATATGCAAAAATATTAAGATTAAGCAATATATTTAAAATCACTGTAAATAAAGTTTATATTAGATGTCAGTTTAAATTCTAATTAATATAAATAAATGAAGTCTAGAATCCAAATTTGGGTTCTGACACAATTCCATGTATAAAATTGTACACAAATGGTTTCCAAACGTATTTTAATTGTACATCAGATTTAATTTTTAGGTAGGAAGTTATTCCAGACATCATAATCCTGTTTAATTAACCATTTTTAATAGAGAGGATCAGATATTTTTTCCATTAAAGACATATAAAATCCTTGCAGCTGTTATATATAATGCTAGTTCAGGGTATTTTGAAGAAATATATGGCTTAGTCATGTTTAATTTTTAAAAAACCTCTTAGGTTGAAATGGGATTACAACTTTTGGAAATATATGATGAATTAATTTCCAGTATGGTTTGAAATATTGCCATGACATGGAAGAAAGTTCCAATTTCTTCATTGCATTTCCAGCATCTTGGGGAAAAGGGTTTATTCATTTTGGTAATCATAACTGGAATATTGTTTGTTTGTCTGTTTATTTGACTGATTATCAAGCCATTGTCGGTTCTTAGTGACTACATAGATAGATTTTCTCCATGATGATCTCCCCCTAACCTGGTCCTTCAGGCCTCTAATGATACACCCATCACCATTGTAACTGAGTCCATCCACCTTGCTGCTGGTTGTCCTCTTTCCTCTTTCTTTCCATATTTTGTATAGAACCAAATGAGTATGGAAAAGCAAAAAAAGACTTGAGATGTTGATAATAAAATCTTGCAAACTAAATAGATTGCTGTCTCTCCAGTCAGCAACTTAACTTAGTGCTTTCTTCATAGAGACAGGCATTCAGTAAGGAAGCAGTGATAGTATTCTTGTTCAAGATATGTATTCTTGTTCAAGAGGCCAGGTCAAGTGGCTTGTTCTTCAAACCTTCTTTATGTTTTTCGCACATGGTACTAAAATGCAGGACCATTAATATAGTGTTTCCTAATAACTTTTACCAAGTTTCGAAAGTGGTTAAGTGGGCAAAATAAATAGAACCGTTTCTCATTTTTTTCTGACATTTTGTTTTTGTGTTGCCTTTCACAATTATCTCATTTCCCCCCCCCCCCCAACAAACTGGCTTTCTTCACACTTTAGCTGACAATTCTGTTCATTTGATTATGAATGCCTAACTTCATGTATTTTTATTTTTTGCTAATTACAGTTCCCTAATCAGAGCTTAATGTGAATATGATAAACAATAATGAATATGATAAACAATAATGAATATGATAAACAATAATGTCAACAACAAAAAATATGAGAAAAGCAGCATTTGTATGAAGAATTCCAAAACCATCTCTAATAATATTATGGAATAGAAATTATATGTTAAATAAAAATGTTAATAGAAATTCCTGTACATTCTACAGCAGTGATGGCGAACCTATGGCACGGGTGCCACAGGTGGCACGCGGAGCCATATCTGCCGGCACGCGAGCCGTTGCCCTAGCTCAGCTCCAGTGCGCATGTGCGTGCCTGCCAGCTGATTTTTGGCTTGCGCGGAGGCTCTGGGAGGGCGATTTCGGCCTCCGGAGGGCCTCCAGGATGGTGGGGGGAGTGTTTTTGCCCTCCCCAAGCTCCAAGAAAGCCTCTGGAGCCTGGGGAGGGCAAAAAATGGGCCCACCGGGCCCACTAGAAGTCAGGAAATGGGGGAGTGAGGGGGGTCACGCACACATGTGCAGGAGGGTGGGGCAAGTGAGGGGCTTTGAATTATGGGTGTGGGCACGCACGCGCGTGCAATAGCACACACATGCACTATTTCGGCACCCGAGGAAAAAAAGGTTCACCATCACTGTTCTACAGGAACGTCACAAATTTTACCAGGCAAAAAAGTTATGGTCCAAATTTGAAGAAAGCAATCAGAATTGGTATCTTCTTCAATTTAAAGCCCTCTGTAATTATAGATCCCATAATTACTACCAATATTAGAGTTGTTGTCTCTATCCGGTCATACTTTATATGCCACACATATTCAACCTTGTCTGATTCCAGAAAATTAAGCAGGATTGGATCCATGCTTAGAATGAAAGACAACCAAGAATGACAGGGCAGTGGGACAGACTGGGAAGTTGACAAGTCTAAATATAAGAAGGAAGGCAGTGAAAAACTATTTCGATAATTTTGTTGCAAAAAATACACAGAAACAACAATGAATTCACCAAGAGTTAACAGTAAACAAAGGGATTACCATATTTCCTACCATATAGTCAAGAGCAGTGTAGTATGGAAACTTCCTCTGGAAATAACTGTCAGCCCCACTAAACCATAAGAAAGCTAAAACTACTTTTACTAATATTCACTGTAGTAATACAATCTTGCAAGTTTGATTGTGCTTTTTTACTCTCCTTTCCTTTGGAAAGCACAGGATGTGAATCAGGGAGGTGTCAGCCTGAGTTACTTGCCCATACGTCTTGTTTTGGACTTAACTGGTGTTTTTTCCCTTATCATTTTGGTAATGGTTTTGCCTATTTCTATCACAGTCATCTTTCTTGCTCTCTGCAGTAACTAAAGGTTTCAGGTAATAAAAAGAAAAGGGGAAATGGATTCTTGTATTTTCAACATGAAAGCCAAACTCATGTTACAGGGATGCATAGTGTAAATTTATCACCGTGTTACTGCTAATAATACATGCAGTATAGATAGACACCTTTTTTTTCCTCTATAAAGAGAGTATTGAAAAAGGTCAATTGGTGTCAATGTGGTATTTCAGAACGGCAATTTGTGGTTAAAGTTGTACTTAAAAATAGTTCCCTGTTTTCCACTATGAAATAACTGGCAAAAATATATAGTTATATTCCCTGAAGAAATCAAGAGAATTACTTTGTTAGATATTTTTGGCTGAAAAATAGAATTTGAAAACTATTAGTTTTTGTACTCCATTTGCATTTGCACCTTGTAAATTGATCCACTCAGGTTCCACAAATTACCATAAGTACCATAGATTTGCTGATTCTAATGATTATCAATAAGTTGCCAATATGACACAATAGTCTACCTTAATTCTGTTTGTTTGATGTACTTTAGTGAAAAATTAGTTTTGAAAATTGAATTGCCCGGCAACATTGTTTAAAAATACATGATCTCATTTGGGGAAATCCAGGTTTGGCTGTAATGAAGAAGACCTGTTGTGAAATTATCTAGGATTGATTTAGATTTAGATTTATTATTAGAGTTGGAAGGGACCTTGTAGGTCATCTAGTCCAACCCCCTGCTCAAGCAGGAGTTCCTACAAGGAAGGGACCTTGTAGGTCATCTAGTCTCCTTCAAGGGGAGACTGGACTGCCATCTGTTGAGACAGATGGCAGTCCAGTCTCCCCTTGAAGGTCGCAAGTGTTGGGGCTCTCACAACCTCCACTGGCAAGCTGTTCCACTGGTTGATCACTCTCACCGTCAGAAAGTTTCTCCTCACTTCCAGGTTGAATCTCTCCTTGGATTTGAGTCTGTGGATCCTGAGGAAATGGACAGGTTGCTCTACCACCACCCTGCCCTATCTGGCTAGTGAAAGGGGCAGTTGTAAATATGTCCTTAAGTAAACCATTTCCAAACTTCCGCCTAAGAAGTGATTTAATCCTTTCTGAAAAAAGCCACAGCTTATCTCAATTATCTTTGGTAATTATCAACCTACTGTTGTTGAGATGGTAGCAGGGCTGCAGTTCCAAAGAACCGTGGAGGAAATGGATTATCTGGACCCTTGGCAATCAGGATGCAGGCCTGTGTATGAGACTGAAGCTACATTGGTTGCTCTTGTTAGAGACCTTTAGTGAACCAGGGTAGGAAAGGTTCTGCTTGATCTCTCTCAGTTGCCTTCAATACTATAGGACCGGGCTGACCTCTAGGCCAGCTGTGAGGGTTGAAAGCGGAAGGCACTGTCTTGTAGTGGAGCTTCCCCCCCCCCCCGCAATAAGCTAATTGCAGTGAGGGAGGGGGAAGAAGTTATATGGATGAGCATTGCATTGCCACAGGACTAAGCCACGTGAAGTTCCTGGATGAGATCATCCATTGGCCTATGGAGGAAGATACTTAGATCTGTACCTGTTGTATCAAGCACTGCTATCTTCACCATGTGAACTGGAGCAAGTGTAGTACAAAGCAAAATAAGTTGCAACCCCGCATTTCTTTTCATTAAAATGATCTATATAATGTGATCTCCTCACTAATGTAATTAATGAACTGCAACTTTATTTATTTATTCATTTGTTTTTCAAATTTAAGAGAGGGACTCTTAACATATGGTATGCCCACATTTAATGAAAACGTTTTTCCTTAATGTTGCATGGATGCGGGGGAAACATACTAGACATTAATTAACTGAGTTGTTTAAAAAATGATATAATTGTTTATCTGACTTCTTTATTTCTAGGAGCGTTTGTCTGCGGATCTCAGTGCAAATCTATTGGAAAAAACAGCTGCAACAATTTGATAATCACCAGCAGCCCAATGGTGGTTCAGAGACTGGGATCTCTATCTCCTTCGACTCAGCAGGTCTCGACAGCATGCAACCAAATCAGTCCTAGTTTACAGAGGGCTATGAATATGTCAAATCCAGATATGCCATCCGATACAAGGTCTTGCGTTCTGTTTTTATTTTCTTCAATAATATAGCAAGGCTTGTCATATCATATCTGCACCATCAGAAGAGTGTTTTATGTCATTCAGTTTGGAATTATCTTTCCTGGTGCATACCACGTAACATTGTATTGCAATCGAGAATCAATGTGACCATCATATTCTCATCCTTACAGCATTTTGAATGGATCAGTAATTAGTTTTGTACATGCCAGTGATTCCTCTGAGTTTACTTCCATGATATTAGAATTATGGGCTACAGTAATGTTGGTAAGCTTTAAAAATGAAAGAAAAAACATTAAATAAACTTGAGCAAATGTACATGGGGATACTGTTAAATTTCTTGTAAATAAATGTAGTACGCTGATTGATTTATTAATTAAATGTTATATAGGGAGCAGTGATGTCTAATCTCTTATGGTAAAGATGTGTGGTTGATGTAGATGGCCTGTGTAATGAATGATTCTGTAACCAAATTTGGCAGAATCTTTTTTTACTTTTTTCATATTTTATGGGGAAAGTATATGATACTGCTGCTGCTGCTGCTGATGACGATGACATTGGAAATTAGTTTTAGCAATAGGTAAAGAACAGGGAACTGCAGGTAAAAAGCTTGAAGGACTATTTACATTACTGGTCTTTCATGAGGACCTAATGTTCTTCAGAAGATGCTTTTGAGATGTACACAGGACTTCCAGTATGGTAAAAGGCTAATTTTTTATGGTGATACCGTATTGGATATGTCACAGCTGTGACAACAGCGCTCATTTGAATATGCAAGGATCAATATTTAAAGTTTTAAATCTGATTATCAAAAATAAGTATCTGAGATGTGTATTCCAACTGTTCCATATACAGATAGTCCTTGACCTATGACCAAAATTTCCATTACTAAGCGAGACATTTGTTAAGTGAATTTTGTCCCACTTTGTGATCTTTCTTGCCACATTTGTTAAGTGAATCACTGCAGTTGTTAAGTTAGTAACATGGTTGTTAAGTAATCTTTATTTCTTTGCTTGCTTGTCAGAAGGTTGCAAAAGGTGATCACATAATCCCAGGACTCTGCAACCATCATAAATATTAGCCAGTTGCCAAGCATCCGAATTTTGATCACGTGACCATGGGAATGCCGCAATGGTTATAAGCATGAAAAATGGGCGCAAGTCGCTTTTTTCAATGCTGTTCTAACTTCGAATGGTCTCTAAATTAATTGTTCTAAGTCAAAGGCTGTCAGTAATTACCAAGATCTAGGATTCAATTGCTAAGATTACATTGTTCTTTCTTTTCTGATCTTTACACAGATCCCTCATATCACGAGAATCTTTGGCGTCCACAACCTTGAGCCTTTCTGAAAGCCAGTCAATACAGAGTGTCAAACAAGAGTGGTTTCATGGTTATAGAATTTATCCTTCTCTTCCCTCCAACTCTGCACAAAACTGCAGTCAATTCAGTGATGTCACGAATGCTACATCTGGGATATCCATGTCCAACAATTTTTCTACTTCGTTGCCATCTTACTTGCTTAGCATGGAAAACAGCCATCCCCCTTATTCTGGCCCTCACCATTCCTCAGCCAGATCTCATTCCACGAAAAAGAGAGCACTATCTCTGTCCCCGCTCTCTGATGGCATTGGGATTGACTTCAATACAATCATCCGCACCTCCCCTACTTCCCTAGTTGCGTATATAAATGGTTCAAGAACATCTCCATGCAACATCTCTCCTCAACCTGAAGTTTATGGGCATTTCTTAGGAATAAAGGGAAGCTGCATTCCACAGACTTGCTCTATACCAAATCCTCAAAAAAGGCTTCTTATGGCTAATTGCAATGCTATCCCTCCAGACTACAGTGAAAATGGAAACGGCGAATACCAGCGCATGCAACAGTTGGAGCAAAGCAATCTACAGCCGTTGATCACAAATAATATGATGGTTCAACAAGGTACCTGTCTAGTAGAGAGTCAGCCTATGGGCCTTGGGAAGGGCGGACAGGGGGATATTTTTTCTGGAAATGCAAATAGCGTTCCCTTTGCTTCTTCACTGGCTCACCCCGTGCTTCCTCCTCCCCCTGGTCCACCACCTCCCTATCATGCACATCAGCATGCACTCATCAACCATCCCCGTCCACTTTCCTTGCCTGCATCTATCCAGAAGTGTTTTTTAGATGAAGACAGTGAACTCGATGATTTCAGTGGCAAGCACTGCTGTCGTTGGATAGACTGCAGTGCTACCTACGATCAGCAAGAAGAACTGGTGCGACACATAGAAAAAATTCACATTGACCAGAGGAAAGGGGAAGATTTCACTTGCTTCTGGGCCGGGTGCCCTCGAAGATACAAACCATTTAACGCCCGTTACAAATTGCTTATCCATATGAGAGTGCATTCGGGGGAGAAGCCAAACAAATGTACGGTAAGTTTAAGATGGTGTTGATCACACTCAAAGGTTCTACAAATCTAATTTTTCAATGCTATGCTGGTGTTTTCTTATGAAAACATCTCGATAAAAAGGAAAATGGGGATTTGTTTATATTAATTCAGGAAAATGATTAAACAAATGGAAATGTGAAATGTATGGATGGGGAGAAACATGTTTTAAACTGAGCTACTAGAGCACAGTGAAACAAATCATCTTCTGTTTATGGGTGCTTGAAAACTTGTTTCAGTTTAAAAAGTTGCTGGGTGAAATAGGCGAATTAGGAAAAAGAATGGTCTGATCTTTGTGGATGGGTGTCAACCGTACTTGTGTGTGTGTGTGTGCGCGCACACACACATATACATATGTACATGTATGTGTGCACACATATGTACACACACGTCTGTATGTGTGTGTGTGTGTGTGTGTAGTATACATTATATACCAGTGGTTCCCAACCTTTTTGTGATCGAGTACCACTTGGAGGTCCCGTACAGTCGCCGCGTACCACCTGGTTCCAGAGAAACTAAATTCGATCAGATATCACTTTATTTCCATAATTGTACCGTTCCTTTTTTGGCCCCGCGCATCCAGCAACTGGATTCTCGGGCCGCTGGGACCAGGTGGGTGGCGTGTGGCAACAGTTGCAAATCATTGCCAGATTATCTTGTGTTAGGCAGTAAACATTTTTGTGAAGTAAAAAATAACTAATTAAAAATCGTTCATGACCCCGAAAGTGTTCGCGTACCACCTGGAAGGCCCTCGCGTACCACTAGTGGTACACGTACCACAGGTTGGGAACCACTGTTATATACAGATGAGTTTTGGCTTTTCTGTGAGGTACTAGGATGGCATACTATGGTTAGCCATTTCTGATATAGAGTTTTGAGTATATGTAAGCTCTTTTCAGATTCTCTAATAAATGGGAGGTGACTGGAGGAAAACCTTTTTTCCTGAGTAAATGGTGAACTATATTTCTGAGTGATCTAAAATGCATCAAATAGCCAGTTATTAAATATATTGTTAGTTTTTTTTAACTTGCTTTCAAGTACTAAAGTTTCTTGGATTGTTTTTGTTTAACATTTTAACTGCCTGCCTACAAAGAAATTTCTGATTGAAGTAGCTCACAATGTAAAAATAAAACGTAGTACCATAAAAAATAAAATACTTTTTAAATTGTGCTGGATATTTGGTGAGGGAATTGTGGTCTAGCACATGTAGGAGGTGAGAAGGAGGTATTCTAGATATACTTAAAGATATCTATTCACATTTTCATAAACACCCTCTTTATATTATAATGTAAGAAAATGATCTTCAAATATTCTCCATAGTGGAGGGGAAGATTATCCAGGAATGGGTAGTAACTCTGCTTCTCTGCCTGGAGACCGAGTCATCTTTTTGGCCACACCTCCTCTGACTGGTTCCTTCCCAGTTCAACTCGGTCTTCCGTCAAGTAGAGTCAGAGAAAATTAGTTCTCCTCATTCCTGGATCATCATCTGGATTGTATGAGTTTTCGGGATGTTTTCCTTTCCTTTCTCAGCTTTTCCCATTGGGAAGTGGAGATCGCTGAAGGCGATCAGGGGACTTACTGGTCTGCTGGTAAGCCACCCTTCCAGCTTGGACCATAGCTGAGGCCCCTGCCCGTGTCCGCGTTTAGGCGGTGGGGGCATTCCCTTGGATTGGGCTGCCCTGGGCTTCACTCATCCAGCAAGAGGGGCTCAGTCACTGCCTGGTTCATCCAGGCACACTGACAGCGGAAAGCGCGCTCCACAGCAGCAAAGGGGGGAAAAAGCCGCGGAAAGAGTGCTCTTTGTGAGCCAGTTCGCCTTGTCAGATCGGCAGAGCCAGCGCTAGGAGACCTGTCGGTGCCCTAATCCTGGAGGATACCTGGGACAGAATCTCCCTCAGCCAGGGGGTCTTGGTCCATCTGGACCCGCAGTGGTTGCAGCTGACCATCTGGTGTTTGAGCGGAGAGTCCTGAGTCGGGACAGTTTCTCCTCCAGGGTGATCAGGACAATACAGGCTTCTAGGAGGCCTTCCACTGACAGGATTTACAATGCAACCTGGACGTCATTTTGCAGCTGGTGCTCCCCAAGAGACATTGATCCCTTTTCAGCGGCGGTGGCTCAAGTCCTGGAGTTCCTCCAGGATGGCCTTGATAAGGGTCGGAAGCCTAACACCATCCATAGGCAGGTAGCTGCCCTGTCTTTGGTGCTTTCATATGGAGCGAGGGAATCCCTTTCCCAGGATCCTATGGTCCATCGATTCCTCCGGGGCGCAACCAACTTAAGACCACCAGTAGTGCACAGGTACCCCACTTGGGACCTGTCGAAGGTGTTGCGCGCTCTCACAGGGGGCCCCTTTGAACCTTTAAGAACTACGAGCTTACGCTTATTGACATACAAGGTGGCCGTCCTGGTGGCCATCACATCGACCAGGAGGATATCGGAGTTGGCTGCCTCTTGGTGAGGGAGGATTTATGTATCTTTCACCCTTACAGGGTGGTGCTAAGACTGGATCCCTCCTTCATTCCCAAGGTGAATTCCTGGTTCCATCGAGCTCAGGAATTGATTCTGCCAAACTTCTGCCCGGGGCCTTCTCATGCCCTTGAGCAGAGGTGGCACACCTTGAATGTCAGGAGGGCTCTCCGTGTTTACATCAAGAGGACTGCCTCCTTTTGGAGGACAGAGTCCCTATTTGTGTCTTTTCAGACTTCATCCATGGACGCCAGGGTCACTCCATCGACTGTGGGACGATGGATCCGGGCATGTATAGGCAAGGCCTATGAGATCCAGGCTCTTCCGAGGCCTCAGAATATCACGGCCCATTCCACCAGAAGTGCGGCCACGACAGCAGCATGGGTGACTCAGGCCTCCATAGAGGAGGTTTGTCAAGCAGCGACCTAGTCCTCTCCGTCTCCGTTCATCCGTCATTACAAGTTGGACATCTACGCTTCAGCAGAGGCAACCTTTGGCAGGCTTGTCCTTCAGAGGGTCCATATGGAACAGAGGACCAGACTGATCCCCGCCCACGAGACTGACCGGCTTTGGTAAGTCCCATTGCTGGACAATCTTCCCCTCCACTATGGAGAAGGGGCGTTGGTCCTACCTGATACGCTCCTTCTCATAGTAGGGGAAGATTATCCAGTCCCACCCTAGGAGACCATCTGGTCCAGGGTCCGGGAGGGGTTACTGTTGTTTACAGGATATGTCTCATCATCGCTATGCCTTCGTCGAACTGGGAAGGAACCAGTCAGAGGAGGTGTGGCCAAAAAGATGACTCGGTCTCCAGGCAGAGAAGCAGAGTTACTACCCATTCCTGGATAATCTTCCCCTACTATGAGAAGGAGCGTATCAGGTAGGACCAACCCCCTTTACTTTCTATCAATACATTTTTAAAACATGGATTATTTTTGAAGTGTTGTTGTGGCTTTTTTTCTTTTATATATTACCATCATCAACTGTTTTCCAGTGCTTTACAATGTCTAAATACCATTACTGACTTCATAATATTACTGAGGATATTAAATGATAACTTACATTTCTGAGATAATATAAATGGAATTTATTATAAAATTAAATATCACAAGATCTCCCAAGATACAAAATATACATTATTTTTGTAGTATGGCTGATTTCAGTTGTATATATTTAGTAGTACTGAACAAAGCAAGTGGTTTTATTAAATTATTGAGCTTATCATTTGCTATAAAATTAGCTTTCAAAGAAGGTGTCTGTTATTGCACAATCAGTCTGCTTCAGGAAAGGATTTGGGTAGGATGATGAAAAATGTGAAAAACTACCATGTATAATTATGTTGTATTTTTTCCTTCACTTCCAAGAAAGAGGAAGAGAAAGGATAGTTGCACAAATCTTTTTGATCTATAGGTGCATGCTCTTTATAAGATTGCCTCACACATAAACAACAATAACCTAGTTTGTTTAAATAACAGAAATATATAAATGGATTAAACTCCATCATTTTTTTTGCTAATGGAAGATCTTACTTTCTTGTTCTTTTGAGTTTTTGGACTTTTTCTTGCTGCATAATATATTGGCTCTTCCTTCTCCTGTTTACTGAATTACAATGTAGAATTACATTGGCTGGAACTACTCATATTTACTTATTGCAAGATGGGAAGCTAAGGGCAAAGAGAATCCAGTAAGAAATGAGGAAAAAAACCCTCTGGATTCTCTAACATTGTTTTAAAATTCAATGGCACAATTGTGCAATTCAAAACCTCTCTGTATCTTATTTTTGTTCTTGTGCAAATGTCGTATTTAGTACTTTTATTCCATTTAAGCAAGTCATTGTGCAAACAATTTTACAATCAATTATGACTTCATTATTCTAGGTGTAGATTAAAGTACAGGTAGTCCTTGGCTTATGTCCATTCATTCAAAATTACAGTTGTACTGAAAAAAATGGACATACAGCTACCGTGTTTCCCCGAAAATAATACATGTCCTGATGTTAAGCCCAACAGGGCTTTTCAGGGCATGTGTTGAAATAAGCCCCCACCCAAAATAAGCCCTCTTCCCCAACTACGTACTCACATCCCCTGCCCCATCTGCCACCCCCAAATTGTGCCCGAACATCTTACCAGAGTCTGGCAGCTCGCTGCTTCTCTTTCTTGGCCGGTCTTTGCAGGGAAACGCCTTGAAATGTAAAGAAAAACTTCTCGTGAGTGCAAGCAATTAACAACTTCTCGCACTCATGAGAAGTTTTCTTTACATTCTTTACATACAAGTGGTGGCTTCTCTCCACCACTACTCTTTCTCAGCCGGTCTTTGCAGGGAAACTCTAATGTAAAGAAAAACTTCTGAATGAGCTGCCACTGCCCAGGAAAATAACATGAGTAATGGGCTCTCTCACAGCGCCTCTTCTCTCTCTTCTTCTCCCAGAGATCGGCAGGCCAGATTCGGTGAGCTGGACGCACCACTGCCACTCAAGAGAAGAAGAGAGAGAAGAGGTGCGAGAGAGACCATTTCTCATGTTGTTCTCATCCTGGGCGGCGGCAGAGCGTTCAGCTCCCCGAATCTGGCCTGCCGATCTCGGCCAGTGAGAGGGAGTACCAGGTGGATGACTGAGGAAGTCTTTCTTTCTCAGCCTTTGGAAGGAGGACTGAGAAACCACTTCCCAAAATCTTGCCAAGAAACTGCAGGGACTAGTGTGGGCAGTTGTTGGGAGTCCACACTGGCTCAAAGGTACAAAATAAATAAAATATTTATTTATTTATTTATTTATTTAGACGCTCTTATAGGCCGCCCAATCCCGTGGGACTCAGGGTGGCGTACAGCATTAGTAAGAAACGTACATTTAAAAACAATAATCTTAATTTAAATTAAAATATTATTAAAAAGAAGACATTATAAACGCAACATTCAGGGGGAATCTGATTATCCTATTCACCCCATCTGCCGGAAGAGCCATGTTTTTAAGGCTTTACGGAAGGCCAGCAGGGTGGGGATAGTCCGGATCTCTGGTGGCAGTTGGTTCCAGAGGGACGGGGCTCCCACAGAGAAGGCCCTCCCCCCTCGTCCCCGCCAATCGACATTGTTTGGCCGACGGGACCCGGAGGAGGCCCTCTCTGTGGGACCTAACCGGTCTTAGGGAGGTATGTGGTAGGATGCGGTCCCGCAGGTAACCTGGCCCTGAGCCATGTAGGGCTTTAAAGGTAACGACCAACACCTTAAATTGCGACCGGAGACTAATTGGTAGCCAATGCAGCTGGCGAAGGATAGGTGTTACGTGGGTGGATCTCGGTACACCCACTACAGCTCGCGCAGCTGCATTCTGTACCAGTTGGAGTCTCCGGATACTCTTCGAGGGTAGCCCCATGTAGAGCGCGTTACAGTAGTCTAGCCGTGAGGTGACAAGGGCATGAGTGACTGTGAGCAAGGCCTACCTCTCCAAGTAAGGTCGCAATTGGTGCACAAGACGGATTTGTGCAAAGGTCCCCCTACACATAATAATAATACACATAATAAACTGAGATAACAGGAAAGAAACAATGATTGGCAATGTGTACATCGTCTGATCTCTTGCCTTTATCAGTTACAGCTCATATGATAAAGCAAAATCATTTTGACATACAATTTTTGGAGGGATAAGTACCAACCTCCGATATTTCATTATTATTATTTTCCAATGTTGGGCAATAAAGTTGGCTGACTGCATTTATTTACATGATTAAATCTCAAGCATAAAAATAGTTAAAGGAACTTATTCTCCATTTAATTTTACCAGCTAGAATAATAATTGCACAACTCTGGAAGAGACTAGATAATGTAATGGCCGATTAAGACATGTTAAATGGCTACATTAGAAAACAACCCTAATGTTGAAATAATGAAATATCAGAGGCAGGAACTACAGGTCTATCAAAGTTGGATGGATTTTGTAATTTATGTCAATAGCAATTGAAATATTTTATATAAATGATAAATTTGCATATGTACAGTAAATCTCTCTTTACCAACTTTAGATTTTTGTGTGCTTGCTGTATATTTTTTCTTTACGCAGCTTGGATTTATGTTATTTAGTTCCTTGATAATGTTAATCATAATTCAATAAAATATTATCTCATATTTGGTACAGGTCATTGCTAAAGTGCCACCATACTTTTAGCAGCAAGCATTTGGGGGGCAAAAGAGAGCCCCCCCCCAAAAAAACATGCTAGTGCAGAGGAATGAGATAAATGTCTACTGTATACAGTTACTTTCTTTTTCTGATAAGAAATAGATGTGATGCATCTTACACTATGAAGGAAATGTGTGGTTTGCCCCTTAATGCTCCCTTAAAAACATTTTCCCCCACTTTCCTTTGTTGTTGTGGCTTTCTTCCTTCCTAAAGTGATGATTTCAATTATTCCATCGGTTTAAAATTATGCGTCTTTTTGTGCGTGGTATAAAAGCCACTTTTTTTTCTATAAGCTTTCAACGGACAAATCTATTTGGTACAGGAAATATTATTTTTATCTTAATCTGTCTTTCCTTTTGTGGGACCAATATGGTAATAATTCTCTTGTCTAATATTTTCCTAGTTGCATTGAAGAATGTATTGAGAACAAACCACTAAGCAAACAAACTTATCTGAACCAACAATGAAATATCATTTAATGCTAATTAGGATTCATGACATAATGGAAGGACAAAGCTCCTTTTCTTTTGTGAAAGCATGAAAGGCTTCTCTAGTGTAATACATTATCTCTCTCCTGCCACCCTCTAATACTTTGGGCCATTCATATGCCCAAGTTTTAGTCTTGTGAACTCCAAGTTCTGCTCTGGTAGCTCTGTTACATGCTGGTGCTTGTTTTATATGTGCATTTGAGAACATTCTGTTACTGCAGCCCGAGTTGTTCATTTATTTATAACTCTCTTGAAAAAGAATACAGATTGTATAGATCTGTATAGATTTAGCTCAGAGCCTGACCATACCTACTCAGTATCTCATGGAGCATGGAATGCCAGTATAATGAAGTTCACAAAAGACTTTGCTAAAATTAATGCGCATAAATAATATTTGCACGAATAAGCAAAACAATTGTTTGTTACTTCTTTTAAAATGAATAGTTTCCAGATACCCTGATCTTTTGCACAAAATAAAGGCAGGGCAGGCTTTTTTCTGTGACACTAAAATGTGTAGTACATTTTATTCTAAAGTAGGATTGTTTAAATTTAAATAGAAAAAGACAAAAAAGGATAGGGTTGCTGTATTTGTGTTGCAAACATCCGACAGTAGCAAAGCATTTTCTGTATTTCTCTTTGCTGCCATCTAGTGGTCTTAGGAAGTTTTTCAGCCCAGATATAGTAGTTATAAAAAGGAAGTACCATATTTTTCGGAGTATAAGACGTACCTTTTTACCCCCCAAAAGAGGGTGAAAACTTGGGTGCGTCTTATACACTGAATGTAGCCCCACCCACCCAGCCACCCCCACCCTTTGGCCTCTGTCTTCCAGCAATTTACCTATTTGCAGCAGAGGAAAGAGCCTGTAAAGCCAAGCAAGTCACTAGCAGCTTCCCGACCTACAGCTGATTTGCCACGTGCTAAAATGAAACTGAAACTATCTTGCAAAGAGGCAAATAGCTGGGAGAGAAAGGCAGATTTTTATTTTCTGCTGAACTGCATGCAAGGGGGTAAATGAATAACTATAAATGTCTGTAGAATGTTCAAATTATTAGACTTATTTTTAAAGACTGCTTTATTATTGTTCTAGAGCCAAGGGTCTCCAACCTTGGCAATTTTAAGACTTGTGGACTTCAACTCCCAGAATTCCACAGCCAGCTTTGTTAGCTTTGCTGGCTGTGGAATTCTGGGAGTTGAAGTCCACAAGTCTTAAAGTTGCCAAGGCTGGAGACCCCTGTAAATCTAGACAACTTAACAAAATAAAGAAGCTTTTTTAAAATAAATGCTTGCTCAAGTATAGTCTGAAATGTAACAGTGTCCTGTTTAGTATTAGAGTTAAATCCTGACTTACCTTGGAGTAGATCTATTTAAATAATTGGGAGGAGTTAGTGTGACTACATTTAAGAAAACTTTCTGGCATAATGTACATTTCTCCAATTCTTTGCTATTTCTATGGGTCAGGCACACATGCACAGAAATACACAGCAAACGGTGTATATCATCTGTGCTGTTTGCTGTTTGGCAAATTGCTTGGAGGCAGAGGCCTTTTTTCCTTGTTTTCCTCCCCCAAAACTAAGGTGCGTCTTATACTCCGAAAAATACGGTAACTTGTTAGGCATTTTGCTATTTTGGGGACACATCAAGGAGAATATCAGAGGTCAGGAACCTATGGAATAACTAGAGAACAAAAAGGAATGAGCAGGATCCAGTGGATATAGTAAAGATTAAGTAACTTTGCTTTTATTAAGTAAAGATTAAGTCAAAATACAAAAGGACACAATAGAGAAAATGAGCTTCAGGATAAAAGAAATAATAAACTGCAGAAATATATAGGAACAAGTGCTGTCCAAGCACAACATATTCATAACATGACAGAACTGCAGCAGGCATTTATCTTTCCAATTTTTCAGTTGTGATTGTTGCGATTCAGTTTTGCGTACTTCCTTTAATTCCTCCACATTCAAAATGAATGAATTCAGAACTTTGATTTCATCCTCTACTGCTTACATAGATATTCTGTTCAGAATATCTTCATTATTGTTATCAATAAAATAATTTTCTCTTGATTTGATTCTTAGTTAGGTCTTACTTGATGGGCTGACAGTATATCTATGTTTCCCATAGTTGATAGTTGACAGGTAATCCTCAATTTACAACAGTTAATTTAGCAACCATTCCAAGTTACAACGGCACTGAAAAAGTGACATGATTGTTTTTCACACTTACAACCTTTGTAGCTTCCCCATGATCGTGTGATCAAAATTCTGATGGTTGGCAACTGGCTCATACTTATCCCCATTGCTGTGTCCCAACCCAAGGTCGTGTGATCACCTTTTGCAATCTTTTGACAAGCAAAATCAATGGAGAACCCAGATTCACTTAACAACTGAGGTAAGAAAGGTCATAAAATGGGGCAAAACTCACTTAACAAATGTCTCACTTAACAACAAAAAATTTGCGCTCAATTGTGGTCGTAAGTCGAGATACGACTGGTCACTTAAAGGCTGTTTGAAGTTATGATAGACCCCGGAAAAACTACTTATGACCCTGTTTCAATGTTACAGCCACTGCAGTGCTCCTGTGATCGTTCGCCATTATGACCAACTGCAGGGGCGCTGCAGCCACCCCCCCGCCTCTCTCCCCCCATCTCGCCCTACCGGGATCCTGCAAGCCTTCCTACTCCCCACACACCTGTCACCCATTGCACACTTATTTTTTGAACATCTCTGGACCTCATGTTATGGAAGAAGGTCAGGTCATGTGTTCCTGGCTCATGTTGCTGCCTCCTGTCATTTTCAGCACACATGCAATTCTGCAATTACAATTTGTATCTTGAGGACTACCTGTAATTTAAAAAAAAGTTGGTTGACACAAGTTGGTTCAAACTGGCTGGATAGCATCTTTGCCTAGTTAGATTTTTCAAATTGTTAGTTTCTGATGCTGCTACCTACTGCTTGAAGTGGAAATGAAAACCTTTTCAGTATGCTTCCCAAAGAGCTTTGAATCATGTCTAGAAAGCTGTTCAAGATTTGCCATCATAGTAATAAGCAATAGCAATAGCACGTTACTTATATACCGCTTCATAGTGCTTTACAGCCCTCTCTACGCGGTTTACAGAGTTCAGCATATTGCCCCCAACAATCTGGGTCCTCATTTTACCCACCTCGGAAGGATGGAAGGCTGAGTCAACCTTGAGCTTAGTGAGATTTGAACAGATGAACTGCTGAACTAGCAGTCAGCCTGCAGTCGCAGCATTTAACCACTGCACCACTTCAGCTCAGATGATGTTATGTATTATTTCTTTAATATATTTGTCCATAGTAGAGAAAAAATAATAATAAAAGGCCTTTTTTGAGTCTGTGCAGTACTGCTGCTCCTGCTTATGCCAAAGTCAATAACATTATTTTCATTACTTGCTTTCATTGAACGGTGGGTAAATAGCCATCACATTGGTTATAAGAATGCCTAAATCAGCCCGTTTATTTTAAGGGTGATTAATTACTTTTAAAAATCTCATGGCAATTTTAGCTATGCAAACAGTTTAAGCTATCCATTAAAAAAAAGAAGGTATTGTGATTGCCCCAGTACAGCTGAATGTATAACAAAGACATGCCAGTGCTTTTAAATAATGGAATTCATAGTAATTGTTATAGCCGTGGCTATTGTGTGCCAAGCAGCTAATTACAATGATTGACTAAAGGAATGTGTCCAACAGGACAATAGATGCATAATACTGGATATTGTTATTACACCTGATGTAAGGGTAATACTCAGGTTGGAACAAGGACCCATTTCTTGCTTTCTTGCTGAATTATCACTAGCAATGAGGCCACTTGCATATATATATTTACATTTAAAGGCAGGGTTAAAATTATCTTACTCTTCCTACCAGAACAAGCGATTAGAGTAACCAGAGATTAACATCTGGATCAAAATTAGCCTGAACACTAAAGACTATCTAGAAAGGGCTTCTCAGTGGGTGAAGTTAAGACTTCCAAAATGTCTAAAGGGGCTTCTTTCTTTTCTTCCCTTCAGGAGTCTCTTCAACCTGCTTCATTTCCCTCTTCTGTTGTGCTCTTTCTGCTGTTGTGAAGGATAGGAATGTGTGTTTGTGGTGCAGTTCTGTGGGTGAGAGTAGTATGTGCCTAATAAGGAATGATGACTGATGGATACTGATGGATAATTTTATTTTATAAACGAGGTTCCTTATTTCAGTTATTAATTCACTTACCGTAATATAAATGTATTTTTATTCTATTGTTTCTTTATATAGCAATAGATCTAGATTAATATATCTACACATACTTACATATTTGATTTTTATTCTGTTTCATACGTATACATAAATGCACACATTTATTGGAAGGAGAGATCTCCAGGTTTGATTTCAGCTGAGGCTGGCAACTCGGGGTGACAAGATAGGAAAACTTGCATTGAATACCAATTTTATTACATTTACTTCTATATATTCTTCATTTTGATGGGAATAAGGGTGGGGAATTACTTAGAGCCGTTGTGGCGGAGTGGTTAGAATGCAATATTGCAGGCTAACTCTACTCACTGCCAGGAGTTTGATCCTGACCAGATCAAGGTTTACATAGCCTTCCATACTTCCGAGGTTGGTAAAATGAGGGCCCAGATTGTTGGGGGCAATATGCTGACTCTGTAAACTGCTTGGAGAGGACTGTAAAGCACTATGAAGCAGTATATAAGTCTGTGCTATTGCTATTAGAATGGTCTTTTTCAATAAATAAAATAATTCAAAAAATGTTTTTCTTCCTATATCTACCTTCATGCACATTGAAGGAGCCATCTATTATTGTTTTATGAGAACAATGAGTTTACGTGTTCGTTTCTGAAGTTACCACTGAGGATATAGAAATGTTATTTCTGACTTCATTTACAATTCCCTGAATAACATACTGTTACTTCTTCTGGATCTTTTTTTCATTTTCTCAGTTCTTGTAGGTTTAAATATTTGTAAAGTGCTTCAAAATCTATTCAGGGAAGTTGAAGTGATGAAAGAAATGGAGGCATTCATCATGGAGTTTATCCTTTTTTATATATAAATGTTGTCTATCTCCACCAAAGAGAAGCATTTGGCTATCTGTTAGGTTGAACTGCATCTGTGGTGAAGATTTCAGTGCATTAATATTTCCACTTCCGTTTTGGCTTGCTAGAACATCTGAATATCTTGGATGACATTCTTTCAGAACTGTCAGATAATAAATAAAATTGTGTTTCATAATCAAAAACAAGCTATTAGATTACTTCAGATACACAGCAGGAGGTTTTAAGACAATAGATATGAAAGGTTGGAGCAAGGTACAGGCTTCAGATAGAATAAGAGAAAATAGACACAGATTACATGTTAGAAAAGAAAAATAGCCTAAAACCAAACATAGAAGGATTTCTACAGGTAGTAATAAAATATCATTAAATAAATTGTTAAAATGATTGTTCCTTTTAAATGCTTCTTTGTAAAAAAAATCATGAAAGTAATTGATTTTCCCATGTCTGTATGACACAAGAAAACCCTAATGAGAAACTGCATGTTTTTCTACAGAACACTTCTTCACATTAAGCTCATGTCTCTAACAGTACAGACATATTACCATATGAATGACATCTAAAATTAGTTTTGTGTTTTTCCACATGAATAATGAATAAAGTTTTTAAGGTTAGCCATACCCTGATTATGATGAGTAGGCCAGTTTTAATTGCTTAACATATTTTAGGAGCCAAGAAGGTATTAATTACAGCTCTGAGTCCACAGAGAGAGAAGGTTGTGGGAGAGCAAAAAAAAGGAAGGGATTGGAAAACACACATTCCAATTCTAAAGAACAAAATCTTTTTATATTTTGTTCTGCAAATGTAAATATAAATTACTTTGCATATACGCAACAGCATCTGAAGAATCTTTGGAACATGAAAATAACACCAGAAAATGTCTACTTGGAGAAATGAATGGAAAACTTAGCCTTTGAGATCATCTTTCTCAATGATTCCTTTTTTCTGTGTCTGAGAACAAAAATAGTCAATTGCATTAAGTGAAAGTGTAAGAGTCTTTCATTTTTGAAGGAATTGACAGGAAGGGGACAATGAAAGATGGAGACTGGTAAAGAGTGGGATCCAGAGTTTTTCTTCACTGGTGAGAGAGTATATATATATATATATATATATATATATATATATATATATATATATATATATATATATATATATATATATATATATATATATATATATATATATATATATATATATATATATATATATATATATTCATTTCAACCTATTGTAGTGTGATTTCACTGAATTTAATACTGAGATAGTCCTGATTGTCCTGTTTGATTATTTTGTGATAAAGGGGCCAGAGATATTGTTACTATGTTGGATCTTCTGGATCTCTCAGGAGTCTTATTAGAATATTGCTGAAGCAGCATAGTGGATTCAAAATGTAAGCAATATATTGAGCAATTCCATTCCTACCTACAAGATCACTGTTTGAGAACTGCAGTGTAAGACTTAGTTGACACTGTGTTTTTTTGTATTGTGGAAATCCATGTTATTTTGTCATACTGTTCATTATCTACATTAAGCTATTGGGGGTGATCATCTGAAGATCTGAAATGCCGTTTCTGCAAAGGACATTTAACTTTCTCTACTTTCCAATAAAGATTGACAGTTGCTTAGAGAGCAATAGTTGGATAAAGGTGAAAAACTTGAAACAGTCTTAGATGAGATGGCTCTCCTTTTAAAGCTACATCATTTAAGTGATAGCTGTCATTTCTGTCTAACACTAGAGCAGTGCTTCTCTATTATTTTCTGTTATGCCCCCCCCAGGAAGAAGTAAACATTTCGTGCCCCCCCAACTCTCCGCCGGGACGATTGTTTGCAATATTCGGCACATTTTCGCTGAAAAAAACTCAAGCGGCTTATCAGCGTGATTGGGGTGTAAGGTGTTTAAATGACGCCTTAATTTATTTGGCTTCATGCTGTCCGCTGCCAACTTTTTTAGACACAGTAAACATACCGCTCTTTCCTCGTCTCCCACCGTAGTCACAGTGAAGCCAAGCGCTACATACACTTCATCATATTTCCTCATCTTAGCTTTCGGGAGACTTACGTTTGTCTCATTATCTCCGTCTCTCTCCTCCTTTCTTTTCATCCCTGTTAAATATTTTTCCATGGTGTCTCTTAAGGGTTTGTTATCTGCACTTCATATCTTCTGCTCTGTGTTGTGTGCTATTGTTTGGTGCAAAAAAACCCTACTCCCTGTGGCAAAAAAAGCATGTTCCCCGGAGTCATGCGCCCCCCCTGGCATCGCTCCGCGCCCCCCTAGGGGCCCCCGCCCCACTATTTGAGAAGCACTGCACTAGAGGAACTTGTGGCTCTTTAGATCTGAATAATGCACCACTCTATCTGAACAAGAGGAACTAGCCTCTATGAATCCAAGCCAGATGCTGAAATCAGTTGTGAAGGTTCTATTTACAGTCTTACAAATTGTTTGGGGTCAGTAGTCCAAGAATAGAACCTTCTTGATAGCACTTGATAGCACTGATGCCCCAACTTTAGCACTGATGCCCCAACTATAGCACTGATAGCCCTTAATAGCACTTGATAGCACTGATGCCCCAACTATGCATCTTCCGAGAAATATATATGGCCCTGATTTTAAACAGATTCTGCACTGATAAGTGAAGCAATGTCTTGTGTGGTAATATGGGGTAGTTGTTGTTTTTGAGCTTTCCAAATTTGAGGAAGTGAGTAGAGTGCTCATGAGTTGAAGGCTACCACCTATACACATCATCCATTTCATATCCTTTCTTGTTCTTCAAAATGCCAACCATGGTAGATGTATCCAGGAGTTCAATGCTTTACTGAGTATTACTGAATATTACCTACTTTGAAAGAGGAAGTGGCGTGCACTCACAGAACCCTCCCTGAATTTAGTGTTTGATAACATCGGTTTTTCCTTTCTGGAGAAGACAGAAAATAGTATTAAATCAGTCCTAAAGGGAAATGATTATCTGGATGCTTTCAGTTAGGATTCAGGCCTGGTCACAGGACAGAAACGGGTGGTATATATCTGGATTTTGATATCAGAAGTACACCCATTTGGTTTTCTTAACTGGATTTCAATAGCTACTGGAATGCTTGAAAAGTTTGGAAGTTGAGGACATCATCCTTTAGAAGTTCCATTCCTATCCAAGTGAATTATTTTGTTGTTTGTCAGGGCTGGCAGCAATCCTAAAAGCTGTAATTTGACACTCTCCAAGTCTTGATTCTCTTTCCCATGTTATTCAACATCTACAGGAAATAAATACAGGAGGTCATCCATCAGTTTGGTGAGATGCCATAATTACATGCAAAAGATGATAAACAGTTATACATTGCCAACCTGGGCTGAGCCAAAGATACCATAATGTCTTGAAATCATGCTGGAATGTAAGGATCTGGGTGGGGAAAAGCAAATTCAGATTAAGGCCTCCAAGAACAGTGTTGCTGTTTGTCACTAAACATTTAGACAACCTCATAACAGAAGTCCCTGTAGATACTCTTTTTTTTAATTATTTATTTATTTATATCATATTAAAAAAGAAATTGGACATGGTGCAACTGTCCTGGCGTTAGCTTCGCCATACACACTAAAATATAACACAAGTATCTTATCTATTCAGCATACATTACTAATTATATACATTTATATTTACATATATTACATATCTTTTGGTCTACACATCCTGGTTCTTTACTGTTCCGACTTCCATTTCTCAAACCCCACCATTGGTAAAATCTATTCCAACTCTCGTAGTATTTTGTCTCTCCTTTATTTTTTAGTTCTAGCGTCAACCTTTCACATTCTTCAGTGTCTAATATTTTCTTTATTATCTCCCTTTCTAGAGGTATATTCTCATTCTTCCATTGTTGGGCATATACCATTCTCGCTGCCATTATGATATGCATATGATTCCTAATAAAAATAGTTCTGGTTTAAATTCCAATCTCTGTCCCATCATTTTTTCCAGCCAGATCTGGATCTTTCACCATTATTCTTTTGCTTTCCTGCATGTCCACCACATGTGGTAGGAAGTGCCCGTTACTTGGTCACATTTCCAACATTTCGGTGATAAATTTCTATACATTTTGGCCAATCTTGCTGGTGGTAAATGCCACCTGTAAAACATTTTATGTAAGTTCTCCTTGTATGTTGTGGCCAGGGTTAGTTTCCTATTTCTTTCCCATAATTTTTCCCACTTTTCCAATTCAATATTATACCCAAAATTCTTTGCCCATACCACCATTGTCTCTTTTACTTGTTTTTCCTCCATTTTATAGTCTAGTAAATATTTATATATTACTTTGATGGTTTTCTCATCTGTCCCCAATAAAAGTTTATCTAATATCGTTAAATCTCTATTTCCTGTAGATACTCTTGACTGGGTCATATGCCTACAAAAAAGAGTTAGTTCATGACTTAATGGTCTTCATGGACTCTCAGCTCCTTCTGAAATCCTGTTATACCAGAATGTCTAGGTGATAAATATGTCCTGATCATCATCAGTCTAAGTATTGTAACACATTCTATCTAGAACAGCCTTTGGAGATAATCAAGAAGTTGCAACTGGTACAGGATCAGAGGCAAGACTACTGACAGGGCTACTTTGTCGTTCTAGAATTATACTGCTACTGAAGTTGTTGTATTGGGCCAGATTCAAATATGACATAACTTAAAGCTCTTTGTGACATAGCACCAGTTATATCAGGCAATGCCTTGCCAAAATAAATTCATCTGGTTTGGACATTTAAAATAGTCTGCTGAGGTTTCTCCTTCCTTTCAAAATTTATAAGGCTTTATTGGTGATAGCCTCACTTATGAGACACCTTACTCATAGGGGTGCAGACAACTTCAACCAAATCCACATGGATAGAGGTGGCTTTTAAATGTTTTTAAACAAACAAGAGGATATGCACATCCCCTACACATTTATAGGATAATGTCCAGGTTTTCATGGCTGTTTATGTGGCTTCTGCAAAATGAAATTAGTTTCAATTATTGTATATTATCTTATTTCAAGATTTGTGGTTAGATTGTTGATTGCTCATTTAATTGTTTTTATTACATAATATTTTGTTCTTTCATATGTTAGTCTGACCTCTTTTAAGAGGAAAAGTAGTATAGAAAAGAAACAAAACCATCACCATCATTTTTTCATAAACTCCAAATGGTGAGTTTGTTGAGGTAGAAATTGGAGGAGGGAGGGCCATATACAGTATGTATGCACCTTGAGTTCCTGAAGGAAATACAGCTCTAACTAAAATACATACAGTGTATGGTTTACATAGATTGATATAATGGTTTTTATGGCCCTAATATACAGTATATAAACAGATAGGTAGCAAGATTCATGTAAAAATATAGTATAATTTATAAGTAGTTACAACACAAGTAGACATTTAAAACATCTTAATTTTATTCACTAAATATTTTGAGATACTGTACTATTTCTTATTCGGTGACCATCTCCTAATAATGGCATTGTTAATATTAATTTTATAATATTAATTACGTTATAGGTGAACCAAAACTGGTCAAGAATTTTCTCTTTTGTCTGAAATCCCTTATCAACAAATCCCATATTACTGATGCCAGAAAATACTTTGTGCAATTTGTTTCATATTATTAGTTCGTATGAACCCTAACTATCGAGCACATGTTCAAATCAAATTAAAAAAATCAAATCACATCTTTATTGCTATCATAGACTAACACAATGAGAAAACAGATGTTCAAAGTATCACATTAGGAGCTGGTTATGATTAAACTGGATATAGTTGTGCTTGACATTTGAGATTGGCTACTTTAAAAGGGGAACTGAAAATCAATAGGATCCATAGTGTTGGTAAAAACATAAGATCAGTGACCTTTTAAGGTGTTTCTGCAACAAGATCCAAAGTGACATCAGCAAATTTTACTGTGGGAAAATGCATTTTGATCCATGTTTCCCATGGCATGCATCCAGTGTGGGAGTAAATATAAGACAAATTAGGAAATTATTTATAAGGCAGTGAAGCTGCTGATTTGCAGAATTTGCCATTTAATTTGGAAAAACTATGTAAACTAAAAGTTCCTTCATTGACAAGACAACAACATAATAGTCTGCCAATTTAGTGGCGAGTGGTATCACAAGGGGAGTAATATGACATAACGAAGTTCAGTCCAGTCCAGTTTAAAGAATTACATCTATAGAAGTTAGATCTCCCAGTTTTTTTATTTTTATTTTACAAAGCTAAATGAGTTCCCCTAAAGCCTATCCAGATGGTTGCATATTTACATCACAATCATTTTCACTTTTCATTCACTACTCTTGCAAGCAGTGGGAGAAGAAGAAAGGAGGGAAAAATCTGAGATTTCAAGGGTTTACCCAAGAGCTTCTGAATACAAAGCATTTGTTATGCCACTAATCTGGGGTCCTTTTGTGGAACATCATCTTTGAAATATGTGTTACACCTACCCTTCTCTGCTGCATTTATTCTTTTACATGAATGGTTTTCTAATATGCTCATTTGGTGTGTATTTTTCAATTTCTGAAGGGTGTTGCAGAATCTGAAAACAGGAGTATCAATAAATCACTTTAATTCCTTTTTAAACGAGACATGACAACAGTAGATCTTAAGAGAAAGAAAAGATGCAACTCCCATTAAAGAGAAGATTAGATGATACTGTGACAAACGGATGAGAAATAATTCTAGTGATGATGTCACAGGAAAAGAAAATATTTTATTCTTCATTGCATTGATAAAGAAATATGCAAACATTCAAGCTGAACTATCCCTGTTTTTTCTGTATGTATAAATTACTCTTTGGGATGAATAAAATAGCAGTAAAGGCAATGGCTGTGATGGCAGAAATGGTGTTAAATGGCTTTGTACTGGGCTCCTACCTGACTTGTCTCAGGAGACAGTGAGCGAATAACAAAAGTTCTAAAAAAGAAGGATTCTAAATGTTCTGATGGGTTAATACAGGTAGTCCTTGACTTAACGACCACGATTGAGCCCAATTTTTTTTGTTGCTAAATGAGTAAGTTAAATGAGTTGTGCCTCTTTTTACAATCTTTCTGGCCATAATTGTTATATGAATCACTGCAGTTCTTAAATTGGTAACACAATTGTTAAGTGAATCTGGCTTCTCCATTGATCTTGCTTGTCAGAAAGTCACATGACCCTGGGACATTGCAACCGTCATAAAAACAGGCCAGTTGCCAAGCGTCTGAATTTTGATCACATGACCACAAGGATGCTGCAACGGTCTTAAATGTGAAAAACATGTCACTTTTTTCAGTGCCATTGTAACTTTGAAAGGTCACTAAACGAGCTGATGTAAGTTGAGGAATACCTGTATTGACTGTTCTTTGTTTACGAGTTTAAAAATATCTGATTTCTTAAAAATGTGCAGAGTAACCGTCTTTAAGCAAATATTTGGAAGGCATTTCTAATCTCTGGTATTGATTTATTTCTCAGGAGTTTGCAAAGTAGGAAAGAGTTACACCATAGATAATAGCCAATTTAAGGAAACCATTACATTTTTCTGTTCTGACTCAGTCTAAGTTCATGATGTTGCAAAACATGAATAGATTTCTAGAAAAATCGCTAGAGGTTAATAATTTTCCAGCACTCTGTTTTGTTGTACTTTATAACTCTAGAAGTAAGCCAAAATTGCATCACATTATACTTGGATGTTCAAATTTAAAGAAAAACTATTATAATTCATGTTGTAGTTTAGGAAGGTGAATTAAGTTAATTAAACAGACTAAATGGGAAGGAAAAGGAAGGAGAAAGTATAAAAGTAATCCAATTGGCCACTATGATTTAGGAATTCTCTCACATTCTTAATTGTGTGTAACATTAATATATTTTTCCCTGTAGACAGTAAATAAATTCTGCAAAATAGTATAAATTCCAAGATTTTACAATTTTTTTCTGGCATATTTTTATTTAAATTATGAAACAATGCTTTGAAAGAACAATGCTTTAGAAAAATCATTTTGACAACATAATTGCAGACTAGGAAAATGATATGACATTAGAAGTTCATATATATTTGGAAGTATATGTAAGTATATAATTACTTTTATAGTAAAGCAATCTAATGTAAAGTATGATAGATCAGATTTTTTTCAAAAAAAAAAACCCAGTAAGGCCTCTTAATATTTTCTAAAGTTGCTATAGAGATATTCAACTTTAAATCTTTCATATGTACCTTTTCTTCTCAGCAACTTAATCACTGACTTGAGTTGAGCTGATACAAGTTTCCTCACTTTTCTCTGGACCTGGAGAGGAAAAGGAAGGAGCAGGTATAAAAGTAATCCATTGGTTTTTAAGATTTAGAAAAAAAAAATCACTGCTCCAACCACTACCTATCTTCTATCCCATTTTCTTTGCTTCCTGACGATTTGAGAGAAAATTTCTAAAAATTAAGACTGTGTAGTAGAAGCGGAGCTGTTCCTACAATTGTTCCCAAAGAATGTGAGAGGAGTACCGTATGTTGCAAGATTTTGTTGTACTCTGTGTGTGTGTGTGTGTGTGTGTGTGTGTGTGTGTGTGTGTGTACATGCATTTGTGCGCGTGCATGTGCATGTAGATAGTCAGGCAATTGGACAATCTATCATGCATCGTGGTAGTATACAAAGACCACAGTGGTGACAGATGCAGCAGTATTGGGAAGAAGGAGTAAGAGAAGTTGGAGAAGTACCAGGCTTGAAGGAGGAACTGAAGAGGATGTAGAAAGTAAAGAACAAAGTGTTCCCAGTGGTGGTAGAAGCACTCCTGAGTGTTGACACCTAAGACTCCAAAATGACAACTGAGCTCTCCGTCCAGAAGAGTGCAGTGCTAAGAACAGCTAAGATATTGTGCCAAACTCTCAAATTCCTTGGCCTCTGGTTGAGAACCTGAGATTTAGGAATATACCATATTTTTTGGAGTATAAGACGCACCTTTTTACCCCCCAAAAGAGGGTGAAAACTTGGGTGCGTCTTATACACCGAATGTAGCCCCACCTACCCACCCCACACCTTTGGCCTCTGTCTTCCAGCAATTTCCCTGTTTGCAGCAAACAGGGAAGAGCCTGTTAAGACAAGCAAGTCCTTAGCAGCTTCCCGATCCCCAGCTGATTTGCCACGTGCAAAAATGAAACTGAAACTGAAACTGCAAAGAGGCAAATAGCTGGGAGAGACACACAGATTTTTATTTTCTGCTGAACTGGATGCAAGGCGGTAAGTGAATAACTATAAATGTCTGTAGAATGTTCAAATTATTAAACTTTTTTTTAAAAGACTGCTTTATTATTGTTCTAGAGCCAGGGATCTCCAACCTTGGCAATTTTAAGACTTGTGGACTTCAACTCCCAGAATTCCACAGCCAGCTTTGTTAGCTTTGCTGGCTGTGGAATTCTGGGAGTTGAAGTCCACAAGTCTTAAAGTTGCCAAGGTTGGAGACCCCTGTAAATCTAGACAACTTAACAAAATAAAGAAGCTTTTTTAAAAATAAATGCTTGTTCTAAAGAGGCCCAGTGCTATTGTGTCGTCTTTTAAATAATAGAGAATAATGTATACTTCCAGAAATTTTAATTAATTTTAACAGCTCTGTACAAGTATAGTATGAAATGTAACAGTGTCCTGTTTAGTATTAGAGTTAAATCCTGACTTACCTTGGAGTAGATCTATTTAAATAATTGGGAGGAGTTAGTGTGACTACATTTAAGAAAACTTTCTGGCATAATGTACATTTCTCCAATTCTTTGCTATTTCTATGGGTCAGGCACACATGCACAGAAATACACAGCAAACAGTGTATATCATCTGTACTGTTTGCTGTTTGGCAAATTGCTTGGAGGCAGAGGCCTTTTTTTCTTGTTTTCCTCCCCCAAAACTAAGGTGCGTCTTATACTCCGAAAAATACGGTACCTACTATCCATAGGAATGACAAGAGAATTTTATATATTGTGACTGCCTGGATAAGTCCCTGCAGTTTTCTTGGCAAGATTTCTGGAATGGTTTACCATTGCCTCCTTAAGGCGAAGAGAGAATGACTGCCTCCAAGTCACCCAGCTGGCTTCATAACTACCATGAGAGTAGAACTTACAATCTCCTGATTTCTAGCCTGCTGCTTTAACCACTACACCTGTCTCCCTTACCTTGTATCAGGAGTATTACCTCCTGATACAAGGAGTCCCCCCCCAAAAGAGAAATGGCATAGCCCTTAATGTTAGCTTGTCAGTTGGTGAAATTATATTCTTAGTATTTCTTTCAGAATAGTGCTTAAGTTGAAAGTTAATTGGTTCAGTTTGTGAAGACTTTTGAAAATCCTATAGTGTCACCTAAGGTAATATGTGAGATGCTTTCCTACCACTTTTTGATGCAGCCATTGTAATTTTGCAGACAGTTTTTCCAATTTAATTAATTTGGTAAACGACAATGGTGTTGAAAGAGCTGGAACAACCGTGATTCATATAATGAGAGGTTTTCATGTGTGTCAATAGCAAGAATTTTTATTATGTGGTGACACGTTGTGCAATTCTTTTTGAAAAAGCATGAGAAGAAACAATCATTTAAGGGATAACACTTTTGAAACGCCTAACTTAAAAAATGACCGGGTATTGCTCACCCCAGAAAGAATGCCCTTGCTTAATGGGTTATTCTTCTATCTCCATGACTTACTATTGAAAATCTTGGAGCATTCCCAGATTTCATAGTCTTGATTCATTAAAATATTAAATGTCATGAAAGTGAGCAAATTACTCTTTAACTTGTGGAAATATGGCGTGTTGGCTGGGGAATAAGAGAATTCTGCAATTATTTATCACTATGTTAAGGAAAAGAAAAAAGATATATTTTCCTGTTAGAGATCTATTTACTTCCTTTCTATATTCCATCTTTCTTTCAGGAGTGAAAGGTGAAGGACTCTAGGTTTCCTCACAACAACTTTGTGATATGTTTTGCTGAGAGACAGTACCTGGATTAAAGGGACTCGCTGACTTCTTTGCTGAGTTTGAATTTAAACTGGGGTCCCATAGTTATAGCCCAAAATATTTCACCCCACTCCACCTGAATGTCCGATCTCTTTTCACTTAATGTAATGTTAAGAGGTTGGGTGCGATGATGGCAACATCCTGCTGGCAATCTACTTTGCTTGCTGGTAGTTTTCATCATTATTCAGGCTTTAAAAATAGATATTATTAGGCAAGCAGCAAAGATGTTGGCATCAAGAATTCAGTTTATGGGGTCCTTGGTACTCTCTGAACTTGTTTGTTTGCTTGCAGATGTTTTATTACCTGATTATATAGCATCATCAGTGTGTGAGAGTGTGGGGATTTCTCCCTGTTTACATACAGTAGCTTAGCCTGCTAATGTTGGTGGATGGTTTTCTCCTTGGCAGTTCCTTGATTAGGGTATTGTTTTCTGCTTGATTGTTTGTCTGGTGTTAATCCTGCTTATCTGGGGTTTGGTTGCTGAGGACAATGTGTCCTGGTCTTTTTGTTTCCTTCTTAGCTTTTTTTTTAATTATCTCTTGAATCATGCATAAATGTGTTTAATTTCTATGTGTCTATTGATGGCTGATTTCTCTGAATGCCAAGCTTCCAGGAATTCCATGTGTGGTTTTCTTAAGGACCATGGCATCTTGAAGAAATGTAGAAGGCATGGTGTACAAGCTCACATGTTAAATTCTCCAGATTTAGTAATATCTGAAAAGAACTGTGGAGTACTAAATATTTAGGAATTTTTGGAATTCAGATAGAATTAACAAGAGGCACATGTATGTAGAATATACTTGTTTTTCTCTCTGTATTAGCACATGTACAGATCAGATAAATAGAAGAAGAGAAGATAGACATTCATAGTTCCATCAATCTTATATAGTGTTTTCCTTCTTTCTTATCTTTCTCACCTCACATTTTCCAGATTTAGGTTCTAAATCTGTGTGTAAAGCTTTGTATGATTATTTAATTCCATCTACTTGATTATATTTAAAAGATGAATAAAAAAAGCAGAGTTTAGTTCCACTTTCTCTAAGCTACAGAACTTTGGCAAGCAAGTGTAAGTCAAAAGAAAGATCAATAACATTTTTTGTTTATATAATGTCACTATTTTGGAGCTTTTAGTATTTTGAAAGGGAGACTGGGATATATACCAAAAATAAGCAGATTGTTCACCGTTCAAAACAACATGCTACTTCTTTAAAGCTCAAGAGATAGAGTCTGTGGAATAGTCTGGTACTTCCTAAAGACAAGGTTTTAAAAAAACAAAACAGCAGGTCTTAACTGCAGCTCATTGTACATTAGGTTCAGGGTAATCATCTCTTCAAATATTTAAATATGTTCAGGGTAAGTGATTCACAGTCAGATCATTACAGTGATTTTGGACAACCAAAGTGACAACAAATAACCTAAAAAACAGAATAGAAAAGAGCAGTTTTTATTGTCTCATGTAATAGTGTCAATCTCATCTAAAGAAAGAAAGAATAACATTTAAAGTAAATCACTGCAGTTAAGTGAATCAGGTGATTGTTAAGCAAATCCAGCTTCCACCATTGATTTTGCTTGCTGGACGTTGACTGGGAAGGTTGCAAATGGTGATTCCATGACCCTGAGACCCTGTAGCCATTGTAGATATATGCTGGTTGCCTAGCATCCAAATTTTGATCACGTGTGGGGATGCTGCAATGTTCATATACTGTATGCACAATTATTAGGCAAGCTGTATTTTGGAGGATTAATTTTATTATTGAACAACTACAGTGCTCTCGGTCAATCCAAAATGTTAATAAACCTCAAACCTGAATATTTAAGAAAGTAAAAGTGAGGTTATGGCTTTCGTAGGAGAATACCTATGTGTACAGAATTATTGGGCAACTAAACTGTGCAGAATTATTATGCAATTAAATGAAAAATGAATTTTTCCCATCTCACTCATTTATTTTCATCTGTTTAAGTGAGAATAATAAACAAACAACTCAAAATTTACAAATAAACAATTCTGACAGTTAAAAAAAATCAGTGACCAATATAGCCTCCCTTCTTTTCAATAACAGACATTGACGATCAACTTTTTGTGCAGCAGCAACCACAGCCTTCCAGACACTGTTCAGAGAGGTGTATTGTTTTCCTTCATCATAAATCTCCCGTTTAAGAAGAGCCCACAAGTTCTCAATAGGGTGAGGGTCAGGTGAGGAAGGGAGACATGTCATTATCAGCCAGAGGTTTGGCTGACAATCTAAGGGCCGAGGACAAGAAAGCTGAGCTTGTCCTTCGCAAGACTTACCAAGCAGCAGCCTGGGCGGTGAAGGCGGCCACGGCCGCATCGTTCTTCAACTGCACATCCTTGCTCTGGCTTTCCCAACTACAAGAGAAGGTGCCGCCACAGGAAGCGCGTCTGCACCAAGATATCAATTAACCACACAATTTTCCGCAGACGCTACCTTAAACACGGCAAAATTTGCACCCCACGCCCTCTCCTCTTCCATAACTTCGAGGAGATTGCTGTAGATGCCGTCAAAGTGGCGGCTAGCCTGTGCCCCATACAAGGGGGCCATGTTATTTGTGGACACTCTCGACCCAGAAAAAGGTGATGCTGGGCACGTTCAGGAGAGCGGATCGCAGACCCTCTCCATACTACTGGAGACCCACATTCCAACCTTCCAATTCAGACTTCGCTCCTCAACAGAGGTTTGGTCTGCAATGTCAGGAACGCCCTATGGAGAGGTCCGGGTTTCGCGACCAGCCCAGGCAAAACTTTCAGAACCGGCGGCCCTTTCGTGGAGCGGGAAGTCGCTCCTTCCGCAGAGCTAAGTGACTGTCAGACCAACCCTCCCATTGGGGGCCGATTGGATCTCTTTACCCCACAATGGGAAGAAACCACCATGGACAATTGGATACTCAATACAGTGAGGCTAGGCCTCACACTAGAGTTCCTTTCCACGACCCTGAACCACTTTGTGCATTGCCATCTCCAAAAACACCGAAAAACGAGGCCTCATGGAACAGGCCATCCAACACCTGTTGGCCATTCAGGCCATACAGCTGGTCCCTCTGAGCCAAAGGAGACAGGGGTTTTATCGTTCCAAAGTCTTCGGGGGTGGTGGTTGGAGAGCAATTCTGGATTTAAAACATCTGAATACTCATTTGGTCTACAGGAAATTCAAAATGAGCTCCCTCCAGTCCATCTTGGAGGGCATACGGAAGGGCGACTTCCTGGTCTCTATCAATCTCACGGAGGCATATCTCCATGTGCCGATTCTGCCACCACATTGTCGGTTCCTGAGATTCCAGTATGGGACAGAGCACTACCAGTACAGGGCACTGCCCTTCGGCCTGGCCTCTGCTCCCAGGTGTTTCACCAAAGTACTAGCGGCACTGGCAGCTCACCTCAGATCCATCCCGGTGAGGCTCCAGTGCTACCTGGACGACATCCTCATCCAGGCTTCATCTCCAGCACGAGCAACAGAGGATGTCCAAACAACTATACGGGTGCTGCAGGATCATGGCTTTTCTATAAATTTCAAGAAAAGCCACCTAGTGCCCACCACTCGGATCCTGTACCTGGGCGCAGTGATCGACACTGAGAGAGAGAGACAGTATCCGTGGCTGTACTATCTCAACTCCTGGGGAAGATGGCCTCATGGGTTTCCATAGTTCCTTGGTCACATCTACATGCCAGGCCCCTGCAATGGCTTCTGCTCATGTTCCAGCGGTTGAGCAGCAACAACTCACAGACCAGGATTTGAGTTTTCTCTTCAATCTTGCAGTCCCTTCTGTGGTGGACGTCCCCGGCCCTGTCCAAGGGCTGCCTCTTCAGGGAGCCAAGCAGGTTGGTAGTGACATCGGATGCCAGCTTTTTCGGCTGGGGCGCCCACCTGCAATCTCACATGGCCCAGGGTCGTTGGACACAGGCGGAGCTTGCCAACAAAATCAATTGGCTGGAACTCAGGGCGGTCCACCTTGTGCTGTGCCACTTCCAGGATATTATTCAGGGACATCATGTTCTGATTTTAACCAACAATGTGGCCACCAAGGCCCACATGAATCACCAGGGGGGCACTCACTCCTGGGCCCTCATGAGCAAAGCGGGCCACCTAGGCGTGTGGGCAGAGGAGCACCGTCTCTCACTAAAGGCAGAGCACATTGCCGGGGTAACCAATGTGCGGACAGTTTGAGCAGAAACACAATCGACCATTCTGAATGGAGGCTTCACCCAAACATCTTCAGGGAGATGTGCCAGAAATTCAGTCAACCGATTGTGGACCTGTTCGCCTCTCTGGCAAATGCTCAAGTACCTCACTTCTTCACCAGGTTTCCAACCCCGGGGGCAGAGGGGACCAATGCCTTGTGCAACCCTTGGCCTAGTGGACACTTGTATGCCTTCCCACCCCTGCCCCTCATTCCTGCTATCATCAGGAAAGTTCTTCTAGAGAGGACAGAGATACTGCTGGTGGCTCCTCATTGGCCCAGACGTCAGTGGTTCGTGGACTTGGTGAGTCTGTCAGGGGCCCGGCCCTAGAGGATCCCTCAGGAGATTTCCCTCAGCCAGGGTGTCCTGACCCATCCGGAGCCTCAATGGCCCCAGCTGAGGGGAAGCTCTTGAGGGAGGACAAGTATTCCTCCAGGGTCATCCAGACCATTCAGGCCTCCAGAAGGCCATCGACTACCAGGATTTATACCTGGAAGGCTTTCGTCACTTGGTGTTCAAAGAGACCTATTGACCCTTCTGTGGCCTCGGTGCCCCAAGTCTTAGACTTCCTCCAGGCCGGTCTAGATAGGGGTCTATCACACAACACCATCCGCAGGCAAGTGGCACCCTCTCCACTGTGTTGGCTTGTGGGGACCGGGATTCCCTTTCTCATCATCCGGTGATCAGGCACTTTATCAGAGGAGCAGCTAATGTACACCCGCCTGTGGTCCATAGGTTTCCTACTTGGGATTTACCTACCATACTGCAGGCGCTCACATGAGAACCATCCGAGCTGCTAAGGACAACTACTCTCCGTTTTATGACCTTGAAAGTAGTATTTTTGGTGGTCATCACTTCAGCCAGGCGAGTCTCGGAGTTAGCAGCCCTGTCGGTTAGAGAAGACCTTTGCATTTTTCATGCAGATAAAGTGGTCCTCAGACTGGATCCCTCCTTCATCCCAAAAGTAAACTCTTGGTTCCATAGGGCCCAAGAGATTGTCCTGCCTAATTTTTGTCCAGGGCCTTCCCATGCTCTGGAGAGACAATGGCATACATTGGATGTATGGAGGGCTCTCCGGATTTATATCAAGAGAACTGCCAAAGATAGAAATAGAAAATCACTCTTTGTATCTTTCCAATCATCATCACTAGGCTCTCGGGTGACCCCGTCCACTGTTGGTAGATAGTTGAGAGCTTGTATAGCCAAGGCCTACCAATCTAAGGCCCTGCCACTGCCTGGTCTGATAACGGCTCACTCTACGACGGCAGCTTGAGCAACCCAAGCTTCCATTGAAGAACTCTGCAGGGCAGCAATGTGGGCTTCCCTGTCACCATTTATTCGGCACTATAAGTTAGACACCTTTGCGTCGGCCAATGCATCCTTCTGGAGGAGGGTCTTACAGAAACTGCATTCCTCAGAGGGGACTCCGGCCCAATTGGCTTCTCGCCCTTAGTGTAGTAGGCTTCGGTAAATCCCATTCTTGGACTCTCCCGCTATCAGTCAGGAGAAGGGGCGTTGGTCTTACCTGAGACGCTCCTTCTCTGACGGATAGTGGGAGAGTCCAAACCCTCCCTGGCAGCCGTTGGGTCCAGAGTCCAGGAGTGACTAATGGCACGAGAAGACTTTTAATTACAACTATGCCATCGTCGAAAACTGGAGCCACGGAGAGAGGCAATGGGGCATGGCTACAATTATGACTCAGTCTCTGGGCATAAAGGACAACGTCAATATCCCATTCTTGGACTCTCCCGCTATCCGTCAGAGAAGGAGCGTCTCAGGTAAGACCAACGCCCCTTCTCAACATGTTTCTTGCGACCCTGTTGACTATTTGCAAGAAAACGTTTGATGGTTCTGTGATCACACCCCAATATCTTAGGAATTTCAAGAGTGCTGTATCCCTCTGAAAGAATTTTTTACAATTTTTGACTTTTCAGAGTCAGTTAAATCTCTTTTTTAGCCCATTTTGCCTGAGAAAAAGGAGCTGCCTAATAATTATGCACACCTTTGATATAGGGTGTTGATCTATATCCCTCCCTCATTTCACAAATACACATCACCTGATATGCTTGTATCCACTAAGCATTTAAGTTTATACAGCTTGGAGGTGGAAAATATGCATACAAAGGATGATATGGTCAAAATACTCACTTGCCTAATAATTGTGTACATGGTATAAGTGCGAACACCAGTTATTGGTCTTCAATGCCATTTTAATGTTGAACAGTTGCTAAACGAATGGTTATTAAATTGAGGACCACCTGTACAATTGTTTTTATCCATTCATGTATTTTTTAAAAGGTCTACTTTTGTTACAGTATATGTGGTGGTGTTTTTATGACTCAACCCGCACTACCACAAACTGTTAAGAGGCAGAGCAACTCCTGGGGAAAAGAATTCTAGTCTGGAAATGTTTTTTCTTTTTTCCATCTGCAAATAAATATAAAAGCATGGCAACAGCAAGAATAACAAAAGGAATTAAAATGTGCTGTTCTAATAATGAACACATAACCAAAGCCAATTTGAGAGAGTTTTGCTTCAGTCAACAGTTATCTAGCCAATGAAATAAGGTCCAATTGACATGACAATTTTTAATGGTGCAGGTGCCACGTTTGCAACGTGTTCCATTAAAAGGAACTGTACAAGAGTACAAAGTTGTCATCAGGAAATAGAAAGGTGTTGTGAACAAAACAGTAATGGCACATTCCCATTTGGAATATTGTGTCCTATTGTAGTTGTTTCAGCACAATTGTGACGGGGAAGGTACAGAATAAGTAATTAAAAGTTAGTACATCTTCCTGACAATCAAGAAGAAGAAAATTACACAATAGGTGTACAAAGCATGACATAATGCTGTGCAACTTCAGAAATTAGGAAGAGTGAAGATTTCTCTTTATTCTTGAAATTGAATCACCTAATGCAACTGGCTGAAGCAAATTTAAAACAAGCAATGAGAGTACAGCAAACTGATAAGAGTATATAAAGCTAACTCCAATATGCAGAGTAGCAACAGCAACTGCTCTTACATAATGCAGCTTTCTTGTCTTTCCTCTTTAACTTACTACTCTTGATATTTCTTTAAAACCTGTGAATTGGAGGATTCTCAATAATGCCCCTGAGGCCATTTTACTTTTGCAAAATCTTTGACTTCATCTCTGTCTTCAAACCAAAATCTTGCACATTTAAAGTACAGCAAAGAACCATTTTAATGATAAGCTCCCCTCCTGCCCATAAAGATGCCAAAGGATGGAATTTCTGCAGCTTGGAAGATCTCTACTATATTTTAGGAATAACATTCCTTGTACTTAATTGCATACTCGCTGTAGTTTTTTGGAATGTTTATTATTGATGATCTGTCACCAAATTAATTTATAAATTAATAAATTAATTTAATTTATAAATTGGGGGCTTTTGAGTTAAAATGTCTGAACAGAATTTGTTATTGATCAGAAGTGTATTTTATGTAGTAAAAATTCATATTTAAAATAGATAATTGCTTTCAAATATTTTCTTGAACTAGGATGCCAAGAACTGATAACAGATAAAATTACTCCAGTCATATAACTTTTATTTCAATGTTACAATTAGGCTGTTTAGCCTTTGTAGAAGTGACTTAATAATGTTCCCTTTCAATGTAAGCAAAATGTTAAAGACTTTCAAATATTTTGTTTTCTTTTTAGAGAACATTAACTTTGTCTATTTTCAATTTTCAAATTAATAGTTCCTAATGCTCCTGATCCATCACTTCCATTCACTTAATTGAATGGAATTGATGCTAGTGGTTAATTTAATTTCATCTGGAGAATCTGAAATTGCCTCAGTAAATTCTTATATTTTCCTTTCACTTTTCTATAGCTTTGTTCTACTTTATAATACTACAAATGTGGAATGTAAGCTTTCATTTAGTTGCAGCTTTTATATACTTCACAGGTATTAATAAAACCTTTTCAGATCATTCTTTTAACTTAGCTTTTTTTTTAAATTCCTTCCTAAGTGTTCTAAGATTTCTATTACTGGGAAAAACGGTTTCTCCAAAAGATTTGCTTGTACTAAGTAAGTTCTTTAGAGTGGCTAATCTGCCATGTACTATAAAAAATGTTATTTTTTTTCATCAACTACATTAATATAATGTATTTTGAGCGGAACAATATTTTTTGGATGAGACATGCATTCCTGATAAAAAGTAGATTTCAGGAAACCCATCAGTCTTTCCTAATTATTAGTTGTTTCATATATCATGCAAAATTAATTCAGGGAAAACCAATTATTCAATTGTTAAAGGAGAAGAAATGACTTTTTAAAAAGCTATGATTTCAAATTTTATTCCTCATTGATAGAATTTCTGCTAAGAGTTGAGGAAATAAATTTCTAAATAAATAGCATTTAGAAAAATGCAATACAACTCAAATAATGGCATATCACATTTGCATGTTTATTTGAAACAATTCACAGGATTTTCTGCTAAGAATATAGAGGGTAGATTATGTCTGACTCCGGAGGCAGCTGATAACTGCCAGATGGCCTTGGCCCCCTCTCTGCCTCCCACGCAGAGCCCTCGTCTGAGCCTTCCCCAGACTCCAGGACTGGTCCATGTTCCTCCCCAACCTCCTCACTGTCCGAATCTGCTGCCAGCTTCGCTGGCAGGCCACAACAGTATGCTCCGTCCCATATTTGGGTAGACCAGGTTGCCCTGATAGACCAGTCTCACCAGAAAAACACTCCCTGAAAGGAAGAAAAAAAGGGAAAGCAGAAGACCCTGAATCTCAGTTCACATACTGATAAGCCAAGGTTTCCTCTACATCTGAACTAGGCCACATTCATAATGATATCCATTTCAAAGAAATATTTTCTCTACATCTAATATCTAGCCAGAATTAGAACAATTATCCAGAATGCATACTGTATATACCGTATTTTTCGGAGTATAAGACGCACCGGAGTATAAGACGCACCTTAGTTTTGGGGGAGGAAAATAGAAAATCTACCTACCAGGTATTTATCTGGCTAGCGTCCTTAGTCTGTTCAGCTTCAGCACATTATTTTATCCCCTGGTTGGGCTGAAAAAAATATTCTTCAAAGGGAGTAGGAATGAAAACAAGCCTGCAAAGACTTAGGGATAGTAAAAAACTACTTTGAGGGAGTAGGAATGAAAAAATGCTGCAAGCCAGTAAGATCGTTAGCACCTCGTTAGGGCTGAAAAGACCTTTTTCAGGGGGAGTAGGAATGAAAACAAGTCTGCAAAGACTTAGGACTGGTAAAAACCTTCTTTGGACAGAGCAGGAAGCCAGGAAGATCGTTAGCACCTAGTTAGGGCTGGAAAAAAAAGCTTCAAAAAAGCTACATTCTGAGTATAAGATGCACCCAAATTTTCAGCCTCTTTTAGGGAGGAAAAAGGTGCGTCTTATACTCCAAAAAATACAGTAAGCTGTTTTTATTTTTATTTTAACCTTCATTTTGGCATTTTGGAAGCAGTTTAGGAAACACCTAAGCTTAGTTTTATAGATTGTAACTGTAAATGAATAAAGGAATGTACTTCCATTAATGTAGTCTTTGAATAATCAGTCCCATTATTTTTACTTGAAGAATTAAGTCCATTATTTCATTTATAAAATTGAATGTTTGTTCTTTATATGAATTATCAAATAAAAACTATTAATATTCAAGATACTCTATATAAATCTGTCTACTACTTCAATTATATTGAGTACCAGACATAAATGAATCATGCATGCTAATTGAAAATCATTGATAATCATTAAATAAACATGAACGTGGGACATAAAGTTTAATGAAGAATAAGATACACAATTTTGAAATTTGCAGATGTTTTGGACCGGGTGTCAGGGTTCCAAGTAACACCCCCAACGAAAGAAGACACCGAGGCTTGAAGTTCCTCAAAGTTCCATTTTATTAGAGATGTCATATTGGCACATCTAGGAAAACCCGAATCTGAAAGCTTCCAGGTTTTCCCCACCCAAAAGAAAGTTCAAGTCCCTGCCCAGCACCAACATGTCCGTCACATGGTCTAATCAAAGCATCGTCCTAATGCCTCCCAGTCACACCCCTCCAGGTGCAGGGCAATATGTCCTTGACTCTCTGAGAAAGGAATGTTGTTATGACTTTATATCACCCCTGCTCCATACAATCCCCCCTCCCAGTTTCCCACAGGAGGAAATGTGGCAGGCCTGAAGGCCCAATGCAAAAGATGGCTTCCAGGCCTGACACCAGGATGTTAAAAATTTTGTTATACAAGAAAAATTTGCTTCACGCAGCTAAATACTTTGTATTTGGTGTACAAAGACAAAAACCTAAATAATAATTAATGAATAGTGTCTTTCCATTCACAGCCTGTTGGATTCCAACTTTAGCTTGTTTGGATGTATTCTATAAATATAAATATTATTTTGCAAAAGTTCCTAAACAAATAAAACATACAAAACCTTCACTCTTAAAATGGACTGTTTAATTGCCCTTTTGGCAACCCTGTCAACCCCAATATGACCTGGTAGTTAGGATTGGATCCTAATTACCAGGTCATGGACTGTTTAAGATTGGGAATACATGGGAAGGTGCATGAAGGTGAAGGGCAAAAGAACTCCCTCACTGAGTGAGCAAGAGCCTCAGATTCTGTGTTTTGAATATATTTGTTATTTCAACATTTAATTTGATTTAGTATATAGCAACTCTTATATGTAACTGGGAAAGAAATAGGTTAAATTTCCAATCCTGCCTTTTAACTTGTGAAATTGGATTTTATTAACTTGAAGTTTGCCAAGATGTTTGGCAGTCTGTGTTGTTGAGGAGAGGGAAGAAAAGGAAAACTTTTGTGTCATGAGAGATACAAGACAGAAGGAGATAATTAAGATGGAGCATAATCTTTGGGAGTTCCACACAGTACAGTTTTGTGTTCTTTCCCCCTACGCACATTTCTTCCTTTGCTTTTCAATTGTTTCTTAGCAAGTATTCCAAAACGTTAAAAGATTACCAAAATAGATAAACAATGAACTAATCAAATGTTTTTGAAAACATCTTGGCAGACCAAGAACAAGCTTTGGCTCAGTACTGCTGCTGTAGTCTGAGGAGGCATTACTAGCAATGTGGTTGAGTGCTATGCTGAATAGTTGGGTGCTAATACAGATCATTTCTCATTGCCACAAAAGCAATGCCATCCTGATCATTCTCCATCAAAGGAAATACCAAGCGATCTTCAGTAATATTACAGAGAGCCATGAGCATATGATGCATTTAGTACTTTTCAGAGATCCATTGTGGTTGACAGAAAGAGACCTTGGGCCAGTCACTCTTCTAAGCCCAACTCACCTCATGGGGTAGTTGTGGGGAAAATAGGAGAAGGAATGTGTGTTTGATATGTTCGCCACCTTGTGTTATTTGTAAAAATAATAAATGTGGGATGGATGGATGGGAGAAAGAAAGAAAGAAAGAAAGAAAAAGAAAGAAAGAAAAAGAAAGAAAGAAAGAAAAAGAAAGAAAGAAAGAAAGAAAGAATAAGAAGTAAGTAAGTAAGTAAGTAAGTAAGTAAGTAAGTAAGTAAGTAAGTAAGTAAGTAAGTAAGTAAGTAAGTAAGTCATACAACCACACTGACTGGGTTTTAGAGGGTACATTTTCTGGAGAATAAATATATTTCAGTGAACAGCATATTGCAGAAGTGCTGTTGAAAAGGTAACTGTACTTTCTTGGTTTTTTCCTTGGATATGTTTCGCTCCTCATCCAAGAAGCTTCGTCTGTTTTTCAGTAGCTTTGGGACAACCATGACTTTGATCAGTGGTGGCCAACCTTAAACATACCATCCGCCAAATTTTTTCGCAGACGAGTTCCGATCCGCCATTTATTATTTATTTATTTATTTTGGTCGTTTTTGTATGCTGCCCCACTCCCGCAGGACTCAGGGCAGCCTTACAACTTTTTCTTTCTTTTTCTCTCTCTCTTTCTTCCTCCTTCCTTCTTTCTTTCCTTGTCTTTTCTCCTTCCTTCCTTCCTTCCTTCCTTCTTTCTTTCTTTGTCTTCCTTCCTCCCTAACTTTCTTTCTTTCTTTCTTTCTTCTTTCTTTCTTTCTTCCTTCCTTCCTAACATTTCTTTCTTTCTTCCTCCTTCCTTCCTTCCTTCCTTCTTTCTTTGTCTTTTCTCCTTCCTTCCTTCCTTCTTTCTCTTCCTTCCTTCCTAACTTTTCTTTCTTTCTTCCTTCCTTTCTTTCTTTCTTTCTTTGTCTTCCTTCTTTCTTTCTTTCTTTCTTTCTTTCCTTTCTTTGTCTTCCTTCCTTCCTAACCTTTATTTCTTCCTTCCTTCCTAACCTTTCTTTCTTTCTTTCTTTCTTTCTTTCTTTCTTTCTTTCTTTCTTTCTTTCTTTCTTTCTTTCTTTTCCTTCCTTCCTAACCTTCCTTCCTCCCTCCCTCCCTCTTTCTTTGTCTTTTCTCCTTCCTTCCTTCCTTCCTTCCTTCCTTCCTTCCTTCCTTCCTTCCTTCCTTCCTTCCTTCCTTCCTTCCTTCTTTATTTATTTATTTATTTATTTATTTATTTATTTATTTATTTATTTATTTATTTATTTATTTATTTATTTATTTATTTAGTGAGATTTATATACCGCCTCACAGTGCAAGCACTCTCTAAGCGGTTTACACCAGTAAGCAATGTAATTTATATTGCCCCCAACAATCTGGGTCCTCATTTTACCTACCTCGGAAGGATGGAAGGCTGAGGCAACCTTGAGCCGGTGAGATTTGAACCGCTGACCTGCAGATCACAGTCAGCTAAAGTGACCTGCAGTACTGCCTCTAACCACTGCGCCACCTCGGCTCTTCCTTGTCTTCCTTCCTTCCTAACTTTTTCTTTCTTTCTTTCTTTCTTTCTTTCTTTCTTTCTTTTTTTCTTTCTTTCTTTCTTTCTGTCTTCCTTCCTTCCTTCCTTCTTTCTTTCTTTGTCTTCCTTCCTTCCTAACTTTTCTTCCTTCCTTCCTAACTTTTCTTCCTTCCTTCCTAACTTTTCTTTTTCTTTCTGTCTGTCTGTCTGTCTCTCTCTCTCTTTCTTTCTTTCTCCCTCCCTCCCTCCTTCCTTCTTTCTTTGTCTTTTCTCCTTCCTTCCTTCCTTCCTTCTTTCTTTGTCTTCCTTCCTTCCTAACTTTTCTCTTCTTTCTTTCTTTCTTTCTTTCTTTCTCTTCCTTCCTTCCTAACCTTCCTTCCTCCCTCCCTCCCTCTTTCTTTCTTTGTCTTTTCTCCTTCCTTCCTTCCTTCCTCCCTTCCTTCCTTCCTTCCTTCCTTCCTTCCTTCCTAACCTTCCTTCCTTCCTTCCTTTCTCCCTGCAAAGCAATCCCCACCGTGGCTCCTTTCTCCCTTGCCCAGCCCTCTTCCAAGATGCCAAGTCCTGATGCCGCCACTTCTGGCATCCCCATGCCTCTTTCAGAAGGGAGGGAAAGAGGGCGCTTCCCCCCTCCCCCCTGGAAATAAGAACCCCCCGCAGGAGTAACAATCACAACTACCAGGGCTGGCAAAGCACCTCACCAGCACCAGCAGCCGGCGGGAACAAAAGCAAGCGCAGGGCGATGAGAAGGCTCTCCCCGGGCGGAGCTTCCATGCAGCTTCTGCATTCCGAGAAGCAGCAGCAGCAGCGGAGGCAGCGACAGCGGCCCCCCTCCTCAGACTGCCCTGCTGTCCTCCCTTTCCCCAATGGAGCTGTGGAGTCTCGCACCTCAGGGCGTGTGGGCAACGGGCAACTGTTTAGCTTTGGGGTGAAGCCTCGGATTGCTGCCGCCTCCTCCTCATTCTTCTCCTCTACCCCCCCTCCCCCATGCTTCCTTTGCTCTGAAGTTAACGGCACATGAGCGGCGGGGCTGGCGCTTGTGACTCACTACTTCCTCCTCTGCCCTGCTAGCTCAGGAATTCTGGGAGTTGAAGTCCACGAGTCATAGAAGAGCCAACTTTGCTTGTTTCGTCACTGCCAGAGTTTGACTTCGAACTGCGCGCGCTCTCCAGAATTATGCAGGAAGAAGGGGATCAGACAATAAGAAGGTCGGAATCACTTTCGTTCGCTAAAACCTTCTTATTGTCCGATCTCCTTCTTCCTGCATAATTGTTATCCACTGACCAAATTTCTCTGTACATTTTTCTTCACGGTTGTAAAACAGCGTCACCTTTTCTGTCCGTTGGATGATTGCAATGCGCCACTTGCAATCATCCAATGCGCCACGTTTGGCGCATGCGCCAAGGTTTGGCCACCCCTGACTTAGATGATTGAGAATCTCCGTAGACTTCCATAGCATGTCTTTAACAGCAAATTCAGGCAATATCAATGAGTATCAGTGAATACATTTTATGTGTTTGAATTATTTTAAAGCTACTGCTTGTGCGTGTGGGTGGGGGGCTTGATGAGATCTGAATTATGGGCAAAATGATACTTTCATCACTTTTTTAAAAAAAGAACTCTGAACCATACTGAAGTGTGTGTGTATATATATGTGTGTGTGTTTCCAAGAGCTGGGAATGAAACCAACTCACTGAAATTAAAATGTACCTGGCAGCTAGTACGCCTCTCCGAAGACTGCTTCATGTCTTTTTTTTTCTTTTTGACTGAAGTAACTTCATTGATACAGTTGCCTCCCTTTTATAAGGTCAGAAGCCCACTGAACACCATACATGAAAACATACTAGGAGACATTGATCTGTCATTTACATCATTCTTATGCAACTGTTTAGCTTGAATTTGTGCTGGTGTCAGAGGCAATAAGGGTCAACAGTTGTGGTGACAAATTGGTTTTGACAAGCTTAATGACCTCAGGAAGAAAAGTCTTCCGCCTTGATAGCAAGTACAGAATAATTGGTTAGCTCAGCCAAACAGGGAATGTGTTAAAAATCCCAAATTCTCTTTGGCAAGTCAATTTTACCATTCATCAGAGGTGAGGTGGAAGGTTACAACCAGCATTTTTAAGCATACAAAAGTATCCACAGCCTTTTTTTCCCCAAGCCAGTCTATTTTATCTGGCAAGAATTGAGAAGAACAATCAAAGCTTTCAACTAACGATCATGGGATAAAGTTAAGCAGATTGTAACGAAGAAGTGGACTAGCATTTAGAATAGCATTTACAATTATGATTGTTTGAAAATTGTCGGGGGGTTTTGCATGCTAGTGAAAAATGTTCTTTTAATCTTAAATTTTAAAACTGACGACATGATATATAAAAAGTAAATTATCTATATGTGAAAGATAGCAGATCTACATTTATTCTATTAATTTGTAATCTGTTATAGCTTTAGAATATAAGAAAAATAGATATAAGCAGCACAAAGGTGTATAATATTTATTATTTTTAAAGCAATATTTTTTGTCATTTTTAAAGGGATAGAATTGTGATAATGAAACCTCTTCCTTTTTATAGAGTTAATTGTAAGCAATGATTAATTTCTCTGTTCATTACAAGGAAACATTTTTTCTATTTCATTTCATGGGAACAGGGAGTTATGCACCTCATCATGAATCAGTGCTACTGCTAAAGAAAATGTACAGTAGTTCTTTTAAATTTCTAGATAGAAAAAGAAGCTTATAATATATGAGAATCTTGTTTTCATTTATCATGAGTTTAAGATGCTCTTCCAAATAATGAAAACTTTCATCTGATGGTGAACAAAATTAAACCAAATAAAAATTTGCTTTTCCAGTTTGTTTTTTTGCACATAATAGCAAATTACAGTCTTATATTTGAAAAGGACCTCTAGTATATTTCTAGATTATATTGTTACTCATAGACTACAAGTAATCTTGTAGTCTATGAGTAACTACAAGTAATAATTCTTTTCTGAACAAAAAAAAACCTAATTGAAAAAAGCTGAGGCAGCTAAATAAAAAAAGAATAGAAAATGTTTACTAAGCAACAAAGTACATATTAAAATCTTGCAACACATTTGCATATGATTTACTTGAGTGAAAAGTAGAAACTTCTGGGATTCCCACTGACTGAAATACTGATTGAACATTGAAATAAAACTTCCTTCCTTACATTTTCTTTTAATCCAACTGTTCTTTCTGGCCATCTTTCTCTCATATCAAATATCCTGTTTCATTGCACTTCACATTAAGCATAAAAGAATTAAAAATAATTGCCCAGATTCTAAATATTAGGCTATATTAATTCAATCTCTTTAAACTGAAACATTTTAATGAATGTGAGAGTCTCTCTGAAGAAAATGCAGAATGTTTTCCATATTGGATTATTACATAAAAGGAAAAGATGTGAAATGCTAATAAAGTTGAATCAAATAATAGCATCATATAGAGAGCCACCTGTTCAGTGTTGAATTCCTTCTCAGAAAAAAAAAGTATGGTTTTTTTTTAAGGATTGTAATTATAAATGTTGTTTAACAGAGTATATATCATCCTCTGAAAGATGTAAAAATTCATTTTTAGAATACTGAACATAAATTCTTAATTGTAAAAAATTCATAAGGGCTATGATGCAATTAACTATTTTTTTTAGGAATTGATTTACATTGTAGCATCAAAGAGAGAATAATAAACTTCTTTATTTATCTTACACCAGAGGTAGGAAATTCCTGGCCATCAGCCAGATGCACACCTCTTAAACATTCAGTCTTGACCTTCACTCTTTCTCCACATCAAACCATCTGCTCTATATTATTTATTTTGCCTTTTTGTACCTCTAATTTACAAGCTAATGAAAAGAATCGGGTTAAAGTTAGAAAGAAAAAGTTGGAATGCTGTTGAATCTATGCTGCTGGAACTTTAACTGGTTCTTTGTTTAAGATACTTTTGAGATAATTTATCCTATCTGGAACCTTCACTTTGAGATTATTACAGTTGTACTGAATGTTTTATATTTGTGTTTTATAAACAAATCAGTGTTTCTTTGGAAGCTGAATGGATTAGCGTACAGAGTAAATTGAAGTACTGGAGTACAGAACTTCAGGATGCTTTCAGAATGTGATCGTGATTAGAAAACCTTTTTCTTGCTCATACATCATATAATGGCCAGAAACAGAACATTTCCCCATGATGTCTCCTCACACTTCTGGGACCAAAAAAATGAGTCTACAAAACATGTGGGTGGAGTTAATTTAATATTTATAATTGTATTTATAGAGTAATCTTAGAAAAGTGGCTGTAAAATAGGCTGACATAATTACATTGATCTGATCTATGTAATTGCTTGTTTAACACATACTTCCAGATTATTTTCCTGATTTTAAAGCATTAGTATGGTGATGCTACATTAGTTTAATTGGGGCTCAATTTGAGATTATTTGATACCTTCAGAGTCTTGGCAGGTTCTTGGCCTTAATTGGAATGCTCTGATAGTTTTAGCACTTAAAGCACTTAAATCTATCTGGGCCTTATTGTGAAAGAAATTAAAATCTGAAATTACATCTTGTAAGGAACTGCAATTTTAGAATTAGTCTTATTTAGTCATGGTGGGGATAGCACTTTTTTGGGGGGGAATAGTCCGAAAAGGGGGTTATTATTCTTAATCATCTAATAAGCAACGATACTTTAAAATATTTTTAATTTTTTTTATCCCATTTAATTGTATACATTATATAATTATCCCAATTTATACAACATGTACAATATTTTAATTGTATACATTGGATAATTGGATATTTTATTACATTTATATTATTATAAAAAACTTAAAAAACATTTTTAAATGACAATAATATTCAAGGAATCTGGAACATAGAAAATATCCAGTGTTACAAAATAAGTGGTTTCAGGTTTAAAGAAATGCTAAATACATTTCATATGCCCTAAAAACCAACTTTGTGGGGTGTGTTCCACTCAATGAGGTTGACTAGGTGGACCATTTTTAAACTGCTGAATATGTAGTAAATGTGCAGGAACATTACTACAAATACTTTGGACCTGTCCAGAAGTAGTTTCCTATTAGTTGGAGGAGGAGGAGGGGAATTGAGTTTAAGCACATTAATGAGTGTTACATTATATTGAAGATGTTTGGAATTTATTAGTTTAGAAACAGATTGGGTATATAGAACCTGAATTGTTGCAATAAAGATGATTTTATATTTTGAAAAGGTGTATATCAGATATTAAAGACTGACTAAATGAAATTTATCAGCTCTGTATTTGAACTAGCTCTGAGGCATGGTTGGACAATGGGTGAAAGTGAGACCAACTAGACTAGATATGGGTCTCCCCCCTTGATTGTGAATGTGAGATACTCTTTTTAATTTTTGTACTTTTTAATTATTGTATTTTTTATACTGTGGAATGGATTCTGATATGTTGTGAGCCGCCCAGAGTCCCCCGGGAGTTGGGCGGCATAGAAATCCATTTAAATAATAAATAAATAAATAAATAAATAATAAATAAATAAATAAATAAATAAATAAATAAATAAATAAATAAATAAATAAATAAATAAATAAATAAATAAATAAGATTCTAGCTTTAATTCAATGCTTGAAAATTAAATTGTAATAATTTGTATAACGCTATAATATTGATTCTGTAAAAATAAGGGAAAATCTCAAAATTTTAAATTTCAAAATTTGAATTGTATTATTATGCTATTGGTGGATTGATTGATTGATTCATTCATTCTATCTTCTGTGATTTAAATGCTTTTTTTCTCTTTTTTCTTAATTTCCACACGCACTGCATAGCTTTTTACATTGTTTCATTTTTTAGGTATATGCTTTGTCAGTAAAATTTAAATTAAATTATAATTAAAATGGAAAATATTGTTCTTTTTTAATGCTTATGCTAAAATCATATTGAAAAATAGCTCATATTATCTTATTGATGCCCAATTAATCTGCTGGTAATCTTGGAAAGAATATAATCCCTAATCTAAGAATTTGCTTCTCAATTTGTATCAAAATGAACTGGTTATACCTCTTAAACTTTGAGGGACATTGCAGAATTTGTATTCATGGAGAGCCTACTATTTTCCTGATGCCAGAGCATAGTTTTATGTATAATATTGAAAACAAATAAAACATTTTAAACAGTCAAGGAATAGATCAGAATTGTTTCAAATGAGTTGTGTGATAAATAAGAATACAATTTTATCAGTGAAGCAGATTACCATACAGCTGTAACCTACCTCACTCCCAGTTAAACCTCTCTACTATCTTATTTTCTCTTATAACTATTAACAAGCTCAGTCTGCCTATTGTGCATTTTTATGTTGTAAGATGAAAGCTAGTTTTGTTACGTGTTGGGCAATACTGCCATAATCCTCCAATGTTAATGCACTGCTTTCCTCCCTTTCACAGACTGATCAATCTAAACAAACCCTTTCCATATATGACATTAAAGAATCCAGATGTTCTTTCCTCCTGAAAATTCATGGCATTTCAACTAAGAGCAGTCCTACATAGGACATAGTTTGGTTGCATACACTGAGATAGATAGACTTAGTCTTAGAGCAGTGATGGCGAACCTATGGCACGGGTGCCACAGGTGGCACGCGGAGCCATATCTGAGGGCACGCGAGGTGTTGCCCTATGTCAGCTCCAGCGTGCATGTGCGCGCTGGCCAGCTGATTTTTGCCCTTCTTTTTGGCCGTTTTCACTCTCCCCAGGCTTCAGGAAAGCCTCCTGAACCCTGGGGACAGCGAAAAACGGCCCAACAGGCCTACCGGAAGTTCAGAGGCTTCAGTGAGTCCTGTGCGCATGCGCGGGGGGGCAGTGCGGGTGGTTGTGCGCATGTGCAAGGGGCAGTGCGGGGATTGTGCGTGGGGGGAGTGCATTGCATTATGGGTGTGGGCATGCACGTGCACGCTATCGCGCGCGCGCACACCTTTTTGGCACCCGAGCCAAAAAAGGTTCGCCATCACTGTCTTAGAGGAATGGACTTAAATGCATGAAGAAACAGAGGTTATATTAACAAGATTACCTATGCCATTTTCATTAAGTTTCTCCTCTATAAATTAAATGTCCCTGCTCATGTGAAGTTCAAATCTATCGCTGGCATATCTGTTTTTATTTTTTAACTAGAAAAGTGCAGAAATGTAAAAGCATAAGAATGTACCATACTTGGTTGCTAATTTATTTAGTGAAGTTTCTAAGCCAGTCTTTAATTTCTCCTGTCTGAATAGACAGATTTCATTTTAGAGGAGATATTTCTATCTGTTTGCACTCTGATTTTCTATGCCAGTCATTTAAAACCAATGTCACTGAGAATAAATAACAGCCAATTACACTAAAACCAATGTTTCATTTTAGTAAGAACTCTTCAAGTTGTAATTAAAATCAGTGTTAATTTATCTAAACATATTGAAGACATTAAAACATAACCATTTATTTTAAGGACTGTCTCTTCCATTAGGCAAATGATGCTTTTGGTCATAGGGTGCATGTTTATAGAGATTTTAATACATTTTAGCTCTTTTAAAAAGGCTATGTTATTGTGATCAAAAAGGAGAAATTGCTGTTTTCCTTTCCTTGCTTTTTTACTAAACAATAATAGTTTCATTTTTAAATATAATGCACTCTGCCTGACTACCTACAAGAAATTCCTATTGCTTTTCATGAGACAACAATTTAAATGTGCACAGGTCTACAGATTAAAATAAAGTTCACCAAAATAGTGCATATTCTAACAATAATGACAGCGCTTCATGTGGTAGCTTTTAAATAAGAACATTCAAGGGGGACAGGAAATGATATCTGTTTCATAACATCATAATACAAATTGAATGATTTAGGTACCTACATGACATCAGATACCACAATATCCATAAAGAATGTGATTGTTAGCTATGACTCTTAAAGATCTTTAGGGAATTGAAAGTGGCTCTGGATATGGCATTGTAGATGATGAATGTTGTATTTTGAGAACTGCAGAGACAACTTTCATTGGTAGCTCATTACCTACCAAGACAAAGTCAAGATACTTATGCTTGTACATAACACTTTATTGGACTATTATAATACAATACATGAGGTTGCCCTTGTGGAGTATTTGGAAGCTTCAGCTGGTGCAGAATGCAACAGTGCAGGTAGTCAATGTCATGGGTTACTTGTCACATGAGACACCATTGCTTTCAATCCTCATTGGCTTCAATCCGCATTGGCTTCCATTGCTTTTGGGTATTGGTAAATTTGCCCCAACCCTACTAGCTTTTCACAAGTCCCTGAAAGGGACTCAGGCTTTTTATACCTGAGACGGTGCTGGAGTTCCTCTCTTGCATTTGCTGATGGTTGCTTTTATGCTGTTTGGTTCCTATGTGTTTTTACTTTTATATTAGGTATTTTATCTTTTATTGTCAGTTGCCTACAGTTACTTATGTGAGATGGGTGGCTATATAAATCAAATAAATAAATAAATAATAAATAAAATAGTCCAGAGCCAAACTTCTCCAGGACCATCTAATCCTCCCAGTAGTTTTAAATCAGTTATGTCCCCAGCATAGATATAGCTAATTTTACTTGTTCTGAGTGATAGTATTATTGTAGAGAGTAAGGAAGTTGATTTTGACTGATATAGGCAAGATCCATTATCAAAGTGACAAAGGGAAAAACATATCTTAAGTCCAAAGCAACCAGAAAATACAGTATATGGAAGTAAGCTAAGACTACTTTCAATGAGTGTGAATATAATAAAATCTTGCAAGTCTGATTGTGCTGTACCTCCTCCCCTTATACCCATGTCTATTAAGAAGGTATCTGTCTGAGCTGCTTTCACATACTTTCTATTTCTTTCAGACTTTGTTTTTCTTCTCATCACTTGAGTAATGGCTCCTACTATCTCCATCTTCTTCACTCTCTATATTTATAAACAACATTTATATTATAAAAATATAGTTATTCTTGTTATTTATTTATTTATTTATTTATTTATTTATGTTTTATGTTTCTAGACCATCCGTCACCCTCAAGGAGGAGCTCGGGGTGGTGTACAGTATAATCAGCATATAAAGTTAATATTAGAATATTACAATTAATTTAGAATTAAACACTTTAAAATTGTGAAATTATAACATTTCAAAGAAATTTTAAAAAATCTGAGATGACCATTTTACATTGACTAATAAAGACAGAGGGAGGGCCAGCCAGCTCCAGAATTACCTGATCCTTTGTGTGCCCCCCCCCGCTGTAGAGCAAGTTTTGACCCTTTGTGGAAAACCAGAAGAGGGGGAGGGTCTGCCTCACCTTTGGGGAAAGGATGTTCCATAATGTGGCAGTGATCAAAAAAAGCTGTCTTCCTTAGACCCTGCCAGTTGGCATTCTTTGACTGATAGGGTCTACAGCAGTGATTCTCAACCTTCCTAATGCCGCCCCCCGCCCCCGTGCCCCCACCGCGACCCATCCTGCTGCCGTACCCGCTGCTGCGACCCCCCGCCCCACCGCCGCCATTTGGGTTCTTTTACCCTCTGCGCATGCACAGAGGGTAAAAGAACCCAAATGGCGGCATCCAGGCAAAGTCTCCCGACCCCTATGAAAGGGTCGTTCGACCCCCAAAGGGGTCGCGGCCCCCAGGTTGAGAACTACTGGTCTACAGCATACCTTACCTGCATGATCAAATGTGACAGGCTCCTGTGATGAGGTGAAGCTGATTCCATAAATAGCCTGGCCCTATGCTTTTGTAGGGCTTTATAGAGCTATTATAATATATGTTATAGTATAGAGTTGTGAAAACTTTTTCATCAGAAAGACTTATTTTTTTTTAAAAAAAAACATTTTTTATGACCCTATCTTCACAACCCTATGAATTGTGGTTGTGGAGAAAATTGCTGAGAATACTTTGGACTGCAAATAGGACACATAATACTAGATGAAGTTAAATCAGACTGATCAATGAAGCACTGACAATGAAGCTAAATCTAAAGCTTAAGTACTTTGAACATATAATAAAAAAGCAGGAATCATTTCCCACATGCTTGGAAAAATCAAAGGCAATCAAAACGAGATCAAAAGAAGACAAGGGAGCTAGATGTAATCACTACACTGATGACACACGCTTGAGCCTTAACACAAACATGAGATCAAAGAAACAGTTACTGACAGACTATCCTGGCTTAATACTGTTTGTCAAGTTCACAAACACTCAGAAGTGACTGAACAACAGTAAGATCAGATATGCAAAAGAGCTTACTCCAAACCCTTTGAGATCGGTGAGATTTATTCCCATGTAAGAGGATGAGTATCTGCATAAAATGTTGAAAGTTGAACATAATGAGTGTTTGGAGTAGCATGTTATCATCAAGTGGATATCATTAGAAGCTTATGACAATAATATTAACTCTAAATAAAAATGAGACCAAAAACAAGGTAGCAGAATAGGCGGGGGGAATACAATGCTAGTTTTTCCTAATAAAATATTTGCTAGAGAGCTAATTTCCTCTTTTCCTTTTGATTGCTCCACATGGATTTGAAATTATTAGCAGCTGATGTATACAGACAGAATTTCTTTTCCAAGAAATTTGCTATAATATTAATTATCTTCACAGAAACAACAGCTAAGTCAATCAAGACTATATTTGCAAAGTTTCATTGAAGCCCTGTTCCAAACAGATTAATTTGATAATTGTTTTCACAAGCCAGGATATATGCTGTTTTATATGTTGATTATTCTGTACATCACCCTGAGCCCCTCCTTCAGGGAGAGGGGCAATCTAGAAACATGAAATGTATGTGTATCTTTGTATGTATGTGTAATTTATGCAGGCTCATCTAGTGCAAATGATGCATAATCTGGACAATTCTCTTTAAATTTATGGAAAATCAGGTGTAAATATCATTGTTCTGAAAGGACGTTTTTCCCCTCAGGTAGATTAGCTCATGAGTGCAATTGCAGAGATAAAAAACTGACTAAATGTCCTTATCTGAAGTTAAACTGTATTTTCTTTCCCTGGTAAATATTCATAACGATTTCAGCTTTAATTAATTCAAATCCTATCTATCATGATTGAGATTGTCCAGCCAGCACTTTGAGGATAATACTTATGTTTAAGACATTCTACTGAGAATGAATTTTAGACTGTTAGGGAAATGTATTCTGAATAAAACAGAGCCCAATAGCTTGTATTTAAATATAATGTACACAGAATGTTTAAAATTCAGAAGATTTGCTTTATCATTAAAAATGCCTCCCTTCGTTTTCAGGATTTCTCTTTAAAAACGTGAGTAGCTCAAAATTATGATATTGCTATTAGATGGATATAACGGATGTAAACAATATTTTGATTATTTTGATGAAGCAGTGGAGAAAGTTTTAAATACATATGTTACATTATTACATGAGCAGCATTATACTGTGTTATTTATTTATTTTATATATTGCTTCTCATTTAAAACTTCTCAATAGTGTTTTACAGTATGGTATGATATATACACTATTTGTTACTGGGTACTGTATATACCTGTGTATAAACTGACGCTCAAAATTTTTGTTTTTTTTTTGTTTTTTTTACAATTGGCTTGTCTGAGGATGGTTGAGCAGGGCAATACATACAGTATGCCTACATTCTTTGCATGCCTGACTTGATTTCTTCCCCTCACTCCTGATTAACTAGTCCTCTCCCTCTCTCTCTCCCTCTCCCTCTCTCTCTCTCTCTCTCTGTTTGTGTGTGTGTGTGTGTGTGTGTGTGCGTGCGTGAGAGAGAGAGATATATGAATGGGTTCTAATTTTTTTTACTGCCAGTTCTGTGGGCGTGGCTAGATGGGGGCATGTGACTGAGTGGGCATAACCAACTTGATGTAACTCACGCACACTCAGTCACATGACCCCCCCCCCACCTCGCCATGCCCACTGAAACAGTGGCAACAAAAATTTGGACTCTGAAAGAGGAAAGGGGGGGAGAGAAGGGAAAAACTCCCAAAATAGACCGCCGGAGGATTTAGGGTGTGGAAAAGCCATAAGTTTCCTAGAAGGAATCGAAGCATTCAACTTTGCAGCCCAGAGGACACGCCTATGTTTATAAATCCGGTGGGCGAGTTGGGGGGAGACAACAGGAAGGAAAGGGTGGGAGATAGGAAAAAATGCAGGCGAGGCGCTGGACTGTGCAAGCAGGACGGAAGGGAGGGAGGAAAGTTCACCCTATCCTGGCTCAGGACAAGGGGGGAGGAGGAACTGGCTGCAACCCTCAAAAACACTCCCAGGTGCAACGGGAGCCATGGGAAACCACAGAGCCCAGATTGCATGTGCATGCTTGTGCCCTGCAGTCACACGTGTTGCCCCCACCCCAACCCGGGCTTCTCCTATTGCGGCTTAGGTGCAATATTGGAGGGGATCCCTAAAATATCTGGACCAAGTTACGTCTCACAGCCCTCCCGCCCCATGCCCTGCCCCACCTGCCACCCCCAAATTGTGCCCCACTGTGAGACGTGCATCTTACCAGAGACTGGCAGCTCTAAATCTTGAGGCTTTTTCGGGGTTTTCTTAAAAAAAAAACACCTCTCCAGACGAGCTTGAAAACTTCCGAGGTTGCTTCGGAAGGGAGCAGTTGGGCAGCGTTCTCCACTCCTCCCTGGGCGACTGCAGCCTCGGAGCCATGGAGCAACTCCTGGCCCTTGCACACTAAAGAAAAACCTGTGAGTGCGAGGCAATTAACTTCTTGCACTGGCGAGAAGTTTTTATTTACTGTGCAAGGGCCAGGAGTTGCTCCAAGGATGCAGGCTCCAAGGATGCAGGTGCCTGGGGAGGGGGAGGAAATGCTGCCTGACTAGTCCCTCCTGAAGCAACCTGGGAAGTTTTCAAGCTCAGCTGGAGAGACAGTCTTTTTTTTAAGAAAACCCCGAAAAAGCCGCAAGATCCGGAGCTGCCAGTCTCTGGTAAGATGTGCATCTCACTGCCCTCCCACCCCATCTGCCATCCCCAAATTGCGCCCCACTATGAGACGCGCGGACACTGGCAGCTCCGTCGCGTCTCTTTGTCGTTGCGTGCCAGGAAAAACCTTGCAAAGTAAAGAAAAACTTCTCATGGCACTCACGAGAAGTTTTTCTTTACTTTGCAAGGTTTTTCCCTGCAAGCAATGGCTGAGAGACAGCCTGGAGCTGCTAGTCTCCGGTAAGATGTGCGTCTCATGGCCCTCCCGCCCCATCTGTGACCCCCAAATTGCGCCCCACTGTAAGACGCGCATCTCTCTCACCCCCACCCCACTTCCCTTTTACCTTTCTTTAACGTGCCCTGCTTCCCTCCCCAAACCTCGGGAGGTGGCCGCTCCCGTCCTCGCGGCCTGTGGAGGAAGAAGCCTCCATGTCACAAAGCACTTGCAGCAGCAGGAGGGGAAAAACCCTCACCTCTGCCTCTTCCTTCTCTCTGCTAACAGAAGTCGGAGAGGAAAAGGCAGTAAGCCAGCGATCTGCCGGCTGCCTATAATCTGCAGTTAGATTAGATTTGGGCACGTGTTCACGAGTGCCCAAAACCCCAAAAAACAAGATGGCGCCTATGGCACCACCGAGAGAGCCGGTTCAGGGGCATGTCCAGCCAGCCATCGCTGCCGGTTCGGCGAGTGGGGAAAAATTCCCGCTACCGGTTCTATAGAACCGGTCTGAACCGGCAGGAACCCACCTCTGGTGTGTGTGTGAGAGACGGAGAGGCGGGGGGGGGGGGGAGACTGAGTAACAGGTTTGGTTTTTTAGACTGGTCCAAATGAAGTTATCTTCAACCATGTATGTATAAAAACTTTCTGATTTCTGTTTATTAAAGGCTTGAGAATAATTCCAAAATGATTCTGTTTGAAAGAACTAAGTGAGCTCACTTAATCAGTGATAAATAAGAGAGGATCAGAAATGAAATAAAATCAGCCTTAATCAGCTTGCACTACTCTGGTTTTAGTCAGTTTTACCCATATTTGGGTAAAGCATCTTTGCCCAAGTTCCTGCCCCAGTTCCTTCCCCCAGTTTCTCCCCAGCTAGCAGTTCAAAAGCATGCAAATGCAAATAGATTAATAGGTATCACTTCAATGGGAAGGTATCAGTGTTCCATGAGCCTTAGGCATATAGCCATTCTGACCACATGATCATGGAAAAATGTCTTTGGACAACGCTGGCTCCCTCCGCCAAGAAATGGAGATGAGCACCGTACCCTGGACAGGGAAACTTTTATCTTTACCTTTACTCATATTTACAACCTGCATTACCTTCCTAATCATTTTTTGGATGTTATTTAAAAGATACTTTATTATCTGACTGTAAAAAGGGTTGTACAGGTGCTAACATCTCATAGTTCAATCCCAAGCCACTAAGGTGTACTTTTTCCTTCAAAAGAAAGGTGCTCAACTCCTCCTGGCAGTTTCTCTGCTCAAAAGATATCCATTTGCTTCTTCACACCCTCCTTTTCCATATCCATACATTTTCTCCATTCACAAAATCATTTTAAACTGAAAAACAGCTGGAGGGAAAGGGTTAAGATCTTCACCCAATGGGGTCAACTATTACAAATGGAATCTTCTGCAGCGGCATTTGGTAAGAAAGGAAAGAGTCAGAATAAAATATTGTGCACAATACAAATAAATTATATTTCCCCTCAGTTAGGACAAGGCATTTAGAGAACATATTGTTTTTTTCTAAATGAAGTAATATCCAGCAGTAATTGAAAATGGGAGGTTTATGAAAGCTTGCAGCAAATCCAACAGAAAAACAAAACAAAAATCACATTGATTTAAATTATGAATATACAACTGTTTGCATAGCTTCTCTACATGTGCAAAACTTTTCAGATTAAATTAACATAGTAACTCATGGTTTTACATTTAAACATATTTCTCATACTATTTAACTCTTATTGGCAAGAACAATAGAACGTAGTGGTCCAACAATTGCTTTATGAATTAGATTACAGCTTCAATTTGATTATACAACACCAAATACAACATAATAATTAGGAAAACATTTCAATAATGATGATGATGAACATTATTCTTATATGTTAATACTTCCATAAAGTTAGATGGCTCAGGTTTACTTCTCTCCAATAGTCTTAAAAACAGCAAAAAGTTGACATGTATTAAAATGATGAATTGCAGAAAATGTTGCTACTTGAACTTCAAAGCTATATCTAATAACTCATAAGTTATTAACATTTCAGTTTGAAAATGTGACTGAAGAAAACTTAGTTTCTTGTTTCTTCATCTAATTATAGCTCTATAAGGAATAAACAAACTAAGCTTAAGTTTAGTTTACACTCATTTAGCAAACTATTCATGTTATGTTCTGAAAGCATGATTCTAAACTTTTTCTCTATTATGATATTTTTGAAAATGCTCCAATACCCCTTGTCATGGATTTAGTAGCAGATGCTTGTGGAAAGAAACCTACTCCAAAAAATATTCAGCATTGAGGGGAAGGATAAAGGGAGAAATGTTTTGTTCTGCATAGGAAAGAAATATGTAATATTAAGTGCCCGATTAATGTATAAAACTAATTTTAGACAGATATATGGGTGCTAAAGCATAATTTTACTTTTATACAAAAAATTAGGGCGTATTATGTTTCTGTTTTGCCTCATTTTTTTAGATCACAATTGTATCCTGTGTTCCTGCAGAATATGATAGTTATATATGCACAGAGATGTAAATTGGCTGAATTATCTGAGAGTAAGTCCTAATTAATTTAATGGGACTTACTTCTGAAAAAAAGATATATAATTGTATTGTTAACAACTTTCTGTATTATTTGACTACACCTAAAATTGACTCTAGTATACACCATAAGAGTTTGTCTGAAAACCCAACACTATAAGCCTCACGTTGATACTCAGTAAATTGCTCTAGGTAGAGAAATTAGGAGTGATCATGCACATTTGAAGCATTTACCGTATTTTTCGGAGTATAAGACACTCCGGAATATGAGACGCACATCAGTTTCTGGGGAGGAAAACAAGAAAAAAAAATCTGCCTCTGCCTACCAGCATCCATCGGTATTCATCTGACTAGCGTCCTTGCAGCAAATAGCAAACAGCCTGGTCAGCTTCAGCACATTATCGCAGCCTGATTCAGCAGGAGCAGCTGATTGGTGGTTGGACTGGCCTCCTGGAATATCGCCAATCAGCTGTTCCAGGCTGCGGGGATTACCACAGTCCATCACCGTCTCTGCACATCGCATTTTTGCCTCCACGCATCACGTTTTTGGCCTCTGTGCATCGCGTTTTCGGCCTCCGCATGCTCCATTTTAGACCCATTCCAGGCTGCAGGGATTGCCACTGCGCATCGCGCTTCTGGCCTCCACGTGTCATGTTTTAGGCCTCAGCACGCCCCATTTTTGGCCTCCGCGCATCGTGTTTTCAGCCGGTTACAGGTGGCAGGGATTGGTGGTAGCGGCAGCAGTGATCTCCACTGTCTGGAACCGGCCAAAAACGCGATGCACGGAGGCCAAAAACGTGGCGTGCGGAGGCCAAAAATTTGACACGCAGAGGTGGTGATTGGTGGCAATGTGTTGTAGCGATCCCCGCAGCCTGGAATGGGTCTAAAATGGAGTGTGCAGATGCCGAAAACGCGATGCGCAGAGGCCGAAAATGGCCAAAGGGTGGGGTCTGGTGGGTGGGCGGGGATTCAGCAACATTCGCTGTATAAGACGCACAGACATTTCCACCCACTTTTGGTGGGGGAGTGCATCTTATACTCCGAAAAATAAGGTATATATGCTCTTTTCAGAAATATGGATAAACTTATTAATGTGTAGAAGCCAGGACAGTAGACATGGCTGGGATTCTCTTTATGACATGCATTAATTGAACATTTGCAATGGCTAAAAACTAACTTTTAAACAGTTAACATGAATACATACTGTAGGCAACATGTGTGCAAAGAGAAGAAAATTCCCTTCCTTCTATCTTATAAATTTTATTTTGTTTCCCAGTTTGAAGGCTGCAAGAAGGCCTTTTCTAGACTAGAAAATCTGAAGATTCACGTAAGGAGCCATACTGGAGAAAAACCGTACCTTTGCCAGCATCAAGGCTGTCATAAAGCATTCAGTAATTCCAGCGACCGAGCCAAGCACCAGAGGACGCACCTGGACACTGTAAGGGAAGAATGTGATTTTTAGATAATATTTTGCTATCCTGACTGAGGTCTTGCAGACATATTGTTTATTAAGTGCACATAAAATGGGGACTTACAATGGAACCCCTATAGAAAGGTGTTTGTTCATGTTATTCAGGTTGTTTTGAAATTGAGTTCTTGTTATAAGAAAAGAGATCATTGTGATAGGCCAGGAATGTCAAACTCGATTTCATCGTGGACCGCATCAGGGTTGTGTTTGACCTTCGGGGACCGGGGAGCGTGTGGCCAGGGTGGGCGTGGCCAGCTTGACAGGGGGCACCTATCGTGGCCCGAGCGCTCTGCCAGTGTAAACAGGCTCCCAAGCTCTGTTTTTGGTTGCCACAGCCTCCTGCAACCCTCTGCCAGTGAAAACGGAACTTGGCACGCGGCCCTCCTGAGCTCCATTTTCACTGACAGAGGGTTGCAGGAGGCCCTGGCAGCTGAAAACAGAGCTCGGGAGCCCCTTTTCACTGGCAGAAGCACCGTGGGCCAGTCCTTCACTGTTTCCAGGGCTGCCCCACGGGCCACATCTAAGTACCCCGTGGGCCGGATCTGGCCCCCGGGCCTTGAGTTTGACACTCCTGTGATAGGTCTTTCCTTTTATAAGTCTAAGAGGCTCAGACTGCCTACTGTATACAGAATTTTTATACTGTAAGATGCAGATTAGTTTTGTTGTGATATAGGGCAATGCTCTCCAGTTCTCCCACCCATTTGCCTTTCACAAATCCATCAGCCTATAAACAAAGCTTTCCATATATCATGTTAAGGTAGCCTTTCTCAACCTTAAGGAACCCTTGAAATAATTTTCAGGTCATAGGAAATCCCTGCATTAAAACATTATATTTACAGCTCATGGTACATTAAACATAAAAAAGTTTTTTTCCCCACAACCTCTTGCAGAACTCCTCACAGTTTCTCACAGAAGTCTTGGGTAGATGGAAGCCCAGGTGAAAAAGACTGCATTGGGGCATCCAGATATTCACTCTTAAAAAATCATGGCTGCTTCAAAGCCCTGCATTGGGCATGATTTGATTGCCTAAGGAGATATGCAGAAAACCTAGGAGTAGAAGATCTCAATAATAATTTAAAAAAGAGGCTACAGTGTACTGTATAGCTTTTAAATAAATAAATATGATATAGTGCTTTCTCTCATACTTAACCATACCAGAAGTGGTGCAAAATTGAGAGTGAAGACCATGGGTCCTGATACAGAAGATGAAGTATGCTCTTATGTTTAGGGGAAAGATAGTGCTAAACCCTACATAACATAACAACCCTACATATTATAATTCATATAATATGAATTATATAACTTCACATAATTCAGTATCCTTCTTTCTGTCAGACCTGCACAGACTCGAATAAAATGAATGAGGTGTACTAATATTTTATATTTCTATTTTAAAAATCCATTTCTCTCTTTCCAACAGAGTAACACTGAAAATTGATAGTATATAAATGAACAATAAAAACAAAAATAACAACCTATGAGTAATTTAAACCATTACGTAAATATAAATTATAGCAAGCTTTAATTGGGACATTAAAAATAGGCCTTACAAAAGAGAATGGACAATAAAGAAGTTTACTTGCAAAGAATCAGAGGCTGATTCAAAAATAAAAATAATGAAATGCTGACAGAATTAGATAATAGGGAAGATTATTCAACTCACTTCTTTGAGATCATTCTATATAACAAGGCATTCCCAGATAATATGAGCTCATGCTATATTACCAGTTATGCCCCAGAAACCAGTGGTATATGGAAAATATGAATGGGCAGTTACAGGTGTGTAGTTCATGAAACAACTGAAGCACCCTTCTGAACCCAACACCTTGAAACATTGAGCACTGTGTCCTGTAGATAGCTTGATGCTGTCGTAAAGATATGGTACTCCTGATGGCATTTGAACCTAAACATGCCTGCACAGAAGACACTTTTGTTGAGTCTATTCCTGAAGCAAAATGGAAATACTCCTGAACAAAGGATCTTCCTTTAAGCATACACATTTATTTGTTTGTTTGAATCCTACCTTTATTATTTTTTACAAACAACCCAAGGTGGTGAACATATTCAACTCTTCTATGAGCCGAGGTGGCGCAGTGGTTAAATGCAGCTACTGCGGGCTACTCCAGCTGACTGCTAGTTCAGCAGTTCAGCTGTTCAAATCTCACCAGGCTCAAGGTTGACTCAGCCTTCCATCCTTCTGAGGTTGGTAAAATGAGGACCCAGATTGTTGGGGGCAATATGCTGACACTGTAAACCGCTTAGAGAGGGCTGTAAAGCACTATGAAGCGGTATATAAGTCTAAGTGCTATTGCTATTGCTATTGCTTCTTTCTCTACTTTTTCCCACAACAATCCCGTGAAGTGATTTGGGCTGAGAGAGGGTGACTGGCCCAAAGTCATCCAGCTGGCTTTCATGGCTAAGGTGGGACTTGAACTCATAGTCTCCCACTTTCTAGGCTGGCACCTTAAATGCTAGACCAAACTGGCTGAAATGATGCCAGGAGACCCCCAGAGCAATTGTAGAGAACCTTTATTAGGTTACAACACATCAACACTTCAAACAGTTTACAAAGCAGTTCTTAGAATGATTTCATACAACTCTCATATATACTCAAAATATTTGGAAATTTCTATAATACAAGAGTATATAGGGAAGCAATGAGAGAGAGAGATGTATGTTAGATTTTGAAATCCTCAAAATTATTTCAGATACACCGAATCATTATAGCATGGACCCCCTTTTGGTTAAATCTTATTACTTGAGGTGTATTTCATGCCAAGACTTAACTGAGTAAGTTGCTTCATTTCAAAACTAATGCAAATGTGCTCCCAGCTGTATATCTAATAGATATACAGCTGGGAGCACATTTGCATTAGTATTGAAATTTTCATTTCATAACATTGGCTATCTGAGTGGACCAAATTAGACCTGGCTGTGATTTTGCTAGTGTTGCTTTTTGCAAAAGCCATACAAATACAGTATATCTTTGTGAAAGTAATACTAGAAAGGTTTCAGTAAAAAAGAAAAGGTTGAAGATGTGTTTAGCTGGATTTTGATTTAGGCTTTTTTAATTTAGGCTTTAGCTGGGCTTTCCTTTCAGGAAAACAGATATATCATCAATTGCAATTACAGGAAGAACATGTATTCTATAAATTATGTTATGAGGCATATATATGTGCTGTGAGTACATACATCAGACCTAAAAATCAGCACTAAGTGTCTGATCCACAGGGGGGAGGGAATCCCGAATAACATTGTAAACCAAGGATACTGGGAATGTTACCCATGAAGATAATTGGGATGATAGAAACAATTCTTAGAAATTGAACCTTAAAATGGAGTGTTAACCTTAAAATAAGAAATGTTGACTTTTTCATTTTTTTTTCTCCCAGGGATTATTTATAGCCATCATGCCTTAATTAGTACATGGATATTTCAAAAAAAGTTTTTTATACTTTCTGAAAAATTGTTATACAGCTTTTAATATATTTAAGCTTCTTTTTCTTTTTCTTCTGCCATATCCCAGACTAACCTTTCCCCTTCATTCTCTCTTTCTGAAGCAGGTTTCCTCTGTATCTCTATGTCTGGGACTTTACTACAACTTCTTTACCTGAACTAAAGAAATATATTTTCTGACTAAACTAAAGTTTTATATGAGGGATGCATAATTGTAAGTACAAGTAGAGATGGCAGAGAATTTATTTGATCAATATGTAAAATGCATGTCCACATTATAAAAGCTAAAACGATGAATGCCACGGTGCAATTGAAACTCCACCTGGCTTTTATATGCATTGCACACGACTCCCATAAAACAGGTTAAATTTCAGTCGCACTGTTGGCAGTTGCCAATGAGGCAACCATTCTGACAACCACTTTTTGACCAGAACTAAAGACACATCCCCTCTGAATGTAAAATAAGTCCTTTCTGCCTCTACCTTTTTACACTGATGGCATATTTATTCCAGTGGTACATGATCCTATAGGTTTGTCCTTACTCAACCATACTGAACTTCGTTGTTTTATAAATACTACTTAATAGTCTGGCTCAAAAATGTTACTCATGCATTTATTTCCCCAGCATGCAAGCATGATGATTCCACTAAGAAACCATGTTTCAGAAGTTGAGCACTTCCAATAGTCCCATATTCTGTAGGCTTCCTGGAAATCTTCAGGAACAAAACCTTTGGACCTTCAGCTACATCTATGCAATCCACTATGGAATTTGGAACATTTTTCAGTTGATGCAGAATTTAGCTACACCTATAGCTATACGATCCATTTTTGGAGACTCTTGTCCCAAGAGATTAATCAGCATGTGTAATGTTAGGGCTATGACTTTTCCACAGTGGGAACATGTGGCTAAAAGTTTTGAATCGAGTTTGTATGTCAGCATGTGGACTGATACTTTCACAATTATACTTGAGCATGACATTGCTGCAGTATCTAAGGTAGGCTGCTAATTATCTTGTTTAAACCATAAGATATCGAATGAGAAGGAATATAACATATAAAATTTAAAATGTTCATTCTCTTTCATGCCATCTATCTTTTTCTGTGCCAGAATCTTCATGGTGTTTCTTTTTCTGGTTTTATGAATGATATTTGCAATATTGCCATTTCAGAATGTACAACCTTAACTTGTGACTCGTTATTTCTTTTCATTTTTTAGAAACCTTATGCTTGTCAGATTCCTGGCTGTACCAAACGATACACAGATCCAAGTTCTCTAAGAAAACATGTGAAGGCCCATTCTTCTAAAGATTTGCAGGCCAGAAAAAAGGTAACTTTCATAGACTTCTCTGCCAAGTGAATCATGTCCAGCTTCAATGTCTTTTGAAAAGCACCTGTAATAACACAGCCATCAACAGAAATAGTTTTCGTTTGCACACTGATAATGATGAACAGAGAACTTACATTCTAGCAGAATAGTTTCTAGCCTGCATGATTAGTATGTTGCAACTGGCAAACTTTTGCATCATTTTACAATTAAAAAACCCCAAAATCTGCCATTGTCCATTTATAAGTTTTCCTACTATATGTATATGTCTCTTGTGTGTACATATGTCTGTCTGTGTGTGTCTATATATAAATAATACCGTATACAGTGATCCCTCGCTATATCGCGGTTCACCTTTCACGGTCTCGCTGCTTCACGGATTTGCATCGTGCATTGTGTTCTGCATTCTGATTGGCTAAACAGTCTCTCCTGGATGTTGGCATCTGTGTTCTTTTGCCCTCTGCGCATGCGCAAAGCGTTCTGCTTGCGCAGAGGGCAAAAGAACGCAGATGCCGGCGTACAGGCGGGCGGGGGAAGCGGGCGGGGGAAGCCCGGCGCCGCTAATGCCACCAGGTTGTTGGGCTGTGCGGCGACCAACAGGTAAGAGCGAACTGGGAGGATTTCACCCCTGGACTCACATGTATTTATTTGTTAAACAAATGCTTGGGCCTGTAAAAAGGTTTTGTTCTTTGGTTTCAATGTATTATGGAGTATTTCATTGTATAATAATTGTAAAAAAAATAAAGGTTACTACTTCACGGATTTCGCCTAACACGGGTTCTTTTTGGAACGTAACCCCCGTGAAAAACGAGGGTTCACTGTATACGATTTCCTAAAATGCATTCTTGTTCATTTCCCCAATGTATAATTTTTGTACTCATCTTTCCTAAAGATAAACATTTTATACATAATTTTTGAGTCAATATTTGAACAGACATTGGCAGACTCCATGAATTAAGCAATTGTTTTTGCCACATCAGATTCCATCCTACCATTTCATTTCAAAAGAAATCCGTGACAAACCCCTTCAACATCCGCTTCCAATTCTTTTCTATGACTATAAAACAATGCATCCCTTATGTCTAAATAGTTATTTATTATTGCTTTAGACATGTGGTTCTGCTCTGTATATTGCATATTGTTTTCCTTACAGGCTCATGTTAGTTTTTTGCTATTCTTTAGCCTCTCAATCCACCAAAGAATGAAATGGAATGGGATAGAAGACTCGGTTTAGCTTCAATTATTTATGATACTGTGGCTTCATTCTTGTTTTGCTTTTGCATTCTTTTAATCTTTCAGCTGGCATTCAAAATATATTTGCTGAACAAAAAGAAAAAAGTATTCATGTTAGTGATCAAAAGAGAATGAAAATATCTTGAAGCTACAATATGTAATATTAATGTTACAGTATACTTACAATGTCTTAAAAAGTGACATTTACTTTATACTTCATTCTTTGAAATATTTCCTTGTATAATAATTTAAAAATGTAAGGAATAATGAAAGTCAGAATAAAAGTTATTTATGTCTTTAATTAAAGAAGAAAATTGACAATGAATTTTTTTTTATAAAAATGAGAATTTATCAAAACCATAAAAATTCCAAGGTGATAAAAAGCTCAGAGAAGTAATAGATCGAGCCCTAGGGAACCATTTGGCTGAACAGAATGAGATCCTTTGCTGTTACACCCAGTTAGTCATGGATTTGTTTAATTTATCCTGCTTGTCTGCCTCTAATCCGCTTTCTTAACCTTCCCTTTGCCCATAAAATGACATTATTTTTCTCTCGTAAGATATAGCTTGTCCTTCAAAATGCCACGAACATATTAGAAATTCAAGGATATATGCCAAAACCCCATGTTCTTACTTCAAGAAATCTTGGCAAGTCCTTAATGATAAACATGGCTATAGATTCCAGTACAGCTGATTTCCAGTAATTGTGTCAGCATGTGGCTACACTGATATTGCCAACATCCTAGTGAATCATTATAGCATTTTGCTTTTCCTTCTGGGAATTCAGTTGAGCCTTTAGTAGAAATGTAGAATGAACTCTACATACCATGCATAGCTGCAACTAGTACAATGAGTGCATACCATATCCAAGGAGATTATAGAAAAGCTAATGAACTTTGTGTTTGCAGGTAATATCTCTTCCTTATGGATGCGTCTAACAGCATTTTCAATAGTGTTAAACATTTACTCCAATTTTATAATTAGAAATTATAACAAAAAATAGATGCCATAAATAGGATACAAGCTTATTCAAAGGATGGCCAGCAATTGATTTTTCCTTGGTCAGCACATGTCTATGTCTGATTAAAAGCATCGGCATTGCAGTCTCTTTTCTAGTGCATTGTGATCTTGCACTAAAGGGGTACAATTTGTGGCATGAGCTACAAATACCTGTGTTCTTCTCAAGTAAACCTGATTCCAACTGATCTTGTGCAAGATAACCTGCAACCTAAATCCAGGTCCATAGAAGACAAAAAATTGCCCTCCAACAACGGCATTATTTTTATAGTCATTATAGTTTAGATTAATACCTTATATTTCTTAAAGGAGTTCAAGGTGATTTGTTTGTATGGGGATCTTCCTTTATTTTGTTGCCTGAACAACTGCATGAGACAGATTGAGCGGAGAGAGAATGACTGGCCCAAAGTCTCCCATTGAGGTGTCATGATTGAGGATGGGAAAAGACCAGAGTCTCCCAGTGTTACGCTGCCATGGATGGATGAAAGTCAAAGTAGTGAAATTGTGTTGCAAAGAACTTGAAAGGTTTGAGGAAGATAGCATTTTATAATTACCTGAAGGAGTGACATACAGAACAAAGTCAACAAGCTGTTGTTCTCTGTCATCAAAGTGCAGGTCATACAATAGTGGCCTTAAATTAATGCAGATTCTTAACAACAAAGGCATTTTCTTGATGTGGAACCAAATTCCAAAGGGGATGACCAACACTCCTCCACTTGGTGTGAGGAATGCCTTGAGCAACAGGCCTAAATGACCTGTTCCAGTTCTATGATACCAAAAGTTTACCATAACCTTGCCAATATCAGATGTACTTGCTTAACGCAACTGATATGGAGAAGGAATTGACTGCACACACACACATACAGTATGGATATGAACACCTATGCATATACACATATGCCCTCCCCTTTTTTTAGATCAAGAAGGCCAGTTCAGGAATGAAGTCCCCTCCTTCCCTCTTGGGTCTGTGGCTTGTTTCAACTCAAAGCCCTGAATCCTGTATCTGTGCATTTTTTATTTATTCCCTTTGCTTCATTCCACTACCTCCAAAATAAAACTTAAGATAGGTGAGGTTTTTTTTTTAATCCGGCTTGAGTCAATGGAAGGTAAAATTATTTTTTTAAAGTTCAACTTGGATTAAATATGAAAAAGAGACTTATTATCAGTTATTATCAAGGTATATTTCTTGATGGAACAGTGACTTCACAATTGTCTGTAATAGTGATATAATTACTTATAATTATATAATGATAATTATTTAGAATAGTGCTTCAAATTTTATAGTGATATAATTTAATCAAGTTGAAATTTATATTATTAAAATGTGATCAATCTGAATCTATGAAAATAGAACAATTCTGAATATACTATTAATTGCGGAAACCTGCCTTTTGGGACAAATAGGCACATTTTAAGATCACTTTGTGGGCTCACTCACAAAATGGTTGCCCTGGTGGCTTTGGCCAATCATAAAATACTCTTATATCAAAAGACAAACTAAATGCTGAGCTGCAGCCAGACATGTTTTGCTTTTAGCAATGCAGATTGTGCCTAAAGTTTGTGCTTTACTTTGCAGAAAGATAGTTTTTCAATTTTAATTGAAATAATGTATCATATCATATCAAATAAATAAGATTGGGGTAGAAGGCTTGCTAGGCTGCAGTGAACATGTACAAGCACATTTTCATTCTTAGGGATCACATGATCTGTTTCTTCTGAGAAAGCACCCATGTTTTGAAATTATATTTGCTGCCATTCCTACAGTATGTTATTGAATTTGTAATTTCCAATTTCTTTATATCTTATTGTAATTTTCTAATTCCTGCTGCTGTTTTAGATGTGGAATTCCTGGAATTTCCAGATTGCTTATAAGTTTTAGTTCCCATACATTGGGGTGACATTAGAACAGAGAAAACTACTACATTGGAATCAAAATGTTCTCCGTAGTGGGTGGAGCTAGCATTCAGAATGGGTTGTCCTCATCCACACAGAATGAGGACCGAGTCTGTCAAGTTTTGAGAGGTTCTGCCTTGCCAGGACTCCCAGCTTCGACTCGGTCCTCAGACTGGACAGACATGGCAAAAATTGCTCCCATTCTGTTTGCTTACTCCACTTTACAAGATCAACACCTCTCTTGCTCCTAATTCATGAATTTTTCCCCAGCGTTCTCAAGCAACATCTGACAATCGCAGGGCGTTTGGCGGCAGGGCTTTGGCTCTGGCTGCGGCAGCAATTGTCATGCCGTGCTGTGACATTGACTGTAAAAGGGCTCTGGCCTGGCCTGTCACTGAAGCTTTGCGCTTCTGGACTTCCTACGGCACCAACTTTATAGGGGCCTTTGCCTCCATTATCTGGCAGCGCGGCGTGGCCTAGAGAGCGTTCTGCTCCATTCTCCCGGCTCCTAATTACCTCTTAACCAGTGGAGAGGCCGCGGGCGATAGCAAGGAGGATCCCAACAGAGACTTATCGCGGCGTCGCGAGCAACGTGGTCCCGAGAGAGACGCTTATCTGCCGTTGACTTGTCTTGCTGCCTTGGTGGAAGTGAATATTCCCACCGTTTTTCTGGCTACGGGAGTCTACAGTTGCAGGAGCCAAGCACTCACGTGATCCCCCGCTTCGCACTTTAAACTTCAGCGCGTCGGCTTCCAGCCAGCCGATAGCTTCTCCAGACCCTTAAGACGCTCCGACAGCCACAGACGCGGGTCTATGACTGTTTGCCTCCTCCACTTGGCCACGCCTGTTTGGTCTCCAGGCTTCTGCCCCCAACCATTCGGGTGCTGCCTTTTCTCCTTGGCCCATTCGCCAAACACGCCCAAAAGCCCGTTCACCCTGGGCTTTTGGGCTCATGGGACACTTTGCCGCCAGCCAATCAGAGGAGCAAGAATCCCACCCCCTTCTTCATTTCTTTCTTTTGTGTGTGTGTTTGGAAGCAGTCTTTTTAGGAGAAGGAACGGGAGGGGGTAGCCTTCCTCCCTCTCTCTCTCCCCCTCAGTGTGTGTGGTGTGTGTGTGTATGTGGGGTGGCAGCTCCCACACATGGATGCTTCACTCAGTCAGGGGGTGTTGGTAAACACGGATCCCCAGTGGATACCAACTGACCGCCTGGCGATTGAGCAGGGCGCTTTGAGAAGACAGGACTATGACCCAGAGGTCATTTCTACCATCCAGGCCTCTTGCAAGCCATCCACCAAGCGCATCTTTACATGGAAGACCTTCTGTGCTTGGTGCGCATCCGAGGGCTGCTTGCCGCTCTGGGTCCCCATTCCAAAGATTCTGAAGTTTCTCCAACGGAGTTTGGACAAGGACTTTCCCCCAACACTCTTCGATGACAGGTGGCAGCCCTGTCATCGGTTCTATCTTGTGGCCACTTCGAGACCCTCGCTCACCTGCTGACGGTTCGTCGTTGTTTCCTCAGGGGGACTTCCAATCTTCGTCCTCTGGTAGTCCACCGCTACCCAACCTGGGACCCACCCCATGTGCTGCAGTCCTTGCCCTACGAGCCGCTTCGGTCTTCTAGTCTTCAATATTTGTCATACAAGGTGGCCTTCTTGGTGGTCATCACGTCGGCGCGAAGGATATCAGAACTCTCCGCTCTGTCAGTCCGCAAAGATTTGTGCCTGTTTCATTCCAACCGGGTCATTCTCTGCTTGGATCCATCCTTTGTCCCCAAAGTCAATTCACTGTTCCACTGGGCGCAGGAATTCATTCTTCCTAATTTCTGCCTGAATCCAACCTATCCGTTGGAGAGAAAATGGCACACTCTGGACATTCGGAGGGCTCTCCGTGTTTAAATAGATCGCACAAAACTGATTCATAAGACTGAGGTGCTTCTGGTGGCCTTTCAACCGTAATCCTTGGCCTCAAAGCTTCACCTTCAACCATTGGTAGGTGGATTAGAGGCTCGATCGCGAAGGCGTACAAGCTTTCTTCGCAACAGCAACCGAGGGCATCACGGCTCACTCTACGCGGAGTGCGGCAACCTCCACAGCCTGGGCTACCCAGGCTTCCCTTGAGGAGGTCTGCCGGGTGGCTACCTGGGCATCGCCCTCTCAGTTTATATGGCACTACAAAATTGACTCCTACGCCTCGGCGGACGCTGCCTTTGGTCGGCGGGTGCTACAGAGGCTTCTCGTTAGACGGGCCAGAACTATTCCCACCCGAGGGATGTTATGTCCCATTCTGAATGCTAGCTCCACCCACTATGGAGAAGAGACGTTGGTCTTACCTGATACGCCCCTTCTCGTAGGGTGGAGCTAGCATTCAGCCCCACCCTAATTCAGTCCGTCTTTGGACTGTGGTCAACATGCTCTAGTTGGCAGGCCGATGCTTGCACGGCTGTGACTGGGATGTGCGTCTGACCATTAGTGATGTGTGTCTGAACATTAGTGATTGAATCTAGGGAGCAGCCACGTCGAGTCTGTTTCTTCGGATTCGTCAAAGCTGGGAGTCCTGGCAAGGCGGAACCTCTCAAAACTTGATAGACTTGGTCCTCATTCTGAATGGACAAGACAACCCATTCTGAATGCTAGCGCCACCCTACGAGAAGAGGCGTATCAGGTAAGACCAACGTCCCTTCTGCCATATTTACATTTAACAATTAGGTAAATTTTTTTGATGATTTCTGAAATTGTTTCCATTTGTGGAAATTTAAAACAGCAGCAGAAAAAATTCTACTAAGATAAATTTTAGAAATTAGTGCCATGAAAAAAAAATCAGGAAATTTATTTGTTCAGCAAATTAAATTTATTTTTCCAGAGTTTGATGAGATGCTGCCATCCTAGGGAGCCATCCAGATGATGATAAAAAGAAATTCACAGAAATGATTCTAATATCTAACTTCAAGAAAGATAAAATTTGAGCTTTTTTAATATATCAACTTTATAAATTGTACTCTCTGCTCTTCAGGATATATACCTGCCATGATCTTGTGATGTAATAATTATGCTTTCTATACAGATATCAGAACTCATTTCAACTTTTGCTTTAATCAATGTTTGCTAGACAAATAAATATTAATTGTGTCAATTTTTATTTTAATGGATATTTTTAATTGTATCATTTTGTTAAAATTGCATTGTTTAGAGAGATCCAACAATACACTAGATTTCCCTATTTAAATTTCTATACAATTTTAAAAGAAAAAAAAATTCTGATCTGAGAAGGAGGATAACATTCATTATAAATTTAGCCATATAAAAAGACAAATAACATTAATGTTTAATTCTAACTGGCTGCAAAGATGTTTCCTTCTGCTTTGATATTGAATATTGATATTGAAGTTATGAGCACCAGATGGCCCAGCCAGGTCTGTTGCTTGTAGTAGTGGCATCCTGTCCTTTCACTGATGTTGAAATAAAACATAGTCCTATTTCTGCACATTAAGTAAGAGAAAAATATTCTTTACCTCGGGCAGTAAAATGCTTTGGGCCAGCTCTGGGGGTGATTGTATGAAAAGTATATATTTTCTAGAAGCAAAACCTTTTTAAGCTATTTTTCTTTCACAAAATCAGACTTCTATAAAGGCATAACTTGTTAATTATTTATAATTGCACCAGTCCTCTTTCATGTCACTTTTGTTTAGTAAACCATAGAATCCAGTAGTGGGTTCTAAAACCCATTGCTACCGGTTCGTGTGTGCGCACAACACTTCTGTGCATGCGCAGAAGCGTCCCGGGTGGGTGGGCAGAGCCTGCCGCCGCCGCTACCGGTTCACAGAACCGGGCCGAACCAGGAGCAACCCACCGCCGATACAATCCTTTTCATTGTACAGGAGGAGAATTAAACATAAATGAATGAACAATATGTGGTTTCCCTCTCAGACTCCACTCATTGCTCACTAACTGATTGTACAAAGCTCTGATTATTATAGCTTGATTTAGATGATCAAATCCCAGCTTATTAAGTGGACATATCTGAATCATCACGTTTCAGATGCAGCTGCTTCATACCCTCTCTGAGTGCAAGCAGCAAAACAAATGACCAGGCCACATTTAATCATGGTTTTCTATTGAACCCATGTCACTTTCAAAAATGTTGACTGGGAATCATAGTCTTAGCACATCTGGTGATCACGAGGCTGGGGAAAGATAGCATGAAACTCGATCAGCAGAATCCTTTCCCTTTTTCCTCCCTTTTCCTTTTTTCCCCCTTTTCTTTTTAATATTTATTTATTTATTTATTTGGCTTTTCTTATATGCCGCCCAACTCCCGAGGGACTCAGGGCGGCGTACAACACAAGAAAAATACAAGAAATAACCAATAAACAGAATTAAAAACATAATATAAAAATTAAAAATTACAGTATAAAAAAACAACCATTCAACAACCAAACATACCTGGGGGAGAGTTCAGCTGGAATTAAGCTCTGCCCCCTGCCTGCAGGAAAAGCCACGTCTTAACGGCTTTTCGGAAGGCCAGCAGGGTGGGGATAGTTCGGGTCTCTGGAGGAAGTTGGTTCCAGAGCGCGGGACCTGCCACAGAGAAGGCCCTCCCCCTAGGGCCCGCCAGCCGGCATTGCTTGGCTGACGGGAGCTGGAGGAGGCCAACTCTGTGGGCCCTAACCGGTCGAAGGGAAGTATGAGGCAGAATGCGGTCCCGGAGATAACCTGGCCCTAAGCCATGAAGGGCTTTAAAGATGATGATCAACATCTTGAATTGGACCCGGAGACTAATGGGCAACCAATGCAACTGGCGGAGTATAGGTGTCACGTGGGTGTACCTTGGTACACCCACCACAGCACGCGCAGCCGCATTTTGTACCAGTTGGAGTCTCCGGATACCCTTCAAGGGTAGCCCCATGTAGAGCGCGTTGCAGTAGTCCAAACGGGAGGTGACAAGGGCGTGAGTGACCGTGAGTAGAGCCTCCTTCTCCAAATATGGCCGCAACTGGTGCACAAGGCGAACCTGTGCAAAGGCCCCCCTAGCCACAGCAGTAAGATGATGCTCCAATTTTAGCTGTGGATCTAGGAGGACCCCCAAGTTGTGGACCTGGTCCGAGGGAGTCAGTTTCGCTCCCTCGAGAACCAAGGAGGGACAGTTGTCGTAGTCCTTAGGAGGCAATATCCAAAGCCACTCAGTCTTGTCAGGGTTGAGTCTGAGTCTGTTCCTCCCCATCCAGATCCTAACGTCGTCCAGGCACCGGCACATTACATCAACTGCCGCACTGAAGTCAGACGGGGTGGTGATGTACAGCTGGGTGTCATCAGCGTACTGGTGGAAATGCACCCCATGTCTGCGGATGATCTCACCCAGCGGTTTCATGTAAATGTTAAACAGGATGGGCGAGAGAACCGACCCCTGAGGCACCCCGCATAACAGGGGCCTAGGGGAGGATCTCTGCCCTCCTGTTAACACCGACTGCATCCTATCGGCGAGATAAGAGGAGAACCACCGTAAAACGGTGCCTCCCACTCCCAACTCGCCGAGACGATGCAGAAGGATACCATGGTCGATGGTATCGAAAGCCGCTGAGAGGTCAAGTAGCACCAGGATAGAGGAATTTCCCCCATCCCGGGGCCGCCAGAGATCATCTATCAGAGCGACCAAGGCAGTTTCTGTACTGTACCCGCGCCTGAAACCCGACTGATAGGCATCTAGATGTTCTGTTTCATCCAGAAGTCGCAGAAGTTGAGTAGCCACCACCTTCTCCACAACTTTCCCTAAAAAAGGTAAGTTGGAGACCGGATGATAGTTCTTCAAGTCAGCTGGATCCAGGGAAGGCTTCTTCAGGAGGGGTCTCACCACCGCAGTTTTTAACGACTGCGGTACGGATCCCTCCTCCAAAGAAGCGATGACCACCGCCCGGATCCAGCCGCGTGTCACCTCCCTGCTGGCCGAGACCAACCAGGAGGGGCACGGGTCCAATAAACAGGTGGAGGCCCCCATCACCCCCACGGCTCTGTCCACATCCTCAGGAGAAACAGGGCCAAACTCCTCCCACAACGGTGGACTAAGACTTGCCCCTGTCAACTCCATGGACTCTGCCCAGCCAGAGTCCAGGTTCGACCGGATCCGAGCGACTTTATCCGACAGAAACTCTGCAAATTCCTCAGCTCTACCTTGCAAGTGTTCCTCGCTCCCCCCTTTAGCAAGGAGGGAGCGAGTCACCCTAAACAAGGCGGCTGGGCGAGAATCTGCGGATGCAATAAGAGCGGAAAAATGAGATCGTTTTGCCGCCCTTATCGCCACTAAATAAGATCTGATGTAAATTCTTAATAGTGTTCGATCGGATTCGGTCTTGCTGGACCTCCAGCGGCGCTCCAGACGTCTCTTCTGGCGTTTCATCTCCCGGAGCTCCTCGGTAAACCAGGGAGCTTTTCGGGATCCACTGCCACGGAGAGGTCGCAAAGGCGCAATTCGGTCTAAAGCCCCTGATGCTGCGGTGTTCCAAGCATCCACCAGGGAGTCAGCCGAGTTGCGTACCAGGGTTTCAGGTATTTCCCCAAGTTCCCTCTGGAATCCTTCCGGCTCCATTAGGCGCCTGGGGCGGAACCACCTAGTCGGTCCCGCCTCCCTGCGGGGGAGGAATGGAACTGCGAAATCCAACCTCAGTAGGAAATGATCTGACCATGACAGAGGGATGATGACTATGTCCCTTATCTTCAGATCATCTCTCCACTGCCCCGAGAGAAACACTAGGTCGAGCGTGTGACCACCCTCATGAGTCGGACCCTGGATTACTTGGGTCAGGTCCATGGTTGTCATGGAATCCATGAACTCCTGAGCAATCCCAGAGGTTTCGCCAGCAGAAGGCAAGTTGAAGTCCCCCAGCACCATAAGCCTGGGGAACTCAACTGCCAAGCCGGCTACTGCCTCGAGCAGCTCAGGCAGGGCCTTACTTACGCAGCTGGGAGGCAGGTACGTTAAGAGAAGGCCCACCTGTACCCCTAAGTCCAACTTCAGAAGGAGCGTCTCACACCCAACAATCTCCGGGGCAGGGATCCTACGAGGATGCAGGTTTCCACGTGTTATTATTGCCACTCCTCCCCCCCTTCCCTGGGGTCGGGAATGATGCTGCACTGAGAACCCGTCTGGGCATATCTCGGAGAGAGCTACTCCTCCCTCCTGGCCCAGCCAGGTCTCAGTTACACAAACCAGGTCCGCCCCCTCTTCTGTGATTAAATCACGTATCAGGGGGGCTTTGTTGGTAATTGACCTGGCGTTAAGCAGCAGCATCCTGAGCCCAGGGCCCTGAACACCCTGGTTACCAGGTACTCGGGATGAGCAAGATGGAACCACATCGGAGGGGCCCGAACAAGGGATCGCTTGTACACAGCGTGGTCTCATTCCCCGAGAGCGGCCCACCCCTCTGCTCCCGCCATACCTGCCTCTTCCCATTATGATCGAGATGTTCCGGCTCTCGTCCCTACCAGAGACCCCCTCCCCTCCTCCGCTGGTCCCCCTCTCATCCTGCAGGCCATCCATACCATCCATACTGGACTGGGTAAAAGAGCCCGGACCCCCTCCGCTTCTGTTTATACACTCAGCAAAGGGGGGCCAAGCCTTGGTTCCCAGTTCCCTCAAATTGTCTTCTAAAATTTCAAACGTTTCATTCTACTCATTCATATCACAGACATAACATTCTCAATCATACAGCATTCATCACTTCCGGGGTACAGTTTGCAATAAATAGTATAAAAGTCATAATAATGGAGCCAATAAGTAGGCGGAGGGTGCACCTCCCGATGTTAGTTCCCAGTCTTTGGATCCTGTATTCAGGTCTACCGTGGTCGTTAAAACAGCATCAGGATTTTTCTGCAATATACCACTGCTCTCTCCCTGATACTAGCATCAGTGAGGCTCAAAACCAAAGTACCGTTCTGCAATGTTCTCCCTGGAGTCCAAGATCTTACTTTTCTGCTCGAAAACTCCCCCCGGAACCCAAAGAGGCAGCCCTGGCCACACCGATCAAAAAAGGCCACGTCGCCACCCAAGTTACAGCAATGGTGGTAATTATCGCATGTGAGTGGGGCTGCAATCGGGGGGGCAAAGTTATCCGAAGGAGTAGCCAGAAAAACAGCCAAAGGGGTCGTCCCAAAACTGTGATGGCATCTGCGTTGGTCACTGCAGATCAGCACATTAGCGAGCGTGGATGAGGAAACTGATTAAAAGCTGTCCGGCATGCGAGGGAGCCTTTCTCCAACCAGGCTGATTTCATCATCGGCGAAGGCTGATAGCATCAGCAAAGGGAGAGGCCACTCCCAGGAGAAAAGTAATGGCTGGCCCCTCCGTGAGCAGCAGTCGTGGTCTCGACCGGAGCTGAAAATTCCCGGTCCCCGGTCAGCTGCTTTTTAATTTAAGGAGGTCAGTTAGAGTTTTCAAATTGCAGCCACCTCGAGAAGTCGGCTAGAAAGCTAAGGGCTCCAGTGATCGAATCTGGTTCTTCCCCAGGGGCAGCTCGTTATGATAATGAGCAACCCGCGGCATGCAAACTGCAACACACCAGCAATAGAGATCGTACGGGAAGCACCCAGCCCAGATCTAATGACTGGGGGATAGTTCTGAAACGTTGCCCAAAGTCACAGCCAATCCGTTCGGGATAAATACCTGGGATTGTTCAATGATTCTTGTTCTCCGGGGGTTGTTACCCGCCTCCTGGCAATTTTTAGCAAGCTGTGATTTCCGACAAGCTCTGCTATTTCACAAACGCCATTTTAACACCAGCGGCGTCTCTCCGAGCTTGGGGATCACTTGCACTTCTCAGTCCTCGTGCCCGGTGTTTTCCTCATCCAAATAGACTGGACTGGTAGGTTCCTGAGATTTTCCGGTTTTCTATCAACCCACACTAGTTGGAATAAGTTGGGTCAGGAATCTTTAAATCCTCAAAGAAATAGGTAGTAATGATGGAGGGCAGTTCTCTTGCGACCACTCCGCTTGGCTCCACCCAGGCAGCCATAGAAAGTATAAATAAAGTAATTCAAAGCTGATCCTATCATTATGCAGTCTTGGGTCTACCTTAACGAAGGTTTGGGGTATCACAAAGGGGTAATGAGTTCTTATTTACTTACTAAATTCTTATACTATTTTCACAGCCAGGTGTTCAGGAGAAAAGAGAATTGATTTTTTTTCTGCATTAAAATACCTCGACTGGCCTTTCATATGTATGTTTGCTTGGGTAGTTTGAAAGTATACATTTTTATAAGCAAAATCCTTGGATTGATCCTTTATCAGAATCTTTTTGATAATAAGTATCAATTGCAATAATGTTATCTAAAATCAGGCATAATCAGAGTTCTTTTTAAAAAATCTTTGTATTTAATTTCTCAACTACAGGTTTTTTTTAAACTGCTCCTCTTCCAGAAAAATAGCCATTTTTCTTCTGTAAACTTTTAAAATATTGGCTACAAGACTCCCTTTCTTAAGATGAGAGGTAAAAAAAAACCTTGAAAAAATAACAGAATTTCAGCATGATACAATATATAAAATATGATAGCAGATTAAGTTACAGGATCCTTCAATTCACTTGCCTTACCACCACTCTTAAGTTATTTCCTTCTTTTAAAATATAGATTCTTCTAAGTCCAAAATTGGCTTTGCAACATTAATTTTTAGTTTTAATTGCCTTTTTTCAAAACTATTTCTCATTTCATTGTTAAAATTACAAAAAAGACACTAACAACAACAAAAGAAATGATTTCCACTCATTTGTTTTCTATGGCATTCAATCAAAATATTTCATTAATGCAAGAGGAATTGCATTTGGAGGCTAAGGGTCACTGAGCAGTGCCCATGGCAACTAAGAAGCCATTCTTTACAAAAATGTTGTAAAGAGTAAGTGTTTTAATCCTCAACTTTAATCTCTTTACTTCCTGTTCTCAAAATGGAATATAAATCAGAAAGTGTGGAGCAAGGGACAAGGATGCTGGCGGAAGAGGATTAGTGATGGGGGGGGGAAGACTTTAAGGAATGTAATCATGCTATTTAATGCCAAACTTCGGACCAAAATCAGCCAATTCCTTTGATTCTGTTGAATCTAAAACAAGAAAACTAATGTTGTAAATGATCACAGGATTAGCCTTCTCCCCTCTATTTTTTTCTTACTAATATTACAACAGTAATTCGAATTATTGCAACTCAGAGGTTATTGAATTTGTACCACAGGTAGGCTAAATAAATTGTGCTAGGGCCTCCACTGATCTGTCTGAATTACTACTGTCATCAATAATTATTAATATACACTAGTTTATTCCTTTAGGATACTGTAGACTCAAGACATTTTTTGATATATTATGCTGTTCTGCTTAAAGAAAGCTACCCAGTCTTGTGTAAAAATAAATCTTAGATTTAGAGTCATGTTGATGCTTCTTTATTGTGTGACAGCCATGTTAATTACATAGAACCAAAGTAGATTATCTTAGTTGATTTCACATGGCAAAGGATTACAAGTAAAAAAAACTCACTACATCATATAGTAATTAGCAGCCAACTGCAACCTGACCTAGAAAAATGGATAATATATATAATTAATAATAATATAATGAATAATAGATAATTCATAGTGAGATGCCCAGGTTTGCTGATGATCTTAAATTATTTATGATAAATAAGAAAGGGACAGAGAAGAACCTCAAAAATATTTATCCAGTGTGGATGAATATTAAAATACAAACATGATGCACTATAAGTTAGGATAAAGTGATGCTTATGGGGCAAAATAAGTGTGACTTTGAATATACAATAAACTGATAACAAATAACTAGCCAGGAAGAAGATCTTGCTGGATAGATATCTCAATGAAAATGTCTACTCTGTATGCAGATTCTGAACAAACAAACTTAATGTGCGGATTTAATGGAAAGAGAACAAAAATATAACTGCCAGTATATTCCCTTTACAATTTATAAATCAGTGCATATAGTTAGAATAATGTTTATTGGCCTTGAAAAAGATGCTGTAGAAATCAAATAAATGCAAAGGGGGGGGGGTGCTAAAGCATATTCCTCTGAGGAAAATATAACAATATTTGTGATTTCAGCAGTTACTTAAAATAATAAGAGGGGACCAAAGTACATAAAATAGAATCTTATATTATTAGTTATTTAGTGACTATGAATGATGAATATGCACTGTACACTGTCACTCAAAGAAAAGGAATAAGGGTAGCCGTTAATCTGGATGTCCTTAAAAGAGTTAATGCCTCATAGTCATACTGGCTACATGTCCAATAAAGGACATAACATTCCCTTTGAATTTCATTTCCTGGATGCTATTGCGCTCTTAGCCTGTTTGACAGCTTCCCCTATTGGCATCTTCCTCATAATGGGGACAGAATGCTTCCTTATTTTATTCCTTATTTCTATTACTAGATTTATAGCCTGCCTCTATTTAGTGTAACCCATGGTGACATATAATGTTCTCACCTTCTTGTTACAACAAGCCTGCCAGGTGGGTTGGTGTGAGAGACAGTGACTGGCCCAAAGTCACTCAGCTGGCTTCCTTGCCTTAGAGAACGCCCAGTTTTCAGTTTCTAGTCCAGCATCTTAACACGATACCAAACTGGCTATGGATTTAGATTAGAGTTTAGATTAAATTAGACAGCATATCTCTTATTTTATTCTAATAAGACATTATCTATTAGCTTTTTATTATCAGAAAGGAAACAAATACCTGTGAACACTGGAAAATATGAGTAGTGATTGACAAATGAACTAAATTATGAAAACTATAACAGCATGTAATGTAGGGAAGGGATTTTGAAGATATATTGCAATGCAGCACTGATGTATACTAAGATTCAACCATTGAAGGCCAAAATGCCAAAGTCTTGAATATAAAGAAGGAAGAATGTTGAAATTTTCCTGCTATCTGCCATCATGAAAAGATTGTATAGGTCTACTTATGAGAGCAGGTAGAGACTGTCCTTAGACTTCTATTTCATAAAATCTGTGTGTGACAATGCCTGTTCATGGAGAAATAGTTTGAGGTGAACATATCAGTGGTGGGTTCCTACCAGTGCGGTCCACTCTATAGCACCGGTAGCGGCCTGCTGGTGACGTCACAGTACCTGTGCGGTCAGTTGCCGGTGCCTGGGCTCCGCCATTTTTTTAAAAAATTAATTTTTTAAAAATTTTCTTCTGCGCATGCCCAGAAGCCGAGCTTCCGGCACTGCACATGCGCTGCCTTCCTACCCCACAGTGAGTCCAAGCAGGGGAGGATGGCTGAGGGAGCGCGTGAGATGCTGAAAGAACGGGCGGCAGGACCTATCTCAGTTCCCCTCCCTTCAGCAGTCCGAGAAGCCACGAACGCGCGGTGATGATCCTAGGCATTTTTGCACGTTCGAGGCTTCTCGAGCTGCTGAGGGGAGGGGGAACAGGCGGCAGGAGCCTAGGATCATCGAATGGGGAGAAGCATTCAGGCCGGACGGAGCCTCCTAGAAGAACAGCTGCTGCAGTCTTGCTGCTCCCGCTGCGGGGGGCTGCGTTGCGGGTGGCCCCCTTGCTTCTCCGGCCGCTGCCAAGCTCCCGAGGCCCACACCCACCCGGTCACATGGCTGGCAAGTCACACCCACAAAATAAGCCACGCCCACAGAGTGGTAGTAAAAAAATTAGGAACCCGCTCCTGGAACATATGATCCAAAATGGTTAGGAAAAGTTGAATTCATATATATGTTACCTTAGACCAGACTATCATCTAATGAAACTTGCTTGGAGGACATTTGTATTTTCTATTATATTTGTGAACATGCAGCAAATATCAAACAAGTATGAGAAAACAAATATAGTATATTTCTGCCACATCTGATTAAGATTTGGCCAGAAAGTACACCAGAAGTGATAATGTTTAGAAACCTCATATTGTAAACTGGGTAAAATTGGCGTGTTAAAACTAAAGCTCACTCAGGTTTTGGGTGGAAAAGTGTCCTTGAGATATTTATCTACTTAGCACATAACCAGAATAAACCTTAATATTTTTTATAAATTATGAAGAGTGCACCTTAAGGATAAGTATTCGGGGTGATCCATTCCCCAGTAGTGCAAAATTTATAAGTAGAAATGGTGCATTTTTACATTTTCTTCTCCCATCTCTGGATATTGTGTGGACTTTAAATATTTAAGTCTCAATTTCTGTATTAGTATTATGTATTAGTATTATGTGATGTTATGGCACTGATTCTGCCTAATTGTTGCCTAATTCTGCAATCAGAAAAGAGCATCACCTGGGTGCATTTAACCCTTCTCATTTGGCTCCATAATGCTTATCTAACTCTATAATGTCAGTCTTCAGATGATACAATAATAGGAAGTAGGAGTCAAAATAATAAATGCATTATGATTCTTTCTAGCATTTAATAGCTTTAATAACAAAGTTATCTGCAAGAATGAACAAATACCAAGAATTTTTCTCCTGGCTGAATGTATTGAGAAGCGTATTTTAGTGGCATCTGATTTCTACTGAACAATAAAGATTATTTTGAGTCTCCATAAGGCAAACAGAAATCTATGATAAGTGATAAGAAAAATGAAAAGAAAAGTTTTAATAGCTTTTGTGTTGGGAAGTTTGTTCATGCTTCACACCAACTTAAAGCTGTTTTTCCATTCAAGTATAATCAACCGAAAATTGAGGAATTTAAGGCAGTTGTTCCCTTCTAATTACATCTACTTGCTTTACTAAATCATGGGTGATTATCCAATCAAATATGAAATGAGTAAATGATGGGAATTGAATTTCCATTCATTGTTCTGAGAGCTTATAAAAATTAGAACTGTCAAGAAAAAAATAAAATAAATTAGTGTAGATGGCGCCTTGTTTTCTAGGATACTTTGTTCCTGGGAAGTGCTCTTGTTTCCAGTTATAAAATGTATTCTGCTAAAATAAGAATCCTATCTAAAGCAAAAATTAAATAGACTCCAATCCTCTGCACATTTATCTGGACATTAACTCCATTGATGATTACTTCTGAATACAATCATAATTTTGCTGAAGACTGAAATATCTTTGTGTGCATATGACCATTACAGAGGGTTGAAACCAGCATTTGGGAAGAAAAGACAGAAGGAAGTGAACTTAGAGTAACAATTTCTTGAACAAAGAGTAGGCTGAGCTGTAGACCAAGAGGGGACAAGGATAAATCCTTAACTCTCTACCTATACCCTATTGTCCCATTGTAGTCTATAGATCATGATGACCTGAAGATTCAGTCACTAGGTTTAGGTGTCCAACCAATCTTATCATTAGAGTTTAGGCCAGTGATGGCAAACCTTTTTTGGCTCGCGATAGTGCCCACACCCATAATGCAATGCCCCCCCGCATGCGCACAACCTCCGCACTGCCCCCGCGCATGCACACAACCACCCTGCGCTGCCCCCCCCACTCATGCGCACAGGCCTCACTGAAGCCTCTGGACTTCCTTTAGGCCCATTGGGCTGTTTTTCGCTCTCCCCATGGTTCAGGAAAGCCTCCTGAAGCCTGGAGAGAGCGAAAAATGGTCAAACGGGCCAACCTGAAGTTCATTTCTGAACTTTGGGCCGTTGGGCCGTTTTTTGCCGTCCCCAGGGTTCAGGAGGCTTTCCTGAACCCTGTGGAGAGCGAAAACGGCCAAAAAGAAGGCCAATAATCAGCTGGCCAGCGTGCACATGTGCAGTGGAGCTGACGTAAGGCAACGCCTCGCGTGCCCTCAGATATGGCTCCGCATGCCATCTGTGGCACACGTGCCTTAGGTTCGCCATCACTGGTTTAGGCTGTCCTTCAAATGCTAAGAAACCAATACTTTTTCTTTTCACAGTATATTAAGAAACTTATTTTCTGCTTAAGTTCAGGTCATTATTTTAAAGGATTCTCCACCAGGCTTCTATAAAATATCACACTACTTTTTTCCCCCCTCTACTCCTTTCTCTTCCCTCCCTCACTGAAATATTTCTAATGCCCTCTAGAAGATAAGAGTCACCTTCGTGGTATATAAAATTGATAAATTGCCGGTAAGCTTATGTATAAACAAAACCCTGTTGAAGTAAATAGGTAGGGTAAATAATATAGCCTTGAACTTTTTTTAGAAAAGCTACCCTTTTGAACAATATCTCATAGTAATTAAAATTAACTGCAGAATATAGACTAAGAATTTGAATAAAAAGAATATGTAGCTTTGACCTCAAAAATACATATGCATGAAAACAATGAAAATGGCTCGTGAAAATTGAGTTCATGGTTACAGTATGAGAAACATCTTATTCTGAGATGAAGGATGGAGATAAATGAGAAATGTTGTCCAAAAAAACCCCTTTGCATATCTTTTTACTTTTTAAAAAATAGCTACTTAGTATAATCTTAGACAAAATCCCAAGTATAAAGAATTATTTTAAAGTTTAACAAGTGTTAATAATGCTGTTTTGCTTTGCCTATTCTCCAAAATTATAGAAAGTTCTAGGGAAGATATACCCTAGATATAACATACAGCTTTATAGGAGAAAATACTGAAGAATTATATTTGAGGTTAGGATAAACTGAACTGGCAGCTGGCTACCAGCCACTGTTATTCAGTCACAATACAAACCCTGAATTCGAAGTGTCCAGGTTTGGACTCTGTATTATTGGCTGTAAAAGTGGAATCCTTAGTATCTATAAGTCTTAAGGTATGACACGGTGAAAGATAAACTTCTGGCTTCTCTTCCCCTTTGCTGCAGCTCTGGAAATAAATCCATTTTAAAAAGATTCTAGCAGGTCATCTTGTGATCCAGGCAAAGTTCTGGCCTGACCTTCTGGTTTGCTTTCATTGTGGATATCCACAATAGAAGCAATGATATATCCGAACACTTTTGCTATAACTAAAATGAGAAGATATAATCAATTAATAGATGAGCAAGGAAATTTGAAATCTAATCAGGAGCTGAAAGAACAAGGAATAATTATTGACTGGTGGCCATATATGCAATTGCAAACAAGGTATAAAAAAGATATAGAAAAATTTGGCATTGATAAAGAAAACCAACCTATAGATAAAATTTTATTAGGACCAGAGAAGGGATTTATTTATCAAATGTATAGTTACTTGCTACAAATAGATAAGGAAGAAGAAATCGTAAAAGGAAACATGATAGCTTGGGCAAAAATGTTTGGATACAATATAGAACTGGAAGATTGGGAAAGATTATGGACCAAAAACTACAAATTAACAACGTCAGCCTTTCATAAAGAAAATCTATATAAAATGTTCTACCGATGGCACTTAGCCCCCGCAAGATTAGCCAAAATATATCCAAACTTAAGTCCTAAGTGTTGGAAATGTAAATATGAGAAAGGATCCTATTTCCATATGTGGTGGTTATGCCCAGAAGACAAAAAATATTGGAACAAAATAAGAATTTGGATACAAGAAATAATAGGCCAGCAAACTGAATTCAAACCAGAAATGTATCTATTAGGAATAATAAAAGGAACGGGTCTAGGACAGTTCGCCTCCTCCACTCTGCCACACCTGTTTTGTCCCCAGGCTTCCGCCCCCAAACAATCCGGCTCTGCCTTTTCTCCTTGGCCCCTTAGCCTAACGGGCCAAAAAGCCAGTTCACCCTGGGCTTTTGGGCGCACGGGACACTTTGCCCCCAGCCAATCAGAGGAGCAAGAATCCCACCCCCTTGGAAGCAGCCTTTTTAGGAGAAGGAACGGGGACAAGTCTTCCCTCTCTTGCTTAAAACAGACACGTTTTTCAGAGGGTCCCAATGAAGGAAAGGGGAGGGAGGAAGAGTGCTTCTAGCTGGACTCCCTCTCTTCCTTAAAACAGACACGTTTTTCAGAGGGTCCCAATGAAGGAAACGGGAGTCATGGAGGAAGGACCTATGGACCTCGGGAATCTTGGGGAGAAAAACTGAAGCCTTAAATTACAAATGCTTATACAAATACACCTGAGCAGTACAAGACACACAATGAAAGGGAAAATATATGGCCTCCATTGTTCCCTGTATTGGATCCCCCCAAAGCACTTTTCCTCCCTCCCCTTTCTTTCATTGGGACCCTCTGAAAAACGTGTCTGTTTTAAGGAAGAGAGGGAATCTCATTGAGTCCAACTAGAAGCACTGTTCCTCCCTCCCGTTTCTTTCATTGGGACCCTCTGAAAAACGTGTCTGTTTTAAGGAAGAGAGGGAGTCCAGCTGGAAGCACTCTTCCTCCCTCCCGTTTCCTTCATTGGGACCCTCTGAAAAACGTGTCTGTTTTAAGGAAGAGAGGGAGTCCAGCTAGAAGCACTGTTCCTCCCTCCCGTTTCTTTCTTTGGGACCCTCTGAAAAACGTGTCTGTTTTAAGGAAGAGAGGGAGTCCAGCTGGAAGCACTGTTCCTCCCTCCCGTTTCTTTCATTGGGACCCTCTGAAAAACGTGTCTGTTTTAAGGAAGAGAGGGAGTCCAGCTAGAAGCACTCTTCCTCCCTCCCCTTTCCTTCATTGGGACCCTCTGAAAAACGTGTCTGTTTTAAGCAAGAGAGGGAGTCCAGCTGGAAGCACTCTTCCTCCCTCCCCTTTCCTTCATTGGGACCCTCTGAAAAACGTGTCTGTTTTAAGGAAGAGAGGGAGTCCAGCTGGAAGCACTGTTCCTCCCTCCCGTTTCTTTCATTGGGACCCTCTGAAAAATGTGTCTGTTTTAAGGAAGAGAGGGAGTCCAGCTGGAAGCACTCTTCCTCCCTCCCCTTTCCTTCATTGGGACCCTCTGAAAAACGTGTCTGTTTTAAGCAAGAGAGGGAAGACTTGTCCCCGTTCCTTCTCCTAAAAAGGCTGCTTCCAAGGGGGTGGGATTCTTGCTCCTCTGATTGGCTGGGGGCAAAGTGTCCCGTGCGCCCAAAAGCCCGGGGTGAACTGGCTTTTTGGCCCGTTAGGCTAAGGGGCCAAGGAGAAAAGGCAGAGCCGGATTGTTTGGGGGCGGAAGCCTGGGGACAAAACAGGTGTGGCAGAGTGGAGGAGGTGAACAGTCCCATTCCGAAAAGGAACATACGCAAAAGAAATTCAGTACATTATAATCCACATATTAACAACAGCAAGAATAGTGTACGCACAGCATTGGAAAGCAGTTAGCAACCCCTCAGATAACATGATAATGAAAAAAATAATGGATTGTGCGGAAATGAATAACTTAACTCTAGAATTACAAGATAGAAATGATAAGGAATTTTATATGGTATGGGAAAGATGGTACCTTTGGTTAGAGAATAGGAAAAGTTAAATAATATGTTATAAGTATCAGTAAATGCATAGGTATATATAAGTATAGATATATATAAGTAAATGTTAATATACAAATGTGTATGTGTATAGACCATGTGTAATGTAAAAGGATTGGAAAATATGTATGAAAACATTTAGGAAAATATTGAAAATGAAAGTCGATATTCCAGGATTGAGAGAAATGTATGCAAGATGCTTTTAATGTGTAAAATTCAATAAACTTTATTAAAAAAAAGATGCTAGCAGGTCATCTTGTGATCCAGGCAAAGTTCTGGCCTGACCTTCTGCTTTGCTTTCAGTTGCGTGCCACTACAGAACTTGACCAAGACATTCTCAATGACTGCCTGACTATCCAGCCTATTCAAGTTCCTTCATCTCCCCATGATGTTTCTGCCAGCACTGTCCAACAATCACCGGGACATGTCCATGACCTTTACCCAGGTATCGTAGTCTTTGATTTTATTTTTATTTGTTACATTTTGGTTTCAGAGATGTCAAACAAGATTTCCAAAACAACATCGGATATGGTGTCATTGTGTTTCTTTGTTGTTGTTGAGTTTTAAAAATAATAATACATGGAAATATGGTAATAGACAAAATAATTCAAAGAAATGTGATCACATTACTTAAAAAACTCTCTTCCCAGCTCTTCTTCCAGAAAAAAAGTGCAAATTATGGGCAAGAAAGGATGTGTCAAGTATCTATTGCTGCAAGCCTAATATAGATTTATCCTTCCAGGTGTAATATGAAAAAAAAGGGAAGAAAATTGCCGTTTTAGCCCGGCTAATCATTTCCTCAAAATGGTTAATTATACTCTAGCTTGATGGACCCCTTAAATCTTTACAAAATTTCACTGGGTATATACTTAATAAACAATAATATCTCTTGAAGATTTAAGTTTGTAGCAAAACACAGAATCTTTATAAAACATCTTTTTTAAAAGAAAACCCTAATTGTCATTTAATGGATTTGCTTCAAGTTTTATGTGATTTTTACACTAATAGCCCATTTTCTTTGTTTTTGAGTATTTTTTTAAAAAAAAATCTGTTAGTTTAAAACAATTTTATTCTAGAATATAACATATTGAGATTATTGACAAAATATTCTCAATAATTACTGCTCCAGGATAAAATCATTATATTTTATTCACAAGCTTTTGAGGATGCTTCCAGTAAAGCATTTATTGCTTAATTACACCATGCAATTAATGAAATATTCAGGGGAGCCAGGAAACATTGTTTTCCATTTTTAACTCTTCCTTTCTGCCCATATTTTCTTCCAGGTTTTTTTTTTCCCTAAATAAACCTATTATAAGGGGAAATTTGCATTTGCTACATAATGCTTCTTGATTGGTGGCACTAGGAGTTTATTTGATTGGACCCTTGGACAATCAATTTCATTCATAACTTAAATACAAGCTATTATGTTTTGCTGTTTAGTTGAATGGAATCCCTAAGACATTTATTCATTGCTACACATTATCACACGGCATGTTTATTTCATGGTATATAGAAAAGAAATACTGTACTTTAATATTGCTTCTGTCTGATTAATCAGGTTATAGGTTTTGTTAGGTAGATATTTCAATAACTCCTAATCTAGAAATAAAGATCCACTATATGAATCAAGGAAAGAAGGAAATACGTAGCTGTTATGGGAAATATTTAATTACTTGGGAAGAAAACAGAACACAACTGAAATGAAAAGATTTGGTTTGATAAAACCAAATTACAATTAGTGTCATAATGTGAAAATATAAGATTATTTTAAAAAATTGAAACAAGCAACCCAATTATTTTACATACAAATCTTTCAAAAATAGAGAAATCTATCAATGTCTTGTTTTTCTTTCTTAAGGAAAGGTATTACTCTAATATATCTTTCTATGACATTTTGACAGAGCCTCCTTTTGATGTATTGTGTTATGTATGAGTTGCATTTATTACATGTTAAAATTAAGAAAGAGAAATAACAAATCTTTACAATCAAATAATTGTGTGTTGATTGTAAAAGTAATTCTACCCTTGAGGATATAACCACATGGTTTGGGGGATTTTGATCTTACCTTTTTTGAACACCTCTTTTGTTCTCTTCTTGATACAATACAGGAAAGTCCTTGACTTACAACCACAAGTGAGCCCAAAATTTCCATTGCTGAACAACACAGTTGTTAAGTGAGTTTTTGCCCCATTTTATGACCTTTCTTGCCAATGTTTAAGTGAATCACAACAGTTGTTCAGTTAATTGAATCTGGCTTCCCCCTTGACTTTACTTATCAGAAGGTCACAAAATATGATCCCATGACCCCAGGATATTGCAATCATCACAAATACATGACAGTTGCCAAGTGGCCAAATTTTGATCACATGATCATGGGGATGTTGCAATGGTCATAAGTGTGAAAAATGGTCATAAATCACTTTTTAGTGGCATTGTAACACTGAAAGGCCACTAAACTAATGGATATAAGTCGAGGACTACAGTACTTATACAGAAGATGTACACACACACACACACACACACACACACACAAACACACATACACACACAATGTGTGTGTGTACACACACACATACAAGTTGCATCTTCTATTTATGGAACAAACAACTTGATTGTTGTACATCCGTCCATAGCCATCTGCAGCTAGTTCCAATGATGCTAAAATGGCTAGCCCAATGATGCACACAAATTATGTGAGGGGGAGTTTGCATCACCACAACACAACACAACATTTGGACATCTCCCCACTTCTGGAGCTGTCTCTGTGAAGTAAGAAAATTGCACCTGCTTAAATTGCTTCTTTTGTATATACAAAACAAAATAAAATATCCTTATTCCTTTGCGATTGGCCCAGACTTAGTAAAGATAAGAAACAATCCAATGTGAAAAGAGAAATCAATACATGTAAAATGTGGCTTGTCCATTCTATAGGCAAAGAGACCAGGAATCAATCTAAATTAATTTGAATACAGTATGCTTTTCATCATGTTAATTAAAAAAACAAAATTCTCAGAACTTTGGTTAGAGGGAAAGTTTTATTGATAGAATATTGATTGTATTTGAGTAAAGGCTTTTTTTATTTTTAGTCTCTCACAGAACCCCATCAATTTCCCAGAGAACATGGTTTGAAAAATAGATAATTAGTATTAAAAGATCAGGTGAACTCGTAATAAGACACCTCTCACCTACTTTTAATTACAAAGCCAATTATAACGTTTGTGATTAATTTTACTCCGTAGTTCTTGCAGTTATTTTCAGAGTTAATTTTGAGAAGGAAAGGCATCAGCAATATTCTAACAAGCTGGTATTATACTTTACCACAATGCTGAACATGCTATGAAACAATATATATGGCAGAGATGCCCAAGGAAAAGTGAAATTCACAATGTAGATCCATCAGTCTTTCCAAGAGGTCATAGCTGTTTTGTTGGCTTGCTGATGCCATTTAAATTTGCTTTCAGATATTTTTAGTGATTGGCAACTGGAAGAATTGATTAAGAGAGACAGATGAACATATTGGAAACTCTTATTGCTTTTGTGATTAAGAGCCAGTGAAATCCGCAAAGCAATAAATGTGAGCTATGGATTAAAATCTGTTTGGTAAAAGTGAAGGTCTTTGCATCAGATCTTTCCCCTGCCAAAGAGCTGCCTCTTTCCTAATTCAGAAACAGTTTCTCATTAAAATTTTTGTTTTGTCCTCTTAAAAATGAAATAGAGATGACTGCCATTATTTGCATTTATTTATGACAGGATATCTTAAATCTTTTCTTTCCACAATATAAGCAGAACACATTTTCCCTTTGTTAGCTGCTTACTCTAGTGGCAGGGGGCGGGGGGGGAGAAATCCTTTAATTGTAAAATAAGTAGTATCACCTACTTTAATCATGGAATTTTTTTTTAAGATATTGAGTTCATCAATCTATGAAGTTTTTGTGTAAGCAGTTAACCTGATACTACACACATCTGGTCAGAAATAAGTCCTTTTCATTGCCTTTATGTCAAAGTAAATAAGTAAAAGTAACCAGTGTTAAGAGTTACCCAATGAGAATTAGCATAAGGTGACCAGATTTTAACATTGGTAAAGAGGGACACCATTGACCGGGTGTGGGTGGGTTCCTGATTAAAAATTTGGTCTATATGGAGCAACAAAAATTTTCATAGAACGCAAAAATAGTATTGTAATATATTTCATATATATATATATATATATATATATATATATATATATATATATATATATATATATATATATATATATATATATATATATATATATATATATATATATATATATATACACACACACACACGAAATACCACTCACGCATCATCACGAAAGCTGCTGTAAACACATACTGGTTAATTCTTATGTCCACCAAAATTCAAGCTAACAGAAGAAGCACAAAAAAAGGAATTTCTCCTTCAATTTTAGCATACCACTTTCATTGGTTAGGAACCAACTGCCTTTTGCAACAACTGCAAATTTCTGAAACCTTTCAAGAGTAGTCCCAGATGTCAGGACATGGATTAAAGGTAGTCACAATCGTCATGTATGTATACCTTTAAAATAAAATCTAATTGCTACAGTTGATAAATGTGGTTTTGGATATCATAAATATGACTTTCAAAGGTTTTTAGAAGGATCTTTTCTAATATAACCCAGGGATGCACAACTCCAGGTTACTGTAACTTAAATCAGTCTATATGAAGTTCCATAATAATCTTATCGTCGCCAATTTAACCTTTGCAAACAATTAAAATTTCCTCTATTTTAATCACACTGGATCTAATCCATCTGTATGGGCCATTTTCATTCAAAGCAAAGCTTTGATAGCCCACCCAAAACGTGAAAGGCACCAAAATGAATGAGTAAATCGGTTTGCCACACCGTAAAATATATTTTGTTTTTAAAAAAACTATTTGCGGTCCATTTTTAAAATAATCAATCCGTAGAAAATCCCAAGATATAAAATTGACAAGTAAAAATTGTTTAGATCGGTTCCCCCCCGCCAAGTACTAATTCTGGTTTGTTTGTTTTTTAATATAAAACCACCTAATCCTTGACATACAATAGCTCATTTAGTGACCGTTCAAAGTTACAATGGCACTGAAAAAATGACTTGTGGCCATTTTTCATATGTATGATTGTTGCAGTATCCCCATGATCACAGGATTAAAATTCAGACGCTTGGCAACTGACTCATATTTATAACAGTTGCAGTATTCCTGGGTCATGTGATCACCTTTTGTGACCTTCTACAAGCAAAGTCAATGAGGAAGCCAGATTCACTTAACGTGTGACTACCGTATTTTTCGGAGTATAGGACGCACCGGAATATAGGACGCACCTAGATTTTAGAGGAGGAAAACAAGGAAAAAAGTATTCTGAACCAAATGGTGTAGTAATATATTATTTAATAAAATACCAGTGTAGCAGAATACTTTTTACAACCATGTAAACTTTTTACAACCATGTACACTTTTTACAAACTTCAAACTTGACAGCTTTAAGCCTTGTGGACTTCAACTCCCAGAATTCCTCCTCCAGTCATGCTAGCTCAGGAATGGGAGTTGAAGTCCACAAGGCTTAAAGCTGTCAAGTTTGAAGTTTGTAAAAAGTGTACATGGTTGTAAAAAGTCTTGCCAAGTTTGAAGACCCTTGCACCCCTAACCCAGGGGTCTTCAAACTTGACAGCTTTAAGACTTGTGGACTTCAACTCCAATTCCTGAGCTAGTATGACTGGAGGAGGAATTCTGGGAGTTGAAGTCCACAAGTTTGAAGACCCTTGCACCCCCTTGGCAAGTTTAAGACTTGTGGACTTCAACTCCCAGAATTCCTCCTCCAGTCATACTAGCTCAGGAATGGGAGTTGAAGTCCACAAGTCTTAAAGTTGCCAAGGGGGTGCAAGGGTCTTCAAACTTGTGGACTTCAACTCCCAGAATTCCTCCTCCACTTGGCAACCTTTAAAAAAAAACCTTAAAAAAAACCCTTTAAAAAAGTTCTAACCTGTCGGCTTTCTTCGGACAGCAGCAGCGGCTCCTCAGGTGCCTCGGGAGCAGGCTTCAAGCGGTGGTGGGGGTTTTGGGCTGTAGCGGAGGTGGCGGCTCACTTCGGGTAGTGGCAGGGACACCGGCTGGGGCAGCGGGGACAGCGGGGACAGCGGAAACGGCGGCGGTGGGACAGCGGGGACAGCAGAAACGGCGGCGGTGGGACAGCGGGGACAGCAGAAACGGCGGCGGTGGGACAGCGGAGACAGAAGAAACGGCGGCGGTGGGACAGCGGGGACAGGAGAAACGGCGGTGGTGGGACAGCGGGGACAGCAGAAACGGCGGCGGTGGGACAGCGGAGACAGGAGAAACGGCGGCGGTGGGACAGCGGAGACAGGAGAAACGGCGGCGGTGGGACAGCGGAGACAGGAGAAACGGCGGCGGTGGGACAGCGGGGACAGCAGAAACGGCGGCGGTGGGACAGCGGAGACAGCGGAAACGGCGGCGTGACAGCGGGGACAGGAGAAACGGCGGCGGTGGGACAGCGGGGACAGGAGAAACGGCGGTGGGACAGCGGGGACAGGAGAAACGGCGGCGGTGGGACAGCGGGGACAGCAGAAACGGTGGCGGTGGGACAGCGGAGACAGAAGAAACGGCGGCGGTGGGACAGCGGGGACAGGAGAAACGGCGGTGGTGGGACAGCGGGGACAGGAGAAACGGCGGCGGTGGGACAGCGGGGACAGCAGAAACGGCAGCGGTGGGACAGCGGAGACAGCAGAAACGGCGGCGGTGGGACAGCGGAGACAGGAGAAACGGCGGCGGTGGGACAGCGGAGACAGGAGAAACGGCGGCGGTGGGACAGCAGGGACAGGAGAAACGGCGGCGGTGGGACAGCGGGGACAGCAGAAACGGCGGCGGTGGGACAGCGGAGACAGGAGAAACGGCGGTGGTGGGACAGCGGGGACAGGAGAAATGGCGGCGGTGGGACAGCGGGGACAGGAGAAACGGCGGCGGAAGACTTGTGGACTTCAACTCCCAGAATTCCTCCTCCAGTCATACTAGCTCAGGAATGGGAGTTGAAGTCCACAAGTCTTAAAGTTGCCAAGGGGGTGCAAGGGTCTTCAAACTTGTGGACTTCAACTCCCAGAATTCCTCCTCCACTTGGCAACCTTAAAAAAAAAACCTTAAAAAAAACCCTTTAAAAAAGTTCTAACCTGTCGGCTTTCTTCGGACAGCAGCAGCGGCTCCTCAGGTGCCTCGGGAGCAGGCTTCAAGCGGTGGTGGGGGTTTTGGGCTGTAGCGGAGGTGGCGGCTCACTTCGGGTAGTGGCAGGGACACCGGCTGGGGCAGCGGGGACAGCGGGGACAGCGGAAACGGCGGCGGTGGGACAGCGGGGACAGCAGAAACGGCGGCGGTGGGACAGCGGGGACAGCAGAAACGGCGGCGGTGGGACAGCGGGGACAGGAGAAACGGCGGTGGTGGGACAGCGGAGACAGGAGAAACGGCGGCGGTGGGACAGCGGGGACAGGAGAAACGGCAGCGGTGGGACAGCGGGGACAGGAGAAACGGCGGCGGTGGGACAGCGGGGACAGGAGAAACGGCGGCGGTGGGACAGCGGGGACAGCAGAAACGGCGGCGGTGGGACAGCGGAGACAGGAGAAACGGCGGCGGTGGGACAGCGGAGACAGGAGAAACGGCGGCGGTGGGACAGCGGAGACAGGAGAAACGGCGGCGGTGGGACAGCGGGGACAGCAGAAACGGCGGCGGTGGGACAGCGGAGACAGCGGAAACGGCGGCGTGACAGCGGGGACAGGAGAAACGGCGGCGGTGGGACAGCGGGGACAGGAGAAACGGCGGTGGGACAGCGGGGACAGGAGAAACGGCGGCGGTGGGACAGCGGGGACAGCAGAAACGGCGGCGGTGGGACAGCGGGGACAGGAGAAACGGCGGTGGTGGGACAGCGGGGACAGGAGAAACGGCGGCGGTGGGACAGCGGGGACAGCAGAAACGGCAGCGGTGGGACAGCGGAGACAGCAGAAACTGCGGCGGTGGGACAGCGGAGACAGGAGAAACGGCGGTGGTGGGACAGCGGGGACAGGAGAAATGGCGGCGGTGGGACAGCGGGGACAGGAGAAACGGCGGCGGAAGACTTGTGGACTTCAACTCCCAGAATTCCTCCTCCAGTCATACTAGCTCAGGAATGGGAGTTGAAGTCCACAAGTCTTAAAGTTGCCAAGGGGGTGCAAGGGTCTTCAAACTTGTGGACTTCAACTCCCAGAATTCCTCCTCCACTTGGCAACCTTAAAAAAAAAACCTTAAAAAAAACCCTTTAAAAAAGTTCTAACCTGTCGGCTTTCTTCGGACAGCAGCAGCGGCTCCTCAGGTGCCTCGGGAGCAGGCTTCAAGCGGTGGTGGGGGTTTTGGGCTGTAGCGGAGGTGGCGGCTCACTTCGGGTAGTGGCAGGGACACCGGCTGGGGCAGCGGGGACAGCGGGGACAGCGGAAACGGCGGTGGGACAGCGGGGACAGCAGAAACGGCGGCGGCGGGACAGCGGGGACAGCAGAAACGGCGGCGGTGGGACAGCGGGGACAGGAGAAACAGTGGCGGTGGGACAGCGGGGACAGGAGAAACGGCGGTGGTGGGACAGCGGAGACAGGAGAAACGGCGGCGGTGGGACAGCGGGGACAGGAGAAACGGCAGCGGTGGGACAGCGGGGACAGGAGAAACGGCGGCGGTGGGACAGCGGGGACAGGAGAAACGGCGGCGGTGGGACAGCGGGGACAGGAGAAACGGCGGCGGTGGGACAGCGGGGACAGCAGAAACGGCGGCGGTGGGACAGCGGAGACAGAAGAAACGGCGGCGGTGGGACAGCGGGGACAGGAGAAACGGCGGTGGTGGGACAGCGGGGACAGCAGAAACGGCGGCGGTGGGACAGCGGAGACAGCAGAAACGGCGGCGGTGGGACAGCGGAGACAGCAGAAATGGCGGTGGTGGGACAGCGGGGACAGGAGAAACGGCGGCGGTGGGACAGCGGGGACAGCAGAAACGGCGGCGGTGGGACAGCGGAGACAGGAGAAACGGCGGCGGTGGGACAGCGGGGACAGGAGAAACGGCGGCGGTGGGACAGCTGGGACAGCAGAAACGGCGGCGGTGGGACAGCGGAGACAGGAAAAACGGCGGCGGTGGGACAGCGGGGACAGCAGAAACGGCGGCGGTGGGACAGCGGAGACAGCGGAAACGGCGGCGTGACAGCGGGGACAGGAGAAACGGCGGTGGTGGGACAGCGGGGACAGGAGAAACGGCGGCGGTGGGACAGCGGGGACAGGAGAAATGGCGGCGGTGGGACAGCGGGGACAGCAGAAACGGCGGCGGTGGGACAGCGGAGACAGGAGAAATGGCGGCGGTGGGACAGCGGGGACAGCAGAAACGGCGGCGGTGGGACAGCGGAGACAGAAGAAACGGCGGCGGTGGGACAGCGGGGACAGGAGAAACGGCGGCGGTGGGACAGCGGGGACAGCAGAAACGGCGGCGGTGGGACAGCGGAGACAGCAGAAACGGCGGCGGTGGGACAGCGGAGACAGCAGAAACGGCGGTGGTGGGACAGCGGGGACAGGAGAAATGGCGGCGGTGGGACAGCGGGGACAGGAGAAACGGCGGCGGTGGGACAGCAGAGACAGGAGAAACGGCGGCGGTGGGACAGCGGGGACAGCAGAAACGGCGGCGGTGGGACAGCGGAGACAGCGGAAACGGCGGCGTGACAGCAGGGACAGGAGAAACGACGGCGGTGGGACAGCGGGGACAGGAGAAACGGCGGCGGTGGGACAGCGGGGACAGGAGAAACGGCGGCGGTGGGACAGCGGGGACAGCAGAAACGGCGGCGGTGGGACAGCGGGGACAGCAGAAAAGGTGGCGGTGGAACAGCGGGGACAGCGGAAGCGGCGGCGTGACAGCGGGGACAGCAGAAACGGCGGCGGTGGGACAGCGGGGACAGCAGAAACGGTGGCGGCGGGGGCAAGTAGTGGTGGTGGCGGCGGCAGCAGCGGCAAGCAACAGCGGGGATGGGGGAGGCAAGCAGCAGGGGGGACGTGGCGGTGGCGGCAGTGGCAGCGGCGGGGACCACGGAGGCCGAAAACCTCCGAAGGGTGGGGGCTGGTGGGTGGGTAGGGCTACATTCGATGTATAAGATGCACCCAAATTTTCACCCTCTTTTTGGGGGTAAAAAGGTGCGTCCTATACTCCGAAAAATACGGTAACTTAGCAACTGCAGTGCTTCACTTAACAACTGTGGCATCAAAAGTCGTAACATGGTGCAAAACTCACTTAACAACTATCTCACTTAGCAAAAGAAATTTTGGGTTCAATAGTGGTTGTAAGTTAATAGCAATAGCAATAGCACTTTTCTTATATACTGCTTCATAGTGCTTTACAGCCCTCTCTAAGCGGTTTACAGAGTTCAGCATATTGCCCCCAACAATCTGGGTCCTCATTTTACCGACCTCGGAAGGATGGAAGGCTGAGTCAACCTTGAGCCTAGTGAGATTTGAACAGCTGAACTGTTGAACTAGCAGTCAGCCTGCAATGGCTGCATTTAACCACTTCAGCTCTTAATAAGGACTACCTGTATATGTTAACCTGACAGTAGGTGATTATAAAAATTTCCATTAACAATGGTATGAAATAATATGCTCAAATTTGTATGTAACTGTCCAATTGCAGGTTGGATGTGTTATTTTTGTTCACTTTTTTAGAACTCTGTGCAAAACATAAACTTGCATTAAAAAATTGAACAAATGCACTTATGAAAACAACCCCCCCCATCGAACTATAATACTTTCATTGATTACACAATGTTTCAGTTACACCACATTATGGATGGCTTTCTCACACTGTGATAACTTTCATTTACAAACCACAGGCGCACAACATGCTAACCACATGGCACTTCACATTTTGATTGCTATAATGTTCTTGTGTTATGGAGCTGCCCTTGCATTTAGTCTGGAGGCCAAAGCTGGTGCAGAATGGCGCACCTGGCAGTGCTCATGTGATACTATTGCTGAAGCATCAGCAGCACCAATGGATAATTAGCTGTTGAACTAAATACAAGGTTTCCTTGGCAATACATGGCTTAAACTGGACTTCCCAGTGTACAAGTATTACCTTTCTTGTTATAGGCTGGGTCAGTGCTGGGAAAGAACCTTGTCGCTGGACCAAGAACCACATTGTACATTCTTGTGGCTTGTCATAGAATTTCTCAATGGTGCACTCTTTCCTGAAATTCCTGAGCTGATTATAATTACATCTTTAAAGGCACCTTTCTTCTCTCATTTTCCTTGTGAAAATGCTGTTTTAAATTGTTCAAATAATTTTTTTGTTTTATGTTTAATTTCCTCTCTTTTTAAAATTGAAATTAACGATTATTTTAATCTGTTTATTATACTATTTGCATTTTGCATTTCTTGTTTTCTTTTTATGTTACATTGTTCTAATTGTTCATTATAGTTTCAATACAATTATATTTATATAGTATTAATTAAAGCTATGAACAGTCTATTGTGTAGATAATTTGGTAATCAGTTATAGAGAAAAAAGGAAAGATACACCCTATATTAATTACAATTTACAATATCACAAGCATAAATTTTGTTTTTCAGATATAACTAAGACATATTTTTCAGACATAATATTAAAGGAAAAAACTGCAGCAATGGAAAAAGAGTACATGTTCACAAAAGAAGTCTGACAAAATTTAAATAAAAATTCTTATACACACAATATATCACACAATACAGCAAATAAAATCACTTATAGCATGGCTTCTCCCTAACAGTTAGGCAGCAAATTTTACAGTCTTTCCAAGTTTCCATATTATATGTAGCAAGAATTTTGCCTGCCTGGGTGTTTGTTTTCAATGTATTCTCCTGGATTTTTAAAAAAAATTAATAACCCGTTCTATTTAATAATAATAATTTACTACATACACTCAATAAGATCACCCAGACATTGCAAAATACAGCCGATACTCCAATTCCAGGAGTCACTTCCTGGTTCCTTTGTACACGTGTCTCTCTTCAGCCAATGGCAAAGCAGCCTGGAATAGAAGGGCTAGATTCTGCGGTTCACATCTATTTCTGTAAAAAGTGAAGCGAGCGGCTCAAAAAGAGCCGATTTTTGGAAAGAATGCCCTAGCCTAGCTTGTCTGCATTCTTTCAAAAAATCGGGACTTTTTAGAGGACGGGCGGGACGCGGGACAAAGCACTAAAAAGCGGGTCTGTCCCGCCAAAATCGGGACGTCTGGTCACCTTAAATTAGCACCATCAAAATCACTAGGAAGTTCATATTCATAAATATGAATCTTTTAAGTTATGTATAAATATGTAATTAGCTATAAGAGCTATGGATCCTGAGGACAAAAATCTGTTTAAGTATTTTATTTTATTTTTAATTTTGGTCCAAATGGCTGCTTTCCTTTTCTAGTAAATAGGAGAAGGTACTCTTTTTCATTCTAAGTCTTCGCTCTACATAAGAGAGCATTATACAATTATTTTAAAAAGTGAAAATATGAAACTCAAATTATGAAAATGCAATTTAATTTAAGCCTTAAATATATCCACCATTTTCAAAGTGGGCAGAAAATGGCTGCCATGAGGGACCCAATTAGTTACAAAGCCAGTATTTTTCCCTGCTACCCTTTCAGTCCTCTTTCCTAGAAAATGGCCCCATCCTTTTCATTTTCTAAGAAAACTTTGACGCCCAGAAGTATTTAAGGAAATAGAGGATGCTGAAGACTGACATCAATTACTTTGCAGCAAGACAGCTTCCCATTCATAACAGCAGCCACAACATACGTAAATAATCAAATAGGCCAAGGAATATGAAAAGAGAGATATCTGTGAGCACATTGGTATATTTAGTTGCAGTGTTGTGAAGCTGCTCAATTTAGTCAATAAATACATTCCAAAACATTAAAAAGTAATTTTCATTTATTCAGTGATACCTGAAAATATGCCTTTGCACTCCTAAACTGCAGTGGCTGTCAGTTTGAACAGTACTATTCAAATGATACTTCCATTTGTTTTACAATTCCTCAGACATGAAAGAGAAATCTTTATAGTACTTTTATATTTGGCTTATAAAATATAGCTAGGTATATTTAAAGAGAGAAGAGGTTTTTTTTAATCTGAAAAACTGTGTACAAATAATATACTTAGGACAATGAATTTCAACATTACCAGTAATTAAGATGAGAAAAGATGGCAATTTTATATTTGGAAAATATATATTTAAATTACAGAGTACTTTCTGTTCTTAGAGGAAAAGTGTTCTTAAGCACTAATTTGGCAACACTTTAAGAATGCTATCTCTCATCTCTTAATTGTAAGTGCAATAACATTTATCCATCATCTCTATGTATTTTTTTCTTTTTCTTTTGGAATACATAAATATGAAGCCTCATACAGAAATATTTTGTTTCTAATAGATTATGTATGAGTTGAGAAGCATCCAAATGATTGAGGTATTACAAAATGACTGCATAATTTTTACTAAATATTTATCACAATTATTTTTCTGTCCCTCTTCTCTCTTTCTCTAACATACATTCACAAATATGCATACACACCTACACACCATGTGTAGACATGTGAATGTACACTTAGAGATAAAGAGATGTTATCTTCAGTTCCCAAAAATATACTTCTTTTCTTTTTTTTAAATTGTTTTTATTGATTTTCATATTTTACATATCACAATATTTATTGACAGATCTGCCACCTTAATATACAATGCTACTATATTTATACCATTTATACATTATTTTAACTTGTTTTCTTATCCTGCTTCATCTTCCCTCATTGTCTTATCGAGTCTCTGTTATTTGTCCAATTATACCAATGTTCCCAAACGTCATAGTAGTCTGAGTTTTTTTCCCCACGGAGTTCCATCGTTAATTTGTCCATTTCGGCACAATCATAAATTTTTTTGATTATCATATTGTCCATGGGTGTGTTAGGGTTCTTCCAATTTAGAGCGAACACAATCCTGGCCACATTGGTGATGTGTAGAATTAAATATTTGATGTTTTGGTTGTATTGTCTTTTAATTATCCCCAGTAAGAAAAGTTCCGGCGTCTGTTCTACTGGTGTGTCCACTATTTCTTGTAACCAATGGTGAACTTTTTTCCAATATGTTTTCGCTTTGGGACACAACCACCACATATGAAAGAAGATGCCCTGCTCTTTTTTGCATTTCCAGCAATTCGAATTCAAATTTGGGTAAATTTTCGCCAATCGTGCTGGTGCCAGATGCCATCTATAAAACATTTTGTAATAATTTTCTTTATATGCCGCTGATTTCATTAATTTATAATTTCTATTCCAAATTTGCTCCCAGTCGGCCAGGTGTATACTATGTCCTATATTCTTCGCCCATGCTAACATTGGTCCTTTCACTATGTCTTCGAATCTGTCAAATTTTAATAGGTAATCATATAATTTTGATATTATTTTTTCTTCTGGGCCTGTTAATAATTTGTCTAATGGTTGAGTTATCATATCTATACCCATTTCTTCGATATCTTTTTTGTAACGTGATTTAATTTGAAGATAAGACCACCACTCTATTTTTATTCATTGCTTTTCTAATTCTTCCCTACTTTTTAATCTCCCTAATCCATCCAGGATATCTTTATATTTAGCTGTTTTAGATATGTCAATCAAATTTGGGTATAACATAGCTTCCATTGTCGACAGCCAATTGGGAACTTTCATATATATATTTTTCTAATTTCTTGCCAAATTTTTATTAATGCAGCTCTGATTATATGTCTATGGAAATGTTGTTGTGGCTTTTTTTCCATATTCCATAAAAATGAGTGCCATCCCTTTTGTAGGTCATGGCCTTCTAATAATAACAGTTGTCTATTTTTCAAATGTATCCATTCCTTTATCCAGACAAGTGAAGTTAATATAATTGCCAATCTGGGAGTCCAAAGCTTGTTTTCATTCAATAGCTCTGTGTGTATGTACACACGTATTTATGCATGCAGTAGGCAGGAAAAATGAAAGGAGAGATTTCAGATTCATTTCCCTCTTTCTCTTTCCTTCTCTTTCAGGTACAGACCCCCTCTTCCTTGTACTGCAAAAGTAGCATTTACACTTATAGTAAATATCCTATTCACAAACATATTTCTTTCCCTTGCAAATCAGAATACCCCTCTCATCCACCAAGGGGGAAAAGTCTTGTTAAATCTCTTCTGCCCGTATCACTCTTTCAATCTCATCTAAGGAACTTAGTCACATCTAAAAGGAAATTGGAAATAAATGAAGACTAGATAAAACAATATATTTCTTCACACAGTTCATGAAAAACCAGCCTATATCTCTTTCTTTTTCTGAAGTTGAAGCATAAGTATCATTCCTTAAATATTTAAACATTATAACTGTGGGGAGAATTTCCCTGATTCTTTTTATTTTTTCTGAGCCGGGAAAAGACCATGAACAATCAAGACACAAGGTGAGCTGCTGGAAAAGAGGTCTTTCTTTTTATTCCCAAAACAATAACGGGAGTTCGTTTTTAGGGCAGCTGGCGATTCACTGGTACATCAGCGAGATTTTTATAAGATTTTGAGTCCTTTGTGCTACGTTTGTGAAGGAAATGTGAATGTGATATATGATTTTATGACCGAGGAACAAAGGGAAATATCTTCCTAGTTATCTTCCATATCAGTAAAGATTTTCCTGTGGTGCATAGGTCATTGTCCTCTTTTGATTTAGGAAGTTTGGGCATCAGTGTTACATTCTCATGCCTTTTAAACTGGTTTGCTTTCTGTGATCAATATCCTGCCTACAATCCTACCGCTTTGAGCAATCCCAGCATTTTGAGTTTATTGCCTTTCTCCAGCTTTTGAGGTCACCGGATACATTGTATCTCCACCTTAATTTGTCATTGAAACAATGTATCTTATGAATGGAGACAAGGCCTCTGCTGCAATAAGCGTTACCAGCAGTCGGCAACGAACAGTTTAAAAGAAATGGGAAAGACGGGGGTATTTTCCCATGGGCATTTCTTTTCACTTCTTAGGGAATTTTCTGGTGGAGGTTTTCATCTAGCCCAGTGGAGGTCTAATTTGGGGGGGGATTTCAAAATAAACTAAAATAAAAGGGGCATGCATAAGCGCACCACTGTGCCTACTGTCCCTGTCCTACTGTCCTCTTTTATCGTTACTTTTTACTTATGTTTATACAAATTACTACTATACATGTTTGACAAATAAATAAATAAATAAATAAAATAAATAAATAAATAAAACTGTACATAACCCCGACCCCAATAACAGTACTGTATCTGCAGTCTCAGGGAACTCTAAAGCTGTGAAGGTTCTTTTAGAAATAAATCATTAAGAAAATATGCACAGGAGCCATGAAATGCTGATAGGCTGGTAGAGTAGATAAAAGAAATTCAAGACATAATGGACTATTCTTTTCTAGAGTGAAATAAACTATTCTGGAGGCTGGTGCGACTGAATGCACAAAGCAAAAATGTGTTCCAGATCTCCTTATTAATTAATATTAGCAATGGTGACAAAATCGGGCAACCCACATCCCCAGTTCAGCGTCAGCTTGCCTATAATGCTTGTTGCTAGGAGATAAATTACAAAGGAGGAATGTTGACTTCATACTTTTTAGCTGGATGTTATTGGAAACACAGTGTTGGACTCTAAATGAACCTTTGGCTTGTTCCAGCACTTCAGTGCATCAATTTATGGTCCTTTGCCATGACATAGTAAAACTAGCTAGATTAAGTATACAAAACATATCTCTTTAGCAAAATAGTGGCAGTAATTATTTCATACAAAATCATATCAAAACAGTCTTGGCTGTTTTGATATGATTTGATATGATGAATTAACTGGCACCAGTCACATTCCAGTAACAAAAGAAAAATGTCCCATGTCTTTATGGGCAAACATAAAGAACAAACAATTTCCTTCCTTCATATTAACATTGTCAGCATGTCCATTACTATTATTATTCTTCATTATTCTTTTAACCACTCCTTGCTGGAGTGTTTGATTACAATATTGTGCTGTTCAAGTGACAGTAGTGATTACAACTTTCCACCAGTCAAAATGACTTGTTGTTTTAGTAATATTTAATAAGCAATGGATGTATGGGAAAATCAAAGTTTATCTTATGTTTTCATAGTGGTTTGTAATACCAGTTTCCAGGAATTTGTTATCCCGAGAATTAATATCATAGTGCCTCTCTCATTCCTGAAGGACACACTTGAACAATTTTTATTTAATTATTGAAAAGAGGACTCACAGAAACTGAGGGAGATTTTAAAGAGAACTGGGGACCAGGGAAAGACATTTTCATCACTTCTTAGGCTGAATGAGGAATGGGGGTAGGTTTTGTGACGACTGAGAGGATATAAGGACCAGGATGAGGTGTATGGAAACTGTCAACTGGAGAAAGGCCATAAGGCTAGAAGGAGGACAAAAATGGGGAACAAGAAGAACTGTTTTGTGTATATATCTTGAGTTTTTATGCTTTTTGTGTGAGATTAGTAGCTGGATGCATTTGTGCATTTTGATACTGACATCCCTTTATTAGATTATATAAACTTTCCTCTTAAAACTAATTGAAATAATGAGTTTTAATCCACAGATACCCTAGGAGTGAAGTCTTCTTCTGTCAAACATGAATTCCATGTTCCATTTTAACGTGTAACTCTTCTGTCAGTCCATTTCTTCAATCAAATTTATAAAACTTTAGCATAATGACTGTATAATTTTATGATTTAAGCAGCTCTTCAAATTATGCCTCTGGATTTCTGTTATGATGTGACAACTCATTTACAAATATGTTAATTTGTAGATAAAACTAAGTTTTTTTCTAGTTCTGCAATTGCATGGGGGTTGTCATTAGGCGGAAATCAGCACTTTAATAGCATCCTTCCAATATTTGCTTCTTTAATAGTTTTAGAGAATGCATAATGGTAGAATTATGAACTTGAATTATGGAATCCTAGATAGGATTTTATGCCACTAAGTCTTACTTAAGACTGGAATCCAAATAAAAGTGGGAATTTTAGCCACGATTGAAGGGTGTTACTTTCAGTTAATTTCCAATGATTTTTATGGGTTTAAAACTATAAATGATTGTAGAAGAATAATTGGTAAGCATAATAACTTGTATCTTCTTTGACTACTAAGTTTGGACTTTTGCGGAGAAGATATAGCTTGTAACATAAGAAATAACTTCTACCTATATTTTGCTATATCACCCATTGAGGAAGTATTGTAACTCCTGCTTGAGAGGACCCCCCCCCCCAACCTTACATTTAATTGTTTAAAAAAGCTGATTATTTCTGGTGATCTTGCTCCAACTGAAATATCAGCTCAACTTTTTCCAGCTCCAAATTTTTATGTGGAATTGAGCCAAGTATCATAATTTCAGCTACTCATTATATGTAATATAAGTACTGTATATCCTTAAAGCTGATAAACTCAGATGGAAAATTAACTCTATGCAGAAGGAAATTAAAGAACTTAATGAACGGATATTTTGATCTTTTGGGGTTAGGGTTAGCTTTCAAAAAAGGGCAAGCATATCAAATGGTTGTATGTCAAGAGAAACTCATTCAACTCCTAACTCATTAATTAAGGAAAACGTTCTGAACGTTGAGTTTTCCTTAAGCAATTGAGCAAGATGAGTAACCTCTAAGGATTGTTACAGAGAAATGTTTTTTTCAGGGATGTTTTCTCTTAAAGATTTAAACATAGTAATGTATTGTAAAACTAAATCCCAAAATTTGAAGTGCATCTGTGAATGGAATGTAGCAAAAAATGTTTTAAAAAAGATATTGCTTTGATGAAATGTTACTTTCTTGGCTTTTAAACTGGCTCTTATTGAACAATGAAAGTACTAGATGACATGATTGTTTAAAAGTTGTTCAAAAATTGAGCTCTACTACAAGGCTGAGTCAACCTTGAGCTGGTGAGACTCGAACTGCCGAACTGCAGGCAGCCGGCAGTCAGCAGAAGTAGCCTGCAGTACTGCATTCTAAACACTGCGCCACCACGGCTCTTATAATTATGCATTGTATTTCATCTAGTTATAATGTGCTTTTTTCTTTTATTTTCATACTTAGTATTTTTGTTTTCCTTTTTAAAAATTATATTAAAGACTTTTTTTTTAAAAAAAAAGGAGTCCAGATAAAAGCATCCCATGCAGATGGTTCTCTAGGCTCTGTTTACATGTATGTAAAGCAAGCTCACTATGTTTCTGGGATTACTTTTGAAAATCAAAATCATGTACAATTGAATGACAAATCCAAACGTGCCTTTCATATTAACTGTGAATGCTTTTGCACGGTTACAGCTACCCTGTTCTCCAGCACTCATTCAAACCAAAGTGGAACTGCTGTGGGCAATGAACCCCCCTCGCATGCTGTGGGCCTCTCTTCACCAAGGCCCAGTATTCACGAGAGCCCTCACAACCCATCAACAGCGGATCCAGGAACAGAGAGGTAAGGCCATTTTCCCTACCATCCAGCCCCCCTCCCTCCCCCCCCACTTCTTGCATCTGATCATTTTGAATAGAAGAAATTGCCTAAGGATTATTATCTCGAGGTTTCAAAGATAGAAAGCAATTGGAGTCTACTTGAAGAGTGTATAGCCAATTTCCTAGTGAAATTCAAAGGTAAGAAATCCTCAGATATCAAATATTTCTTACAAGATAAATCTTCCTGAGGTATTTATGCAGCTATTTATTTATTTTATTTATTATTTTATTTAAATAGATTTGTATGCCGCCCAACTCCCGGGGGACTCTGGGCGGCTAACAACATGTCAGGTATTGTCTGTATTATATATTCCAAAATAATTTTCATTAATAACTGACTGTTGGTACTAAAGAAATGATTTTATAAAACCAAGCAGTAGCTTCTGCTCCTCAAGGACGAGATAGAAAGGACTTTTTGCAATAGCCCACAGGATGGGTATCTGCAGCATTTCCTAGTCTCTAATACAATGTTCAGTGGCTTACATGTTACATGTAGCAGTCCTATCATTTTATGTTCAAATATTTGAGAATATATGTTTGTAATAGAAAATAAGGAGGGAACGCTCACTCTGCAGAAGGAATGTATTACAAGAGCTGTTATGAATTACAAGTCTGAGGGGAAACATTTCAAATTTTATACAGAGGACAAGATCAACTAAAAATCAAGCTAAAATTAAGCATCTTTTCAGATTAACACTGAACTAAATTTTATAATGTAACATGCACAAATGCAAAAAGTCATAGGTACCTTATTGCAATGCCATTTCTCTTCTCTTATCATGTGACACCAGGAAGAGAGTTAAAACTTTATAAACCTAGTCTTTCACTAAGTGCAAACTGATAAATGGCTCAAACAGGAAAGCTAAACATTTTAGCTTTTACTAGAAAAAAAATTATAATGCTGTTTTGATTGCTATGTCAAGTAATATTCAGGACACCCAAAATGTAAAAGAAATAAACAATGGAAAGCAATATGTTTAAGAAAATCTACCAACTACTGAAGATGCATTAAGTCTTTTCCCTCCGGTGCCTTTTATTCTGACCAATTTTTCTTTCCAAAGTTGTTGGTTGTCCCAGAGTTGGGAAACAATTTTAATTGTTTACTCTGTCATAAAATAGCAGCCAGCCATAAATGTTTAATTATCAAGTGGTGTTGGGAAAAGATTTAAACCCTTCCTCTCTTGTGCCACCGTTTTTCATTGAAAAGTAACATGTGAGAAAAATCCAATAATATATCTTTTATATCACATAAAATTGAGCTTCGAAAGTATTATGTTTTCATGTGGACAAGATTCAAGAAGGAGAGAGGGAAGTCTTCTTAAGGAGGGGAAAACACTCTATGGTTGTTCCACTTGGATAAGCACAGAAGATTAATTCCTTTTGTAACAGAATCAGAAGCAAACAGAGAAGATAAGGTTCAGCCTTGAAAACACAAAGTAGAGTCATTTTTGCGCTACTATAGTTGCCAGAAATGCCTAACAAAAAGGAGGGCTTCTGAGAAAAGAGAAACAATTTCGAAGAATAGGAGAAGTTGAAACAAAAATGGAGAATTCTGAAGTTTTCTGCCATAGCACAAAAACAAACACACACACCACATCTTGTGGGTAACAAACAAAATGAAAAAGGATCTTTTTTCCCCCATTTCTGGGTTTGGACAATAAATACCTGCTCCTTTTGACACCTTTTGAATGAATGAATACAGCCCTTCTGATTTTTAGGGAGTAAATTGGGGGTGGGAGAGAGGAAAGTGCTGTCAAATAGAATTGAAGTGGATGGATGCTGTAAGGAAAACAATTATTATCTACTCTTCACTGATAATAAAACTGATAAGCCCAAGTCTTCCTCACAATAGAGAGATTATTCTATAATACTACAATTATAGAATCGTATCATTTTGTTACAAAGAAATACCCTTAGTGCTAAAGACATATGTGCAGAGGAAGAGGAGGGAGGGAGGGAGGGAGGGAGGGAGGGAGGGAGGGAGGGAGGAAAGAAGGAAGTCAAATGGGTGCTAAAACATATGAACAAGCTTGTGAAAATTCTGACAAAGGTTTCTCAACCTGGTAAAGTTTTTGAGCTTTATTATTCTGTTTTCAGTTAGAAGCTAATGTGAACTAACCTTGCCTCTACTTTTTTTCAAAGAATCAAACTAATATAATCAGATATTATTGTCTTGAAAACAATTAAGTGAGGTTTAAAACATGTAGCAGTCATATCCTTGGCTGTTTCTACATTACAGTGAAGATTTGCAACACTTGATAACTTTTAAGGGGCAAAAGTCTTTATTTGTTGATATAAAATAGGAGGGGATGCATTATGCAGATTGTTGGGACTGATTTGGCAGAGTTAATTTGAGGAATATTAACAAAATGGTAAATGATGTAATCTTGTTAAAAGCTTGGGCATATCTTGTCATCCATTTAGTTGTTTTATGCTTTTTGTAGGTATCTTAAAACTATAGCATAGGCTAATGACCTCAATCAATTCTAAACACCTATAATAATTAACTAGGAGACTACCCAACCATCTTATTTCATGCCACCAAAGTGTAAGGAATTCAAAAAGTAATGGTATTGCTAACTACATAGCCAGGCTCTGAGCAATGAAAAAATGAACAATATATGAGTTGATCTCATCCTTTGAAGTCATAACTGCTTTTTTAAGACAGCAAATTGTACTTTAAAATATACTGTACTGCAGGGCATAGACACAATTTCAGGTGGCAATTTCCTAGAGGTTACAGGCTGGTATTGATTGTTGTATATGCAAAATTTAATTTGCTGTTCCCTCAGTAGCACTGTGATTTATTTAGTCAGAGATCTTGGTTGAAATAAGGCCAAGTATCTCTTTTGTGAGAGGCAATATAAGTAAATGCTATAGTCACCAACTGGAGCAACCCAGGAATTCATGAAGCAATTCATAAATCATTAAAAATAAATCCAGTAAAGTCTGTAAGAAAGGAGACCTGTCTGGCAATACAAAATGTGCTACAATCAGTTGGAAGGCTTTCTTAAATTAAAAGATCTAACTGCACAATAGTTTCTAGAAGATTTTCTTTTGTCTGTTACTGGGTGACAGTTACAGCTATTCTTCATGAACACAGGTAAATTTTGCAAAAAAAAAAAAAGCAAAACAACTTTAAAGAAAATGTTCAACTATTAGACTAAAAAGAAGTTCTAGAAGTTTAGACAAAGCAATCTATCTGCAGTATCCTGATCCCTCAAAGCTAACAAATGATTGTATGAATGCAGCTAAAGTGGATGTATGGTTGTGTATTTGTACAAGCTAATTGAGATCTTAGCTTCTTGTCCAAAGCACTGGAAGGCAAAATGTTTATTCTAAAGCTAGGTGAAGATCAAAACCAAGGACATGACATTTCTCTACTCCTGGCAGTGAAGAAATATATGAGTTTTTCCTGAGGATTTCACTCTTCTCGGCCATGTTTGCAAAACCAACATTGGTTTATAGGGAAAGCTTCACAGCCTCCATTTCCCCTTGTGCTCTACTCTACCGAAAATGGCATGACTTTCTTCTTTCTCAGCATTTTCCCATGGGGCCAATCAGTTCCACCATGTAATATTTGGAGAAGGTAGATATCCAACCATTGTAAACCCACACCTTGTAAAATACGATTTCCTTTATTAAACAGAATGAAAGATCTTAGTTTCCTTTCTCTGAGGTACTGTATACTAATATTTAAGAACTTAGCATTTTTTAAAAAATACTTTTTTCCACACTGTGACCCTGGGAGAATATATTAAGTACTTTAAATAAATATTACCTTTTGAGCAAGACATCCAACTACTGTTCGTAGTGTATTCTTTCTTAATATCTCAGGTTTTCAGCTTCTGTTCCTTCTCTCCCCCCCACCCCCACCCTTATTGTATAAGCCCTGGGAGAATTCTTCCTCCTCCTCCTTTGATGCAGAAAAGAACATCGCAGCCTTCAGCCACCCAGCAATTTGGAGATGTGCATATGAAGACCAATGGTTCACTGAGCAATCCTTCTTTCCAGCCAAACAGCATCCAAATCCAAGGTAAGACAGAAAGCTACCTTAATACCTTCTGTTGTTCCTAGTGAGGAGATAAAATGAAAAGTGGTTCCTTCCCTGCAGTGCCACAAGGTATAAGGTGTCAAAGGAATCGCTGTAGGCCTCTGAATGCTCCAGATGTATATTTGCATTGCAACCAATACCCAAAAAAAAAAAAAAAAACAACCCCCAAAACCCACAACAAAATTAAGTGAAGGTAAAAAAACAAATAACTTCTGGAAGACTTCATTTTTTTTCCTGGGCGTTTTGTTTTGGAAAGATTGGAAACATTAAACTTCGGAAACATTAAACAATGGACTTTTCCTTTGGAGGGAGAGGGCGGGATCAGCCTTTCTCTTTCCTTTTCTTCTAGGCTGAGTTTGTCTTCTTTTGTTGGAGTACAGGCAGTCCTTGAATTACAACCGCCATTGAGATCAGAATTTCCTTTGCTAAGCAAAGCAGTTGTTAATTGAGTCTTGCCCGATTTTACAACCTTTTTTTTGCCATGGTTTTTTTAAGCAAGTCACTGCAGTTGTTAAGTGAATCGTGCAGTCATTAAGGAAGTCTGGCTTCCCCCCATTGAGTTTGCCTGTTAGAAGCCAGCTGAGAAGGTCACAAGTGGCGATGTGGCCCTGGGACACTGTGACCATTGTCAAATCTCACCGGCTCAGGGTTGACTCAGCCTTCCATCCTTCCGAGGTAGGTAAAATGAGGACCCAGATTGTTGGGGGCAATGTAAATATATACATTGCTTAATGGTGTAAACCGCTTAGCGAGTGCTTGCACTATGAGGCGGTATATAAATCTCACAATAAATAAACAAACAAACAAACAAACAAACAAACAAACAAACAAATAAATGCAGGATGCCAAAGCCTGAATTTTGATCACATGATTGTGGGGAGCTGCCACTCTCTGGTAGCTCTGATGGCGTCTTCCCTGTGATTATGTGTCCGCACAGTGAGCCGGGATGGTGCAGTGGTTAAATGCAGCACTGCAGGCTACTGCTAGTTCAGCAGTTCAGCTGTTCAAATCTCACCGGCTCAAGGTTGACTCAGCCTTCCATCCTTCTGAGGTCGGTAAAATGAGGACCCAGATTGTTGGGGGCAATATGCTGAACTCTGTAAACCACTTAGAGAGGGCTGTAAAGCACTATGAAGCTGTATATAAGTAAATGCTATTGCTATTGCTATTGCACTTCAAGAGATTTCTTCCAAGTGACAGCAAAGAACAGACAAAACATCTACCCTTGCCTTCTCTGGAAGAGAAAAGGACTTAAGCCCTGAACATATTCACTGAAAGAGGTCAATCTTCATTACTAATCTTTAATCAGGATGTGTGGGAAATAGTCTTAAGAGGTACTTGAAACATTGATTTATTCACAGTGAGGTCAGGCTAGTCTTTAAATTTACACAGGTGTTTCACTAAAATTATAAAAAGAATGCATGTTTGTGCAGTGCGGGGAGAAAGAGTGGTCTACGTGTTAAATGTGGAGTGAATGTTGAAGCAGTACACATTGGAGTCTCTAGATAAGGGACACCATTTTTGTGAAATGGAGCATACAGTAAATAGTTACCCAACTAGAATGAAACCTGAAAGCATTCCCCAGTTCAGATTTGATATTATCGTACACAATCTGATAGGTGGCATGGCAAGCTAATGCAATTCCATTCTCCGGATGAAGAAAGGAAGAAGCTCATTGTTTAAAAATGGTAATCAGACTGAGTAAAACCAACTTTACCTAATGTCATGGAATATAGTCTTCTGAAACACAAATGTGTTGGGAGATAATTTATTTCACTCACTTAAAAAAAAAACCAATTTGCATTACAGGTTGGTTTTGTTCTGTCAAGCATAAACAATTGCCAGTTCAGATCCTGGAAATTCCCTTGGAATGTCCATAGGAAAAAGCAATAATGATGAAGTTTTCCAGGAAAGGAATTTTGTAGAAAAAATAATTCATAGGGTTAGTTACTGAAGTTAGTCCCAGAGAAGGAGAGGGTTTAGAGGGAATGAAAATCGTCAACATATTTAAGTTTTCAAGGGAAACTTCCTTCATTAAATCCACCTTTGGTATTGCCCCAAGACTACAGTATATTGGAGATGAATATATTCTGTTTTTCCTTTCACCTGAGAGTTTCAGAAGAAAATGCAAATGTATCTGGTGTCAGTAGTTACAATTTCCCCAATAACTTTTCCAAACAAACTTGATATTTTCAACTAAACAAAGCTTTGTGGCCTAAAAAGGACAAAGAATCTTGCTGTTCTGTTTTGAATTTGCTGGTCTTGCTGAATTTCTCTGTCTCTCTCTGTGTATATATGTGTAACGGGTGAGTGAAAATTTGTGTTTCTTAAAACTCCAATTCATTTTCTACCCCTATTTCCAGAATTAGCTGGACTTTTGTCTTCCCAGACTCCTTTCTTTCAAATTGCCAAATTGTTTTTTCTATCTCCAGTCTTCCCCTCAACCCCCCCAAAAAGGGGGGGTGTCTTCTACTTCTAGGTAGATTTCACCTATAGTAAACTTCCGTCTAGACAATGAAGAAATATCCTTTCGTGGCTAATCACTACAAAATGGTCAGCTTAAATCAAGGGTGCATTTCTTCTTCCTGAACAAATCCAAAATTACATAGTTCTCTTGCATATCCCTTGAATGTCTTTCTTTTTCTATCCTCTGTGAAATCTCTTTTATGAAATCAGACACCAATTGCAGCGACTGACATTTGAATGCAATTATTTTATTATTAGAAGTGTGTATGTAGGATAATTGAAGCAGGAAAAAGGTTAATATGCTTTTTATTCTTTCCAACCAAAAGAAATGTATGAAAATTATGTAAAGAAGGTCAGGACTCCATCTGTCTGTCAGCAGCATAACGCTCCAAAGCGGAACAGAAGAGGACCTCTTAATAGCAGCTCTTCTGTGGGTCATAGGCAGACTGTCCTGGGCTTCCCAGTGTCCACATTATGCACACGCACGTACAGACGAAACACATTACTTAGTTCCACTGAAGAAATTACAGACTCCTTGCATTGGTATGGCTGGTAAAGGGGTCGAAATGAATTCCAGAAGCCATACTTTTCACGAATTCCCCACCTTTTAATATAGGTTTGCTAGAATAATATAATAAATACTAAAATTATATTCCTCAGATTCGAGTTGTACTCTCCCAGAAATATTAGGCTGCTTCATTGCTTGGTTGCTCTGCTTTTGTTAGGTCAACATTTTCCTTAGCATAGAAGAATCCTAATTCCAACTAATAAGCTTCCTTGAAGTTGGTTCTGAGTAAACATCACAGGATTGCATTTGAAGTAGAATAACTTTCCTTAATGATATCTAGGTTCTGAAGAAGTAAACTGTTTAGGAAATAATGGTGAATAATCCTGTATCCAATTACTGAATATTCTACAGCTTTTGTAAAAAAAAAAAAAAGCTAAATAAACTTTAAAGTATTTAAAACAGAATATTTTAGTCATCATAATGCATAACACAAAGAGAGACAATATCCCAGTTATATATATATATATATATATATATATATATATATATATATATATATATATATATATATATATATATATATATATATATATATATATATACACATACACACACACACACACACACACACACACACACACACACACACACACACACACACACACACACACACACATATATATATATATATATATATATATATATATATATATATATATATATATATATATATATATATATATATATATATATATATATATATGTAGGTCTTTGGTTATTCGGGTTTTCTCCCGCGTAAAATTGGAAGTGTCTTGGCAACGTTTCGACAAAGTGTCATTCGTCATCATCAGGCTGGTGTCTTCAGCTTCCTGCTTCTAGGAGCAATGTGAGATTGCAGCTATTTCTTCCTTTTAACTGCCACTGGGGGTTTGAACTGATAGGGTGGGAGCTTGGCTGTGTTCTGATTGGGTGGAGGTGTGTTCTGATTGGTTGGGGGCTTGGCTGTGCTCTGATTGGATGGGGGGTTGGCTGTGCTATGATTGGCTGGGGTGTCAGTTTGCTTCATGTATGGAATGGAGGGGTTTAGAGTGGCTAATGATGCAGCTGTGGTCTGGCTTCTGGTTTGTGGCCGTGCCTCATTGGTGTGCGTTTGGGTTTGCTTTTTGCATGGGTGTGTAGTGGTGACATCCGGTGTGGTTTTCGTGAGTGTGGGTCTAGTGTCATTCTTAGTGTTAGGGACTCGTTTGTCAACAAGTGCGGGTTTCCAAATGGCTGGTAGGCGGGAGGTGTCATCTCGTTTATTCATGCTGTGTGGGCGTTTCTCTATCTCAATGGCTTCTCTGATGATTCTGTTGTTAAAGTGTTCAGTTTTGGCGATAGTTCTGGTCTTTTTAAAGTTAATTTCATGTCCTGTGGCTTTAAGATGTTGGACCAAGGAAGAAGTTGGTTCCTCTTTTTTGACTGAGTTCTTGTGTTCTTCAATGCGTGCACTTATTCTTCTGTTGGTTTGTCCAATGTATGCGGTGGGGCAGGCGGTGCATGGGATTTCATATACTCCTTGATTTTCTAACTCAATTTTGTCTTTTGGGTTTCTTAGGATGGTGGATATTTTTCGGTTTGTGCAGAATGCTGTCTTGATGTTGTGTTTGTGGAGGATCTTGCTGATTCTGTCTGTGGTTCCTTTTATGTATGGTAGGAGGGCTTTGCCGTTTTCTTGTTCTCTGTCTTGGATTTTAGTGGGGGTTTCTTTTTGGATTAGGTTGGTGATCTTATTTCTTTGGAATCCATTGGATGTTAGTACGTTAGTGAGAGTGTGTAGGAGCAATGTGAGATTGCTGCTGTTTCTTCCTTTTAACTGCCAGTGGAGGTTTGAACTGATAGGATGGGAGCTTGGCTGTGTTCTTATTGGCTGGGGGCTTGGCTGTGCTCTGATTGGCTGGGGGGTTAGCTGTGCTCAGTCTTAGTCTCAGTCTCAGTCTCAGTCTCGCCACTCAGTCTTTTTGGAATCGGGGAGGGAATCGCAGCGCTGCCACCTGAAAACGCTTTCCTCCCCAGACAGAGTGGCGAGCTGGCAGGTGGGTGGAGGCTTCTTCAGCCCCGCAGCTTCCTTGGGGCAGCAGCAGGACAAGGACCCTCCAACCCGCCAATACCTGCGCGGCGGTGGCGGTGGCAAGCGATCACCTCTCCCCTCCCTTTCGCGAACGTCTGCGGTGCGCTGTCACTGGCGGCGGGCTCGCGATCAGCCGGCTCAGGCTGGAAGGAGGGAAATAAAAAATAAAAAAGCTCCTTCACTCTTAAAGGGGCCACTGCCTCCTGAGGACGGGGGTGGCTCCCTGGAGATGGCTGATCGAGGGTCCTTCTCAGGCAGAGACCCCCGCGGCAGCAGGGGCTGCAATGCAATGCCCTGAGCAGCGTGCAAAAAGTCCTTCCTCCAATTTTGGAATCGGGGAGGGAGCAGGGCACTCAAGGAAAGAAAAGACATTCATTTTTTTTAAAAAAATAACCCTATTATGATGGATTCAACTGCCACATTACAGCTAATGGGTAATGTGAAATAAAACATTGAGTGTAACAATTTTTTCTAAAAAGCCTTGTGTCCATAGAAACCCCACCAAAGTCAGCAGATTTATTTCAAAGGGAGGGAGGGAGGAAGAGAGGGGGGAGGGAGAGGGAGGGGAAGGGGGGAGAGAGAGAGAGAGAGAGAGGAGGGGGGCATACCACAGTCACTTGCTAAAGTATTGAATGCTAGGTATGGCAGAATTGTTTTTTTCTTGTTTTGCTCCCCCAAAATTAAGGTGCGTCCTATATTCCGGTGCGTCCTATACTCCGAAAAATACGGTGTGTATGTATGTATGTATGTGTGTGTGTATGTATATATATATATATATATATATATATATATATATATATATATATATATATATATATATATATATATATATATATATATATATATATATATATATATATATATATACACACACACATACATACACATATACACATATACACATACGTATATATATATACCCAAAACATGGGGATTGGGTAATAAAAATAATAAAAATAATGTTTATGCTTTTGTACCTTATTGTGTTCTCTACCTCCCTCCCTCCCTCTCTCGTTAATGTACCTATCACTAGATACTGAGATGTACTACTTGTATATGTGCAAAATGAACACAATACAAGAATAATCAAACACATGGAAGGATAGGTTAGGTAGTTGTTAAATGTATATCCCACATTGTTACCAACATTTTGAGAGTTTGATTTCCATATCAAAATATGCATCTACGGTCAAGATAACATTGTACCAATATAAGAGGCATTAATGGCTATGTAATGCTAGAACCTGGTATATCACCGTGGAGGAAATGACCTTAGTCAAACTTTAAGTAATTTACAAAACATGAAAAATGTTTCTCAGGGAGATTATATTTTGGTCAAAGTTGTGGAAGCCAACTGCAGCTTAAACAATGACCCCAAAATCAGGAAGATTCTTAAACTCTGAATTTGAACCTCTGCCAAATGAGCCTGTTGAGGTCTTTTCCCAAAGCTATGTGGAGCCTAAATAGGGAGGAACTAAACCTGACTCAAATCTATTTGTGGAAATCAGGGTCTCCTGGAACTGTGGATTTTCCATCTACATTATATTCTTGTACAGCACTTCCCCATTTAAGAGTGGTGAGGAATGTGAGGGTCCTCTTGGACTCACAACTCCTTCTGACAGAGCAGGTACCAGCTGTAGCCAAGGGGGACTTTGCACAGCTCTATCTGGTGCGCCCCTTCTTGCAGCAGCAGGCCCTTATGTTCCAGTCTCCTCAACGCTTAGCTGCTACAATGTGCTGCACATGAAGCTGTGCATGAAAACCATTCAGAAGCTTCAGTTGGTCCAGAACACAGCTTGGGCAATGATGGGTTTGCCTTGTTATGCCCATGAGAGATACCAAGGGTTGGAAGTGCGTTTCTGGATGTCTTTTTATGATTTATTGTCAGCTGCCCTACTCATTGGTGATACCTAACTGGAATTTTTTAAAAAAAGTTTAACTCTGATGAGATTCCCAATTTTTGGATCTTAAGTTAACCTATCCATTTCTGCCTTTATTTGTAATCTGCTTCTTTTTTTTTTTTACATTTTCCCATACATTTCCTGTGATGCACATGCTATTTTAAGTTTCATTGATAGATCCATATTTCCCAACACGTTTTTATACAATATGTTTTTCTGCACACATGGTTTTATACATCTTGAATTGCAATAATCAGGAAGTGTAGAACAGCCTACACTTGAATTCTGGCTTGTCTTTAGACTGGGAATTATGACTTAGGTAAGCATGCAGTGAAATACAGACCAAACCTATTATTCCACCTTCTTGGGATGTGGCGTCTTTTTTCAGAATCCGAAGTGAGAACAGTTCAGGACACATTGCATCTCTAGTAATGCGGTTATTTTCACAATTGTAGAAGTCAAGAGAAAAGTTCAACTTTTGCAAAGTTCTGCTGCTTCCCTTCTATTCCACTGCAGCAGCAAGGCCAAAAATTTCCCAGCTGGTATAATCTCTATTTCTCACCCGAGCTCTTATTCACTTGATATGGCACGGTGCATGATGGCATTTACTTAAGGATTTTTTTTCTGGCTTGCTGAGGATGATATTTGCTTGTACACTTTATATACGCATTATTCTTGCATCGCAAGGCATCTAAGGTTTATATTGGTAAATGGAAACCTGTACTGATTGTTCCCAAGTATTTTTCAAATGTTTTCATTTGTTCTTTTATCTGTGCAAGACTTTTCAGTACAATGTTCCCAAAGCGTGCTCTGCAGCAGAAGATAGTTTAGAAATAAGTTTAAGTAAAATTGTTTGGTGTTACAAGTTTTGAGTTCCTTCAAATTTGACTATTGACTAAGAATAGAGTGAGTCCATTCTTGCCTGTCAATTCTTCTCCCTAACAACATCCTTAGGGGTTAAATGAAAGAATAACTCCACTAGATCCAGTATACACCATGTGCACAATTATTAGGCACAATTATTATTAGTGGGTATTTTGACCATATCATCATTTTTATGCATATTTTCTACCTCCAACCTGTATAAACTTGAATGCATAGTTGGCATAAGCATATCAGGTGATGTATAATTGTGTAATGAGGGAGGGTGTGGCCTAAGGAGATCAACACCCTATCAAGGTGTGCATAATTATTAGGCAGCTTCTTTTCCTCAGGCAAAATGGGCTAAAAAAGAGATTTCACTGACTCTGAAAAGTCAAAAATTGTAAAAAGTCTTTCAGAGGGATGCAGCACTCTTGAAATTGCTAAGACATTGGGGTGTGATCACAGAACCATCAACCATTTTGTTGCAAATAGTCAACAGGGTCGGAAGAAACGTGTTGAGAGAAAAAGACACATCTTAACTGCCAAAGATTTGAGAAGAATCAAATATGAAGCTACCAGGAACCCATTATCCTCCAGTGCTGTCATATTTCAGAACTGCAACCTACCTGAAGTGCCCAGAAGTACAAGGTGTTCAGTGCTCAGAGACATGGCCAAGGGAAGGAAAGCTGAAATCCTACAACTACTGAACAAGACACATAAGTTGAAACGACAAGTCTGGGCCAAGAAATATCTGAAGACAGATTTTGCAAAGGTTTTATGGACTAATGGGATTAGAGTGATCCTTAACGGACCAAATGGATGGACCCATGGCTGGATCAGTAATGGGCACAGATGCCAGCAAAGTGGAGGTCAACTCAGATGCCAGCAAGGTGGAGGTGGGGTACTGGTATAGGCTGGCATTATTGAAGATAAGGTAGTTAGACCTTTTCAGGTTGAAGATGGACTCAAAATCAACTCCCAAACCTACTACCAGTTTGTAGAACACACTTTCGTCAAGCAGTGATCCAGGAAAAAGTCTGTATCTTTCAAGAAGACAATGATTTTTATGCAGGACAAAGCTCCATCGCATGCATCGAAGTACTCCACTGCGCGGCTAGCCAATAAAGGCCTTAAAGATGAAAGGATAATGACATGCCCCCCTTCCTCACCTGTCCTAAACCCTATTGTGAACTTGTGGGCCCTTCTTAAACAGGAGATTTATGGTGAAGAAAAACAGTACACCTCTCTGAACAGTGTCTGGGAGGCTGTGGTTGTTGCTGCACAAAAAGTTGATCATCAACTTTCTGATCAAGAAGCTGACAGACTCCATGAATAGAAGGCTTAAGACTGTTATTGAAAAGAAGGGTGGCTATATTGGTCACTGATATGTTTTTTGAACTGTCAGAAATGTTTATTTGTAAATTTTGAGTTGTTTATTATTCTCACTTTAACAGATGAAAATAAATGAGTGAGATGGGAAATTTTTCATTTTTCATTTAGTTGCATAATAATTCTGCACACTAATAATTGCCCAATAATTGTGCAAACATAGATATTCTCCTAAGAAAGCCATAACCTCACTTTTACTTTTTTAAATATTCAGGTTTGAGGTTTATTAACATTTTGGATTGACCAAGAGCACTGTAGTTGTTCAATAATAAAAGTAATCCCTCAAAAATACAGCTTGCCTAATAATTGTGCACACAGTGTAATGTTATATGAGAAAGGCAGTATGTTGATTAGAATGTATATTCTTTCAAATATAGATACTGAAAATATTTATGAATGGACAGTGGATAGAAACTTTCAAGCATTGCCCTTTGATATGCAGGATCCCCAACTAATATTGGAGAATAGGAGTCGCGCTGTGGGAACAGGAAGAAGGAGGTAGAGATAGCTGGGGGATTGTAGCCATAATAAAATTCTTTCCTCTGAGAACCAATGACTTTCCCACCAGGTCCAAGGATTGGACCATGTGATGGACTGCAAGGGAGGGGGAAAGAAAAAATTATTTTTAACTAGGGGGAAACCCGAGGGGGTTTAGAGTCGGGTTTCCCCAGTTGTGCCAATATGACATGCCTAATAAATCTATACTTTGAGGAGCGTGCCTGCCTTGGAGTTTTGATTCTGTTGGGTGTGTTACTTGGAACCCTGACAGAAAGAATGAGAATCATGCAGTCAGGTAACAGCATAGAATGTATTCTAGCTGAGTGCATATACAATTCTATGAATATTCTCCAATATTAGTTGGGGATCCTGCATATCAAAGGGCCAGACTCATCCCCAAATTAGGTCTTTCCACAATACTTTTCTTGAACCTCAAATGATCTGGTAGTAAGATGTATTTATGCAAAATCACCAAAGTTCTTTCTTTAAAATAAGTAATTGAGCAATCTCTTCAGCTCCCCAAATAACAATGTAAATTATGAATGTGTGATTATACTTAGTGAGACATTCTTTCTGAATTGCCATTTTTCAAGTATATTTAAGATTATAATTATTACAGGCATATTTTTAGTATTTTAAGGCACACACATACAGTATTTACACATCCCAAAGGTATATTTTATTCATGTTCAGAAAAGTTATTAAGAATAACACTAAATATATTATCTTTGCCTAGCAGTTTCTTCAGAAACATGAGACACCAAAGTCCAACCCTGTGCTAAATTTGTTTTTTTCCCCCCTGTAAATCTGGTTAATTGACTGAAATGCAATCAATTAGTATTATTTCGTTTCACAGAACAGTGTTGGAATTAGAAGAACATAAAAGAAGCTGTGCTGAAGTAGCCAAATTCTATTGCTTTCCATAGAACATGCCATATTTCAGCCCTAGCCACCTGATAATAAGGAAAAGATTAACTTTCAAAGATTAAATTAGATGTAAAATTAATGTGAGTTATTTTTAAGTACAATTCTCATGAAAATAGCAAGATAATTAACTGCTATGGTGGCACATGAATTAGGCCCTAGCAAATATTTACAAGTAGCAGGGAATAGTGTGCTTAAAAATGTAGTCAAATGATTATTCATTTGGTTTGAATAGAAATGCATTATTTAAGCAACCTTGTTACCTTCTTTTTAGGTGTTTATGGGCAACTACAGACTTTCTGCTCCCCTCATTATACTGACAATCAGAGAAATATACAACACATTGGAGCTTGTAACATGGTCCCTCCTTTTGAAGATTGTTTGGTACCGACATCTATGGGTCAGGCAGGTTTTGATGTTTTCCATAAAGCATTTTCAGCACATTCTGGTATTACAGGTATGATAATTATAATATTGAGATACTATTATTTAAAATACCGTATTTTTCGGAGTATAAGACGCACCTTTTTACCCTCAAAAAGAGGGTGAAAACCTAGGTGCGTCTTATACACCGAATGCAGCCCCACCCAGCCACCCCCACCCTTTGGCCTCTGCCTGCCAGCAATTTACCTTTTTACAGCAAACAGGGCAAAGCACAAGAAGAGCACAAGAAGAGATAAACTGCCTCCCGATCTACAGCTGACAGGCTTGCAAGCCACGTGGTAAAATGAAACTAAGTACGGTGGCTGCGATGAGACAAAATGCTGGGAGATAAACTGCTGGCAATATTAGGCTGCTAAAATGGAAAGAAGGCAAGCTATAGTTTCTATGGCTCAGAGCTAGAGCTCTTGCCTCACAATCAGGAGGTTGTGAGTTCTATCCTAGGTAGAGGCAGATTCTGTTAATGTTATTTTGTTAAATGTTTGTAAACTGTTCAAATTATTAGACATTTTTTAAAGACTGTTTTATTATTGTTCTAAACAACTTAACAAAATGAAGAAGCTTTTTAAAATAAATGCTTGCTCTGAAGAGGCCCAGTGCTATTATATCTTCTTTTAAATGGCAGAGAATACTTCCAGAAAGCCACATCAATTTTAAAGATCTGTAAAAGTATAATCTGAAATGTCCTGTTTTAGTATTAAGTATTAGTATTAAGTATTAGTATTAAAAGAAGGCAGCTGAGAAACCATGATTTATTCATGTTTGGAGTATATCTATTTAAATAATTGGGAGGAGTTAGTGTGATTACATTTAAGAAAACTTTCTGGGATTAATATACTGCCATAATGTACATTTCTCCAATTCTTTGCCATTTCTATGGGTCAGGCACACATGCACAGAAATACACAGCAAACAGTGTATATCATCTGTACTGTTTGCTGTTTGGCAAATTGCTGGGAGGCAGAGGCCTTTTTTCCTTGTTTTCCTCCCCCAAAACTAAGGTGCGTCTTATACTCCGGTGCGTCTTATACTCCGAAAAATATGGTAAGTACATGTTCTCTTATAGTACATTAGTGGTTACATAAACAATTCCTGGAGACAGGTGTGATCAAATTACAAATTGACTTTTTTTCCAATTTGAAACTCAGGTCTTAACAAGATATACAACTATCCAGCTCCAGAACCGTCATCATTGGAAGTGTGGTTCGGTTTTAGTTGAGATCCCTTCTCACATTATTCTAACTTGTGGAATATTGCTTTATTTCCATATTTATATCTTATCATTTATATCTCCAATGGAAATAATTCCTTACACTGAATAGATCGTAGTTTATATTATAAACTATAAACATTATATCATTTCCTATGATAATTCAATATCACCCTATAGCAGTGATGGCGAACCTTTTTTTCCTTGGCTGCCGAAAGTTCATGCGTGCGTGCTATTGCACATGCGTGCATGCCCACACCCATAATTCACTGCCTGGGGAGGAAAAAAACGGCCTCCCCCACCCCAGGGAGGCCCTCTGGAGGCCAGAAATGGCCAGTATCCCAACTTCTGGTGGGCCCGGTAGGTCCATTTTTTGCCCTCCCCAGGCTCTAGAGGCTTCCCTGGAGCCTGGGGAGGGCAAAAACGCCCTCTCTGTCTCCCCAGAGGCCCTCCAGAAGCCAAAAACGCACTCCCAGAGCCTCCATGCGAGTCAAAAATCAGCTGGCCAGCATGCACATGCGTGCTGGAGCTGAGCTAGGCAACTGCTCGCATGCCGGCAGATATGGCTCCGCGTGCCACCTGTGGCACGCGTGCCATAGGTTCGCCATCACTGCCCTATAGGAACTTTATAACTAGCAAACTGACAAGATGCTTGAAGCCTTATAGACTTTAAACCAGGTTCCTGTGTTAACTGTAAACACTATGATGGAAAATAAATAAATGAGAGCCTAGATGAAAATTTCTATTTGCACTTTCATTACATCACAGCAGCTGGTATCCTCTCTTCTGGTTTTTAAAAAGGCATCCAACAGACTAAAGACAGCCTCCATATTTTAAGATTGGTCCCAAATGCATAATGTTTATGAATTGACTCAGTCACTATCAAACATCAAGTAGTAGGGATATTTATGAAAATCAATAGAAAAAGATACTTGATAAATTCTACGTATTAATAACTAAGTACCTTGATTCTGTATCTACATTTAATATTTCTAATGTTTTTTCTTATGTCGTACCTCTGTAAGATAAATTGGTTTTTTCACTACTATAGATGCAGTAATTGAGGCTGACAGAGAGTAGCTTTCTTAAGATCACACATTCAGTTCAGGGACAGAGTATTCTGAAGGCATAGCCTTTATGGAGTCACTCTCTGTCACTGTCACTTGCCATTTTCTCTTCACAGTTTTATCTGTTAATGATGAAACATATATGTATGTTAATACTAGGCAAGGTGTATATATATATATATATATACACACACACACACACACACACACGAATACCTTGCCTAGTATTCTCAAGACTTTCATAGGCTCACAGGGACATATGGGAAATTTTAACAGTTAACAATATATCTGCAATTGTTAAACAGAGAAGGAGCTGGTACAGAAAAAAGTAAACATCAGTTGAAGTTAGAGCAGAGAAACAGAAAGCAGAGGCTTCATCTGTTCCTCGATCCCCTGTTCTATCCCTGTTTAAAATTGCTGACAAAACACTTTTCCTCCTTCGGCATTCTCAGTTCTTACACAGTGTTTCTTCTCTTAACATCCCTTTCTCTCCTAACACACACTAGATCTCCAAATATGCCCAAGGAATCCCCCAATTGCTTGCTGCCATTTTTTTCTGTCTAAAATCACTGAGTTTTTCAAGTTAAGTTTGACTAATGTCTAAATATCTTCATTTTTCTCCAGTTTATGATTTTCCAATGGCCTTTGGTGATTCATTGCGCAGTGGGATGGAAGATGCAAGTTTCCTCCATATAAATGCTGTGGATCGTTGTCCTAGTCAACTGTCTTCACTTTATATGGAAGGCTGAGGAAGTACAGACTACAGCTCTGCATATCATCTCAACCATTCAGCCTATTATAGATCATCTTCTGTTGGTCTCTGAAACTACTTGCTCAAGAAATAAAGAAAGATCCCAACTTCACAGCTGCAACTCATATAAGGTGTTGCAAGATGTTGGGTATTTGCCAAATGTGAGCAATTGCTTTTAATTTGGCCTTTTCTGTTGCATAACCGTTTCCAAAAGAGAATGATTACTGCACTGCTTAATAGATTTTTCAATGAATTGTTGGAATTTTTAAAACTCTCTTGGAGGAATTTTAAAAATGGTCAACAACAATAAACTTATCACAAAAGCAGATTTTTAAAATAAAGAACCTGTCTTGCAGTGCTTTGAAATCTAAGCACGCAATCTCACAGGATGGAGGGTGAAAAGGGAATGCATTTTTTTGTGATATGATGTTGGTGACAATGGTACAATTTGAGCTTCTTTTCAGCATCCAGTATTAACCGTTAGCTTAAAGAGGTGTGCTGGTGATTTTTTTAGCCATGCTCACCTGCAGAGAATTTATTCTACTGGATTTATGCATTATAATTTAATGTTTATGTTTTATGGGATCAATTCTCCATAGACAATTTTAAAACGCAGATATACAGATTTAGAATAGATATTCTCCATTAATGCTAGCAAATAATGCCATTTTGATAACTTTCACAATGTTTGATATGCATGTGAGAAAGATAAGAGCAGTGATCTGAATTAGTACTGTGTTGCAGGGAGAGGAAAGCCAGTTCTCCCCTCTCTATTAGTCCTCCCACTGAAACAGAGTTTATCTTTCCTATCTGCTATCCTAATTGTACCATTCAAGTGGAGAACCAAATACAGGAACAGAAATTGAGAGGAAACTGAGCATTTCCACTGAAGAAGAAGAGAAGAATTAAATACCTTCTCCCAAATTTGAATAGAATAGAATAGAATAACAGAGTTGGAAGGGACCTTGGAGGTCATCTAGTCCAACCCCCTGCTTAGGCAGGAAACCGTACACCACTTCAGACAAATGGTTATCCAACATCTTCTTAAAAACTTCCAATGTTAGAGCATTCACAACTTCTGGAGGCAAGCTGTTCCACGGATTAATTGTTCTAACTGTCAGGAAATTTCTCCTTCGTTCTAAGTTGCTTCTCTCCTTGATTAGTTTCCACCCATTGCTTTTTGTTCTACCCTCAGGTGTTTTGGAGAATAGTTTGACTCCCTCTTCTTTGTGGCAACCCCTGAAATATTGGAACACTGCTATCATGTCTTCCCTAGTCCTTCATTTCATTAAACTAGACATACCTAGTTCCTGCAAACGTTCTTCATATGTTTTAGCCTCCAGTCCTCTAATCACCTTTGTTGCTCTTCTCTGCACTCTTTCTAGAGTCTCAACATCCTTTTTGCATTGTGGCGACCAAAACTGAATGCAGTATTCCAAGTGTGGCCTTACCAAGGCATTATAAAGTGGTATTAACACTTCACGTGATCTTGATTCTATCCCTCTGTTAATGCAGCCTAGAACTGTGTTGGCTTTTTTGGCAGCTGCTGCGCACTGCTGGCTCATATTTAAATGGTTGTCCACTAGGACTCCAAGGTCCCTCTCACAGTTACTACTGTTGAGCAAGTAGTAGTTCTGATCAAAAACATATCAGCCTAGCATGTCATTTCAGATCTTTGAGGTCACAGGTAGTTACATTCAACAATTTTGTACATCCGTGAGAGATATTTTGTACTTTATTCATCATGTATTTTAAAAGTTTATTTTTTCCCACATTAATATTGCACATACTGTATGCTAGTATATAAATCTGATGGGGTTTTTTCCTACTTTCTGTCCCCTTTTTGCTAAAAACAGTTAGCACATCAGGTGTTAACTCCATTGCAAAGGCTTTTGTGTGGTTTTTGAATGCTTATAAATATGTTTGGAAAGTAAAATGTGGATTTGCCTTTCAAGGTATGGTCTTTCTCATAGATTCAGAGAAATATAATTCAAACAGCAGCCTTCTTTGTCCATTGTTTACTTGTGGCTTGTTTAGTCATATTGTGGCCAACTCATTTGACAAATTTCTCGCTGTGCATGGTCTTTGGTGATGACCTGTTATCGCTAAAGAAAAAAAATATGTGAAGATGTCAGCCAAAGGAATTGTTGCACATAAACTATAGTAAGAATAAGTAGAAAGTTTCTAAAATCATCATTCAAGCTTCCAAAATCCTGTTACTGAATTATATTTACATTTATTAAGGTGCTTTGTGAAATTATGGGTACAGTGTAGCCACATTTTAAAATATCCACTACTAGTATAAAAGCAAGGTACGTTTATTCTATTCCAGCAAAATAAATCCGAGTGGGGATCCCCTTGCTGAATCAGATCTTGATTGCACTTTATTGCATTCCTCTGCAGGTTAAAAAGATTTTGTATCTAGTGATGAAGAGGCTGGATCATTTCTATAAAAGCATGCATTTAACAGTGCCAAAGCCCTCTGTTTGGAGGATGGAGTTCAGGCTCTCTTCTCCCAATTCTTACATAATCCCATTTATCCGTAGCCATTTTTCATGAGAAAGTGCCTGTAGATCCTTGCAGCAGTTCACATTTGGGCAGGGTTGAAAATGAGTATTGAAAATGGATAAATAGATGATGATAGATAGATAAGATAGATCAGGGGTGTCGAACTTGATTTCATTGAGGGCCGCATCAGGGTTGTGTTTGACAACGTCGCGATGTGAACCGGTGGCGAAGGTAAGTGGAACCCACCCCTGGTCATGTTATAATACAAATATTTGGCATCTCTTAAGTTTGGGAAAGTTGGCTATTCTTACCTGTATAAAGGAGTTTGATATAAACTATTTTTGTGTGAAGACGCAACTAATAAGCATCACTATATTAATATATGTAGTTTACAGAAATAGACTGCTATGTTGCGCAACCAACCAACTAACTCCCATTGCATCTTCATGGACTTTAATCTGTATAGGAACCAGAATTTCCATACACACAGCAGCGAGGTACCTGCTTTCTGCACAGCCATTCATAGCTAAACAATGTGAAGAAAACCACTGTAGGATTTAATTATAATTATTACATCCTTTCCACTATCCTCTAAATCAGGGCTCTCCAGCCCCCGGGCCATGGACCACTACTGGTATGTGGCCCATTAGGAACCGGTCCATGCATCTGCACATGTGCGGGATCTAGGTAGTGCACAAAACCACCACCACCCCATCCATGGAAAATTTATTTTCCACAGAACCAGTTCCCGTGGTCAAAAAGGTTGAGACCACTGTTCTAATCTCTTGCAATAAATTAATGGTTCTTTGGAAGCTTGAAAATAAGCAAACTTTCTTTTCCAGGCTGGCTGGGCTAAGTCAGGGATGGGGCTGCCTATCTGTTCTTCAAAAGCATTTTATATCCATGGTAGGGAAAACTATACACTGGAGTTAATATAAATGTCACCTTTTTAGTACTGTCGAATACTATTATTACAAAACTTTTTTTTAATGTAATTGTGTTTATTGCTCATGTTTTGACTGTGCCATTTCATAGCAACTTGCTTTTCTTTTTTAATTTGTAAAACCAGCACTTTTTATGTGTATTTTAAAAATACAGATAAAATCAAAGAAATGAGTTTTAAAGTTAACAGGTTTTTGAACACAAAGTAGAGTGTCTTGTATAATGTTGTTAATGCAAAGCACTTTGGAAAGAGAAGAAGGTATATGCGACTGTGTTTTCTATCTATCTTAGAATTTTTGTACATATTTTTATACACACCTTTATAGAGAGTTGAATTTCTTATACTATGTTGTACATCTGGCTGATTTTGCTATAGTTGGCATCTCTTCATTTTATATCATATTCCCTTAAAAAATTAGTGTGACTTTTTCTATTAATATGTATGTTTTGTGATTGGTTACAATTAATTTTCATATAATGGTAAGTTATTTTTTGCCTTGTTTCATGAAGTCTTTTTTTTTAATATGAAAGGTGAAATGAAGGGTTTGTGCACATAATAAACACAATAAAATAAAACTGAAAATGTGTAACACACCAATCAGACTCCAAAACCTTATTTCAAGATCTGGTTTTTAAAAAATGAAGTTTACCTGACCATCATATTTCATTACAGGGATTGATCATGGCTTAGCTCATTTATATAATTAAAGAAAGATAAAGGAAAACAGAAAGAAAGGAAAGATGTGATACCTTGGTGCTCTCTGAGCTTGGTTGTTTTCTTGCAGACGTTTCATTATACCCAACTAGGTAACATCATCAGTGTCAGTGGGGTTTGCGCTCTGTTTTTATACCCTATTCCCTTCTAGCACTAATAATGTAAACTAATTGGGCAATGAAGAGAAAGCAACTATAAGAAAGAAACGAGCACAAGAGAGCACCGCAGTTTAACCTTGAGCTACAAATATTTGCTTCTATTGTTGTATGTGGTATGTCTTCAAAGTGTTTTGAGAAAGCATTAGGATTATCTAACAATAACCATTAAATTCAAATGAAGAGGAAGAACTCAAAAGTGGAAAAAAGGAATACCTTTTAAAGTAATTTACAGTTCGGAAAACTATGTTCAGAAAGTACAATGGTATGTTGCAGTGTTCAGTTTTTCTGCACATAAACATACATGCATATGATTTAATGCTATCCTCAGGTGATATGAGAGAGAGAGAGAGAGAGAGAGAGAGAGAGAGAGAGAGAGAGAGAGAGAGAGAGAGAGAGAGAGAGAGAGGTGCATGACCTTCATGAGAGAATAAAGTATTGGACTATTAGCATTTCCTTCTAAGCTCATGTTTTAAACAATAACTAATATGCTAACAAAAATATTTTCCTGAGACATAACTTCCTAGAATGTAGAAAGCTTCTTTATCATAACAGGACAAAGCATGACACAATACACCTCACGAGACATCCCTCAGTTGTTCATGTGGATCTGAACCCATGCCTGGAGATGCTTTTGGCTTTCCTATATCTTGGGCCTCTCTACTTGGAGGTAAGCCTCCTTGTTACCAAGAAGGATATATTTAGGAAAGGATGAAGAAAACCTACCAAATAGATGCTTTCCTGAGGATCCTATCCTTGTACTGTCTTCAGGATCGCAGTTAGACACAGTCTGAATAATCTTCCCTTTTAAGATAGTAACAAAACTCAATCCTTAAATGTTTCCTTATCTCTGTCACCATAACCACATTTTAACTCTGTCACCATAACCACATAACTGATCATTTTAAACATTGAAATGGCCACAGTGCTTAATTAAAGTTATTAATTAAAAAACTAAGGGATACCTTGATGCTGTCTGGAGAAGAAGGACTTGTCAAGCTAATCAAGGTTATACCTTGTCATAACATCATTGCCTTCATTTCAAGTTTTCACAGAATTCAATAGAAGTAGATACTGTAACTTGAATAATGGATTATCATCAGTGCTATCCCCTGCTTTTCTTAAACTTGTATATCTATTACCTGCCTGAAACATTCTTGGAAATGTATTTATGCTGATGATATCAATCTCACTGTCCAAAGAACCAACTTCAATGATGCAGAGGACAACCTCTCAAGATTTTCAAAAGCTGGATGACTACTTCAAAAAAATGGCACTGCCAACCAAGCCTTAAATAAAACAGAAATAGCCACATTCCAGCACAACAATAGATATACAAATTACTGGCCTTCTGTGAAGTTCCTGAACCGTATTTTACAATGTAATAACTCTCTGAGGGTAACACTGAACAGATCACTAACCTTCCGGCAACACCTAGGAAAAAAACAGCTGCAAAATTGAAAAATCGCAACAACTTACTGAACAGACTGGCTGGAACAGCCTGGGGTGCTGGTGCTAACACCCTACAAACAACACCCTTGGCTTTGGTTTATTTCACAATTGAACATTGTACAATGGGTGGCTGAATTGCACTCACACTCAAATGGTTGATGTCCAACTCCAACAGACCATGTGTACCATCTCTGGCACATTGCATCCCACTCCTGTGCACTGGTTACCAGTACTTAGTAATATCATACTACCCCTACATTAGAAGACAACAAACTTTAATTCAGCTATGGTCAAGGACGCTGAACAACAAGGCTCTCTCTGTTCATCAGGACATTGTACAGCCCATTCATCACAAGATTGAAATCCCATAGGCCAGCTTGGAAAACAGCTATTCACTTAACATCTAACCGGTTTAACTCCAACAATGCCTGGAGAGAGGAATGGTTCAAAGCAGGGGTCTCCAACCTTGGCAACTTTAAGACTTGTGGAGCTTTGCTGGCTGAGGAATTCTGGGAATTGAAGTCCACAAGTCTTAAAGTTGTCAAGCTTGGAGACCCCTGGTCCAAAGTACCTTCTTGTGGCCTGACCATTAGTGATCCTTCTACCAAATTACCTGGTTTTGACCTGCTTCACTGTTTCTGGACAAAATTGAACAGAATTAGGTGTGATATTGGAAGAAATGCCTCTTCCCTGTATCAGTGGGGATGGAAAGATTCCCCTTGTGATCGTTGTGCTGATATGCAAACTCTTAAACATACAGTATTGTGGAAGATTGCCCATGACATGCATTCTCTGGTTCTCTAGAGGTTCTGCATGAAGCAACACCAGAGGCGTATTTTAGAACCTGGGTTGTTGAATTGGACATTCAGTTATGATGCCACTGCCATACTCCCATAGAAGTTTTGTTTAGAATTACGTAGACTGTGTATATATGTTTACTTCTCTTCTAACATGTTCTCATCATATGCTAAATAATAATAAACCGCTATACCTAGACAAATAGAACATATCTGAATTATTTATTTATTTATTTGTGAGATGTATATACCGCCTCACTGCAAGCAATGGAGTGACAAAGCCATTATTTAATTATTTATTGCATTTATAAATTCATTTACAGCATAAACAAATTTATCATATATTTATCATATTTGAAAATTGCTTATCTCACATAAATTAAAATAAAACTGTAAACATCAGAAACCAACAACCATATCAAAACAAAGATGATCATGTCTACAGTCCTATAAGATAAAAAAGAGATAAAAAATAATATTTGATAAAACAACCATCCTAAAAAAAGAAGGAAGTTCTAAATAAAGCTAATGTCAAATTTCCCAATTTTATAGGAATAGAAATGTTTATTTTTTTTCACTTTTTAAATACACCATTTTCAAAATTCTTAACTTATCTCTTCCCTCTACCTTCCATTCAGCCCGAACATTCTTATTTGAAAGTCAGATATAGAAATCATTCTACCACATCTTTTTATGCCATTTATAGATTTACAGCCAAAGTAAATTTCCCAGATCGTCAGCATCATTAATGATTTACAAAAGGAATGGACTAGTTTAGTGAATTGTGACAAAGCAGTTTTTATGTTCCTATTATGTTCCCAATATACCTTTGAAGTAACTAGAAAACAGCAACTCATACATTATTTCAACTGTACAATATGTGTATATGTGGGTGATTTGTAAATGAGAGGGGAGATGCTACAATACACCTCAACATGACCATATATTTAACTTTGAAAACATTTTTTAATATTTCTTCATGCAATGACCCAAATATAGATCATGATTTTTCATCTGAATGATGTCACATCAAAATCATGAAAGGATGATGAAATCATGAAAGGACACAATAATACATGGGAAATAGAAGCACGTGATTCAGGCAATGTTATTATATGACTTTATAGAAGAATTCATGCTGGTAGATCCAAAAATGGAGATAATAATATGGTTTTTTTAAAATCAAAAACACTCTATTGTCCCTTTTACCATTCCCAGAGCACTAAAATGTTTGTTAAAGTCATTTTTTTAAAAAAGTGGTTTTCAACTGGGTCTAAAACAGGGCTCTCCAAAGTGGTCAGTATTAACCTCCAATCATCAAGGGATGATGATGATGATGATGATGATGATGATGATGATGATGATGATGATGATGATGATGATGATGATGATTGGTCATACAATCAATTACTTGCTTAGACTGGATTTGTCATTTTTGTCCACATTCCTTCCAAGGATCTGGGACAGGCAGATGTTATTATTTAATAATGTTAAAGGTATTATCAGAGGATGTTAGCTGTTCCAAGTAAAATCGCCTTTTGCAATGGACTGGTGATGATTTTGTCAATGCCAATAGTGATGCTCCAGCTCAGTGGTGGGTTTCAATTTTTTTTACTACCGGTTCAGTAGGCGTGGCTAGGGGGCATGTGACTGAGTGGGCGTGACCAATTTGACATCACTCATGCCCACACCCACTCAGTCACATGACCCCCCACCTAGTCATGCCCACAGGAAAAGTTAGGATTTTTTTTGGAATTTCCACCTATCTACCCCCACCCTCCCTTCGCCAGTTGCCCCTCCTTTAGCGGCCCCGGCCCTAGCCCTGATTCCCCACCACCGCCTCTTTGTTCGGGTTGCTTACCTTCCACGGCAGCTGGTCCAGAGTCCGGAAGGCAAGCTGACTGGAGTTTTCGGCGGCCCCCAGGCAGCCGCTGCTGTAGGCCGCTGAAAAGTACCGCAGGCCGCCGAAAAGTACCGCAGGCCGCCGAAAAGTACCAGAGAAGAGCTGCTGCCATGCCATTGCCACCATGTTCTTCGCGCATGCACATCCCATTGGACTTGCAAGGCAATGGGATGCACGTGCGCGAAGAACATGGCGATGAACATGGCGGGCAGGGCGAGCAAGCGGCGACCAGGGGACTGGTTCGGGGGCGTGACCAGCTGGCCATTGCTACCGGTTCGGCGACCTTGGCCAAATTTCCGCCAACGATTCGTGTGAACTGGTGCGAACCAGCTGAATACCACCTCTGCTCCAGCTGCTTTTTTATGGCTGGTGGCATTACAACATCTGCTTATTCCTGATCCTTGGGAAGAACTCGATAGGTGGATAGAATAGAACAGATTAGAATTATTTATTGGCCAAGTGGGATTAGACACACAAGGAATTTGTCTCCGGTGCATAAACTCTCAGTGTACATATAAATACCAAATCTAATTTAAACATCTGGCTAGCTGTGCGAGCAACCCATAACATCGAGCCATTGGATAATTCCATGGATCCTTTGGGCCAATGTTAGGGTCAGGACTAACCACTTTGGAGAACTCTGCTCTTAGACCCAACTTGAACACCACTTTTTAAAATGACTTTAATCTCTTTCTTTTTAGAAAGAGACGACATAAAAGGCAGCAAACACTGGCAACATTCATTCCATAGGCTTGCTGGTCCCATTCTGTACCTACCCAGCCCCAACGATTCCCTCTCTATAAATGTTTGTCATGTAGATGCCAGAAAATGCATGACTGCACGGGAACCTATTGGTGGCTTCCCGTTTTTATTATTCACGATTGTAAGCAGGCATTCCAGGCATGCCCTTCTGAACCATGACTCAAATAAACTAGCAATGGACCTAAGGCAGGGAAGGAAGGGAGGGAGGGGGGAGTAAAATGCATGGAAAAAGAATGATGCAATAACATGCCTCCTCAAGAGGCCACATTCTTTTGTGGGCCTTTGTATTGTTTTTAGTGTGATGTAGAGTATTAACCATGCCATGCTGAGGAAGATTAGGGATGCTAATTTCTAAGCACATGCTGCAAATATGAAATAACGTATTATTCACCACACAAAAAGGCAAATACGTTCATCAGTTCCTTGTCTGATCCTAATATTATTTAACTCTTTCCTCTCCCTTTCCTCTCACTTGAACAGTGATTTACCCATCAGGAACAAGATATGAAAACTCTAAAATTATGTTGGGGAGTGTATTAGGGATGAAGCAAAGTACGGTTCCCCCAGCATGGTTGCTCTACCCAGTCTGGACAAAGTCCAAGAAAATGTCTACTTGTGTTGCTTCTGAAGTCAAAGACCCAGTAACATAATTACTATTGATCTGCAGGAGATGAACCTGTGACTGGGCTGTTAATCAGCAAACAAGAAGAATAAATTAAGAGCCGAGGTGGCGCAGCGGTTAGAGGCAGGTACTGCAAACCACTTTAGCTGACTGTGATCCGCAGGTGAGCAGTTCAAATCTCACCGGCTCAAGGTTGACTCAGCCTTCCATCCTTCCGAGGTAGGTAAAATGAGGACCCAGATTGTTGGGGGCAATATAAATATACACTGCTTACTGGTGTAAACCGCTTAGAGAGTGCTTGCACTGTGAGGCGGTATATAAATCTCACAAATGAATGAATGAATGAATGAATGAATGAATGAATGAATGAATGAATGAATGAATGAATGAATGAATGAATAAATAAATAAATAAATAAATAAATAAATAAATAAATAAATAATGCAGAGATAGGATAAAAGGTTTTAAAACATCCACACAGCTCAAGAAAGTTCAAAATTCCTGAACGAGAAGGAGATCCGCAGATCAGAGGTTTAGTTTGACCCAGTATTCTACTGTAATAAACGGGAGTAATATCCACCTTTGCTTTGTCGTCATTTCTTTGCTCCCTTTTGCTTCCTCGGTGTTGTCAATGCCAAGTTTTCTAGTAGAGACAATTTCTTCAACATGATTGGAAGGGATTCTGGAGGGCCGGTTCCTTTTATGGGGATATACTGTATGCGTATACAAATTTGTTTGCTAACGTGTAGTCTCTGATCACACTCCTTTGGACTTTGGGCCAAAAAAGTTACCTGCATTGCTGTAGAAAATTTTTTGTATGTTGTGACATAGAACAACAAGTTTAGCAAGACTCTAAGTTCTTCTGCCTGGTCATAGGCTTTCCAAGGAATCTTATGGATATTAAGAAAAGCAAGAAGCTGGACCTTGACTGTGATGAAATGGTCTCCTTTTCATGTTACAAACATGAGGTTCTTCAACTAGAAGATAGATTCCTGGCACAATGAGATAGCCCATTTGTATAAATAGGAAGCCCAGGAAGGGTTATAGATGTTCTGGGCATTGCTTAATTTCCTACGTAAGGAAACTGAACTGATTTTTTTTTCTTTGCATATAAGCAGCTCTCTGACTTTGCCATAGTCCTGAAGACTGAAGTGGAACCAAGCGAAGAAAGGCAAGCAAAAGTCTAATATTAGATTTCTGTTTAAGGATTCAAATAAGAATTGCACTTGACTGTCATGGACTCAGAACATTAGAGGGATAGTTTGGGCCTGTCTGCATGAATGACTTCTGTTGGGTTGAAGTTTAGGTTTGTCTGAGCCCACTACCTCCACTCCTACCCCAGCCTCGTTACTGGAACAGTGGACAAATATAGCTTTTCTTTGGCTCTTTGTGAAGCTGCTATCATTGCACAGAAAGCTAGAATGGCAACTCTTAATTATGATTTCTCACTGAAAATGAAGACTTGTGTCTCGTGGCTCTCTTTCATTATTAACAGCCTTGCTTCTTGACTTGACTTGTTAAAGTCCCCTAATGTCACCATAAAAGAAAAGACATTTATTGCACTATTGCAAGTAACAGGTTTGGCAGCATTTCCCAGCTAGTAGCTAATCATTAAACCCACTGGCATCATCCTCTTCTTACAGAAGTGACATTATTCCTGAGATGTTTTTCCATGGAAATGAAGAGAACAATTGCAATTTAGATGTGTGAACGAGGATGCTCATACCCAGCCCTCATTCTTTCTAAATTCCAGTGGGAAAATTCTTCACGATCTGAATGGACATAAATCAATCATTCTGAATGTGCCAGAGATTTGGCTTTGATTTATGCACCCAGAGACGGGTTGAAGTAAGTTTGGAAGCCTCTCTCTTTAGCAAGAATGACATTTTAGTTTGAGAGATTGGCTTGAGAAGGGTGCCAGAAGCAGTGGTGGGATTCAATTTTTTTTACGACCGGTGGCTTGGTGGGTGTGGCTTGGTGGTCATGTGACTGGGTGGGTGTGGCCAGGGGTTGTGACAGGCAGCACTTGGCTTCCTGCACCCCCCTGGGAGCAAAAATGGGCCACGGAGGGCAGACCGCACCCCATGTACCCCATTTTGCGCCTAGGAGGCCTCCCTGAAGCCTCCTGGAAAGCGAAAACGGGCTGCGGGGGGTATCCCCACACCCCATTTTGGGCCTAGGAGGCCTCCCTGCATTTATCTGGGAGCCAAAATGGAGCACATGGGGACTCCAGGAAGGGGCGGGCCTAGCCAGCAATTTCGCCCGTACCAGCCAGAACCGGCTGAATCTCACCACTGGCCAGAAGGAATTTGGGAAATACTTTGAAGAAAGCCAATTCAGACTAAATTGAATTGATCAGGTGTGTTTATGTGCAAAGGAAACTGGACTAAAGAGCACAATCAGATGTAATGGGGTGGGGATGGGAAGGGGTTGTCCATTACTAAAGTAATCCCTAGTATCTCTAAGGACAATATACATTTAGTTGTATGCAACTTCTTCATGGCTAACTGTCAAATGTTGGGATTCAGTTAGAGGAAGAACAGAAGGTGAAGAAAAGGATGGAACATCCCCACATTTTACTCCAGCAATGAGTAAATATAAAAAGACCTGCCCTCTGAGATTATTTCCAACTTCATCAAAGTATTTGAATCAGGCATTGTGTGGGAGGCTGCCCTTACCCTGAGGCCATCTATGACCTTCCTGGAAGCAACATCAAAACAAATACACTGTAAGAGTGGTCGCACTGATTCACAACTAAAACAAGGATTATTTACACAAGGAAGGTTGTTGCATATCCAAGGTGAATGTCAAGTACTTTCCTGCTTGGGGGATATGAGGATTTCAGGCATAGAGTACCCAAAATACAATAATCCCCCCCTCAAAAAAGAATGATTTCATGGAAATTGGCTTGCCAATTTCATTATAAGGGGAGAAGTTTTCAAAACTTAATCAGGTACTTTTCTAGGGAAATAGGCTCAATGACTTCTTTAGCGACTAAACCATATTCTTAGAATAGCAGCCTAATTTGTAAGGTCAAACTCTCCAACACATTTCTATAGGATTAAAAGCTCAATGCCTCCTTCCCTCCCTCCCTCCTTCCTTCCCTTCCTTCCCATCCATCCATCCATCCATTCATCCATTTTTGATGTCGCCCATTCCTAAGCCCAAGTTAACCAGGTATTCAAGTACCTTCTGTCTGATGGGACCTATCTCAAGTGCTGAGCCATGATCAAGCCATGATGTCCACACTTCTAACCTGTAACTGAACTTGGGTTCCTTACTCTGATCTCAAGTCCTGCAAAGTGGATTCAGCAGCTCACAGGATCCCTGTGAAAGAAAACAACTGAGATACACCAAGGTTTTGGCAGAGATATTGAGGTTTATTAAAATCTCCCTTCATTGTCAAAGTTCTTGGGAAAAAGTAGGTTCTGCCAACTCTTTTAAAAGCTGATTTTGTTTCTCTGCTATTTGCACAGCCTGACACTCATTTTCTATCACAGGGCTCTTGAGATTTACCTTCAACAGGGTGAAAAGAAAAGTTGGACAAAAGAAAATCAAAAGATTAATATTGCTGTTGTTTTAAAATACCCAGCTTCTACTTTTAGAAAAGAAAGAAAAGAAAATGGTGTGGGGAATAAAAATAATAAAAAACAGCTTACAGAAGCTGTGAGTTTTGGGTGCGTGATTTATTCTATAGCACAATATACCAAGAGAAAAATTTCTGTCACTCCCAAAGAATTTCCAGGGTATGCCAGAAGATTACAATAGAACAATGGTTACCCGGGAGCTTGTTTCTCTAATCCACAAAAAAAAAGAAATGAGGGTTTTAGCCTTCCTCTTATCCCACAGGAAGAAGAAAATAAGCAAAATGTGATGAACTTTTCAAATACATCGACTGCCATTTCTGCTTTTTCAGTATGTTTTTTTAATGGCACAATTGAGGCCCCCCCAACTTTCTTCTGTTGTTTAGGGCAGGGGTCTCCAACCTTCTGGGAGTTGAAGTCCACCAGGCTTAAAGTTGCCAAGATTGGAGACCCCTGCTTTAGGGTACCAGTATTCAGGACCCTGTTTTCTGAGCAGAAAATGCCAAAGGAGCTCCGAAAACATCTGAAAACTATCTAGGCTAAAAATAATTGACAAGAGACAATTGTTATTCATTGTACTGTAGCTTAGATGTTGCTAGGATAACACCTCTGGATAGGAATGGTTTTTCCCCCCCCAAATCTGATTTTATCAAGAATGTCCCAAAGTCCCAGTATTATTAATGATAGGCAAGGCAGGACATTTGGCTTGTTAATTCTTTCTCTAACTAGAGCAGCACTGCAAAGCTTCTTTGGATTAGATCCCTCATTGAAACTTTTGAAGGTTCTCCTCAGAGGCGGGTTCCTAATTTTTTTACTACCACTCTGTGGGCATGGCTTATTTTGTGGGTGTGGCTTGCCAGCCATGTGACCGGGTGGGCGTGGGCCTCTGGAGCTTGGCAGCGGCCGGAGAAGCAGGGGGGCATTGCCCACCCGCAACGCAGCCCCCCGCAGCGGGAGCAGCAAGACCGCGGCAGCGGTTCTTCTAGGAGGCTCCATCTGGCCTGAATGCTTCTCCCCATTCGATGATCCTAGGCTCCTGCCGCCCGTTCCCCCCTCCCTCAGCAGCTCGAGAAGCCTCAAACATGCAAAAATGCCTAGGATCATCACCGCACAATTGTGGCTTCTCGGACTGCTGAAGGGAGGGGAATGGAGATAGCTCCTGCCGCCCGTTCTTTCAGCGTCTCACGCGTTCCCTCAGCCATCCTCCCCTGCTTGGACTCACTGTGGGGTAGAAAGGCAGTGCATGCGCAGTGCCAGAAGCTCGGCTTCTGGGCATGCGCAGAAGAAATTTTTTTAAAAAAATTTAAAAAACTTTTTTTTTAATGGTGGCGCCTAGGCACCAGCAACCGACCGCACTGGTACTGTGATGTCACCAGCGGGCCGCTACCGGTGCTATAGAGTGGACCGCACTGGTAGGAACCCACCACTGGTTCTCCTGCAAGATCAGGCCTATGAATGACTAAGGATTGTGAAAATTAATATAATAAACAGGTAAGGTACAGAGAACTGTTGAGTTTCTGCTTATGAATGTCTAGGCTGATGACAATGTTTCATACTTTGCCACGAGAAAACGCAGACTCTCAGACTGGAATTGTTGAGTAATAGCCCATTAATTCTAGAAGATATTTGAAACCATTGAAAGAGAGGATGCATAAAATTGAACCCACGTTGAATCACTCCAATAAAAGAAAAGCAGACTCATAATGTGATGAAATATGAACAATCTTAAATGTGAAGGACTGCATGTCAAAACCAACCAGTCCTTCACATTTAAGATTGTTCAGATTTAGTTTAGATGAATGATGGGATTCTGATTCCTTCAATTCCAGGTAGGCATGGGTTGAATTTGGATTGGATTTAGGAACTGTAGCTCTACCACAACTGGAGAGCAACATGATGGGGAAATCCAGTTTGTAGATACCTCAAGTTTTTTTAATGGATAATTTAGTAAAATTTATTAGTCTTCTCCCAAAGGTGCTTTTTCAAGAGGCAGGGTTGGGAGGACACCAAAAAAGTGTTCGCCGATGCCACAGAAGCTTATAAAAAACAAGCCGATCGGCACAGATCTCTCCAACCCCCCCTTCGTGTGGGGGGATCGAGTTTACCTGTCAACCAAGTACATTAGGTTGAAATTACCTAGTAAAAAACTAGGACCTAAATTCTTAGGACCCTTCCCAATAGTGAAAGTAATCAACCCAGTAAGAGTGCAGCTCAGCCTCCCACGCATACTAGGGAAAGTGCATCCAGTTTTCCATAGTAACTTATTGAAGCCCGCTGTTAGTTCGAGGCTGAGACCACCAGACACAGCACCTCCCAAACCTATTGTAGCACAAGGGGTGACACATTATGAAGTGAAAAAGGTCTTAGATTCTAGACTTACATAGGGGTAGATTACAATATTTAATACATTGGAAAGGATACCCTTTGTCTGAGGCTACCTGGATTAAAAGTTGGGATGTAAAAGCTGATGCATTAGTAAAGCAATTCCATGATAAATTCCCTGATAAGCCAAAGGGTCCTCCTGGGGGGGAGGGGAGAGGTGGTTAAGATGCTGATTATCTTAAGCCCCTACATTCCTCTTGTTCTAGGACACACTCTTCAGCTGAGGGGGGCAGCCTGTCAGCCCTGGAAGCCATCTTTTCCTTGGAGCTTCAGAGCTGACATATTTCATGCCCTGGGAAAACGGAAGGGGGGATTGCAAGGAGTCGGTGGAGATATATAGCCATAACAACATTCTTTTCTCTGGGAGTCAAGGGCGTTCAGACTGCACCTGAATGGGAGTGACTGGATATTGTCTCCAGTTGGGACGGTGAATTGATTGGACCATGTGATGGACTTGTGGGTGCAGGGGATCGGTCTTTGACTTTCTTTTGGGTAGGGAAAACCTGGAACTTTCAGATTCGGGTTTTCCCAGATGTGCCAATATGACATCTCTAATAAAATGGAACTTTTGAGGAATCGCTGGCCTCAGAATCTTCTTTTGTTGGGGGTGTTACTTGGAACCCTGACAGTTATATCCAATTTTAATATTAATTTGGGCTTTTGTAAAAGTTAGCTTCTCTCTGTTTTAGCTGCTCCTGAGATCTCCACTGAATTCAGCTTGCTAGCTTCTATCCAGTGTTCCTGATTTTCAAATTCCTAATGATTCTTGGTATCTCTAATCTTGATCTCTGCTGTCTCCCCATCTTTATATCATTTGCAAAGTTCATAATCATATTTTCAAACCCTTTTTCTAAGTCACTTATAAATATGTAGAATGTAGAATAGTTCGGGGTCTAGAGAAGAACCCCACAGAATACCAATCAACAGTTCCCTCCTAATTAACAATTGTTCAAGTAATCCATCTCATGGTAGCCTAGTTCAGTCCACATATTGCCAGTCTTTAAGAACAAAGCCATGAACACAGAAATCTGTATAAGGAAGATAATGGTTAAGGGTTTCCTCAACTGGCTGCCCACCAAATGTATTAGACTTAGTCTATCAATTCCATCTCTACCAAGTAATATGGTATGATAAATATATTGAATGTGAATTTCAGATAGCTGCTGAAATCAAATTCCTCATTAGCCAATAGAAACATCTGAAGTATTTCAAGGATACCATGGACTAGGGAAGATGGCCATCTCCATAAGCCTTGCTTATGACTTCATTCAGGATCAGAGGTGGGTTTCCTCCCGGTTCGGACCGGTTCTATAGAACCGGTACCCTGTTTCCCCCAAAATAAGACATCCCCTGATAATAAGCCCAATCGGGCTTTTGAGTGCATGGCAATAAGGCCAAGCACTTATTTCAGGGTTCAAAAAAATATAAGACAGGGTCTTATTTTCGGGAAAACACTGTAGTAACTTGGCGGCCTGGGTCGCTGGAACCAGCAGCGACCCAGGCCTGCCACGCTCCCAAGCCGGTTCTCTCGGCGGCGCCATAGGGGGCGCCATCTTGGTTTTTTTGCTTCTGCGCATGGGCAGAAGCTTTTTTTATAGTACTGCGCATGCTCAGAGGGTCATTTCCAGGAAGTGACGTGCGCGCGCAAAATGTGCACTTCCGTCACGATGCAAACCGGTGGGGAAGGTAAGTAGAACCCACCCCTGCTCAGGTCATTAACTTTTTAAATGTTTAGTCTATGATCACTGGTTATAGAGATCTCTATATATATCAAGATCTTTGTCCTGATTCGGACAAATTTAATGTTTATGTTAACATAATAAAAAAAAATCCTACAAAGATAGATCATCCTCTCAGGTCAACTAATCTTTAGATCTGCTCGCCAGGGATAGTGAACATGCTAGACTAAAACATCAATAAGCAATTGAGTGGCAGAAGAAAAGTTTTAAAATCTGCTTTAAAGAAAAGCATGAATGAATGAAAAGACATATGCAAATTCCCAAGGGGTGACTTTCACAGATGTGGAGCCATCACTGAAAAGAAAATTTTCCTGATAGTGTGTATCCATTTAAGGTTTCTTGGCCAGTCCTTTGAGGTTTATCCCAAAGCTCGTCAAAGCTCATATTAATCCGTGCAGCTCTGCATCTAAACTATTCCCAAATCATTTAAGGTTACAGTTCAGAACGAGAACTTTCCATTCAACCTGAAAACAAATAGCTGACCAAAGTAACCAGCCCAGAACTGGTGATCCAAGCATGGTTCAAACATCTCATTGATCATCAAGCATCCTGACAATTGCATTCTATGCCAGCTAAAGAAAGCACCATAATTTAATAGAAGGACATAGAGGCACTTTCACAACCTCCCCTGCCCTAAGTTTTTTTCCATTGTACATTTGATGGATGTGACCGAGGCCATTTCTTTCCTATTTGGCAAAGTAGGAATGGGAGACGACTTTGGATAACTTTCAAGATTATTTTTTATTCTCCTACGTCTTCGTCTCCAGCTCTGGTGAGACTGCAGCTCCCAGAATTCTCGATGCTGCTGGAAGATAGCAACAGCAATAGAGCTTAGATTTATATGCCACTGCACATTGCTTTATAGCCCTCTCTAAGCGGATACTAGGCAAAGGAAAGTTATGGCAGATATTTTGAGTGCAGTGCTGCTCAATTAACATACAGTTGATTGACTAGGATACTCAATTCCCATTCTGGAAACTGAGGGGGAGATTCAACAGCTTTACCTAAGTAGTGCAGAAAGCAACACCAATTGCTATGGGAAGAAAAACATGCACTAGTTCAACCAATCAGGTCCCTCTAGTGCAGGGGTCTCCAACCTTGGCAACTTTAAGATTTGTGGATTTCTTTGCTTCAACTCTGGGAGTTGAAGTCCACAAGTCTTAAAGTTGCCAAGGTTGGAGACCCCTGCTCTAGTGGACCGATGCTATTCATCGGAAAGAGGTGTTGTAGAATCTGGTTTATGGACGAGGAATGACTGGAGATAAGCGTGTTAAGTCTCAACCATTTGTTAGATATGTAGACAGAGGGTAAATAGAGATAATCCTCGACTTATGGCCACAATTGAGCCCAAATTTCTGTTTTCAAGTGAGACATTTGTTAAGTGAGTTTTGCCCCATTTTACGACCTTTCTTGACACAGTTGTTAAGGGAATCACTGCAGTTGATAAGTTAGCAACCCGGTTGTAAAGGGAATCTGGCTTCCCCATTGACTTTGCTTGTCACAAAAGGTGATCACATGACCTTGGGGCACAGCAACGGTCATAAATATGAACCAGTGGTCAAGCAGCTGAATTTTGATCACAAGACATAGGGATGCTACAAAAATCGTAACTGTGAACTAGGGTCATACGTCACATTTTTCAGTGCTGTTGTAACTTCAAACAGTCACTAAACTGTTGTAAGTCAAGGACTTTCTGTAAAAAGTTTCCTGTTTTTCTGAAGTCAGGTTTTTTGTTATATAATTTTTTCTTAGAATAGAGGGCAGAGGAAATAAAATATCCAAATTTCTTTCCGATCTATGCCTAAAGGAAAGAGGCATGTTGCTTTTCTAAGATTACAACATTTGGGGACTTTGTCAGATAATAGATCAGTCTGTCAGATAATAGATCAGTCTGAAAATAATATGAAACTAACGGTCTTTAACTTTGTATGCAATCATTGTTCGATAGTCACAATGAATTCAAACTGAAGGGAAATATAGGTTCTGTAAGCTTTTTCTCCCAATTTTCATCATAGGTTCAGATTAAGAGTACAAATGGATAAGTTAATCAGCTTTGCTTTTGCAAAATTTGTTATTTTGATGTGATGAAATCTTATCAGCCCTGCTGCTTACTGATTTGGCAAAAACATGCCATAATATCTGTAATTTATGTTATGCAAGATGCCTCCTTTACTCCTTTTCTCAGTGTTTGCATTTTTTGCAAATTGCAGAGAGATAAAGATAGAAGGTGGCATACTTACTTGTAATATAGGCATTTTTTTAAAAAAAATTAAAACAATGGGCTGTATTGCAACATTCTTGTAGATATTGGCATGCACATGCATTGCAGGCTGTTTGTTATGAAAACGATATTTCTGTCTAAAATTTCATCTGTATGAAATGTTTTATCTGCTCCAATTTATGCAGGTAGTCCTTGACCACAATTGACCCCAAAATTTAGTATACTAAGTGAGACATTTGTTAAATGAATTTTGTCCCATTTTATGACATTTCTTGCCACAGTTGTTATTTATTTATTTATTTATTTATTTATTTATTAGTGAGACTTATATACCGCCTCAAAGTGCAAGCACTCTCTAAGCGGTTTACATCATTAAGCAATGTATATTTTACATTGCCCCCAACAATCTTGGTCCTCATTTTACCTACCTCGGAAGGATGGAAGGCTGAGTCAACCTTGAGCCGGTGACATTTGAACCGCTGAACTGCTGATCACAATCAGCTAAAGTAGCCTGCAGTACTGCACTCTAACTGCTGCACCACCTGGGCTCATATAAGTGAATCATTGCAGTTGTGAAGTTAGTAACAGGGTTGTTAAGTGAATCTGACTTCCCCATTGACTTTGTCAGAAGCTCACAAAAGCTGATCACATGACCCTGGGATACTGCGGTTGTCATTAATATGAACCAGTTGCCAAACATCTGAATTTTGATCACATGACCATGGGGATGTTGCAACGGTCGTAAGCATGAAAAATGGTCATAAGTCACTTTTTACAGTGCCGTTGTAACTTTGGTCACTAAATGAATCGTTGTAAGTCAAGGACTATCTGTAGTTCATGGTGATGACCTTTTAAACATACAAGTTAAACCCATTTCTCCTAGAATGTTTAATTTGAGAGGTAAATGTGCAACTACGAAGAAATGGAGCTTGATTCAAAAGCTGTTTTTCACATTTCTTCTTTCTTCACTGAATGCAACCTTTATTGCTGTCACCTTTATTAATAATTTGAGGCTTAACAAAAAGGACTTTCTGTCAGAATCACCATTATCATCTTTTGTAGCTGCGCTTAAAGAATATTCTGCAAAGTGCAAAGAAAGTGAATGGTGAATATTCAAAATAATTCTTGAGCGTATCTCTAGAACAGCCTTTGATTGGCATTGAAAAACCCTGAATGCTAATTTATTATGGAAACTTGGAGATTTAAAAAAAATATATATTTGAGTCAACAGGTAGACAAAGAAAATTCAGACCTTTGATGACCCCTGGTGAATAAATTTAGCACTGCATTGAGATAACAGCTTTAAAATGCTTCTCACAATGAAATTTGGTACATTCTCTGAGTCATATAACAAAGAGAATGTTTTTAAAAAAATATTACGGATGCTTATACGCTTTTTAATGTTTAGTCTATGATTACTGGTTATAGAGATAATCTTTTAGAGATAACAATAGCTCTTCAGATAATAAAACTACAGAGACTATTTCGATGTAGATTTAAAAGGTTTATTACAGAGAAAAAGCAACTTATGTAATAACTCTCATTTGCTAAAGAGCATGATGTTTTGTATCTGGAATTCTTCAAGTATTATTCTGTGGAAAATGTCTTTATTTAAACCAAAGCTCTATGTGCGAGAGTAATTTCACAGAGAAGCATTTTAGCAAAACTGGTATTTTTAAAATGCAGCACACACAACACACTAAAAATATATCCGTGTGACATTTATCTGATATAAAAAACAATTTGACAGTAGAAAATATGATTACCACTCCTTTTGTTTTTTAAAGGTGAATGAGCAAAATATTGTTGTGCCACCAGCATGTCAGGATGAAAATCGCCAGCTGTAAGTCAGATTGGTACAAGGAAGTAACCTTTAGGTTTCTGGAAAACATAAATTGTACACATAGTCGTGTAGCCTTATGGATGGCAGGGAAGTTAGAGGGCCCAAATTACATTCACTAGCCCAGCCTCACACTCCTCTCTGTGGACCAAACTGTCCTGCCCCACACAGTCTCCCAAACCAGAAACGAAGTTATCATAGAGCAGAGGGAGAGAATGATTTGACAATCTTATGCGGCTGCATTCAGAAGATTCAGAACTGTGATTGATCGACTGATTGATTGATTGTATGCCATCAAGTCATTGTCAGCTCTTAGCAACTGTACCGATCGATGTTCTCTGGGTTCTTCTCCAAGGAACAGATCCTTTAGATAAGAGATGGGGAAAGATGGCCTCTTTATGACTTGTGGACTTCAACTCCCAGAATGCCTGGTTCAGAAATTGTGTACATTAGGACAGGAACGGTAGGCATGATTGTGCGCTTATGCACGCCCCTTACCGACCTCTTAGGAATGGGGTGAGGTCGATGGTAGATAATCTGAGGTTGAAGTTTTTGGGGTTTGGGGAAGAAACTACTGAGTCAGGCAAAGTGTTCCAGGCGTTGACAACTCTGTTGTTGAAGTCGAATTTTTTGCAATCAAGTCTGGAGCGGTTTACATTAAGTTTGTATCTATTGTGAGCTCGTGTATTATTGCGGTTGAAGCTGAAGTAGTCATTAACAGGTAGGACATTGAGGCAGATAATTTTGTGAGCTACACTTAGGTCAGATCGAAGGCGGCGGAGTTCTAAATTTTGAAGTCCCAAAATTCTGAGAGTGGAAGTCCACAAGTCATAAAAGAGCCATTGTTCCCCAACCCTGCCCTAGAGGAACATGGGTCTGTAAAACGATGGAGAGGAGAAATAATTATTATTACATTTTTAATTTAATTTAATTTATATTCCACCTTTATTATTTTTATAACTCAAGACAGTGAACATACCTAGTATTCTTTTCTCCCTCCCCCCCCCAACTATATCTGAATATGTGTTTAATCTTGGTGATTATGCAAATAATATTTTACTTGGAGAATTTTTTTTTAAAATTGTCCTACCTATGAATTAGATATAGGTTAGTTGGCAGCTAGCAACCAGCTGTTAAACTTGTGGTCACATTTCACAATTTTCTGATGGCAGCAACATACAATATAAACTCATGGTAGCAACCAAATAGTTCCAGTAATTTTGGCAATATAAAAACAAATATGCAAAGATAAACCCTTTGAGGGTGGGGGAGGTCTTCAGGACAGCCTTGATTTCTGGTGACTACATGGAGAGGTCTCTGCAGTTTTCTTCGCAAAATTTTTGGAAGTGGCTTGCCATTGCTTTCTTCCTGGGGCTGAGAGAGTAACTGGCCCTAAGTCACTGAACCAGCTTTGCCCAAGGATGGACTACAATTCAATCTCCCCTCTCTTTAATTCAGCACTAAGTACATATATCCATATGCATACATTATTTTTTGTTTAATTATGTGCCATCAAGTCATTTTTTTTATTCCTAGAGACAACATAGATTTTCTCCATGATGATATGTCCCTATGATATGTCCCTAACCTGGTCCTTCAGTTTTTCCAATAGTGCACTTATCGCCACTTTTATTGAATTCATCCTTCTTGCGGCTGGTCATCTTCTCTTTCCTCCCTCCTTTCCCTTCTCAAAAAAGCTAGGTCTAATGTGCCCAAGGTAGGATAATTTGACCCTCACTATTTCTCCCCCGGGGTGGTGAGAATGAAGGCACTGGCACGTAGCTATGTATGGTGGCCCCAAATAGACAAGCACATAGAGGAATGGGTCGCAGGGTGTCCTCCGTGCCAGGAGTCCAGGGCATCACCACCAAAAGCCCCAGTTCTTGAATGGGAACAACCCAGGGCCCCTTGGTCATGCATCCACATAGATTTCACGGGGCCATTCCATGGGCAGACATTCATGATAACAGTAGATGCATACTCTAAATGGCTGGAAGTCGAAATCATGCCCAAAACAACAACCGAGGCGGTGATAAAGGTTTTAAGGAAGTTGTTCGCCACACACGGCCTTCCAGACACCATCGTGTCAGACAATGGGCCTCAACTCACATCAACAGTTCGAGGGATATCTAGCCAGCCTAGGTATCAAACACACACTCATCTCTCCATTCTAGCAGAGTTCAAATGGCCAAGCAGAATGAGCAGTGAGATCAGTAAAGGAGTCATTGGGCCGCATTGGCCTGGGGGATTGGCAAGCCCAAGTAGACACACTCCTCACTTGGCAACACATAACCCCCAGCACGGCCACAGGGAAAAGTCCTGCCGAGTTGCTGATGGGCCGAAAGCTACGGTCCACCCTAGACAGATTACACCCCTCTTATTCAAACCAAAAAGAAATAAAAACTCCGGCACAAGTTAGGTCGTTCAAAATAAAAGATCCAGTATTTGTAAAGAACTTCGCCGAGGGGTCCCTATGGCTACCTGGGGAGGTCCAAGAAATAACCTTGCCAAAATCATATATAATAGTTTTGGAGGATGGGAGAAAATGGCGGCGGCACATAGACCAGCTTCGCTATAGGCCACCGCTAAAATAAGATTGGAAGAAGGGCAATAATGTCATTTTCCCTACAGCTAGTTCTAACCCGAGTGAGATGGAGTACTTAGCTGAAGTTCCAGAAGCGCCACCCAGCGATTGCGGAGGTCCAATTCCATGCCGAATCCGGACTGCACCCGAAGTATTCCAGCAGGTTCCACAGAGGGAGCCAGAGAGGGAAAACAAGTCCTCTCCGCCCAAAGCCGACACCCAAACTGAGCTGCGCAGGTCATCTAGTGACACCAGACGCCCAGCATATTTAGATGACTACGTATGCAAATGTGTTGAGCTGAACTAAGGGGGGAGGGATGTTATGTCCCTACATTTACATGTTAGCTGGAAGTTCCCAATCTGGTCCAGCCCATTGTCATCTACAGGTTGCCCCTGATTGGCCCTGGTCCAAGCCAGGGCTATCCTATTTAAACCCCAGCCACAGCTGGGTTTGTAGCTGTTGTTTCCCACCATGACCTAATAAAGAGCTGAAGCCACTCACTTGCCTCCTTGCCTCTTCAGTATGAGAACTTAACAGTGAATGTTTCAAAAATGTTTCAAAAATGCTCTGGAGTCTTCAGGTCACTCTGTATGCCATGACTCAAGCTTTAGACTTGTCCGCAACTGTGTGTAGGCATCAACGCATACCTACATGGGTAAGTGTAGGTTGCAGACGTTTGTCAATGGGCGGATGCACACACCTCCCAAATCTCAACTGATTTGTTATGTGGAGATGCACATCCTGCATGCTGATTGATCGATCTGACTTCCTATTGGGAGGCAGGTGGAAGGCAAGCCACATTCAAACAACAGAATGGAGCAGCTAGAGGAGAGACCTCCAATGAAGTATGAATGCAACTGCTATGCAACCATCTCCAAACAAAAGATGCATAAGTTCCCTGACATGCAGTGATGCAGAAGTCTAAATCATGTCTTAGTCTGATCCTGACAATTCCCTAAAGTAAGTCAACATCTCCAATACTGTAATGTAGATTTTACAGTTGGTGGGGAGAGTTGAGGCTACGGGGATGGCTTCCTACGGCCAGAGGTAACATGGCCTCATAGACATCCCTTTATGAATCATAAAAAGTGGGCATAATACAACTATTCTTTACCTGGCTCCCTCCAGATGTGTTTCGACTGCACCTCCCAGAGTTCCTGGCCAGTATGCCCTGCTGGCTACCTTCACATCAGCACATCTGGAAGGAGCCATATGGGAAAGACTGTCATAAAATGTCACAGGAAGGAATGGAAGATTAAACAGCAGATGAGATAACAGACAAGATAATTACACAGCATTAAAGCTTCAGATTTATTTTTAAGACATTTAAACTCTTTTTAGAAAAGTCCTTGCTAAATTTTGTGAAACCAAAAAAAAAAAAAAAAAAAAAAAGTCCTTGATGCTGAAGGAAATGCAGGAAGAAATGTGAATACACTGCTGATACCAAGAGTATAGGAATGGAGGAACATCAGATTTCAGGATTCAGGGAAAGAAAATGTTTATGCATCTTAATGCATATTAAATTGATGCTGGTGGAGGAGAGGGAGATACTGTAATATAAAGCAACTCATTTTCCTGCATTTGTGTGCATTTACCAGGAACACAGACACGTCCCCAAGTGTGTAGTTCTGCATTGCTGGAAACCTTTGAAAGTAGAGCTTTAAGTTAGATAGAGAAAAGCTTTCCACCCAGATGCACCTATGGCCAAAGGCTCATTATTTATGCCATATTTAGATATATTCATTTGCATTCTGAAATAAAGGAATGTTGCATGGAAGCAGACTTTGCTTGGGAGAGTCATGCTTTCAAGCAGTGCTCCTCTATAGAGAGCCATAGTGGCAAAGTTTGTGACCCTCTAAATGAAAGATGTCCAACTTCAGCAACTTTAAGACTTGCGGACTTTAACTCCCCAAATTCCACAGCCAGCATGACTAGCCATGAGGTGCTCTCTATAGATCAGTGGTTCTCAACCTTCCTAATGCCACGCCCCACACCCAGCCCCTGCGTCCCCGCCGTGACCCACCCCGCCGCCGCGCCCACAACTGCAAGCCCTGTCCCGCCGCCGCCATTTGGGTTCTTTTACCCTCTGCGCATGCACAAAGCGTTCTGCGCATGCACAGAGGGTAAAAGAACCCAAATGGCGGTGTCTGGGCGAAGTCTCCCGACCCATGTGAAAGGGTCGTTCGACCCCCAAAAGGGTCGCAACCCCCAGGTTGAGAACTGCTGCTATAGATGTTACATGCATACATACATACATACATGCATACATACATATATATACATACATATACATACATCACACACACACACACACACACACACACACACACATATTCTATCTTCATGGAACACACAAATAAGATTTATGTACACAAAAAAGTGTATAAGTGGTGTGTAGGATTCGTAACTGTGCTTAATGCTTCTGAATGGCTGTGAAATGTCAGTGTCTCTAAATCTTTTTCACAGGGGAAATATATTTCAAAGTTGATGGTTCATGAGCTCCCACATCCAACCCCGAGCATCAGGTGATTGTTAACAGAAGATTGGAAGAATATGTCTTGTCTTTGCATTCAACCAATAATTATATTTTTAAAGTTTAGTTTAGTTTAGTTTATTGTCATTGTACCTCGTACAACAAAATTACATGCCATCTTCAGTGTTTTTATAGATGTTTTATAGATGTTTTTTATTCATGTTTTATAGATGTTTCATTCTGCATCTGTGTCGAATAGGGAAATGGAGGACCGAGGGTGTCCCAGGGCAATATTCAGATCAAAATAGAGCAAATCATGGTTTTTGGGGTGTGAAGATTTTCATCAGAAATAAGATGCGCTAGCTAACCATTGGGGATGATGGGGAAAAGGTCTGGTTAGCATTAGAGATAGGCTCTCATAAGCACCTCTGTAACACTTCAGAAATGAAATTTAAACCAACTTTAAAGTTATTTATGAATTTCTTATAACTTTTCTTACACAGTCTTCTGACAGGTAGAAAGTGTGGGCTAGAATGCAATGAATGTATTTTCAAGTCACTTCTATTGCTCGTTATAATTTATGACTGCCGTTACCAGCTAGCTTCCTTGTGCTATCAAGATGAAATTAAACGGAGTAGATGGATGCTATGAGATTCTGATCAACATATGACTCGGTTGGCTGAGATGAAGAACAAGATGGTGTCTCTTTCCAACCCATTTCAAATTCAGTATCTGTGATCTTCCATGATAGGCAGTCATCCCACTCTGCCTCATGGTAGGGCTGGAACTGCGTAGGAAAACATCAACTCAAGTGTTCACAACGAATTATGAAGGCTGTCATTCAAAGGAACATAAAAAAGCAGAGATGCAGAGACAGGGATGGTTGCATGTGTAACACATAGATGCCCCAATTTTCGCTCTGGAATTTTTCTCTCCCATTGGAGACATCACAACAGTGTTTTATTTTCACTTCTGATTCAGGAACACTCATTTGGGAGTCGGAACATTTTGTATTGTTAGCTGGCCGACTTGTCCTGCTTTCTGTTCCCAAAGCCAGAGGTTCTGCTTCTGCATGACTTATTCATCTTGATATGGACCGACTGTGTTGGCTTTGGTGGTTGAGATCCTGTGCTGAACCAGCCCGAATATTTGGGAATTCTGCACCCCTGGATAGTTTTACTTCCCAGTCTTTGTTTGCAGGAGAATGTTGTGTATCCTACAAAGATAAAAATAACTACAACAAGGATATATTGTATAAACCTTGGAAAAGCCTGTAAAAACAGTAGAAAGAAATCAATTAGAGTCGCCATGGAAACAACTAACAATGTTGCATGCTAGAAGGACTGAAAAATAAAGCAAGGAAATCAGCAAAACAAAACCTGCATATATTTGGTTAATATTAAACAAATGAGGTAGAATCCTTATTCAAGACATTTATTTTTTTTTAAAAAAATAACTAAATTAAAATATTATTACTGTATTTTAAATAAATGTTTCCAGAATAAAGATGTCTTTAGGAGAAAACTGTAGTTTATAGAGCTTCACGAATTACCCCACGTTATTCCAATTTATTAAATCTTCTTTTAAAAGAGATTAGAATAATATGATAGATACCAAATCTCTACCCTTTTAGATACCTGGTATCTAGCGTATTTGATACCAAGAGTCTGAAGATAAGTGAAAATTAGTAGTGATGCATAGTTTAAACTTTATTTAAAACCTTTTATTTATTTTAGATTCTTGAAATAAAGCTCTTAACCAATTAAGTGGTATGTATAGTATAACATATTTATGAATATATGTGTATATGTGTGTATGTACATTTGTGTATAATATATGTATGTGTGTATGTCTGTCTATATGTATATCTATATATGTGTGTGTATCTCTATATCTATCTATCTATCTATCTATCTATCTATCTATCTATCTATCTATCTATCTATCTATCTATCTATCTATCTATCTATCTATCTATCTATCTTTTTATCTATCTATCTATCTATCTATCTATCTATTGCATCTATCTATCTATCTATCTATGTATCTATGTATCTATGTATCTATGTATCTATGTATGTATGTATGTATGTATCTATCTATCTATCTATCTATCTATCTATCTATCTATCTATCTATCTATCTATCTATCTATCTATCCATCCATCCATCCATCCATCCATCCATCCATCCATCCATCCATCAATCTATCCTATCTATCTATCTATCTATCTATCTATCTATCTATCTATCTATCTATCTATCTATCTATCTATCTATCTATCTATCTATCTATCATCTATCTATCTATCTATCTATCTATCTATCTATCTATCTATCTATCTATCTATCTATCTATCTATCTATTGCATCTATCTATCTATCTATGTATCTATCTATCTATGTATCTATCTATCTATCCATCCATCCATCCATCCATCCATCCATCCATCCATCCATCCATCCATCCATCCATCCATCCATCCATCTATCGTATCTATCTATCTATCTATCTATCTATCTATCTATCTATCTATCTATCTATCTATCTATCTATCTATCTATCTATCTATCTATCTATCTATCTATCTATCTATCTATCTATCTATCTATCTATCTAAAACCAGCACTATCAAAAGTTACATGTTCAGCTCTTAAGTAGAAAGAGTAAACATTCAGCCTAAATTACAAGTAAAAGAATAAAGTAAAGGACTGCATGCAGGACTGAGCAATCATCAGTTTCTGAAAGTAAAAATAACACAAAATGTAGCAACAATACACATAACCTGCTAATAATAAAATGCATAGAAGTTGCCAGTGCACTTTTGGGAGTTTAGCCAGGGGGTGGCCCTGGTGGTTTGTGAGGGCAGCAGCAGAAGATCTACTGTTTTTGTTAAAAGAGCAGAAAGATTAGAGGCGCCATTTCTTCACACACACACCCAAGAGCAGATCTAGTCCTCATTAGCTTTTTCTGAAAACCTTCTTTTCTCGACGCTGTTGAAATTAATCCGTGTGTTGTTCTTGATTTTCAAGAAACCTGAGAATAAAGGTAAGTCACTGCCATCCAATTGGGGCCAGTATGGATGATTTACAATAACTCAAGTTTTGAAATAAATATTATTGTCTGAGCTACTGGCAGAGGTCCTATTTGGTTAATTGAAGCAGAGTTTAATGAATCAGTCAATCAAAGGTTGCAATTTTCCACAGAAATACCGTAATAATATTTCTACTTATCACAATTAGTGATCCCGAAGAAAACAGTTAGGGAGCTTTCATATTTTTTTATTTCCCAAATGCCAGTACCAGCTAATTCTGCTCCTGATCCAGATAACGGAAGCTTACAATTCAAGGGGGAGGACCAGTTACTCTTGATTTGTGCTCTGATAAAACATTGACACTACTTCTCAACTGGGCTTTGTCACCCACCCCTGGGAACTCTTCTTCATCCAAAAAGGAGCTGAGATTAGGGTAAACAAGTTATTTTCAGGATTGAAATCCATTTTTATTTTCTTTCGTGACTCATAAGAAGGTAGAGAGTAGTACTTGAGCACAGAATGTGCAGGGGAGGGTTCTGTGTGCCCAGCGTGCATTGTGCCTCTTTGGCATGTCAGGGACTTGAGGACGTATGAATGACCCTGCGTGGGTGCAAATCAATGGAGCCCTCTCGGAACCTTTTACAAGAAAACAAGAAACAATGCCATCCTCTTAAGAGGGGACTGCTGGAACATCAGGAGGCATATTTGAACACACACACACACACACAGGCAGCCAATGTTATTGATGTTCCCTTCTCTCCACATTAACAGTCAAGGCATCTGTTCATGTGCTCCAAAGACCCAAACTTTACTCATCCAGATGGCTCTCCCATCTCTGTTCTTTTGGTCTGTTTTACAAACATAGGGTACACAAGGGCGACTGAGGATTTAGGAGTCTCCTTGTGCTCTTAGACCAGTGATGGCGAACCTTTTTCGGCTCAGGTGCCAAAGGTGTAGGTGCACATGATAGCGTGTGTGTGTGTGTGCCCGCACCCATAATGCAATGCCCTCCTCCCGTGCATGCGCACAACCCCCACGCTGCCCCCCGTGCATGCATACAACCCCCCATGCTGCCCCCCCCCGCACATGCGCACAGGCCTCACTGAAGCCTCCGGACTTCCAGTAGGCCCATTGGGCCACTTTTTGCCGTCCCCAGGGTTCAGGAGGCTTTCCTGAAGCCTGGGGAGAGTGAAAATGGCCGAAAAGAAGGCCAAAAATCAGCTGGACATGCACGCTGGAACTGACATAGGGCAATGCCTCGAGTGCCCTCACATATGGGCCACGTGCCACAGGTTCGCCATCACTGTTTTAGACTATGAAGCTGACAACATATGACTTTGGGGAGGGGGTGGCGAAACAGTAGCTATGATTCTAAGGTATTTGGCCCATATCAGATACACAACAGGGCACACAAGTAGCAACCCAAAAATTACTAATAAGAATGGTGCTTGCCAAGGACTGAAAAAATGTGTGACAACACACGTAAAAAGGAAAAAAGAAGACTCCAAATTAGGAATAAGAGAAGGTTGGATTAACTGTTAGTGTTGTGTACATTTTATTTCCTTTGTGTTCTGTGCATGACTGTAATGGTTGCGCTGCCCTCATCTGCCATGCAGTTTTCCTTACTTGGTATCCAAAGATTTGCTAGGACACATGGCTGGGGACTGAGGAAATTGCTGCATGACACATTAGCTAATTAAGTTTCTCAACCTCAGCCTTTAAGATGTGCAAGCTACAAGAATTTCCCAGCAGCGTGCTGGATGGAGAATTATGGGAGTTGAAGTCCACATATCTTAAAACTGTCAAGGTTGAGAAACACTGCTGTCATCCCATCGAATATTTACTGTCAGATTTACAGAAAAAGCCTCTGGGATATATGTAGAATCCAAGGGCATTCCACAAGTAAAAAATATATTAAAGCACTCGTGGGTAACAAGGACGAGGCCCATCCACTCACTGATGTCACACTGGTGCCCCATTTTACAACCTTTTTTTGCCACAGTTGTTAAGCAAATGGCTGCAGTTGTTACGTGAATCACACTGTCATTCCAGCTTCTCCCCATTAACTTTGCTTGTCGGAAGCTGGCTGGGAAGGTTACAAGTTGTGATCACATGACCCCCAAGACAGTGCAACAGTCACAAATACATGCCAGTTGCCAAGCACCGAAATTCTGATCACATGACCATGGTGTCGCATCCGGCGAGGCATCTGCTGATTGGCTATACGCCTGGCTCCTGAAAGAGCGGGAGAGTGCCGGCTGGGGATTCGCTAAAGCGTTGACAGCTGGAGAGCTGTCACGCCGTGGGTTGTTGCTCTCTCTCTCAGATGGTTAGCTATGAGCGAGTCATCATTAGCCTGGGGTGAAGCCTCAGTAAACAAAGAATTGAATTGTTCCCGAGTCTCATCTCTCTCATTAATCACCTCGTTAATGAACACAACACTGGCGACAAAGGTGGGATGTTGGCGGCTCGGGAATAAAGTCACTGTTAAGAGCTGAAGCACTGAGGAAACCTTGACGAAGGCGACGAGATGTCACAGCAGCCTCTAACCGCAGATTTGCCTCAGAAGTCACAGCTGTCAGCATGGCCACCCTCTCGACTTTTGCTTCATTTAACCATACGATCGATTCCTGGGATTCATTTTTGGATCGTTTTGACTGTTTTTTAGCCACCAATGATTATAAGGGGCTCCCGGGGGATCGGAAATTGGCAGTATTTTTGAGCGTATATGGCCATGACATGTTCGAAACAGCCAGAGCCTTAATGGCCCCACAGAAGGTCTAGGATGTGTCATGGGAGTAGAGATGTAAAATTTCTGAAAATTTTGAAGCTCGGAAAAACCCCTGGTTTTTTTCGTTTTTTTCAGGGAAAAACAGAAATTTTCAGGAAAATTGAAAAAAAATGCTACATTAGCACTTTTTTGTGTTTTTAAGATTGAAAGTCATTCTGTTACTTTAGGAACATAAAAGAAGACTATGGACAATTTGACTTGGCATAAAATTATCACAACTAGCATATTAAAAATATAGTGTAGCCAAACAATTATCACAAACAGAATTTACTTTTTTATAATATTTATTTGTAATAAAGGGAGCAACAGTCTCCTGAACTGCTTACTAGTTTATGTGGAACAGCCAAAAAGCCTCCACAAAACAATTTTCAACACCAAAAGTAACAATTTTTTATATTTCCTCTCCACAGTATTAAATAAAAATAAAAACAAAAACCCCATTCTCATAAAAAGAATTGAAGATGGGGAAAGTGTTAAGAAGAGAGTGGGACTAAGTTTCAATGGACATTTAATCAGAATCATTTTCTAAGCTGAAATTGTCAGTATCCATCTCTGCTTCTGCAGCTACTCTGAAGAGGACAGTACAAACCAAACACACCCACTAACATGCAAAAGCAAAACTGAAACCTTTTTCTTGTTACAATAGCGGCACCTCCTAAAGGAAGAAATGCATACTGTTCTTGCATTGGAGGGTTCAGTTTGTTACCTAGGACTTGCTTGTCCTCACTCAGTGCACAGAAATTAGAATAATCTGATATCATACTTTTTTTAGAAATGATTTGGAAAGTATTTGAACACCCTGTCTTAAAATATTTTATTCATCATGTTAAAATAAAATATTCCACAATGTTTTTTTTTTCTTTTTTCAATTTTTCCAATTTTTTTGGGAAAAAACGGAAAAAAACCCCGTTTTTTTCTGAATTTTTTTGGTTTTTTTCCGGGCCTTCACATCTCTACATGGGAGGTTCTCCTTGCCAAATTACAGGGTCATTATGCTCCCTTGCCTTCCAAAATTGCCAGGCGCCATGCCTTCCATCACAGATATCAGGCAGAAGGAGAAACTATTAACCAGTATATAGTAGCCTTAAGGTCAGCTGCCCAATGCTGCGAATTTAGGGATTTGGAGGATCTCCTCCTGGAGCAATTAGTGTGTGGAGTTAGAGACTTAAGGTTGCAGCATAGGCTGTTGGCAAAGAAGGATGTCATGCTCCAAATAGCATTAGATGAGGCTCAAGTCTCTGAGCTGTCCACTCAGTCAGCGGTCGAATTGCAAAAGTCAACCAGCCTCCCTTCTGTCAGAGACGAGACAGCTGTGCACCATGAGGAGGTCGAATGGGACCCCCTGACTGAGGAGGAAGATGAGGTGAGCAAGTTTTAAGTAACCCCAGGGAAGAGCCGTGAACAAGATGGAAAGAAACCCCAGGAGAACTGTGAAAATTGCGGAGGAAACCATTAGTGTTCTTTTTGCTGTTTTAAAAACGTGACCTGCTGGCATTGTGGTCGGAAGGGACATCTGGCTCACATTTGCCGAGCCATTCAACCTTCCAATCCGAGGGCTAACCCAGCTCGAAACTATCATGAAGTCCAGCCTAGATGAGGACCAGAGTGGAAAAACAAAGACTGTTTTACCATCTACAGAGAACACGGCCATAAAGAAGCTGTAGTTGGCCACACCGGCTCAGAAGTCACGGAAATTTTTTTACCTCACACTTGAACTAGAGGGAAAACCCTGTAAGATGGAAATCGATACCGGGTCTGCCCTCTCTATCATTTCTTGGAGCACCCTGAAGAGACTGGTGCCCTCAATGTCAAAAAGGTGTTTGGCTGCGAGCAATGTGCGACTGCAGGATTACCAAGGTAATCAAATCCCCATGGAGGGTTGTGGGAAATTTGCCATTAAATACAAGGGATTTGCTGGCCACCTTAAACTAATTGTTGTTGGCAATTCCCTTCCCTCGTTGCTGGGATTAGACTGGTTTGACGCCTTGGGCTTGCAGTGATCGGCGTCCATGCCATTAATGACTGCGAATTTGGCCCATTGCTGACAGAGTTTTCTGATGTTTTTGATGATCAACTGGGCCATTACAAGGGCACGCCGGTGTCTTTCAACCTTGATCCTGCAGTCACCCCAATTAGGCTTAAGCCGAGAAGGGTCCCCTTTGCTCTCCGCCAGCAAGTGGATCAAGAACTGGACAAGTTGTTAGCACAAGGGGTTTTAGAACCTGTGGACTATGCAAAATGGGAGACACCAATCGTTGTCCCTATCAAACCTAATGGCTCTGTAAGTATTTGTGCCAATTACAAGGCAACTTTGAACAAGGCTTTGCAGGTGAATCCCTATGCTGTCCCAGTGGTCCACCACGTACTTATTCTCTGGGTCAAGGCACCATATTTGCTACGCTGGATTTGGCGCAAGCTTGGTAAGAGCAACCTGCCCCTGGGCTATATGCCCGGCTCTTGAAAGAGCGGGACAGTGCCGCCGGGGATTGGCTAAGGTGTTGATAGCTGGAGTATAAAAGAGCTGTCACGCCATGGGTTGTTGATCGCTCTCTCAGATGGTTAGCCACGAGCGAGTCATCATTAGTCTGGGGTGAAGCCTCAATAAACAAAGAGTTGAATTGTTCCCGAGTCTCGCCTCTCTCATTAATCGCCTCGTTAGCGAACACAACACATGGGGATGCTGCAATGGTTGTAAGTGTGAAAAACAGTCATAAGTCACTTTCTTCAATGCCATTGTAACTTGGAACGGTCAATAAACGAATGGTTGTAAGTAGAAAACAACCTGTAGCCTCATTTTTCTGCAAACAGCACAGTCCCATAAAAGGCAACACAGCAAGGAAGCTTCTCATGCAGAGATTTTTCTTAAAAGCCACATTGTTCCAGCTGGCTCTTTAATGTTTCCCTCCCTCCTGCTTTTAGGCCAGATGTCATTTTTTCCTGTTCTTATTTAAATAAATGTGTTGAATTTGGTTCAATGTGTTCTTTATCTTAGCAATAACAAATACCACTGGATTAACATAAGGTGTAGCTCTAGGATCTGTAATTGAGTGGCCTGGAACCAATGAATTTAGCATCGTTGACTGGGATAATATTGGGAGTTGAAGTCTACAGGTCTTCAAGTTGCCAAAGTTGGACACTCCTGACCTAATTTATTTTATTATTTATTTATTTATTTATTTTTGTCAAGTACGTGTTGGTAATATACATAGATATAACATTGTTTATATACATAAGATTCTCTTATAGCAAGTTACCAGAATGAGGAGAACCTGAAAAATGTCCTCTAATCTATTACACTTCAGCCAGGGGTGGGTTCCTCCCAGTTCGGACTGGTTTGCCCGAACCGGTAGTGACCTGCTGGTGACGTCATGATGATGTCACCGACCCGGTTCGGTCGGTGCCGGTCCGTGGGCGCCGCCATCTCTCTTTTTTTTAATTTTTTTTTATTTTTTTTCTTCTGAGCATGCGCAGAAGCCGAGTTTCCGGCACTGTGCATGCGGTTGCCATCTTGTTTTTGCCTCTTTTGGGGGGGATTTTTTTTTATTTTTTGACACTGCGCATGCGTGCGCACGCCCATGAGGCACGGCCACATGGCGCGGGAGGAAACAAACCAGTAGCGAGGTAAATTCGAACCCACCCCTGACTTCAGCCCTCCTTTGCAATACTCCATTCAATATACTGCAAGCCCATTAAAATAAATGGGACAAGACTCACATCAAATGGAATGTCCTTGTAATCTAATTTACATGATAGAACTCATTTTCTGGCGCTTTGAGTAATGTCAAGCTCTCGTCTAATGTATGATTTGATCACCCCTGCAGCAGTATCAAAAGGCATGCGTCTAGAACATATTTCTTAAAAATTATTTAACCCTTATGTTTTGAACCTGAAACATGCCTAAAAAAATATGTAAGTGGGTTACAGTAGACCTTTAACTGTAACTAGAAGTGTCCCAGTAAAACAGGGAACAACTATTTCTGAGGGGATCCCTGTCACGCCCAAAGTAATTGGCAGTCATTTCTTGTAAATAACTGATCAGTCAACACGAGTAGTCCTTGGTGACTGTTTGAAGTTACAATGGCACTGGAAAAAATGACTTAAGACCGCCTTCAGACTTACGACCGCTGCAGCATCCTCATGGTCACGTGATCAAAATTCAGATGCTTGGCTCATATTAATGGCGGCTGCAGTGTCCCGGGGTCGTGTGATCCCCTTTTGCAACCTTCTGACAAGCAAAGTCAACGGGAAAGCCAGATTCACTTTACAACTGTGCTGCTAACTTAACAACTGCAGTGATTCACTTAACAATTGTGGTAAGAAAGGTTGTAAAACAGAGCAAAACTCACTTAACAACTGTCTCGCTTAGCGATGGAAATTTGGGGCTCAATTGTGGTCGTACGTTGAGGACTGCCTGTAATAATAATAAAATCTTTGTAGTGATCTGACCGGAACTGTCATCATGCGCAGAGTTAGCGGAGGCTCATTTCTCCATCCCTTTCTTCCTATGTTTTATACTTTCTCTTGTTCATAAATGCTGAAAAGTAAAAAGGGAAACGGAGGTGAAATTCCTCAGGCATCTCTAGATTTGCAATGTTGCTCTAGGACTTAATCTCTGTGATGCCCAGATAAAAAGGATTAAGTGTCAATTAGCCTTTTCATCCCTGTTTGCAGAACAGGGCTGATTGCAGATAAAATTAGCCATTACGTTTTCAAAATCTAGCATCCCTGCACAGGACTTAAGCTTATTTTCTTCTGGTTTGATTCCCCAAAATGTTAAAGAGGGATGGGTCGTTTCCCATGAAAGGGAATTTCTCTCAGTCTTGAGCACTTGGTGCTTCCCTTTTCTGCACCAGATTTTGAAGGGGCTGAATTCTCACATGATGCTAAAGCAAAGATGGAATTAAAGGAAAGACCAGAGAGAGAGAAGAGGCTGATTTGGGGACTTCTTCATTGGCCAGCTGAAGGGATTCTGTGAGGGCCTACAATGTTCTTTATGTGAGAACCAGGGGTGAAATCCTCCCGGTTCGCTCTTACCTGTTGGTCGCCGCACAGCCGAAGAACCTGGCGGTGTTCACGGCGCGGGGCATCCCTCACCCGCTTCCCTGGACGCCGGCATTTGCGTTCTTTTGCCCTCTGCGCATGTGCAAAGCGTTCTGCTTGCGCGGAGGGCAAAAGAACGCAAATGCCGGCGTCCAGGCGGGCGGGGGAAGCGGGCGGGGGAAGCCCCGCACCGCGAACGCTGCCAGGTTCTTCGGCTGTGCGGCGACCAACAGGTAAGAGTGAACCGGGAGGATTTCACCCCTGGTAAGAACCTACAACACTCTTATTTGAAAATCGGTAGAAGTGGAAATGGTCGTGATCTAGAAATGCTACTTCCTGAGTGACAGTTGGTTGAAAAACAAAGCCTAAATCCCCACAGATCTGCAGGTGCCATAGCCTTATCTTTCTTGCACCCTGGTTTATTTTTCTTAAATTTCCCAGCTCTTATATAGGAGCTTTGCAGCACTCATTGGAAAATCACAGTCCTAATGGAAATAATGTAGGAGCTCAAGGCACCGTTCGGCATCTGCTGGCTAGGAGAAGATGCTGAAATCTTTCCATTTTCTGAGCTGCCAGACATTTAAACCTCTCCCCCATAACAAATTTAGGGACCACAATGTAGAGCTTTCTAACAAGAATCATTACAACTAGTTAATATCGATGTTGGCATCAGTCAACCGCAATCTGTTCAGCAGCAGCTACAACAACACAAAAAGAGCAGAGGTAAGTAATCAGGGTATCATGTTCCCCCAGAAAGACTGCGGAGAGTAGCCTATTTCATAAATGTTAATCCTGATCTGATTCACATTAGACTTGTAGCCGAGTTTTTTTTAAAGCATTCGTCAAGAATAAACATTCTAGGCATATTTTCGAAGGAATTGCTGTGACACAAGCTTTGCTGTCAAGCTGTTGTTTTGCTGAGTGGAATCGAGAGCCGAACCATTTAGGTGCATTTTGCAATGTGCTCTGAACGAGGCACACAGGCCTGTTCCCGGGTGACAGAATTTTTTTTCAGTGTTCCCTGCTGTTTCCTGAAATGGGGGTTGATCGGTTCTTCCAGAAGGCAAGTACGGGGTGTGTGACTTTCTGAACAACATGCTATGCCTGGTGGGGGGGGAAGGCTTGCTATTTCAGAAAGAAACTCTTAAGAAAGCTTTCTCCTGGCTGAGGGTCTTCCACAGGCATTGAACCACGGTTTTATAATTCCCATTAACCATGATTGTGCATGCTAGGCATTGTAGCCCCCAAAGGGGCAGCTTGAGGCAGGCTGCACTGCCATGGGCCAGTTCTTCTGCCCGCCCACCCATCCCCAATTGCTCTGCAAATTCCCTCCTTGCTCCCTCATCCTCACCGGCCATGATTGCTTGGGGAACTGGTCGCTGCAGAGCCTCTGAAAAGTCACTGAGCAGCCATGAACCCCATTAGCAGCTGAGCGCAGCCGCCTGACAGCATCAGAGGTCTTCTGACCTCCTGCTTCACAGTAGTCAGCGTTAATGAAGTCCTAACAAGGCAGCCTGCCAGGAGCTCAGCAAACAGCGCGGCAGCCTCGGTTTACAAGGAGGAGGAACTCATTGTGATCAGATGCAGGTTTTGAGGGGCAGAGAGCATAAATTAAGACTCCCAGCCACACTCCTTAGATGGGCAGACCACTCATTCAGAAAATGGATGCCAATCTCTTGGGTTTTTTTTTTAAATGCGATCCTTTTATTAACAAATGTTACATCTTTTTTAAAAAGGGAACAATTAAGTACAGGGAGGAGAAATTGGTAGGAGGTAGAACGCGGAGCTGGGAAAGAAAGGAAAAGGGGAGTGTGTAGGAGGCTAGGCAGAAGTTTTCAGCCCAGAGACATGAGAACATAAGAAGGGCTCTGCTTGATCAGTCCAACAGCCTCTCTAGTTCGGTATTCCCTGTCCTCGTACATCCTTCCCCCCCACTGCCTCTTGGAAGGTGAAAACAGCATCAGAATGGTAATCCTGTCCAGCAGCCATTGGTATTCAGAGACCTGCTACCTTTGATCTCTGAAACAGTCCTCAGCCACTAAGATTTGGCAGCCAATAGGGTTCCTTGTGGAATACACCCACCCACACCCACTCACAAGAAAAAAGTATATGTATGTTTATGTACAGTATATGTAATTCATGTACATAAACACAAAAAGTCCATCCATGTGCGTCTGTCTGTCTGTCTGTCTGTCTGTCTGTCTGTCTGTCTGTCTGTCTGTCTGTCTGTCTGTCTGTCTGTCATTCTACATGGTCGGTTTCTGTGCGTACATGTGCAGAAGAGCAACCCAGTTTTTTGTCTGACTGCAGCGTAATGCTGGGCTGCTGTCCTGCCTGCAAAGAAAGGGCTTGAGGTATAAATATTTTCTTTCTCTAGGGATGGAACTGGAAAACGACATTCTTCTACCAGATGTTCCAGAGCAGCGACCCCCCCCAAACGTTCTGTCTCTGCAGGCCAACAATGGTGGCAGTGGCGTGGGAGTGGGGGAGAGGGGATGGTTGAGCGTGTGTGGCCACCACGCACCGGGAGTAGGGACCCCTGTTCTAGAGCATCAGGACTTCTCCTGTCCTTGTTTGTGGGCAGAACCAATGGTGGTATTCAGCCGGTTCTCTCTGGATTGCGTGAACTGGTAGCGGTGACTGCAATAGGCTCCGCCCACCCACCCTGACATAATGCGCGAGCACTGCGCATACACAGAAGATCATGCGCATGTGCAGTTAAGGCGCGTATGCTCACATTTGCGAACCGGTAGGGAAGATAAGTGAATCCCACCTCAGCACAACAACCAGCAACTAGTGCCTTGTGTCCATACAACAGAGTTTCAAGCATCTAAAATGCCTTACAATTTACACAGTTCTCATTCCTTTATTTTAACAGACTGTGGAGCCTTTAAAAGGAAATTATTATTGATTTGGTACCATATAATAGTGTGGCTTTTCTCAATTTAGCTTTCAGCCTTTCTCTAGAAATTCCAGAAACAGAATCCTAAAAAATAAAGTAACATATCTGCCTATAAATCACATAATCTACAAGTCTTTGTACATTCCTATTTCATATACAGTCATTGAAGAATCTCTAAATTATAAAAGAATTGTCTGCAAGAACAAGAATCCATGGGTCACATCACTTTCTGGGTCATGAGTTACAAAATCACTCATACGAACACATATATGTTCCAGTTACGTGAAGAGGAAAAGGTCATTGTACTCTACTCTTTTGTTGCCGTGTTAAACTGGCAACAATGGTGCAATTCTTGGAACCACCTTGAGAATCATCTGGCCTCTCGCCCACCATTTTGAATAATGTTTTGAAATATCTCAATTACACTTTTTCCATGTGCTAATGCCCACAATAGCCTATGCCCGTGGTGGCGAACCTATGGCACGTGTGCCACAGGTGGCACGCGGAGCCATAGTGGCCGGCACGCGAGGGTTCCCACTGGCAAACCGGAAGTGCGGAAAAACGCACTTCCGGTTTGCCGGTGTGCTGTTTTTTGCACTCCGGAGGATTCAGGGAAGCTCCCTGAAGCTCCGGAATGTAAAAAACTACAAAACGGACAAACCGGAAGTGCACTTTTCCGCACTTCCGGTTTGTCCGTTTTGTAGTTTTTTGCATTCCGGAGCTTCAGGGAGCTTCCCTGAACCCTCCGGAGTGCAAAAAACAGCACACCGGCAAACTGGAAGTGCGTTTTTTCGCACTTCCGGTTTGCTGGTTTCGTCGTCCCAGGCTCCGGTAAGCCTTTGCGCGGGGGTGAGGGGGGTGCACATGCTCAGGGGGCAGCATGGGGGGGTATTGTGTGCATGCGTGGGAGGGAGGAAATGGGTGTGGGCATGCGAGCGCGTGCGCGCATGCCCCCCCTTTTTTTTGGCACGCGAGCCTAAAAAGGTTCGCCACCACTGGCCTATGCATTTGTATTTCATCAAGTTGATTCAAATTAATACCATGGGAGGATAAATGCCCCTTCTCTAACATTTTTATATTTGGAATTGAGATGGAGGTCTTTGTTAATAAGGCTTAGATGCTCTTCTCCAGTGAGCATTGTCGGACGTGAGAATCAACTAATCGGAAGTCATTTGCAGGGAAGTAACTTTGAAATTAAAAAGGGAAATTCACCAGTATGGGAAAAGCTTACTCCAACAAGTCAATACATACGAATACAAACATTCCACAAAATACATTAAGACTCTAATTCTACAGGAATATTTTTTTTCTCTACATCTCTCTTACAAGCAAATAATATCATTGTTTAAAGTTTCAGTTTAGAGGAAGACCAATAAATCCCCTGGCTGAAATCTTGGAGAGGCCCTGACAGTCATAATACTAACAATACTATGTTAGATAGACCAATTATTTGATAGCATGCACTAACAGTACAACAGAGTTGGAAGGGATCTTGGAGGTCTTCTAGTCCAACCCCTGCTTCTTGCATCAGCTAAAACATCCTACCATTTACTGCTACAACCAGAAAAGCAAGGGTTGGCAACTGGTATTCCCTTGACATTTTAGACCCCAAATCCCATAAATACTTGATATTCCGCATGCTGACTGAAATTTAAGGGAATTGTAATCCATATGATTTGGAGGGTCAGCTGCTTTCAATTCCACAGCACGAGGCTTCATTTGCTAGCCAGGGTACTGACACAAGTATCAGAGAAAGTTTTCTTTCTTTCTTTCTTTCTTTCTTTCTTTCTTTCTTTCTTTCTTTCTTTCTTTCTTTCTTTCTTTCTTTCTTTCTTTCTCTTTCTTTCTTCCTTCCATTCCTTTCTTTCTTTCTCTCTCTTTCCTTCCTTCCTTCCTTCCTTCCTTTCTTTTTCTTTTCTTTCTTTCTTTGTCTGTCTTTCATTCCTTCCTTCCTTCCCTCCCTCCCTTCTTTCTTTTTCTTTCTTTCTTTTTCTCTTTCCTTTTTTCCTTCCTTCCTTCTTTCTTTCTTTCTTTCTTTCTTTCTTTCTTTCTTTCTTTCTTTCTTTCTTTCTTTCTCTTTCTTCTTTCTTTCTTTCTTTCTTTCTTTCTGTCTGTCTGTCTGTCTTTCTTTCTTTCTTTCTTTCTTTCTTTCTTTCTTTCTTTCTTTCTTTCTCTCTCTCTCTCTCATTACTATAGGAAATGAGTGTCCAATCTTGGCAACTTTAAGACTTGTGGACTTCAACTCCCAGATTCTGGGAGTTGAATTCCAAAGGTCTTAAAGTTGTCAAGGTTGGACATCCTACTGTAGGACATTCATAAAGTAGCAGATGGCAACTCAAAGAGTACAGTTCATGATTCCCTACATGTTCAGTTTTAAGTCAAGCAAGATTCTTAAATCCAGAGCTGCAAGGATAACTGTTCCAGGATTGCAGTCAAGTCATGATGGTGAAACTTTTTTCCGTTCTGTGGCTCAATTTTTTTAAAAGGATAGGATGCTCTCATTTCTAAAAAAAGAGGAACTGTGGGGGGAAAATATGTAGTGAAGAGATAAATGTAAGGCAATAAGCTTGGATTAAATCATCACTGGTGCAGAATATAACATTTTGATTTCTATTCAGATTCAGAAATTATCAATGGAAAAGCAGATGGGGAGAGTTAATTGGAGCGCTTTCATTCAGAATTGCTGAAAAGCCAAGTTTAATCAAAATGGTTGTCTTGGTTTGTTGAAAAATCAATTTGAAAATTGCAGTTAAGAAAAAGGGTGCTATCATATCCTCTCCTTTCATTACAATGAAACATACTTCTGCCTTCGTTGGCAGAGGTCTGCGGTGAAAAAAATGCAGTGAACGAACAAAAATTCCAACACCATACTGAAAAATCTTTTCCTCCATGGTTTTTGCCCATCAGGCAGACTGTTTCCCCCCCCCCAAAAAAAAATCCCATCCCAAATACTGAGGAAGAGGAAAATGCAACACACCATTGAAGCTCCTCAGCTTATTGCTTTGTCCCTCATCAGCCATTTTCAAAACTAGGGACACTTTCATTCTCAGGCTGAAATCAATGACAAATAATGTCCCGATAGATTTCAGTGGCAAGATGAATGGAAGAAGAAGTTTATTTATTTATTTATTTATTTATTTATTTATTTATTTATTTATTTATTTATTTATTTATTTATTTATTTATTTATTTATTTATTAGTTGCATTTGTATGCCGTCCACTCCACAGAGACTCTGGGCGGCTCACAACAGTAAAAATTCACATGCAACAACAAATATAAAAAGCATTATAAACAATAGATATTAAAACATTAAAAAAAACATTAAAAACCACAATTTAAAAACCCATACAATAAATCATTCATGGGGCCAAGAATGATCGGTGTTGTATTAAAATGATTGGCCCCAGGCCTGTCGACAAAGCCATGTTTTTACTGCTTTTCTGAAGGCTGGCAGGGTGGGAATAATGCAGATCTCGGGGGGTAGTGTATTCCAGAGAGCCGGTGCTGCCACAGAGAAGGCCCTCGTTCGTGGGCCTGCCAGCCGACATTGTTTGGCTGACGGGACCACCAGCAGACCAACCCTGTGGGCTCTAATCGGTCTTAGGGAGGTATGTTGGAGAAGGCGGTCTCGGAGGTAAACTGGTCCTAAGCCATGTAGGGCTTTAAAGGTAATCACCAACACCTTGAATTGCGCTCGGAGACCTATAGGCAGCCAGTGCAGTTTGCGAAGGATGGGTGTCACATGGGTGTATCTAGGGCAAAGTGACCAGATTTTTTTTTCTTTAAGCGGGACGGGGGGGCCGCCTGGGCGCCGCCATTTGTTTTGCCCTCTGCGCATGCGCAGAACGCTGCGCATGCGCAGAGGGCAAAACAGCAAATGTTGGCGTCCAGGTGAGGTGGGGGGGAGAGGGGGGGAGGCGGGAGGGCGCTTGGATGCCTGCAGCTCGCGACAGGTAAGCTGCCGGCTGCGTCCTTTCCCCGCTTCCCACCTCCCGTTCGTTGCTTGCCAGCCCGGCCGAAGGGAAGGCGGGAGGCGAGGAAAGGCCTCCCGAAAGGAAGGCGGGCTCCCGAAGGCCTTTCCTCGCCTCCCGCCTTCCCTTCGGCCGGGCTGGCAAGCAATGAACGGGAGGCGGGAGACGGGGAAAGGACGCAGCCGGCAGCTTACCTGCTCCAAGCATCCAAGCGCCGCGGTCTCCCGGTCGCCCGCCCGGCCCCAGGGCAACGGCGGCAGCGAGGCGACGGGGGGAAGAAAGGGGAGGGGGACGAGGAAGGGCTGTTTGCGCCGCTCGTGACATAAATTCAAAGCGGCGACGGCTCCTCGTCCCTCACCCCTCCCAACAGCAGCGGCGCCTCCGAGGGCGGGGCTAGGGATGGGGTGGGGGAAGGAGAGGAGGAGCAGCCTCCCTTCCCCCTCCCCCCAGCTTCCAGCCGCCGCCGGAGGAGTCAACAACGCGGGACGCCCGCCCGCCGCCAACGCCGCCCACGGCCGGCCCAAGCTGAGAGGCCTGCTGCCTTTCAGGCTGATTTTTTTGAAAGAATGCCCTAGTCGGGCATTCTTTCAAGAAATCGGGACTTTTTAGAGGGCGGGCGGGACGCGGGACAAATGCTGAAAAAGCGGGTCTGTCCCGCCTAAATCGGGACGTCTGGTCACCTTAATCTAGGGACACCCATCACCACACGTGCTGCCGCATTCTGCACTAGCTGCAGTCTCCGAACGTTCTTCAAGGGTTACCCTGAAAGTACCATGTTTCCCCGAAAATAAAAACATGTCTTATATTTTTTTGAACCCTGAAATATGTGCTTGGCCTTATTGCCATGCACTTAACAGCCCAATTGGGCTTATTATCAGGGGATGTCTTATTTTGAGGGAAACAGGGTAGTAAAAGGGTAAAGGAGTAAGCCTAAATAGCTTATCCTGGTCAAATTTTAATCTGAAAAACTGTGGAGTTTCTAATAGATAAAGATGCATAATTGTAGACCTGGGGTTAACCTTTAGTTAACTTTAAGACTTGTGGACTTCAACTCCCAGAATTCCCTAGTCAGCATGGCTGACTGGGGAATTCTGCGAGTTGAAGTCCACAGATCTTAAAGGTGCCAAGATTGGGGACCCTTGCTTTAGTAATTCAGACCCTTATCTTTAGAGAGCCTATACGAAACATGCAATTTATTCCTTTCTTCCCCCCCCCCCCCACTGTATGCCAAGTGACAAGTGTTACTGTCTCCACATTTCTTGCATCTTAGAGCAAAAACACTATCCTTTTTTTTAAGTCAAGCTTTTTATTTATATATAAATATTTTGAAGACAGTGTATTGTCCAGGCAGTTCGTTTTACAAAAATAAAAAATAAAACAGATATACTGATAGTGATAATGATAATACATGTAATAATTATAGTAATATTTATAATTATATTAGCTTATTTATAATCACATTAATTGTACTAGCAAACTTATAGACAACATTCATATTTTACTTACACATAACAATAATCTTTCTTCATCTAACTTCTACCTCTTATCTCTAACCATTGATAAAACCTATTCCATGTTGAATAGTACTCTGTCTGTATCTCCTTTATCTTTTATTTTCAATGTCCATCTATCCATCTCTGCACAGTCCAATATTTTCCGGATTATGCCAAGTGACAAGTGTTACTGTCTCCACATTTCTTGTATGTTAGAGCAAAAACATTGTCCTAAATCCCCATTGGTTTAGAGCATGGCTAGTTGGGGAATTCTGGGAGTTTTAAATCAGAGAGAGAGAGAGAGAGAGAGAGGGAGGGAGGGAGGGAGGGAGGGAGGGAGAGAGGGAGGGAGGGAGGGAGAGAGAGAATGAATATGTTAGAAATCATGCTTGCATTCAGCTGCTGGGAGTGGGGTGGGATATGATTAAGGTGACCAGACGTCCCAATTTTGGCGGGACAGACCCGCTTTTTCATGATTTGTCCCGCGTCCCGCCCATCCTCTAAAAAGTCCCGATTTCTTGAAAGAATGCACGACTAGGACATTCTTTCAAAAAATCGGCCTGAAAGGCAGCAGGCCTCTCAGCTCGGGCCGGCCGTGGGCGGCGTTGGCGGCGGGCGGGCTTCCCGCGTTGTTGACTCCTCCGGCGGCGGCTGGAAGCTGGGGGGAGGGGGAAGGGAGGCTGCTCCTCCTCTCCTTCCCCCGCCCCATCCCTAGCCCCACCCTCGGAGGCGCCGCTGCGGTTGGGAGGGGTGAGGGACGAGGAGCCGTCGCCGCTTTGAGCTTACGAGCGGCGCAAACAGCCCTTCCTCGTCCCCCTCCCCTTTCTTCCCCCCGTCGCCTCGCTGCCGCCATTGCCCTGGGGCCAGGCGGGCGACCGGGAGACCGCGGCGCTTGGATGCTTGGAGCAGGTAAGCTGCCAGCTGCCTCCTTTCCCCGTCTCCCGCCTCCCGTTCGTTGCTTGCCAGCCCGGCCGAAGGGGAGGCGTGAGGCGAGGAAAGGCGGCAGCCCTTCGGGAGCCCGCCTCCCTTTCGGGAGGCCTTTCCTCTCCTCCCGCCTCCCCTTCGGCCGGGCTGGCAAGCAACGAACGGGAGGCGGGAGACAGGGAAAGGAGGCAGCCGGCAGCTTACCTGTCGCGAGCTCCAGGCATCCAAGCGCCCTCCCGCCTCCCCCCCTCTCCCCCCCACCTCACCTGGACGCCGACATTTGCTGTTTTGCCCTCTGCGCATGCGCAGCGTTCTGCGCATGCGCAGAGGGCAAAACAAATGGCGGCGGCCAGGCGCCCCCCCTCGTCCCGCTTAAAAATAAAAAAATCTGGTCACTTTGGATATGATCTATTCACAAAATGACTGCCAAGGCAGGTGTGGGTAATTATAAAACAAACCAATTCCTAGAAGTTAAAGTCTCTAACTTTCAATTTTGGAACAAACCTTGTTTATTTATTTATTTCATCAAACATAACTATGAATACATGAAATGGATACGAATAAAAGGAAACATTAGGACAGAGACGGTAGGCACGCTGGCAGGCCCCTTCTAGAGTCTACTGTTGCTCAGCTACTCTTTTATTTTATTTTGGGGCCATTGAGACCCCCCCAAATTATTGGAAATTAAGATAATGCTGACATATATGCAGTTACCCATGTAACTTCCTTCCGGAATCTAAATTTCCAAAAGGCAGAACAGAGGGCCTGGTGGGTGATAAGCAGGATGAGCTATTTAAGATGTCATGGTCTTCATTTCATTGACAAGTAAACTGCTTGCACATGGATAGCATCATTGTAAAAAAAATTAAAAAGGGAGAAGAAAGAAGTGAATTTACAAATAATTTCAGAAAGGAAATGATGTGGATGGTATGAAAAAGTGTTACAGATTTGTGGCCAATTACTTTGTGTGAAAAAATTCTCAAAGATTCACGGCTATTGGAATAATGCATTTCAAGTATTCTGCTTTTAATAAGTACTGCTATTAGTTGTGCTCGCTTCTAGTGTTGGAAAGTCATTAGGGGAAAACTGGGTGACAGAAAAAAAATGAAAGTTAAAGGAAGTTGGAATTGAATTTTGCTGGAATGTCAGTTAAAAGAGAGAGTTAAAAATAAAAGAGGAAGAGAGGATGGAGAAATTGTATGTTGTATGTTAACTAGTTACAGGTGGTCATGTTCAGCAACCATTCAAACTTGCAATAGCTTTGAATGAGCGGTACCTATGACCCATCCTTATAGTTGTTGCATGTCCCCATGGTCATGTGATTATGATTCAGGCACTTGATGCTTTATGATTATGATTATGACATTGCAGTCTCCCACCATCAAATGGTCACCATTTGGGACCTTCTTTGCCCAATTCCAATAAGCAAAAATAATGGGGAAATCAGCAGGAGATCGCAAATAGTGACCATGTGACATCCTTCCTTAACAACAGCATGGGATTTGCTTAATCATGACGACCGGGTGTGCTGGAATTGTCGTTGCTAAGCATTATAGTCATGTGACATTGTGCTTTAGGATTGCATCATTTAGTGATGGCAGTTCCTGTCTCAATTGCCATAGTTAACTGAGGACTAGGTGTGTTCTGCCCCAGCTACGGACCACAAAGAACGCAGCACACACAAAGTCTGTACAAACCTTAGTTTACTAATTAAGGACTACTGTCCTCACTGTCCGACTCGGGTGCCAGCTGCACAGGCCGCTGGCGCATCACCACATCAGCCTCTTCACTGTCGGAATCAGCTACCAGCTGCACGGGCTGCTGGCGGGCCACAACAAGGTGTAGTATTATGCCTTCAATACATTATTTGCTCTAAATGTGAGTTCTTGACATTTACTATTTTAACTACTGATGTTATAGTATGAAGGTATTGTTAAAGGTCAGTATAATTCGCTCACATGCTTATTCTGCAAGACTATGTCAAACATTTGAAGAGAAGACCCTGAATTATTCCTTACAGCAGTTGGGGGTGGTAGCTTGCTAAGCTTGGTAGCAATGGGCTTATATATTAACCCTTCAGGTGCTCCTTTAATGCACTGAATTTAATCATCTTGCCAATACAGACTTTGAGAGGGGGAATCAAGACATTTCTAGCAATGCATACAGAATGCATTAAATGCTAGTGGCTTTTCCCAAGTTAATATGATATACTGGGCAAAACGAACAAAATTTAGCAAAATTCTACACATCAAAATGCAAAGCTACATCATAAACAAATCAGCCATATGTGCCTCTTCCTTACAATCTAGAATAATTGTGTAGTAAGCTGGCAATCTCAGCCTCACAGAACTTTGACTAAGATTTCTAGTTTTAGCTAAGAACAGGCAGGAGATACCATGGGGCTCTCAGTCACTGGGCAATGGAGTGATGGACTTGGCTATGAAGGGACAAAGAGATGAAAATGTCTTGAGAAGACAACAGGACATTTCTCAAGACATTTTCATTTCTTTGTCCCTTTATAGCAGTGTTTCCCAACTTTGGCAACTTGAAGATATCTGGACTTCAACTCCCAGAATTCCCCAGCCAGCGAATGCTGGCTGGGGAATTCTGGGAGTTGAAGTCCAGATATCTTCAAGTTGCCAAGGTTGGGAAACACTGCTTTATAGCAAAGTATATATAAGAAATGAGGTGCTTGAGAGGGAACTTTGAAGACCAAATTTAATTTGAAGTCAGAACAACTTCAAAAAAAAAACAATAATTACACAGTTTAAAGTTATAGTCCTGGCTTCCACCCAAACTTTCCAATAAGACATTTTGCCACCTGTTTTTCTAAAGAGCTAAATGTTCATGAGACTCGTTATCTTTTTTAGAATTTATACTTAAGAGCTTTTGTATAATAAATACAAAAAAATATAAAAGACAAGGAGAGGAGGAAAAGAAAAAGAAAAAAAAGCAAGAACAGAAAAAGAGAACTAAAGTTAGGAAATATGTAAATGACTTCTGATTTTCCTTTCAACAGGACATAGAAAATTAATGCTTGTTTTGCTTTGCTAGTTGTGAGGTGCAAATGTTAAAGAATTGGCTCAGTTTTGGAAGAGGGATTAAATTAGAATTACCCCTTCTGATACTGGATAGAAAGAAGTTCAATCTAATGTTCCAGTTCATAATGGTGTTGTGTCCTATACACTGTTATACTTATAGTATAAATACAATGTAATAAGCCAAATATAAACATTAAAAACCTCAAGAATGGTCTGATTGCTAATGATCCAGTGCCACACGACAGATACTTTGGTCTTGCCCCCAAGTGTTCAATTTCTTGCCTTCATCTCTTCATGTGGACAACTAAGACAATAGACTGTTCTATTGCAAGGATTAATCTCCAACTCCTATCAGCCTTTGACCCTGGAAGTTGGAAGCCAATGATCAAAAGATATAATAATAATAATAATAGAAGAGAATATTTGCAACTCATGGTTGAACTGTAGAGTCCTTGGTGCTCTCTGAGCTTGGTTGATTTCATGGTTTGAATGATAGGCAATCACTCCTGGGCTGCTTCTTTTAATCCCATGATGTAAATGTGAAATGTTTAATAAAAAGAGAATATTAAAGAGAAGCCAAGATGGGAGATGTTTTAGAAGGTCTTCTCCAAGATATGATTTGAACAGGAGCTGAACTGATGAGGCACAAACTGAATACTATTAACTGTAATAGTATTTCACCTAAAGTAAAATTAATATTCTATGAATATTACTTAGGTAACATTAAGCAGTAGGTATAGGTGCTGATTATTTCAGTATTCCCACACCCCTCCATACAGGATTCCCATACAAAACATTTACAAAACATTCGCCAGACCAATCCTTGAATACAGCTCATCTGTCTGGAACCCACACCGCATATCGGACATAAATACATTAGAAAGTATCCAGAGATACTTTACAAGAAGAGTCCTCCACTCCTCTACTCGCAACAGAATACCATACGCAACCAGACTTGAAACCCTGGGCTTAGAAAGCTTAGAACTACATCGCCTTCGGCACGACCTAAGCATAAAATTATCTGCTACAACGTCCTTCCTGTCAACAACTACTTCAGCTTCAACCACAGCAATACATGAGCACACAACAGATACAAACTCAAAGTGAATCGCTCCAAACTTGACTGTAGAAAATACGATTTTAGCAACAGAGTGGTAAATGCCTGGAACTCACTACCTGACTCTGTGGTTTCATCACTAAACCCCCAAAACTTTACCCTTAGACTGTCCGCTGTTGACCTCACCTGATTCCTAAGAGGTCAGTAAGGAGCGTGCATAAGTGCACCAGCGTGCCTACCGTCCCTGTCCTAATGTTCCCTCTTATCAGTACCCATCTTATGTATATAAACAATGTTATATCTATGTATATTACCAACACGTACTTGACAAAAATAAATAAATAAAAATAAAATAAATAAATATCAGGTAGGCATGGGTCACAAAGTTGTGTTCTGAAAAGACACAGCAACCTTGCTATGTAACTTAAGGCAGGCTGAAGGTTGCCATACTACTTCAGACCGCAGCTTTGTTAAATCAGTTAGAATGGAATTAGAGCCCTATATTTTGGAGTTTTCAAATGTTACAAACAAAATTCAGACAAATCAAATGTGTCTGTGGGGAAACCTGACCCTATATAATCCTGTACTCCAATTCTAAATTTATTCCCTTAAGATTCTTATTGAAAAACAGGAGAGACCTCTATACAGATGTAAGGAGAATTATATTCCTGTTGATATCTCTCTGACAAACACATTTAGTAAAAATTACATATTAAAAATTGTTCCCAACTTTAGAATAGAAATATGCTGCTTAATTCAAACTTGGATAACTCTGCGGCATCCAATAACTTGTCAATTTTTGATAGCGGAATTGGGAAAGGCATGCTAGATTTCTCCATGGGGATTTATTTCTCTTTTGGTACAATGGATAGATTGGTACTCACCTAATCTTGTTTATCAAAATCATTTTCAAATGAAGCCTGCATCTGTTTGTTTTTTTCTTAAGGAAGGAGAACCAAGAGGCATGTCCACCTTAAGTCTTTGTGGATCACTATTGAAATTTGTCAGGAGAAAGAATCTCTCTCCTACTGTCTCTTCTATTACTCTGCTACAACAAACGGAGAAGGAGTAGCATTGCTGTTATTAGCTCTATAGTAGTTAAATTAAGATAAGAGTCCAATTTAATTCCCTACCCAGAGATGAGGAACTAGAGGATCTAGAATCATAAGTAAACCTCAATCTAATGTTAAATATTTTTGAAAGAGATCTGTTCCTCTTTGTTGTGGAAGCTATATCTAATGCTGGCCCTGATAGGAGGAAAGAGAAAATGAGCAACCCTACATTCTGTCAGCCCTTAACAAAATATCTCTCAGGAAGAGGGTGACTAAGAGTAGATGCTGGATAAGATGGATATAGAAGTATCTTTCTGGAAATATAGCCTTGTCAACAAATTTGCTCATCCTACATTAGCCCAATGTGGCCATCAAAGAGAGGAGAGACACACTGTATTGTTGTATTTCCAAGGCCCCTTTCCAAATTTAGAATTATATTGTACCCCCATTTCCTTCCCTACAATATGTTCACTATCAGAATGCCCATTTATCTTTTTGTACATTTGTATGTACAAACCCATGTATGTACATCATACATGTACATCAGATCTTATTTAGTGGCGATAAGGGCGGCAAGACGATCCTATCTTTCCGCTCTTATTGCGTCCGCAGATTCTCGTCCAGCCGCCTTGTTTAGGGTGACTCGCTCCCTCCTTGGAAAAGGGGGGAGCGAGGAACACTTGCAAGGCAGAGCTGAGGAATTTGCTGAGTTTCTGTCGGATAAAGTCGCTCAGATTCGGTTGGACTTGGACTCTGGCAGGGCAGAGTCCATAGAGTTGACAGGGGCCAGTCTTAATCCATCTTTGTGGGAGGAGTTTGGGCCTGTTTCTCCCGAGGATGTGGACAGGGCTATGGGAGCGATGGGGACCTCCACCTGTTTATTGGACCCGTGCCCCTCCTGGCTGGTCTCGGCCAGCAGGGCGGTGGCATGCAGCTGGATCCGGGCGGTGATCACCGCTTCTTTGAGGGAGGGATCCGTACCGCAGTCGTTAAAAACTGCGGTGGTGCGACCCCTCCTGAAGAAGCCTTCCCTGGATCCAGCTGATTTGAAGAACTATCGTCCAGTCTCCAACTTACCATTTTTAGGGAAAGTTGTGGAGAAGGTGGTGGTGACTCAGCTTCTGCAGCTCCTGGATGAAACAGACCATCTAGATCCTTATCAGTCGGGTTTCAGGCGCGGCTACAGTACAGAAACTGCCTTGGTCGCCCTGATGGATGATCTCTGGCGGGCCCGGGATGGGGGGAACTCCTCCATCCTGGTGCTACTTGACCTCTCAGCGGCTTTCGATACCATCGACCATGGTATCCTTCTGCATCGGCTCGGCGAGTTGGGAGTGGGAGGCACCGTTTTATGGTGGTTCTCCTCTTATCTCGCCGATCGGATGCAGTCGGTGTTGGCAGGTGGGCAGAGATCGTCCCCTAGGCCCCTATTATGTGGGGTGCCCCAGGGGTCGGTTCTCTCGCCCATCCTGTTTAACATCTACATGAAACCGTTGGGTGAGATCATCCGCAGACATGGGGTGTGTTTCCATCAGTACGCTGACGACACCCAGCTGTACATCACCACCCCGTCTGACTTCAGGGAGGCAGTGGATGTAATGTGCCGATGCCTGGACGACGTTAAGATCTGGATGGGGAGGAACAGGCTCAGACTAAACCCCGATAAGACTGAGTGCCTGTGGATATTGCCTCCTAAGGTTCATGACAACTACCCCTCCTTGGTTTTTGAGGGTGCGAAACTGACCCCCTCAGACCAGGTCCGCAACTTGGGGGTCCTCCTAGATCCACAGCTAAAATTGGACCACCATCTTTCTGCTGTGGCTAGGGGGGCCTTTGCACAGGTTCGCCTGGTGCACCAGTTGCGGCCATATTTGGAGAAGGAGGCGCTACTCACGGTCACTCATGCCCTTGTCACCTCGCGGTTGGACTACTGCAATGCGCTCTACATGGGGCTACCCTTGAAGAGTATCCGGAGACTTCAGCTGGTGCAAAATGCGGCTGCGCGTGCTGTGGTGGGTGTGCCAAGGTACACCCACGTGACACCGATACTCCGCCAGCTGCATTGGCTGCCCATCGGTCTCCGGGTCCAATTCAAGGTGTTGATCACCATCTTTAAAGCCCTTCATGGCTTAGGACCAGGATATCTTCGGGACCGCATTCTGCCTCATACTTCCCTCCAACCGGTTAGGGCCCACAGAGCTGGCCTCCTCCAGGTCCCGTCGGCCAAACAATGTCGGCTGGCGGGCCCCAGGGGGAGAGCCTTCTCTGTGGCTGGCCCCGTGCTCTGGAACCAACTACCCCCAGAGACCCGGACTATCCCCACTCTGCTGGCTTTCCGTAAAGCCATTAAGACATGGCTTTTCCTGCAGGTGGGGGGGACAACTTAATTCCACCTGAGCCTACCCCCCAAGTATGTATGTGTCGAATGGATGTTGCTGTTTTAAATAATTGTTTTAAATTTTTGTACTTGTTTTTAAATTTTATGTAATTTCTTTGTTTATTCTTGTATTTCTCCTTGTTGTAAGCCGCCCCGAGTCCCTCGGGAGTTGGGCGGCATATAAGAATAACAAAATAAATAAATAAATAAATAAATGTATGTACATCATTCATAAATAGCTGTATGTATATCAGCTATTTCATCATCATACCTATCGCTGAATCCTACAAACCCATTTGGTTTAGATTTGACTCAATATGATTATTGATACTTCACTTCTCTTAGCCCTCAGAAAACAATAGGCCACTGGCAAAGCTTTCCCTGTCTATTAAATATTCAAAAGATCAATGTTCACTCAAGCTATATCTGCTAGGGTCTGAAAGCTAGCAATCCAATATTATCTCATTATTTCTCCTTGCTCTGAAATGTTAATTGGAATCAAATGCTGAAGGTGTTATCTTTCCTATTGGAGGCCAGCAACCAAACAATAAGTAAAGATGGCAGATTGATCTTTCTTACTGGTGTGTGTGTGTGTGTGTGTGTGTGTGTGTGTGTGTGTGTGTGTGTGTGTGTGTGTTTGCATGCTAAGAAAAGACAGGAAAAAATTAAGGTGTTTTTATCCAGAACAAGAAGCTGCAAAGCTGCAAACAGGGATCACAAACATTAAATGGGTACATTGAAGTGAAAAAGAAAATGTTTGAGGAGACCTATAGAACTGATTAAGGCACAAACTGAAGGTCTGCATCATTTATTATAATGACAAAATATCAAGCTAATTTTTAATTGGAAGATACATAACTATTTCTATGTGTGAAATTGGAGTAGGCATTTTCTTTGAAGAAAGTCCTGTGTCAGAGAGATGGTTTTTTTCCTCAAACTTTCAGATTACAATATGTGATTGCTCAGAAAATTAGATTATTTTCAGATAATTATGATTATTTCTTTTTCATGTACATGGACAGGCAAATAACAGAGAACTGATAGCATGTCCACTTCATCCTAACCCGAGGCTGCATCCCCTGCCTGTCCAATGCATTTGAGTTTGATATCACATTATCTCTTTAAAAGAAGGTCTTGCTGGACAATCCAGCTATATAAGGCGGGGGGAAGCATTATGGCCTTATTCTCCACTGATCACCTGGATAACAACAAAATCCTTTGGCATTTTAACAAGAATACTTTCGGTATTTTACCGCAGGATCTAAATGGCCAGCCACAAAATATTTACAGAAGTGTGCCTGACATTTCAAAATTCCTATTTTTAAAAAGGCATTTCTCAATGTTTATAAGTTTTGCTTTAATAAAAGGAGTCCTCGGAGAACCAAACAAGAGCTTAAGTAGGTTCTAATTGTTCACTCTGTTCTGCCACAGTAATAAGGCATGGATTGTGCTGATCTTATTTCAACAGGGTCAAGCTAAGGAAAGCAACTTTTCCCTTCTATCCAAGTGTATCTTACTAGCAAGGGAAAACAATCTCATGGCCTCCAGTCATGAGATAGTGCAGGCCGCTAGTTGAGATGGTATGTTTAGCCACTAAAGTCAAGTTTCCTGACTAGTAGGTCACAAGCTCAAAAATCCTCTCCGTCTGTCAAGACGACTATGTCCTAAAAAAAAAGTGATAGGCCCATATCCAAAATAGCGAGGCTGACAGATCCCAAGTAAAGAGGAAGGCCATGGGAGCTAGATGGGCCTAGAAGGAAATGGCAGTGCCGGTAGTAAATATACCGTAGTTCTTTTGCTGCTGCTGTTGGGCCTTTAACCAATGAAAGCAGAAAAAAATCTATACTTAGTGGAAGTAGCAGAAAACATGTAATGCATCCAGAGCCAGCAACAGGCAGCCGGTAGATCCTGCCTCCTCCTTCCAGTTTAACTCCACCTCCTGTGCAGCACTGGATTGGTGCTTGGGAGCCTTGCTTTTTTTAAAAAAACAAAATTCTAGAGCTATTTCAAAAATGCACTAAAACCATGTTTAAAGAATACATCTGATGCCTTTTCAAATGTTCATTAAACTCATGTTTATAAGAAGCCTACCTTTATATGAGGTTGAAAAGTACTTTAGATGCTTCTGCAGAGGCTAGGTGCCCAGCAGCTCAGGCTAAAAGGACTATGGAGAACAGTTACTGTCAACCAGAAGAGAGGGAACTCCCAAATTGTGATGTCTCCCTTGGACGATTCCCCAGATACTCCTCAGATGTCCACTCAGAGGAGGAGGAGCCAATTCCTGGCATGTCAGGAACTGAGTTGATTGATGGTTCTGAACAGCTGTCCGGAAGGGATCTGGCTGAGGCTCCAGCTGGGGAAAGCTTGCCGTGGCAGACAACCAGCGAAGAGGAGGAGGAACTGCCTTCTGTACCTGATTCAGGGCAGAGAAAAGGCAGGAGCAGAGAAGTTCAGCCAGACTACTCGAGAGGAGAAAGCCCCACCCATCTTGATGGGCTGCACAGGAAGCTGGCTATTTATCACAGCAGACGGATGGAGGCGTTGCTGGGAACAACGTGTTTGTTTTCTAGTTGTGTGTCCGGTCGTCATGATTCCTGCTTCATTCTGGATTGACCCTATCTAATTTGGAATTGAATTGTGTCTTGGAGACCCTGGACTTTTCTTGCCTTATGACCACTCTTGTGTATGGATTTAAGTTTTGCCTGGTGGATTTAAGTTTGTCTGGTGGAGTTATTTTGTTTGAGCAACTTTTAAGTGCTTTGTGGACTATTTGGTCATTGCTCTGTGGACTCACCTTGATCTGCTCATGGCTGGACTTAATTGAGACAGTTCTGGGTTTTGGTGAAGGGAATTGCTGGGGAATATTAATAAACTCACTAAACCACAGTTACATGTGTGTGTGAGTGAGTGGGGCAGCACACAAAAGTTCTTAAGTGTCCAATGAGAGCTATGTAAATCCCTACCCTGATGGGAATCATATGAGTGGCTTAGATCATATGCACAGCTGAAATAGGGACATTCAAGTTCTTTAAAAATATTTATTCCTTTTTGGGATTTTTTTTGAATTTTGGGATTTTTTGAATGTTTTTGTCTGGATGCTACTGATTCTAAGCAAGCATTCATATGCAGCCAACAGCATCCTGCCTTGCATTAGTGACATCTTTTTTTATATGCATGTTTCATGAACAATTACATTTCTATGAACAACTTTAGAGCCCAGAACTTCATTGTAAAATTTAAGAAGTACACAATTTAAAGGGTAACTGTAATGCTTAAAAGTAGTTTTCTGGGAACAATTTAAGACGTTGCGTCTAACATTTCAAAGTTGGTTGACCCTTTACACAATGGCTGATCCTTTGGTTATTAATCTATCAAAAACTGTGCAGAAAAGAGCTCTCTACAAGATGTTTTCCAAAGAGGTTTGCTAAATATGTGTAGTGTCGTCGTCATCATCATCATCATCATCATCATCATCATCATCATCATCATCATCATCATCATCACAACAACAACAACAACAACAGAGTTGGAAGGGACCTTGGAGGTCTTCTAGTTCAACCCCCTGCTGAGGCAGTAAACCCTACACTACTTCAGACAAATGGTTATCCAACATCTTCTTAAAAACTTCCAGTGTTAGAGCATTCACAACTTCTGGAGGCAAGCTGTTCCACTGATTAATTGTTCTAACTGTCAGGAAATTTCTCTTTAGTTCTAAGTTACTTCTCTCCTTGTTTAGTTTCCACCCATTGCTTCTTGTCCTGCCCTCAGGTGCTTTGGAGAATAGCTTGACTCCCTCTTCTTTGTGGCAACCCCTGAGATATTGGAACACTGCTATCATGTCTCCCCTGGTCCTTCTTTTCATCAGACTAGACATACCCAATTCCTGCAACCGTTCTTCATATGTTTTAGCCTCCAGTCCCCTAATTATCTTTGTTGCTCTTCTCTGCACTCTTTCTAGAGTCTCAACATCCTTTTTACATCGTGGCGACCAAAACTGAATGCAGTATTTCAAGTGTGGCCTTACCAAGGCATTATAAAGTGGTATTAACACTTTGCGTGATCTTGATTCTATCCCTCTGTTAATGCAGCCTAGAAATGTGTTAGAACATTGCCTAGAACTGTGTCTTCTCCTGCACTGTTTTGAGATATGAAATCTATTGTCTCAGAAAATGTATTTGGCTGCCGTTTCCTCCATATTTAGAAAAGTGATTAAGATGGATTTTTTCAATCTAGCCTTTTGATTTTAGGACAAGTTCAGCATTTGCATATGTATTTTAATTATGTTTATGTAAATGTAATGGTTTTCATCTTGTTTTTGTTAGCCACTTTAGTCATCTTGCTTGCAAAAAGGTAGGATTGAAAACAGAAAAAAAATATCCCAAATGTTATTGTTTTTATAATAGCTAATCAACATTGAGGTTAATACACATCCATATTTGCTATTTTTGGCTTTGATTATTCCAAAGTCTAAACAGTTGCCTTAACATTGTGACACTTTGTTATCTGACTAGCCTGTATTGCTGTATTCATACATTTCTAATTCTTCATTGCCTAGCACGATACAAATGAAATTACTACTGCAAAGTTGCAGTATCAAGGTACCATTTCACTTTCAGTCTATAATCACACTTTAATTATTTGGTATGAGATGAAAATTTATTTGGCATACAGTGAAAAGAATAATAATAAGCTGGAATTAACTGTTTCGCTAAGTAAACTAATATCATTGTAGTTTTCTTAAGAAATGAAGTCTACAGATTTAATCAAATAGGCCAACATTAGATATTAAAATCTTTTGATTAAACTTTTTGCATTTTATCATGGAATATTACAATATCTGTCAGAAAAGGTTTTCTAATGTTGATTTTTATTATTACTATATTAAAACATGAAAAAGAATGGTGTGTTTGCTTTGGCAAAACAGAGTAAAGCTAAGATAGCTCATGATGCTCAAAGATTCAGAGAAATGGACGAAAAAAATCAGAGGAGAGTCTGAAGCCGTTAACTTTCTGCAAATACTGTCTTAAACTCAATTTTTCCCCAGAATGGAAATGGGAGTTTCTCTTCCATCAGGCATTGCAGAGATACAGAATGGCCATCTTCAGAAAAAAAGACAATACTGATGCCCGGAGAAAAAACTGTAATCAAGATCAGTCATCTTCTTTTTACATTCTCTCAGTGATTTCTTCCATTATGCCTGAAAGTATTCTAGGTTTTAGCCATTTTTTAACGTATTTATGCTTGAGTGCAGAAAATTCTTGCCTGTCCTAAAAGCAGAGAGATTGTTTCAGTCTTGCCCCTGTTATCCTTGAATTCTGTGTATTCAACTTGAAGATCTATTGGTTTAATTAAGAAGAATACAGCTTTTTTTTTAACAACCCACTTGTTCCAGCAAATGTGAAAAAGTTTCCCTGCCAGACTTTTCAGCAAAAACTGGAAGGTTGAAAAAAGATGAGAAGGGGATAGCATTATTCTGTTCTTCATCCCATTTGGTGAATGCCTCAAACAGGCATCTGAGAAGACTAGTACCTTCTTCTGAATTCTATAAGTTGACTAATCATGTGAGCCTACATTCTATGTAAATGTCACCCTTATCTAGAAACTCATCCATGTCATTAAGTACTTTTTCCAATGCAGAAAATGGAAGCACTTTTTGTTTCCTAACAGTGTCTTGGCAGATTCTGCAACTCTATGCAGAAGGAACTGGTCAATTAGCATCAATGATAAAGATACAGAGGGTAAGTCTTGCATTAGTTGCAAATAATAAACGATCTGTAGAAGACCCAAAGCCAAAGGGCATAGAGAAGGGTTGTAAAAATTTAAAATAATTGTACAAAAATTTATCTGTATACAAAACCTTCATAAAGGCCCAAGGGTCACTTTTGATTCCAGTTTTTACTCTAAATTGCCAAACTCAATATGGGAGATTTATTTATTTATTTATTTAGTTTTTATTCTGCCTTTGTTAGTAAATCAAGGTGGCACACATATATACTACTCTTTCCTTCTCCTATTTTCCCCTCAACAGTAACCTTGTAAGGTAAGTTGGGCTGAGAGTGAGTGACTGGCCAACAGCCGGTTTTTATACCTAAGCCAGGACTAGAACTCACAGTCTCCTGGTTTCTAGGCAAGCACCAGGAGTAGGTTCTAACTTACCTTGCTGCCAGTTTGCTTCCTCCCGTGCCGGGTGGCTGCACCGCGTGGGCATGCGCTTTGCGCACACACACATGTACAGTGCCGGGGGGGGGGAAAGCCAAAAACAAGATGGCAACTGCTTGCACAGTGCTGGAAACTCAGCTTCTGTGCATGCTCAGAAGAAAAATAAAAATAAAAATAAAAAAAGATCAAAATAAATAAATAAATAAATTTTTTAAAAAAACATGCCGGCGCCCACAGACTGGCACCTACTGAATGTCGTGACGTCACCAGCGGGTCGCTACCAGTTCGGGCGAACCAGACCGAACCAGGAGGAACCCACCTCTGGCAAGCACCTTTAACTTCTAACCAGATTGGCTCTCATGCATGTCATGGAATCACAAACCTGGAAATGATCTCAGAGGTAATTGATTTATTACGGTTATTAATTGCATGTATATCCTAGTACAATCCAACAGCACTTTACTATGATATAAAATACTGTACAGTAAAAAAGTAAAATGATTTTAAAAATACCAATAAAATACCAATTAAATTTCCAAACCAACAGACACAATAGGATCAAAATAAAAATATGAAAAAAGCTTATAGAAAGGAATGAAAATATGTTGCTGTGCATGACCTCAGTTCAAATGCTTTCTGAAATAGTTCCTTTTGTAACATCTTCATGAAAACCAGTAAGGGAAGGGAAGGCTTGCTTGATGTCCACTAAGAAATTCTTCCAGAGCACTGGCACTACCTTAGGAAAGCAACGCCTTCTGGCTTTAGCTCCCTTCACCTATGAGAAGAATGGAATTTCTCCTTAGAACAGGGGTCCCCAATCCTTGGTCTGTGGCAGCAGCATGCCAGAAACTGGGCCATACAAACAAGTGAAGCCCCATCCGCGGGATGCTGACAGCATGCGAAACCATGACCCCTCTGGTCCATGGAAAAACCTCACTTCATGGAACCAGTCCCTGGTGCCCAAAAGATTGGGGGCCGCTGGCTTAGGAGATCTAGTTCAACTCCCCCCTGCATTTAATTAATGTAGCTGTATTTACGATTAATTTTTTGTGGTAGACTCATCCATTTTGGGGATATATGCCTGGTGATCTCCCCACCTTCAAATGTTGTGCATGATTATTCCAGATGTTGACTGGGATTGATGGGAATGGTGCTTCAATTCTGTAAGGGTAACCAAGTGGGACAAAGTTGTTTCAACTCACCTGTTCTGATTTTATTATACTGCTTTATTGATATTGTTTTTTGTATTCAGCTTTGATCTTCTGACTGAATCTTAGGCTGTGGTATCACCACATTCCTGGCAGAATATTTTTCTTCCCAGCTATGACAGACATGTTTAATAATTAACCTCAGTTAAATCTTTTGTCAGGAATGACTATTTTATATATAATCTTTTTCTCTCACATTAATTCTACTTGTCTCCAAATTCATAATCTTTTAAAGTGTTATTTCTTATGGGTGAAGGATGATATCATGTTTTAATGTACTGTATAGTCTATAATTGTGGTATCATATAATATACCTACAAATACTGTAGGCATTCCAGCATTGCAAATCAATTATCTTGAGTGGAAATGTGTTATCTCACAGTTTCAGTAGCTAGTGTGTTTAATATTAATACTTTTGAGTAACATATACTTCTGACATATTATTATTATTATTATTATTATTATTATTATTATTATTATTATTATTATTATTATTATTATTATTATTATTATTATTATTATTATTATTATTATTATCATCCTCATCATCCTCATCATCTCGTTTATTCATTAAACATGAAACTCAGTCAACTGAACATTTTAAAAAGTGTCACAAATATCACTGACTGGTGCTAATGGTTGAAACGGGTTGCTGCCAGCGTCCTGGGTATAAATCGAGTATCTTCTTAAAATATATGATGTTCCGAGTAGTGCAGTTTTTTGCAGTTCTGCTGGTGTTATTGCAGGAAGCTGCAATTTCTTGATGTGTTTTGTAAAATTCTTGGACATGGTACCAAGTGCCCCAATGACAATGGGTATCACTGTTACATGTTTCATCCATAGCCATGTAGTTTCAATGGCCAGGTCGTGATATTTCATAATTTTTTCCAGTTTTCTTCGACTCTGGCATCACCTGGTACAGCGATATCAATAAACTGTACTCTTTGGCCCTCGACAACTGTTATATATGGCGTGTTGTGTTCCAAATGACAATCTGTCTGTATTTGAAAGTCCTAAAAGATCTTCACCGTCTCATTTTCAGTAACTTTTTTCACTTTGTGCTCCCATGACTTTTTGGATACAGGTATGTCATATTTTTTACAAAATGACCAGTGGACTAATTTAGCAACTCCATCATGTCTAGCTTTGTAATCAGTTTGCGCGATTTTGCTGCACTCACATATTAAATGTGAAACAGTTTCAACTTTGTCGTTGCAAAGTCGGCAGTTTGGATTGTCAGTGGATTTTTGTATCTTCACTTTCATGGCATTAGTTTGTAGTGCTTGTTCTTGAGCAGCGAGTATTAAACCTTCCGTTTCTTTCTTGATGGTTCCCATCTTAAGCCATGCCCATGTAAGATTGTCATCACATTTTCCTTCAATGTTTTTCAAGTGTTGTCCATGCAAAGCTTTGGTTTTCCATCTATTTAATCTGTCATCCAGCTGTTTTTCCTTATATTCTGCCTTTGGTTCTGTTGTTTTTATAATGTTCTCCATTTTCACAGCCTGCAGCAATTTTTCTGTACTTTGGTTCACATAATCATTCAAACTTCATTTTTCTTCTTCTACAGTTTGATGGATTTGCAATAGCCCTCTGTCCCCTATTCTTCTTGGCAGGTACAATCTGTCAATGTCACTTCGTGTATGTGAAGCGTGGTACATATTCAAAAGTTTGCACATTTTCCGGTCGAAGTTTTCCAGTTCAGCCAAAGTCCAGTTGATGATTCCAGCTGAGTAGCGTATCACTGGAACTGCCCATGTATTAATGGCTTTAATTATGTTTCCAGCATTCAGCTTTGATTTTAATATTTTGCGGACCCTCCTGATGTATTCCTTTTGTGTTGACTTTGACTTTTCCATTCAAGATGTAATCTGCTTCCAATATGCCTAGGTATTTGTAACCGTCATCCTTTGCTAATGTTTTCACTATGCTTCCAATTATTATTATTATTATTATTATTATTATTATTATTATTATTATTATTATTATTATTGTTGTTGTTGTTGTTGTTGTTGTTGTTGTTGTTGTTGTTGTTGCTGCTGCTGCTGCTGCTACTACTACTACTACTACTACTACTACTACTACTACTACTACTACTACTACTACTACTACTATGAATCAATAGTCCAAAGTCCTTTGGTAAGGAAAATTACATTTCAAATTATGACCAATTCTGCAAAAATAACACATATTGCATTTATCAAATCAAATGACAGGCTTTTTTGTGAAGTTCTTTTGACACTGCTAAAAATGGAATGTGCAAATTTAATTTGATTCATGCATCAAACCTAAATATCTGCCATGGCATAACGTATTCCAAAAGTATTTCCAGCATGAGGTCCCAAAATCTGATTATATCATCAGCCTATTCAATTACAATTTTTCATTGTCAATTAATGGAACTGTGAATGTTAGGTTACTAATCTCAGTCTAATCTCAATACTAAATACTATTTTTTTGACTTGTAGAGTATATCCTCACCAATCCCATGGGAAGATTTCCCCTTTAATGTAATTTAACATTATGTGACCCTGATCTAGTTACTTAATTCTTCTGCAGCCAAACATTTCTAATTCATTACATTTTTTAAAAATAGTACCTATATTATTCAAACCTGTGGTAGTCCAGAACTGAAGTTTTATTTAAGAATGAACCAAATATATTTAATCTTTTTCACAACATAGAATGAGATTTTTTAAAAGCATTTCAATACTCCTGTGACTCTATTCTTTAAAACGTTATCATAGCCTAAGAAATATCTGTCACTTGTATCAATATTATCAGGTGACTTACCTTTATATAAACTAGTTCTTATAGGTGAGTCAAGCCTGAAATCAACATTAGTATATAAATAGCATGGAACAAATTTATCTGTTGCGGATCTCTGAAGGCACAATGGCTCCTTTGTGCAATTTTTTCCTAAATAATACATGTGATTTTAAATTCTAAAATGTTTGCAGACGTTTTCTTCAACTATTGTTGATTTTGTGCCTTCTCTTCCTCTGTGCAGCCACACCTTAGCTCTGTGATGGCAAACTTATGACATGCATGTCACAGGTGACACGCCATGACATTTTGAATGACATGTCAGCATTCATCAACACTCAACAACTATTGCTGAAGGCACGCCCCGTTTTTTCATGAATCGCAGAGGCTGCGTTAGAATGGGGCGTGCTCTCACGGGGCCTCCAGAGCCTCCAAAAATTGTGTGAAAACAGGACCTACTGTATTCAGAGGCTGCCAAGGCCACAGAAGAGCATTCTGCAAAGCTGCTTCAACAATGGAGGTCTTGGGTGACCAGAAGCAGCCTCAGGTGGTCTGCAGAATCTGTCTACAGAAAGCGAACACTGCCTGAAGGTAAATGGCACATGTCAGATTCTGGGGAATGCTGAGCAGTGGAGAGCAATCTGCCCATTGCCCAAGATCGGGGCCTCTATTTCAGGCCCACCTTGGCACTGCTGCCAAGTGCTGTTGTTCAGGGTAGGCTAGATGTGTTTGTGTGTGTGGGGGGGGAGATATAGAGAATTGTTTCTCTTTTGTCCAAGGAGTGTGTGATGTGATATGCCAGCAAAGTCATTAGGCATTTTCTGAATTTTTCAAACAAGCAGAAAGTTTGCCATCACTGCGTTAGCTCCTCTGATCTTTCACTTTTTGTCCTTCTCTTGGTCTTCTTAACAGATTAACAGAGTTGGAAGGGACCTTGCAGGTCATCTAGTCCAACCCCCCTGCCCAAGCAGGAGACCCTACATCTGCCTCTACCTAGGATCAAACTCACAACCTCCTGATTGGGAGGCAAGAGCTCCATCTCAAAGCCCTAACTGACAAAGATCTCATCCAGGGTTTCCATGTACACATTGAACACAAGAGCTCTTTGGCAATCTACAAAGGAGAGGCCTAGGGAGTGACCTCTCACTACCAACAATCCTAAAAAGAGAAGGTTTGAGACAGGATAATATAAACCTCAAATTATGAATATATAAAATTCTTAATTAACTGAAAACATTTTTTTCACATATTTTGTATATCTTTTATCACAGTATTAATTCAACGCAAGTAACTGATTTTGCTTTAAGAATAGCAAAGAACGCTTAATGTCAAGTGCAAAATACAACGTTATTTGCAATTCTTACCAAAGCAAAATCGGTGTAGATTGTCTGGATCACACTGACTCATGGATTTGATTTATTTATTGAACAGATTATACACTTGTACATTTGTTAGTATTTATTTAATTAATAGATTATACACATCTCCCTTTAGTGTGTTAACATTACCAGAGCAGCTTAAATGTTAGAAAATACACAATCATATTCAGATTAAATAAACAGTAAAATTAGATCATTACATAATAATAACAATAACCTTAAAATCTTCCAAAAGGTGATTGGAATTACGAAGTCTTTAACTGTCTCTAAAGAATCAATAGAACAAAACTAGTGATATGATAACAGAAAGGTCCTTAGTTTCATATGCATTAGCCTAATAATTTTGACTAAGGGACATACTTGTATCAAAATGAGACACAACTTAAAACCCCCACAGATTTAGCTGTAGTTCCTAGAGCCTTGCCACTGTTGTAGATAGGACAAATAAATGAAAAAAGTTATATTATATGGATAATTAACAGTATTAAGTAAAATTTAACTATGTTTAAAATACACAGTTTTGCATTTTACCCATCTTCTTCATGGTTCAGCTTACGTTTTAGAGTGAGGTTACTGGAAGCAAAGGGAAAATTTAGATCTCAACCTGAGAAAAAGGCCAGATATGTGAAGAAAGAACATCAGAACCATTTTTTAAAAAGGTGGCAAAGGTGTTAGTTTGGATTAAATGGGAAATAAATTCTGTTTAAAGAAATTTGCAAATTTCTTCTAAAGTATTTCTTCTAAAGTATTCCCCTGAAATATATTGCTGAAGCAATATATCACTGATATGTAGCCACATCTATAAAAGATAAAATGAAATCCATGATCAACATAAAACTGATTGGTATTATGCATGGCAGGCTGTAATAGGACTTAAGTTCAGTGTAGAAACCAGTGGTGGGTTCCTACCGGTGTGGTCCACTCTATAGCACCGGTAGCGGCCCGCTGGTGATGTCACAGTACCGGTGCGGTCGGTTGCCGGTGCCTGGGCACTGCCATTAAAAAAAAATTTTTTTTTTAATTTTTTTTTAAAAAATTCTTCTGCGCATGTCCAGAAGCCGAGCTTCCAACACTGTGCATGCGCTGCCTTCCTACCTCACAGTGAGTCCAAGCAGGGGAGGATGGCTGAGGGAGAGCGTGAAACGCTGAAAGAACGGGCTATCTCAGTTCCCCTCCCTTCAGCAGTCCGAGAAGCCACGAACGCGCGGTGATGATCCCAGGCATTTTCGCACATTCGAGGCTTCTCGAGCTGCTGAGGGGAGGGGGAATGGGCGGCAGGAGCCTAGGATCATCGAATGGGGAGAAGCATTCAGGCCGGATGGAACCTCCTAGAAGAACCGCTGCTGCGGTCTTGCTGCTCCCGCTGCGGGGGGCTGCGTTGCGGGTAGGCAATGTCCCCCTGCTTCTCCGGCTGCTGCCAAGCTCCTGAGGCCGTCAGCCTCGGCCGCCGCCATCCAGCTCCTCCCACCCCTTCCCCACCTTTAATGAGCTCAGAGTGGGAGAAGACCCCGGGCTCGCTCGTGATGGGCTCCAGGCCTGTCCCTGCGCAGTGGCGGCATCACCGTCAATACTGCCGGGAGCTTCCCTCCTCTGCCGCCGCCTCCACAGCCACCGCTTCCGGCCAGGGGACTGAGCACAGTGGATGAAGGCGACTCTCTCGACGGGCCTGAGTACGAAGAAGAGGAGGTGGCCATCCCACTGAATGAGCCCCACACGAACCAGTGAGTATGCCCCCCACCGACCCTCGCCCCATCCAGGCTAAGGATTCAGATGAGGAATAAGTCCCGGTTTCTCCCCAAAAGTCTCGGTTTCTAGCAACGCACCCGGTGGAAGTGTGTTGTACTGAGCAAGTCCTGAAAGTTTCTTTGTGCCTCCTCTTTCTCTTCCCGCATCTCATTGGAAGCTGCTTAGTCAACTGCCTACTTGCCTGGAAAAACTGAAAACCTGACAATTAAGTCTTTCCCCGTCCCTTCGCTTGAAAATAATAAGAAGCTCGCATTTGACACTTTTCCTTCGCTTTTGCCTAAAGCTTCCCAAATTGTGCGCTTTCCGAAAGCTTAACCTTTTATGCTGTTAATTTTATACAGTTTTATACTGTTATTCTTTAGACGAAAACATTGAGGACTGTTAAATGATACTGTTCTTTTAACAGTCCTCAATATTTTTGTCTAAGAAATCCATGACTGAAACCAAAAATGCTGTATGAGACTTGCTTGTCTTTTAACTATAGCATTTTCTGCATATAAAGGTTGCTGTGTTGCCATGGTGTAACACGCACTTTGTATGCAAAGCTTTTCATGTAAGTTATAAAATAGCAAAAATAGTAGTAACATCTCTCTGAAATAACTAATATATGACCGGCAAGCCACGCCCACCCGGTCACATGGCCGGCAAGCCACGCCGACAAAATAAGCCACGCCCACAGAGTGGTAGTAAAAAAAATTAGGAACCCGCCCCTGGTAGAAACAGAATATTTCAGTCTCTGATGATTTATAGGAAATACTATGTGTAAAAGAGCAACAATTTCTCTGGATTATGATAAGCAAAGCAGATATGTCTTGTTTATTTATCTGCGTGTATACACGTGTTGGACACATCTAATTTCAAAAATCATATAAATTATTCCTTCTGAAGCCATTTAGTTCATATTTTTAAGTAAGTTGTGCTCTCCTCTACTCCTCCACACCATCTCTCATGCTTTTAAAGGAAGGCGTTAGAGTAGATGGGATATTATTGGATAAAACATGTTGGTTTGGAGTTAATTATACAGGACAATACAACTGGTGAACTGGGTGTAGATATTATAAAATCCAATATTTTGTTTCTAAAGCTGATGGCACTTCACAAGAATTTAGATATATTGCTACACAAATAACAATGGCTAAGTTCAAATATCATATTAAGCCAATAAATGTGTTATGATTAGTATGATGAACCATGTCTGTTCTACAATTTAAGATCTGATGTAAACATTGTATTTATTTTTAATGTTCTATCTTTGCTAATATATAGATATGTTGACTCAATTACTTTACAGGATGCTATATTAACAGAATAACAGAGTTGGAAAGGACCTTGGAGGTCTTCTAGTCCAACCCCCTGCCTAGGCAGGAAGCCCTACACCACTTCAGACAAATGGTTATCCAATATCTTCTTTAAAACTTCTAATGTTGGAGCATTCACAACTTCTGGAGGCAAGTTGTTCCACTGATTAATTGTTCTGTCAGGAAATTTCTCCTTAGTTCTAGGTTGCTTCTCTCCTTGATTAGTTTCCACCCATTGCTTCTTGTCCTGCCCTCAGGTGCTTTGGAGAATAGCTTCGCTCCCTCTTCTTTGTGGCAGCTCCTGAGATATTGGAACACTGCTATCATGTCACCCCTGGTCCTTCTTTTCATTAAACTAGACATACCCAGTTCCTGCAACTGTTCTTCATATGTTTTAGCCTCCAGTCCCCTAATCATCTTTGTTGCTCTTCTCTGCACTCTTTCTAGAGTCTCAACATCCTTTTTGCATTGTGGCTACCAAAACTGAATGCAGTATTCCAAGTGTGGCCTTACCAAGGCATTATAAAGTGGTATTAACACTTCACGTGATCTTGATTCTATCCCTCTGTTTATGCAGCCTAGAACTGTATTGGCTTTTTTGGCAGCTGCTGCACATTGCTGGCTCATATTTAAATGGTTGTCCACTAGGACTCCAAGATCCCTTTCACAATCACTACTATTGAGCAAGATACCACATATACTGTACCTATGCATTTTGTTTTCCTTGCCTAAATGTAGAACCTTACTTTTTTCACCATTGAATTTCATTTTGTTATATAGCGCCCAATGTTCAAGTCTGTCAAGATCCTTCTGTATCTTAAGCCTATCTTCTGGAGTGTTGGCTATTCCTGCTAGCTTGTTGTCGTCTGCAAATTTGATGAGTTCCCCATCTATCCCCTCATCCAAGTCATTGATGAAGATGTTGAAGAGTATTTGGCCTAAAACAGAGCCTTGGGGTACCCCACTGCATACTACCTTCCATGTAGATGCAGTTCCATTGAGGACTATACATTGAGTGCGGTTGGTCAGCCAGTTACGAATCCATCTGGTGGTGATGCTGTCTACATTTTTCTATTTTAAATGCCTTACTGAAGTCCAAGTAAATTATATCAACAGCATTCCTCTGGTCCACTAATTTTGTCACTTTGTCAAAGAATGCAATAAGATTAGTCTGGCATGATCTGTTTTTGACCAACCCATGTTGGCTTTTGGTTATTACTTTGTTTGCTTCTAGGTGTTCGTTGATTCGTTGCTTGATTATCTTTTCCAGAATCTTCCCTGGTATTGAGGTCAGGCTGATAGGTCTGTAGTTTCCTGGATCTATTTTTTTTCCTTTTTTGAAGATGCGAACTACATCAGCTCTATTAATTCTAAAAAAGTTGGAACATTTAAATTAAAAATGATACATGTCCTTATCTGCAATGGTAATGATATATTTAGATGGGATATTAATCTGAAGAAATATATTTATCAGTATAGTTTCTGTGGCATTCAGAATGGCACATTTTCCATTTTTGATTATATTTGTGTATTTGTGAAATAAATAAAGGTACAAAGGGAAGGAGTTGGTACTTTATAAAAAGCAGAAAATGTTAAAATTGAGGTCTTAACTTCCAATCTCAGTATAACAGTACATTTGATTGAATATATTTTAATCAGTAATAGCAGAATATAAAATAATACTAATAGAAAATGCATCTATAGCAAACAATATATGGCAAACTTGCAGTTCTACTAAGTATCATCAATGACAAGGAAGCAATTGTGGTCTTATAGTCCAAACATTGGTGGGGCACAGGTTGCAAATCCTCATTTCATGGACCTTGCTATGTTTGATCAAAATTATAGTCAACTTGTATGCACATCGTGTATGTTTATATAAGTTAAACCTATATATTTTTCAATTAATCTAATCTATTTAAAATAACATTTATTAGAATTTGAAGGTTTTCTATCTATGCTTTACTATTCAAAAGAATAAAAATATTGATAATTCACAACTAAGTAGTTTAGGGAATACTAGTGTTAAACTTGGATCTTGGCCTTAGACTACATTATTTGTATGCAAGACAGAGAGAAATCTGTGCTTATGACATCTGAATGTTAATCAGATTATACAATTTCCTCCAAATTAAGTATCTTTTACTTGACAAAACATACTGTATTTTTCGGAGTATAAGACACACCTTTTTGTCCCCAAAAATAGGGTGGAAATGTCGGTGCGTCTTATACAACGAATACAGCCATTTTTGGCCTCCCGAAGCCTCACCCCCGAGTCCCATTTTTGCAAAAAACGGGCCATTTTTCGCAAAAATGGGGGCGTTTCTGCCTTCTCCCACCCCCTAGGAGCAGTCTGCAGGCTTCCCAAACCCTCTGCATGCCTCGTTTTTGCAAAAAAATAATGGGCGAAAAATGGGCCATTTTTGCAAAAACAGGGGTGTTTTTGCCTTCTAATTACCCCATCTAGCATGACTGGAGGAGGAATTCTGAGAGTTGAAGTCCACTAGTCTTAAAGCTGTCAAGTTTGAAGACCCCTGGGTTAGGGGTGTAAGGGTCTTCAAACTTGGCAAGTTTAAGACTTGTGGACTTCAACTCCCATTCCTGAGCTAGCATGACTGGAGGAGGAATTCTGGGAGTTGAAGTCCACAAGTCTTAAAGCTGTCAAGTTTGAAGTTTGTAAAAAGTGTACATGGTTGTAAAAAGTATACATGGTTGCAAAAAGTATACATGGTTATAAAAAGTATTCTGCTACACTGGTATTTTATTAAATAATATATTACTACACCATTTGGTTCAGAATACTTTTTTCCTTGTTTTCCTCCTCTAAAATCTAGGTGGGTCTTATACGTCTTATACTCTGAAAAATATGGTAAGTTTAAATCCGTTTTATCTAAGGAAATGTTTGCGTTTTAACTATAGCTAGTAATCATAAAATGATTAACCACATCTTTTATTTCACATTAATTGAAACTCCCTGTTAAGAATTCATTATTGATTTCACATTTAAATTTAGAACCTTCTGTTTTATTTCTGTATGTTCTATTCAAACCCAAAAGTTTTCTATTATTAAAAGTTCTCTAAAATTATTATTTTTAATGCAAGGAAATCACAAAAATTTGCAGTTATGTTTTTGCTATGGCAAACTATGCCATATGGTTGAATTCCTAGTAACAATGTCAAGAAAAAAAGTCTTACGTTAAAAGTCTGCACATGTTTTGGGGGGAGGGGTATGGGCTGGTGGACATTATTAGGAATGGAGATATTATTTCCATATTAAACAAGTGGTGAAGGAAGGGCTGTGGTTGACACATGTGAATAAAAAGTTCAATCCCTAGTTCAATCCTTAGTATCTACAAGTAATATTGGTACAGATTCCCATCTAAAATAGCAAAAACACAATAATTAAGGTAGACATTCTGAGACAGATGAATAAATGAGCTGATGTCATAAGACAGTTTTTTGGCAATGTGAAACATAAGTTATTGGTTTTATACATAGGCATTATTCAAACATGAAATGTCTGTTTCAACAAAAATAGGGTATGCATTTAATTTTATACAATTTTGGCAGCTCAAGGTCATAGTCAGATGAATTCTGGATCTGATAAAGCAAAGAGGTTTTATCAGTTATACTTCAACGATACAATAGAATATACAATGAATACAACGATAATTCAGTTGGAAAGGAGCAGATAAATTAATGATAAGAGTTTCAGAATGTTTTAAATAGTCTATAGATCCTAATAAGAGATAAAATATTGGCAAAAGTGATTAGTTTCTTGAAGGGAACATCTGTGAGCCATGTAGAGTGCTGTCCCTATGCAGCTGGTGCTGATCTTCCTAGGCAGTAGTTCAGATTAGTTCAATTTAAGCTCTACTTCTGCATATGTAGCTTTATGCAATATGGGCTGACTGATATTAATGCAGTTTTGGCAGAAAAAAAGGTCATGTTTTTATTTCCTGCTGTAGGGTTCTGCCTGTTATAACTAAAGAATCTCACTGTTGCCATCTGACTGTATTATAGGATAACCTATGTATGCAATATATTGTTAAAGATTTTCAGATGGAAAAAAACATCTGAGCTTTCCTCTAATTTCCAATCACTACATTGGTTTGAGATCTAATTATGAGAAATGCTGCATAATGTAATATTGAGATTGTTCCTACTAAATCCAAGACTGCATATTTTCCATAAAAGTGATTCTATGTGCTTTAGTGGGCTTATCTCTTCCATGTGAACAATAAAAAGGTAAAAGTGACCCCGGTCCAGTCATGTCCAACTCTTGGGGGTGGTGCTCATCTCCATTTCTTAGCTGAGGGAGCCAGCATTGTCTGAGGATACTTCAGTGGTCATGTGGCCAGCATGACTATATGCCAAGGCGCACAGAATGCTGTTACCTTCCCACTGAAGTGGTACTTATCTACTTGCTTTTGCATGCTTTCAAATTGCTAGGTGGACAGGGGCTGGGGCAAATAACGGGAGCTCACCCTGATGTGAGGTGCTCGGGCCTTGACAAGCTCAACGTCTTTAACTGCTGAGCCACAGCATAATATTGTGAACAATACTGGATTTTATTCTAGAATGGAAATGGAAAACAACTAAAAGCTACCACTATATTTATATCCCTCCACTTACCTAAATTGAGGCTCTCAGGAGATTATTTTGATTTTTGCCTCATACTCCTATAAACATTGATACACCTGTTCCCCAATTTTGCCAACCTTGTGGAGCATAGTAGTACTAGTTTTCCCAGTGCATGGCATAAAAATAGTAGTTTGTGCTCTGATAGGGTAGCAGTAGTTAACTTCCCGAAGATTGGAACGGCAGTTCATTCCCCTGGCTATCTCGAAGGCAGCACATGATGGCATCAGAAAGTTGGTGACATTACAGCAAAGGTAGGAACTAATTTAAGATCCTTTTTCTTTTCTTTGCAGTTTTTAGTGGTGAGTACTAAGGAGAAGCTGATTGTGAAAAATGCTCTAGCAGGGTTTTGTAAGGTGCCATCCTGGAGTGGGTCAGAAAAGACTAAAATTGGTAAAGAAGTACACTTAAAACACTCATTTTCTGAAGAATCTGTGGTATTGATTCTCTCCTGAATATTAACAGGGAGAGAGTCATCCCGATTTTTAGGACACGGAATATTTCAGAGTATTGTAGACTTGGAGCAGACCTTCTGTTTTGAATGAGATTAATTTTACATGGAATAGATGTACTTACATCTAGTCAAGCTCATGATAGACACAAAATAAACAAGTATCAAGCTAAGTTTACTAAAGAAGACAATGCTGGAAGTAAATGCAAGACATAGCCAGCTCTTCTGTTCTGAGGACTAACTGTGCTATCAGAAATCAGCTATTTCTAAAATCTGTTCTTTAAAAATGCTATTAATGCAGCAAAAGATCCAGAATTTGCATCCAAAGCTCACTATTTTCAACAAAAAAGCAACACTCTGTGATGTTCTACTGAATTTTTATTTGGCTGATCTGAAAACCTCTTATGCCCTAGAAAGAACAGCTTGTTCCCATCCTTAACGCAACACCACAGGTCTTTGAACACTTAGTAAGTTCCCTTCCTTTCTTTACAAAATAATACAAAACCAATTCTTCCTAACATTTCACCACCACAGTATGACAACATGCAGAGTTGTTCTGCGTTGGATTCTTTTTAATGTCTTCTGAAGTTAGATAACAAGAGCCAAATCCAGTCCAAATAACAGCATCCAAGCCAGGCAAAGGAGTGATCCTCCTACAGCTAGGCAAAAATTCACTTCATTTTTTGAATATCTCCCATTTATACCAGTTTATGTTCAACCCTAACTTACTGTTATGCATACATACATAGTTCACACTTCTATTGTAAACATTCCTGGGAAAACAAAAACAGAGTCAATACTATATTGGTTGTATTATTTTATTTATTCTCCTCATCCGATCTAAATCTTGCCTTTCACAGCACTCCCGTCTCCAAATCCAGCAATATGGATAAAATAGGATCATCATTTGTATTTGTGATTCAAGTTGAGCTATAGGAGGTAGTAATTTTTTTGATTTCACATTAATGAACAGACGTTAAAACTGTGAGCTTTGAAAAATAGCCCGAGGGGCAGTAGGCTTCTATATAATAAGCCAGAACCTCTTTCTTTCTTATTGCCTGGATCACTTTTTTCTTTTGCCTTCTCTTTGGAACACAGGCAGAGATGGCAACTGCAGAGATGGCAGGTGAATGCCAAATGCCAGAAACTACAGGTAGTCCTCAACTTATAACAGTTCATTTAGTGACTGTTTGAAGTTACAACACTGAAAAAAGTGACTTATGACCATTTTTCAATCGCAACCATTGTAGCATCCCCATGATCATGTGATTAAAATTCAGACGCTTGGCAGCTGGTTCATACTTATGACCGTTGCTGTGTTCCAAGGTCATCTGATCACCTTTTGCAACCTTTTGACAAGCAAAGTCAATTGGAGGGGAAGCCAGATTCACTTAACAACCAAGTTACTAACTTATCAACTGTGGCTAGGAAAGTCATAAAATGGAGCAAAACTCACTTAGCAAACGTCGTCTCACTTAACAACAGAAATTTTGGGCTCAATTGTGGTCGTAAGTCGAGGTCTACCTGTACTGCGCTCTTTCTGGGCTGCTTTCCCTGGAGAGAGCTGCGCAGAAAAGTATCAAGAAAAAAAGGGAGCAAAAAAAGCGAGCTCCTGCCTCCCATCGTGGGGGCCCAGCAAACCAAAGCTGGGCTACCGGCGTCGCAGAGAAATAGGGATCCCCGGCCTTATCCTGGTGCCTTTGCCTCATTAGCACCGGCGGAAGCTCGGGCGGCCTCCTCGCCGCGCATCTCACGGGGGCATCTTTGCCCAGCAGCCACCCTGAGGGGAGGAGAAAGCGCGGAGGGAGGGAAGGGCGGGCCGAGTGGTAACCCCTCCTCCTCCCCGCCGCGAGCGTGGAGGCCCCGCCTCTTCCCTCAAGCACCCCCCCCCCCCCGCCTCCCCGGCCAGGAAAAGGGCGGTTTGGCTTCTGCCCATCCCCCGCATTTCAGAACCACAGGAGACCTCCAGCCTCCTGGTTGCCGCACTTTCTCCGCGTAAGATGGCGACGGCGGCGGCACTAGTCAACCCGAGCCATTTTAACGTCCCGAAAAGGGCGGGGGGGGGGAGAGAGAACAGGGAGAAATCAGGCCCTGGGACGAGAACGCTCTCCCCATGCGCCTTCTTCCAAGCAGCTCCGAAGTGCGAAAGCGGGCGAAGAAAGACCCCCCCCCTTCAAATTAACCACAAGCTACACCTTTCAGCTCAGCCGCTCTCCGCAGGCGGGATATTCGATTATCAGCGTGGCTTCGGTTCTCTTCCCCCCCCCCCGAAATAATAAAAGGATCGTTGCCGGGCATCCCCCACCCCAACACCACCACGCCGGAGCCGGGAATCGTAGTCCCGCCCCTTGGATGTCCTCCCGTTGAAAGGGAGTTGATTGCAGCGCGCTCTGAGGCGGCTGTGCCGAGCGAGCGTGTTGCTCTCGAAGCCGCGTGCAGTCCAACTGTTCCTCGGGAACACACGCGCTCCTCCTCCACACGCATATGTACTGAAGAAAACCCACATTAATTCCCCCCCTTCTCTCTCTCTTTCTTTCTCCCCCACCTCCCGCCCCATCCAACGTGTAAGATTCATCCCCCAATTCCCTTCTTCAGCCCGACGGGAGGGAGAGGGAAAGAGGACTTATCATTCATACTGAAAGCCCCGCCTCTTCCGGGCCTGTGAGGCTGGGCCACCGCCTCCTCTCCTCCTCTCGCTCTCTCGTTCGCTCTCTCCCTTTTGTGAGTTATAGCAACCGTTGCCTTGTGAATCAAGCGCCATAGTCACCGTAGTCCTGGCGACTGTTACCCATCAACAACAACGGCTCCTTTCCTCCTTCACCACCATCACCACCACCTCCTCCTGCTGCTGCTCCTCACCCCCAGCCTCACCCCCATCCTCATCATCACCCACAACAACAACCTCCAGCAGCAAGAGCAACACCATCACCACTACCACAGCCCTCCACAGCCCAGGTGAATATGATTGTAATGTGCAAACCCCCCCCCCTCCTTCCTTTTTTTTTCTCCATCGAAAACCGGCCTGGAGTTGCTCCATTGAGCTGAATCACTGAATGTGTGCAAAGCGGGGAAAACTGTAATGTGTCTTATGTGTGAGACTGTATGTGTGTGTGTTATTCCTCCCCCGGCCTGTTTTGTGCTTTCTTTATATATCCCCTCTTCCCCCTCCTTTTTTCTCTGATAGTGGCTGTAGTGAATTGGTGGAGTTGAAATGGGAAAGTGGGTATGATTTGCACTGGGAGGGGGGTTAAGAATGGAAAGGAAATTGGATGCGAAAGGGGGGGAGCTCCCTAATGATCCCCATAAGGTGTCTGGAGAGGAGTGGGGGGTATTTTTTGTTCGTTTTAATGTGCCTCATATTGTTATTTTTAAGGAGTTAATGGACGAAGGAGAAATAAGGTGGCTGTCCATGCTCTGGGTAGTCCCATGCTTTAACTTGGAATTGGGAATTTGATATATAAGATTTAGGGGTTTGGAACTTGTGTGTGGGCCTTGGACTTCCAACTGGGGATTGGGTAGAGTTACCGTGCTTGTGAACTTTTCTTTTTCTTTTTTTGCTTCTGATCATCCTCACCCTACTTGCTTTTCAACCTTTTCAGTACTTTATTATGAGCAGGTTGTTTCCTACATATTGACATTAGCTTGATCATTCATAGGCAATTATCTTTGTGGTGCAGATCTTTCTCTTGTTCATTAAACACTGCAATACCACACAATGTTGATTTGAAAGATGTAAGAGAAATATTTGAGAATTCATGAGGTGTGATTTAGTTCAAATTTAATGCATGTGTATAATTTCCATTTGTTATGATTCTCCCTGGATTAAGCTTGGGGTAAAAGCTGCAAGTAACCTTTCTCATCTGAAAAATATGTTTATTTAGGATGTTTTGTATATGAAATGAAAAGATACAAGAAAGTGGTAGGAAAAATCCAGATACCTTCTTAATTATTGTAGCTTTTACATATATTAATTACTCTTGTGTCTTTTTATTTTTCTTGAATGCTGAAATGGAAATTAAGTCGATCATAAAGAATTACAAATCTCATGAATTGGAATATGTGAATGTTTAATCATCACTGTAGTTGCTAATTATGACTTGTAGGTTTGTACCAGGAGCATATGGTAATTGTTTGCTCTTCCTGGACAAAAGGTAATATTTCTTATACACCTCAGTGGGACAAGTTGTTGACATTCAGTTACTTTGCACCTGACCCCCTCTGCTCCAGGTTTTTAACATGGTATTGAAACATTTCTCAATTACTAATGCATCGGAGTTCATATTTTATTTAGAATGCAACCCATATGTCTTGCAGCTCACTTTTTAAAATTATTGTGATTTTGGAAGAGATTCTAGGTTTCCTAATTACATTCTATTAATTTGACTACTACTTATAAAAGAGACTGTTTTAACTGTAATTTTTTTTTCACAGTTGTGAAATCTGTATTGAATAGAATGTTACTTGTAACAATGCCAACAAAAATATATTGATTTATCTGATAAAACAACCCCTGAAGAGTATATCAGGGTATATTATTTCTTAGACTGTCAGTTGCAAAGCAGGCTATGTGATTATTAAGATTTTGGGCTGTTTTCTGAATAAGACATGTATTGTGTCATTTTAGTTCATGAACTTATTACGGTGTATATGTGTACCTATGTGCATTTACACACAAACACACATATATGAAAGGTATATTATAACATTCTGAAAACTACTGTAAAAAAACAAATGGATAGATTATTCTTTCATTAGGTATTAATATGTACATTGCAAATTATTTTATATACAGAGTACAAATTAATTGTTGCTTCTATTTATATTCTTATTACAGTAGTGGCAATTTTCTGCTTGCTTTTGTTGGCTGCATCCACCTGTTGTCTTACTTTAAACTAAAATTTGTAATTTATAAACTTAGAAAAAATAGTATTTTTCTAGCTGTATAGTTTCTAATAGCTAAGATTACAATGCGCCATAGACTCAAAGCCAGAATATGTCATTTAGTGTATTAATAAAGTATGATGCATGGTGCAAACTTACAATGCAAATAGTGAACCTTTTTCTGATCAACAACAGTGATCAACTAATCAGCTTGTTATGGTTTTTTCTTTCGTATCTTAAAATGACAGATTCCATAGCATTACTTTTTAAGCTTTCACAGGGCTACTTTGGTTAATATTAGTGTACATTTTAAATTTCTTTCTAGAAAAGTTAACTTTAAAGGTATCACAATGAGCTATTTCCCTGGGTAAGAAAATAGATTATGCTCCGATACTAACCTAAAATATTGAGAAAAGGTTCTTTTGGTAGTTCAGAAGGTAAATTTGTAAGTTTGTTGAGACAGGAATTCCATATCTTTTCTTATTTGACTTATTAAATAATATAAGAAAAGTATATTTCCTTTGTTGACATATCTCACTGAACCATAGGAGGATGTCAAATTAAAAATCACAAATGCTAATTAATCTAATATTTTCATGTTACATAACTGGACCCTTATTCATATTATATACTTTATACACGGATCTCAGTCTTTGTTTATCATATTTCAACACCCAGCTGGTATCTTTATTTAGCACCCTATCAGACAACTTATGTTTGTGGTAGACAGCATCATTTCCACTAGCATCCATCATATCTGGAGAAGATGAAAAAGATTTGAATAGTTTACTCAATTGCTTTTCATTGCTATGATGAAGATCAAGTGGATACAGTGGCTCATTTTATTTCAGGTCAATCAATAAATCCATCAGAATAGAGCTGGAAGAGATGTTGGAGTTTTCTAGTCCAGCTCCCTGCTCAAGCAGGAGACCCTATACCAGTGATGGCGAACCTATGGCATGCGTGCCACAGGTGGCACGCAGAGCCATATCTGCCGGCACGCGAGCCGTTGCCCTAGCTCAGCTCCAGTGTGCTGATTTTCGGCCAGCTGATTTTCGGCTCGCACAGAGGCTCTGGGAGGGCGTTTTCGGCTTCTGGAGGGCCTCTGGGGGGCAGGTGAGGGCGTTTTCACCCTCCCCAAGCTACAGGGAAGCCTCTGGAGCCTTGGGAGGGCAAAAAAGGGGCCTACTAGGCCCACCAGAAGTTGGGAAATGGGCCGTTTCTGGCCTCCAGAGGGCCTCGGCCCGGGGGGGGGAGGCCATTTTCACCATCCCCAGGAATTGAATTATGGGTGTGGGCACTCGCGCATGCGCAATAGCGCGCGCGCACATGCTTTCAGCACCCAAGGAAAAAAGGGTTCGCCATCACTGCCCTATACTATTTCAGACAAGTGACTGTCCAGTCTTTCTTAAAACCCCACAGTGATGAAGCACCCACAACTTCTGAAGGCAAGCTGTTCCACTGGTAAATTGTCCTCACTGTTAAGAAGTTTCTCCTTAATTCCAGGTTGCTGCCATGCCCTTAGTCCATGTTCTTGAGTAGGTAACTAAGTCTTATTTGGAGATTTCTTGCTCTTTTCTTATAAGTAACATATAATTTTTTTTAATGATTATAACTGATGGCTAAGAGCTTAATAGAGTAGGATACATATCCTTAATGCAGAGCATCGAAATTTAGGTATGCTATCTATGTGAGCCACATGCTCTTCTGGAAAAATATGGAAAATGTTTAAAAAGCAGATAAAACTCTATGAGAGTTACCATCTCCAAATGGACCTTGAACTTAAGATAAAACTCAAAAACAGTAGAAAAAGTTCAATCCCAAAGAAACATTAAACATAAAAATATTGTAAGAACTCCCCAAATGTCCAGCTTCCATACCTAAATCGGCTATCATTTTGATAACTTTTGTTGAGACTAATCCTGGAGATTTTTTTTCACCCCATCAAATATATGCATGTGGCGCACTTGGCTGTGTGCACATTCATGTGTATATGTTCATTGATCAGAGCTTACATTCCAAAAGGAGTACTAAAAATTAAAGTATTAATTGAAAGTATGCTTGCTAATTAAAAGTGATTATGTGTGAAATAATTGAAAAAGTAATGTACGTATCATTCAAACCTGTTCCAGCAGAAACAGCAAAAAAGGGAGAAAGAAAAGAGAATGGGAATGAGGTAAATGGAAGCAATGCTGGAAAAAGAAAAAGGGAAAATACAGAAAGGGGATAAAATGTAACAGAAGTAGGATGGAGAAAAGAAGGATGGAAAAAGAAACTTTGGAAAGTTCAAAAGGTTAATGTATTGGGCTTAGCAAGTATAAAGCTCTGAATGCTTATTCTGAAATAAGTTACACTGAGTTTAATGGTGTGGTCTCTTATTCTGGAGCATAATGAAGGATTTCTGAACCCCTAAATTTTGCTCTTTTGTTCCATCTTGCAGTGTTCTTTTGCATTTTTTCCCAAATTCTGCATCCTCTTTCCCCCTGGATTTGAACTAAAGTAACTGTTATATTCATCAGCCAGAAGAATAGAAATGTCTTCCAAAAGGTTTAGCAGTAGAACAGCACACTTCCAACATGTCAAAGTACAACTAATAGAAGAGACCTGCTCTTATTCTAGAAAGGATATGGAATAATAATAGATTGAGGCTATACTGAATGTTAGGAAGTTTCCCCCCCCCCCCCAACAATAAGAGCCATTTCATAGTAGAATAAATGATTTGGCGATGTGGTTCCCTCCTCTTCACTGAATGTGTTCTGATGGAAGTTGGGACAGCCTTAATTACACTTTCCAACCCAAAGATTGTAATTTTTTTATTGAGATAACACTGGCTGTCCCCCCCCCCCAAGCATTATGATAGGGTGAGGCTCGACCCCATGACTTTGGTTTTTTTAAAAACATACTGAGCATTGTTGGTTTTTTTGGGGTGTGTGTGTTGTTTTTATTGTTTTCTAATATTCTTAATTACTGTTGCTGTGAGAGTTGTGGCTCATCAGATGGGAAGTAATCTTAAATAAATCTCTAAAATAAATAAGCAAGCAAGCTTAGGTTTCTCATTCTTGTCAAATCATGAAATCTTACAATATTCCCATTCATGGGAGGAGGAGGAGGAGAAGAGAACATTGAACACTCCCTGCTTCTTGCTCTCTAGTGTAGAGTGTGAGTTGTTGCAGTTACATTGTAGAGGAAAAGAAACAGCTGCTTTTGTTTTTGCTACACTAAATGGAGGACTCCATAAAAATATATAGATCCTATGTATAAAAGAGGCTGTCCACTGATTCTACATATTATTCTACAATGCTTGCTGTCAATGGGCAAAAGCAATGGTGGTGGCTTCTCCCATTCTTCTGCCTCCATTACGGTCACTTGTTTATGTTGCAGCTTAATGTTCTCACATCCTGTTAATCCTCTCATTTTGGTTAATATAGGTTCCCATTCGACAAATGTAAGATAACTTTCCCATTTAAAGCTTAATTAACGGGAGGAGAGGGATTCATCTTTCTTTTAGTTAACACCAAATATATATGATTTTGATGTAAATTATGAATTGACAGCATGTTTCTAAGGAGGGCATTGCTCATAGAAATGGAAAATACTCCTGGGAAACTCATGCTGCTTTCACTTGCATCTGCTGTAAGAATTCTCTGAATTGCATACCTACAATTGGCTGTGGAAATTGTGGAAAATAAAAAATGAAAATAGAAGTTGTAAGAAGAATGCAGGATAAGGTGTGTGTGTGTGTGTAAAAGGACTCTTCATTTACTTTAGACTACTTTGCATGAACTAATGTTATTATTTAAGAACTCTAGCAAGGCATAACTTTTCAGATTACATTATTGTTGATAAAAGGATATTTTAAATTATGCTTGGATCGTTTTCAAAAGACAGTTAACCCATTTCTTAATATCACAAAGGAAGAAAAAAAAATCCAGGGTTCCTAGGTATCTTCTTTCATTACTGAACTGTTTTCCTGGTATAAATCTAATTCCCATCTTCCCATTGTCATTTTTGTTGAACTTTATGCCGTGATGTTTTATCTATCTCCCAAACTTGCAGCAAGCTAAAGATACTATTGTGCACTTATATAAGGGAAAAACTTGATGGCATTAATGTAGAGTTCCTTATGTGTTTTCAATTCTTAGAATTCTCTGTTAAGAAAAGGACAATCACCATGACTGTAAACAAAAAAATCTGTATAGTTAAAGAACAACACTTTAGCAGCACTCTCTGGGGGTATAATGGCTATAGTGTTTATACTGAACTCTATACAGGTAGTTCTTGTTTAGCATCTGCCTTGTTTAGTGACCACTCACAATTATAAAATTGATGAAAAGGTAACTTTATGACCAGTCCTTACATTTACAACCTTCTCAAGTCTGTAAAGCAAAAAAAAAAAAAATTGAAGTACGATCATAAGCACAGTTGTGGTTTTACTTAGTGACCACTTTGCTAAATGACTGAGTTGCTGGTCCCTATTGTGGTAGTTAAACGAGGACCACCCGTGGTGGATATTTGAATGCTTTTTAAGGGGTGAAGAATGTTTTGAATGGCATGGTATGTTGGTATGTAGTGTTTCGTCTTTATAGAAGGGAATCCGTATCATGCGCTGTATTGTACTACAACACTGTATTCTGTTTTGCTTTTAAATTCTGGGTTGCTTTTAAATTCTGGGTTGCTTTTAAGGAGGTACACAGCAAAAATTTATTTGTAGGGTACACTGCAGAAATTTATTTGTAGGCAGAGTGGACTTTGGAGACAAAGACTATATTAGATTAAATTTGAGTATGTTATGAAATTTCTTCTGAGATATCTTCTTTTTTCTTAAATTACTTTGCTTTGCTATCTTTTTTTAAATGTTCTTGTTTCTATACTTTGTATTTTACCAATTATCAATCAGTCAATCATTTGTCAATACAATTGCCAGGAGTTGGGTGTGACTCAAGTGCACCTAACTGTTCTTACACACTAACACTAGGCAGGCTACCCATTTTTAAAATGTGTGCGAATTAGAGTATGCAACTACAAAAAGTGTGATGAAAATTTTTCTTAAATTCGTCTGGCTCACCTTATTAAAACAATGGATTTTTTAAATTATGGGCTTCCATGCCAAAAGGATTTGCCAGTGATATCACTGTTGCCCGTAAGATGCCCAATTGGGGGCTCCTTTCACGTCCCCATGACATTGCCCACTGAAGTCGGCGGGAGCTGGAACATGTGATGGAAGCTCACCTCACCCCAAGGCAGTGATGGGTCTTGAATGTGAGCCTGCCGATTGGCAGCCCAGCACTCCAACCTTGTGAGCCACAGTGCTCGTCAAAACTATGGATTGTAGGTATTGATACTGTTTTGATTAGATTTAAATAGATGTTTTGTACGAAAAAGGAAAAATAAAATTTAAATAAATTATTTTTGTAATAAAAATTAGAAAGAAATTCTTTAAAATTTAAAGAATCTAATCCTAAAAATCTATCACAGTATTTAAATAGGATAGGAAATATATACTGTTCCAGTGTAGCCTAATGTGAGTGGTGTATTACAGGAATTTTTAGAAATGCTGGTAAACTTGCTTTGTTTACATGCTCTATTTTATTTGGCCACTGTTAAGATTTTCTTCTTCTCCAGCATGTATTTAAATGCACACCTCTATTTTGTCTAGAACTATCTTATACAGCCTGTCACTTCTAAATATATTGAAGCAAAATTTCTGAACTATATGATCTCTATTTGATGGTTTAATTTGTTTTGGTCTGTGTGGATTGAAAATTAAATGTTTTAAACCTGGGCATATTTTATGTAATGGTTTTTTTGGTTTTAATTTTTATGCAGTGCCTAGACTAGAGTAACTTTTATGACATGGGTTTATATAAATTGTTTAAATAAATACATTAAATAAATAAATATTTTGAAACTTGTACTGCAACACATCTAAAGGTTATTAGGTTAGGGAAGATTGATGGACACAGAAAAGTATACTACATTTCAGTTGTATGTAAATATATTCATACATGAACATGGAAGGAGATTTGTTATTTTTGTATCCTTAAAACACTTAATAAGCTTTAAATTTCAAAACGTCATTGTCTCAACAGTTTATATTAAACTTCAGATTATAAATCCTGAGACTATTTAAGAGCAGTTTTTTCTGCTATGATTACAAATGCCAAAATTTTAATTATTTTGTTCAATCACATGGGAAAAATATTATTATAATCTGTCAGAGTTCAACTTTGTGTATCTTCACTTGAATATAAAATGAACAACAACAAAAAACCCTCATCAGAAATGTAAATTCTAAACATTTTAGTCTTGAAAGAAAAGACAACTGACCTCTCACTAAGTTCAGTTCTAGTGTTTTCATTGTTAAATTAAAAAACAAAACTATATACCTTACTGCCCCTGAAGAATCTTGATGACAATTATTTTGATCTGTTCTCTAGTTTTGTAGTCAATCTAATGGTCTTGATACTTTCTTTAATAATGAGAGAAATAAACATACGGTTTGCAAAACATTTTAAACTGACCAATTTTGAATTCAAAGCATCCCACTTTTAGGGCAAAATGCCCAATTTCATTTGTGTTTTGAGTTTTAAAAGAACTCTTTCAGCCCCTTTTACAGTATTTACATCCAGTTTGTTAATTGAAACAGCTGAGTTGGATGCTTCAGGTTCAAAATGAGTTGTTTCCAGTTCATTTTGCATGATATATCCAAATTTTGTATATATCCAAAGCTATGCATCAAAATCAAAAGTATTTGAGATTTGTGATATTGTTCATCTTTTAAATAATCTGAATTCGTGTCTTTTCATAAATTTCAACTTTGCATCTTGTGCTTAAATTACAAGATGAGCCTGCTAAAAGCTATTAAACTTTACAAGTCGATTGCACATATCCAGTGCCAGTTTACAAAATTTTAAATCTGATTGTCACAGCAGTTTAGTGAAATTTAGTGAAAAAAGCCAGCCACAATGAATAAATAAAGACCTCCCTGCCCAAAATATACGATGTGCCCTGATTAATTTAATTGTTTTTTCTAGCTACATATTAAGAGGGCCAGTAATTAGAATCTGCAGAAAACTCTTCATGTACTCAGTGCAAAAGTATCACCCTTGGTACTAAAGAATGATAAAAATACACCATTGAGTTCTCTATATGTTTGAAAGAACAGAAACAGCAATATTAATGTGTGGATTAGAGCAAATGAAGAATCAGGATATTTTTGTAAAAATGTAAAGAAGATTTATCATTAATAAAAATCACATATTCCAATTTCAATTTTCTATCCCCAGTTAATAAAACTATTGCAGCAGTATATTTAAACATAAATTTAGGATTGGAGAGGAGCTTTTACAGCAATCTATATTGATATGAAACAAAACAGCACATTTCCCTCAAAAGGCCTTAAAATGATAATTTAGAAGAAATTGTTCAGCATTTAAATTGACAGATTGTGAGTGAATGTTGATACTACAGTGAACTAAAGCAAACTTTCATTTAAATGTCAGTGTGCGTTTTTAAAATTCAAGTTCCATGTCAAAGGAATTGAAGCTTATATTAAGAAACCCACATGCATGTTTCAATTATCAATAGAACAATTAGTCTTGTTTAAACATAATGGGAGAAACTTACTGAAAACTGCATGTTTGCATTTAAAATGCATATTTTTTCCAGCATATACAGTCATTGATAGATGGCTTTATTTATAGCATTTAAGCAACAGAGTTGTGAACAGTATTTGTACAAGTGTTCCCAGGTGCAGTTTAGCTCTGTAGTTTGAAAATCAGGATTATGTGGAAATACTAGTTTTCTTCAGCCTGTGAGGACAGATGGCTGCTTTAAACAGGTGTTACTTTTATTTCTTGTGTTGGGATTTCCAGTGGCTCACAAAAGGGCCATCCAAAGCATATGGCTTCTTCTATATTTTTCAGCAGCAAAACATAAGTTTATGTTTTTCTTTTCTTTATGTTCTTCTCTCCTCAGAACATTTTACTCCAAATTGAATATTTTATTAATCTAAAACCTTGTGGTACGTTTTTATATATATCTTCCTAATCCTTTTAGGAGGATTTTTTTTTAATGAAAAGGATTGCTTTTTTTGGAGTGGGGATAGGGGAGAAGTTATTTAACAGTTTCAATTTGTATAAATAAAAGTAATTCAAATAATCTGCTTATAAAGTAACAGTTGCATCTCCCATTAGCATTTATTTTTATATAAAATAATTATTTTAAAGGCATGTTGCTCTAGGATTGGATTAATGTTAAAAAACTGTTTTAATGTTCTAGATTTTGCATAATTATTTTGGAATAAGAACATTATTTTTTAAAAAGTTTCTAAGATAGTAGTTAACATTGGTTATTTTATCACTACTGCTCTTTCAGTGATTAAAGTCCCATTATATTAGATATACTTCTGCATAATAGATAGCCAACTTGACACAGTTGTGAATCTTCAGGGACTTATTTTTAGAAGCAGCAGTTTCAATTTATTTAAAAAAATCTTGTAATTTACCCTATAGTAGCTTACATGAGGCTGAAGAAAAATGACTAAATACATATTAAAGGAGTAAATTGTATTGGCTCCATATACCAGTATAACAAGCAGCTGGAAAATTGTAGCCTGTTTTTAAGTTGTCATTGATACTGCAGACTTTGCCTAGAGAAGACAGGCTAACATGAATGTGATAATATAATAACTAACTCTAGTTTGTAATACAGTACATGATTTCTTTGTCCTACAGTTTATATAACTCAGAAAACAAATAACTTTCTATATATACTTCTTATATTAAAATGTATTTCTTCAGGAAGATGTTGAGTGGTTTGTTTAAATATTTTTATGGGAGAATTTCAATTCACTTCTATATGAATTTATGCAATTTGTCTCATTTAAATGGGATATACTTCTAAGTACAGATAGTCCTCGACTTATAGTCACAGTGTAGCATACAATTTCAGTCAGAGGTCGTCGTGATCATAAGTTGAGACGCCATGTGACCAGACGTGATTTCATGATCATTTAAAGTCACTGGTTGCTAAGCAAATCACATGGTTGTTAAGTGAGCAATGTGATCCTTAAGCAAATCCAGCATATCCGAAGTTTTTTTTTTTTGCCATTTTCTGTTGGGAAATTGTACAATTGCAAATCATGGTCACTTGACTTTAGGATATTGTAATCAGTCGTAAATGTGTGTGAAGTGCCAAGCACCTGCTAGCATCATATGATCTGCCATGTGTACAGCAGCCATAGCGTTGAGGACTGGCCGTAAGTAGCTTTTATGAGGTTCATAGTAACTTTGAACAGTTGCTAAGCTGCTGGTTATTAAGCAAGGTCTACCACTAAAAATTGTGTAAGGTTGTAGCATTTATACTACCGGTAGTTATAACTGTTTTATTATCTTAATTTATGCTTTAATTTTGATTGAATGGTGGCATATTAGAATTGGTTCTTACATGAACCTTCATCTCTACTGCAATGTAATAATTGTGCTTTTGATGTTGCCTATGAATTTATATATGACTGTGCACGATATAATTCCCCACGAAAGAGCTGATCTGATGCAAATTTTGCTTTTTTCCTTTTCCAAAATTGATCAAATAGGTGATTATCTTGATTTTAAATCTCTGCCTAGAAATATGTCTCAGTAATTCTTCAATATTATAAACGTGCTTGAAATTATAGAAAAATAGTCAGATCGTATACTTCAGTCATGCCAGCTCTTGCATGGGGAATTATTTCACTGTACATCGTCATTCATAGGCAAAATCAAAAGCACGATTATTGTATTGTAATAGGAATGAAGGTTCATGTAAGAACCAATTCTAATACACTACCACTCATTAATCAAAATTAAACTTTCGTTACCTTCCCTTAATCATGATTATAATCCAAGGCATAAATCAAAATGTAAGATGGAAATGCCATTATGATATAACTGAAATCCATTGTGCACTCATTCCATATACAATCAGCAAGTGAGCAGCAAAGAAAATACCATAGCAATAGCAATAGCACTTACACTTATATACAGCTCCACAGTGCTTTACAGCACTCTCTGAGCAGTTTATAAATGTCAACATATTGTCCCCAACAATCTGGGTGCTCATTTTACCAACCTCGGAAAGATGGAAGGCTGAGTCAACCTTGAGCCCAACAGGATCACACGCCAGGTTGTGGGCAGAGTTAGCCTGCAATACTGCATTCTAACCAATGTGCCTCTGGGCCTCCATACTTTTCTCATATGAGTAATTCAGTTTGGAAGACAAACAGCAGAGAATTGCAGGTTTTTAATTTCTCAGCAGCCCAACCAAGTCATAATCTGCCAATTTTGACAGGAAAAAAAGAAATGCTGGATTTCCATTCTAGTTATAATAGTCATTAGTTTGCTTATAAAACCAGCATAAAGTACCTATAAATGGTAGGTTTTAAAAAAAAGATTCAAAACTTGCTATGGTAATGAAAATTTCCTCCAGAATCTAGAACAGAACGAGCAGCCTGTGGGTTGAATTTAGCTTTGAATCCTGCTTAATTCATGCCACTGAATTTTTATGGTGCAGTTATGAAAAATTAATGGTATAGTTTCTTGCTTTTTTGAAGCAGAACAAAATAAACTATGATGTGGATCCTATAATAGACTTAATGCTTAATTTAATCAACTGGAAGGAGGGCAGAAAATCCTGCCCCCAACCACTGTACATATTTATTTGCTTCTATTATTACAGGAGTTTCTAACCAGTCATTTAGAATAACGATTATACCAATGTATACAGTTTAAAAATACTAGGATTTCCCCCACAAAACAGCTAGTGGTGACAGTTCAGAAACGGAAAGCAAGATTTCAGCCAAGCAAGTTTCAGGAATGGTTTTGCTAGCTTTCTTATACTTTCTTCTTCAGAATTTTTTTGGGAAAAACAGTCTGGCTGAGCAGGCTCCTACTTCACTTCTACCTTCCAAGAATCCTTTCAAGACAGTTAATAATACAGTTATGGGTCTGTGGGGATTGGAAAGAGTCTCCTGAAGTACCGTATTTTTCAGAGTATAAGATGCTCCGGACTATAAGAGGCACCTATGTTTTTTGGGGAGGAAAACAAGAAAAAAAATTCTGCCTCTGCCTACTAGCATCCATCGGTATTCATCTGGCTAGCGTCCTTGCAGCAAACAGCAAACAGCCTGGTCAGCTTCAGCACGTTATCGCAGCCTGATTTAGCACAAACAGCTGATTGGCAGTTGGATCGGCCTCCTGGAATACCGCCGATCAGCTGTTCCAGGCTGCAGGGATCGCCAGAGCCCATTGCCGCCTTCACGTGTCGTGTTTTTGGCCTCTGTACGCTCCGTTTTAGATCCGTTCCAGACTGCGGGGATCGCCACAGCACATCACCACCGATTGTTGCCTCTGTGCGTCACGTTTTTGGCCTCCGCATGTCATGTTTTTGGCTGGTTCCAAGCGGCGGGGATCAATCCCTGCCGCTTGGAACTCGCCAAAAATGCGACGCCCGGAGGCCAAAAAATGAGGCATGCGGAGGCTGAAAACGCAACACGTGGAAGCTGAAAACGCAGAGGCGGCAATTGGTGGCGATATGCTGTGGCAATCCCCGCAGCCTGGAACATGTCTAAAACGGAGCATGTGGAGGCCAAAAATAGCCGAAGGGTGAGGGCCGGTGGGTGGGCGGGGCTTCGGCAACATTCGATGTATAAGATGCACCACAATTTTCACCCACTTTTAGGGGGGGGAGTGCATCTTATATTCTGAAAAGTACGATAGTTTTATGATATGGGCTTCTCTAAGCTTCCTTCCTTTTCCTGGTCTCATCTACAGATGTCTCCTCCAATGAAATGTGGCGGTTAGGAAAAGCTGGTCTAAGTTGACTACATAGAACATAAAAATATTTGTATCCCTGTCCATGTGAAGGGGATAAAGCATATTCCAAGGTATATGATCCAATGTTCAATGTTTCTCTATGTGGATCAGTTCCTTAATATAAAAAAAGTGTTTGTGTATGTGGGGTTTCACAGCAGAACTGAGTTCTCTGCTCTGTTTCTGATGTATCTGGAAAATATAGCAAATGCGCCCACACATAAAAGCAGAATGTGATGGCAAATCAATACATTTTTAAGTGATGGAGGATTGAAGGTATTTATTTACAGTGCTTATAATCTACCCCTGAAGGATTCAGCAAACAACCACCCAGAACATATAAATAATCAGAAAACCACTAATCAAAATGCCTAAAAAAAAAGAACATGCCTTAAAAATGGCTTCAGTCAGATCATTTGGGGCCAAAGTTTCACTGGGAAAAAAATGTAGATTTTACTTGTCTGCATGTGGGGGGGTGACAGGTTTTTCAAGGGAAGATCGTGATCCTAGTATGGGTGTTTTGATGGAAAGGGCCTTTAGATAATTAAATAAGTAAAAATGAAGATTTTTTGAACTACAGTAACAATCTAACTCGAGACTCACCATTCCCAGGGGCTGGAAAGACACCACTCTACAAATACCAGACCAAATATCCTGAGGAGATTTGCATTTTTGTCGTCCTGCTTGCAGAAGTTGCAGGGCTTCCTTTTTACATTGCCTGATGAAGATACTGACCAAGGGGATTTTGTATCTTGGGCATAAGCAGCATCAAGAAGGTCATTTAAACCCATCATCTGTGCGTTAGTATGCCTTATTTTGTTAACCCCCCCCCCCCCGGCCTGGCAAGAGCTGTTTATGCATTGCAGTGGCAGCTTGGCCTGCTTCTGGAATCTTAACTATTAGCTAGCAACATAGTTGCCTGGTGCTGCCAATAATCGTAAGGACTATTGCGCTATGCCTACAGAAGTGTTCCCAATATTGATTTAGAGCAGAGAATTTAAACTTTTTTCATCTCATGGCACAAATTTCATAAGTTGGACCTCCGGGTTGTGAAACTGGAAATTCTGTGATTATCATTGGTTACATGAGATGGTAGTCCATTCCTGGTGATGTCACGAGAGGTGGGTTTGTGATTGATGTGGCACACCTGTGGACATTTCACAGCACAGCAGTACGTTGCATCGCAGAGGTTGAATGCCACTGATTTAGATGATATTTAGGAATCTTCCAGTTTAAAGGTTGCTAACATAGGCAATTGGATTATCTCGGTTAGCAGTCAGCAATGATGGCAATCAAATTGTTTATAACTTGCCCGTATTTTGTACAACTCAAAGAATATAATGTACCTGCCTCCTATTCTCTCCACAACAACCTGGGTGTACCTAAAAGTCACTCATAGTTCATTTCAATTCACAGTCTGTTTCTAGTATAGTATACCTTAATTATTACACAAGACTGCCTCTTACCATCTCCTTTACTTGTACTGGGGAAGTTGGTCCAGAGCACCTAGTCTTGCTTTATCCATGAAACCTGATGGCACCATTGTTGTTTTAGGAAGAGGAGCAACATAGAAAAAACACTATCTCATTTTCTTGCTTGGGAGATCTTGCCTAGACTCTGATGGAATTTCTCTTCCCACTAAATGAAGAATCTGGTTTTAAAACTAAAACAGGAGTAGGGAGAGTTCCTTGATGCAGGCAACCAGATATTCATCAGCAAATGAGGAGCATTAGGCACTCCAGTCACAATTGATCAATCACAGCACTCCTGGTCCTCTCTTCCAGCTTCAGGCCAGACTCCAAAAGGTCTTTCCAGGCCCCGAGGCATATGCTGCTTTTCCCTGGGACTGACTTCTTTCCTCTTCTAAATCTGTTATAAAGTAATAGCAGCAAGGATGTAACTGTTCTCTGCTGTTCTACTGGCACGGAAGAAAACATAATCATAAAATGCAAAAGAATAGGCTGATTGATTGTAGCACGTAGAAGAATCAGAACTTTAGAAACAATAAAAAATTCAAAACCACTGTGAGATACTGCGAATCCTAAAACAATAATTCTAGATTTTTTTTCTATTTCTTCTAAATTTTTCTATTTTCCCCCCACGGTCAGAGGAGCCATTTCGAGCTTACCATGTTTTGTACATCTCTTGAATCAGTCAGCAATAGCCAAGACTATTTATCAAGACACAAGCCCCACTGTTTTTATGTGTGTGCAATAATGCCACACCTAGAATTGACAGTGAAGATTATTGGTACTTAGTTTCTGCCTTTTAAGATTGACTATTTATTTATTTAATTAATTTATATGCCATCCTTCTCACTATTAAAATGACTGTGTGCAGCTTACAACACAATAACAGTATGAACAATAAAGTTACCAGGAGGCAAGAAGAATACATAACAGGCTAGCACCTTGATAGAGCAGGCAATAAAGGCCTTGGAAAAGATAATCTAATGCTGGAGTGTTCAGTATCTGTACTATAAATATCAGAATCATATAGGCAAGTTTTCCCTGTGATAGTCTCCAGGTAGTCCTAGACAAATTGTACATTCATTTAGTGACTGTTCAAAGTTACAACAGCACCGATATGACAATTTTTCACACGGTCGTCGTAGTGTCCCCGTGGTCACATGATCATAATTTCGATGCTTGGCAACTGGTATATATTTATGATGGCTGCACTTATGATCACCTTTTGCAATCTTCTGACAAAGTCAATGGGGAAGCCAAATTCACTTTAAAACTATTACTAACTAACTAAACAACTGCAATTATACACTTAACAACTGAAATGGGGAAAAATTCACTTAACAACTGTCTTGCTGAGCAACAGATATTTGGTGCTCAATTATGGCTGTAAGTTGAGGATTACATGTATAGGAGTACTACACACAAAAAAAGCAGGGAAAATGTATTGACACTTATGAATGAGAGGTCCTTGGTGCTCTATGATCTTGATTGTTTTCTTGAAGAAGTTTCATTGCAAACTTCATCAGTGCTTGGTATTTGGTAATGAAATATCTGCCAATCAGTCAAACTCAGAGAGCACCAAGGATCTCTCATTTCAACCCTAGGTTACAAATATTCTCTTCTGTCAACATTTTTGAATATTGGTATTGTAGTTGACTTTTAAGAATACCTTGGATAGCCAAGAAAATAAACAGATGGATAATCAAGCAAATCAACCCAGAATTTTTATTTGAGGCTCAAATTATCTGACTGTACTTTGGACACATTATGCAAAGCTTTCTAGACAAGGCTGTAAGGCTGGAAAAGATGGAAGGAAAAGATAGAAAGGACAACCAGCAGCAAAGTGGATGGGCTCAGTTATAACGGCGATGAGTAGACCAAGTTAGGGACCGATAATCATGGAGAAAATCTTTTTAAGTGATCTCTAAGAGTCAAGCCTGACTTGATTATAATCAATCAGCAAGCAAGCAAGCAAGCAAACAAGCAATTGTGATATCACATTCACATGCAAAAAGACTGGTCCTTGTTGTGTAATTATTTCAGTTTCAATGGTAATGAAAGCAACAAATTAGTGCAGAAGATTGAGACAATTTTGACTAGTCTGGAATAACAGGTAGGCCTTTGCTTACTACTTTGATTTATGACATAGTGACTGAAGTTACAACAGACTACCCAGGATCTACTTTAACCCAATTTTGAAATTCCAATGGTTCCCCTCCCCCTCATCAGAGGTGGGTTCTTCCCAGTTCGGACCGGTTCTGTGGAACTGGTAGTAACTTGGCGGCCTGGGTCGTTGGAACCGGCAGTGACCCAGGCCTGCCACATCCCTGAACTGGCTCTCTCGGCACCATAGGTGCCGCCATCTTGTTTTTTTGCTTCTGCGCACACGCAGAAGCTGTTTTTTGCTTCTGCGCATGTACAGAAGCTGGGTTTTTAGCATTGTGCAACACGCGCCCGCGCGGCACATCAGCAAGCAAACTGGCAGCAAGAAAAATCAAAACCTACCCCTGCCCCCCATGGTCCATGTGATGGCATTTTGGGTCCTCTACAACTGGCCCACACTTAACAGCTGTCTGCAGTGTCCCAGAGTCATATGACTATGATTTTCAGCATTTTTTGCTGAAAACCAGCATTTACGTCTGGTTTCGGACAAAAAAAACCCCATCCATGGTGACCCACTTAATGACTACCACGGCCTAGAAATGGACTGTTGGGGTCAATTACAGTCATAAGAAGTAGAGGAAAGGACTTAGGCTTTCTTTCATCCATCAACAAAATATTTTGTTGGATTTTTTTTTCCATCATGAGAAACATGGTAAAGCTGAGGGTGAGACTTATGTCTCTCTTTATAGCTTTTAATAAATTATTGAACACAAATATTTATTCAGAAAATGAAATAAAACTCAGTACAAAACTAACATTGTATTAAATTGGTACATATCTAATTATTACTTTAGCTAATTTATTAGAAAGAATTACTTAAAGCAATTGGATATATTATCAGTTGGAATTATTTATTAATTTATGTCACATCTTTATTATTTTTATAAATAACTTAGTTCAAAATTTAATCATGCTTTCTTTGTGAGAAGGAAAACTCCTGTAGTTATAGGGTTTAGCACATGCAAAAATATTAAAAGAACAAAAGTATTTCCTTATTCTATATCACAGATATAGTTCTGAAGATGTGCTTGATAGTTGCAGGTTGATTAAGTTAAAGGCATCTTAAATTAAGTTTCATTATGGAAATTATGGAAATGCAGATCTTGGATATATTTGAATTATTTTTTTCAAAAATACGCTTCTGTAGAATTTTACTATTCTCCATAGTGGGTGGAGCTAGCATCCAGGAATGGGTTGACCTCGTCCGTTCAGCCTATAGGACTGAATCTGTCAAATTGTGAAGCTCCGCCTCTGGCTCTAATTACCCAGCTTTGACTCAGTTGTCAGACTGAGCGGACGTTTGTGAATTTCTGCCATTCCTGTGATTCTATCCATCTTGGTTAGTGACTGATAAAGCAGTACAATATGCTTTAGTTCAATATGGCAAATTGTAACTTGTTATACCCACTACATACTGCTCAGTTAATTGATTCAGAATTGTCAATTGGTAACTTTTGCCTAGTATTTTAGGAAACTCTACTTAAATTACTACTTAAACTATTAGTTTACTGTTTGTTTCATGTAAGTGGTTTTCAAACTCTTTTCTAAGTGACATTACCTTGCTTTATTTCTGTTTTAATTTTCATTAAAAGCATTGCTGTTACTTGAGCCTTTTATTCCAAGATGAAACTATATACTGGCATGCATAGTGACTTAATTGAAATGTATATTTTATTTTATTTTATTTTATTGATTCTAGCATTACATGCCAAGAAATTAATTACAGTAATGATTACAATTTTTTCCCTTTTATATTCTTCTAATACAATTAATCTTTTAGTAAACCTGACTATTAAACCTTAATTAGTCATCTAACTAATTCAAATCTGGTTTGAGTATAACTCTCCAACAACTGCTTAATTTGTAAATTCTGGGAAATGTAGTCTTACTATTTGGAGGAGTTTAAAGTTGGGAAAGCTACAGGTTTTCATTAAAATATTCACGAATCACATATACCGTAGGTGCCACCTCAATGGCTTTCATTGTTAAATTAGGCACATAAATTGCCTATTTCTTTGTGTAATGTTTTGCTAGTTTCCTTATCCACCCATTCTTTCTGATGATTATTATCTTCCATGTGTAGTTTTTAAATTGGGAATCACACTATTCAGACCAAGAAACAATATCGTCCTGGATGTTTTAGATATTATGTATGATTTTATGGTAGGGACTTAAATCTGACAGGACCTTTCAATAGTATGGCAACATTAATTTTTAATGTATGTTAATCAGCTTGAGAGTTGATATTTAAGCCAGAAGGCTTTAAAAGGGAATAGTTTAGGTATCAGTGTCTAATTGACACCATAGATGTCTAGATTAATCTGTCCAATACAGACATTCTAGGTGCCAGTTACAAATTAAAATTTTAATTGACTTATCAGTCCTTATCATTTCATTATATTTGGTACATCTTCCATTTTTTCCCCATTTTCATTGAAAATGTTACAGCACTTTTTTTATGCAAGTGGGTTTTACAACAATGTTGTAAATATATTAGTATAATACCTAGACTCCATTTTAACTGCTTTCCTCTTTTTCATGGAGGACTTTATTTAACTTAGTAATATTTTGCAACTCATTTTTTACTTTTGCTTGAACCAGCTTTAATCTTGACTGATTGCTTGTATTAAGTATTCTGTAGATTTCATATATTGTGCCTTTTTAAAAGGTGGAGTTGGAAAGGACAGGCAGTTGCTGCCAGTGTTGTATGCTGTTCTCTTAATAGACATAGTAGTGGGGGCAAAGGAATGGAAATAGGTAGAACTGGAACTGTGAGAAAAGTTGTATATCTTAAGTTTAGATCCTGCTTTCATTCTAGTGCTCAAAGCATTTTACAATAAAATGTAAAATATAAAATTCAAACATACTTCAACAAATAGCTGATTTAAATAAAAATTTATTTGCCCATTGGCAAAAAGACCAAGGAGCAGGAAGTAGCCTGGTTTCATTTCACAGAGAATTCCTGATTCTGGATATAGCCATTGTGAAAACCATGTTACAGTGGTGGGTTGCTACCGGTTTGCCCCGGATCGGGCAAACTGGTAGCGGTTGCGGTGGGAGGCTCCGCCCACTTACCCCAATGTCATCAAAAACACTCTGCACATGTGCAGAAGATTCTGCACAGAAGCATTGCGCACGTGCACTCCCGTGTGCTCCCATTCCCGAACTGGTAGCAAAGGTAAGTGAAACCCACTACTGGCATGTTCCTATTAAAAGTGTGAGAGTTATGAACAATGGGAGAGGACACTGTTTTAGTTCCTGTTGTAATTCAATCCTGGAACTGCTCTGTTGGTGTTCCTCTAAAATTACTTGCTGTGATTGTTTAATAGTATAGCTGCAATGTGTTTTAATTATATATGCTATATAGCAGAGGTCCTCAAACTTTTTAAACAGGTCCAATTCACGGTCCCTCAGACTGGGGGGCTGGACTGGCTCCTTGGGCATGTCTAGGTGGTCATGTGACGGTCGGCGTGGCTAGGTGGGCATGGCCAATTTGTGGTCCACTAACTCAGTTTTGCAGCAATTCTTCTCAGCCGCAAGTAGCTTGAGGAATAGCGCTCTCTCTCTCTCTCTCTCTCTCTCTCTCTCTCTCTCTCTCTCTCTCTCTCTCTCTCTCTCTCTCTCTCCTTCCCTCCCTCCCTCCCTCCCTCTCTCCCTCTCTCTCCCTCTCTCCTGGAGGCGGGGAGGTGAAAAATGAGCCATTTTTGCCTCCTGGGGCATCTGTGCGCCCCATTTTTCACCTCCCCCAACTCCAGCAGCATTCTCCAGGCCAAAAATAGGCAAAAAAGGCCCATTCTCCATAGTGGTGGAGATAGCATCCAGAAATGGGTTGCCCTCATCTGCTTAGCTGATTGGACTGAGTCTGTCAGAGCTGTGAGGACACGCCTCTGTTGCTAGGGCTCCCCAGCTTTTGACTCAGTCCCTCAGCTAGGACAGACGTGTCAAGAGTTTTTCCCAACCTTTGACAGGAACATTCCTGGATCCTTTCTTCATAAAAAACTTCAATTTTGTGAGTGTTTAACCCGGCTGACTCCCGGACATCTGGTTGAGTTGCTGGGATCACCTCAGCGGCATGGGCTTTGGCTGAAGCCACCGGACAGTGGACTTCTCGGCTGTCAGGGTAGCTGGCAGGGTACTGTCCCACACAGCTAACCCTACGATTGTTAATTGCGGATAGCAAGAGGCTCTCTTGAAGGGCAGCGGAGCCTTATTATTAAAGCTAGCCTCTTAAAATATAATATAGAGGTAGTCCTCAACTTATGATCACAATTCAGCCAGGAATTTTGATCATAAATTATTGCAGTTGTAAACTGAATAACTAAATGACTAGGCTGTTTTATGTTTGTTCAGCAAGTTGCTGCAGTCATTAAGTAAATCTTGTGAGCATACGTCTGAATCTGGCATAGCCAATGGGCATTCTTTTTTGTTGGTTTGTTGAAAAATATGATTATGTGACTGTGAGATGCTGCAACCACTTACAAATGTGAGTCAATTGCCAAGCACCCAAAATACACTCAAATGACTGTGTGGATGATGCGGCAGTCATAACTGAGGGTGGGTTATAAGTAAATTTTTATGAGGCCATCATATAAATCAAGAACTACCTGTATTACTGTCCATCTTGTGTTGTGGCAGTTAGTATGTGATTGTCTCAGAATGTAGCAATTCATCTTGTCTGGACTTGATTGCTAAGCAGGTTCAGTCTGGCTAATAATAGGATAGAAAGTCAGTTTGTGTAGTGTGTAGTGTAGTTATTAAGGTATCGGGCTACAAACCAGGAAACATTCTACTTTTTCCTTAGGCACAAAGCCAATTGTGGGACCTTGGGACAGTCACTCTCTCTCACCCATAAGAAGTAGGTTCAGGGGTGTCAAACTTGATTTCATTGAGGGCCACATCAAGGTTGTGTTTGATCTGGGGGGGGCAGCCTGACATCACTCATGTTGGGCAGGGCTGGGGGATCCATTGTCTCCAGCGGAGGAAGGCTAGACCAGGGAGAGTGCCAAACCCTTGTCCTCCGGAGGAGCCTTGCCATCTGCTGGTGGCCAAGTGCTAAGGCAGGACTTCTCTCCCTCCCTCCCTTCCTTCCTTCCTTCCCTCCCTCTTCATTCTTCTTTCTTCTTCCTTTCTCTCTTTCCTTCTTTTTCCTTCCTTGCTCTCTTCCAATCTTTCCTTCTTTTAATTTGTCTTTCCTCTTTCCCTTTTTCCTTTCCTATCCCTTCTTGGATGCTCAAATGCAAAACATTTCTCCTTTCGTTTTGTTTTGCTTTGTTTGTTTTGATAGCCCTCTGCCAGCGAAAATGCCCCCCCCGAGCACGACCTTCCCAAGCTCCATTTTTGCTGGCAGAGGCACCGCGGGCCAGTCATTTGCCGTTTCCATGGCTGCCCGCGGGCCAGATCTGGCCTGCGAGCCTTGAGTTTGACAGCCCTGAAGTTAGGCAATGACAAACCACTTCTGAAAGACTTGCCAATAAAACTGCAGCAACTAGTTCAAGCAGTCGTGCAGGAGTTAAAAATTAACTTGAAGGCACCAAAATGTAGGATGGAAGACTTCTGAAGAATACCTGTATTGTAGGTAATGGCTGGGAAATTAAAAAAAAGAAAAGAAAAGAAATTCCAAGAGGATGAATTTCCATATTCTTGCCAAGAAAAGTATGAAGAGCTTGGCCACTGACAAGTATTCTACCCTGAATTGAAGTATATTTTATTCTTTTAAATATCTTGCAGCAAGACTTGGAGAAAACCAATCTATAGAACTGAATAAAGTTGAAGGCTGGTCTGGCGTTCCGAATTTAAAAGGAATTAATGTTAGTAACTACTGGCTAGCGCTTCATTTTTTAGCTTCAAGTGTTATATAATTGGAAAATCAGGTTTCTGTAGCAAAGATAAGACTTCTTGTGGTGAACTAAACCTTCTTAGAAAAGAAAAGAGACTTTGATGTAAAGAAAGATACAAGAACTATTTGCAAAAAGCTTACCGTATTTTTCGGAGTATAAGACGCACCTTAGTTTTGGGGGAGGAAAACAAGGAAAAAAGGTCTCTGCCTCCCAGCAATTTAGCAAACAGCAAACAGCAAACAATACAGATGATATACACTGTTTGCTGTGTATTTCTGTGCATGTGTGTCTGACCCATAGAAATAGCAAAGAATTGGAGAAATATACATTATGGCAGTATATTAATGCCAGAAAGTTTTCTTAAATGTAGTCCCACTAACTCCTCCCAATTATTTAAATAGATCTATTCCAAACATGACTAAGTCAGGATTTAACTCAGCTGCCTTATCTTAATACTAAACAGGACACTGTTACATTTCAGATTAATCTTTTACATATCTTTAAATTTGATGTGGCTTTCTGGAAGTATAGTTATTCTCTGCTATTTAAAAGAAGATACAATAGCACTGGGCCTCCTCAGATCAAGCATTTATTTTAAAAAATGTCTTCGTTTTGTTAAGTTGTCTAGAACAATAATAAAGTCTAATCATTTGAACATTCTATAGACATTTATAGTTATTGACTTACCTCCTTGCAGTTTCAGCAGTCCAACATTGCCAGCAGTTCACCTCTCAGCAATTTGCCTCCTTTCTGCTAGTTTCACTTTCAGTTCTAGCACGAGGCTTGCCTGTGCTGAATCAGTGGTAGGTCGGGAGGCTGATAATCAGTTTCTTGTGCTAATCAGGCTCTGCACTGTTTGCTGCAAGGAGGTAAATTGCTGGGAGGCAGAGGCCAAAGGGTGGGTGTGGCTGGGTGTGGCTACATTCTGTGTATAAGATGCACCCAAGTTTTCACCCTCTTATTGGGGGTAAAAAGGTACATCTTATACTCCGAAAAATATGGTAATTAAGAGAAGATATAAGAACGTTTTAAAACAGTTAAGGGGACAATTTTTTTCTTACTCTGTTTTTTAAAATCATTTTTACTTTTGATGAAAATGTAGTGGTATAATTTTTTACCAACTCAGTTAAAGAGACCAGTTTGACATGGGAATGCTTGTTTATTCTTGAAAAGTATATTTAGTTGGTGGAATATTCATAACAAAAGATAAGGTAAAGAACTAGAGTGTGAGTTTTAGTTGCCATGGAGATGTGAAGCCTGTTTGGCTGAAGTTATTGAGTGCTATTAAAATGAGCTGACACAAGACGATAATTTTTAAAAGTCCCTTTTCCTCTTCAAGCCCTCATACTGTGCAATAGGAATGGCACATATGCAATTTGGGGAAAGAAAGTTTTGAAGAGAACAAGGCTTGTGCTGTTCTCCAAGCTGGATGTTCCTTTCTTGTGAGATCTGGGCAAGACCAGATGATTTCCAATGGGATGTGGTTTGCAGAAGGAATGGGATGCCTGTTTGCAGATGGTAAGGGAAGCCATGTTGCAGAGAAAAAGAGAAAGGTCCAAAGTAATGAAGGTCATCTGGGCCATGGGCAGCTAGGTTTGTTGCTTCTGAGTGGTGCTGTGCAGAGTGGAATTTCAGAGCTCCCTGCTCTGTCAGTGAGGGAGGATCTCTGTGTAATTCATTCTGATCGAGTAGTCCTCCAGCTGGACCCTACGTTTGTGCCAAAAATCAGTTCCTATTTCCATAGAGCCCAGGAGATTGTCTTTCCTAATTTCTGTCCCAATCCTTCTCACTCATTAGGGAGACAGTGGCACACTGTGAGGAGAGCCCTAAAATATACATCAAGCGTACATCCACGCTGCACAGAATACAGGCGCTTTTCGTCTCTTTTCAGCCCACTTCCTTGGGACAAAAAGCGTCTTCCCTCACTGTTGGGCGTTGGCTGCGGAGCACCATTGCGAGGGCTTATGACCTGCAGTCCTTGCCGCGACCGGCCAGAGTGACAGCGCACTCAGCCCACAGCGCTGCGACAACGGCGGCATGGTCCACGCAAGCGTCCATCGAGGAGGTCTGCCAGGCAGCCACTTGGGTTTCACCTACTCCTTTTATCAGACACTACAAAATTGACGTTTTTGCGTCCGCAGAGGCAGCATTGAGCTGCCGAGTTCTTCAACTTGTGTCGCAGACTGAGACCGCCAGCCAGACTTAGCCCTCCCAATGGACAGACTGCTTTGGTATGACTCATTCTTGGATGTTAGCTCCACCCACTATGGAAAAGGGGCGTTGGTCTTACCTGATATGCCTCTTCTCGTAGGATGGAACTAACATCCAATCCCACCCAAAGTTAGTCTGGTCTGGCCCTCGGGACATCAAATTGTTATCTTCTAGTTTATGTGTTGACCTTGGGAGCTACACGCAGAGTCTGTCCATCGGTCTTCGTCAAAAGAGGGGGAATTGGAGATGGATGACGAAGATATCAATTTGACAGACTCAGTCCTCATTGGTTGAAGGGACGATGTCATCCCATTCTTGGATGTTAGCTCCACCCTACGAGAAGAGGCGTATCAGGTAAGACCAACGCCCCTTTCACTCATATTCTGTCTTACATAACATTTCATTAAGTTTCCAGTGGGGTTATTTCATTCTGCATGTACACATTTAAATTCCTTGATTTACTGTTAACACCTGCAATTGGAGCAATGTTTGTAGAAAAGAGGGACTGAAAAGTAACATGATAAGTCAGGGGTCCCCAAATCCCAGTTTGCGGCCCAGTACCGGTCCGCAGCCTGTTGAGAACTTAATTTGTTTCAAACTTGGAACCAAGCACTGCAGTTGAACCATTATGTCAGAAACTGAGTTGATTGTACTTCTGGTAGGTGGAACAAAACTGTTTGAATGTCCTGTTTTCTGAGAATTTTAAATATTTTTACATTTAAATATTTCTGAGTATTGGAAAATACTTAGGAGTGGTTGTGCTGACTGCAGAAAACAAGGGCTGGTGTTGTTTAACAGTCTGAACAGCCTTCATTAAAATGTAACAGTAGAACAAAAGAATAAAGCAAAATATTATTTTGTTAGCTGTGTCATCAATATCAGCGGTTAAGTGCACTAGCCGCTGATAAGGAAAGCAAAATCAAAAACCAAAAAAGAGCTAGTGCTATACATACAAACCACCAGATAAACCAACTAACCCCAAAATATTTTGTTTGCTTTTTTCCATGCACCCTTAGTTCAACATCAACAGAACATGAACATGAACAAAATAAATATACAACAAACCAATAAACCTCATTATATAGCTTTAAAGTTAAATGCAAAACACAAAAACCAAAAGCTTGGAATGGGTCTGTGTTGTCTGAAAGATGGGCAGTCAAACCTATGCAGGTAGTCTTGCTTGACTATTTAAATTGGAAACAGCAGTTCTGTTTCTAAGCAGCACAGTTGTTAAATGAGACCTCATGTGTCCATGACTTGAGATTTTACTGCTGGTTTCTTCATTGACTCTGCTTGTTGGAAGCTGGCTGTGAAGTCATTGTGTGACTCTGGACGCTGCGATGGTCATAAATGCCTACCGATTGAAATGTGCCATGTGGATGCTGAGGTGGTCATAAGTGCAAGGACTAGTTGCAAAGTTACTTTTTAAAATGCTCATGTAACTTCAAACAATTGCTAATAAAGGCAATTGTTAAGTAAGGACTCCCTGTACTCACCAGTACTGCAGCAAGAATCCAGTCTATTCACAGGTCCCTCACAGCACACTTCCTCCTATCTCAGCATCTGGTCAACTGCAATCTAAAATCCAGTATGGCTTCTCAATCATTTATATACCCTACTGCAGTTGCCCAGTCCTATCCCAGCAGATAACTCAGCAGTAGCCAATAGCTGAATAGGATTTTTTATTTTAAAAAAAATCCAGTGTTGAGTTGGAAGACAATGTTCCAATAAAACCACCTGGAAAAGCATCAGAATAGCTCTGCTCAAAATAATGCTGTTTTACTCCATTTTGAAATTGTACATTTGCCCTGTGGGTGTTGTGTTTCAAAAAAGAAAGACTAAAAATGATTGTCATGAGCTCCTAAAGCTTTGTACTTGAACTCTTTTGCACGCTGCTTCATTTTCTCAATTTTAATGGCTTTTTAAAATCAAAATAAGTTTAAAAGTCCTTGTATCAAAAGAAAGGAGGAGGATTTAATGCTAAGGATTATGTTATGAATGGAATTGTAAATTGCAATACAGCTAATTTTCACAATTCTTTTATGGAGTAAAATTCTGAGTTGTAAATATGAATAAAATCGCTTTTGGGGAGGACAAAATATGTGAAATGGACGTTGCTTGAGAAAATACCTCAAGCAAACAAAATATTTCAATAAAATACAAATAAATTGTGTATTTGCCTTACCAATTAATTCAGTATATTTTCTATCACTGCTGGGACAGAGAGAACATTCCTATTTAGTATTTTTGGAATGAAAAAACATTCTGCATTTATCTGTTAGTGCAATTTAGTTAACTTTCTGACACCCAGGACAATTAGTACCTAACTCGCATCTGCCACATATGGCTTCAAAAGCTGAGTCTGTTTGTCATCTAGAGGAAGGCATGTTTTAGGACATTCAGTTCTTCTGGACATTTATTATAATAACACCAAGTAAGTAACAATGGGACAAATAAATTGCACCATTTCTACTTTGATGACTGGATAGGCAGGAGGCTATGTCCCTTTCTATCCATTAAGGATAGAAGAGTTGTATATGCCTAGTCTAGTATGGATTTTTCTCATACTGGCTAAGCAAATGTGTGATGGAGTGTTCCTTTCATCTTTTAGTAGTCCCTTACAAATTGAAAGTAGATGACTAAAATATTTGAAGACTAAGCTAACAAAATGCAGTTTTGTATCTGGGTATTGTTTTCACAGGAGATAATTCAGCTGCTCTTCACATGTTTTTTATGTTTAGTTAATAGGTTATAAGTATTTACCGTATTTTCCTTTCTGATTATCAATTGGTAAACAATATTTAGTTTTTAATCCTTATTACTATAGCTTGAAGTGTCAATTTTTAAGAAAAAGGATTTTTTGGGATTCATCTCAGTCATGTCAAAGTTTTAAACAGTCAATCATAGGAATATGTTTTCCAGTCATGCAAAAAGTTTTTTAAATGCTCCATTGCTTCCTTAAACTGAACTGAAACTTCATGATAAACCATGGTTTTATGTACAGTAATAATAATATGTAGTAAATCTTGGGCTCTCTATTCAGGCAATGAGAGAGTACACTCTTTCTGATCTATTTTTTTGTGATATTTCAAGTCCAATTTGTGAAATTATACTTGTTCAGATCTGGTTTTAGGAGTCTTAATTGCAAGTAATCTCCATCCTTTGATTGTATAGTCCAGGTAGCCTGATTCTGCCTTCATGATTGATGTTTTTTCTGAGCACCATAGTAGTAATATCTAAAATCAATTATACAAATCAGGATTTTGAAGCTGTTTTTACAAGCCATACTAAAATTGTTTAGACCCAATAAAACTCAGAAATAATGAAAACAATAAAATGCAATTAGTAAATAGTATTAGAAAGGTACAAAACATAATGTGTTCACTATTTCAATGCAGAGTAGATACAGTACATAGAATAAAAGTTTGGTTTACTTGTTAACTCCCCCCCCCCAACAAGATAACCTAGCCAGCCTATAACATTGCACATAACATTTATTGTTTTAGACTACTTCCTACTCATTTTCTATATCTTCAGTGTGAGTTAAATGATAATTGTGAATCTAAATTAATGTAAACTCTTTTTGACAATTCCTGTTAAAATACTAATCAATGTATATTTCAAAATTTAAATGGTTTGTTAGTAATACAGTAGTGCAACTGTTTAAAGATCCAGGGGTGTATCTAAGTGAAATTTAAGGAAGATGGTAAAGGATATTTTTGAGGCCATACCTTTGTTGCATTTGTTCTAGAAATATGACTAAATTTAAGATGCTATTCTGATATGTAATTATTAAGATTTGATTGAGCTTAGTAGTGATACCTCTGAATGAATTTCCAATACCTGAAACATCTTCACAAGCAAAGAAATGTATTAATTATACAAACATGAATATAAAAATCAAGTTTTTAAAAATGTAATATTCACTTGCTTTTATATTTGTGATTTTATGTATTACAAAAACATTTGTTTATTTCAGAAGTAATTGATTGGTACATGGATTAATTTTCCAAACCATGCTGTTGTCAAGTTCAAAAAATCAATTGACATGACCAGAAAATTGTTAGTGCAGGCAGTATACGCCAGAGCTAGCAGATAAAGGTTTAAGAGTATATCTGAGTAAGATTGGCTCTGATTTGAGAAACCAGGCAGTCATATGAATATTTGAATCTGTCAACAGTTTGAAAGAGTTATTAAGACTAATTGTACTGCTAAGATACTTAGGGACTTTATTCATTTAATCACATGTGTATAGCTGCCTATCTCCCATAATGACTTTTGGCAGCATACATAATAAAACAATCAAAGTACATTAAAACAATTAAAGCAACCAATTTTAATTAAAAGAGAAACAAAATGGCAGCAAAACATAGAAACAGTGTATTCCGTTGTCATATAGCCAGCTAGTAGGTTCCACTCTGTCACGGGATCCCCAAGCTGGTTGACAGATCCATGTTTTAAAGGCCCTTTGGAAGGCCAATGGGGTTTGGGGCTAGCCTCACTGTGGGGGAATGTCCCACAAGGCAGGGGCCATGGCAGAAAAGGCTATCCTCTTAGGTCCCACCTGATGAAACACCCTGGGCAATGGGACCTGCCACATGCCTCTCCTGCCAGACCTGATGAGGTAGAAATAACCAGGGAGAGGAGAGGTGGTCCCTGAAATACCTTGATCCCATGCCATGTAGGTCTTTAAATCAGCACCTTGAATTAGACGCAAAGCAAATGGGCAACTATTGCAGCTGGTGCAGCAGAGGTGTAATATGCAGTTCTTGGATCACACATGAACTGCCCACACCATGGCGTTTTGCAACAGCTGATGCCTCCTGATACTTTTCAAGGGTAGCTCCATGTAAAGCACATTACAGTAATCCATTTGGAACATAAGTAGGACATCCTGATCTGGGCCTTGGCACAACTGGCACATAAAATGAATTAGGGCTACCAAAGACTAATTTAAGTGGATTTCCCCATTTCCTTTCTAACTTGTTCTGCTTTGCATTGGAGAATTTTTTCTTGTCCTGCCTTAATTTTATGTCTTTTATTCTGTGTCCTTAACTGTGATCTTAGCTAAGCACTCGTATGTAGTAAAGTATTAATTTAAATCTCTGCAGAGTCCAAGAGCTGAACATCCCAATAGTAGTAATCTGGGCAGTTGCTCTTTTTTTTTTTTAGGGCTGTACATGAGGTTCCAGTTTTCAGACACCTGGCTGGCCTAATTAGTTTCAGTGATAAACATAAGCTCTGGTCACAGAAGGCATCACGTTCTAGTCTTGGTCTCAGTGATAAGGGCCGCTTTAATGAGTTGCCAGTAAGTGCTATATGAGCATCCCTATTCACTGCAAGGCATGTTTTTCAGTTTGAATCCAAAACACTGCACAGCAGTATTAAAAAGGTATCTGGAAAGCTGTGGTCCTGATATAGGCAATATTAAACTAATGAACCAGTGGCCTAGCTCAGTATAATTTTTTTAAAACCCAGTACAGATGTTCCTTTATTGTTTAACTATATTATATCAGACACAAATAACCAGAAGCAAATAACCAGGAACTTGTTGAGTTCAAAGCATAGAAGAATTTATTATTGCTACACATGAATCTAGTCAACTAATGGTCAAAGCTAAATTGGTGCTAGATAAGGGTCAACGGGGTTCAAGGAGGGCTGCACCTGGGTCTCTTGTGGGAACATAATGACTCCAATCTGATGACATGTTTAACCCTGCCTTCTAGCTCAGCTTGCTCTTCTACAATCATTCTTTTTATTGAGAATTATTAAAACTGCTTTTGCCCAATTCAAGAGTAGCATGGAAGACGCCATGCGGCTTGTAAAGTACGTAGCAATAATGCCATTTGTGTGATACCAACCAACACTAACCAAGTTGAATAGTTTAAATGAAATGATGTATGAAATGTCAATCTTATCTTTATCAGAAATTCATTTTTCCTTTTCTTCTTTATTGGTGAAATACGATATGCTATAGGATATAAAACAGTAGCAATATAAACTACTGAAAGTAGTATGTATTCTAGGTTAGTAAGTTGAACTGATGATTAGTAATAGACGTTCATCAATAGTTTAAAGGAAGTGTCTTAAAATAATATACCAACAGGGAAGTAAATACATAAAAATTGAAAAGTGCATAATGTTCTCTTGTTATAAGTGCTGAAAAGAATCTACAGTTCTCATTATGTGTTTGCATTTCTAGGGAGGGTAATGGAAAGAAATGTACAACAGAAGGGTGTTTGTAATTAAGGAAACATGTAATAAAGAGAAATGGAAATAATTGTTGAAAGTGGTTGTAGTTGTACCTCAGTTGAAAGACCTTGGCACTTTGCAGCAAACAGGGCAAGTTGAGGCTTGCATATGTCAATTGCCTTTAAATGTGTTACTGATGTTCAAGCAAGTCAAGTAGTAGAACATATGCTTAAAGAAAGGTTAAACAAAAATTAATGGTATAAAAACAGATTGGAAATATCAAGCTTATGGCAATTGGTCCTAGTTGCAACTATTGATTCTTAAGCATAATTTATTGATCTCTGATACAGGCTTGTACTGTTTCTGAGCTTAATTAATGAACAATCTTTATTTGATTTGGATATGGGGCTATTATGTTTTTTCATTTCCATGAAATGAAGATGAATTCTAGAATTTGTGCTATCTTTTAAAATTGTTACTTTTGAATAGAGATTGTTTGGATTCAGCCTGTCTACGCATAATAATAACAATGCCTGTCCAGGTCCTTGGGAAGGATTTGATAGGTGGATAAAAATGCCAGATCTCACCTAAACATCTGACTGATTCTGTGTCCAACCATAAGTTTAAAAAAGAAGCTAAAATATTCTGGTGCTCTAGAATTCAAATAGATAAGCACCTGCCACACAACATCTCAGATTTAATTGTTAAGAATGGCACCCCCAAAAAATATGGATAGGGACATTGCAATATTTGGAGATAGAAGAAGAAAAGAGAAAGAACTGGAGAAAATCACAAAATATAAAGACCAGCTAATAGAAATAGAAAAACTATGGCAAAACAAAGCAAATAGTAATTGGCGTCTTCAGTGTAATTCCAAAACATCTGGAGTACCACATGAACACCATCGGCATTGACAAAATTTCTATCTGTCAATTGCAAAAGGCAACTTTATTTGGAACAGCTTACAGTACATCCTGCAACAATATCTTTAACGTTAATTATCAAACAACATTGTCAGTCCTAGGTCCTTGGGAAGGACATGATAAGTGGATAAGAATGACAAAACCAATTTAAATATCTGGCTGACTGTGATCAATAATAATAACATATTAAACTTGTATGCTGCCTGACTCAATGTCTTGGACAGCTTACAACAATTACAGAAATCACCATAAAATCAATAAAGCATAAAAATAAAGATGGCAGGTGTGATGAAGTGAAGGATTTCCCTCTCTCCTGCTGAAGACCTCAGAGAAAAGCCAGGTTTTCACAGCTTTTCTAAATAACAGCATAGTGAAGGCCATCCACATCTCAGGGGGAACCTCAGAAAAATAAGTCAGTTGAAAATAGATAAGGATAATATTTGAAAGTAGATGTGATGAAACAATCATATAGTATATATTTGGACATGAAAAATTGCATTGAATTGCTAGCCGTTCAGAATATATAGCTAACATATTCATGGCTCTTCCTTAGGGATATGGTTGCATTGTTAAACTGATCCCTTTGGATTAGTCTTTACTCTGAAATTTAAAAAAGCAGTATGATAAACAATGGCATGATGAAATGCTAGTTGACTATTGCATCTTATTTGAGATGAGCCTTTTTGCATGAACGTAAGACACCTGCTTTTTTAAAATATTGGACTTTTATATGAATGAATTTGATCTATTGAATAATTGCTTACAAAACTCTTAAGTTATGTACCATTTGCTTGTCATAATGAATTATACATTTTTGTGGCAGAAATTATTTGTTAAAATGGAATTTGCAAAGTACAGCATTTTGGCCTATCATTATTGGTTGCTAATAAGTTTAAATAGCTTAATTGGGTTCCCAGATTCCAAACTTGAAATCATCCTGCCAGCTTTTATGATCATAAGTAAATTATCAGGAGTTTTCGAGTAGCACTGCAACTCAGTGATGGGAATAAATTATTGTCAAAATAATTCACCATCTAGAGGTATTATTATGTTTAGCTAACTGGAAAGAAAACAAGATGCCAAAAGAAGAAAATGAAGAAGAGGCTAGCCTGGTAAATGTGTTAGATGGGGAAAGGAAGATTTATTTTAAAATGTTTCTTAAATAGATCAAATGTTTGAGTTCTATAGATGACAGAAACGGCAAAGGATCTACACAGCTTAAAAAAGATAAAATAGTTTTGACTTTTTTTTCTCAGCAATTTTTGGAAGAGCCTCAGCACTAACTCCATATCTAGGAAGACACAATTTGCTGATCTAGAGAAGTTCCTTTATCTTAATAATGTGACCAGGTACAGACTTGACTTGATCATCAGTCACATTTTCTAGCCCCTGCATTTTTGTTTGTTTTATCCCACACTTATTATTTTTATAAATAACTCAAGGCAATGAACATACCTAGTACTCCTCCCTCCTATTTCCCCCACAACAAGAACCCGGTGAGGTGAGTTGGGCTGAGAGAGATTGACTGGCCCAAAATCACCTAGCCAGCCTTCATGCCTAAGGGGAGAGTAGAACTCACAGTCTCCTGGTTTCTAGCCAGGGTTGCCATAAGAAGTAAGCAGCAACCCCAGATCTGTGGCACGGCAAGAAGCTCAACCCAAGCCCAGTCCTGTAGTGTGGTTCGAGTGGGCTTTTTAACATGAAGGGCCAGGCCAGGCATCTCTCATTAGGTGCAAGAAGATGGCAAAAGTCAGGTGGGGTAATGGAATGCAGAGCATCGGTGGCCCATAAATGGAGAGGAGATAGACATGTGGGGGAGTCTTAAATGTGGGAGGACTGCCAAGTGGCCAGATTTTGATCATGGAGGCACTGCAACAACTGCAACTTTGGGCATGAATCTTGTATTAACCCTTTGTTCAGCACCACTACAACATCAAACCATCACTGAACAAATCGTCATAAATTGTGGACGACTTGTACTGTGATTCATGATTGTGTTACCTTGCACTTTTTTCTTGAAAACTATTCAGAAACTACAAAGGTTTGATGCAACTATTTTCTACTGTCTAGTCAACACTGTAGAAAAGGATAATATAAATGTTGCAGAAGCTATAGTGGTAACAACACAGACATTACTCTATCAGTGAACTTCTGAGTAGGGGACTTTTGCCAATATGAACAAACCTGTCCACTAGGAAGTTGGAAGAAGACAGACAACTTTGTTTATATTGGCAAAATACAGAAACCAACCCCCTCCCACCCTCACTCAACTCCCGGGATCCTCTAGACCCGTGGTGGCGAACCTATGGCAAGCGTTCCAGAGGTGGCACGCGGAGCCATAGAAGCCGGCACGCGAGGGTTCCCACCGGCAAACCGGAAGTGCGAAAAAACGCACTTCTGGTTTGCCGGTGTGCTGTTTTTTGCACTCCGGAGGGTTCAGGGAAGCTCCCTGAAGCTCCGGAATGTAAAAAACTACAAAATGGACAAACCGGAAGTGCACTTTTCCGCACTTCCGGTTTGTCCGTTTTGTAGTTTTTTGCATTCCGGAGCTTCAGGGAGCTTCCCTGAACCCTCCGGAGTGCAAAAAACAGCATACCGGCAAACCGGAAGTGCGTTTTTTCGCACTTCCGGTTTGCCGGTTTCGTCGTTCCAGGTTCCGGCAAACCTTTGTGCGGGGGTGGGGGTGTGTGCGCATGCGCAGGGGGCAGCATGGGGGGTGTTGTGCGCATGCGTGGGGGGAGGGAATGGGTGTGGGCACGCGAGCGCGCGCGAGCGCCCCCCCCTTTTTTGGCACGCGAGCTGAAAAAGGTTCGCTACCACTGCTCTAGACTGAAGTTGCTGGCAGACACAACATAATTCTCACCCCACACAAACTGCAGCATCTTAGCAAAAACTGAGGGTCTAGTGAATCCTAGGCGGCAGCAGGAGAAGGTGAAAAAGGAAATTGCAAGAAGGAGGAAAAGGGACAAGTTTCGGTGCACTGCATATTTATGTGACATGCCGGAAATCCCCCTCCAGACTTCTCCCAACTTCCCCCCGCCACCCCAGTTCCCCATGCAGGGCAAAATCTGTACTGCATATATTTTGTTTGAGTTGCAAATAAAACAGATTTACAAATAGCCTCTTGGAACATAATCTGTTTATAAGTAAGGTAATGTCTATATGTTTTTGAGGCTAATTCAAGGTTCTGGTTATTAGTTATGTAGCTCTTTACAGATTCATTACCTTCAGGACTCTCTGACTGAATCTGAATCTGTCTGTTGAACTTGCACCTACCAAGAAAGGAGAAACCAAGGGGGAAAGAATCAGAAAATAGGTCCTCTCAGTGCAGGTTCCTTGCTGTGGAATATTTATTGATTTTTAATGCTTAGTATAGCATTAAATACATAAGATAGAAGAAAGTAATTGAATCTGGAAACTAGATAGATCAAGGGTGGGGGGGAAGAGTACCGGTATTTCAACAGAAACATTTACAGATTAGCAGTTGGAAGAAAACCTTTATATTCAATAAATTTAAAATCAGTAAAAAAATGTCAAAGGTTAATTGATGTGGCACATAATGTGAAAAAAAGGAATCTGTAATAACTCCATATGCCTGAAAGGCATAGGTCAAATGAGAGCCATAGAAGGAGGTGATGTAAAAGATTATCAAGACTCAGTATGCTGGAGATGTGTATATTAATTTGTGAATATATTCAAGGTATGTTGTTGTTCTATATACACAGTAGACTTCATTCTCAGGCATATTCATCCTGGGGTAACAAAGTGAGATCTTGAGAGTCTGTGGAAATGGGGTTAGGTTTCAGAGTCCTGGAAAATGAGTAAAAATGATAAAAAAATGCATGAGAGATATATGGAAATATAGCAGAGAATTGAGATTGCAGGGAAATTTGGTGGCTGGTGGTCATTTTATTACTTAGTGCAGGAGTGAAATGGCAGATTGCTTTAGAACAGCATTTCCGAAACCAAGTATCTGGAAAATGGACTACTGTGGCTAATGAATTCAGTTCTGTGTTTATCACCCATGAATCTATGAATCTAAAATTGCAGGTAATGAAGCCCTTTTGGGTATGCTATAAATACAGGGCTTTTGTTTTGTTTTAGGGGTTCAAAAATTATTCTTTTAAATTGAAGATTTATAAAGTTTGTAAAATCAGTGAAATCAGTTTTTTAATAGGATCTTGTTAAGCCCCACATTACTGGACAACATCATGGAAAAGAATGACAGATTTTCATTAGATGTCCTTAATAAGCCCAGTATTAAGGATAAAATCGGAATCTTGGAAACTGCATTAGGAGTTATCAATCTTCATTTATTGGTGAGCTTATTGAGGTGAAAATCTTGGAATGGTTTGAATAGTTTTTTCCCAGGTTTCTTGTCAGCGGGACCTCCTTCCTGTTTTTGAGATTAGCAACCAATGGGCCTGACTTTTGATTGTTTATGATTAATATTCTATTGCTCTCCCAGCCTTTGCACAATGTCTCACAAATATTGCAATACTGCGCCGCAGTGGCGCAGTGGTTAGAATGCAGTACTGCAGGCTACTTCTGTTGACTGCTGTCAGCCTGCAATTTGGCAGTTCGAATCCCACCAGGCTCAAGGTTGACTCAGCCTTCCATCCTTCCGAGGTGGGTAAAATGAGGACCCAAATTGTTGGGGGCAATATGGTGACTCTGTAAACCGCTTACAGAGGGCTGTAAAGCACTGTAAAGCGGTATATAAGTCAAAGTGCTATTGCTATTTTGCCTACTTTGTGACATCAGGGATGAAAATTGGGATACATAACTGCAGCCTGTAGTATTTAGGATGCCAAATACTTCTAAAAGTTACCAAATTATCATGTTTAATGTGATAAACCAGAATTACCCCTGGTAAGATGGGTGCCCAACAAATTTTACAAATAAACAAATGGGGAAAATTATTCACATTGATCTGTTTTCTCCCTTTCTTGGAGTACAAGGTCACTTAAAGATCAAATGTTACCCTAAGTCCACAGCCCTCGGGAGAACACCTGATTAATGTACAAATGCACCTGTGGTTGTTTAGTTGTGTGCTTGGTCGCCATTTTACATTTTATGCTTATATATCGTCTATTATGTCTATAGTTTTCTTTGTTTTTTCTTCATTGTAAATTATTGTATTTTAATGCTGTATGCAGCCCAGAGTTGCACTGGTTTGAGTTGAATGGCCTTATAAATCTGAAAATAAAGTATTTTTTAAAAAAATTAAAATGTTATATAATATCACATCTTACTTGGTAGAGTGATTTAGATAAGCTGTGCTTTTTCAACATTGATTCTTCTTTCACTATCCATTCGCTAAATAAACTAATATTTATTTCAATGTTTCCTCAAACTTTTTCATATTCATTGAGTGTTTTCAAATTTCTGATAAATGGCATGAAGAATAAGTACTACAGGTACTTCTTAGTTAATGACCACTCATTCAGTGTCCATTCAAAGTTCTGATAGTGCTGAAAGAGTGATACTTATAATTGGTCTTTGAAGTTCTGGCCATCGCAGCACCCCTGTGATCCTGTGCTTGCAATCTGAAGGCTTGGCAATTGGGTCATACTTTCAGTGGTTGCAGCTAGCCATGGTCACATGATCACCACTTGCAACCTTCCCTTCTGGCTTCCCACAAGCAAGGTCAATGAGGAAGCCGATAGGGACGGTTGCAAGTCACTCCAGCAAGTTGGTTTCACTGTTTTCTCCTGAAGATCCCTCTACTCATACTTGGGGATTTGTACTCTATAGTGTGTGTCTGCCTGACCCCTTCACTACACCTAGACTTCATAGCGCATATATGCAAACACTGTGCAACTGCAATTGCAAGGTGCTATAGGATCCCCTGCTCCACTCAGACACACTGCATAGCATTTATCTACCCGATAACCTACTTACAAGCTGCCCTAAACTTACAATTTCCTGCTGGGTTCTCCATTGACTTTGCTTGTTGGAAGTCAGCAGGAAGTCGCAAATTGCAGTCATGTGAGGGCTTCACGTAAGGACAGCAATGGATTCTGGGATTGCAGTCGCTAAGCAATATGGTCCTGTGATGACATGTTTTACCATTGGATCACTTAGTAATGGAAATTCTAGTCCCAATCACTGTTGTTAAGCGAGGACTGCCTGCAGTCACTAAATGTAAAATGTAATACATACACTACTAAAACTTATTTTAGAAACTACTAGAAACTACTAAATATAAAGCTTAAGTTTTATTAATCGTGTTTTGATCTATTTTAAAGGAAAAATGCCCAAAAGTAATATATAAAAATAAATAACTCCTCCTCCCTTTATTTTGAGGAAACAGTGAACACTGTTTAGAGCAGTGTTTTTCTAACTTGGCAACTTTAAGATTTGTGGACATTAATTCTCAGAATTCCTCAGTCAGCATGCTGCCTAGGAAATTGTGGGAGTTGAAGTCCCCACATCTTAAAGTTGCCAGGTTAGAAAAACATAGAGCAGTGATGGCGAACCTTTTTTTCCTTGGGTGCCGAAAGCGCACGTGCGTGCGCTATTGCACATGCACGCATGGCCACACCCATAATTCAATGCCCCCCACGTTCCCTGCCCTCGCACATGTGTACATGATCCCCCGCGCTCCCCCACTTCCTGACTTCCGGTGGGCCCGGTAGGCCCATTTTTCGCCCTCTCCAAGCTCCAGAGACTTTCTTGGAGCCTGGGGAAGGCGAAAACGCCCCCCACCCCCCCAGAGGCCCTCCAGAGGCAGAAAACGCCCTCCCAGAGCCTCTGTGCGAGCCAAAAATCAGCTGGCCGACGTGCACATGCGCGCTGGAGCTGAGCTGGGGCAATGGCTCGCGTGCCGGCAGATATGGCTCCGCGTGCCAACTGTGGCACGCGTGCCATAGGTTCGCCATCACGGGTCTAGAGTGAGTGACAAAAACTGTTATTGCCTGAAATGAGGAGAAAACATGGTTGCAGCTGATTTTGTCTGGCAAACCTGAGATAATCTAAACCAGGATCCATTTATTTTACTGCAACATGGATAAAAATGTACACTATCATTGTGGGACACTTTTTTATCACTTTTTATTGCTGGGCAGAAAAAAGGATTGAGATCAGTATCATTGCCTGCTTGAGAGGCTAAGGGAAATTCCTGCTCTGGAGCTCCCCCTGGTGACCATGCTATAGGAATTACAGCCTCTGAGTGAGGTAACTACTCACTGAGAAAAGAGCGGGAACTTGCAGCTTCTGTCAAATGAGGAGCTGAGGGCTCACTTTGAGTATCTAATTCCTTTTGCGCCCTCGCAAATTGCTTGTCCAATGCTTTTTGCCTTCTCTGTGCCTCTCGTTCAGAAGCCTTTGAGGTCTTCTGGGAACTCGGGGCTTTAGTGCCAGATTTGGACAGAGCTGCCTTTCTCTGAGTAGAGGAGCTCTCCGCCATTTTGTTGATAGTTAAACTGACAGGGCTGGCAAGAGTAGAGAAGCTCTCCTCATGGGTGTGCCTAGGCGATACTAGGCAGGTACTCCACACTTAAGGAAGCTTCGAAGTTGAGGCCAGAGGCAAGGGCAGTGAGAACCACTGCCACGGCTCTGCCGGCTTCCTATGAGTGTGCCTATCAAAGATCAGGCAGGGACTCCACACTAGCAGGCAGCTCTGAGGCAAAAGACAACGTCAGCGAGAACCACTGCCACGGCTCTGCAAGCTTCCTCCGAGTATGCCTAGGCGAAGCTAGGCAGGGACTCTGCTCTTCAGGAAGCAGCTGCAAGGAAAAAATGGCGGTGGCGTCTGTGCCAAGAACCGGATTAACCAGCACACTCGCCTGGCCACATTGAAGTCTTGAAAGGTGACACCGCGGCTGCCGAGAACAAGCCCGAAGCTTCCGCTGCCAAAAGAAAGGAAAAAGAAAAAACAAATTTGGAGCGCGCGCGGCAAGCCTCTGCGCTCCTGAAATATTTCTAGAAATTGAACACTACGACCTGTTCCTGAGATCTTCAGTCCAAGAATGCAGTTTGACACCTCTCTTCTAAGCTGAGACCGAGCCGAAAGTGGGCCAGAGAGGAACAAGACGGGGGCGTGGCCATAAGTTTGACAGCTCAGTCTCTAAGCAGAACAGATGAGTTAACCCATTCTTGGAGTCTCCCAGGAGCACTCAGGAGAAGATATTCCTTCATTCATGTGTTGATGCATTCATTTATTCATTCATTCATTTGCTTTAAATAGCACCTCTGGGTGCAGCAAATGTAGACTTCAGAAATCACCTCTAGAGAGTTTGTTCCTGCATAGAGATGTACCTGGGCTCCATATAATGCTTGGCAAAGTTTTTAGCATAGAAAATGTCAAGGCTGCCAGTTCACGTCCTTTCATTAAAAACAAGTCACTTGAGGGCTGTTGCAGATCTTCATGTCAACTGGGAGACATAATGACGACGAGTCCTCGAGGTTCCTTTGGGATGGAAAAATACTCCCAAGTATTTAAAGGTGTTGACCTATTCTCTTGGGTTGTCCTTTATATACCATATTTGTACTTTGGCCCGTTTTGCAAAAGCTTGACTTAACCCATCATTTATACTTCAAACAAATAAGAATTGCATGTGATGCTTCCCCCCCATCCCCATCCCCGATATGAACATTATAGTTCAGGAGGAAATCTGTATCCAGTTAGATGCATAGTTCTTGATCCATGCAAAATAATTGACATTCAAACCTACTTTTTCATAGTAGACTATAGTTGTTTGATTGAATTGATTACTTTAAAGTAGTCTTATTTCCTTCATAGTTATCTAATCACTTAGTGGTTGACAACATTATGTTTGATATGACATTTTGCATAGGACGTTTCTGGTAATTCATCTAAAATAGATTTTTTAAAAAATCTTTGCACAGGGTTTTTTTATATTTAAGAAGATAATATACCATATTTTTCGGAGTATAGGATGCACTGGAATATAGGACACACCTATATTTTAGAGGAGGAAAACAAGGAAAAAAGTATTCTGAACCAAATGGTGTAGTAATATATTATTTAATAAAATACCAGTGTAGCAGAATACTTTTTACAACCATGTATACTTTTTGCAACCATGTACACTTTTTACAAACTTCAAACTTGACAGCTTTAAGACTTGTGGACTTCAACTCTCAGAATTCCTCCTCCAGTCATCCTTGCTCAGGAATGGGAGTTGAAGTCCACAAGTCTTAAACTTGCCAAGTTTGAAGACCCTTGCACCCCTAACCCCTAAACCAGGGCTCTTCAAACTTGGCAAGTTGGTCTTCAAACCTGTCAGGCTGCTTGCTTTGGGGTGAGCGGCGGCGGTGGTGGCCAGCAGCGGCAGCGGCCAGCAGCGGCAGCAGCGGTGGGCAGTGGCGGACGCAAGCAATTGCGGCGGCGGCGGCAAGCAATGGCGGCAGCAGCAAGCAATGGTGGCGGGCAGCAGCGGCGGTTTCGGTGGCCAACAACGGCTAGAACCGGCCGAAAATGCGATGCGCGGAGGGCGAAAACCTCCAAAGGGTGGGGGCTGGCGGGTGGGTAGGGCTACATTCGGTGTATAAGATGCACCCAAATTTTCACCCTCCTTTGGGGGGTAAAAAGGTGCATCTTATACTCTGAAAAGTACGGTAATCTTTAAACTAAACAATTTTTATAATAATAGGAAACTTTTTAATAAAGATCAGAATGAGCAATTCATAAGTGAGAAGTTACCATGGCTCTTCTGTGTCAAATTAAATTTGAGCAGTAGAAATATTAGAGATTCAACAAGGCCATATATCAATTTCAAGAATTTAATACTTCATTATTTAGTACAACCAAAAGGCACAATTTCCAAAATATTTAAGATATTACTGCAATCAGAAATAGGGGATCCACCCTATGGTTTAAAGCAGGGATATCAAACTCGATTTCATTGAGGGCCGCATCAGGGAAGTGTTTGACCTCGGGAGGGGGGAGGGGGGGCATGGCCAGCTCGAAATCACTCATTGAAGCTCTGTTTTCGGCCGGCCTCTGCCAGCGAAAACGGAGGGAGGCCACGTGCCAGATCTAAGCATCCCACGGGCTGAATCTGGCCCGTGGGCCTTGAGTTTGACACCCCTGGTTTAAAGGAAACTGATCTTGGTAATTCCATAAAGAAGACCAATTGGCAGAAGTTATGGAATCTGGGCAGATTTATTTCAGCTTCAGGACAAGAAATGCATTAGAAGATTATACATCTTTTGGTATTTGATTCCTGTTAGGCTGGTATGTGTGTTGCAGGATCGAATCTGGGTCGGTCACCAGAATCAGCGGCTTTGTCTTCCAAGCTTTCGGACTCGTGCTGGAGCCCATCTTCAGAGAATTTCTCTCTAACGCTAGAGAGAAGTTCCCTGAGAATGGGCTCCAACACGAGTCCAAAATCTCGGAAGACAAAACTTCTGGTCCCAATGACCAACCCAGATTAGATATTACAATATATTATCCTGGTACACATATACACTTCATTTGTGGTGTGTGTGTGTGTGTGTGTGTGTGTGTGTGTGTGTGTGTGTGTGTGTGTGTGTGTGTGTGTGTGTGTGTGTAAACTTTCAAATGTTAGCGAGATTGACCAAAAGGATCTTTTTTTATTTATGGTGGTTATGGATAAAATTACACTCTTCTAGCATAATATTTTGGGGAAGATAAGTGCTATCACTAATCAAATAATTGAATACTCGCCAGAGCTAGGCTTACTGCATTTATTTACAGACCAAATCAAAAGCTGAAAAATAACTTATTATATATTTATTAATCTTAGCTGTCAAAATATTAATTGTGCAACAGTGGAAAACTCAAGATAACAACAACTGAGTTGTGGATTTATAAGGACTCTTCAATGGTTGCATTAGAAAAATTACAAAGTTAAATTAATAACACATCAGTTAGAAAGCACAATTTTATCAAACTTGGATGGATTTTATGGTTTATTTCAATAGCAAAACACTATAATTCTTGTATATTTTATATATATGTCAAATTTTCATATGTGTAGCAGTTGTCTCTTTAGTTACATTGCAATAGATCTGTATACTTTTAATTTTTTTCTCTATATGTATTTATGAAAATCTAATTACCTGATTAAAACTAATACAAAATATTTTTTTTAAAAAAGTTATTTTCTTGGATACTCAAATATTATCATTATTTCTTCATGTCGTATTTATAGGTTCTTTTTAATGTCCAGTATTTAACATGCTTTTGTTTCAGTTTGCCATTCATAGCCCAGGGCTCTAATCTGATCAGATCTGTTTATGAATTATCATCCTTGCAGTGTCTGCGATTTTTCCAATTTCTGAGTCTCCTGAAATTTTAATAAGTATTCTCCAAATCTTTATCTGAGTAATTAATGGAGATGTTGAACAGCATTGGACCTAAGACAGATCCCTGTGAACTGAAGCATTACTTTTTACTTCCTCCCAGCTTGACAGTGATCCTTTAATTAGCCCTCTTGGGCACTACAGCTTCTTAGCCAGCTGTGTGCCCATCTTATGATAACATTTTTAATTACTTTTCTCCAATGTACTTGTGGTACAATCATGTGGAACGATCAGAAGCTCTGATGAAATCAAAATGTCTTTTAAATCTACCATATTTCTGATTTCTTTCAAAGCCACCATTCTGAATTAGGTGAGAAATTGGTCTGAAATTTATTCTCCATAAATCCATGTGAAAGGCTTCTAATCAATATGTATGCTGTCAGTTTATTTTCTTTGATCTGATGGAATCTTTTCTTCTAGGGATTTTAAAAGACGATTTCTAATAAAGGGATATTATTCGAACTGGAGCCTTCTGCAGTCTAGGGTGGGTTTTTTTTGCCATTTGTTGATTTGTTTTCATAAAGGAGTAGTCCGATATTAATATATTTGTATGTTCCTGCTTTACTCTCTTCTTATACTATTTTTATTATATATTGAACAATACTTTTTTGCTCACTATTCTAAAAAGAAAGGGACTGAATCATTTAGTTTTAACATATTTTTATCTGCTGTCAGAATTGGCAAACCTGAATTAATAGGTATTATTTTAGCTCAGTTATGGGCAACCTGACATCCATCCTTCCATTGTTTTGGATTTCAGCTATTGAAATTCTTTGTTATTTGTCATTCTGGGTGAAGAATATGGGTGTCGTAGTTCAGAACCTTTGGAGGCACAACCCATTTGTCTTTGCTTCATACCCAGAGACTGGAAAATAGTGAAAAATAAAAGACAAGTAGTTATAAACATGGCAAGAATAATACTATGAGATGGGAAAACCTGGGTAAGAAAACCCCTGAAAAATATTTAAAGCTGCTTTTTTCCTCCTTTCCTCCCAACCCCTGTATTGAAAAAAATCCCAAGATTTTTCCAATACAGGTGGTTGATTTACAATGGTAATTGGGACTGGCAACTCTGCTGCTAAGTGGTGTGGTTGTGGAGCACGAGTCACATGACTGCACTAAGGTACAATGGCAGTTGTAGCAGTGGCTGTTGTTAAGTGAACCCCGAGTGCTCATAATGTCACATGATCATTATATGCGACCTCCTGCCAGCTTCCTCATTGACTTTGCTTGCCAGAAGCTGGACTGAAGGTTACCAATGACGATCACATGACTACAAGATACTCCAGTCAATATAATTGCGAGCTACCGGTAGTTGCCAAGCACTGAAATCACAATCACATGACCATAGGGCTGCTGTGATGGCCAGTACAAGGACTGGTCATAAATCCTCTCATTTAATACCATCGGAACCTCAAAAGGTCACTGAATGAGTGATTATTAAACAAGGACTACCTATCGGGGTTTTTTCCAATTGAACATTTGGAAGTGCTTACACTAGTTGAAAATGACTTCAGTTAAATATTTTTTTTCCTTGGAAAAAGTAACACATTTTTGAAGACAATGTTTTACTTATTCTGAAGGAGGATTAAGCAGGAAAAAAAACCCCAGTGACTCTATTAGCATATACTCAAGAAATCTAGGACACTCTTTCTCTTTAAAATTAAATTATTTGAGACAAAAACTGGTCTTCCATTTTGGTAAATTCAACCGAATGAAGATTTTTATATAACACAATTTGCAGCATTAAAATCTAATGTATACTGTATACATATGCAGTCTTAAGATATTTATAGTTTATTCTCGCGTAATCAAAGATATTGCTACTTAATGTAGTGGCTACTTCCATTTTCTGTACAAATAATATAGAAAATTTGTTCTGTATAAAATTTGAAATTATGATTTATTTATGATTTAGTTTTGATTCCCCCCTCCCATTTCTTGAATGGCAAAAATTACACTGACTTTTTCTGAGACTGTTCACTTTTACTTATACAAGTAATCCCCCAATTTATGACCATAATTGGGATAGGAACTTCCATTGCTAAAAGATGAACTGATTTTGTCCTTCACAGGAGAAACAGGATCATTTATGCATTTGACCTTGGATTGGGAATGCTCTGGACCTCTCTTGCTTCTTCTAAGCATATTGTGGGCAGCTGAGAAGCTAATTTTACCAAGTCTTCGATATGTGCCAAGGATCTCAGAAGTAGTTGATCTTTCTAATCTAAAATTATAAGTGGTTGATGAAATATATGAAACAACTTTTTAACTTTTTTTCCTCCCACCCTGTCCAAACTTAACTAAACTTAACTCACGTGAGGCAAAAATGATATTTAGTCTAGTTTGGTAATAACTGAAGAATTGACAGTTTTTACAGTTGCTTTATAGAGCATAGCCACTTCTAAAAATTCTAATGCGCACGTGTGTGATGTACTTATATGTGTACGCACGTGAAAGTAGTTTCAAGGCATATTGGAGTTTATGTTTCAATATAGTCATTTTTAAAGGTTTGGAACCCAGATATACACAAATCACAACAAGCATTTAAAGAAATAGAATTGCATTATTTAGAGTATACCGAAATTCCATATTCCTCTTTCAGTCCTCATTTTGTTGGATCCCAGTATACGGTTTGAAGTATACTGACTATGCACCTAGCACTTTAAGGTTTGGGCCATGCTGTTTAGAACTGTAGACAGAGGCCTACAGGTTTATTAATGCTTCTTAGTCTGAACGCACAACATACCCTTTTAGGTTGCACAGCAACTGATGCCTAGCAACGATAATAGATTGAATTTCCAAGAGTGACCATGCCAGATGCAATAATAAAGCAAGAGTACAAATTGTTGTCATGGTTTTCACAGTGAACTTGTCTGAATTCAGATCCCCCCCCCTCATTTCCCCGAAACTAAATGCCTAGATAAGGCATTATATAATCCTTGCACCAGAATCCTGAAAAAGTCCCTAGGTAGTTTTTCTGCTTTATGTACAAGGCAACAAAACAAATGAAAGTTAAACTCTCAAGTATGGAAACCATGCAACTTCACAATGGATTCAAAAGCATGACATGTCAGGAATAATACAAAGTTGGATGTAAAAAGCTGTAGAGAAAGAAAGGTTAAAAGAATTATGGAAGTGCTATATATCAGTAGAACGTAAGCCAGCAATTAACAGATTTGGAGAAAAGCTTCCTTAAATCAATCTGACATTTTAATCTATCCACAATTAGATCAGTTCTTTTTTTGGGTTCAGTGTTTTCTGCACATTTCATTTCATTTCATTTCACTTTTTTTTAAAGAAGAGATCAACATTTGTACTTCACTAAGTATTTTTTTAAAGAGTTGTACTTTGAAGCACAAAAAACACCGCCAAGAATAATTGAAATGTCCAGGATTACATAATGAGGATAGCTTGGTAGCTATTAATTGCACATTCTTCTGGAAACGCTGGCTATGAATAAGTTGCCAGTGGCAGCTAGACAAATTTAGTTCAGTGTCAGAAGTCTGTCATAGTGTTCTATCAACTATACTGTGTGAAAAGTGTATGTGTGTGGGTAGACTGCTGCTGAGGAGAAAGGATGGAAATGGTAAAAATGTTAGAAATTTGGATGTACCTGTCCATAATTTCAGTTTCTGACATAGAATGGTTCTTCAGCTTAACTAGTTAAGTTTTTGACAGCCACGGGGTATAAACATTTGGACAATATTTGTTCAGCTTCTGTTCTTTAATTTTGGAAAAGAAAAAAATAATAAATGGGAGTTCTAAAGACTGGCAATTATAATAAAGAGCAGGTGTTGTTTGTATTATTTGTGTATAGGACTCTCATAATAAAATGGTACAACTGTTATGATTAGTTCACAGTTGCCCTAGTGATATAAACATAAAAGCGTCATTTTATAATAATTGTAAAGCATATTTTTTACTGCAAATAAGTTAGGGAATTAAGTTAAGGAATCCAAACTGCCTGAGAACTTTTAATGAGAGGTGAATCAAGGTTTTTAGCTCCTGCACTTAAGCCATACTTCTCTTTTCCTCTTCCTTTTTTTTTTTTTTTGCCTGGGGGGGGCGGTTTAGCAGCTTATACTGTAGTGTAAAGAGAAATTTGGAATCAGTCTTGACACTTTGCATAATGGTAATCAGTTTCCAATTATTGTCATGATATATTGCACTTATTATAGGTCAAAATGGCAACCAGGTTTTCTTTTTAGTTTAAAGTTCCCAGTTTATTAGGGAAACATGAAAGCGCGGGCACCGTCTTTTCATTTCGTGACTTCTTGGTAGGAAGATCCAAATAATAAAAATAAATGAATGGAATGCAGCAATGTTTTACATTAAATAGCCTATCAGTCAGATCTCTATTTTTTGTCTGAGTTCCTGGTCTTCGTAACACAAAACTAAGTATGATTAGGATAGTTACATATGGTATGCAAGAAGAGAAAGGAAGCCGAGTGGGTAATGGCAGAATGGTGTGAAAGGGAGAGGGGGTACCCTTACTTTGTCAGGAACAGGCAAAGTCCCCTCCGGGACAGAGTTGCCGGAAAACTGGTAGGCTAGAAGCAGCAGGTGCTGCAGCAGGTAGAGCCCGGCTAGGTCAAAGTGAACCCCACATCTGAAGGGGACATGGGAAACTGTAGCTCGAGGGACAGACCTGGATTCCCACTAGATGATTTTGCTGGCAACATAGGATGAGAGGCGAGTGCCCGTCCTAGCTGGTATGAAAAGGGATTGAGCAAGGAATGGGCTCAGATTAAAGACAGGACAGGGAGGCAAATTTGGCCAGAAGATGGTACTTTTGATTTTAAAACACAAAGAAATCAGATCATATATAAGAACGTTGGGGGTTTTATTTGTTTGTTTGTTTCTCTCTTCCCCTCTGTCTTTCATGCAACCAGGTGGTATGTTTAAGATTTGTGCCTTCCCTAATTTAACTGAGATTTATGGTGGGAATGACCAGGGTGTGTAAACCGGAGAGTTCTGTTTTTCCTCTCATTTTCTCTCTCATTTTCTCTCTCATTTTCTCTCTCATTTTCTCTCTCATTTTCTCTCTCTCTCTCTCTCCCTCTCCCTCTCCCTCTCCCTCCCTCTGTGTGTGTGTGTGTGTGTGTGTGTGTGTGTGTGTGAACGTCTTTGTGTTCCCTCGAGCTAAATGTAACTTTTAAATGTCTCTGATCCCTAGGAGAAAAAAAATGGTTAGAAATAATGTTGAATTAAGCAATGGAAATGCCTTCACACTGTGCGCACTCTGACATAATACTGCAAAAAATTAGTTTAGGATAGGCATTTTTTTTTCTTCCATTCATCTTGTCCGATTCTCTGAGAGTGCCTCAACTAGTTGCTGCAGTTTTCTTGGCAAGGTTTTCCAGAAGTGGTTTGCACTCTTCTGACAGAAGAGTCTCAGGTTCAAGAAACCATATTATGTTTTAATATATGTTTCCTCATAGCATTGCAGTGTTAAATGAACTGTATGTTGGTTGATTGACTGCAGCAGCCTAATCTCATTAATTCCACTTTTCAGTGTTGGCTTTATTTGTAAGTAGATAACAGAAGTTTCCTATTAAAATAGTTCTGAATCAAAGGCTACATTTGCCAAAGGAGGAGAAAAGAAAAGTACAGCTAAAGAAGCGACTGTTTTCAGGTATAAATAGAATAGATACATGGGACTTTTTTTGATAAGAAATGAATGCTTATAGTAACTCCTTTCATAATTATTAGTGTGATGTTAAATTAATAATAATAATGTCCCTTCTCCCTTTCCCCTCCCACCACTTAAAAAGCAATCAGGATTTAAGTTCCACATCTTATATACAGTAGCCCAAGTAGTTGACATAATAACTTAGTTACCATAGGTATTCTGTTCAGTGATTTACTCTGTCTCCAGAAATGCTTTTTAGAAATCAGGCCAACAATTTAAAGAACTGCTTCATACTTTATTTTGGGGAGTGTAGATGCAGAGAAGAAGGAACAGGGATGGGGTGTTGGTCTTACCTGATATGCTCCTTCTCATGGGGGTGGATATAGCATCCAGGAATGGTTTGACCTCGTCTGCTTAGCTGATTGGACTGAGTCTGTCAGAGCTGTTGAGGACACGCCTCTGTTGCTATCTTTTCTAGCTTTTGACGAAGCGACAGACCTAACGTGCCAATAGTCTATGAAGAAAAGTTCTCCTCCTACAGATCCCAGACCAGACTGCTATCAGGGTGGGGCTGGATGCTATATCCACCCCCTGAGAAGGAGCATATCAGGTAAGACCAACACCCCTTCTCCATAGTGGTGGATATAGCATCCAGGAATGGGACATACCAAAGCTGGCTGGTATGGGTGGGCTGTAGTCTGGTCCGAGCTCCGCTGGTCCTCATGGACTCTTTGAAGTACCCGTCTGCCAAATGCCACCTCAGCAGAGGCGATGATGTCTAATTTATAATGCCTAATAAAGGGAGATGGAGAGGACCAAGTAGCTGCGTGACAGACCTCTTCGATAGAGGTCTGTGTTGCCCACGCTGCAGTCGTGGCCGCACTTCAGGTAGAATGAGCAGTAATTCCCCTGGGTAGCAGAAGTGCCTGCAGTTTGTAGGCCTTTGCAATTGAAGACCTCAGCCATCGTCCCACAGTCAAAGGGGATACTTTGTTACCCAACATGGCCGTCTGGAAAGAAATAAACAAGGACTCTGTCTTCCTTATGGTGGCAGTCCATTTGATGTAGATGCAGAGAGCCCTCCGCATGTCCAAGGTGTGCCACCTTTTCTCTAAGGGTGGATTGGTTCTGGGCAAAAGTTAGGTAGTATCAGCTCTTGCGCCCTGTGGAACAGGAGTTCACCTTGGGGACGAAGGAGGGATCCAAATGCAAAATTACTCTGTCCTTGTGAAAAACACACAACTCCTTCCTCACCAACAGAGCGGCCAGCTCAGACACCCTCCTGGCTGATGTGATGGCCACAAGGAACGCCACCTTACAGGTAAGGTAGCTCAGGCTGGCTGACCACAATGGCTCGTAAGGAGCCCCGGTGAGTGAATTTAAGACCTTGGACAGGTCCCAAGTAGGGTACCTGTGCACTACTGGGGGACAGAAGTTGGTAGCTCCCCGGATAAATCTATGGTCCGTGGGATGTAAAGTGAGGGATTCCAGCCACCCACACGCCAACACCGAAGACAAAGCTGCCATCTGCCTCCTGATTGTATTAGACGATAGCCCCTTATCCAGTCAATCCTGGAGGAACTCCAGGATTTGGGCTATGGAAATGGCCATTGGGATAATGTCCGCCTTGGCACACCACCCGCAAAATGTTCTCCATGTGGCATTGTAGATGTGGGTAGTGGAGGGTCGCCTAGAGGCCTGAATCGTCCTAATGACCCTGGAGGAAAAATTGTCCCCACTCAGAACGCTCCGCTCAAGCACCAGGCAATCAGCTGGAACCACTGCGGCTCTGGATGGACCAGGCCCCCCTGGCTGAGGGAGATCCGGTTCTGACGGATCCTCCAGGGTTGTGCCACCGACAGGTTTACCAGGTCTGCGAACCAAGGCCTCCTGGGCCAGTGGGGAGCTAGGCGAAGGACCTCTGACCTCTGTGCCAGGATCTTCCTGATCACACGGGGAATAAGTGGCAGAGGAGGGAAGGCATACAGTAGACCTGGAGGCCATGGGCTGTGGAGAGCGTCGGTCCCTTCTGCCCCCTGAGCTGCAAACCTGGCGAAAAACCTCGGTAGTTGGGCATTGTCTGGGGTGGCAAACAGGTCCACCGCCAGGAGGCCGAATAAGTCTGTCATCTCCCGAAATATGGATGGGTGCAGGCGCCACTCCGCGTGGTCGAGTGAGCCTCTGCTGAGCCAGTCCGCCTGCATGTTTGACATCCTGGATATACCGTATGTTCTGGTGTATAAGACGACTTTTTAACCCAGGAAAATCTTCTCAAAAGTCAGGGGTCGTCTTATACGCCCCTGACTTAACATCAGGCAGCCTCCCACTGGGAGCCGGGCTACACCAAATGTTGGGCTTCGGGGGAGGAAAAGGGAGGATTTTAAGGGGATCGGAGAGCTGTTCGCAGATGCAGCAACTGAGGAGGAGAAGCAGCAGTGCAGCGTTTCCCACAGAGCAGAAAACCTTGCAAGGAAAGGCGGAGACTTGGAAGGGTAGGGGGCGTAACTGGGGAAACTTCACCTCGCTCTCCTTCCTTCCTGCACCTGGGGATTCCCCCTCCTCCTCCTTACCCCCCCTGGTCCCCTCCCCCACTCGCAACGTCCTTGCCTACCAGCCCCCCCTTGAGTGCCCATCCCCGAGAAGGGATCTCCGAGGCACTTGAAGTAAGAGACATAGGGAGACCACAAAAGGAGACGGGAGGGAAAGGAAACTTGGTTCCCAACCCCCTCTTTCCCCTTTCCTACCTCCCCTCTAGGCGTAAAAGCTCTCTGCCCTTAACCTCTTTGTTGAAGTCGCTGCAGGGAGGGGGCGATTGGGGCGCTGCTGAGCAATGCAGAAATCAGGATTTCTCTTGACAGCTTGCTCGTAATTTAGGAACTGTACTGCTGCAAAACATGCCTTTAAAGCAGAGGTCTTCAAACTTGGCAACTCTAAGACTTGTGGACTTCAGCTCTCAGAATTCTCCAGCCAGCTATGCTGGCTGGAGAATTCTGGGAATTGAAGTCCACAAGTCTTAAAGTTGCCAAGTTCGGGGACCCCTGCTTTAAAGCAAAAATAACAAGAGGAAAAAGTGGAATGGCTCCTTTACAAAAAAATCCAAAAGGCCTATTAAATAAGCCTTTTGCTTATTTATTCACTAGAAAGGAACCCATTCCCTTCCCATTCAGGCACTTTCCAGAAGGAATGGCATGATGAATTAAAACCTATCTGTACTTTTCAGCATTCATGATCCCATCAATATTGCCAACACCACTGGCAGAAATGCAGCCCCAAACAGGTCAGACACTCCACCATGTTCCCTTGAAGGTGACAAACAGTCATTTGTCCATCTCTCTCCAACTCTTCTCACATAGGGTTTCAACAATTGGATCCAAAAATTTCAAACTTGAGTTCATCATTCCATAATACTCTTTTCCACTGATCATTAGTCCAATTTTTTGAGCCTCAGCATATCTTAGCCTTTTCACTGTGTTCCCCTTTTGCAAGTGTGGTGCCTTGGCTGCTACCCATCCACAAAGACCATTCCTGATTGTGCTTCTTCAGACAGAAGAAAGAAAGAAGAAAGAAAGAAAGATGGAAGGAAGGAAGGAAGGAAGGAAGGAAGGAAGGAAGACAGAAAGAAAGAAAGAAGGAAGGAAGGAGGGAGGGAAGAGAAGGGAAGAGAAGGGAAAGGAAAGGAAGAAGGAAGGAAGGAAGGAAGGAAGGGAGGAAGGAAGGAAGGAAGGAAGGAAGATGTTAGGAAGGAAGAAAGACAGAAAGAAAAAGAAAGATGGTAGGAGGGGTAGTCTTATATGGCTAGTATATCCCAAACTCTATATTTTAACTGGAAAAGTTGGGGGTCGTCTTATACGCCCAGTCGTCTTATACGCTGGAACATACGATATGCTCCGCCTTGATGGAGAGCAAGTGTCTTTCTCCCCAGAGACCTAAGCATCTGGCCTCTTTCATGAGGGTCTTTGAGTGGGTGCCGCCTTGGCAATTGATGTGCGCCTTGGCAGCCACGTTGTCCGTCAGTATCAGGAGGCGATGCCCCGAAACTGACTGCTAGAAATGGCGAAGGGCCAGGTGGACAGCCCTGAGCTCTAGGCAATTGATATTTTGGGTCTAGTCCTTCTGACTCCACTGCCCTTGGGCCATCTGCGAGTGGAGGTGGGGCCCCCAACCAAACAAACTGGCATCTGTCATTACTACAAGATGATCGTGCTCCCAGAACAGACAGCCCCTGTTGATGGCTGGGGACCTCTACCAGTCGAGGGACCTGGCGACCTCCATCGCAACTCGGACCTTTGCCGGCCAGCTGCTCCTACCTGACCTCTGGAAATTGCTATTCTCCCAGCCATACTGTCATTTATTTGGCATGACTATGCTATTGGTGAAATATGAAATCAGAAGAATACATTTTTCTCCAGCAGTGGAATAATTTTTAGATTCAAAGTTTTTATGGAGACAAAAACAAAACAAAAAATTGATGCTGGTACATTCTTGTCACGTATGCTGGCTTGTGGAAAAATAGCACAAGTGTTCCAGCAGCTCCAAGAGCAAGCTTGTTTATAGCTATGGGTCTCAAGTAGCCTACCCATGAGCGCCATCTGAGAGAGAAATGGAAAGGCAGAAAACTATAGTATCCCTAAGATGTAATTACTGGAAGCGTTTATGGACGACATTAAGCCTTAACATAGTTTGTTGTTGTTCAGTGTGCTATATGAATCTAGCTAATATGGCTTTCAAATCATGCCAAATAACATAACAAGCAATGGTTAAACTACAGTTTGGTATAATATGTGAACATACTCAGAAAAGCCAATTAGTAAATGTGGACATTAGTTTAACAACAAGAATTAGTTTAACAAACGCAGAATTTAATTATTTATTGGGAATTATATTTATGGCATATTTAATTGTATACCTAGTACTTCTTAAAAAAATTAAAAATAACAAATAGAAAAATTATGAGCTATAAGAAGCCAAAAACTAAAAGGAAAAAATATAAGCAGCCCCTAAAATGAAACAATTAAAACATTTCTTATTATAGTCATTCTTTAGTGTGTTTCAAAGTTTCTTCCTGAGATGTTTGGGATTCTGAGAAGCTATTTAGGAATTCCAGTTTGAGAATTAGCTTCCAGTTTTTAAGTTACAATGTAGAAAGAAAGAGAACAAAAATAGTGTACACTTGGCTGATGGTAGTTTAACTTGAAATATTTTAAAGTTGTAAAGACTAGAGAAAAAAAATATAGATGTAGTCCCAATTTGCAATTGTTGTATAGCTTCCAGTCTCTACTAGTTTAAGGTAGTGCAAATGTATACTTCCTTAGCCTCAGTGGAATGATTATAGGTATCAATGACATAACGTGCACAAAAGAGGAAGTATTATGTAGTACCGTACTTTTCGGAGTATAAGACGCACTCCACCTAAAAGTGAGTGAAAATTGTGTTGCGTCTTATACACTGAATGTTCCCGAAGCCCCCCCTCCCTCGGCTGTTTCTGGCCTCTGCGTGTCGCATTTTCAGCCGGTTCCAGGTGGCGGGGATCGGCGGCGGCGAACGGGCCACTGCAGTGGCGAACAGGCCATGGCGAATGGGCTGTGGCGGTTGCGAACAGGCCGCGGTGAATGGGCGGTGGCGGCAAACAGGTGATGGAAAATGGGCTGTGGTGGTGGCGAGTGGGCGGTGGCGAATGGGCCATGGCAGTGCCGAATGGGCCGTGGTGAACGGGCCAGATGAATGGATGCTGAGAGGCAAAGGCAGATTTTTTTTCTTGTATTCCTCCCCCAAAAAGGTAGGTGCGTCTTATAGTCCGGAGCGTTTTATACTCCGAAAAATACGGTATTGCTTCGGAAGTTAAAATTGGTGGTATAACTCTGATCTCAAATTTCTCTCTTGGGCTTGTTCATTTTTGTTTCTTCAAGTTCTCATTCAGCTGCTGGATATATCTTCTGTAGTTGCTAGAACCTTCTATAATTTCTCATTTTCAGCTTTCCATTTGCCATGCGATTCCTTTATCTGCAATTTTATTATGTCACTCTTGACCGTTCTGTTGCTTCCAGCAGGTTTCCTCACTCATCTTCCTTTTGTATACTGAAAGACTTGAATTGCATTTCATTTGTACTAATCAGTGAACATAGATTGATGGTAGCAATTATCACAAACATCTGTAATTACAGGAATTGGGATAAGTCAGATAACAATAAGAACCATAGATTTTTTTAAAATAATATTTTACTTCAATTATTTGTGTTTTTTTAAAAAGCTACTATTTGTAGCCATTTGAAAAAACAGAATGAAGAAAATAAGGTTAAGAATGTAGAAAGAACAAAGGATCTGTGTCAGTAATAGGAAAAATGAGCATATTCAGGGTGGTAACATGCGCCGAAGTTGAAGATACAAAGTTGAGGATTAACTTCAAGCTTAGGGATCACAGAAGATGGGTTCTGGGGGGTACCTAAGTCCCAAATTATTTAGGGCTTCAGATTAGAGATGTGAAGGCCTGGGGAAAAACCGGAAAAATTTGGAAAAAACCTGGGTTTTTTCCATTTTTTTCCTGAAGGCTTTTTTATTTTTTTTTTCAAAAAATTGGAAAAATTGAAAAAAGAAAAAAAAACCATTGTGGAATATTTTATTTTAACATGATGAATAAAATATTTTAAGACAGGGTGTTCAAATATTTTCCAAATCATTTCTAAAAAAAATGTATGATATCAGATTATTCTAATTTCTGTGCACTGAGTGAGGACAAGCAAGTCCTAGGTCAGTGGTGGCGAACCTTTTTCGGCTTGCGTGCCAAAAAGGGGGGGCACGCTCGCGCGCGCTCGCGTGCCCACACCCATTCCCTCCCCCCCACGCATGCGCACAACACCCCCCATGCTGCCCCCTGCGCATGCGCACAACACCCCACCCCCGCGCAAAGGCTTACCGGAGCCTGGGACGACGAAACCGGCAAACCGGAAGTGCGAAAAAACGCACTTCCGGTTTGCCGGAATGCTGTTTTTTGCACTCCGGAGGGTTCAGGGAAGCTCCCTGAAGCTCCGGAATGCAAAAAACTACAAAACGGACAAACCGGAAGTGCGGAAAAGTGCACTTCCGGTTTGTCCGTTTTGTAGTTTTTTGCAATTCCGGAGCTTCAGGGAGCTTCCCTGAACCCTCTGGAGTGCAAAAAACAGCACACCGGCAAACCGGAAGTGCGTTTTTTCGCACTTCCGGTTTGCCGGTGGGCAACCCTCGCGTGCCGGCTTCTATGGCTCCGCGTGCCACCTCTGGCACGCGTGCCATAGGTTCGCCATCACGGTCCTAGGTAACAAACTGAACCCTCCAATGCAAGAACAGTATGCATTTCTTCCTTTAGGAGGTGCTGCTATTGTAACAAGAAAAAGGTTTCAGTTTTGCTTTTGCATGTTAGCGGGTGTGTTTGGTTTGTTCTGTCCTCTTCACTGGGCCTCAAAAGCATTGGAAGAAAATACAGAGCAACAAAAAGGACCTGAAAGTAAACTAGTAAGCAGTTCAGGAGATTGTTGCTCCCTTTGTTACAAATAAATATTATAAAAAAGTAAATTCTGTTTGTGATAATTGTTTGGCTACACTATATTTTTAATATGCTAGTTGTGATAATTTTATGCCAAATCAAATTGTCCATAGTCGTATTTTATGTTCCTAAAGTAACATAATGACTTTCAATCTTAAAAAGACAAAAAAGTGCTAATGTAGCATTTTTTTCAATTTTTCTGAAAATTTCCGTCCCCCCCCCCCCCCAAAATGGGAAAAAACGGGTTTTTTTCCGAGCTTCAAAATTTCTGGAAATTTTACATCCCTACTTCAGATAAGATGCAAATCAGAGAGGCCCAAAGTAATGTGATCTGTATAGTTTGACAAAGGTAGCTTGAATAATGGGCATTTTCTATATAATTTTGTAGTCCCTATGAATTGTTATTATCTGATCAGACCCATTTTCTCCAGGAAAGGCCAGGGCTTCTATAGCAGATGAAGACACATCCATATGCTCCTGCTTCTGGAGAATCTAGAAGTATTGCCAAATCAAGGAACACATTCAAGCTGTAAGATGTAAAATTTGAATGGAAGAAGTAACTCCATCTGTTGCCTCTATAGTTCTATATTCAATTTGTTCCATTTGATTCCATCTGAACAAAAAGTAAAACTGTCAAGGTGAAGTAATGAATTCTCATGTGGAACATTATGAACCAGGTAAATTAAATGAGCAAAGAAGACTAGTTCTCAGATTATATATAGCAGATCACTTTGTTAATTATAACCCTATCTCAGGCCTGTTATGTTTACACTATTATCACTGAATAGAAAGACAAAGAGCTAGATAAAGAATCATCTGGTTCAGCAGTTAAAAAAAAAGTAGGGGATTTAACTTCATATATTGTTCTACATCCCTACTTCAGTCAGTTTCTAAAACTTCTGATTAAAACTGGACATTTTTATTTTAGAGATGCCATCAGCAAGAAATAGAAAGGCTAAAATAAAAACGAAGTGATGAAGATTAATATTATATATGTTGTTGGGAGGTTTTAAGTCATAAACATGGCAAAGATAAGGACTGACTGGGGAAGAAGCAATCTGCTCTGCATTTCTGATAAAACCCTGAGCTTTAGTTAAACAGAGGAAGGAAGGTTTATTGAAAGAAGCAAGTATAAGGTCACTTGACAGATGCGAATGAAAGACAAGCTCATTTCCAAAATTCGGTGGTATTTCTCTAGAAGGATTCTGAAATATTCCTTACAAAGTGAAATGTCAGTGTGCAAAAATACAAAAAAATAAAAATAAAAAAAGATCAGGGAATGCAGAGAGAGCAGGGGAGGTAAAAATAATAGGGTTGAGGTAAAGAATTATTCATGTATAATTTCCTCATACTTCCGAAGACATCCTCTGCAAAAATAGGTACTGTGCCTGTTCTTGAGCTGGAGGGATTATGTTTGGGTTGAGTTGTTTGCTAGCTAATACTGAAAGCCATTGAATGGGTTGACAGGAGAAGACACTGTTTTTATGAGCATTTTCCCTCCATTGGTTACTAGCTGCTCTATTTGACTGTCAGTGCAAAAGCAAAAGAAAATTGAGACCTGCTTTTGCCTCCAAGTGACTGTGGTTAAAAACAAGCTTTAAAAAAAGGTTTTGAGATGTGGTTTATTGATGCCACTCCCTCCACTTAGCATATAGAGGTGCTGGGCATAGCTCAGGCTAAAGAACAAAGTGCTGAGGGAGAGTGGATAAGATGCTAGGGAAGCCTACCATCGCTTTCTACTTAATGCAAGCCATGGATGAAGTAGATAATCTTCTCTTCATTAATTGCAAAGGAAGATCCAACAGCAAGAGGCTTGACTTATCTTTGCTGGTCTTTCTAGTTCTAGTTTTTCTGCTTTACCATCATGTCCTCCTATTCTTACCTCCAGCCTCACTTGTCAAACTTAGTTTAGTTCTTCATACATCAAGTCTTCTGTACTGTTTTCAGCTATCTAGTTAAGATGTATGCTCATAACACAGACTGTGTATACAGTATGTATGACCAGATGCCAGAATGAAGGATGTTTTCACAAAAGTATGACACAGATTTGTAAAATAATAATGGGGAAATTGCTTCTAATTTGAGTAGGGATCTTGCAAATTCTTAGTCAAACCCACAATGGTAGAGTATCGCAATAGATATATTCAGAAGTGGTGGACTGTATGTTATCAGATTAGCATTCACATTCAAAACAATTCATAGATTCATTTTATGCAACATATAAAAGGATAAAGAAATGCCCATTATCTTATAGAAATAAATTGCTAGTATGCCCATCCTGTAGCACAAATCAACCCAGTAATTCTGTATATCTTAAGACAGAGGCCCCCAACTTTTTGGTCACGAGGGACAGGTTCTGTGGAGAGAGGTTTTTCCATGGGCTGGTGGGAGCGTGGTTTTGTGTGCTGACTGCATCCTGTGAATGGGGCTTTGCTTGTTTATGTGACCCGGTTTCTGGCATGCCATGGATCGGTGCTGGTCCATGGACTGTGGGTTGGGGACCCCTGTCCTAAGACAAAGAAGAAAAATACAATTTATCAATTATGAAATTAAGGGAATGCCAAGGAAATGGTGGAAGTGGATTGGTTTATGCTTTGTTGCTAGTGAAAATAGAGAGTTGTCGTGTTGGAGATACTGAAAGGTTTGTTGAGTAGAAATCCATCAAAACGATTTACTTATAGGAGAACCAAAAGCCAATTTAGTCTGGGGATGTTCATAGGGAATTAAAAGGATGTACAGACAATGCTTTACCTATGTGTAATCACCGAAGTCACCAATGTATATGTTGGACAGCTATATAAATTAGTTCAATAAATTGTTTAATAAATAAAATGCTTTAATTTAAGCAGTCTTTCCTAACCAACGCACCCTCCATATATATGGACTGCAAGAATTCTTAATGTTGGTATACTCTGGAAAACTGGGAGAGTTAAGTGGGCATACAGTTTAGCTAAGAATCTAGGATACGAGGTCAATTTATTGGAGCAAGTTAATATGCAGAGCAATTTGCAACAGGGAAGGGACAATTGCTTCCCCAAAACTGTTATTAGGGATTCAGATATAGCTAAACTCATTTTCTGGGGTATGGTTAGGAAAAGTCAAAGCAAACAGTAAGCACAATCTGGGTGGCAATTCTTAGGAAGATTTTTATTTGTTTTGATTTGCTTAACAAAATAGAGACTCTTGGAGACCAAAGAATAGAGTTATTCTAATGCTACATTAAATTTAGTGACTTAAGGAAAATGATAATATTTCAGGACTGGATTGTTTTCCTAAAAGGATTCCAAAATGATCAAATGGAAGTTTTTCTTAATGCGTTTACCAAATAACAGAACATTTGCAAGAAGGTTGGAGTATTTGGAGGATTCCCTTTGGTTTCATAAGAAAAGCATCTCTTCTTTCTTAATCTTAATTGTTGACAGAGATGTATCTATATACTACTAAAAATCTTGTGTCTGTAGCCTTTAACTGGGTGAAATGGTGCATTATGAAGCAAAACTTTTTCAACCAAGATACTTCATGTAGAAAAATCTGGGACCCATGACTCCCAGATTTGAAATTTGACAAATGTTATAAAATATTTTATGCCATAAATTTATCATAAAGCATTTTATGACATAATACAAAACATCATAAAATATTTACTCCTGATGTTTCATTGTGCTATACAGTTCAACATGGGCTACTTTCAAGGCAGATACACCTCTGAATATGTCCTGGATTTTTTTAAAAAAAAATTCAAATATATTACAAGTTCTGCCATAGTTGAGGGCATTGAGGAATCTGGCAATGCAATATCTCTGAAATGATGAATCAAGGGGTAATGGTTTGTCTAATGCACAATTACACTGATGGCCTTTATTTTCAAGCAGTTGTAGGCTGACTCTTCTGAAACAAAAATAAAACATACCTGCAAATAATCCTGGTTGATTGATTAAATTATTAAATTGACACTGCTACTATCACATAAGTCTCCAAGCACATAACCATATAAAACATAAAAAACATAATAAAGGTGTCAATAAGTAACATAAATTCAAATTATAATGTTTAAAGCACAACGTTCACATGAAAGAGAACCATCACACCTTTTTTGTGGCACAGCCAGACTTGACCCTTTGCCATTCACATCCTGATCGTTCATTTTTCTTCAGTGACTAACTGAAAATTCACTTTTAACCTTGCCAGGCCCAGATCATGACTTCCAGATGAGGAGAGTGTGAAATACCCTAACCTCAAAGGTTCCTGACCTTGAAATCGGGGCTTTTGAATATTCTGAGTTCACAATAGGGCTTCTTCCTCTTTTGGTCTGTACTTAGAACAAAATTGCCTATTTTACATATCATTGTTTAGAATGATGAAGTTGAACTGTTTTGTAGCTTGAGATAGAGTTATTTTCTGTATTGGTCCAATATATTGGCTGCAGAAAATGACTTGAATGCTATATACCCGTATTTTTCGGAGTATAAGACACACCTTTCCACCAGGGGCGGGTTCCTAATTTTTTTACGACCACTCTGTGGGCATGGCTTATTTTGTGGGTGTGGCTTGCCAGCCATGTGACCGGGTGGGCGTGGCTTCTCGGACTGCTGAAGGGAGGGGAACTGAGATAGGTCCTGCCGCCCATTCCCTCTCCCCTCAGCAGCTCGAGAAGCCTCAAACGTGCAAAAATGCCTAGGATCATCACCGCGTGTTCGTGGCTTCTCGGACTGCTGAAGAGAGGGGAATGGAGATAGCTCCTGCCGCCCGTTCTTTCAGCGTCTCACGCACTCCCTCAGCCATCCTCCCCTGCTTGGACTCACTATGGGGTAGGAAGGCAGCGCATGTGCAGTGCCGGAAGCTCGACTTCTGGGCATGCGCAGAAGAAATTTTTTAAAAAAAATTTAAATTTTTTTTAAAAATGGCGGCGCCTAGGCACCAGCAACCGACCGCACCGGTACTGTGATGTCACCAGCGGGCCGCTACCGGTGCTATAGAGTGGACCGCACCAGTAGGAACCCACCACTGCTTTCCACCCCTAAAAGTGGCTGAAAATTTGGGTGCGTCTTATACTCTGAATGTAGCTTTTTCGAAGCTTTTTTTCCAGCCCTAACGAGGTGCTAATGACCTTCCCTGACTTTCAGGTTTTTTCATTTCTACTCCCTCAAAGAAGTTTTTTCCAGCCCTAAGTCTTTGCAGGCTTGTTTTCATTGCTATTCCCTCCCAATAAGTTTTTTCCCAGCCCTAACTAGGGGATAAAATAATGTGTTGAAGCTGACCAGATTAAGGACGCTAGCCAGATGAATACCTGGTAAGTAGATTTCCCCCCCTATTTTCCTCCCCAAAAACTAAGGTGTGTCTTATACTCCAAAAAATATGGTACTACCCATGGTCTACATGTTTGAAACTTCCTGGATAACAAAATCTTAATTGAAGGGGTGAAGAGCCATAATAGATTTTGCTCCAAGCTAAAGGGAGGATCAGGATTGCTTGAAGTGGCTGACCAACCAGCCACTAATGCTGCTGGAGTTGAAAGTTGTAGAACAAAGATTGATGTTATTTTTTATGGGATAATTTGTTGAATTTGGCGCACCTGCGCATTCTTTGGGTGTTCATTGCATGTCCTTTTAATCGCAGTGTTTACTGTTTTACAGAGGTTGAGGCAGTATGTAGCCTTTTTTTCCTGCTGTAATATTAATAATGTTATTCAGGCAAGAATTTTAAAAGTACATTACAAAGGAAGCAATGCAAGCACATTTTAAAGGTATTATTATTACCTTGCCTATTTTATCTGTAGGGTGAATGGTAGGTAACAATCATCACGAACTATAATTCCACCTACTTTTATGGCCCTGGGGTGAGAAGTAAGAGATTAGGGCATAAGCAAGCTATTTCAAATTCTGTTATATCAGAATCCAGCAAATTTCACACGCATTGATTGTTTTCCATTTCATGAACACCAGTTCTTGAGAGTCATTTTTTCATTCTTCCATTCCCTCCAAATATTTCTCTGCACAGGTTTTCATTTGTATTTATTTATTTATTTATTTATTTGATTTTTATCCCACATTTGTTACTTTTATAAGTAACTCAAGGCGGCGAACATAGTTAATACTCCCTCTGCTGCCTCCCACCATTTCCTTCACAGCAATAACCCCTTGAGCTGAGTTGGGCTGAGAGAGAGCGCGCGACTGGCCCAAAGTCATTTTCCCCAATAGAGATGAAAATGGAAACATTTTTTATAGAAAGAAAGCAAGATGACAAGAGTATTTTGAATTGTATGGTTTCTACAAATATTGTGATATGCTGACAGCCATATATTTAATTATGGTGACATAAGGGAAATTTTATGAACGTCATAGAAGCAGAGGGACACAGAATATCTGCCTTTTATAACAGTGACAGGCTATAGTATGTCACTGCAAGTGTTGCAGCAAACATGCACCATCTGCTTTGCCTCCTCAGTAAAATCAGTTTACTAGGCAACAGGTACAAAAGGGCATATTATCGTGGAGTAGGAGACATTGCAGCTGATCATCGCTAGCTGCTATAGTAGGGTAGACTATGAAGTCAAGTCAAAATTCTTGGATTAGAAATAAAATCTAATAAAGCAGACTTTCCTATCAGCTGGGATGTGTGTCAGCATGGTCATCTCTGACACATATCCATAGTATGAATGGCATCAATTCTGTTCTTTGAAACCAGTGAGGTTTACTTAAACTAGCGAGGTTTAATTAACTTGCTTGATTATTGCTAGTCCCAAATGTTTAGAATCATAAGAATAATATTAAAAATATTAGTGTAAATAATACTAGGAAAAGTTAGAGGCTTAATTTTTTTTAAATAAAGTGTTTTATTTTTATAGACAAGCAAACATACAATACATAATTAATCCATCAGTGCATCATCTGCGTGCTTCTTCTGTGCCTTCTCCCTATTCCCCTGTTATTTCTCATATGCTAATATTTATCATTTCATTTGTTATAACATTTTACCCCTCTTTCTTTACAATATTATTCTATACATATCTCTTCTCCAACCAATCATAAAATTGACCCCATATCTGAAAATATTCCGATTCCTCTCTTTCTTTAAGAATCAAGGTCAATCTATTCATTTCTGCACAATCCAATATTTTCTTAATTATTTCTTCCTCCATAGGGATTTTCTCTGCTTTCCATCTTTGCGCAAACACTATCCTCGCTGCCGTTATCACATGTACAATCAAGTATATATTTTCCTTACTGAATTTCTCTGGTAAGATATCCAATAGAAACAGTCATGCCATCCCAATTGTAAGTCATGACCTTCCAGAGTTAATAGTCTTATATTTCTAAGTCCAGTCCATTCTCTCATCCAAGTCAACGTTGCTGCCTGGTAATATAGCTCCCAATTCGGTAGTCCAAATCCTCGTAATCTCACATTTTGTAGAAGCTTTATGTCTATTCTCACTTTTTCCCTTGCCATATAAATTTCCTTACTATTTTATCAAGATGATCAAAATATGTCTTTTCTAGTTTTATCGGTATCATCTGAAATAAAATAATAGTCTCGGTAGTTTGTTCATCTTTATTATTGCGATCTTTCCCATTAATGATAGCTGTAGATTTTTCCATTTCTCCAGGTCTTCCTCAATTTGTTTTTTTAAATTTATAGTAATTATCTTCCTTTATCATTATGCATATTGAGGTTAAATATATTCCTAAATATTTTACTTTCTTTACAATTTGAATATTTAATTTCTTCGTCAATTATCTTTTCTGTTTTTCAGTGATATTTTTGACCAAAATTTTTGTTTTTTCTTTGTTTATTTTTAAACCTGCAACCTCTCCATACTCTTCTATTTGTTCTAATAGTTTAGGGCCCGATATTTGAGGCTCCTCCAGAGAAAAGTTAGAGGCTTTAATCCTATGCATATGTGAATGCTTATTTCTACATTATGTAAGTACCAAACAGATATATTTTTATTTTCATTCTCTTCTAAATCTGTTTTCAAAACATAAAGGCTAATAACTTCTATTCACCAGGGTGCTTCTGCATCATCTCCCAACTCCCACTCTGGTAGGCACTTTGGGGCTTTAAAAAATAGTATGTCTGCTATCTGAAAATGATTGTAGATGACGCTGTAGTAAGTATACCTGGTTAACAAACTTCTGGTTTTTAAGTGATTTTTACTATGACACAGCTTATTCCAAATACTTCATTCTTTACAAATGGTGAAGAAAGAAGCATCATATTAAGGGTCAATCTTAGCCCCAAAGAGTTTTGTTTATTTATTTGTGGCATTTGTTACCAGAACATTTTTGTGAGGTTTCATAAAAATGCAGATTATTAAATATGTAACAGATAAGTTGCTCAAGAGAGCAGGGATATAAAGCATATAAACCTCCACAGTTTAAGTCTACTATTTTGGTCTTGTAATGGTCTCTTATTCAGGTTTGTTTTCCCAAATTGCTTTCTCCTCACATTTCTTGTACATACTCATTAATTTCTCTTTCAGAATCATTTGTCATCTGACTTAGTACATATAAAACCTTCATACAAGCAGTCATAACTTGAAGACAGTTGGGACTGGGCTTGCTATCGCTAAGCAGTGTGGTTTTGTAAAACACAATGTCACATGACCATGTCTCAGTTGTTGTGACCTAAGACATACAGATCTTTAAGTCGGAAGCATTAGGAGTCCCTGGGATGCCACAGGGGGTTGCGTAGGGCAGCACATACTGCACATAACTTGATGTGGATGAGCACAGGAAGGCTGGGAAAGGAGTGTGCAGGATGTGTGTAAACATAGGAACACCTGGGAAGAGGGTGTGTGCAAGCACAGGAAGGCCCAGAAAGGAGGTTGCAAGGTGCGCGAAAGTCCAGGAAGTCCCAGGTGCGTGGTTTTTGTGAGCATAGGAAGAGAGTGCATGGTATGTGCAAATGGAGGAAGACCCAGGAAAGAGTGTGCAGGAAATGTGCTATTTGAAGAATGGCCTCAAGGAGGAAGGCTTGGCATAGCCAGCAGCTGTCTTTCATAGGATCAGGCCGGGCTCCCTCATCAGCAGTAAGAGGAAGGTGGTGAAGGTCAGCTGGGTGTGGCAGGTCCTCACCCAGAAGTACAGAGTGATGGTGGTGGCGGCTGGAGCTTCATTATCTTCCATGTATCTAATTCCCGTAACCTTTAATTGGGGGAAATAGTGCATTACCGGAAAACAACTTTTGAACAAATTGACTAATTTACAGAACATGTCCAAAATCTTGGATTTATGACTTCCACAGAATTGAAATTTGGCAAGTTTTATAAAACATTTTATGATATAAAAATGATCATAAAACATCTTATAACATAACACAAAATGTCATAAAACATTTCCTGTGTTGATTTGACAGTGCCATACAGTTAAATATGAGCTACTTTCAATGTAGATTCATCTTTGAATGCATCCCAGTTTTTCCAGTGCAGTGTGTTAAACATTGTGTCATTGTTGAAAGCACTGAGGTATCTGGTAAAGAAATATCACTTAGTGACCCAACAAGTCATGTCTTGAGTAATCACAATATAGAAACAAAACAAAATAATATTTCAGTTGGATATTCAAGTAAGAGGGAAGTATCTATATGGACAATGCAACTGGTATGTACTGTCACAGATGTGCTGTATTTATACATCATGTTGATTCATGTTTGTTTTATTACATTAGCTAATCACATTGTCTGTGTTCACATAATATCCTGAGCCATACAAGCATATCCTATTACATGTGAACTCAGCTACAGTTTATAGAAATTGTTACAGTGAAAAAGTATTCAATGTTGCCTAGTATTTTTTTTATGGCTTAAAGTTAACAACTTGGCATGTGTTATAATTTTGACCTAATATTCTTAACACATAGATTTTATAAATTCATTGTAAGTAATTCTATACCATCCCTCCCCAGTGACTTTATTTCTTTGCTCTGAAGTTAGTTCATGTTATCACCAATGTTTGGGTGGCACTTCACACATGGTATAAATAACCAAGAAATACATGATATGGATAGAAGGTTTTGTAGTTTTCAGTATTTGTTTATTATTAGAACCACAAGATTAGCCAGCTGGGATCCATGTACAAAATAGTGGCTGTGTGGTATCACAAACAGAACATATTATATCTGATGAGTGTATTAATCTGCATATATAAGTAGACTATGGAACCTAACACAAATGCTTGAGTTGTTCAACAAAACTGTACCCAGTTTTGCTTAAATACTATTAGTTTATTTTATTTATATTCCAACTTTATTTTTATAAATAACGTAAAGTGGTGAACATATACTCCTTCCTCTTCCTATTTCCTCTGTGAGTTAGGTGGGTTAGACTGAGAGAAAGTGACTGGCCGAAAGTCAGCCAGTTAGCTTTCATACCTAAGGCGGGACTAGAAGTCACATTCTTCCAGTTTCTAGCCTTGTGCCATTGTTTATTACATTCTATTTCATAAATTACATGCATTGAATTAAGAGAAACATTAATTAAGAGAAAAAAATATACAAGGCAGTTATTTATTGGCTATTCTTGAAAAATAGAAATTCTCCATAGTGGTGGATATAGTATCCAGAAATGGGTTAACTCCATCTCCTATGCTGATTGGACTGAGTCTGTCAAAGCTGTTTAGGTTCCGCCTCTGTTGCTCTCCTCACTAACTTTTTGACTCAGTCACTCAGCTTGGACAGGCGTGCCATCCATTCCTACAATTTGAAAGATTGAGTTATTCCTGGATGCTATATTCTTCTGATCATCTAACTGAGTTTATCTCTAGCAGACTCCCAAAACATCGGTTGAGTCGCTAGACAGAGTTTCTGCAGCAAGAGCTTCGGCTCAAGCTGCTCTCTAGCAGAGCTTTGGCTCAAGCTCTCTATCTGTCAGATACAGAGCTCCCACAGTTTCTCAGCTGTCAAGTAGATTGAGGTTTTGCCTCACATAGCCATCTGAATGACGACTTAAAGTACTTTCTAGCCTTATTGGAGCGTTCCTCATAATCATCGAGAGACTAATTTGACAGCTGGTGAGGGCTTCGGCCCGATTTACAGCAGTGAATTTTCCCACGCCAAAGAAACGGCAGTTGCGGTGGCCATTTTGTCAGAGCTGTCAAACTTAGAAACTGTGTTGGAGCCTTGTGATCCTGCTTTTTAGCAGCCAGATCTGCTTTACAGAGCCGCTAGATCAGAAGGGAAGCGTTTCGCTCCAAGGCTGCCAGGGGAGAAGTCCACATTCCTCCCCTTGTCATTGGGAACTGCGTGTTTCCGACATTAGCCGAGAGGGAGAAAGGACGCATTTAAGCGCTTCTCCTTAAGTGGAGCTTTGCACTCCTTCATTTGCCGCTGCAAGCAACCAATTAACATCAAAGCCGGCTTGCTGAAGATAGGGAGATCTCCCCAGCCCCTATAGAGGAGCTCTCGCACTCCCGTTATTAGGGGCTCTAAGCCACGCTCCACAAGGACACGGCTGAGGCTTGCACAACTTGGAGGTTCCTTCTCGAGTGTTTTGTGGAGCTCTCACGCTCCTGTTTATTAGCAGCCTCATTTCCTCGGCAGTTGCAGCACCTTCCCAGATCACTGAGCCCAGTGTCCCTATTCTGACAGCCTTCATCGCTGACAGACGCTTTTGGCACCAAATTCCAATTATTCAAAATGGCGTCCAGGGCTTCAGCCTCCGCTATGTCCGCCTCAGATTCTGGGGCCAAGAGCAGCAGAAAGGAGGGAGGATCCAAACGGACCTCCAAACATTCCAAAACTGGGACATCCTCCTCCAGGGGGTCAAAAGCGGCCAGCAAAGATTAAAAGGCATAAGGCACTCAGCAAGATTGGCGACAAGGCTGCCAATCGGGAGGATTCCTTGACTGCCATACCTACAGAATCCAGATTCACCTCTGCCGGGTCTTCACAGACTTTGGCCACTAGGGTACCTGATGCCTGTGTTTCTCCTCTGGATTCCATCTTTCCCAGTTCTATCATGCTGTGGCTGAAACACTGGCAGGCAGATGCTCGCCACAAATGGCGCCTGGCATCAATCCCATTTGCGGGGGTCACTTATTTGGGGAGAATCTGGACCCCTTGCTGGTCAAATCTAAGGACTGACAGAAGGTGTTACCTTCTCTGGCCAGATGGGTCGATTTCTGCCTTTCCCCCTATTTCCGCCAGCCATCCTTTCACCCTGCAGATTCAGGTGCGGGGCCCCAAAGGTCCCAGGAGTTCTACGCTCAGAGGCAGAGACAAGAACGCCCGGACAGGGGTCGGCCATTTAGGTCCAAATGGCCCTTTCGGGGAGGAGGAAGTCGTACCTTTAGATGCCCCAAGTGAATGCATACCCAAGTGTCCCATCAGAGGTCGGTTGGCCTATTTTGCAGACCGATGGGATGAGTCCACTTCGGACGCTTGGGTCTCTCTCTTGAGTTCCTCTCCATTCCCCCGAGGTTCTTTATCCGATGCCCTGTCTCCAGGGACTTTTCCAAGTGGATCCTCATGGAGACAGCTATCCAGCATTTGCTGGATATCCATGCCATTGAGGCCATCCCTGAGGATCAGTGAGGACAGGGATTTTATTCAATTCTATTTGTGGTTCCCAAGACCTTAGGGGGATGGAGAGCGATTCTTGATATTAAAAGACTCAACCGCCACATTCTTTATCGGTGGATCAAAATGCATTCACTTCTGACCATCCTAGAGGGTTTTAGAGAGCGCGACTTCCTCACTTCCATTGACCTAACTGAGGCATATCTGCATGTGCCCATCCTTCCTCTGCACTGGCAATATCTCAGGTTCCTGTTTGCTGGTCGCCACTATCAATACACGGCCATGCCGTTTGGACTATCATCAGCGCCTAGAGCGTTTACTAAATTGTTGGCTGCTCTATCTGCCCACTTACGGGCTCTACCCGTACGTGTCCAGTGCTGCCTGGATGACATTCTGATCCAATCCTCATCCGCTCACCAAGCATGTGAGGATCTACGGGTCCTGCGGCACCACGGGTTCTCCATAAATTTGGAGAAGAGTCACCAAAAATCCATCAACTCGATTACTCCATTTGGGGGCTATCATCGATTCGGTGCATTGCACAGTATACCTTTCCCAGGAGCAACAAGCCAGCCTCCAGGACCTGGCAAGCAGAGTTCAGAGAGATAGAACTGCGCCCTTAGCCGTGCTCTGGGTAAAATGGTATCTAGCTTCTCTATTGTCCCTTGGGCTCGTCTGCATTCCAGAGACCTCCAATGGTTTCTTTTGCCTTTTCAGAGGTCAGGCAGGAGCAGTTCGCTGGCAAAGGTCTGCATCCCGATGGACGTCTCACAGTCCCTCAGCTAGTGGAGGTCACCGACCATCATCAGGGCAGCCTATTTCGGGAACTGGACCGTATCGTCCTGACAACAGATGCCAGTTTGACCGGCTGGGGAGTGCATCTATCCTCACAGATGGTCCAAGGGTGATGTAACGAGCAGGACAGAACTTGCAGCATCAATTGGCTGGAGCTCAGGGCTGTCCATCTGGCGCTGCGCCACTTCCAACAGGCGGTCTCCAGCCAACATCTGCTGATAATGACAGGACAACGTGGCCACCAAGGCGCATATAAACCACCAGGGTGGCACACGGTCCAGATCCCTCATGGACAAGGCCAGACAGTTGGGTCTCTGGGGGGAGAGACACTTGCTCTCCATACGGGCGGAGCACATATTAGGGGTGGCCAATGTGCAGGCGGACTGGCTCAGCAGAGCCTCTATAGACCATGCAGAGTGACGCCTGCACCCGTCCTTATTTTGGGAGATGACAAACATCTTTGGACTCCCAGAAGTGGACCTGTTTGCCACCCCGAGCAACACGCAACTCCCGAGGTTTTTTGCCAGGTTTGTGACGCCGGGAGCGGAAGAGATCAACGTACTCCACACTCCGTGGCCTCCGGGCCTGTTGTATGCCTTCCCTCCTCTTCCCCTCATCCCTCGTGTCATCAGGAAGGTCCTGGTGGAGAGGGCGGAAATCCTTCTCATAGCTCCCTTCTGGCCAAGACGGCCTTGGTTCGCAAACCTGGTGAGCCTATCAGTGTCTCCACCCTGGAGGTTCCCTCAGGGCAGAATCTCCCTCAACCAGGGGGCGTTGATCCACCCGGATCCTCAGTATTCCAACTGACCACCTGGTGCTTGAGCGGGGTGCTCTGAGGGAGGACAACCTATCCTCCAGGGTCATCAGGACCATCCAGGCCTCTAGAAAACCCTCCACCACCCGTATCTACGATGCCACCTGGAGGACATTCTGTGGGTGGTGTGAAAGGGCGAACATCATGCCGACGGCAGCCAAGATAGCCCAGATCCTGGACTTCCTCCAGGACGGTCTGGATAGGGGGCTATTGCCTAACATCATCAGGAGATAGGTGGCAGCCTGGTCTTCAGTGCTGTCATGCGGGAGGCTGGATTCCTTGGCCCTCCATCCCACGGTCCATAGGTTTATCAGGGGAGCTACCAACTTGTGTCCACCTGTGGTACATAGGTACCTGACCTGGGACTTGTCCAAGATCCTCAACTCCCTCACAGGGGCCCCTTAGAAACCACTATGAATGGCCAGCCTACGCTATCTTACCTGTAAGGTGGCATTCCTGGTGGCCATCACATCGGCCAGGAGTGTGTCTGAGCTGGCGGCTCTGTCGGTACGGGTGGACTTGTGTGTTTTCCACAAGGACAGAGTAATTCTGCGTTTGCACCCTGCTTTTATTGCAAAAATCAACACTTGGTTCCACAGAGCTCAGGAGATAATCCTCCCTAACTTTTGTCCAAAGCCGGTTCATCCATTAGAAAAATGGTGGCACACCCTGGATTTGCGATGGGCACTTCGTATATACATAGATCGAACTGCCCCATTTAGAAAGTCAGAATCATTATTTATTTCCTTTCAACCAGCTTCATTGGGAAGTAAAGTGTCGCCGTCGACTGGGGCAATGGATTCGATCTTCTATCGTGAAAGCTTACGAGCTTCAGGCCCGACCGGCCCCAGGTCAGATTACTGCTCATTCAACTAGAAGCGCCACAACTACAGCGTTGTGGGCTACCCAGGCCTCCCTCGAGGAGGTCTGTCGTGCTGCCACCTGCCCCATCTCCATTCGTAAGGCACCATAAGGTGGATGTCTTTGCCTCTGCAGAGGCGTCATTTGGCAGGAGAGTCCTACAACAAGTACACAAAGAGTAGGGGAGCAAGAACCAGACACAGCCCACCCGTACGGACAAGCCAGCTTTGGTATGTCCCATTCCTGGATGCTATATCCACCACTATGGAGAAGGGGCATTGGTCTTACCTGATACGCTCCTTCTCAGGGGGATGCATATAGCATCCAGTCCCACCCTGATGTCTGTCTGGTCCGGAACCTGTTGATGAAAGTTTACATCAGAGACTATGGCATGTGAAAGTCTGTCGCTTCATTTTTTCGTCAAAAGTTGGTGAGGAGAGCAACAGAGGCGGGACCTAAACAGCTTTGACAGACTCAGTCCAATCAGCTTAGGAGACAGAGTTAACCCATTCCTGGATGCTATATCCACCCCTCTGAGAAGGAGCGTATCAGGTAAGACCAACACCCCTTCTGAAATTGTTTCAAATTACTCATACTGGAAATTATGAAAAGTGTGAATGATATATCTTCTGTTGACTTCTGATATTTTAATGATTTAATGTTTAATGCTAGTGTAGACAAGTTAAAACTGTTTTAAAAGGCATGTCACCCATTTAAGGGTTTCAACAAACAATATACTCTTTGAAAGATACATTAATTTTGAAAATGTTTCCCAGAATTATGGTCAATAGGACTGTCTGATACCCCATGTAGTTTTACTAATTTTTCTGCTGCCTCTTTTCTGCCACCTGGTGGAAAGATTTATATTTTATTTTATGGTAGAATTTCACAACTTAAACATTGTAAAGAACTTTTTTGACCGACCTCTTATTCAGATGGTGTGCTATTATAAATGATAGTTCTCTTTTAATCAATTTGGTTTTTATGAAAACTATAAAAAAAGTAGAATAAAAATCTTCTACAAGTAAGTTTAACATTTGCTGTTCCTATATTTCTCAAAAGGAAGCACTGATTAACAATGATAAAACTCATACAACAATTTCCAGTTAAATTAGAAGAGTAATTTTAAGGACTTTTTCCCTTGGATAAATTGTCTTAAAGTACAGTACCCTATGAGTCAAGCTAAAATTCTGGGTATAGTAATATTAATGGCAAAAAGGATATGGATATGTTTTGCTTCTGTTTTTCAACTTCTTACTCTAGCTCATAGCTCTTAGTAATACTTGATCGTCTCCCACTCAAACATTTACTAGGGCTAACCTTGCACAATCCAGATAAGATCAGCCAGATGCTACTCAGGTAAATGTAAGTAGCTCTCATATTATTTTAAATTTGAGTCAGTCTGGTGTTTTGATTCAAGATGACTATGCAGGCTATGCTTTGGGCATGCAAAAATTCTGTTCTAATAATTCTGGCAATTCCCTTTTATTAGTATATTATTTAAGTTGTTATCAATGGAAAGTGCTGAGCAAAGTTCATTTTACCTTTTTGCTTCTAATTAGAAACAATTTTTGCCTACAGTGTTTTAAGCCTGTTGATCAGTTTTAATCTAATCTAAAAGATGTTGATTCATTTAAAATTTGACCAGAATGAATATTATTTTTATATTAAGTACATTATATTAATAATATATTAATAAGTACATTATATTAAGTACATATTAAGGGATTCATTAAGATGTATTAAAGGGATTACAGGTAGTCCTCGATTTACAACAGTTCATTTAGTGACTGTTTGAAGTTACAATGGCATTGAAAAAAGTGACTTATGACTGTTTTTCACACTTACAGCCCTTGCAGCATCCCCATGGTCACGTGATCAAAATTCAATTGCTTAGCACTTGACTCATATTTATGACAGTTACAGTACCTTGGGGTCATGTGATCAACTTCTGCGACCTTCTGACATGCAAAATCAATGGGGAAACTAGATTTACTTAACAATTGTGTTAGTAATTTAACAACTGCAGTGATTTACTTAACAACTATGACAAGAAAGGTCATAAAATGGGACAAAATTCACAACAAATTTCTCACTTAGCAACAGAAATTTTGGACTCAATTGTGGTCGTAAGTCAAAACTACCTATATTATAAAATCCTTTGTGATAAATTCTATCCTTTGTTTATTTTTCAAAGTATACTGCAAAATGATATGCCTGTATGCATTGGGAATTGACTACAGCAACTGATGTAAATTTCTATATTTTTATGGAACTAAGCATTAAGGAATAAAATATAGTGTATCTGAGTTTTTCTAGCACACTATACAATAGAAGATGATGAAAAGTTGACACATTCTTACTTTTAATAGATTTCTAATTACCTTGAGGGGTTTGTAGCCAATATAAGGGCAACTTGGAAATCTATTGCTACAGTGAATCTTCTACCTAATTTTAAAATGTTCTACATCTTATCAGCCTAACAATATGCCACATGGTTGACTTTGAAAAGCTAAGCAGAGCCAAACTTTGTTGGGAGACAAACTTTATTGGGGTGAAGGATGATTCTGGGAACACAGGCCAAAGCTGTTTCCTGTGAGATCTGGCTGCCGCAGTGAGGTGGGGGCGGGCGATCTGCTTAGGCCATGGCACACTCAATCGAGGGCCTCTGTACTGGCCTAATCAGGCTCCCTTCCCCCTCCCATGACATCACAAACAAATGTTGCTCTAGGATGCCACACTCGCTCTCCTTAAAGGCGTAGGCTTTCCAGAGTTATGCTGGAACACACATACAGACACAGACACCCCCCCCCCAGGGGTGTCTTACCCCACAGTGTTTGTCTCTGGAGGAGGGTAAGTCATCTGTGTACCAAGTTTGCTCGAAATTGCTCAAGGCGTTCCAGAGTTATGCTTCTACATACATACCAGGGGTGGGTTCCTCCCGGTTCGGACTGGTTCACCCAAACCGGTAGCAACCCTCTGGTGGTCATGATGATGTCACCGAACCGGATTGGTTGGTGCCGGTCCATGGGCGCCGCCATCTTATTTTGCATTTTTTTTGCTTTTTTTTTTTGCATTTTTTAAATTTTTTTCTTCTGAGCATGTGCAGAAGCTGAGTTTCCGGCACTGTGCATGTGGTCGCCATCTTGTTTTTGGCTTTCTTTCTTTTTTTGCATTTTTTTTTGCATTTTATTGCATTTTATTTTATTTATTTTATTTTATTTTGAGTATGTGCAGAAGCCGAATTTCCGGCACTGTGCATGCGGTCACCACAGGGGCGGGTTCCTAAGTTTTTTACTACCACTCTGTGCGCGTGGCTTATTTTGTGGGTGTGGCTTGCCAGCCATGTGACCAGGTGGGCGTGACTTGCCGACCATGTGACCGGGTGGGCGTGGCTTCTCGGACTGCTGAAGGGAGGGGAATGGAGATAGCTTCTGCCACCCGTTCTTTCAGTGTCTCACGCGCTCCCTCAGCCATCCTCCCCTGCTTGGACTCACGGTGGGGTAGGAAGACAGCGCATGCGCAGTGCCGGAAGCTCGGCTTATGGGCATGCGCAGAAGAAAATTTTTTAAAAAATGTAAAAAAAATTTTTTTAAAAAAATGGCAGCGCCCAGGCACCGGCAACGGACCGCACCGGTACTGTGATGTCACCAGCGGGCCGCTACCGGTGCTATAGAGTGGACCGCACTGGTAGGAACCCACCACTGGGTCACCATCTTGAGGAAGCAAACCGGCAGCGAGGTAAGTTAGAACCCACTCCTGCTTGGGTCCCCTCAACTTTTCTGTCCCAGAAAGCTGCTGTAAAATGCCCTTCTCCTGTTTTGCAGCCATGCATGCACCATTTTCTGTCCTTCCTCCTTCCTGTTTTTATTTGGTTTCCCCCCCACCCTGAAAGGAGCTTCAAGCAAAAGGAAGCAAGTGGGGGGAAGGGGGGAAGAAGGATCCGAGAGTGGGAAGAGAAGGGATTAGGAAGATTGAGAACGAGGAGGGCTTCCCGGTTCAGGGAAGGCTTGGAAAATCCAGAGCATGCCTTTCCCCTTCTCTCTTGCATGCTTTTATTTCCAAAGGCCCTCCCCCAACTCCAGTCTCTTTCCCTAAAAAACAGAGCTCTTGGTCCGAAGCAATTGGTGTGAAACAAAAGCAAGATTTAAAAGAAACAAAGTTGAGCTAGATTGTAAGGAAAACAAATACTGTCAAGGTCAGTGCAAGCCATACTAATATTCCAAACTAACGAGTCTTAATGTCTGGTTAAAATGGGTAGTACTTCCATTTAAAGAAGAAAAGTATAGCTCAGACTATTGCTATGATTTTTTGCTCCTATATTCTGTTGTTTAGGTATAAATCTTGTTAATGTAGAAATTTTACTTAGAACCTATTAAACAACGGAGCTAGCTTCCTGCCTGCAATCATGTGTATCTAATTAGGAGTAAATCCCACTGAAAGAGAGTAGCCTTACTGCCAAGTAAATATGCATATGCTTTACGTAGTTGAGAGATAGGGTATTGATTAGTATCAGGTGTATTATAGAGGGAAATTAAAACTTCTGTAACAACAGATACTTTGTGCCCAGACCAGGTAGGTGTGTGTGTGTGTGTGTGTGTGTGTGTGTGTGTGTGTGTGAGAGAGAGAGAGAGAGAGAGAGAGAGAGAGAGAGAGAGAGAGAGAGAGAGACAAAGGAAGAGGAAGGGAGAAGAAAGAGAAAGGAAGGAAGGAAGGGGGAGAGAGACAAGAAAGAAGGAAGAAAGAAAAGAAAGAGAAAGACAGAAAGAAAGAAAGAGAGAGAGAGAAAGAAAGAAAAAAGAAAGGAAGCGGGGGGAGAGAGAGAGGAAGGAAGGAAGGAAGGAAGGAAGGAAGGAAGGAAGGAAGGAAGGAAGGAAGGAAGGACCACAAACCCTGGCACTAGACGTGGCTTCAGAAGACACTTTGAAACAGCATAGCAATTTAGGGCTGGAAGACATCTTGGAGGTAATCTAGTCCAACCCTCTGCTGCAGCAGGAAACCTTACATTGTCTGCATTATTTTGGTGCCTCTAACAGAGAGGAAAATTGCCAGAAAGGAGAAGGAGTTTACTAGGACAAGGCTGCCATGCAGAGGAAGGCAGAGATATTCCTTGACTTATGACCACAATTGAGCCCAAAATTTTGGTTGCTAAGCAAGAGTTAAGTGAGTTTCACCACATTTTACTCAATCCATGACATCTCCTGGCTCTAACAGTCATGTGCAAACTAGGGAAGTACATCTGAAGGCATGTGTAATGTTCTAATGTACAGAAGTTATGGTTAAATGTGTGGCACTAGGTGTATTTTTCCAAATGCAGTAAGGGAGGTTGAATGTGTATAGTTTTAGAAGAGGTGTGTGTGTGTGTGTGTGTGTGTGTGTGTGTACATACACATACAGTATATAGTAGATAATGTATATTTTTGTGTGCCTGTGTGTAATATGTATGTACACATATATCATATATACATAGGATTAAATAGTATATTTTGGATGTTCAGTAGTAGTAAATAGATAGGAAAATTGTATCTCGTTGAGGCGAGGAAAGGCCAGGCACTCTAACCCTAACTCTAACCCTTGACGTGAGTGACATCAAGTTGGCCACGCCCACCCAGTCACATGATCACCCAGTCACATGATCACCAAGCCACCCCACCCAGTCACATGACCGCAAAGCCACTCCCACCCAGTCACATGACTGCCAAACCAGTCACATGACTGGCAAGCCACTCCCACAAAATTAAGCCATGCCCACAGAGTGGTAGTAAAAAAAATTGGAACCTACCCCTGATACATACATACATAGATACATACATAGATCCTTATATATACATAGATCCTTATACATACATACCAGAGGTGGGTTGATGCCTGTTCCTGCCGGTACGGTTAATAGCTGTTGTTCGGCGCAGAGCCGAACGGCTGCTGCCGTTCGCGGCGTGGGAGCTTTCCCCGGGCGCTTTCCCTGCCCGCATGGACGCCGCCAATTGCGTTCTTTTGCCCTCTGCGCATGCAGAACGCTTTGCGCATGCGCAGAGGGCAAAAGAACGCAATTGGCGGCGTCCATGCGGGCGGCAGCAGCGCCCGGGGAAAGCCCCCGCGCCGCAAACGGCAGCAGCGTCTTCGGCTCTGCGCTGAACAACAGCTATTAACCGTACCGGCAGGAACCCACTACTGATACATGCATGCATGCATGCATGCATGCATACATACATACATACATACATACATACATACATACATACATACATACATACATATATATGAAGAAGAAAGATAGATGGATGGATGGATGGATAAAAATGCCACATTCAGTCTGAACTGCTGATAATAATATCATCCATGAAGTCAATAGAATTGAGTTCAAATATACTTTGTCAATTAAATTCTCTAATAATGGTGATTGCTGTCTTTAGTAGTTTGGGGAATTGGGGTTTGTGGAAGGCTGGATGAAAAGAGGGATTCATAAAAAGAGTCCGTCTATTAATTTTGAAGAAAGGAAGAATACTAAAAGGACTTCCACAAAAGAAAGGATATGTGACAATGGCTACCATCAGCTTGGATGTTTTCTGAAGGTTAAATCTTTCCCTCTTAAGAATAACTAATGCTCATATTGATTAAATGGAAATTCCATTTATCAAGGAAATATGCATCAGATTATGTGACACTGAGAACATGCAGAGCTAGTTCCGTTCACTTGCCAACAATTCTGTGAAAACAGGTTTTCGCCTATCATAAGAATGGCACTATAGCCAGGTTCACTTGTTCAAGAGAAGAATTGTTTGCAGAAGAATGGTTACATTCAATCCCTATGCGCAAGATACTTTGTGGTCCATATTTATTTGCATTATAAAAAGTTTAAATTAAAGAACGTAACCTTTTTGATCAGTTTGTCCATAGCATCCAAAAATTACAGATTGGTTGGATCTACATTTTGTATCAGTATTATAGATTATATTGACTTTCCCACGCAAAACAGAAGAAAGAAGCAGTGCAAACTATTTAGTGTTTTACTTTATCCTTTAGAAATATTAATATGCGTGGTTTACCAACTGGTCCTCTTAATTAGCCGTTTCTTCCAAATGAGAATTAGTGGCATGCACATTTAAAAAAATAAACATTCCCTTTTCAGCATTTTCTAACTGCGTAATATAGATACATTTTATTATTTAGCTTTAGCTGCTTGCAGATCAGGAAATGGAAACGACAAGGAACACCTACAAAACCTTTTTGTGCTACAGATGAGAACATGATTGACAGTGAAACTTTCTTTCCCACGTAGTAGCAATGCTGAGTTTTAAAAAGTGGTCCAGTACATGAGCCTTAAAGGTATTTTTGTAATACTTGAATAAAGGCTACTGCTTGAATCTTAAGGGTGTGAAAAAATGTCTTTTTTTTGCCTGAGAAACTTTTTTTCTCCAGGTGGCACCACTCATGTGAATACACTTACAAGGTGTAATCTCCAGTGAAGAGGCTGGAACATTTAAATAGCCATTACTTTGGAACACTTTACAAAATACCCCTGCAACCTTTGCTTAACATATCATACATGTTGGCATCTGTCTGGAGATAAGCAGAGCAGAAAGCCAAATGGTTTCATAAGTGTTCCCATCAGTTGGAAACATGACATGACATAAAAGGTTTTGGCACTTTTCAATGAATGAGATAAAGAGAGTATCTGTAAGCTGTAATAGTACTATTAAAACAAATGCTGTTTTGTGAGTCATCCTATAAAGCTTTTTGGTACCAGAGGGGTTATACAATAAAAATATATGTCACATGTTGAACAAGTAGTGTCATTAATATTTTGTCTGTATAATTAGAAGAGGAAGAAGTTAAATTGTAGTCTTCCATTGCCTAAAGATGGATGTGTACCAATAGAAGATAATATTTGTAGCTCAGGGTTGAACTGTGAGGTCCTTGGTGCTCTCTGAGCTTGGATGTTTTCTTGTAGACATTTCATTACCTAAAACTAGGTAATATCAATGTTAGAAAGGAATGGCATTTTTATACTAGTGGCTTGCCCCAGAATGTTTCTTGGTGGTTTCTTCATTAGGTAAACAGCCTAGTTGGGTAATGAAACATCTGCAAGAAAACAAACAAACATGGTCAGAGATTACCAAGGATTCCACAGAAGGCTTTGAGTCTTAATCCTCAGTTGACGAAAACTGTATGTCCAAACAGAGATGTGAGTGGGAGAAATAGGCAAAACCTAGGCCAGTGATGGCGAACCTATGGCACGGGTGCCACAGGTGGCACGCGGAGCCATATCTGCCGGCACGCGAGCCATTGCCCTAGCTCAGTTGCAGCGCGCATGTGTGTGCCCGCCAGCTGATTTTTGGCTAGCGTGGAGACTCTGGGAGGGCGATTTTGGCCTCCGGAGGGCCTCCAGGGTGGCCGGGGGAACGTTTTTGCCCTCCCCAAGCTCCAAGAAAGCCTCTGGAGCCTGGGGAGGGCAAAAAATGGGCCTACAGGGCCCACTGGAAGTCGGGAAATGGGTAAGTGGGGGGGGGGTCATGCACGCATGTGCAGGGGGGTGGGGTGAGTGGGGGGCTTTGAATTATGGGTGTGGGCACGCACGTGCATGCAATAGCGCACACGCGCACTATTTTGGCATCCGAGGAAAAAAAGGTTCGCCATCACTGACCTAGGCCCTTTGAGATCCACAGCCAAAATGTTGTGGATTTCTATTATTCTTTACTTTATTTACTTTACTATTATTTAGCCTTCCTTTGGTTTTGTCAGTTATATGTGATTGGATCAAAATGGATCTGAAGTTGATTCCTTTGATGTCTAGATACTATTACATGGAATAGTCACAATAGTGCCATCAGAGTAATGGAGAAATGCATTTTATATTTGAATGAGAAAGATACCTACATAACAAATATAATAAGGAAGCAATTTTAGAATGGGTTGACTCCAGAGAAGTGAGGGTAAATAGACCAAACTGATGATGGCTCTGCAAAAGCAGAGCTGCTGACAATGGCAAAGACGAAAAAAACTGATAAGTAGACCTGTTCCTTGGAACCTTTCTGGATAAGGGGAGGATGTGAGATAGGGCACAGTGCTCACACAACTGCTTCTCTTGAAGAGACTGACAGGACAGTAGGTTTGAGTGCTGGAAGACAACTGAGTTAGCTATCTTGCTCACAACCACAAAGGAGACTTTTAAAGATTCACAAATCTCACTTTCTAATCACTTTTGGAATTTGCTCATTAACTACTTTTTAGCTGTTAGAGACCATCAGACCATCAGACCTGAAAACGCTGGGTGAATTTGCCTTTAATCCTAAATCAAAGAAAAACGTAATCATAAGCTTAAGAATTTATACAATCAGAAACTAAACAAGATTTTGATTTTAGAAAATGGACTAAAGGTATTTAAATTGGAATGTTGACTTTTTTCCAATAAGATTTTTAAATTAATTATAAAGAACGATCAGCTTCTCTGGAAAATAGCTTCTGTTTTGGTTTTTAAAAACTGGACACTAGAGGGACTAAGGTTTTTAAATAGAGGATTTATAAACATGCAAAATGTTGCAAAATGTTCTAGCAATGAAAATTCTTGTAAGCCGCCTTGAGTCACCATGTGCAAATAGGCGGCAATATAAATTTCTTAAAATAAAATTTAAAAAAATGAAAATACTGAAGAAGTTGTTTGAAGAATAAAATCAGAAAACAGTAGCCAGAATGTCAACAATGTCAGTAATAATGTCTCCTTGTATAGATAGACTATGTCCAAAAGATGTTATTAAAGAAATGACAGATGTAGAACGAACTTTATCTGACAAGCTAGAGATGGTATTGAAAATAGATTTACTTTCTACAGGCCAAGAAAATTGAGTTAGAAAAGAATATTTCGATGGACCTATCAAAGGAAATTGGTTGAGACTTTACAATTTAAAAGAGAAATACAAATGACAAACTAAGAGAGTGACGCGGATCGTTTTTTCCTATTGGATTTATAAAAGTCTTGACGAACTCTGGTTTAAATCTTAAAGAGCTCTGTATGATGAGACAAAGAAGAAATTAAGAGAAATGAAAGCCTAAAACAATATTTGAATACACTAAAGAGTAACAGAGACATAAAAGAAAGGAATATAAAGTGGTTTATTTGATCAAAGTTTAAATGAGATATGTTATCTCTGGCAACCTTTATCTGGGCTGAAAAAATAATATTTTGTGGATTTGTTTATAGAGATGGTATATGGAATAAAGAAACAAATGCTTGTAACCTTAGATGAGATGAAGAGGCAGTACATTTGTTTATACTTGTAATAAAAATTGGAAGTCATCTCTTTATATATTTCTTTTTTCTTTCCTTATAATCTTCCTATTCTTCCTTTCCTGCTTTTTTGCTTTGGTGTTGCTTTTGCATTATTTGTCTTCAGGAAGATTGGAAAATGACTGCTAAATATTTTTGCAGTCCTTTATTTGATGCTAATATTACTTATCATGCAATTACATTCACAATTACTATATTTCTTGATAACCACAGTGACTTTAGTTTTAGTATAATTACTATCCAATTTGTGTTTGCCTCAGCATGCTATTAGTGGTTGCCTTAGACCATTTGAATTAAACATAAAATAACCACATCATCAGCACATGAAAAATAGATGTGGGATAACTCTCCCAGCTTTCGGTTAGAGTGCAGAACCTTGTGTTTGTTAGAAGAAATGGGTTTGTTTGGACCTACAATATTACTTCATGTTTTCCCTTTTTTTTTGTTTCATTCTCCTTTGTTCTTATTTTCATGTAAGCCACTGAGAGTCATTTTGAAGTCAGGTGGCCTCTAAATCAAAAAAGTGAACAGTGGAGGATGGAAATTATTTTATGGAATTAAATAGCCCTCCACGAAGGGGGGCTTCCGCCTTTCGGCTCCGCTCCAGACTCCTGGGCAGAAAGCAACAGTAAGTGTAGCAGGCGGAGTGTCTGGGCTGGGAGCGGCAGCGGCTAGGGGAGGGGTTTGCGGCTTGGCGTCGCTGCAGAAGTGTCGGCCTCTCGGGGAGCTGCGCGCGCTTGTGTGTGTGTGTGTTCGTGAGCGCGCGCGGCGGAGTGACTTGCTCGCTCGCTTCTCTCTCTCTCTCTCTCTCTCTCTCTCTCTCTCTCTCTCTCTCTCTCTCTGCCTGGAGCTGCCGCTGGGGTTGTTGTGATCCGCCGCCGCCTCCTGATCTCCTTTCTCCCCCTGTCACTCCAGCAGCCCAGCTCTGGCGGAGGGGGAGCAGGAGAGCCAAGAGTAAGGTGACCAGACATCCCGCTGTTTCTTTTCAAAATTTGTTTGTTGTTGGGCATTCTTTCCAAAAAAGCGTGACTTTTTGGAAACAATGCGGGACGCGGGACACATGCTTGAAAAGCGTGTCTGTCCCGCCAAAAGCGGGACGTCTGGTCACCTTATGTAAGAGGCATGACATACTATCAGTATCTGACTGCTTTGAGAGCTTAAGGGAGCTTGACTATGTATACCATTTTGCTAATGCTTTTAATATATTCATTCCTGCAGCTGTTGAGTGCTAGGATCTAGATCAGTGATGGCTAATCTTTTTGTTGTCATGTGCTGAAACCGCACCCATAATGCAATGTGCCCCCGCGTGCCCCTGCGCATGTGCACGTGACCCCCTTGTACTCCCCCGCGCCCCATTTCGGGCATAATAGGCCTCCCTGCAGCCTCCTGGGAGCAAAAACAGGCCACGGGGAGGCCACACCGCACTCCCCCATGCCCCTTTTTGGGCCTAGTAGGCCTCCCTGCACTTACAACCCATAATGCAATGCCCGTGCGACACACACCCTGTGTGCCCTGCCCACCCCCACGCGACCCACCCGCGCTCCCCCTGCAGATGCGCATGTATCTCACGCATGCGCCCCATCCCCACGCATGTACAGCAGAGATCCAAAAATCAGCTGGCCGGCGGGAGGAGCACGTACATGCGCGGTGGAGCTGAGCTGGGGCAACAGCTCACATGTCCGCAGAGAGGGCTCTGTGTGCCACCCGTGGCACGCGTGCCATAGGTTCGCCATCACAGATCTAGGTAGTGTGTGAAGTTAATGTACTGTATCTACTCAGTTATAGTGCAAAGATTCGTTAGTTGAATTCTTGGTAGAGGGTTGAACCCCAAAGGATAACGTCTGGCTAACTGTGACTAACGTTACCTGTTTCATCCCAATAAGATTGAAATTATTAACGTAGTGCCTTCCTGCTAACCTTTTAGCAGAAAATCCAAAAATGCTGCACAAGAAGCCAGAAAGATATACATTATATGGTGACAGGAATATTTCATTTGTATTCAGTGATAATATATGATTAGCTAAATTTGACAACCTATTTAATGCATGTTTCTTGACTAGCTTAGGGAATTCTTTTGGAAAGAAAATAACAAGCAGCCATTGGGAAAATTGAATTCCATGACATTAGCCATATGAGAAACAGAACAAAAAATATTTTTATAATTTTTGTGATTGTCCCAAGTACTAGCAATTTTCACACAGTGGTCAGAGAAACGTAGTCAAATATCAAACCACCGATGTTTTTAAATTATTTAGATGTATTATTAGTCACCTCTAGATACTGTATCTTGCAATACTATTATAGTTCATAAAATACTAAAGATTACAAGGATTTTTTTTCAATGTAAATCTAGTCTCTCCTTTTTACCATTATGAAATTCCCCAGTGCTTGCAAAGCTTTTTATTGTCAGTCTTCAGTATTAACTGGCTCACATTTTCTTCATAGAATAGGAATGTAGCACAAAGTATTAAATAACACGTGTAACATTCAGCATTGCACTGACACTTTGGGATTGTCTTTTGCTATATTCCTTTTCTAGCATATCAGATTAGCTTCAGGTCCACCAATTATGGCAACAGGTGACCCAACTATAGTTCTCTATTATGCTTTGATCGTCTATAGCTGAAACTAAATGTTCTTACAATATTTTGGAAAATAATAGTAATTTGAAATTTCTTGTATACAACATTCACTTTTATAATTAAGCTCACTTGCTTCTATGTAACTAATCAAGTTATTTTAATTTTTAAGCAGATATGTTTTTACTTTCTGTGGAGGAAAAAAATAGTACATTTGAATAAAAATTACAGGCCTTTGATTTCTGTACTGAATTAAAATCTGTATCGTTATTTAAAGTAGATATTGAGATTTCATGAATTTTAGTACTTAGAGCAGCAATCATGATAAAAATACATGCTAAAACTAGTTTATTATTAAGATGCTGTATTTGCAACATGTGGTTGGCTATGCAATTGATGCATCAGATCCATTATCCAGTAAACCATTCTGGTACAGTATATAAAGAATAGAAGACAAAAGGATTTCTATTGTATTACTTGAGTTTATTAAATCATCTTGAAGGTGTTTTTCAAATAACGTGTGTTTTTACCAATACATTTGTTTTAAAAAAAGATGAACATTGAAATACTTTTGTTTAATTTAAAGGAATGCTAATCTTGTCATGATCAGCAGTTAAGTTAATACAACATTATTTTCCTCTTGTGGAAGTTAATTTGGCTTCTTTCAAACTATGGTGTATTTATATTCCTTCATCTAGGCCTAGGGCTACTTCTGTAGCCCAGACCCACAACAGGTATGGGTGTCTAACAGCTTAATTGGGCAGAATGCAAAGGTCTTTTGTCAGATAAGCATGTGTGGCGGGTGACACACCTGACAATTGCAATAGGCAAGGCTAGTCAGATTGAAATTCAACTTGTCTCTCTTGCAGTCACATACAGTTTGTTAACATACAGACAGGGTGATTATTAAACAGCAGGGAAGATTATTTAGCCTTTCAGAATAGATTAATCTGACTGCCTTCATTTGTGCGAACAAATACTTCTTAAAAAGAGCATTGTAAAGATACTAAATTAACAATTACTTCAAAGCATGTCATCAGCAAAATATTGGCTATGTTGTAGTTTAACTTAACGTTTCACATAGTACTAAAAAATATCCCTAAGAGATAGGTCTTAAATATAAAAGATAAAAGATAAAAGTTAGCTTGTGTGAAAGGTTAAAATTGTTTCCATAGATGGAGATAGATGGATATGAATTAACAAGTTTAGGTGTCATTCATTTTGGAAATAGGTTAAAATTGTTTATATAAATTCAACCACTAATAATTTCTGAGTCATGGGGTGGATTAGTTATGATTCCTTTCCTTTCTGGAACTATAAAAATATCTGTATTTATTGCTATTCTTTATATACAAGTCTTGTGTTCCTTTCAAAAACTTGTTTTTAAAAAAATATTTTTCAATGATTTATGAGCTATGCTTATGTATACTTAGCTAGTGAATGTCAAATGTTTTGCTTCTGAGTGATCACATACACAATTGCTCTATTACTGTATAGTACTTTTAAATCCTAGCTATATTTTCATGAATTCCGTTTCACTGTGTCTGACTGTATGTAACCATCTTGTCTCCCTCTCCATCTCCCAATTCCTCTTGAATGGTTTAATGTCTCTCAAATAGAAGTGCAAGCAGTAATGGGATTTGTATTCTAATTTTTTTTTTGCAAAGGAGTGCAAATATTAATTTTCAATGTTACAGTAGGGATAACAAACAAAACACAGACATACACTACCACCTTTCTTAACAAGAGTTCTTGTTGCAAGCAGAACACAATCTGGACACAACGTATGCTACTGTATGAGGGAAAGAAAATAAGGAGTTATATACACATACACACACATATCCATATGTGATGTGCCTGTGGAAAAATCTGGACAGTATTATGTTATTTCTAGTGGAATGGTAAAGAAGGAAAAAAAGCAATGAAAAATCTGAATGGAGTGTGTGTGTGTGTATGTGTGTGTTTTAAAGGAGTATGGAAATAAAACACGTACAATAGTAAAATACAGAAAAACAATCCAAAAATATGGATTTAGTTAAAAAGTTGAAGAAGGGAACATGGCTGCAGGACCCAAGCCAAGGCAATGAGGGGATATAGCATTTTTTTGAAAAACCAATAGGGACTTACTGGACAGAACTGATATCAGACAAGAGCTGCATTATATGGAAAATACAGGTGGCAAAATTCTGAAGAAAAGATTTAAAGTCAGGAGGACATCATCTTATTTAACTCATACTCCCATCTTTCCGTCATTTAGATCTCTGGGATGGGCCTTATGTTTTTTAGCAAGCTATGTGGATCTAAGGAGCCAGCCAGCTTTTATTACTGTTGCCTAAGTTGCTGGGCTTCACAAGTGGATCAAATTGTCCTTCTACAAAGCACCAGTGGGGCAAAGAGCAAGCAATTGCCAAAAAGTCCATCTAGAGTAATTCTGGGCAAAGCAATATGCAATATCTTAAATAGCAGTTTCTGCCACACAGTTTTTCTTGGAGGCAGTTCACTTATGACAGGTAAGGTTGTGTCACAGAAAGGAATTTGATGGAATTACCTTTTTTATTTGCTGATAAAGAGAACAAGTAGTCAACTTTTTACTACAATTGAGCCCCAAATTTCTGTGTCTAGGCGAGACCATTGTTAAGTGAGTTTTGCCCCATTTTATGACCTTTCTTGCCACAGCTGTTAAGTGAATCATTGTAGTTGTGAAATTAGTAACACAGTTGTTAGAAGTCATTTTTTTTCAGTGACGTCGTAACTTTGAACAGTCACTAAATGAATTGTTGTAAGTGAAGGACCATCTGTATTGATTCTGTTAGTCTTTCCATGTGGAACAAAGGAAAAATCCTCTCAGGAAGCACGACCCTAAAACCAGTCCTTAACTAAAATGACTAGATGTCCAGAACATTTTATCCTGGCTCAGTGTTCTTCCCACAGGCTTCAGAGTTATGACAGTAACAGAAAACAAAGCCTTGGTCATTGTTCCAACAGTTATTTTTTGATCATTGGAACAGTGGAGCCAATTCCGTAGGATGAATTAGTCTTCAGGAGAAAAGACAAGGCCAAGAAGAATTTCCTTTCTGATCCCTTGGGAGGAAATTCCTTTTTGGTTTTAGTTTTGTCTTCTCAGAAAAGGCCAATGGTCTAACAGGCTTCAAGGTGCAGAGTTGGCCTTTAAATAAAATGTCAAAAGTGAAGAAGAGCATTAGCAGAGGACAGATTCCAGAAGCTACCACTATGTGGAAGGAGGCATCCATGTTTTGTGTGCAGATAGCTAAGTAGTTAATAGAGAGCTCCTCAGAGGGCGTGCGGGGAGGGGAATATAGTCCCAAGGTAACATACCAACCAGGCTAGAGGAACAAGGAAGCAAATAACATTGAATAGTGGAATTTGAACGGGAAAATAATGAATGCACATTATTGATCTTCTGTTGATAATTTTAATTATCACTGGACACAGTCAAGCAGAAATTACCAAATCATAACTGTATGAGGAAGAAATTAAATAAAAATGAACAGCAAAATATTGTTTCTGGATTTTTTTTAACATAGAATACTATTTGATTCAGGCTTTTAAAATGAATGAAGCACCCCGTGAATGGCAAATATGGCAAATTTGTGACCAGCCAAATGCTACTGACACAATTCCCAGCAGCTCAATGGGGGTTGTTGGAAGTTGTAATTCAGCAATGTTCAAATGGCTACAATTTTGTCCATTTTTTGTTCTGTGGGAAAAATAAAACCTCTTTTCAATTGAGCTTCTGATTTCATGTGTTGGTGTAGATCTTTGGCAACAGTTTCAAAGTAGTTTGTTTATTTACTTACTTATTGCCTTTATGATTTTATAAGTACAGGTATCCTCGACTTACAGCAGTTCATTTAATGATAGTTCGAAGTTAGAACGGCACTGAAAAAAGTGACTTATGACAATTATTCATACTTATGACTGTTGCATCATCCCCATAATCACATGATTTACATCCAGATGCTTGACAGTTGGTTCATATTTATGATTATTGCAATGTCCCGGGATCATGTGATCACCTTTTGCAACCTTTTAACAAGCAAAGACAACGGGGAGGCCAGATTCACTTAAAAGGTGCAGTGATTCACTTAACAAATGTGGCAAGAAAAATGGTAAAATGGGGCAAAACTCAATAGATTTCTCACTTAGCAACATAAATTTTGGGCTCAGTTGTGGTAGTAAGTCAAAGTCTACTTGTAACTCTAGGCAGGCAAGGCGAGCAAGGCTAATGCTCCTTGCTCCTCTCAACAACAACCCTGTGAAGTGAGTTGGACTGGCAGAGAGTGACTGTCCCAAGGTTACTCACCAGCTTTCATGCCTGAGGCAGGACTGGAACTCACAGACTCCCGACTTCTGGCCTGGTGCCTTAACCACTAGACCAAACTAGCTCTTTATCTTTGCCTTCTTTTCCAGAAAGTGTTTTGCTTGTTTCCCAATCTAGTCTACAAACTGGCATTTTCTGATTATTTCCCATCAAAACAACAACGATCTTAGCTGCTTCCAATCCTGCTTAGCTTTTTTGGGATCAGTCAAGGTTGGTAGGATAAAGGCAGTTTAAAGAGATTATATACTCATAAAAAAACAAAACAAAACAAAATCATGATTTTATATTTACCTCTCATACAGCAACAAGAATGCAGACATCAGAGACTGGGTCGGATACAGGTTCGACGGTTACTTTGCAGACTTCCGTAGCTAGCCAAGCAGCTGTACCTACCCAGGTGGTACAGCAGTTACCAGTGCAACAACAGGTAGGTGCTGTGTTGTCTTTGAAAAAATAATGAACTTTTTGGACAGTGCCAATTCAATCTCTTATATAAGTTTCTTGAAAAGGGTTCTGCTGTTTCAGTACTGCAGAGTTTAAATTACTTCGTTATGTATTATTCAGGAGAGCAGCTGTCCATCTTGTTCTTGATTCAGACTGCTTATCGCTACAAGTCCAAAATGATTATCATATTTCTGCCAGCATATACGAAGCTACTCAGATCTAAGAATACATTCATGATTTCGTTTAGAATAATCCAGGTTTTGTAATCTAATGCTGTCCATATAGGTTCTCATTACGGTTCCCAAAATATTTTGTGCACCTTTTTGACATTAGGGATTGCAATTACAGTAGTCATTTTCCTGGGGAAATTGGGGAAGATAATATGCACAGTAGTTCTATAAGCCAGGAAGTTAGACATGGGATATTGATGATTCGTATATGAAGAAAGTTATTTCTAAATGAAGAAATATTCCAATACAGCTTATGTTTTGGTTCTTTACTCCTGAAAGCTATCAGCATTTCTGAGTAGTTATAGGTGCATTTGGGTTAATGTCAGGGAAATGACATGGGAGAGATGGTTAAATGTATTCTTAAGATAAAACCCATCTTTGTTTTTCAGAGAAACTGGATGAGGCTATCCAGGAAAGGAAAGTCCTTTTGGAAATTTTAAGCATAGATTGCTTATGCCTGAAAAAAAATAGACTATAAATTGTTCTTTTTGATATGATGAACAACATTTAGAAATAAATACAAGAATGTACCAAAGAGATTGTTTTATTCACAATTTAAACTGAATATCTATTTGAGCACATATAATTACATAAGCTAACCTCAGTCATATATGTAATTATAAGTTTATCCTAAGCTAACAGTGAATTCATGATTTCTGTGGTGATTAACATAAGCATTTCAGATAAATTTCACCTATTACATGTATTTGCAGTTTGACATGCCTTATTTAAAAGTGCTGCAATAAAAGCATATTTCAGATGCTGTCTTTATAAATCTGAATGAATCTGACACTGGTTTGTCTTCTTTTAGAAATACATTTTATTGAAAAAAAATGTAAAGTGCTTAATTACTCAAGATGGCTTTTGTTTTTGTAGTGGATGTGTTTATCTACTTTTGTTTTTGTTGACAAATATAATATATCAGCATGTATAAATTAATGCTCCATTTGTTCTTTTGAAACAACAGATTTTACACTAACACATTCTTTGTTTTGGTATTATTTTCTTCTGCCAATGACAGTGAAAATAATGACTAATGAAACAGTATCTGAGAAGCTTTGTTTTTAATGTATTAACATATATTTTGCATTTTTCTGTTTGAATGAAAACGAGTGCTGTGATTGAGCTGTTATTTCACTTTGATATCTCAGAAGGGAATGGGGCATTAGTATGCTTGGAAAGAATGAATAACACCTGTTCCAGCTCTATCGGGAATCATAGTCACTCTGTTTTGCTTAGGTGTAAACATGTACTTCTTGTTAGATTACTTTAGAAGTAAATGAGCTCCTCCCAATATTATACACTTCCAGTTTCGTGATAATCAGTTCTCAGCACTTCCTTTTTGCTTTTTTAATTTCCCATTATAATACCATATGGTCATGTGACTAAAGTAGCCTTAGTGAGAGGAGAACATGTTGATGTTGTTGTTGTTGTTTACTAGAAGTTGACTCTAAAACTTGGCTGAAAGTTGGTTGTTTTGTAGATTTGGAAATCATAGGAAGAAGAGAATACAAAATTCTCCATAGTGGTGGATATAGCATCCAGGAATGGGGTTAACTCTGTCTACTAGTTGATTGGACTGAGTCTGTCAAAGCTGTTTAGGTCCTGCCTCTGTTGCTACCCTTGGCAGCTTTTTGACTCAGTCACACAGCTAGGACGGTTGTGCCAACCATTCCTCCAGTTGTAACGATTGAGCCATTCCCGGTTGCTATATTCCTAAAGATCTTCAAACAGTGAGTGGTACCTGATTGACTCCCTCTCTATCAGTAGAGTCTCAAGACAGTGTTTTTTTGCAGCTGCAGCTGCTGCTACAGCTACCTTCCCAGAGCCTTAGCTCTGACTGTCAGTCAGCTCTGGATAACAGATCTGGACTTTAATTACCTTCTGTCTCATAGTATTGAAAGTGCTATTGAGGGCTGATTGGAGCATGTTGACCAGCTAGGAGGGCTCCGGGCCGAAAGGGCAGCTGGAAAGGGCTCCTGCCCGACCGTCATTTAGCTCCGTTTTTCCCTGCGTTTGACAGCGGCAATTACGGTGGCCATTTTAAATGATCTATCAGCCCTAACGAGAATTGCAGCGGTCAGCGAGATCGCAGCCAGTTAAATCGCTGAGGAGAGCAGAGATATAGAGCTCTTGCTCCACAGCTGCCATGGGAGACGAGCTAATTCCTCCCCATGGGAGACGCTACATTCCTCCCCTTATTAGTCAGAACTTCGTTCCCATTAAGCCGAGAGGGAGGCACGACACGTTTAGGCGCCCCTCCTACTGTGAAGCTTCGCACTTCTTTCAGCCGCTCCTCAGCAGCCTCGACCATTAATTAGGCCGGCTGAGGCTTGGACTCATTGGTAGAAGTGCAGTGGAGCTTTTGCGCTCCCAACAGTAGCGGCTACGCCATGCCCCACCAGGGCACGGCAGAGGCTTGGATTCTTAAAGGAACAGTCAGTCTTTAAGTGGAGCTTCTGTGCTCTCGAACTACCAGCCTCAATTCCTTGGCATAGGCAGCATCTCTCCCTACATCTTCTGCCTGAAAACCCCCCTGCAACAGCTGGTCAATAGCTAACGCCTTGGGTTGTGCTCCACACCCTCAGCATGGCGTGCAGGGCTCCAGCCTCTACCAGGCATGTCCTTGATTCGGGGGACAGCAATAAGCATGGAGGATCCAGACAGGCCTCCAAACATGAGGATAAAAGGGCCTCGTCCTCCAGGGGGTCAAAAGCTACCAGCAAGGATGAAAGGTGTTGCCGCAAGGCGCTTGATAAACTATGTGATAAAGCCGCTAGTTGTGGGTGTGCCCTGACCTCTCCTCCACCTGACCTCACAAAAGAGGTCACAGGGCCACAACCACAGGCCCCTAGAGATCCAGAGGGCTCCATGTCTTACGTGGATTCTATTGTGCCCAGCTCAAACGCTGACATCTGGGGGTCAGCCCCGAACATCACTCTGACGTGGGAACTCCCCAGCCCTCCTCGAGCAGGGCAATGTCGGTGCCTGAGGCCACTTTCACCTCCACAGCAACGGGCCTTAGACCAGCTAAGGAGTCCTCCACGGTTATTCCTGCTTCCATGCAGGCCATAATTGCTGAGGCCATAAGGCAGGGGATATCCGCCGGCCTGTAACAATCCAGACAGGAGGACTCTTCGGCCCCAAGGGGCCCCTACATCCCACAGCATTACTCTGACCCCATTGCACCTGGGGACATGGCAGCTTCATTTGACTAGGGGTCCTCTCACTCCTCCAGGGAGGATCTGTCCCATCCTTCGGGAGACGAGGGTCCACCTGACTTGGACCTCTCAGAGGATGAAAGTATGCGGCCCGAGCAGCCTCCTTTTATGGGTCTCTTTCAAACCCATCTTTTTAAGTCCTTATTATATAAGGCAAAGATTGCAGCGTGCTTAACACTGCTGGTGCCGGATCCTGAATAGCAGTCAGATCAGGACTTTACAGACCTGCTCTTTCTAGAACACACATCGCAGGAGGAGGTCATTCCTGTCCCGAAGTTGTTTACTGATGTCAACAAACGACAATGGGCCTCCCCAGGGTGGATCCCAACCCTTTAAATACAGACAAGAGGCTGTACAATGTGGCACCGGACCTGTCCAAAGACCTTCAGATCCCTTCAGTTGATGCTCCATTGGCCACTCTGCATGCTCCTTCCATCATGCCGGGTGATCCAGTTGAATCATTGCACCTGGAGGACCGGCACACGGAACAGCCCTCCAACGGGCTCATCAGGCGGCGGCGTGGGCAATTCTCGCCTCAACATCGGTGTCATTTTTTACCTGGACTTCCCTCATCTGGCTTCGCCACCTTTGGGAGAGGATTCTGGCCACGGACATGCGCTTCCATCAAGATGTAAATAAACTCATCGCCGCCACTCAATTCTCGGCGGATGCGACCCTCAATGTGGCCCGCTTTGTGTCAAAGGCGATCAGTTCCACGGTGGCAGCTAGATGCATGCTGTGGCTCAAGAACTGGCAGGCGGATGCTTGCCATAAATGGCAACTGGCAACAGCTCCCTTTGCAGGGGAGCATTTCTTTGGAGAACACTTGGAACCCCTGCTAGTCAAGTCAAAGGACCACAGGAAAGTTCTCCCTCCCATTACCAGAAGGGCCGACTACAGATTCTTGCCCTATTCCCGCCAGCCATCGTATCTCCCATTTGATCCAGGTGCGGGACCGTTCAGATCCCAGAGATTTTAGGCACAGTGGCAAAGACAACGCCAAAATTGTCCTGAGGGGTCGCCCCTTCAGGTCCAAACGGCCCTTTTGAGGGGGAGGAAGTAATTCATTCCAATGCCCTAGGTCAGTGATGGTGAAACTTTTTTGATTCGTGTGCCAAAAGGGGGTGTGTGCGCGTGCTAGCGCGCGCACACAATTTTACACCCATTCCCTCCCTCCCATGCATTCTGCCTGGAAAACCCCCCGGGCTGTTTTTCACACTCCGGGGCTTCAGGAAGCTTCCCTCAACCCTCCAGAGTGCGAAAAACAGCCCAACGGCAAACTGGAAGTGCGTTTTTTGTCTTTCGTCTCTGTAAGAAACAGTTCTAGTGCCTCTCCAAAGAACCACCCCCTCGTCGTCAGGTAACTGCTGACCTTCCGGGTCTCCCTCCTCCTCCTCTTCTTCTCCCCTTACTGATGCTTCGCTCAGCGATGAGTGGTGAGACGAAGCTGTAGCCCTGTGAGCTGAGTTTTGGCCATAGGGGGAGGTCCCTGTTGTGACTGGGACTGAAGCAGTGCCTGATGGGAGAACCCAGATGCAAGGCCCTGGGACACCGCCTGAGTGATAATGTCCTTAAGATCTTGAAAAAAGACGGGCTCCTGGGCTTCACCCAAGGGGAGCCCTACTGAGGTTGGGGTAAAGGTGGCCTCTGGCGGAGGGCCCCCAGAGGAGGCAGAAGGTTGAATATTTGCTCCAGAAGTGCAAGCTAATGGGAGGAAGTGCTCCTCATTATAAGGGGGAATAGAGGGTACTGACTCCTCAGGACCTTCAGCAGGCTAGCCCAGGTGCCTTTCCCCGAAGGACTAGGGCAATAGCTCAGGAAGAGGAGAGTCAAGCACCTCTTCAGGACTTCCCTTTTGGGGTGGATTGGGAACCTTTGGGGCCCTTTGACCTGGCCTCTCGTAGCTCATCAATGTCCTATTGGTCCACCATAGCAGCTGGATGTCAGGAAGTACCAGAAGTTGCAGGCCCAATGTAGCTGTGGGATGTCAATGTGCCGAGTGCGGGGTCTGCACAGCACCGCTGTTAGGGAACCCCACAGCGAGAGGAATTTGCCTCAGCAACTAGGCCTGAAAAACAAAATGGCGGCCGCTAGTAAGAAAGGGGTCATTACAGGGCAACGGCAGTAGCCTGAAGGGAGCATAACCCCCCAAGAGGGAGGAAAGAAACCCCACTAGTGCTGGTAGGAGGAAGGAGTTCAGTCTGCCTTGTGCAGCTGAAAAACCTCCGGCTTGATTTCAAAGGGATTTTTTTTTGAACGGCAACAAAATGGTGGCCGTGCCATGAGAAAATAAAAAATGGTGGCCGCAACGCATGAGGGCAACATTGCAGGCACACCACACTGCCAGAAGGAAAAGCCTTTTTTAAAACTGCCATTGTTGCTCCTCGAACTAGGGACCCTGGCAACATGTCTCTGTCGCCTGAATGGTACTTCGGGCGGTGGCGGAGGACTGTCTTGCAATGGTGGGAGGAAACTGGGCATCCACTTGCGGCTTACAAGGGATGAGAAACCCAGCGCCGAACTGCAGGGGATCCCAAAAGAGGGAGAGCCCGTGGCGCCGAACCTCACAGGTTCCCTAACAGCGGTGCCGTGCAGACCCCGCACTCAAAAAAGGGAGAGCCCCTGGAATGTAAGGCTGATAGGAACAGGGCGGAGGCGGCTGTCCCAGCAAGCCGGGAGGGACCTGCCAACCTCCCCCGGCCACGGAGCAGAAAGGAGGCTGGTGCCCTTGACATCGGGGTTCCCAGAAGGGATAAACCCTGGTAAGAAAGGGCCTGAGGAGGGAAAATCCCCGTTGGAGCCCCCGCTACAAACGAGCGGTTGGACTCATTACTCACAAGACCTGGTGGTCTAGGATGGATAAGAACGATCTACAGGGAATCCTGCCTGAGAAAAAAGCCTCTCTAGAAGGGGAAAAAACTTCAGTCTGCTGGAGCTGTTGAGAAAATGTTTCCTTGGCTGATTGAGTTGTAAAAAAACTGCCACAGCCAGGCGAGCAAAGGGGAGTGGCCAGCCAAATTGATACAAGCTCAGTCTCCAGGCAGATGGAAGTTAATACCCACACGTGACTACTCCTGCCAAGAGTACCGGGGGAAAAATGGCACACACTCCATGTTCGTTGAACACTTCGCATCTACATTGACAGGACAGCACCATTCTGGAAGTCGGAATTGCCTTTTCTTTCCTTTCAGCTATCCTCCTTGGGCTGTAAGGTGTCTACGGTGGGACGCTGGATTCGTTCGGCGATTGCCAAAGCCTACGAGCTTCAGTCCAGGTTGGTACCGGATCAGATTACAGCCCACTCGACGAGAAGCGCCGCTACCTCGGCGGCATGGGCAACCGAAGCTTCCTTAAAAAGGTCTGTTGTGCGGCCACCTGGTCATCACCTTCTCCATTTGTGTGGCACTACAAAGTAGACGTTTACGCCTTGGCGGAGGTGTTCTTCGGTAGAAGGGTGTTGTGGCAGGTGATCAAAGACTAGGGGCTCGGCAGCCAGTCTCAGTCCACCCATAAGGACAGCCAGCTTTGGTATGTCCCATTCCTGGATGCTATATCCACCACTATGGAGAAGGGGCGTTGGTGTTACCTGATACGCTCCTTCTCAGGGAGGTGGAAGTAGCATCCAGCCCCACCCTGTTATCCATTTGACTTTTAACTGTCTGCCTTCGAACTTCTGGAGGAATGATGACTATTTGACTATGGCACATGAGAGTCTGTCGCTTCGTTTCTTTGTCAAAAGCTGCCAAAGGTAGCAACAGAGGCGGGACCTAATCAGCTTTGACAGACTCAATCCAATCAGCTAGTAGACGGAGTTAACCCCATTCCTGGATGCTATATCCATCTCCCTGAGAAGGAGCATATCAGGTAAGACCAACGCCCCTTTTCCATTAGCAAAATGGTTTTTGAAATGTCCATTTTGAACACAGAATGTGAATTCTGTGTCTCTAATATTTTATCTGGCTTCTTGTAAACATTCAGGCATTTGACTGTAGAATAAGAGTAAGAGAATAGTGTAAACGTGATCACTACTATCTTTCACTATCTCCATCCCCAAAACATATATCAAATGGCGCGTTTTTAGTCTCCCTTCTTCTTTTTTGTAAACATTGGGATACTCATGGTTCGGCTAAGCTATTTTCAGATTTCAAACATATCATTGAGGAATTGAGTTGTGTCTCTGTGTGTGTGTGTTTGTGTGTCCACACATATATTGGCATCATGACTAACTATTCTGCACATGCACAGAAGCGTCGCATGCGCAAACCGGTAGTAAAAGTTTTTAGAACCCACTACTGATCTATTCAATACTACTTTCAACAGGTCTCTCAAATTGCAAGCTCATAGAAGCAAAGTCAGAGGATTGAGGATTGATTTACTTGTTTGGAGGCTCACTTTTTAAAAGCTTTGTTTCTCTACTACCGGTAGTGTGTTTTGCATTTGTTTGTTGGCTTATTATTTTAAAAACATTTTGTCATAATTTATTTCTGCTTAATTTTCGTTCCCATCATTCCTGTCTCATTTTAATTCCATGTCAGTTTTTCACATTTTGCTTTTAGGTGGGTTTTTTTTCCCAGAGTAATTTCCTATGCATTAAATCTACGCTTTCTCTTTTTCATTTCAAAATGTTTTCTTAAAAGAAAGAAGCCACTTTGTTCTTTTGGAATACGTTTTTGAAATCCTACTTTCCCTAAGGATTGTGAGGGCATGATTCATTGATCATTTCATTTGGCAGTTTCTGTTTCTGTGCTGCTTTTTCTTTCGTAAGTGCTTGCCATTAGTCTTTTTTCTCCTATTAATCATATATACTTGGACTTCACTTTTTTTTTCTTTTGGATTTTATTCTTACATGCTTTTTTAAACTCTTTTTACATTCTTCTCATTCTTGTACATGCATTGATTCTTTTAGTTTCAAGTGAACCAAGGAATCTTTTGGTTTCAAAATTTGCTCTGCTGTTCCATTTCCGTGTAAAGAATATATTCACAGTCTAATTCTGACAACATTTTACTAGACTTTTAAATTTATGGTCTTCCACTCTTTGATATTGAAAATGCTGCACTGGCATCATGACTAATTATTTCCCATGAATCTATTTCATCCTACACTGTACAAGATAGTGACAGTAGTTGTAAATTCTGTGATTTGATTGTGACTTTGTGAAGAAACACTTTTTGTCCATTTTGCTTCTATTATTATTCAGCTTCCTTGAATTACTTCTTCTAATATTATGAGAAAAGGAAAAGAACCTATCCACTTTCTTTATCTGGGTACATTTTTATGAATCCTTTTAATATGCTTTCTTACTTGCCCTTTTTTAAGCTAAGATAGTTAGCTTACAGGGATCCCCATAAGGAGATTACTATAACTTGATGGTTTTTGTGATTATTTTTCTGAATTTAAATATTGTTTTTCAAAGGACAGTTATCAGATTGGTGCACAGCATTCCAGGTTGCAAATTTTCCTTTAGGTTTTTTTTCCCTTTGAATAGGACATTCATTTGTACCTTGGATCAATTTTGCCTATCTGCTTACTAATATTCTCAAAGAACAAGTTATTTCAGTAGCAGTCAAAAATTACTTTTTTAAAAATGCTTGATCTGTAGTGTTTCATATGATGTATTTTTATCTAGAAAGGATGTTAAGCTAATTAGTTATACATTATTGGATCTCCTCTGAATTTCTTTTTAGAACTTGATCAGCTTTAGAGGCTGACCTTAGGACTTGTTGCATATTCCTCTATTAAATCAGAAATTTCACCCTTGAGTTATTTTAAGAACTGTTGGGTAGATACCATCTGGACTGAGCAATTTGTTAGTTTTCAATTTGTCAATTAGATTTAGAACTCCTCCTCTTGACATTACTGCTTGTCTTGCATCCTGTGATTTCCTGGTGATGTTAACTCACTGGTCTTGCATATGCCACAATGAAGGTATGCTCTCATTCAGCTACTTTACAGTCTCCACATTTAGTACTCTTTTAATTCCTTTGTCTTACAAAGGCCCAGCTACCTACCTTCCTAATTCCCCTCCCCCCATCTCTCCATCTTATCATCATTGTGCATTTGTGCTTGCATTTCTTTCATGTAAGTTTGTGTTCCTTTTCATATTCCTTGTTTGAGCCGGACTTCTGTTTATTACAGCCCTTTTTTCACTTCCTTGACCTTGCTTCTTAATCATGGAGGTGACTTTTGAATTTGGTACTTTCTATTATTACGGGTTGAGTAACTCCCAAGCATTCTGCAGAGATTTAACCCTCTTGAGTTTCCTTTTTATCACTTTCCTCATTTTTAACAAGTTTTCTAATGTGTCTGTGCCACACTTCCTTGGCAGTTTCCCATTTATATACAAATTAGATTTTAAGGCAGCATGATTCTGTCTACAGTTGATTCACTCACATATCTCATGCTAGGTCATGGTCACCACTTCACGTGAGGTACAAATAATTTTATCACTGTTACAAACTGAAATCTGAAGGCGTGGTTTATACCACTGACTGATTTCCTACCAGAGAGTGGCATTTATGTGTGATGGAAATGTATTACAGGTAGTCCATGACTTGAGTACTACTTTTATTATATTTCTAATATACATAAGTTAGCAAGGCACTACTCTGTTCGTTTACAAAATGCAAAAAGGTTTAGAGTGCAAATATTTATCCCCCCCCTCCACCTTCCAGCTTACTACAAACATACAAAATAATGAAAATAATCACTGTATCTTTTACTCTTTTGAAAACAAACTCTTTATGTAATAGTGGACCTGGGAACAAATTTAGACCTGAGTAGGATTGCAAATTCTGTACTTCAAGTCATATAAGAATAAAGGAAATAATGTGTGATATTGAGGACTCAGATTGTTGGGGGCAATATGCTGACTCTGTAAACCGCTTAGAGAGGGCTGTAAAGCACTGTGAAGCGGCAAATAAGTCTAAGTGCTATTGGTATATTCCCATTTCTCTGTTTGAATACATCAAACTAATATTGTTATTTGTTTATAGTATTTATAGGTAACTGCATGGTGCTGCACAGTAAGAAATTTATTTAAATGTTATTTATTAAGAAATTTATATGGCTGCCCAGCAGGGGTGGGTTCCAGATTCTTCAACTGCCGGTTCGCTCAGGGACGTGACGCGCTGCATGGGCAGGTGCGAGTTGCACGTGCGCATGCGTAATACTAAAAAAAGATGGTGCTGCCGAGAGAACCAGCTCGGGGGCGTGGCAGGCCTGGGTCGCTGCCAGTTCCAGCGACCCAGGCCGCCAAGTTACTAACGGTTCCATAGAACTGGTCCAAACTGGTAGGAACCCACTTCTGCTGCCCAGCTCATGCTGGGTGACTCTAGGGTGGCTTACAAGAATAAAACCATAATACAAAAACTAATAACCACCCATCCTCTGGTGACAACAATCAGATGAGCCACTTGATGATATCACTTTGCAGTCTCCAGGCCCATTGGCAGAATCACGTCTTCAAAAGAGTGTCACAATGGGGGCCAATCTTATCTCTGCAGGGATGATGTTCCACAGGGAGAGAACTGCTACAGAGAAGGCCCTTCTTCTTGGTCCCACTAGATTAGGCCCACTCGTACTCCTTTAGGCCCGTAACATTCCCTGTCTACTTGCCCAGGTGGGCCAGGTATATATAACTGGGAAAAGACAGTCCTTCAAATAACCTGGTCCCAGGTCATGTAGGGATATGAATTTGACAATCAGTACCTTGAATTGGACCCAGAAGCAAATTTGCCGCCAATGCAGCTCCTGCAAGAGAGGTGACACATATGCAAATCTAGGCTTGAACAAAATCACAAAATTTATTGCACAGAAATAAAACAATATAAAATAAAACAATATAAAATAAAACAATAGCACTGTGCCCTCAAAAATGGTCAGTCTGGTTTTTAAAGTCCCCCAAGTATATTTCTAAGATGGTAGAATGTTTGAATTCAGGCTGCCCAAAACTGACGCCAAAGTCTGACTAGTCATTCAGATGACTTGGCTCAGATTTTTTCTGGCACCATTTAAGTATTTGACAACTTTAAAATCGTATTATACATAACATTGTGAAATCATAGCTGCCCAGTTCCTTAGCTGGTATTGGCCTTCCCAAGAACTTAGAATGTTATACTATATCATGTGATATATGTGGATCAAAACAGTGTGGCCTTTTGTAATTGACAGAAATTTGGTCAATGTGCAGTGCCAATAACCACTGGAACCACCACATCTAGTTTATGCCATAATCTTTAGACTTTGATTTTCAGTTATTGATCTTTTCCACTTCTCTGCTGTCCTCTGGTATTACCACATCAATTATTCACACTATCTTTTTTGCCACCACAATTAAATCTGGTGTATTATGAATCAAGTCTTTATTAGTTTGTATTTACAAATCCCACAGTAATTTAACCAGCTCATTTTTGACTACTTTTTCAACTCTTATGTTTCCACCAATTTTTTGTTACTGGTGCGCAATAATTTTTACAGATGTTCTAGTGAATGATTTTGGTGACTGTGTTATGTTGTTGTTTATATTCAAATAGAGTGATCTTCTTTCATGAGCTGAATATTTCTTCTTTCCTCCCCCTCCCCATATGTTTACATTGGATTTGACTTTTTTTTACCTATCAAGTCTTACCCAAGAACTTGGGTAGACTAAGGTGACCAGATTTTAACACTGGTAAAGCGGGACACCATTGACGTGGGGGGGGGGGTTTCCTTGATTAAAAATTTAACACCCCCCCAAATACCTGTCTGTGACAGTCTACAGATTTACACCGAGTCCGAGCAGAAGAGCCTTTGAAAGGGGCAGTCCGGACTTCAAAAAAGGACTCACCACAACTTAAGACCAAGTCATCATTTTCTTTTAAAACGCTCTTTGCTATAGAAAAAGACAAGGCACCAGGGGTGAAATCCTCCTGGTTCGCTCTTACCTGTCGGTCGCTGCAGAGCCGATGGAGCCGGTGGCAGTCACGGCGCGGGGCTGCCCCCGCCCGCTTCCCCCGCCCGCTTCCCCCGCCCCTGCCTGGATGCTGCGGGGGAAACGGGCGGGGGCAGCCCCGCGACCGCCACATGCTCCATCGGCTCTGCGGTGACCGACAGGTAAGAGCGAACCGGGAGGATTTCACCCCTGCAAAGCACCCGTAACCCATAGCCTTAAGGGATAACCGCTGAAGCCTGCAGAGATGCGGCTGCCGCCACCACCGCCACCGCCACTCTAGTTTTCTGCAGCTCCACAGCCCGCCTCTCGATAGAAACCCCGGTGCGTGACAGCGTGAGCTCTCTCTTTTTCTTTCTCTTTCCTCCTGCCCAAGACCACCTCCTCCTCCTCCTAACCCCGCACCCCACTGAGACCTGTGTCATTTCGCAGCAGCCCCCCCTTCTCGCATAAAGTGACCGCAGTACGTTTGCCCCTCCCCTTGCTGTTTTCCTCCCCCCCTCTTCGAACCCTGGCTCAGACAGGATCCCCCTCCCCCCCTCAGTGAGAACGGATTCATCCATCCATCCGATGTATGCGGAGAAGGAAGAGGTTTGGGAAGAAAAGCAAGGAAAGGCATCCGTTTATCGGGACTTTTTTAAAACACCGCAGGACGCGGGACAAATTGTTCAAAATCGGGACTGTCCCGCCAAAAGCGGGACGTCTGGTCACCTTAGGGTAGGCAGATGTTATTTGATGGTGTTAACAATATCATCACACTCAAAACAGCTATTACTATTGGTACTACCTTTGCTTTCTTTTGCTACAGTTTTATTTCTATTTGCAGGTTTTTGTATTTTGTAATTTTCTCTACTTCTCTTCTATTTTGCAGTCTTTGCAATTCTGCCAAGTCCGCTATCTACTTTTTTGTCTTTCTTATTTATATTATTTTTAAGTCTGGAGTGTGGCAGATTATGTGGCAGATGTGTGCCTGTTTGAATTCTAAAGTTCCAGAGCAATGTAGCTTCTTCATTTTCTCTTACTTTGACTATTTTATGATCCCACCAGCTTTAGTATTTCTTGCTGATCTTCCATTGTTGCTACTTTGTCATGCTGTTGTTTGTATTTAGCCTGGGCAATATTCTTGCAACAACTAACTAGGTGGTGCACTGTTTCTTCAGCTTTTTTGCAGAAATGGCATATGCTATCTGTTGTTGTTACTATTCTTATTCTTCTTATTACACATATATTATATTCTTGGGACTTTTAGCCGAGTATTTCTTATCTCTAGGATTACGTAATGCTAAAGTGGTAATTAAACACAGTGTGGAACATAGAGTCACAGATGAAAATGGAACTTCTAAGAAGTATGAGTATCATCCATCAGCCATTTCCAAAGCTCAGGTCTGACAACTTAGCTCCATTTGCTGATCATCCCAAATATTAATGAGCATTGTCCAGAATTCAGTTTAATGCTCTACTATCAGCTGTTTTATAAGACAAGTTTTGCAAGTTTCCAAGATAAGATTGAAATGAACACATCCATGGGCACTTCACTGTCAATTTTACCCTTATTCTCAGCCAGTTAAATTCAGCCTCTATTTATTTATTTTTTTATATAAATGAATTTTACATTCAATCCCTCTTACCCTCTTAGCTGACAAAGTCTAAAGGCACTTTTTTAGTTGCCAAATGTTGTCTCTTAGCAACAAAGATTATAACTTCATAGCACTGATTTGAACTAAGATACTTAAAATAAGAGCCAGGATGTCCACATTTAGAACGACTATTATATTGTGACTACTGTATATTTTATTTTTAACAACCAATATTTGTACTGTGTTCTGGTCTGGGATTGTAAGAAGATTTGATTTGATTTGATTTGGCAACAATGAAAGACATCATTAAAAAATAGTAGTTTCAGAATAAATGCAGATTAAAACTAAGAACCTATGGAAAAATAACCTTTTTTGCCTGGCATCAAAAGAAAATCAGTGTAGTAGTTAGACTGAGGAGGCATTGCAGAACACGAGCTCCACTACTGAAAAGAACTTCTTTCATATAACCCACATGGAAAGACCTTCAGAATGCAACACACCAGTATTACATTAGTTTTACTGTTTAATGGATGGTAGTTTTTTTTCTTTTAAATTCTGAGAAGTAGTAGTAGTTTTTAACTTTGCCAGAAGAACAAAAGGTGAGAATGGTTGCAAAGCTTGGTGTTGGAGAAAACAGCCATGGGCCAAGGCAGTCTACCTGATTGTGTGAGTAGGGACCTGCTGGATCCATTCCAAAAAGGAAAACAGGCAAAGCCACATGAATTTTTCTATGACTTGACATTCAGGTGCTCTTCCTCATTTTAATTTGAACCGTACATTAATTTGGAGAACAAAAAGAAAAGTGCTTTAGTTGTCTTTTATACTATCTCCTGCTTTATTTTCCCTCCAACCGCTGCTTTGCATGATAATCTCTCTTGAATTATGATGTTCTTTCCAAGTACCAGAGGGGATTCTCATAAATTTTAAACCCCAAAGACTTGTGCTCTGTTCTAAAATATGCTTTGTCATTGTTGAGAACAGTTCCTCCTATATAATGTCTTGTGCGACGTTTCAAGATGCCTTAGTTAGTGAGAGATAAAAGCTAAACAATATCTTATTATCAGTTTAGTTTTTCAAATGTACAACCCTGAACCTTTTATGTTTCATAATTAGTTTCCTAAATAATTAAAAGCTATGAAATAGCTTATATTATTTTTGTCCAAATGGTACAAATAAAGAAAAAATCCTAGATACAGTCAACCAATAAGGGAAGATAAAATAGTGGATTATAGTTTTTGAGTTAGAGGATATTTGCAGGCAGTTTTTTTAAAATCAATTTCATGATTCATATATTGAAGTTTTTATATTGCAGTTCCTGATCAATCCAGAGAATGATTGTTTAGCATTTTCTTTTACATTTATGATTTGTTGGACACTGACTTAGCAAATAGAATGTTAAACTCTGGCTCCAGGTAAAGTTGAAAAATATAATGATGATTAAATGTTTTTTTTTACTTCAGTGGTACATAAATCACATAGCAAATGATAAGGGAAATGTGATTGTCAAGAGAGATGAAATATTACAAGATCCTTTTGTAATACTAGTTAAATGTTTTAAAATACATTTGTGTCACTGCAGGGTAAGTAACAACATGTGGCATCATTATTCTGTCCATGTGCGTTTGCCATGGATATTCTAATAAAATTAATAATTTCTGGGAAACAGAGCTACCTCAACAGCTGTGTGGATCCTAAATTAAAAAATGGGTAGAGGTCCCACTCATTCTTCAAGCTAGAAATATCTGGTCAAACAGCATAGTATGGGATGGCACTAACAGCACAAATGACTTTGTTGTGCCAGGTTCTGTGGGGCTGTCTTTGGGCAATCTTGCCCAGGGAGATTGTTGCTGAAAGGAACATGCGAGACTCAGTGTTATAAACAACAGCTTGTGCAATTGAACACTTTAAAATAAAACTCAGTTTATAGTCACTGTAAGTTTAAATGTGTTATTATTCCAACTTCTTGTAATAATGGAGACCTTCCAGCTGAAATTAAAACATGTGATTAATAACTTGGTAAATAATAGAGTCCCTTTATCCATTGAATGTGGAGCTCTGGAGGCAGTCCGAAAAGCAATGTGTACATTTGAAAATAAATATATGCTGCCTGTGAGAAAAACAGCATCTTTGTTACCGTGTTGTAGATTTTTTTTGGTGCAAATTTGCTGTGCAGTTTGATGATATCTCATTAGTCTTAAAACTGTACAGATGAGATGTATAACCCCCCCTCCCAAAGCTTGTCTTACAGTCTATTTTATTTATAGGTTCAACAAGTGCAAACTGTGCAACAAGTGCAACATGTATATCCAGCCCAGGTGCAGTATGTGGAGGGAAGTGACACGGTCTACACAAATGGAGCTATGTGAGTAAAACATCTTGGTGTCTATGGAAATAAAACATTTTCATCCCAATGACACAGAGAATTGAACAGATCTTTTTTCCTACAGTCTTCAACATTCTCTAGAAACCATTTCCTCTAAAATCAAAGCTATTTATTTATTTATTTATTTATTTATTTATTTATTTATTTATTTATTTATTTATTTATTTATTTATTTATTTATTTATTTATTTAAATGGATTTATATGCCGCCCAACTCCCAGGGGACTCTGGGCGGCTCACAACATGTATTTTGTATTTTCAAAAGTAAAAATGAAGTAATTCTTTACCAAAAGAAGAATATTATTTTTTTAAAAAAATTACACAATATATAATTTTCTGCATTTTATAAAGATATACAGATAGCACTCAACTTATGCAACCATCATAAGTATGAGCCAGTTGTCAAGAATCCAAATGTAAATCACGTGACCATGGGGATGTCGCAACGATCATAAGTGTGAAAAATGGTCATAAGTCACTTTTTTCAGTGCCGTTGTCACCCCAAATGGTCACTAGATGAACTGTTGCAAGTTGAGTACTACTGTAGGTACTTTGATTATAATAATTTTGATACCTCCCGTCTTGTTGCAACATCTCCATATTTAAATAGAATTGCTTCTGGAAAAGGGCATTAATAGCCTGTGATTCAATAGAAAGTTTACATGCAAAAGGTCCAAGTTGCAGTATTCAGCACAATTTCTGATAACTAAATTTTACATAGTTCTTTTAAACTTTATTTCTAAATAAACCTGCCTAAATTATTACGTCAAGAAAAGTTGTTGACTGGAAAACATGGAAAGATATTGCCAATCACAGATGTCAGGGCTGGAGTGTAAGAAGTCTGATAATGCCCTTGATATGAGGAAGAATGTTTTTTGGAAGATTTTGGTAATTGTCAATTTTATAATATAATGCATTCTATAAAATTTAAGTTATAATTTGAATTGTAAGCATATATGGTATGATGAGATAAACATAGCAAATGCTTTGGACATTGGTATTGATAGGCAATCATTTTCACATTATGAAATGGTAATAGTCCTATGTGGAAAACTAGGATTTAATTAAACAATATTGTTAAGTTCTTACGCAACATGTAGCATTGTATAGCAATGTGTCAATCTTCTTTATTGCATTTATATTTTTCTGTGTACACATTTACGTCAGGTTCATCTTATTAACATCTCTGCAATATATCATATCAAATTGAGGCAGAGGAGAAGGTATAGAATAGTGGATGATTATCTATGCCTTCCGGTGTAATTGTCAATAAGAAGGAGGGGGAAATTTATACTCTAGCTCAGGGGTCACCAATCTTTCGGACCTCAGAGACCATTAAATTCATAATCCCACGGACCACTAATATGAATCCAGCGTGATGCTTGCTGAAGAGCCTGGACTCCCAGTGACGGGATGGGGTCCTTCAGGCACTTAGCTTGGCCTCCTGTTTCTGCAATCTTAAACACTCAATTTGGACCCGTTTCCCACAGAAAACAAAACACTGGGATCTTTCATCTCTCTCTCTCTCTCTCTCTCTCTCTCTCTCTCTCTCTCTCTCTCTCTCTCTCTCTCTCTCTCTCTCTCTCTCTCTCTCTCTCTCTCTCCCCTCCCTCCCTCCCTCCCCCTCTCTCTCCCTCTCTCGCTCTCTCTCTCATCTCTCTCTCTGTATCTTTCACTCTCTCTCTCTCTGTCTCTCTCTCTCATCTCTCTCTCACCTCTCTCTCTCTCTCTCTCTCTCTCTCTCTCATCTCTATCTGTCTCTCTCTTTCTTTCTCTCTCTCTCTCATTCTGATTCTCCGGCGTTCTCTGGGTTTTGTGGGTGCTTCTTCAGCCTTTGTTGGTGCTGGATGCATCTCGGTCACTCAGGGAGATGCACGACCTGCTCTCCGCCCGGAGACACTGGCCCAACCCGGCTGCAGGCAATGCTCCGCATCGTAATGGGCTCCAGGAGGAGGAGGGGAAGCCATTTTCTCCACTGTGAAGCACACTAAATGTAACTGTGCTGCAAGAGCAGCGGGCAGGCCATGGAGGCACCAACAGCAGCGGCGAAGGGAAACGGCTGAGTCGGGCCAGTGTCTCGGGGCTGAGAGGAAGTCATGCGACTGAGGTGCACAGAGCACCAACAAAGAAGAAACACCCACGAGATCCAGCAAGAGATGAAGCTTCGCTCCCGCTCTGGAATATGGAGTGAATCTCCATCCCCCGCCCTTCCCTTCTCAGGCCAGGCGAGGAGTGACTGGGAGGGGAGGGCGAGGGGTTGGACCAGCCAATGGTGAGTTCAGCCGACAGGAAACCACAGCAGGGGGATGAAAGAACCGCGGGTTGCCACCACCCATTACTTTGTCCCGCCTGCGCCGCCACCCCCCCTTGCTGCAACAGCACAATTACCTCATTCCGGCCGCTTAGGGCTGCGTTAATCCTTGCACGTTCACCACCTGCAAAGTTGCAAGTTGCACATATCTCCCTCTACGCTGGAGATTTCCAGCCTCACCACAAGCTGCCTGGCTGGTCCCATACTTCAGTGCTCTAGTAACAGGACTGGCCATTGGTCATCCCGGAGCAGCTCCTCCACCCAGGTGCGCTGCGGACCACCAAAATTTTCTTGCGGACCACCGGTTGGTGACCTCTGCTCTAGCTGTTGCTGAGCTACATCTTCCACCAGTCTCAGTAAGGTTTGCTGAGATTGCATTTCAGAAATATCTGGAGAAGTTCCTTTTCTTCTTCTTCTGAGCTATGAAATCCTATCTGAAGTATAAATATTGCTAATTCTGAATGATTTTCTTAGCTGTATTATATCCTTATTCCTCTGAAATTATACAGAATACAAAAAAGTTGAGCAGTGTTTCCCCCATCATATGATTTCATTAATCAGCTGTCTTTCACAGAACGCAGTCTTTGACTGCGTTCTGTTATTTCTTCTGTTGACAGCTTCTCTGATGTATTCTTAACCCTGGTACAAAAGAAACACAATTATTTTTAAATGCATAACTAGAAATTATGAATAGCATGGTATTCAGAACAGTAGGACCTTCTGTCAAGTATGTGTAGCAATTAAGGTATTGGACTAAAGGAGATCCAAGTTCAGGAAACTCACAGGGTGATTGTGGGACAATAATTCTGTCTCAGCTGAACATAATTCACAGGGCTTCTGTAATGATTCCTTTGTAGGGTGATCCTTATGGCATCTTGGTCATTGAGGTTTTTTTTTTTAAAAAAAAATCAGGATGGCCTCATGAACAAAACTCAGGCCCTTTTATATGTGCTTCAACATTGTCTATATAAAAGGACAGGACTTTGTGCAGCTATTTCTATAAATTTTGCCCTTTTTATAATAAGCCCCCTTTCAAAAAAGAAACATAATGCCCAGATTTCATTTCCAGAACAGTCAGTTGGAAAAATCCATAACATCTATTTACCAGTTAATGGTTCTAATACTTAAAAGGACTCACTTAATTTTTTTAAAAATGTGAACGTGAATGAGGGAGAGAAAGAAACAGAATTTAATTTTATGAAAACTCTTGATTCAAAAGAAAAATTTGCCTCAATATATCATTAGCGGTTTTAAATTTATCAAAATGTATTAATATTATAAGACTGCATTATCCTTAAGCAGTATATTTAGAAGAATGTTTATATGTAACTGAAATCATATTTTAAATGATATGTTAGTTTGGCAGAGCGAAATTTAAAATAAATATAGAATGAACAGACATTTAAATCAAGGTTCTTTCAGTTCAAATCTATTAGCAATTAACCTGTGTGGAATTAACGAGCATTTAGGTGGAGAATATTTGCAAAAAAAGAAAGAGGCTTTTCTTGCTAGAAATAAATTTATCTGTAAAAGAGTTTTTAAGCTAAATAGCAACTTCCAGACAAAGATCAGTATGCTGCAGATAAATGAGTCCTTCTGAATGATCAGATAAAAGAAAATTCAGGGTCGCATTCAACTCAGGTACTTGCTGAGGCAAGATGAGATGGCAGGAATACTAATTTATAAAAGGCGACAGATCATTGTCGTGACATTTACATAGAACTTAAGAGAGTCAGCTGGGAATAAATCAGTGTGTGGGTGTGTGCCATGTGCATACCACCCTTGAAACTTCAGAAAATATAGCAGATTTACCCTTGCAGTGCCATATTGCTTAGCTGGGATAATTTCACTACCTGATTGTTCCAAAAGGTTTCTAATTTTGCACAAACAAAATATGAACCATAGCCTTAGACGGCTAAATAGCCTTTGACTGTTCAGCTAAACCTCAGGAAGAGCCATTGACTGTAAACAAACCCAACCTCCAAGAATTTAGTTTCCACCTGCTCAGTCCTTAATGTTGTGCACTGATCAGGAAGATCTGAAATGGACTTCAATTCACTGCTACTAGCATTGAAGTCATGTCACTTATAATACATTGGATGATTATATTGTGTTCATGTATTAACAAAGAATTTGTAATTTCAGCCTATTGGGAATAAAAGCTAGCTTTTTCAACTGCCTGATAATATTTCATCACTTTATCAATGTTTGAAGTGCGGGACTAGAACTGGGGAGACTGACGTTCAGTTCCACACTCAGTGTCTATGGAGATTCTCAGTCATCCAGGACATGGTTGTCCCAAAGGTGGTTTTTCAAGGGGCAACTGGACCTTCTTGTTATTCTTTGAAGACGTTTCGCTTCTCATCCAAGAAGCTTCTTCAGCTCTGTCTTCAAAGAATAGCAAGAAAGTCCAGTTGCCTCTTGAAAAAGCACCTTTGGTTCTACTCTCAGTGAAATTTCAATGGATGACATCAAGTTAGTCATTCTTTGTGAGTCTACCTTTTGGTTTAGTTTCGTAATGGATGAAAGGAAGAATTCTTTGTAAGGTACCTTAACTCCTAGGAAAAAAGCAGGGTATGAATCTGAACAAACAATAAATGAGATAAGATTTTAAAGTTCAACTGTACCCTAGTGAATGCTGTAAGATAATGCGTAAATTGGTTGCAGCTTCAATGAAAATGTTGATGCCCTCCAATATAGAGAACACATAAGTAACCTTTTCTTTCATTTCTTTTACTTAAGACGAACAACAACATATCCTTACACAGAAACTCAGATGTACAGCCAAAACACTGGGGGGAATTACTTTGATACCCAAGGAAGTTCTGCGCAGGTGACCACAGTAGTCTCTTCTCATAGTATGGTGGGCACTGGAGGCCTTCAGATGGGTGTCACAGGAGGACAGCTCATCAGCAGCACTGGAGGTACCTACCTGATTGGCAATTCAATGGAAAACTCTGGCCATTCTGTTACTCACACAACACGAGCATCCCCTGCTACAGTAAGTCATTCAGATCGTTATGTATGTTTATAGCTAGAGTTCTGTCCATTTTGTTTTTAATTGTATTTGTGCTCAGCTGCAGAAGTAGGTTTACTTAAGGAGATGCCATCCAATTGTACAATTGCAACACAACAGAGTTCAGTGATATTTACACCAAATAATTTGCCAACAATACACAGAAGAAATAATGTGCATTTTTACTATTACTCAGGTATATTAGACTCTCCTATTGCCCAGAAGTTTGTTTCTTTGTTTTTAAATAAAGTTTGTTTCCACTGAAATTGTACATTTCCCCACTACATAAGTAGATCTGAAAAAAATCTGCTGAGTAGAATTTTAGTATCAGAACTGGCTTCTTTTATGTCTGAATAGCAAGTTTTGCAAATGTATGGCAGAAATGACCAACTTTAACTTTTTGTTGCTGTTGTTAATTTCATATTCTTTATAATAGCATGAAGAATAAAAAACAACTCCTGTCATCATAATTAAAGCAAATAGTCAATGAAGAAAGAGAGGGTTAAGTTACCACAAAAGGTGTATTATAGCACAAGAATAGAATCTGTAGTTGAAAGAGAAAATTATAGAATTCCCAATATATTTATACATTTAATAAAAAACTTATAAATACATTGGTAATTCTATAATTTTCAACATTACAATTTTACAAGCAAGCAGTTTTGAATATGAGGAAGTTCTGAATACATCTTAGCTGTTAAACTATTTATATATACGACTGTGATTCCCAAATATTTGAAATTGGGTTAATCTTTAAAAATTGAAAAAAATGTTATTTAATAAACAATGACTTCAATTTTTAAAATTGTTTTATTGTTACATAACAGTGGCTTCATATGCATTTTATGCTAAACCATAGTATGGCATAATAACAAAGATGAGTTATAGCTAAACTTGGAGAGTTCTTGAAACTTATGGTTTAGATTAAGTGCATAATGTCATGTTGCCTCCACTATATAAATTACTGTTAATTTAATGATAGTTTGTATAAAATTACAATTTCAAATCCTGAATTGTGAAAGTAATTTATTTAAGCAGTTATTAATATTAGTTGCATTTCTTCATTTTAGTAGTCATGCAGAAGAAGCATTCCAAATCTTGTGTTATTTAGTATATTTAAGTGAGTCCAGTATGTGTACATTTTCTTTCTATTCTTCAACAATAGGAGCTATAAAACATTCGGCTTATAAAAGTACACTTGGTTGTTTTTTTTTAATTTATCGATCTCTAGAATATAGTTATCAACTGGAGATGCTTTACATGGCACCCTATCTAATTGTTCCAAGTACCATCTGTTTGGGAAATGAAAAAAGATAATTAAAAAATTGCAAAGCTTGAACAAGATAGAAATGTTCAAGCTGCTTGTTTGTTTTTAATATTATGACTAATAGATGTTAAAATAGCAAGTGATTAAACAGTAGCTTGTAAATTCAAAATTCAGATTTATTTCTATATTGTGAATTAGTCATTATTTTGAACTGCATGTTAGCTCTGCTTTTATTCATTATAATTTTTGCATCAACAAAAACTTCTCTCTCTCTCTCATGAAATATGATGAGTCACATTATAGAATGAAATAAAGGGAACTGTTTCAAGGCTGTAGTGCATTGCAACCTGATATGGAAGCTTACTCAATGATGGGTTTTATATGGCATTACAAATAGAAAATAAATCAGCCAAGTTCTTTTTTTAATCCCCATTTCATCAATTACTTGATGACTCCAATGTGGAGTGGATGATAGTATTTCTCTAATTTCCCTTTAAAAAAGAAATCCTAACATCAGATGTTTACAAGTCTACGTAACAAAGCATAACAAGTGAAATGCGGAAATTAGATTTTGAAATGTTGAACTTCATTGCTACCATGCTATTGAGAATCAAATGGGAATTCTTTTTTTCAGAGGAAAACAAACAATGGATTTTATTTTCTGAGATTTTAGCATTGTTATTTTCCATTAGGTAGCATTAAAAATACAGAGTAGGAGTAATTCTGCACAGCACATAATGCTGTCCTGATTCAACAAAAATGGTTCAACGCAAGTAGACAATTGAAGATTATTAGCAAAGTCCTCGTTTTCAAAATCTTTATTAGCTTACAGAAAAAGCTTCACTTTTTTGAATACCTGGGGTAATCATCATGATCTTAAATTTGAAATGGGAGATTAGACAAGATCACAATTATTCAGGGTTTCATTTTAATTATTGGTTTCCTGGAGTGTGGAAGGGTGAAATTGAGAATTTGCTATATCAGAAAGAACTATATTAATATCTGCTGCAATTTCAGCATAAATGTTTACCAGGTGATGTTTTACTAAAAGCATTTTTGTGTATTGTTTTTCTGAAATATAGTCATATGAGAAAGTAAGTACAAGTAAGTTTCCCTTTTTAACATAATGTGGACACATCAAAACCTTATCTTCATTCAAGCATAAAGGGATGTAATTGAACAAAAACCTTATGAAAAATTGACTTTACAATTATTTTTAAAAATATATAACAGACCATTTTCTTCTGTGGAGCCATTTTAAATTATCTCATGGCATCTCAATAGGATTAAGATCTGGGCTTTGAGTTGGCCATTCTAGGGCCTTTCATTTCCCCCCCAGTCATTCCATAATGAATTTATTGGAATGTCTAAGGTCATTGGCATATTGCAAGGTCCATTTTTGATTGAGCTTCTGTCTTCTGACAGATGGTCTCATGTTATCTTCAAGTACGCTCTGATACAATGATGAATTTGGATTCTATGATGGTGAGCTGCCAGGCCTGAGGCAGCAAAGTAGCCCCAAACCACATGTCCTCCACTCTGCTTTACAATTGGTATCAATCTGATGAAATATTGTCTTTAGTTTTTGCCAAACTTGTCTTTTGGTACAGTGCCAAATAACTGCCTCATCCGTGCAGCACATATTGTTCCAGAAATCCTGGTCTTTGTCTAGGTGTCCATGAACAAAATTTCAGCACTGATGATGTTACCTAGTTTGGGTAATGAAACATCTGCCAGAAAACAAGCAAGCTCAGAGAGCTTCACGAACCCCTCATTTTAACTACAAATTGAGCTACAAATGTTCTCCTTTACTGAAACTTCATTTTTGTCCTAATGTGCTTTCTGGCACACCCCTCCTGTGTAGAGCTAATTTGTACAATTTTGTCCTAATTGTAGATTCATGCACTTTCACATCAATAATGATGAGAGCTACCTTATAGTCACTTGATGAAATTGTGGGATCCATAGAGACTTCTTTCAGCATCTTATGTTCTGCTCTCAGGTTGAACTTGCTGGGATGTCAACTTGCTTAAGTTGTTTAAAAATTTTCTTTTGGATTTTTTGGATAGTGGGATGATCAATGTCCATTTGGGCGGCAATCTTTTTAAAATTTCTTCCCAGTGTCTATAATCTTCTTTCTGAAGGCCTCAGAGAGCTCTTTTAATCTAGGACAGTGATGGCTAACCTTTTCCGGACCGAGTGCCCAAAGGGTGCACGCACCCGAACCCCCAAAATGCAATGTGCGCATGGCTCCTGCACACACCCCACCTCTGTGCATGCACGTGCGCCCCTGCACGCCCCCACGCATGCGCATGCCACCCACATGTGCCCCGCCCCCTGCGCATGCACGACAGCCCTAAAGACCAGCTGGCTGGCGGGAGGCATGTGCACATGCACGGCAGAGCTGAACTGGGACAACGGCTCGCATGTCGTCAGAGAGGGCACTGCGTGCCACCTCTGGCACACGTGCCATAGGTTCGCCATCACGGATCTAGGCTATGGTGTTACCAGACAATTCAACAGGAAAGAGCAAATCTAATTAAATGTCTGAGGTTTAAATAAGACACGTTCCTCCCAGATTCTATCCAACAATATTCCAAATATTGGAACCTGATGAATATACGGGTGTTCTTACTTTTTCCATATACAATATTTGCATTTATATTTATTTAAATTACACAATGGACTAAAAATGTAAATGGTACATGATATTTTTTATATTATAAACCCTTAAACTATCAGTATTGTTGAAATAAAGAACAAATATCCCTGTGTTGAAGTGTGTTGAAAAAGTAAAAATATCAGTCGGGTGTACTTACTTTTTCATATAACTGCATAATATGTAACATATAATGGAATAAGTCTAACAGCTGTTTAACTAAATGTCTATGGAGATTCTTAGTCATCCAGGTCATGGTTGTCCCAAAGGTGCTTTTTCAAGAGGCAACTGGACTTTCTTGCTTCTCTTTGAAGATGTTTTGCTTCTCATCCAAGAAGCTTCTTGGATGAGAAGTGAAATGTCTTCAAAGAAAAACCAGAAAGTTGAGTTGTCTCTTGAAAAAGCACCTTTGAGATAACAACTGTTGAGCTTGATCTAATCTTGGATGTGAGCTTCTCATCATTCTGCTTCCCCAAAAGAGGTAGAAAACTTTTTTTATATGCTGAGCTTAATATCTAGCTTCAGGTAACCTGTCCTTTTCTGTGGCTAAGGAGAAAGATGGGAAATTCCTATCATGCTCAGAAACTTGAAAAACAGCAAGAAATCTTGAGGTTTCTCAAGTTTCCTGTGGGGTTTCCTGAAAAATCACAGAGAGCCTGACAGTTCCCTTGTTCTTTTGAAGCCACTGAAGTGTCAGAATCAAATCTCTGACTTCTCCAAATACAGGCAGTCCTCGACTTATGGCTACAGTTGAGCCCAAAATTTCTGTCACTAAGTGAAACATTTGTCAAGTGAGTTTTGCCCCATTTTATGACTTTTCTTGCCACAGTTCTTGCAGTTGTTAAGTTAGTGACATCGTTGTTAAGTAAATCTGGCTTCCCCATTGACTTTGCTTGTCAGAAGGTCGCAAAAGATGATCACATGACCCAGGGACACTGCAACCACCATAAATATGAGTCAATTGCCAAGCCTCTGAATTTTGATCATGTGACCATGGGTGTGCTGCAATGGTCGTAAGTGTGAAAGACGGGGGAGAGAGGAAGCCAAGTGAAATGAGTGCTTCATTTTGACTTCCTTTTTCTTGATGAGAATAGTAGAGGAAGGAAAATAATTTCTGTGGTAAGCTGAAAAATCTTAGAAGATTTTTCAGGAGTGCTGTGATTTTGAAGTCAGGTATATGTCCTACTTCTCTAGTGAGGAACTTGAACAAGAATATTATACAATCACAGGATTATATACTATATCATTTCCCTGTTCCTTTATCTATAGATAAGGCTTTGTGGGCTTGCTTGGATAACATAGTTCCAAATGCAGAATGTGATGCCAACTATAGAAATCAGTTGAAATTGAAAAAAACTCGATGTTTTAAAAGGTCTACGTATTTCTGGAAGTTGTAGGTTGAAAATGCAGGTAGAGAGAAGAAATTCCAAGAATCCCTGCTTAAAGATGGCAAAATATGAAGGGGAATTGTGTAGATGAAGCCATTATTTGTCACCTTTCCACATAATCCAGGATTTTTCACATTACAGGTAGTTTCTGACTTACGACCACACTTGATCCTAAATTTTCTGTTGCTAAGCAAGATTTGTTAAGTGAGTTTTGTCCCATTTTATGATCTTTCTTGCCACAGTTGTTAAGTGAATCATGGCAATTGGTAAATTAGTAACACGAATGTTAAATGAATGTGGCTTCTTCATTGACTTTGCTGGTCAGAAAGTCCCTAGGACACTGCAATTGTCATATATACATGCCAGTTGTTAAGCGTCTGAATTTTGATCATGTGACCATGGGGATGCTGCAACAGTTGTATGTGTGACGATTGGTCATAAGTCACTTTTTTCAGTGCCGCTATAACTTTGAACAGTCACTAAACAAATAGTTGTAAATCAAAGACTATCTACCTCATTAGTGTGAGAAAGATGCTTAGATATAAATACTGCAGTTCCTTCCAGTGATATGAGCTAATGTGTGACCTTTTTAAAGCAATCCAGAAATGAATTTTGCAGCCCATTTTGGCCTATTTATTTCCAACTTGGGAGTAGTTGGGTGGAGAGGGTTTTTTTAATGTCAAATGTACCCCCTGCTACACACACACTTTCCAATTTCCATTTTGCTGGCCACACTGGCAGGGCATATGACAACGCAACATCTCTTTTTCATTTCCTCCTTCCCCTTTGTCCTCTATCACCGCACTTTTCTGTCAATCCTTTTCTCCCTTAAATCAGATTAATGTTCTTTCTGTCCACCCTTAGAATATAACATAGCATCCTTTGTGAATATTTTAGGGGAAAAAGTTCCACTTTCTGAAATTGATAATCATGAAGACACTCTGAAAAAGTGGCTAAGAGACTGGTGTTCAGTAATAGGAGTTGAGGCATTAAAAAGTGGGTCATTCACTATTTATTTGCATACACTTTTAATATATGGCTACCTAGAGTTTTTCCAAAAAGCCTAAGGCAGTAATCTAACTAGCGAATGGCAACTGCAGGAATATCTAATGCTAGTGTAACCGTCACATTTTACTTTGTTATATTCAAAGTGAAATTTGTAAATTAAAATAATTGTGGCTAATGCTTTATTTATTAAAGCATTAATTTTAGTAATTGCAAAAATAGTGTGTGCAACTAGAAAGAAACCTTGTAGCTATCTTGATACTGAAGACTTAAATGTCAGGGATTCAGGTTTGATTGCATACATGTAAGTTTGCAACCATGAATTTGAATAATTCTTCAACAAATTTCAACTGTCTAACCTTGCTGAAAGCCTACCTAATCCTTCTGATATCATTTATAGGATTAGACTATGTGGATGTATGTAAGAGTTTTTTAAAATAATGTTTTTGATATATTGCTCTGTAATAAAATAATAAAATATAAATCACTAAGGCTACATATGATTATAAAATATAAAAAGCACATCAGAAAGTATAATATAAATTCATGTAACTTATTTCCTCAAATAATTTTGATTATGATAGTAAAGTCTAATAGAAGCCATACTTAAAGAAAATAAAAATGAGTAGAAAAGTGCAGGAAGGAAGGAAGTAACAATATGCTAAAGCAAGGGAAAAATAAAGTTATTTCCAACATTTATCACAACTATAAACAAATTTAGTCTCAATTTACCCTCTAAGGTTGCAAACATTTATCTCTTGCACCCTTATCCTATCACCTATTACCAAATGAATATTGTTGTAGGCTTTGATTTCTCTTAATTTCTTTTTGTTCCATCACACAGAGTTTTTGTAAATCCAATAGGAAAAAATTACCCAGGTCGCTCTCTTGGTTTGTCCTTTGTATTTCCTCTTTAAATTTTAAAACCTCAGCCAGTTTCTTTTGTAAATTCAGTGAAACATCCTTTTCTAACGTATTCTCTTAGCCTGTCAATTTTAAATCCACTTTTGATACCATCTCTAGCTTGTCAGGTAAAATTTGTTCTATAGCTGTCATTTCTTTAATAAAGTCTTTTGGACATAGTTTGTCCATAGAAGCAGATACCTTTACTGACATTGTTGATTTTGTGGCTACTATTTTCTGCTTCCATTTTTCTATAGTGTCCTTCAATATTTTCATTGTTGTAACATTTTGCAATATTCTACAGACTTGTAAATCTTTCCTCTATCTAAAGATATCCGCTTCCTCTAATCTCCATTTTTTGAAATCATGAAATTGCTTAATTTTATTTTGTCTTGCAAAAAAGCCAAAGCAGAATCTATTTCCCACGAAAACTGTTATTTATAACTAGTGCCAAAATTTTATTGTACAAGTTACAATATTCCAATTTTTTTTTCTGGAAGTAGTTAACCAGCAATTTCTGAAAGATGGTAGAAAGTGAGATTTGCAAACATAGTGTCATTTAAAAGTCTTCACTGCAGCTGCAAGCAAGATACTAAGCCCGTCATCTCCGGGCACCCAACTTGCAGAAAGCCACTGCTGTGCAGTCTCATCATGGGGAGCAGCTGTCCAGAACACATGTGGGTGATCTTTGTCCTCTCTTTATCTGGAGAGCTTCCAAGGAACTTCACTATCACAGGTTTCTTGATCCTTGTCATAGTTATTGGCTTTGCTTTCAAAAAACTGTCTTCAATTTGCTGTACCTCTCCTGGAGGTTCACTTCCTCAGTGAACTTTGGAAACTAAATGCTCCCAAATTGCAGAGCAAGAAATTTTATAGGTATAAAGTATATTGGTATAAATTGGGAATGGATAAATGTCTGAAAACTATTGAAGGTGTCTGTGTATTTGATTAAATTGCATTCATGCAATAGTTTCACATAGCACATTTAATTTACCATGCCTTATTCAGGCAGTTATACCCAACATTGCATTTTCATTCTTGATATTTTTAGTATGGGACTTATGGACATACATAGTGTACACGCTCTTTGAAGTTTTTTAGGCAACAGGTCATATGCTTTATTTTGATAATTGGGGAAGGGGTACCTAGATCTCAGAAAAATATAGAAAGTAAGGAAATTTGCACAGTCTACATGAAAGTATAATGGGAATCAAATCTGCAGTGTATTATAGCAATTTCAGAATCTTACTGCCTTTTTAGACAACTGTAATACTATAAATAGGACTGCCACTGAAAGGGTCTAGCTGTGATTCAAAGAGCAGCTGATTTTTACCTTTGAAACCCTAAAATGTCAGGAGCCACAATATCAAATATTCTGCTCCATTATGTCCATGTAAATACGTTGGGATACTTATTGAATGCCCCACACTCCACTGCTAGAAATAGAATGAATAGTTTCATGCATGACCATATTTTCCCCATCCTCCCAACTAGTTTTAAGAGGTTCTGTTTTGAGATTTTATCTTTTTTGCCCCCAGTTTCCATTTGTTTTTGTTTTAATATGGCCACCATGTTTTGAGAAAACAGTTTTAAATGTTGGTAGAATTTTATATCCTTTTATATTATTAATTGCTTTGGAAACACTAAATTTTAGAACTGATTACTACATGTTAAAATACATGGGGGTTCTTCAAGAATACATTATTAAAGTTTATCAATTCGATACATAAATCAGTAGTTCACTGGTAGAGCATATTTTCTCATGCATTAACCCTTGACGTCTCCATTTTAAAAAATCTATTAAATTCAGAGTTTACTATCCAGAAAGCAATAGTCTGATACCCTAAGCAATCTCTTTGAAAAAAACCATTCAATAAAAGATATTATTTTCTTTATTTTGTGGAATCCAATTCCCCAGTTATTAGTTAATTTCAGTACTGCTTTTTCTTTTACTCTGAATCAAGACATTAGCTTATTCTTTAGACTTCTCTCTTAAAGACTTTAAAAAAATGAGAATTTATTTTAATTTTAAATTTTAATTTATAATATGTTTGATATGACAGAAACTTTATATTATGCTATATATAGAAAGCTTTTTTATTAAATGGACTTTAGATAAAATCATTCTATGTAAAGACATAATTATAAGGCTAGGATCCACATGTCCTCTATACTTGTAGCCGATATTCATATGTTTTGTTAATATGCTGCTTAATATGCTGTATTTAAAAGCACAAAGTATGTTTTTTTCCAATTGACCAGTGGGGTTTGTTAATGGGAACTTTTGTAGCAAAATATTATAGGTTAAGATTTGAATTCATTTTTTCTGATAAACTGCATTCATTCTGAGAAGGCAGGAATATCCCCCCCCCAAATAGCTAACAATGTAATGTTAATTAAAACTCCTTGTTTACTATTTTTAAAAATAATCACATGGCAAGAGGTGCTGAGTGCATATTGTCTGTCCAACAAGTTGACTCTTATAGTTTATTCTTGTGCAGATTTAGTTGCCATGAGTCCTGCTGAGATCAAGTGTCTTAGAGATGAATGTTTGTAAGGCTGAAGTATTTCACATTCTCTGCATATCTATTTCTAGGATATTTATCTATTTATATGGGTTGCATACTATGCTCTCAATTCTCAGATGCTTGCATTGTGGATTAGCAAAAAAAAAATCATATCTTCCTCTCTTTTTCCTGAATTGGAAGTTGGGGGTAAAGGGGTTCTTTCTTAAGAATTTTGTAGACATAAAATCTGATACAAAATTTGCTAGCGTAAACATTTGGCATTATGCCTGTGATCAATTAAAAATATCTGCTTTAACTAAGGTTTCTTTTTGAACTGGGGCAATCTATCAACATTTCTATAGTTACCTTTTATTACTATCTTGTCTTGAGCCCTTTTTTTAATGACATCTATTATCAGATTGAAATGGCGATTGAGACACTGCAAAAGTCTGATGGTCTGTCCACTCACAGAAGCTCTCTTCTCAACAGCCATGTAAGTTGCCTCTTCTTCATGTAAGCTAATCCTTTGCTTATTCTGCATGCTTTGCTTGTCTTCTAAATGCTTGTTTTGTTTTGTCATCCTCCCCCAGCTTCTGAATTTTCCTTTCCACTTTTGAACTCTCATAGCAGCTTTTTTTTTTCCATGCAAGATGTTACTGCACCAAAATTGTTTGATTTCCCTGCTCTTAGAAGGCTGCTTTTAAGTTTCCTGAGTCACTAAAAGCAATTCAGAAGAAACAGTCAGAACACACCTAGGTTAATACAATCTTCATGTTATTGTCAAGCGTGATGGGAATTGGATTGTCATTTGGGAAGGAGCAAAATCTCATAATTCTCATGAAATACAGTTTAAGTTACATGTAAGCAAAACCTGATCCACTCAACTATATTGTATTGTAGTAAGACAAGGAAATAGATAAATAGCTAATCAAATATTGGTTTAGTTTTGGGCCCATCTAATTTGACCCTCTGAATCCCCGTGTTTTTTTTTAACCATTCCTAAGAGGTCTGTAAGGGGCGTGCATAAGCGCACCATCGTGCCTACTGTCCCTGTCCTACTGTCCTATTGTCCAGATTTACCTACTTTGCTTTTGTTTATGTTTATATCATACCTGCTATCTTGTACATGTTTTGACAAATAAATAAAACTGTATAAGTTGCTTTTTAATTTGTGTACAGAAAAATGGAGAAAACAATTTCAGTATGAACAAATTTCTACCTTTTCAATATTTATGTGCAGTATTCTAGGCTTATTTGACAGGGGTTCTAGAGCAAGGTACAAATGCTGCATGAAACAAGTATACCTGTGTGAAACAACCAAGATTTGCTTTGATGGACTGAAGATTCTATCAAGGACTGATTCAGAGGCTGAATATTTCCAACAAATAATTTTGGAGAAGGTTCCTTCTAACCTTCTCTACCAGTCCAGGTCAGCGTGCTTACAGGCTACATAGCTTCAGAACAACGTTCAGGATTCATTGAAATCACTCAGTCTGGCAGACTTTCAATGCACCTAGTTAGTAGGTGGCTTTACAGTATGTCTCAGGTTGTCTTGTTGACCAAACACCTGATAGAGGTGACTCAGCAGTGTCACCTAGGTCCCATTTGCCAGAACACTTGGTCATTGTATTCTGGAGGAGGTGATCTGTCAGAATTGATGGGCAAATCTCCTGGCTTGTGCGCTCAAGAGGACATGGCTACTTAATGTTGGTGGGAGGCAAAATATCACTCCATTTGCTTGCGTGCTTTGCAACAGGCTAACTAGATAGTTGGTAGCAGAGCCTTTCTAGGAGCCATGCAATTAATTCACAGTTTTGGAGTGTGTGCCAATAGCAAAACCTTAAATGACTTATTAAGACCATATTATGTTTGTGTTTAGTTCCTAAAATTATTGTTAATAATTGCTCTGTGACTTTTTTTTAATTGATGTCCATTCCTTATTTGTGGAACCTGAATTAGAGTAGGCTACAACTGAGCAAGGAAATTCTGATTAGCTACAATGCTAATGGTAATCATAAACTAATTCTGCATCAACCTCTGTCAGTTATTTGTTTCTTGCTTGAGATTATTTGAATCCTATTTGCTCAGATATAACTTATCAAAGTTATATCACAAATGAGTTTTACTTTCAACGGCCTCCCAGGCAAGGGAAATTTTGAACCAGAGTCCTAGATATCAGTGCTCAAATTGACATGGAGTTATTGGCCAAAAATATATTTTTAAGTTGGTTGTCAAATTTGCAATTTGAAAAATGCTTGTCAATGAGTTTGACACAATGTTTGACTGCCCCTCCCTTAGGCTTTGGCATTTATCATTCCCATTGGAAAGAACAGCCCACTGGGATCTGAATTATATATATATATATAAAATATATAAAAATTAGGTTCGTTGAACTACCCTAAGAACCCGATACATTGAATAAATGGGGGTACTCTCTAAGGGCAATGCTGACTCTTGATGTTACCACATGTATTTTATCACTGCATTTTATTTTATCTATTTTATCCCGGAATCAGATCATGTACTTTAATTTAATTTTATTCATATGGCGTAAGACTAATCAATTAATAAACTGTTGCTATTACTATTTCCTCAGACCTCTTGTGCACTGCATCCATTTATAATTATGTGACAGAGCAACTGTTTGTTAAATTCTTGATGTGTTGTTGTTTCAAATGTGGAATTACATTAACTAATTACATTAATAGTTACTACCTTAAAAATACAGTACTGCTTGTGATAGAACTTCTTGCTGTTTAATCTAGTGCAGAAGATCCTTTGTCAGTGAAATCTTGTAAGCAACATTCTTAAGAAGATTCCTTGACTGTGCTGTATCAGCCATATGTATGGCAAGTGACATGGATTTAGAATTAATTAAAGATGGATCATCTATCTGGGAAAGCAGCTGTCTAGGCTGGGAAGTTAACCAGGGGTATCTCTAGTTAATCTGTAAGTGGAGACCACCAAGGAATAACAATAGCACTTAGACTTATATACCACTTCAGAGCATTTTACAGCCCTCTCTAAGCAGTTGATAGAGTCAGCATATTGTCCCCAACAATCTGGGTCCTCATTTTACTGACCTCGGAAGGACGGAATGCTGAATCAATCTTGAGCCAGTGAGAATCAAACAGCCAAACTGTTGGCAATCGGCAGTCAGCAGATTTAGCCTGCAATACTGCATTCTAACCACTGTGCCACCACGGCTCTTAACTAGGATTGTAGGCTTGATTGAGAAAAGTTAGAAAAAATTATAGAAGAAGCCAGTGGCAAACTTATTTCCATATCATAGCCAAAAAATCTATACAAACAAGTTTGCCAGGAAGGTACCAGAAAGTGGGAAAAGGCTTTATTTTTCATGATCCATCTAGGATGAAAAAAAGTGACATGCATAATTTCTGTTGTCATTATTAATTCATTTTGGCACAAATAGGAAGAGCATAGATACTTTAATCCATTCTGCTTAATTTTTAATGAATTATGTGCATTAAGCTACGATAGTCTTGGTTTCTGACTTGAGAGGTGCATATTCAGTTCATTAGTGTATTTAATAAAAGACAATGGTTATGATTTCCCTTGCTCCATATCAGCATTGTGATAGCAATTAGAGATCAGATTCTTTGATCAGCTATACAGAGAATGAAAACATGAAATGGTCAGTCAGTGAATGTGAGAGACAAAAAAGACTGGCGTTTAATTGCAGGGGGAAAGATATGGAAAAGAGCTTGCTGAATTGTGTCGTGGAAGTAAATAAATTTTCTTATCAACTGTAAGCTCAGTCAGTAATTGTCAACTGTTGTTAATAGCTGCCCTTCCAAAATTACAATCAAGGTTTAGTTGGTATGCAATATTGTCAAAGTTTTAAACTTGACAGTGTAGCATTGCTCATATTCCTAAAACTGTTAGTATTTTGAAAGATACCGACAAATTTATAATAATTTTAAGTAAGCAAACAAAATCACATGTTTGTATGTTTTAATACTATTGTCAATTACAATAAAGCTAACGGAATGTATATTGGCATCTTCAGATTATTCTCTATACACTTCATTTTCACTGTCGAAAACTATTCTTGTTTTGTGTAGGAAACTCATACTGCTGGTTATTAGAGAGAGCAGTTGAGAAACCTAGAGGTTGTGTATCTCTGCTAAAGATGATCTGCAATAAGCAGGTTGACTATACAACAGTAAATAGCACCCATTATTCTGTTCCACTGACTTGATTAAAGTGATGCTTTTATAGCAGCATGGGGGGAAAGTGCACAACATGCTAAGTCAGAAATGGAACTCCTTTCAATCCATCTTTCTAATTTTAAAGTGTGACTGTTTTCATTAGCTGTTTTTATCTCCTTGATCTTGAATACACTGGTTTCCACATAAAGTTTTTATTATAATTACCAGAGATGCAGCAGAATTTTTACCAGGCCTGGTGTACAGATAGTCCTTGACTTATGACCACATTTGATACCAAGATCTTGGTCGTTGAGTGAAGTTGTCATTAAGCAAGATGTCACGTGACTGCTTTGCTCAACAAACATAATCCTGGCACTCCTGGTTGAGATCATTAAACAACCTTGCAGGTCATTAAATCGGCTAAATTCAAGATAAGGAGCATAGGGTGCCACATGAAGGGTGGGGGAAACCACTGAAAATTCTCCCTGCCGAAATCCATACAGGATTTTTCAGCCTCTGAATGGATACTGTCAGATGGCACCCTGCACTCCTTTCCTTACCACACTGCCTCTCCCCTCAGGAACTGGAAATCCTTCCTGCTGAAATCCAATCCTCCCTCAGCATTTGAGCTCCGTTTCTGCACCCCACCAAAAGAGTTCAGCTCCCTTTTATGTGGATGATGTCATCGTGTGCATGACATCACATGATCACAGGGCGCTTGGCAACCGGTCATAGAGGAGAACAGGTTGCCAAACACCCAGATCACAATCATGTAACCACAGGAATGGTGGTGCAACATTGTACAACAGCTGGAGGTGTTTAGAGGCTGTCATATGCCAAAGCCCATTCAAGGTCATTGTAATTCCTGACCATCATTAGCAATAGCACTTAGACTTATGTACGCTTCACAGTGCTTTACAGTTCTCTTTAAGCGGTTTACAGAGTCTAGAATTACCTGTACTTAATAGCCTGGATCATTTCACTGTATGTATAAATCTACTGCCAATTGGATTTTTTTTTAGAGTTTTCAATATTTGCAATTATTTTTTTCTCTAACAGCCAGGAACTTATCCATTAGTGACACTTTAACAAGTGTCAAGATTGGTAGGGAGAGACCCCTTAGTTGCTTTGGGGAGTTTTGACATTCAAAGTTGTCTGATGACTAGAGTGAATTTACTTCATCACTAAAAGCAATGCAAATTATATTGCTTTATATACAGTAATTCACTTTTCCAAGGGACCTAGCACAGATTGGTGCTGCTTATACATCAGATTGCTTGGAGTTTTATAATAAATTCATGGCTAGTATTCAGTTTCCCCAGCTTTAATGTACAGTAAGTAGGAAATGCTTTTGAAGAATAAAAATAATATTGTATAGCATCATCACTATTAAAACCCAAGATTAGATATATATTGTTTTTCCTCTGCTGCTACTGGGAATAGAGAAATGAATGTATTATTTCATGATGCTGCTGGCAAAGGAACTTTTAGAAATAGCAGCAGCAGCAACAATTAATACTACCCCTAAGCTTTCTGTTGCATCTGTGCATGGTTTACTCAGATGTTACCTTATTCTGGCTATGTTGCTACAAAATGTGTTATTTTTCCTTGTCTCTTTTGATAGTGTGATTAAATGATTCAGTCACACCCCAAACAGAGATGCATCAGAACCACCTGTTGTCAGCCTAATCTTTACAGTAACTCTGCAGAGTCAAGTGAAAGAGTGGGTGCTATTTGAAGACATGCCATTTTTACTTTCAGAGTTTTGGGAAATTTAGATTTTTGCTTAATCAAGGAACCCTAACCCTTTCTAAGCGTTTCCATTTCATTAAAGCTATAGCATAGCAAAAGAGATTTTAATTAAACAATATATTTTGTGCTCTCTCATGATAAAGGTGACCTATTTTATATGTTATGGAATTGAGTTTTTTTTTGCTTTCTCTATTGATATATGAACTCTGCTCCATGTATATCACAAGTATGTAGAATATACTGCTTAACATGCAATTATTAACATTAAACATAGACCTGCCTTGTTTTACATGTGAAATAAATAAAATCGTTGAGAGAAATAGCTTACAGGGCCAAATGAAATTTTCAGAGAAATTAAACACTTTATCACTTGTAAGGGCAGATTTTGCTCTTTAACAAAGCAAAATATAATTATTCCAGTAAAATTGTGCAATAACCTTAAACTTGCTAGTCCCATAATACATATACTGTATTCACTTCATAAATACCATTCCTTTTTGGCTTGTATAAACTACCTTCAGTATTGCTCACATTTTCTCAAGGGCTAACACTTTTTCTCTAAGTATAGATTATTTCACTTTAAATGAAATTGCAGTTATTTTGTTGAAATATTTAGTGTTGTCTGGGGGTCATAAGTGGATTCTGCTTTTTCCCCATTATCTGTAAAATTATAATGAAGTAATACATTAAGCTTGAGAGAATTATCCTGGAGTTGGAAGAGGGGGCTAGTTCAGACAATAACTATTATTTAATCTCTAATGAAGCCTCTTAATTGTTCTTTGAACTTGTCTTATTTTTTTCTTTGTCCCTAAACTGAAATAGCTTCAATGGCTTTTAGACAACTATGAAACAGCAGAAGGAGTGAGCCTACCCAGAAGCACTCTCTACAACCATTACCTGAGACACTGTCAGGAGCATAAATTGGACCCTGTCAATGCTGCTTCTTTTGGAAAACTCATACGGTCAATTTTCATGGGCCTCCGGACCAGAAGATTGGGAACCAGGTTGGTGTAAGAAAATCAAGGTTTGGGGTATAAATATTACTTCATCTAAGAGCAACTGTAATGCATTGAGGCCAACATTAGCATGTAAAAGGAATCTCATTAGGTCAAGTCAATGTCTGATCAACAAGTCGCATAGCCTTTTCCCACTATAATTTGAGGAAGTAGTATTTATGGCATTGAGTCTGCAAGTGCAGTAAAGTCACTTAGGGAATAGTTGTCATTGATAACTGTATGCTACATGCATTTGTTTTTATACAGACTTTCAAAAAAAAATTGGTGTAAAAAAAATTTCTTGTTTAAAAATGTATTTCTTTTTAATTGTCCTGAATGTTATCACATATTGTTTTAGTGTGTAACTCAGACGAGCAATATGAGAAAGAGAGAAACATTTTGTTTGTTTGTTTGTTTAATCAAGCATGTATTAGATAACAGATATAAGTATCATAACATGATTATGAATACATGAAATGGATACAAATAAAAGGGAATATTAGGACAGCTGGTGTGCTTATCCACGCCCCTTAAAGACCTCTTAGGAATGGGGTGAGGTCGACAGTAGACAGTCTAAGGTTAAAGTTTTGGGGGTTTGGGGAAGATTTATTGTCCACATTTTCTACCCTAAGCATACTTTCATTTCCCCTTTTATGACCTTTTTCTAAGCTATAGATTAGATACTATGGTCTTCCATAGTATAATACTTTAGACATCTAATTATTTGGGGACTTTTTAGGTACCTTTACCAGCTTTCCAACTATTTTATTTTGGAGACCTAGTGGCTCAAAATGTGTACAATATCCCCAAAGTGTTTGCACTACACAATAGATTCACTTATTGGAAATGTAATTTTCAGTTTCTTTTATAGTGATTTGTGACTTAGAATTTATTGCTGCCTGGCCGGAGTTTTTTAAAAGTTGACTTAACTTTTCCTCATAACTCAAAGGAGGGATAATTACTGCTAGTTCAAAGCACTTTAGTATGTTTTTGAGATTTGGGTTTTATGCTCCAGTGTAGATCATGTTACATTTAATTACATTAAACTGCATCTTCTATTTTAAGTTTATTCAGCTACTTCTGTCTTTATGAATAATTTGGTATAAACAAATTGCAATCTCATTACTTGCCCCTAACTCCAGTGGTCACAAACAGAAATCCTTGGAGAGCCACTTTGTACATATATTCCTTATAAAACTGGTCTATCCACACCTATTGATTCTTTTAATAATAATGTTCTATCAATACATATAGAATAATTGTCTAATTACAGGTAGTCCTAAACCTGCAACCACAATAGAGCCCAAAATTTATATTGCTAAGTGAAACATTTGTTAAGTGAATTTTGCCCCATTTTACGACCTTTCTTGCCACAGTTTTAAAGTGAATCACTGCAGTTGTTAAGTTAGTAACATGGTTGTTAAGTGAATCTGGCTTCCCCATGGACTTTGCTTGTCAGAAGACTAAAAAAGGCAATCACATGACCTCGCAACACTGCAGTTGTCATAAATACATGCCAGTTGCCATACATCCCTGTGGGATTGCTGCAACAGTTGTAAGTATGAAAAACAGTCATAAGTCACATTTTTCAGTGCCGTTGTAACTTTGAACAGTCCCTAAACAAATGGTTGTAAATTGAGGACTACCTGTAATACACATAATTTCTGCTGGCCTGGATTAACTCCCCCCACCCACCCATCCACCCGTACGCTGTGCAAGTTGATGTAGCCACATAAATAAGTTTTTTTAATTCAAAAAGTTTTATTAGTACAAAGTACAAAAGTACACATAAATAAGTTTTTGATGGCAATTCTATATAACAAATACAAAGTATTTATTTATTTGTTTGTTTGTTTGTTTGTTTGTTTGTTTGATCTTGTAGGCCGCCCAACTCCCGAAGAACTCTTAAAGTTCGTAAAGTGGCATTCAACCTTTGCCTCCCTCCAAATCTTTCTGTACTTGTTAGGGTTGGGCGTTGCCTTAACGTGATTGTTTCAGTAGCTATGGAGGTCCAAGCCAGGTTCTAAGGCAAGACAGGAATCACACTATAATACACTGCTTACCATTATTTAATTTTCTACTTTTGGAGGCTGAGTGCTAATTTTAGGGAGTCATTGCTTTTTGTTACATACTACTTACAGTATGTGTCTTTCACGGTATACTATCCAGAATTAGGGATTAGTTTATTTTTCATTTGTCATTCAGGTCAATTCAGATGCAACTAGAATAACGAATGTGAAGAATTCATTTACATCCCAACTCAATTTCCTTCAACAAATTGAAACTTTTTTAAAAAAATGTTTGTCTTGTAATTCTTTTCCATATACCTCATAAAATATTTTTCCTACTTCTTTGGAATCCTTTTTGTTTTTATTTGGGTAAAACCCATCTTTAAAATAATTAATTTTTCTAAGAAATTCAATGGCTATGCTACCAATTGGTAGTCATGCTAATATCTTGGATTGGATAATATCATCTTGATATCATCCCCCTGGATGAATGGTTTCTTTTTTAAAAAAATTATATAATGTTTTAAATTGTTTTTTATATATTTGTATTGTTCTTATCCCTGCTGTACGCCGCCCTGAGTCCTACGGGATTGGGCGGCCTATAAGAACTTTTAATCAAATTAAATTAATTAAATCTAACTATTCTTTTGAACTCTGCTTCTGTTATTGTGGTTTTAAATAAACTTCAGGCATGATAGAAAGGCTCTATCTACAGGTGTAGTACAGAAATTGAATCATGCAAATATACTTAGGAACAGAAACACTGAAGACATACAAAAGCACATTTTCAAGACATGCCCAAGCTAGTGGTGATGGACTATCAGAACTAAAGAAGCTTCTTGGATAAGAAACAAAATGTTTTCAATGAAAAACAAAAACAAAATCCAGTTGCCTTTTGGTAAAAAGTATCTTTGGGACAACCATGATCTGAATGATTAAGAATATCCATAGACAGTGACTGAGTAGGAAAGAGGATATGGGGATGGGGCAGATAGATTAGAGAAAACATTGACCCATTGTGCATCAGAGGGCATTGTAATAATTTATGGAGGGTAAATGTATTTATTTATTTGATTCAATTTATTTTGGTGCCATCTGAATCCAAATTGACTCTGGACAGCTTGCAGTACAGGAAAAACTGGATAAAATATAATAAGATAAAGAAAAATACGACAGAATAAATAAACAGGATGGCAAATCCAGACAGCCAACATGCAGAATTATGCAGCATATTATACACATCCAACAAGGGGTTCCATAAGTGATTAATAAGTACAAGGCATTCTGAGTGTCAGTTGTAACAGAACAGTAAGTAAGTTAAAAAGTGTTGCCTTCGTATAGGACAATAAATGAGAAAAATTCAGGTTCATATTCGATACGATTCATATTCTATACCATTCAGGTTATGGTTTCTCTGTAGATAGTTCTTTGGCTGCTATGGAAACAGGAAGCTAAACTTATCTAGCATTGTTTTTCTCATGTTCTCTAAATGTCCCTGTGAGAAGTGAACATGCTCAATGGTCTCCAGAAACCATGGAGTACAGTTAGAGTATGTGAATGGCTTTGTGGAATACAGAATTTCAGCATGGCCAGCTAGTTAGAATCCCAAACAGGAGCTTTGTTTGGATGACTATGAAAGGCAAGTGTGTTAGTAACATAAATAAATCTCAGATGTGTGTGTGAGTGTGTTCTCACATAGTATCTTATGCTTGTTACCTTTTGTTTTGCTTAGAAGGGAGAGTTGGAATACCAGCCACTGCTCTGTGAACTGCCTCTTTGGAAGCAGCCTTAATGCTACCATAACTCAGGATCTGTGCTATTTCAGCAACACGCCAGTGGTTGTCTATTGATTGTTGGTTGCTTTTTCCCAAAGGGGGAATTCCAAATATCATTACTATGGGATTCGTGTCAAGCCAGACTCTCCTCTTAATCGACTACAAGAGGACATGCAATATATGGCTATGAGACAACAACCCATGCAGCAGAAACAAAGGTAAAGTATTCTTAAAATAAGTACTTTGCATTTAGTAGATTTCGTTTTGGTAGGGAGAGGACATTGCAGTATCTGAATTATATGACAAATAAATTGGAGGGACAGGACCAACAATCGTGGACTTTGATAAGTGGAATGTTTTTTATATGTACAGATAGTCCTTGCTTAACTATCTTAATTGGGCCTGGGATTTCCATCATTAAATGAAGCAGTTCTTAAGCAAAATGTCATGTGATTGCACTGCTTAGCAACTGCTGGTTCAGTGATCCCAGTTGCGGTTGTTAGGCAAGGACCTTGTACTTCTCCTGCACTGCCACACTTGCCTCCACTTCAGTTCCCCCACCCACCTATTTTCCCTCCTATCTCTGCCCTGTTGGCCGTCTTGCACCGCCTACCTCTGCTGCTCCCAGCTACTGTAACTCTTGCCGTCTTCTTTCTGCTGCTGTTGACAAGACATGTTGAGGCAGCTGCTGGCCTTTTGCACCTAACTTAATGAATGGTTGTTAAGTGAAGACTACCTATACTGTAGCAATCAGAACTGGACATGGTATTCCTGGTGCAGTCTGACCAGTGGAGCAAAGAGTGGTACTGTCACTTCCTGTGATTTCAACTCTGTGCCTCTGTTGATGTAGTCCAAAACTACATTGGCTTTATTGGCAGTAGTGCCACATTGCTGGCTCATGCTTAATCCAGAGCACTTGGATTCTTCTCACAAGCATTACTGCTCTGTACCTTTCCATCTAATTTTTCCTAAGTGCAGAACCTTACATTTCTCACTACTGAACTGAGCCTATCTTCAAGGTGTTAGCAATCCTTTGTCCCCAACTTTGTGTATTGTTGCAAAAACTACTACTACTACTACTACTACTACTACTACTACTACTACTACTACTACTACTACTACTATTACGTAGGTATGCCTGTGGAGTCACTGAGAGACATGTTTAAATTGAAGGAGATGTTACTGCTTAGGAATTATGTGCCTTGTTTGAAATTAATAAAATTAATCTGAATATGCCTGGTTCTTGGGAAGGATTTGATAGGTGGATAAAAATGCCAAATTTGGTGTAATTATCTGGTTGACAGTTCAACCAACTACAATAATAATATATGATGCTATTCTTTCTATAAAAAGAATTACTTAACATTCTCAATATTTTATCTTAATGGAATCCTCTCAGCTTGGCAAAAACTTGCATGTGATTATGGGGATTGAATGAGACTGTTTTTAAATGAATATAGAAAGTATGCTACTCCGGGTTTAGGATACCAATCTAACAACAAAAAAAGTGATTGTTAATCAGAATGTATCTGTGCAAGCAGTTGCATGAAAAATAAGAATAGCCCTGTTGGTTCAGGTCAAAGTTCATCCGGTCCAGGATTCTATTTTGTCCTCATATGCCTCTAGGGCAGGGGTGTCAAATTGGTGTCACATGCAGCCCACGCCCACCCCAGCTCCGCGAGTGGGAAAAATATCGCAAAACGTCACGTGACGGCAACATGACATGGCGAGTTTGACGCCTGTGCTCTAGGGTGATTGCAAGCAGGAGATGGAGATACACTTTTGTCTTGCTACTCTTTCTCTGCTAGAAATATTTCAGTGCTCCTTTCCACAAGAATTCCACAGGCTATTCAAACCCTGTGTGAAAAAAGTACTTTTTGATTGTTCTAAATCTCCTCCTCAGTTTCACTAGGTAACCTGGTCCCAAGTATTTCAAAAGAAGGAGAAATATATATATATATCCCTGTGCTCTATGCTATGCATAATTTTATGCCCTCCAATCATATCCTTCTTGGTTTTTTTCCCCCCTAAGCTAAAAAATTGCACTTTTCTCATAAGAAACCACTTGATCATTTTGATTGCTCTTTTGCATTTGTTTTATATCTTTTCCAGACACAGATTTATTGTAGCTTTGTATGAGCATCACAATGTTGTCAGTTCTCTTTTCAATCGCTTTCCAAATGTTTTTGAGACTGGAATTTTGCCTTTTTGATGGCTGCGACACTCTGAACTGACATTTGCATTGAGCTATCCAGTATGACGGCAAGATTCTCCCCCCCCCTCCTCGTTTAATTAAAATTCAGCTCAAATTGTATCAGTTTATACTTGAAGTCTTTGCTCCAATGTGCATCACTTGAATTAGAATTGCCATTTGGTTAATTACTGATAGAGTTTAAAGAGGTTCTTTGGGGGCCTTTGCCACTCTGACCTCTGCAGATTTGGGTAGCTTATTGCTCATCAAGATAATTTATAGACAAATTAAAAAGCCCCGACCCCAGTACAGATCTTTGACTGGGACTGAACTGTTGGCTGAGAAATTCTGCCCCATTGTTAATCACTTCATCCAGTGAGTTAGCTGCAATTGTAGGTATTCTTTCTCTCAAACTGGGCCTTGGAAGGGGTGGCTATATTGTGCATATCCTAGTCAACCAGGAAAAAAACCACAACCTCTCCCAGTTAGCCAAATAATCCTCTTAAATGTGTTTGTGCAATACAATCGTGACAATTTTGCATATACAAGTCTTATTTCTGTTTGCATGTTCTGGTTATGAGCTCCCAATTATCCTCCTCTTTCTAAGGAATGCTGACTGGGACTCAGTGTTCCTAAGACTTTATTTTTTAAAACAGCTTATTATTTCAGTTTATTTGTTCTTTTCGGACCGCCACTTTTTTTTGCTATAATTTAGTGGTGAATACTCAAAAAGCTTCAGTCTATTCTGTGCTCTTTAAGAGGACCATTGATTGCAGTAGCTAGGTTAGTAAATATTTTGTGCTAGGACAAATTAGCCAAAATAGCAAAGCCAGCTGCTCTGTACTGTTTTCATTTTCCATGTCTTCAGTTTAGCAGCACTGGAAAAAGAATTAACATTGACAAAGCATTAATTCAGTTTGGGAAAAGGGGCAGGCTCTTCTGTTATTTGTTGCAGTGCTGTCTGAAATCCTTTAGAAATAGTAATCTGTGATGTGTTTTAAAATTCACTGTTATAAGCAGTATCCTTTCAACCATATCTTTGAAACCTCCTGGCTTACTATTGCTCTGCTCTGCTCAGTTAGTTTGTTTTTAAATAGAGGCTGTCCTTGAATTTAGATATTATTTTCAAGTTAATTAATTTTGTGCAAATTCAATTATATATTTTCCCGTAGCTACTAGTTTGGATCAAAGCTACAATAGGGTCATCACAATATAATGATATTGGCCCAAGTACTGTATTTGAGCCTAGTCCCATTTCTGGCTCATCTGCCTTCTTTAGTTTAACTATAGGCATTAACTATAGTGGATACCTGCCTCTACCGAATGAGTTGTCTCTTCCAAGGGAGAATCTGCCCCTTCTGCCTTCCCCACGTCTGTTTGGTGTGGGCTTTGGTAAGAGATCTGGTTTCTGCAGCCAGGATGTTGGGTATTTCCTACAAAGTCTGAGCTCTGCAAGGGTTAGGGTTTATGTGCAAGGGCCAAACTCTGTTACTTTTGCAGCTAAGATTTATCTTTTCATGGAGTGCTTAATGAACTCCTTGAGTTTAAACCACATCCATTTGTGTGGTTGCTACCATGTTTTTGATACCCCACCTTTTTATAGATATCCCGCCTTTTTGTTTGATACTCCACCTCTGCCACCGATTTATCATGGTTCTTTTAAGTATACCCAACTCAAACACAAAAGAGCCAGCACAGTGCAGATCCCCCTACATATATACTCAATTCACACACTACTATAGGCAGTTCTCAATTTACAAACATTCATTTAGTGACCAAAGTTACAACGGCTTTGAAAAAAGTGATCGTCCTGGTCATGTGATCAACATTCAAACACTTAGCAACTGGTGTGCAGTTATGACGGTTGCAGTGTCCCTGAGTCATGTGATCAACTTTTGCCACCTTCTGACAAGCAAAATCAACAAGGAAGCTGGATTCACTTAACAATCAAGTTAATAATTTAACTGTAGTGATTCACTTAACAACTGTGGCAAGAAAAGTCATAAAATTCATTTAACAATTGTCTTGCTTAGCAACAGAAATTTTGGGCTCAATTGTGGTCGTAAGTCCAGGACTACCTGTACTTACTACTCACCACTACTCCACTTTTCCCTACTGCTGCTACTCCTTCTCCACCTACTATTTCTTATCTCCTCCTACTCCTTGGGAATACTGCTCCTTGGGAATTCTGCCACAGAAAATTACCTTTCTGGCTGCTTTAGTTCCACACACAAACACACCCTTTCTTCTCTCTCTCCCCCCCCCCCCCCAATTGTCCTCTTTTAAAACTACTCAGCTTTTATAGCCAATTTTGCTGTGCTGGCTGGCTTAAAGAGACAGGAGGATGGTAGCACAAATGCTGGGCATTTTCTGAGCAGCCTGCTTTTTCTCTCTCTTTTTCTCAACAAACTTGGATTTTGAAATAATTCATTTAACATGTTGATTTAATTGTCATGTAATAAACTTCTCTTCAAAGAATCTTTTAGAAGCAGCTAGGGACAGCTTGTAACATTTGCAGTAAAGCATTTCTAGGAAGGTTGCCATTTTCCATGTTTAACAGTAACTACAGACTTTTGTTAAACATAAAAAGGTATCTGATTAATCATCTAAAAAGCAATAGCAATAGCACATAGACATATATACCGCTTCACGGTGCTTTACAGTCTTCTCTAAGCGGTTTACAGAGTCAGCATATTGCCCCCAACAATCTGGGTCCTCATTTTACCGACCCTGGATGGATGGAAGGCTGAGTCAATCTTGAGCCTGGTGAGATTTGAACTGCCAAATTGCAGTCAGCCAGCAGTCAGCAGAAGTAGCCTGCAGTACTGCATTCTAACCACTGTGCCACCACAGCTCTTCAGTGGTTCTCAACCTTTTCTTTACCACACACTCTGTTTAAATACCTTTTGAGGCCATGGACTGTGGCCACAGTGCACCAAGACTTAACTCAAGATTTAAATGATCACATTTCTTCAAACCTTCACGGACTCCCTGTGACAACATTGCGGGGGTGCCAGGGGCCATGGACCACAGGTTGAGAACCACTGATCTAAATCATCATCCAGTTATTTATATTCTCTTTCTAGAATAAGTGAAGTGAGTAAATACATACTTGTAAAATAAAAAATTTAAGTTGAATTTCATGTCAATAGTTTGTAAAGAAACCAAGGTAAAACACAATTCAGATTTTGCAACAGTCTGGATTGAACCTAGAGTAAAGTTTTTAAACGAACTGATTTATTTTGCAATAACTAGTATAGTATCTCTGTAAGCTATATATATGACATTGTAAGAATGATCAGAGTGCAAATGATTATGCATGTATGGAATGTGAATTTGTGACAAGACAACATTATGTCTTAAGTATGTTTGTATAAATGTTTTTATTTATTTATTTATTTTGCCTGTAAACCTGAAGGCTTACATTTAGGCTAAGTTAGTCATGCTTAAATTTTAGTTCAGCAGATTTTATTTTTATGGGACCAGCAGCAATTTATACCTTTTTTCAGTATAAATGTGATGCCATAATGCATGTAAAAAAAGGATTAGGCTTACATTGCAATACTGCTTCCATCACTGTTGCTTGAGTCCAGACTAGAAGACCTCCAAGGCCTTTCCAACTCTGTTATTCTATTCTATTCTATTCTATTCTATTCTATTCTATTCTATTCTATTCTATTCTATTCTATTCTATTCTATTCTATTCTATTCTATTCTATTCTTCTATTCTATTCTATTCTATTCTATTCTATTCTATTCTTCTGTTCTGTTCCGTTCCAATTAGATTCATGGAAAGAATGTGGATCATGTCCTGATTAACTCAAATGCAACTGTTTTCAGTGAGTCAAGTATAAACATAAATAAACTTGAGTGAATTCAATACATCATGGAGAAAAGCTTATATGGACTGGGTAGACAAAAATCACAGATTGAGACCTGAGTTAAGGATGTTTTAGGCCACCATTTTGAATATATGACCAAGATGTGTCATGGTTATAGGAAGAGTAAAAGATGATAAACAAGAAGTAAGAAAAAGTATGTTAGAGAAAATTGGTGATGGAGGAAGAGGATCAATTCCATAGCTGCAATTTTTCAAATTTCAAAATGCTCACTGACACAAAAGACATGGGAGTAATAATTCTAATCTACAACTCTACAGTACTAAAGGCTAGTATTACTGTATTTGGTTGCCACAACTACTATAACACACTTTCTTAATTTTTCCTATAAATTCTGGAATTGTTTTTATTGTGATAAACAAGTACAGTCTTAAAACAGTTGTTACTTTGATTTGATATTGTTAAACTTATGGTTTGAGTTACCAAATGGAATGATTAAACCAGAAAAGGCAACCTCTTGAAGAAATGAGTACAGTTTATGCTTTTGAGGTCAGGTTGAAGCTGCCATGAAATGATTATCATTTTAACTATTTATAGACAGATATAGAGACTGGGTTATTGTCAACATAGCTACTATAGCTACTGTATTTAGAACAGCGCTTATAGCAATATATTGGTTTTGTTTCTTTGCTTTCTCAAACTCTCTTTAAAATATACTGGTTTCTTTCTCTGAACTATGAATTCATTTTATACCTGTTAGATTTCTGACTTTGTTGGGATTTATTTATTTAAGAGCTGAAGTGGTGCAGTGGTTAAATGCTGCGACTGCAGGCTGACTGCTAGTTCAGCAGTCCAGCTGTTCAAATCTCACTAGGCTCAAGGTTGACTCAGCCTTCCATCCTTCTGAGGTCGGTAAAATGAGGACCCAGATTGTTGGGGCCAATATGCTGAACTCTGTAAACCGCTTAGAGAGTGCTGTAAAGCACTATGAAACGGTATATAAGTCTAAGTGCTATTGCTATTTGTTTGTTTATTTGCCTGCATTTGTATACTACTTACTTGGATTTTCCCACTATGTATGTCCACAAAACTATATTGTGATGTTGGTGAAAAGCATTCCCTTGCAGGTGATAGAATAGCTAGATCAGGATCTTCTAAATAAGGGGGGGAAATGGGGGGCTGGAGAAGTCATTGCTAAAGAAACTGATCTCTCACTGGTCATTTAATCTACATATCTGCTTTCCCACTGAAGGCAATCTCAGTGTTTCGGCTACCAAAGCTGCCTAACCAATTGGGTAAAGAAGCAAAATTTGGAATTTTATTTATGTATTTATATTTCATGTTTCTACACTGTTTATCTTCCTCAATGAATAGTGCAAAGGCCATTAAGACTGGATAATACCATTATGCCTTTAAACGGGTAAAGGCTAAAGAAATAACTAGGAAATATAAAAGCTGGAACTTTAAATATATCTTATTTGCCTAGTAATTGATCAACTCAAATGATTGGATCACTTGTATTTGTCATAAAGATGTGCATGCTACTCTAGCTGAGAAAGAACTAAGGCTGTAGTTGCTGCCTCAAGAAGGAATGGGAGAAGTATAGGATTTCGCTGAACTTGGTTAGAACTCTATGGTCTCACATGGAATGTAAAAAAAGGCCAGTGGGCTACTCAACAAGCTTTCTTCCTGAGCTTCTTTCCTTAGCTATTTCTCTTCTTCAGATCATGTGGAAAAGGAATTGACAACTGAGGAGAGAACCAAGTGTTTTTGGGGAACACACTGTGGATCTGCTCTACTATGTTAATTAAGAGACTCCACATAATGAAGGGTAGCAAGCTGTTCATTTTAAATAAATAGCTGGAAGATGCTGGGAATCGATATGTGCAATTTGAACCCACACTGAAAAATTAAAGCTAATCCAATTCTGTAATTATCTAATAATCCACTTGCTTACCGTATAACGTTAAAAGAATTCAGAGCTATCTGTAATCATCCAGCTTACACGCACGCTACATGAGGTACCTATAGAAAAGCAAATGCTGACATTTATGCTGAACAGCTGAAGAAAACAATTATCTTTTTACTGCTTATTTCATGGAATGCATCACAAACATTTCTGAAAGCAATATAAAGATACCTCATTTTTCTGGGGGGAAAATACTTATAGTAATCTTATAAATGCTATGTTGCCTTTAATATATTTTAGGTACAAACCTATGCAGAAAGTGGATGGAGTCTCAGATGGTTTTACAACAAGTGGTCAGCAAACAGGCACATCTGTTGAACAAACTGTGATTGCTCAAAGTCAGCATCATCAACAATTTTTAGGTATGTGGAAAAAGAAACATGGTCCTCTTTATCTAAAATACAGAACAGGGGTGGTTTTTTCCCCCAATAATCCATTGTAATTAATAGGACTATTTTAGAGAATTTAATAGGATTGCTTCTACTTGATAACAAAACAGGTATTGAATGTTTCATTAGGTTTGTAGGTCAAGTGCACTTTCTGACATCCTTTTGTTGTTGTACTGGAGAATAAGACCGTTTTACTCCTCTTTCTATGACTGTACTCTCTGAAATATATTAATTTAAAGCAAGGCTGGGAATTTCTGGATGTTGCTGAACTGTACTAGCATTTCTGATTATGCTGGCTGGAATGTAAAATCTATAGCTGTCGGGAGCAAAAGATCAGGTCCTGATGTCCAATTAATCTGTGAAAAAAACCTATGCACATAAAGTTTCTCAAGTAATGGTTAGCACCTGTTTGGAGTTAGGGGCAACAGAATTCAAGAGAGGTTGGACTTAGTTCAGTTGTGGCTATGTAAGATTCTAGACTGATCCCCCTTTTAACTCTGCTCCTATGTTCTTTTCTTACAGTAGGTTAGCAACATCAGATGGTCCCAATATAGTAAAAGAAAAAACCAAAACAAGGGGTGGATAGGATATATTCAGTGCTATTGCTAAAATATTGCCTTTGCACAAATATGTGCAACATGAGCTACTTTAGAATTATTTGTACACTCACACATATATGTATACATATATACAATTATTGATCTATATCAATAATGCCACTTTCACATAACACCATCTTGAATATTCAAGGCTATTGAGAGTTGTGTTTTTTTTCAGTTGGGCAATTCATAGTTTAAGAGTCAAATCTAACACATTAATAAAATGTAGAAGAAACAGTGGGAAAGAGATAATTAAATGATGAATATCTTGGCTCAGCAAAAACTGGCATACGGATTCCTGTCAGAAGATGCCATACCTGAGAAGAGGGCAAACTAGGATGCACTGCCTGAGGAAATTAAAGCTCCCTGTCTTTGAGGCTATATTTTCAAGAATTGATAGTGTTTTATTCAATGGCATTGAGTCTGACAAACTGGGCATGCCACAGATGTAATATTTCAGTGAACCTCTGTTATTGCAGGCAATAACTCTAAAGAATTCATCCTGGCTAGAGGGAATTTAGTTAAATATATGGGAATTCTACTAAACAAAGTCTGCTATTGAGTTTGGCCGAGGGCAACTGTTAAAATGCATTCAAATCAAATCCATTTATTTTGCTGTCATTAACTAAGGCAAATATGATAATAGGCATAAAGAAGAGACTAAAAGGATTACAATTGGTGACTTTAAGACACTTTATTTCTGTATCTCAATTGAGAAGTAATTAAGCAAATGCAATTTTAGCTGTGTGAATTTTAGAATGTGTTTCTCAGTTCAAGGGAAATAAAAGCTGTGCTTTGTTCTGTAATGAGTAGACCTTATCTAAAGTGATGTACTCTCTTTTAGCTTCACTTTCAAATAGATGTAAATACATTAGAATGGGATAGATGAGGTCATTGAAAATGATCAATGATATATAAAACATAATTGTATGAGGAAAGATGGGGGAAATTGTATATGTTTATACTAGATGAAAAAGGAATAGCATGAGACCACTGTTCATATACCTGGAAAACTGACATATATAACAGGCAGAAATGTCTTTTATAATTTCCAATAGATTCTAAAGGATTTTTTTTATTGTTTTAAATTGTTTTTAATGATTTGTTTGATGTTCCCTAAAATGTTGTACGCTGCCCTGAGTCCTGAGGGAGTAGGGCGGCATAGAAGAACCTCAAATAAATAAAATAGATTGAATTTAAAAGAGGTTAGAATGTAATAGAACATTAAGAGAAACATTTCCCTCTTTGGACATATTCTAGCTCTGTATTTCCTGTTTCAAATCACACCCTTTCAAAATTTATTTTATTATTCCACTGAATTCAGCACATGTTCAACCGATTTGGTTATTTTGTTTAAAATATTTAATTTAGAATTATAGACTCTTGATTTAAACTGCAAACAAATTAAATTATACATCATCTTGCCAAATATTTCTGCTTTTGGTTTTGAATCCAACACATAGGCCTTTGGGGTATTTATTTCTTAATATTATTCATTGTTTTCGTAATTATATTATGACTGACACAATCCACAATATATTTCTTCTATTGGGTTGTCATGGATACAGATGCATCTCGAGCACTTCCAGAGTTTGGAGAAGTTGAAATCTCTTCGCTGCCAGATGGTACTACTTTTGAGGATATTAAGTCTTTACAGAGTCTCTATCGAGAACACTGTGAGGTAAGGAAGAGGGACTCTACAAAACAAGTCATTTTACCTTTGAGTCCCTCTTATAAAATACAAAATTCCAATTTTCTCCATTCCTTCCTGTTTCTGTTTTCTGAAAATATTGCTAAGTGAAATAATGCTTCACATAATATATATTGTATGTCTAAAATGCTGTGGGCGTAGCCAAAGAATAGAAAGCTGGTTTTTCTTTTTAAAGTCGTCTTTGCATTATGTTAAGTTCTGCCATCATAAAGATCAGTCATGGTTAAGCCGTGGCAAAATGGAAGACTCCAGATATAAAACAAAATCAGTATTGCAAACAAAATTGTCTCAAACACTGCTGAAAGATCTGAAGCATTATATGATTATTGGATGAAGCAATTATTTCAACATGAATTATATAGAGACTAGTTGAGGGACCTGACATACATTCTAGAATGTGGGGAGAGAAAAGCCCAATGCCATTAGCCCATCACCATGAGCCATGGTGGCGCAGAGGTTAGAATGCAGTACTGCAGGCTACTTCTGCTGACTGCCAGCTGCAATTTGGCAGTTTGATTCTCACCGGCTCAAGGTTGACTCAGCCTTCCATCTTTCCGAGGTGGGTAAAATGAGGACCCTGATTGTTGGGGGCAATATGCTGACTCTGTAAACTGCTTAGAGAGGGCTGTAAAGCATGACATCATTCAATTTATGTAGGTCAGCCTTTCCACTGTCATTGACTGTCTATATTTTTACTGAACTTCTGTGTAAGGCAGGATATATTTTTTCTTCATATCAGAAATTATTATAAGGATAATCCTTGTGAATGCCATGTAATAAGTCTGTTTATGAAAATGACCAATCGAATGACCCAACTACTGCATAATTGTGCAGTGCGAAAAACAATTTATTCGGAAATGAGTCCCACTGAGCTTTCTGGGGTTTATTTCCTTATAAACTGCAGCCATGGTATTTATCATTAAATAAAGTCAAAATGCAAACCGGTATTTGCTTTGGATTTTCAGGCAATATTGGATGTTGTAGTGAACCTTCAGTTTAGCCTAATAGAAAAATTGTGGCAGACTTTTTGGCGCTATTCTCCCTCAACCACAACTGATGGCACTACTATCACTGAGCCAAGGTTAGTATTTACCTTAGACCTTGGGTATTCGGTTTATAAATAAACAAAACAAAATCTACCTTTTACATCCAAAGGAATGCTGGCCTTTAAATTATTAAAATAAAATTTTTCATTTTATTATGAGGACTGCAGCATATAGTTGTATGCATATCATTTTATTTTCTGCGAATAGGAACGAGTTATTTTCTCATGGGATAATTCCAAATCCAAAGCCCATTCTTATCACTGCTGCATAAAACTGTGCACCTTGGTTAAAACTATGGAGGCCATATATCAGCCATTACAGCACAAAACGCCTCAGGGCAACTAAGTGTGTTTCAGACATCTCGAATGTTTTATTTGTAAAAGCTTTGAAATCCATTGTTCTTTTTTAATCTTCATGTAAATGCATTTTCATTTATTCATTTAATACATTTGTTCACACCAGCAATCTGAGTGAAATAGAAAGTCGACTTCCGAAAGCAAAGCTGATAACTCTGTGCAAAAATGAGTCAATTCTGAAATGGATGTGTAACTGTGACCATGTGATGTACCAGGCTTTGGTGGAGATTCTCATTCCTGACGTCCTTAGACCTATTCCTAGTAAGTTGAATATAGATGACGTCTTGTAAGGATTTTTTTTTTCCTACTGGTGATCTTTTGCCTACTGTACCTCCCAAGGAACCCATTAGGAGTGATTTTCAAAGCTATAGAAATAGTGTGAGTATAATCATTTTTATCTGAGTGTAGAAAAATACACCATACAGTAATACATGTTTGACAGCTCTTTTTAAAACCTAGATTTCAACATCTAGCAGATACTATTTGAATTGTGGGGTTGGGGTTTTTTGGGTGCCATGAAGCAAATTCTTTGCTTTATGGAACAAAAAAAATATTCTTTGAACTCTTTTCCTGGTCTATGAAATAGATGTGAGGATTCAAAGAGTGGTGGGTTTTTTTAATGTTTTATATTTTTCCAACTTCAACTAGGAAACCAGCTAGCCTATAGTGGTAAATCTCCAACTGTTTAATGTGTCTGTAGTACTTTCTCACCAAAAGAAAGCTTTTCGGTATATTATTGGCAAATGATACAACTGTACTTTCTCTCCTTGCATGATTATATCACAATCTGTGTCAGTATACTTACAGAAAAAGGTGTGACCCATCTAAATTCAGTATTTCAATCCATCCCAACCCTGCCACAGATGTAGCATTAACGTTTTCTTCCATTATTAATTTTGCAAGTTTCTCAATCTTTTAAAAATGCAGCAGGAATTGTACAACATCTGCTTGCAAATATTATAGGTTGATTAGCCATCCATTGTTGGGAGAAAAAAAAACCTTTTAAGAGGAGTGTTTCCTTTTCAGTAAGGCAATTATTTAGGCCAATGCAGTGTAGTTTGTTGTTCCATTCAGAAAGTTGATATATTGTGGTTTTTAACAAAACACATTTCTATTATAAAACATTATCTAAGCACTATAATAAATATTGAGTTTTCATCCCATTAATAGTAATAGTTTTGAGAGGAAAAAAAATTGATGTAATTGCACACTCATTGTGTTCTATGAACAGTTATTTTGTAATTCAGTTAGATGCACTTGTTTCTCCAAGGGATCTGTAACATAAAGCATTTTTCTTTTGAAACCAGTAGAAATGTTACTATGGTAATTGTTACAAACATTCAGAAAATGTGTATCTATCTTTGAAGGAGAGTACACCTTTCACTTATGAAAGAGACTGAATAAAACCTTGCTATTCATATTATTTTTCGTATAATGTGAGTGTTCTTATGCAGCACAGTCAGTCCATATGTCAATGATGTCTTCTGTATTGTTCCAAAATTGAAGAGTTGGTATAACCAAACACATGGAAATTCTGTTTGTTTTAACCCCTGAAAGCAACAGACAACATTATTTAACATTGGAAATCTAAATACCAACATTTGCTGTGGTCTAAAAATTAATTTGAACGACATCTATGAGGTTAAATGAATATTAACTGAAGTAGCAATAACAATTTGCAGATTATAGTTTTTCCTGGTTATTTACAATTAGTCAAGAATTGGATCTGTGTTTTCATTCTGTTCCATTAAAGGTGATTTCCCCCCCCCATTCTGTTATTTGTTTGTTTTGTAATTTATCAAGAAACTACCAATTGTTGAGCACCATGTTGTCAAAATTCAATTCAGTTTATTGGTGTACTCAGACTGCTGAATTTGAGGGCAAAAGAGGAAGCTTTGTTAAGTCACCTTGTCCAGGTGACTTCATCCAGCAGCTTGATAGAGATATTAAAGAGTATGAAAGATATGTTGAGACTTTGTGGACTCTACACCAGTTGTTCCCAAAGTGGGGGTACCGCCCCCGGGCGGGTGGTAGGAACACTTATGGGAGCGGTACGAGGCAAGGGTGGCGGCAGGGTGGCGGTAAAGAGGGGCCAGGGAGGCGGCAGGTGGTTCGCCATGCTTTTGCACTTGAAGCTACCTCGCGTTCCTCGCTCTTGTGTGCAGGGCAGCCCATTCTGAAAGAAAACGCGAAACGTTTTCTTTCAGAATGGCCTGCCCTGCACACAAGAGTGTGGAATGTGACGGAGTTACAAGTGCTAGGTATGATGCCCGTCTCGCCCAGCCCCCGCACTGGCTCCGCTGGGCTCCACCCCGCCCCGCACGACTGGTCACCCCAAACTGCGTCCCACCGCGCAACGGGCGTCCTACCTAACACTTGAAGCTCTCTTGCGTTCCTCGCTCTTGTGTGCAGGGCAGCCCATTCTGAAAGAAAACCCGAGATATTTTCTTTCAGAATGGGCTGCCCTGCACACAAGAGCGTGGAATGCGACGGAGTTACAAGTGCTAGGTACTGAGCGGGGCACAGCGACGAGGGAAGCCGACTGCTCCCGAAGCTGCTCAGGCGAGCACTCACAGACCCACGGGAAAGACCTGTCGCAGAACCTGCACATGCGTGGACTTTCCCGCCCGGCATCCCCGGCGCCTAGCGGGGGGGTTAATTCGGCGGGCTCCCCTGCGGCATGGCGCACCCACGGATCTCAGCCCAGCTGCCCCCCGACATCGACCCCACCAAGGCGCCTGTGGCCTTCGGCCTCCGAGGCCTCCCCAAGCTCAATGAAGAGCTGCAGCACCCCAAGCTGCTGACGAGGCAGCCGGCCTTGATGGCGCTTCGCGACCTGGTGCACGACCCGGAGAATGCTTACCAAGCCATCGGCCTGGGTGAGCGGCGGCAGCGGCCTGGCCACGGCTGGCGGGAGGGAAGGGAAGGAAGGGAAGAAGGAAAGAAAAAGGAAAGAAAGAGAGAGGGAGGAAGAAAGGAAGAAAGATAGATAGATAGATAGATAGATAGATAGATAGATAGATAGATAGATAGATAGATAGATGATAGATGATAGATAGATAGATAGATAGATAGATAGATAGATAGATAGATAGATAGATAGATAGATAGATAGATAGATAGATAGATAGATAGATAGATAGATAGATAGATAGATAGATAGATAGTAGGAAGGAAGGAAGACAGACAGAAAAAGAAAGAGAGGGGAGGGAATGGAGGGAAGAAGGAAAGAAAAAGGAAAGAAAGAGAGGGAGGGAGAAAGAAAGAAAGAAAGATGGTAGGAAGGAAGGAAGATAGAAAAAGAAAGGAGGGAGGGAAGAAAGAAAGAAAAAGAAAGGAAGAAAAAGAAAGGAAGAAAGGGAGGAAGGCAGAAAGAAAGAAAAAGGAAAAGGAAAGAAAGAAAGAAGGTAGGAAGGAAGGAAGGAAAGAAAGGAAGGAAGACAGACAGAAAAAGAAAGGAGGGAGGAAAGGGGAGGAGAAGGAAAGAAAATGGAAAGAAAGGGAGGGAGGGAGGAAGAAAGAAAGAAAAAGATGGTAGGTAGGAAGGAAGACAGACAGACAGACAGACAGAAAAAGAAAAGAAAGAAAGAAAAAGAAAGATGGTAGGAAGAAAGACTGAAAGAAAAAGAAAGCAAGAAGGGACAAGGGAGAGAAGAAAGAAAGAACAAAAGAAAGACTTATGACCACAATTGTGCCTAACATTTTGGTTGCTAAGCAAGAGCGTTGTTAAGTGAGTTTCACCACACTTTACTAGTTGGCCATGCCCACCTGGTCACCTGACCACTAAGCCACGCCAACCTGAGGGGATGGGGTGGGGGTGGTGAGGATGAGTTTGTAGCACCAAGTGGGCAGGTGGACTGAAAAAGTTTGGGAACCACTGCTCTACACCTTAAACACTATCGAATCCAGCTGCAGCTCCTTTGTGTTATATTTTGAAATTGATCCTGCAGACATCAGTGAAATATTAAATGACAGGACACCCCTCCTCTCCCCAATATTCATTGCACTAATATCCTGCATTTTTAGAGACAGAGAAAGAGATAGGGGGATGGGCGGGCGGGAGCTAAAGATGGGTTATAACAGGGCTGTCAAACTTGCGGCCTGCGGGGCAAATGTGTCACATGGTGGCCACGCCCATGCCCAGTTTAGTGAAGGGGGAAAAAGTCCCGATACGTCATGTGACGCTGCTGTGACAACATGAGTTTGACACCCCTGGGTTATAGGAAACATGGTGTTTCTCCCTAATTTTGTTCCCCAACATCAACTTATTAGGTTAGCTGTACTGAGAATGAATTCTATGGTGGACTAGGGACTTCAAACTAGTTTTCCATAATCCAAAACCAATACCTTCATTCTTGCTACATTGTTGGTGTTATGCAACCCTAATTAGGCTGTTATTAAGTCATCCAGATATCATATCATAAAGTGATGCTCAAGAGCATCACTACAGATCAAGAGAATGGATTTCAGACCAATGATTCTTAAAAAAAGGTGCGGGGGAGGGAAAATGTTACTGTCTCGGCCACTTTCTTTGTCACTGGCTTGTGAAACCCCAGTGCTATATTTCTCTTTGACTGTTCTCATTTACTTAAATAATTAAGTAATCCTATTCAGTGATCTCTTTGGCCAGCATATAATTGGCATCTAGACAAAATGAGAAGAGAGAATAGCTGAATGAATATAGCAGACTTAAAGGGGAGCTAGACCTTTTGGAAGACTGCTTTTCATAAAATGCATATATGCAGAACACAAAACCAAATTAACCATGAAGTTCAAATGATGGTAGCTCTAATAAAATAATTGAACGTATTTACTCAAGTGTAAGATGAATTAAGGTGGTTCTCCAAAAAGAGAAAAAGAAGAATGAGACAAAACATATTGTAAACCCGTATCATGGTCATCTTTCTTACTGCAGGTAGTCTTTGACTTCCAACCATTTGTTTAGTAACCTTTTGAAGTTACAATGGCACTGAAGTTTTGAGTTACAATGGCACTGAAAAAAGTGATTTATGACCATTTTCAGACACTTAGTATCTGGCATGCATTTAAAATTATTGCAATGTCGTGGGGTCATGTGATGACCTTTTGCGACCTTCTGACAAGCAAAGTCAATAGGAAAGCCAGATTCACTTAACAACTGTTTTACTAACTTAACAACTGCAGAGATTCACTTAACAACTGTGGCAAGAAAGGTTGTAAAATGAAGCAAAACTCACTTAACAACTGTCTTGCTTATCAGCAGAAATTTTAGGTTCAATTGTGGTTTTAAGTCAAGGATTACTGTATATCTGCTTGGTTGCCAGCTCTTACTGAAACTAATCCTGAAGATTTTCTCCTCAGTATATCTGTGCATATGACATATATCTCTATGTGTACACATATGAGTGTGTGTGTGTGTGTGTGTGTGTGTGTGTGCGCGCACACACACACACATACACCCTGGTGAGAAAATACATTTAAAAAAAGGTTAATGTCAGGATTAAAAAGTCTGATGATGATGATGATGATGATGATGATGATGATGATGATGATGATGACGATGACATATGCATGGTGTATATGTTTGTTAAATTAATAAGTGCTAAGCTAATTGAGTAAAATAAGGAAACGCTTATGAGTTCTAATCCTACCACAGTTTGCTGCTCTTGAAAGAGGAACAGGATAAGAGCATGCTACCTCAGCTCCTCTCCTTGCCTCCAGATGTAGAAAGTTACAGTCTGCATTGAAGCAGAAAGAAGGGGAAACCGCAGCTCTCATTTCTGTCTCCCTCAGAATGCGAGCTCTAGAAAAATGCATCGAGTTCTTCAGTTGAAGGGGCTCTTGGCAACGTTCCCTGTAATAGAAAAAAACTGTGCGCGGCGTTCTCATTTCATCTGCGCGGCCGCGCATGCGCACAGCCTCTCCCATTAGGAAATGCCGGCAGGAAGTTAGAAACTTCCGCGCGGCGTTCTCTGATCACGTGCGCGGCCGCGCGGGCACGCACCTTAGAGGGAACAGTGGTTCTTGGTAGTAAATTCCATTTGTTCTTCACACTCTGTGGTGCAGAGGAGATAAGGGGGGCTTCTTACGCTCTCTACTTCAGTCACTCACTTGCATTACAGGTAGTCCTTGACTTACGACCACAATATGACCACAAAAATTTATGTTGCTAAGTGAGACATTTGTTAAGTGAATTTTGCCTCTTTTTGCCGCCTTTTCTTGCCACAGTTGTTAAGTAAATCACTGCAGCTGTTATTTTAATAGTGCGGTTGTTAAGTGAATCTGGCTTCCCCATTCACTTTGCTTGTCAGAGGCTCTCAAAAGGTGATCCCATGACCCCAGGACACTGCAACGGTCATAAAAATGAACTAGTTGCCAAGCATCCAAATTTTGGTCACATGACCATGGGGGTGCTGCAATGGTTGTAAGTGTGAAAAACGGCACTTTTTTCAGTGCCATTGTAATTTCGAACAGTCACTAAACGAACTGCACCTTCCCCATATCCCTTGCTTTCAGTAATATTTATTTTGGCTTGCATATGTAAGATTCTCTTCTGCTTCAAAGATTATTATATGGGGACAGTGGAATCCATATTCCTCTCTGGTAAATATAGTAGTGAATAATTCAGGCAGCAGGAATACTCTCTGATCTGATGTTGAAGTCTCATATGAGATTTCCTCATAACAATAATCAGAATAATTTACTAAAATTCAGACGGGTGATTCCATATTAATGTCTTCCCCTTTGGTAGTTGAAGTCCTGGTAGTAAACCGTTAACCTCTTTTTAATAGTGGTCAGTAATCCGAAGTTGGTCAAAAAACTTAGAGTAGGGAAGGCTACCTTCAACACTCCCCCCCCCAAAGAAAGCATATCCCAATTGTTGTTCTGGCAAAAGCCTGATAAAATCCTTGAGCAAATTTTAAGTAGTATAGAATTTAACAGACCAACTTGTCCTTGAAGAACAAAAGAAGATGATATTACATGACTGAGGCAGGATACTGTATGAGGCACTGGTTATTAGCTTGCAATCCCTATATGGCAGAAGACCAGGTTCTAGAAAGAAACACTCAAATAGAATTCACCTCCTTTCTGCTCCCTGAGATCATTTGAAGAAGTTCATTTAGAGTTGTAAGGGACTTCTCTTACAGCAAATCAGGTCAAGTCTTATTGTACCTGTCCCAGCAGATCCCCGGAATGCACTTTCCTGTTAATGAAGGGGAACAGTCTGTGGGTTTTTTTGCTTTTTAAAAGGCTTTAAATAGATCCTATCTTTTTCAATGGGCTTAATTCTTACTTATTTTAAATAATTTTAATTTTGTTTAAAATTGATACTTGTGTCTGTGTGTGTGTGTCTCTCTCTCTCTCTCTCTGTGCATTTGTGTCATTGTTGACTCCTGGCAACTGCCTCGACTAGTCCCTGCAATTTCCTTGTCAAGGTTTCAGAAGTGGTTTGCGATGGCCGCCTTCCTAGGGCTGAGAGAAAATGACTGGCGCTAGGTCACCCAGCTGGCTTCGTGCTTTAGGCGGAACTAGAACTCACAATCTCCCAGTAGCATCTAAAAAGAAAAATAGTATGAAATGAGTTTTATTTAGGGTTATCATAATCTTGAAGCCATTTTAGGGTTCCAACAAGGGGTGCGTTCTAACTTACCTCGTCGCCAGTTCGCTTCCTCCCACGCCATGCGTGTGTGCACGCGCATTGCGTGCTCTACGGCCATGCCCCGCGTGTGCATGCACAGTACCAAAAACCAAGCTTCTGCGCATGCACAGAAGCAAAAAACAGCTTCTGCGCATGCACAAAAGCAAAAAACAGCTTCTGCGCATGCACAGAGGCAAAAAACAAGATGGCGGTGCCATAGGCGCCGCCATTAGAGCCAGTTCGGGGGCATGGCCAACCGGCAATCACTCCCAGTTCGGCGAGCAGGGGGGGATTTCCGCTACCGGTTCTATAGAACCGGTCCGAACCGGGAGCAACCCACCTCTGGTTCCAAGTAGTAATATGACTTCATCTAAAAATATTAAATGGAATGTTCAGTTCCTATCAAAAGGTTTGCAAGATCATAGTCTCTTCAGTCATCATAGTGTATCAGCAGTTATTCGTTAATGGTGCTCATTGGTGAAAGTGATAACTTAGTTATGCAAGATTCAAAACATTTATTTTAACAGTCTTCTGAATGACATCAGAGGTTCAAACATAACATTCAAGGGTACAATTGGGTGTTCAAAGTTGCCTTAGATCAAGAGTAGGCAGTAAGTACAAGCATAATGTACCTATTTGGGTTGGAATATCAGGCCACAAGTACATAAAGATTGGATTTGCATATAGCATACTTATAGTTTGCTGAGATGTCTATAGGCACAGTTTTGAGTAGATCTCTATACTTTTCAGAAGGTCTGGAATAATTTTTGGCTACCCGTTGTTTAACAATAGGAACAATAAAATGATCCCCCTTTTCTGTATTAAACTGCAAAAATGAAAAACTTTGGGGTAGTCAACAGAATTGCAGGATTATAAGCACTATTTCTTTTGGCATTCCAAAATGTTTCTGAGCACAATATATTTCAGTTCTAAGCATCTGTCTTTTGTACCAGGGCCATTTAGTGGATTTCAAGTTTTGGGGGTGTGGTGGAGGAAATCGGCCCTGTATTATATCTACCATCCCTGCCATCAATAATAATAATAGTAATAATAATAAAGTAGCTGCATTGGTTTGTGGTATGTATTCAGATATAGGAAGCCCATGTTTTTATAGCAGAGAGAAGTCATTATCTGTTCCTTTCTTTGTTTCTAAAATAGCAGTAATATCAACAAAGGTAGTAATAGAGAATCTATAGACAATAAACTATGGTGCAGTGCATTGGAAAATGCTGGCTATATTATTTTAAGTATGTCATCTTTATAATTGATGGGAGACAGAAGGAAAAAATTGAGAAGTTCTTGGGATAACTAAGATTAGTAACGTGAGTTGCCAGGAGAGTTAGGAGTATTGGAAGCCATTTTTTTTTCAGCAGGGGGGATTTGGGTAGACAATTGGTGGCTGTATGGCATTTAGAATATTGGAATCAAAAGCTACTTAGTTGAATTTATGCTTTCTTTAAATGAATGAATGTGGCGTCTAGGAATCTACGAGGGTAGAGAGAGTGTTGATTTTCATGCTTTTCCTATCTTAAAGTGCACTTATGAAGTTGAAATTGCACATTCAAGTCATTTTAACAGCTTCAAGCCTTATTATTAAGTCCATTTTTATTTTGGTTTTGTTCTATTTCTCTTGCAAGCTTTCTCAAATAAAACTGAAGAATATTTGAGTGCTAAGAATTAAAGCTGTACTATGCACATCCTTTAAAAGGACTGGGGAAGGCATACAAAACATCCATTTTTGAATCATTGGAACAGTAATGTCTATTTCCGGACTCCTGTGATTTTTTCAGAAGCACAGCCATCTACCATCCGTGCAGAAACAGTCCAGCACACCTCAGTTGCAGTTACGCACGCACAGAAAAAGATGTGGCAGATGTGGAATGTGTTAATCAGTAAAAAAAAATGATGTTTCATAAACACTCCTTGTTTTCTGAAGATTCTTTTGTGAAGGATTTTTGCAGTCCCAAAAACAGTGTTGTGATTTTCCTTTATTTCATATAGCGTAACAGGATACAGCATTAACCGTTGTTTTTATTTTCGGTACTCCTGCTGCTGCTTCTTGCTGGGAGATCCTGCAGCCAGAATGTGTAGACAATTTAGCTGTGACAAAGTCACGTTGCTCAGGGTGCACCACAAGGAGGCTAGTCTACACTGTACCCCAGTGTTGTGATCTTTTGATATTATATCAAGAGCACTGCTAGGTATACAGAATAATTGTACTTAGGGTTACCTCAAATTGGCAAATCGATCATACATTTCTGCTGCCTTTAAAATGATTTGGACTTCTCACCGGCTCAAGGTTGACTCAGCCTTCCATCCTTCTGAGGTCGGTAAAATGAGGACCCAGATTGGTGGGGGCAATATGCTGAACTCTGTAAACCGCTTAGAGAGGGCTGTAAAGCACTATGAAGCAGTATATAAGTCTAAGTGCTATTGCTATTGCTACAATTCCTATAACTTCTAAACATTGGCCATATTGTTTGAGGGCTTATGAGTTTGTAGCTTAAAAATCTCTCTATTCCTGTTCTAGACAAAATATTTGTCAATGTTAGTAGACTCTTATTTTAGAAATGCCTTGCTAGAAACAAAGTTGTTGGTGGTGATGACGACTTTTAAATACACCAGAAACCTCTATAGGAGTTGATAGGGTGCTAGACAATAAAAGATAGGAAAATTATAGAGTATCAAAATGAACACGGAGAAACCACAAATTTTAAACAATATATTCTGTAGGAGGTAGCCAGTGTAATACTAGTTTTTGAAAATCTGGGGTGTGATGGCAGTGCTAGTGAAAACTATTAGAAAAACAAAAGACAGTAGAAAGCAATATTGTGGGAAAAAGTCATCTTTGTTAATGCGAGAACAGAATTCTGTTCTCTCATTTATTGCTAATGAAATTACGATTGCAAATGCTATATCTAGCTAGCATCAGTTCACCTGTGTTATAGTAAATCACTCATCTTTTCACAATGTTGCATTACAGTGTAACTCGTTATTTTATTTTTTATGTATGACATTAATTTGCATGTTGCTACCTCTTCTGATCAGGGGCAAAAATATATAATATTCAGTGACCAGGAAAAATTAAAACTCACATGTGGCTTCAGACTTCATCTCTCATAATTTAGCTGCTTCCACTAAACTGTACTCATTGTCCTGAAGGACTGTTATCTGGAACAGTGGCAGGAAGGGGAAGGAAAGCTGTTCCACAGAGGGGAAGTTACAACAACCCAGAAGACCTGTTCCCTGGCATCCTCTCTCTTGATTTGTCACAGGAAGAGAATCTTGGCTTAAGTAGAGTGAATATAAAGTTACTACCTGAGTCAAATAGTCTCAGAGCTAATAAGGATGTGAATCATAAAGGGCTACATAGCAGTGATGAAATCTAATTTTTTTACTACCAGTTCTGTGGGCGTGGCTTGGTGGGCGTGGCAGGGAAAGGATACTGCAAAATCCCTATTCCCTCCCCACTCTGGGGCCAGCCAGAGGTGGTATTTGCCGATTCTCCAAACTACTCAATATTTCCGCTACCGGTTCTCCAGAACTTGTCAGAACCTGCTGGATTTCACCCCTGCTACATAGGTTATAACCAGGACCTTGAGCTGGAGCTGGAAAGATATTGGAAACTGGTGTAAGCTATTGTAGACATGACATTATTCTGCTGTACTGACCAGGCAGTGGCATTCTGGACCAATTGAACCCACCAGATTGCCTTTCAAGGACAGTACCATAAAGAGAAGTACACACTCCAAATACAAGGTGACAAGGACATGAGTTATTGTTGCCAGTAACTCCTGACGCAAAAAGGGCCACAGCTGGCCCTCAGATTCAGCTGGGCAAACATAATCTTGGCCACATTTTCCATCTGCAGTACTAGCAGGACCTGCAAGACTGAAATAGCCCTCAGACTGCAGACTATTCTTTCAGGATCAGTGCAATCCCACCCAGAGCTAAAGTTGGAGGGATTCTAGAACCTGAAGATTTCTGAACAAACAGTTGTTCCATCTTGTTTCTTTTCATATGGCTTATCTTCTTATTCAATATCTGAACAAGGGAGGAAGGAGAGCATGGGCTACACCACCACCACCACCATCCAAAAATTCTATCCTGTTGGCTTTGTCCTGCCTACTGAACTTTGTCTAAAATGAGCTATCCACAGCTAACAAGAACTTCCCTTCCCTACTCTTGAGTGGATTACAGGTAGTCCTCGACTTACAACAGTTCCTTTAGTGACTGTTCAAAGTTACAACAGCACTGAAAAAAGTGACCTGTGAGCATTTCCCCCACTTACGTTGCAGCATTCCCGTGGTCATGTGATCAAAATTCAAACATTTGGCAACTGACTCCTATTTATGATGGTTGCGGTGTCCCAGAGTCACATGATCATCTTTGGAGAGCTTCTGACAAGCAATCAATAGGGAAGCCAGATTCACTTAACAACCATCTTACTAACCTAACCACTTCAGTGATTCACTGAACAAATGCTTCCTTCGCAACATAAATTTGGGGCTCAATCATGGTTGCAAGTTGAGGACTCCCTGTATTATCTCTGTCTGTCTGTCTGTCTGTCTATCTTCTTATCTGTCTCATCTATCTTCTTATCTTCATTTCTACCCCCTCTTATTGGTAATTATTATTATTACTGTGTTGTTTTGTATGTACGCTGAGAGCTTCTGCACCGGAGACAAATTCCTTGTGTTTCTAATCACACTTCGCTAAACAAAGTATTCTATTTTGTTCTGTTCTGCTTTGCTCCACTCCATTCCGTTTCAGTATATTCTATTCATCTAAAGATGCCACATACTGTAAATCTAAAGGTATTTTTGGGATTTGAAATAAAATTATTTGGATTGATTTGAAATGGGACTCCTCTGAAATGGTTAATTATTAAAGTATTTTTTTGTATTTTTAAAACAGTATTTTATGGGTTTTTATCTTACCTGATCATCTTTCTACCACTCTGCTGTTTAATTTTAAAGTTGGAACATTTTTAGTAATGTGTTTATATAAAGCATTTTATTATTTTTGGTACCCTTAAATAATGAGCAGCTGTTTTGTAACTTGTTAGTTAATTCTTATAAAAGTATTATGGTACAGCTGCTACTTCATTCTAATGTTATATTCTAGGGTAAGTAGTTTATTCTTATAATCTCTAGTCTAATCTAACCATCCATTTAGCTAGTTTGGTTTAAAGGAAAATATATAACATTAATGTTGCAATTTATTACCGTTTAAAATCAAATGTCAGATACATCTCTGGAAATTAATAGGCTTTTAGCCTATGAAATATTCATACTATTCTAAAGAATGTTTCTGTGGGCAATAACTATGGTCCTTGTTAGTATAAACAATATTAAACATTTACCATTCTTAATTTATATTATAACATTTATTTTTATCTCGTATTGCTATAGGCCTTTCTGCAAAAGGCACCAAGACAATGTAACAATGACATTACAGAGGTAATTTTCTGTGGTGCATATAGGAAATGTGGCTTTCACACTTTCTTTTAATAGAGTCTTGAAAGTAGCCAGTTCATTTGTTCGTATGAGCCATTTCACATGGCCAGATTTCTCTAGTACTTGTGAAAGCCATCTTGGGAGTCCTCCAGCCCTCGGCAGCAAGGAAAGGGAGATTGGCGTCTCAGCTACAATGGAAAAGGATAGCCTTGTCCATTTATGGTAGGGGGAGGGGGAAATCAGAAGGGGTCTGTGTTAGATAAGAATTACTCTCATCAGAGGCGAAATAGATCTTTTCCTGAAACTCTGACATTATTAAAGAAAACCGCAATTTAAATGCTAAGGTATAAAGTATTTATTTCAGTACAAAAATAATAAATCACATCTTGGCTATAAAATAGGTCTTGCTTCTTACAGAAGCTGAAGAGAAAAAGGGAAGAACAAAAGAAAGGAATGTACACATGCGTACTAGGAACATATTAATCACGTGCTCAGGAATAAACCATTATATTTGATAGGGATGCATCCCCCTGCATATACATGTAACAGGCAATATAAAATCACTGCCTGACAGTCTGGTAGCAGCTTTTTCAACAACAACAATAATAAAGGATAAGCTGCAGCTCACAAAAGCTTATGCCTGTTGGTAAAAGTTGTTACTTGGAAAAAGTACCATTGGCTTCCTCCTGATTTCTGAATTATGTCAGAGGGACTTGCAGTATTTCTGTTCAGACGTTTAGGCAGCCGTCCATGTTTTCTCCACTGGGCCATCAGAGAGAGTAAGTCCCCTTCTGCCCCAGTCCTGGGATTTTTAAATGCATTTTTAAATAGTTTTGGAAGACTTGTCTTCTCCAAAACATGGTTATAATTTTGTCTGTGTTTGTATGTCTGATACTCTTTTGACTATGTAAATAACATAATTCATTTGACTACATAAATAGTATATTTCGTTCCGTATACTGGAAAGGACCAAAGCAAGCTGTATCTGTTGCAATTCTGTTTAGCCCGCCATGTCTTCCCACAGAATACTCTATTCCTGGGTTTTTCTTTCCTTTTTTCCTCCTAACAGCCGGTATGTTGTGGCTATTAAATAGACAAGCCTCAATTGACTCTGATTTGGGGAACAAATTTACTAATGCTTTTTTAAAAAAATAAACACTGTAGTATATCATACACTTCTGGAAATCTCAGGGTGTCCATAAATATATAAATACATGATGCTTTCAGATAGATGAGGGATAGAGTAAAGATTTGCTGTTTAAAGAAAAATACTGAAAGATCACATTAGTCATAAAATGTTACAATGTACCTAAAACAACTTCTTGAATTGGGTTATAGGATTAAAATCTCTATATTCTTTTCAAGGAATAGTTAAACATTCAGTGACTGCTTAGCAGTACTCTTCATGCTTACGTTTTAAAACCAAATAATACATTTTAAGACACTGCATTGTGAAAACTAATGTTTACCAAACAAATTCTTTTTCTGCAGTTGATCAAATTATGATGCATAATATGCAGTACAGAATAAAATACATTACTAAAGGATAGTACATAGAACACATCCAAATATTAGCATTCTTTTCCTACCACAAAAACGGTTAAGAGTGAACAATTTATTCCTTTAACTTCATAGCAGGATCAAATCCGTTCCTGAAATAATAAATAGACTAGAATAAGATTGTCACATTTGTGTTCCTTTGTGTATTGAAGAATTAATAAGTCACTGATCCTGATCTGGGATCTACATTTTACTGTAAAAATTATTTGCAGTAAATAATTTTCAGAATCATATTGGGTCCAATATGACAAAATACTCCTTTATAGTAAGAATGTATACTAATGTATACTATAAAATTAGAATTTTATACTAAGAATACTCTTTTATACTAAGAATGAGGACCCAGATTGTTGGAGGAATATAAATATACATTGCTTAATGGTGTAAACAGCTTAGAGAGTGCTCGCACTATGAGGCGGTATATAAGTCTCGCTAATAAATAAATAAATAAATGTCTGATTATAGTTCACAGTTACACAGCATAGAGACATGATTAGCATCTCAGTAAGAACAGTCACTGCAGCCTTTAAGATTTGCTGTTCTATAGGTACAGTATGTTGTACTATGACATGACATGAGTCTTTATTGTTTAGCCCTTGGGCCATATCAAAGTGCAAAGTTCCAGAAACAAATTATTACTAAAACTTGATAAAAGCAATTTAAAATGGAATTTGATAAAATACAATTTAAAATGAAATTGGAATAAAATTTGATTTAAAATGAAGTTGGAATAAAATACAGTCTGAAATGAAATTGGAATAAAATACAGTAATTTAAGATATAGATAAAATATGATAACATTATATTTCGGTGTCACCCCTACAATCTACTCCAATCAGTCCCACATATGCAGATCTCAACCGAAACATTTTGTTTAAGTACTGTGCTGTGTTAAATGTTACTTTCAGGTTCTGGCTGTACATAAAGTAAGTTGTTTTGATATGGGGATCCCAATGGGTCATTCGTTTGATATATAGACCAAGGTACCTGTCTCTCACCCCCTTTTATACAAGCAACAATCGAATAGGATGTGAGCCAGGTCTTCTACCTCTGCCACTCCGCAAATACAGAGACGTTCATTGTAGGGTATAGAATGGAATCTCCCATATCTGACCATTGTGTCAAACTGTTTGAATCTCGCTCGTATAAATATCTCCCTAAGATGTTTTGGCAGTTGTAACTTCAAATAACTGTCTACTTGAAAAGTATGTTTGTATTTACTCAGCCATTTCAAGTTACCCACCTTACTAAGGATAGCTATATCATTTTGTGCTTCTATATCCTTAATGTTGTACTAGAATAGTGCTACTTATAATTATGTGGTATTTCTTTTCTGTGTTGATTAGTAACATGCATTAGCATTTGCTCTCTCCCTTTATGATTTAGTTTAATATTCAAGGACATTGATCTATCAATACATTCATGCCTTGACTTTTTTTCCCATTTATTGTGTGCTTACTTTTCATGCATAGGTGCCTTGACCCAAGCCATTCGCAATTTTGCAAAAAGCCTTGAAGGTTGGCTTTCCAATGCCATGAACAATATTCCCCAGAGAATGATTCAAACCAAGGTAAGCTAAAGAGTTTCTCTTGCTTTCAAAATCATTTGCAACAAAAAAGGTATTACACTAATAATGCAACCTTACCTGCTCTATTTTGTTTATAAAAAAGACACCACAAAAGAACCCTTTTTAAAAACTGCGTAGAATCTGCTTTTGATTTTATATTGCCAGTCTATACTGTTCTTTAAATTTTGCTGAAGAAGTTCATCTGCTCATGTCTAAATCACTGGTTCCTCATCTGTGGTCCATGTGAGGCCTCCTCCAGATGGTTCATGGGAAAGAAATAATGTAATAATACAATTTTTCCACTAAATGTAGTGTGATATATGTAATAAATTTGTAAAGTAGCATAATAAACATTAAAAATACAGCAATACCTCTGGCTAGCAGACTGCTTTCAGAAAGGGGATTTTTAAAACTGTTCATTATATACCGGAATCTATCTAATTAACATAATTTGTATAATTTGTCATAAATTGTTCAGATGGATTTGCCAAACAAAAGATTTTTCCATTATTTGAGGGAGAAATACAAACTGAGACTTTGTCTCTTACATGTGAATATGGAGATTCTCAGTCATCCAGGTCATGGTTGTCCCCAAAGTGCTTTTTCAAAAGGCAACTGGACTTTGTTTTTTTCTTGAAGACATTTCACTTCTCATCTAAGAAACCTCTTCAGTTCTTAAGAACAACTATAAGATAGAATCTCATCTGGCATATGTGTATAAGACGCACCTCAATTTTCAAGTAAATATTTTAAAGAAAAAGTAGCGTCTTATACACGAAAAAATACAGTATTTTAAATTACTTGCGCAAGAGGTGATCTAACTGGTAAAAGCTTTTGATGTTACTGTAGTAGTCTTTGAGGAGAGATTTGCCTATCTAACAAATATTTACTGAAGAATTATAGATGGCATAAGTGCCATATTCTTTAGATTCTTTATATTTCATAGCAAATTGGCACAAATGTGTACCACAATATTCTAAGGTGGTGCTTCCTTTGTATGCTTGGGTGTGGAGGATAGCCACAGGTTATCCCTGCACTAGATTCAGTGCAGGGAAGATATTGATACTGTTTTTATTTAACTTGCATTATTAACGTTATTGTTATCATGTGCATACATCTCCAAAAGTCATATTCTCCAGTGGGATTGCAGGATAGGCCAGGAATGGGTGTTGACCTTGTCCTTCTGTCTAGAGACTGAGTCATCATTTTTACAGCCACGCCTCCTTGCCTCTCCTTCCAGGCCCCAGTTATTGACTCAGTCCAGCCTGAAAGACTGAGAGTCTTGGGGGTGGCTGTCAGTCTGTGGCAAAAGGACTTTGAAGATTAGGATTTCTTGGTCTTGCAGTTTTCTGTGGGCAGTTTTCTCAAAAGTGCAGGTTTGAAGAGCACTCGGTAACAGCGAGTACTTGACAGGTCGGGCTGGCTGTTCCAGACTAGCTGGCTTGCCGCTGACAGTTGAGATCGAATTTTGTGTGCTGACAGCTTCTCTTGTCATCGGAGACTGCCTCACAGGTCGCGCTTATAGCCGACCTCCTGAAAGTGGATTTGCACTTTCTTGCCCCTTTCGATCTCGGAGGCTGATTTAGGAGCCGCGGCTCAAGCGCAGAGGTATTCTAGCGGTTTGAGCCTTTAACAATCTTCCAGGCTATCGGAGACTGTTTGACAGATCGCGCCTCAACCGCCGCCATTTTGAGTGCGCTTTTGTGGGATCTGCTCGTGTGGGAGCGAAGCTTTGGGCACTTAAGTCGGGTTACAGAGGAGCCTGCTTGCCCTCGCTATCGGATCTGGCTGCCCTGGGTCCGCCCCAGCTAGCCACCCATAAGTAGCGGTTCTCTGAGGAGATCACTGGAGAGTGAGCTGGCTAATCCCTGGGATTCCCGGCACAGCCGCCACCTCCTTTAACTGTAAAGCCTCGGAATTACTGGTTCCCTGCCTAGTCCTGCTAAGCATACCCCAGAGCTTAATCTGACCCTGCCTGGCTGCTTGTTAATTGAGGCTGTCAAAATGGCTGATTACCCTGCAAGGTCACAGGAGCGTGCCTCCTCCTCTTTATCAAAAAAGACCAAGTCTGGGTCAGAGACAGGCAGTAAGAGGGGCTCAAAGTCCTCCAAGCCCAAGGAAACTCATGCCTCTAAGGCTGAGTTAAAGGATCAGGAGAGAAGGCAAAAAGCCTTAGAAAAACACATTTCTAAAGAGCAAAAGAAGCAATCAGCTAAGCTGTCATTGCCTATCTCTCTGTCTGAACCAGGAATGCTTGGCTCCACAATCTTGGCTTCCAGAGGGCGCTCACGAGCTGTCTCCCTCTCCTGCTTTGCCTCTTATTATAGAAATAGAAGAAGATCCTTTCGACTGCATCCAAATGGCAACCAAACCCATGTAGAGCCCAAATCCCTCCTGAGGCCACCTTTACACCTACAGCCGCTGTCTTACGCCAAACGGAGGGACAGGAGCCGGATCTCCCTGAGAACATTAAAAATTACATTTCTCAGGCAATTTCCAGGGATATCTCAGCTGCTTGGCAGCAACAGCCACAGCCATTCCCTATGGCATTACACCTGCCTCAGCAGCAGACGGCTCAGCCCATAATGCAGCCAGGTGAGCACCAATCAGCTAACCGCTCCATTGCGAGCGAGGAGTCTAATTTAGAGGAAGGTGCCATAGGAGACATGGACCTGTCTGAAGATGAGTATTTCACCCCAGACACTCCCGCATTCTCTACCCTGTTCCCTGCGGGGTTGTTTAAGGCTCTACTTTATAAGGCTAAAGCCACGATCCAATTGGGCGACAAGCTTTCTACAATAGAGCAGCGCCTTCCTTCTCAAGGGCCAGAATGGGACCTCTTTCATGCCCCAGTATCGGAACAAGACTTCATTCCAGTTCCCAGCCTGTTTCTCAATGTGCTCCAAAATCAGTGGTCTCAGCCGGCGACATTACCCACGCCTGGTATGAATGACAAACGATTTTATAATATGGGGCCCTCAATGTCCAAACTCAGATTAGACAATAAGACAATATTGGCATGTTTGGGTATAAAGTGTATTTCTCAATAAACATGATTTATTTGTAAAAGTTGCTAACCAGCACCAGCCTTATAAGAGAACGGGAGTCTCAGGCCTTTTTCTTCATTTTTCGCAGGTTGCCGCTGTAAGTGCCTTTGCTCAGACTCTGCGAAGATACACATCTCTTAATCATCTGGCTCAGGCAGCCCGAGCTGTCTTGCAAAACACTTCTCAGATTAACCAGATGCTCAATGACCTCAACCGTGTTGATTTTGCCAATGTCCAGGTATGAGATGACATGGATGCTTTGTTTATAATTCTTTGGTCCAGTCATTAAGGCATCAGACTAGGAAGCGAGAGACTGGGAGTTCTAGCCCCACCTTAGGCATGAAAGACAGCCAGCTAATTTTGGGCCAGTCATTATTTTCAGCCCCCACAGGGTTGTTGTTGTTGTTGAGAAAAAAGGGGGAGGAAGGAACTATGTTTGCTGCCTTGAGTTATTTATAAACAATAATAAAAGTGGGGTAAAAAACCTAATATAAATTTTAAAAAGCCCTTGCATTTGAATTTCAGAGATGCCAGGGAAGGTTCAGTCTAGAGGAAACCTGCCACAATAATCTTTTGTTTCTGCAAGAAAATATTCATGAGAGATTTCTGTAGCTCATTCTTTCCCCCACCCCCCAACTACTCTGCTTTTCACCTGTTGACTTGTAGACAATGAAGGGTATTTCTTAACATCCATGCTAATATATCTGTGACTTATATCCATTTATATCTGCCAAAGCTTTAGAAAAAAAATGTTTAGCAGCCCATTTGAAATGATCCATTTTTTAAAATGTAACCCATTCACCAAAACATTCCAATGTCCAGCAGTTCCATTTCTCCTCTTCTTTGGCTGTTCCACCTTTGAAACCTTTTTGAAACCCTTTTCAATCTTTTCCAAATCAACAGAATGTTGGAAAAGCATTATGTGAAGGAGAGCTTGGAATTGGGTCTGCCAGCCGAATGACTCGATGAAAAGTAAACAAATTTAGATCGAGTTTATTGTATGGAAAGAAGCAGCTGAAAAAAACATCAACTCTGAAAATGAATAAGATCGAGAGCTAGGATCTGTTGAGAAAACGATTCCATCCATCCTTGCATCCCTATGGGATGGGTAGTTGAGCTCGGAATGCAGTTCACTGCTTTGTTCTAAGCCAGGGATGGGCAACTATGGCAACTTTAACACCTGTGGACTTCAAATCCATAGCTCATAAAGTTGCCATAGTTGCCCACCTGTGTTTTAAGCCTTCCTTGTCTTTTCAAGTCACATCACCTCAAGTGGAGGAGATACAACCTATCCAGAGTTTCCCACTACACAGATGAACACAAGCATGCACACCGACAACTCACAAGGGGAGAGCAATAACATGCAGAGAGTTATTTTATTATCTGGAAGAAAATGCAGATGTCCTCTATCCCTTGATTTGTTCACTGAGTACTTATTCTTCCCTCTTTTTTTGTTTCACTCATTGTTTTCCCTTCTAGGCACCTTTAACTTAAAATTTAAATTGGGCACTTGAAGCTCCTCTGTTAAACTTTTTTTGAATTGGTACAGGAGCAGGCTTCCTGGGTGTGCCAGTGTGATGACAACATGGTACAACGGTTAGAAACAGATTTCAAGATGACTCTTCAGCAGCAGAGCACTCTGGAGCAGTGGGCTGCCTGGCTTGATAATGTGATGATGCAAGCACTGAAACCATATGAAGGAAGACCTAGTTTTCCTAAAGCAGCACGCCAATTTCTGTTAAAGTGGTCTTTCTACAGGTCAGTGCCCTGGGTAAAGAGGTTATATTTTGTCTCAGTCCAGTAGGGTAGTGCAGTGCTTTGAGTTCAAAGGCCAAAAGGTGCTTTGAAATGCATAGAAATGGGCAGGTAGCACCTGTTTGCCACTTTTTTCAACATTACTTTTGTCAGAATCACGCAGCAGGTATGCGGTCCCGAGAAAAGACACAGCCGCTTTAAAGCATCGCAGAAATACAATGTGCTTTTGAATGTATACCAACCGGATCATAGGTCTCAGCCATGAGTGATCATAGATGAGGCTGTACATCTTTGTCAATTTACCATATCGCTAGTGAAAGTAGTGTTGGGTGGGGAGGGAAAGACGTGTCAATAAGCAGCACTGGAGCTTGGATTTATGCATTCTTCTCTCCACTCCTTTCTTTTCTAATTAAGCCTTAGTGCAGCGGTTCCCAACCTTCCTAATGCCGCGACCCGCGACCCGCCCCCGTGCCCCCACCGCAACCCACCCCGCCGCCGCCATTTGGGTTCTTTTACCCTTCGAGCATACGCAAAGCATTCTGCGTATGCGCAAAGGGTAAAAGAACCCAAATGACAGTGTCCGAGCGAAGTCTCCAGATCCGGGCGAGGTCTCCGTTCGCTTCGCGTGTTGCCTCTGGGAGCTTTTTGAGCCCCGACGTGAAAGGCGTGCGCAACTTCGGCGGGGCCAGGACAGGCGGCTGCCCAGAGAGAGTCATCCCCTTTGCAGAGTCTCTCCCGTCTACCTGTAGCGTTCGGGGCGAAGGGGATGGCTCTCTCCGGCAGCCGCCTGTCCTGGCCCCGCCAAAGTCGCGCACGCCTTTCACGACGGGGCTCGAAAAGCTCCCAGAGGCAACACACGAAGTGAGTGGAGACCTCGCCCGGATCTGGAGACTTCACCTGGACGCCGCCGTTTAGGTTCTTTTACCCTCTGTGCATGCGCAGAACGCTTTGCGTACGCGCAGAGGGTAAAAGAACCCAAATGGCGGCGGCGGGGTGGGGGCGCGGTGGCGGGGCGCAGGTTGTGGGGCACGATATGGCCAGGCTTGTGGCAGTGGGGGGAGAGCTGAGGATGCCGGGGCGACCCCTAAGAAATGGTCGTTCGACCCCCAAAGGGGTTGCGACCCCCAGGTTGGGAACAGCTGCCTTAGTGTGACTATATTTTCATCCCGTTCTTTGCTTAAAGTAACCCGTTTCTATTGCCTCCAAAGTAAGAAGAAAGGAAGTAGGTGAAGACCACCCTAGAAGCCTGCTTCAGCCAATTTCTAATATCCTAACTTCAGGGGCTACTGCCACCGACAGAAAACATTTAAGCACATTTTGAGTTTACAAATATAATTTATGTTTTCATTTTTAGTTGATGTTGCTTATAAGCCGAATTTGTATTCTAAAGGGGAAGGAGAGAAACAGATGCAGTCCATCAACCAATAATAAGAATGTTAGTTAAGTCCAGCTGTATATGATGGGCCATTTATATAATCATTATTAAAGTGCTGTCTAAATGTAATGCCTAAATAAGAGATAGACAATCAAGAGGTCACATGGGGCTGTTCACCTAGGCAAGGGTGGGCAACTATGGCAACCATGTTGGCTCAAGAATTCTGGGATTTTAAGTCCACAGGTAGCAAAGTTGCCATAGTTGCCTTCCCCTAGATCAGGGGTGGGCAAACTATGGTTCTTTGAGGACCTGTGGACTTCAACTCCCAGAATTCCTGAGCCAGCCATGATGCATTCATGGCTGGCTCAAGAATTCTGGGAGTTGAAGTCCACAGGTCCTCAAAGAACCATAGTTTGCCCACCCCTGCCCTAGATTCATGTAGACCTTAGTCACATTTAAAATCCATTTAGGGAAATTAGTTTATACTTCTGGCAAGAGTTATCTGACTCTTGAGACAGAGAAAAGAGGGAGTTGGAAAAGAAAAGGATGACCCTGCCTACAACTTGCTTTAGCTTGGCCAGTCTTCAGCATGTAGTATAACACCCCTTTCTTTCCTGACAAGAAAACTAACTTTACTTAAAAAAAAAGGTTGTCCTCTCCTGGATTAAATAATGTAATTGTTAGAAATATGTTGGATGTGTCAGAAATTTCTGGCATATTTATTGGATGATAATGTGTTTCATTTGTATTTTCATCTTAATATAGCTCAATGGTGATTCGAGATTTAACTCTGCGCAGTGCTGCTAGCTTTGGTTCTTTTCATCTGATCCGTCTGTTATATGATGAATATATGTTTTACTTAGTTGAACATCGGGTTGCTCAAGCCACAGGAGAGACACCTATTGCAGTCATGGGAGAGGTCAGTCTACAGTTGGCATCCTTTACCAGATAATTTAACATCAAAAAAGGAGTAATTATCTCATTAAGTTATACTTAATTAAGTAAATGTGTTTTCTAGGAGGTAAATGTGGATCACTTATAATTAAATTCCTTTCATCTGAGATTTAGATATAATGGATATCATCAAGTTTCAGTTAAGCTGAATCTATACAAAGCTCATACAGAAATTTATTTTCTTTTGTTTGTACATTCTGATTATATTTATTCACACTAAATACTGGACCGAGTATTTTGCTGTTACCTTTCAGATCCTGTGTAAATTTCTGAAATCGTATGCTCATTTCTGAAATCCGTGGTCCTTCTTTTTAAATTAAAACATTCCTGAATTGCCAAATATTCAAACTTTTCTCCTTGTTTTTTTAACCAGCAGTTTGACACTTACAGAGAGTAAAAAAATTAATTAAATCTATTTTCTTGTATCCATAGAAATAAACAATAAATAGTAATTTTCATCCCTAGTAAGATTTTTTTTCTGTCACTCAATAGTCATTTTTTAATTGATGATGATGATGATGTTAATGGTGGTGGTGATTTTTTATTTTTGTTACATCATAAATTTGTTTCAAGAGAACTCGGGAAAAGGTGATGGTTCCTTTTTGAAGCACAAAGTAATAATATATCTCATATATCAGAGATGGGTTCCTACCGGAGCTGCCCAATTCACAGCTCCGGTAGGGAGCGGCGGATTGCGCAACCGCTCCAGAGCCCTCTCTGCCGGTCCATCGCACGCATCGCCATTTTTTCCTGTGAATTTGTGGCTGATTTTGCTTCTGCGCATGCGCAGAAACAAAATCGTGCCGAAATCTTGCAAGGGGACGCACGCGTGCGTGAGATTTTGGCAAGATTTTGCTTCTGCGCATGCGCGGAAGCAAAATCGCACGAGGGGGCGCGTGTACGTAGTGAGCACACTCGCGGTTGAAGCGTGGAGATGCGCGCGTACTGGCACCGGTAAGGCAGCAACCCGCCGCTGTTATATATGAAGCATCAACACATTTGACTATGTTTAATATTGCACAGACATTAAGAATGTGCAAATATCCTTTCTTCATATACTTCATTACTCTTGCTTTCTGGGTCAAAATGAAGAGTGCATTATGAAAATAAATTCAAAAGTAGGCAGTAAGCATTATTTACTTTTATTCACAAAGTATTAGGCAATACATCTAGTTTCTTTTAGTATTTTGTTCACTATTTAACTTTTTGACATTACAAAATAAGGTATGTATTTAACTTTAGAATAGAAGGCTTTGTGGTATGTGTTACAATATTATTATTTTTTGCTTTGGTTGTCGTCATAGTGCACAGAATAGTTTCATGAGACTGAGCAGTAGAAACTCAAATAATTAGGAGAAATGATTTGGAGATGACCAAAGATGAGCCAAAGTCATTGATTTCCAACTTCAGAATGCTCTGGTTCCATTCCTGTTAGTTCTTTTTTAAACCAGAAGCTGGATATGCATTTCAGAAGAACCAAGCCTCTTTCAGATCTAGATTGCTTCTGTAAACCAATGGTTTACAATCTACTCTAAGTCAGTGGTTCTCAACCTATGGTCCACGGACCCCTCGGGGGCCATGATGTTGTCACATGGGGTCCGCAAAGGCTTGAAAAAAATGTTAGCATTTAAATCTTGAGTTAAGTCTTGGTGGTCCGTGTCCATAAAAGGTATTTAAAGAGGGGTTCTGTGGTGAAGAAAAAGTTCTAAACCATTTTTAGTTTGAAGGATTCACTTCCAGAAATCCCTGAACCACCCTGGAAGGAATGGGACCACTCACCGCGGCCAACTCATCACAGAACAGCTCTCCATGACCAACTCATCACGGGGCAATTTAACTAATTATTTTAAATAAATAAATAAAAATATTTTATTTTTTGTCATTCACATTTCATTTTATCCCTATTTTAATTATTCTATTCCACCATTTCTTTGATATTAGTGAAGGGGTGGGCTTCAAAAATTATAGCAAGGGGTTCTTTCCCCGGTTTCTGGGGGTGTGTGGCCATGGTGGGCATGGCCTAGTCAGCCTCCTGCACCACAGCAGGGAGTGACGTTTTTGCCCTCCCCGGGCTCCGGAGGCTTTCCTCGGGCCTCTGGGAGGGTGAAAACAGCCTCCCCAGGCTCCGGAGGCCCTCTTCCCAAACTTCTGGTTGGCCCATTTTTCGCCCTCCCCGAGCCTCCGCATGCACCCTGGACTTACCCGCATCTAAAACGGGCCGCATGGGGACTCCTGGGAGGGGCAGGGTGGGGTAGACGGGGCCAGCCAGGAGTGGGATATAGGGGTTCTCCGAACTGCACAGAATCTTAGCTACAGGTTCTTCCGAACCTCTGCAAACCCCCAGCAGCCCACCCCTGTATTAGTGTAACTCTTGTCCCGCAGCGAGTTGGCTGTAGCGAGTTGACCCATGACAAGTTGGCTGTGGCTAGTTGGCCTTGGTGAGGTGGCCATGGCAAGTTGAATGCAGCGAATTGTCATAGACACCCCCACCCCCGCCGGAATGGCATAATCTGAAGGATGTTGTAATTGTTCCGTTTGTGAATAAAAATACTCATATTTCTTGGGAAACATGGTTATGATTAGATTTCACAGAGGATTTAACTGATATGGAAAATGCTAGTATGATGTATTGTATTAAAAGTTGCTATTTTGATTTTCTTCCACAGTTTGGTGATTTAAATGCTGTGTCTCCTGGAAACATGGACAAAGGTTAGCATACACATACTACAGATCTTCAACTTGATTAGGAAATTATAAATGTATTTGTTTACTTTATTTGTATGTCACTCCTTGTTTTCTTAATTTATTCACTCTTTTGTATTTCTACTTACCGTAATCTGAAAGTTTAAAAGATCTAGTGAACTACAGTGTCACTATAGTTTAACTATGTTTTATTAAGTAAAACATATTACTTAATAAATACTGCAATTGACAAGGGTCTCTTATAACATACTAATCCACAGTCTAGTCACATTATAATTTGTATGATGCATGAATCCAATCAGTGGGATTCTGAGGAAGATCATCTCATACAGAGGTTCTTTCACTCAATGAAACATAGTATCCATTTAATTTATTGACAGCATGAACAAATTTCAACTGAATTTGATATGATAGTGGTAGTCGTCACTTAGCAACACTAATTGGAACTGGAAACTCCATTGTTAGTAGTGTGGTTTGAAGTGAAAAAAAAAGCCATGTGATCATACTGCCTATGAAGATTCTCAGTCATCCAGGTCATGGTTGTCCCAAAGGTGCTTTTTCAAAAGGCAAGCAGATTTTGCTTTTCCTTGAAGACATTTTGCTTCTTATTCAACATGTTTCTTCAGTTCTGAAGAACTGAACTGAAGACGCTTCAAGGAAAAACAAAGTCCAGTTGCCTTTTGAAAAAGCACCTTTGAGACATGTGTTCATATTACTTAGTGATGGTGGTCCTGATTGCTGTCGTTGAGCAAGGACTTCACATGACCATGACTTCTGACTCCCTGCCAGCTTTCCCATTAACTTTGCTTGCAGGGAAGGTTGAAAATCGCAATCTTGTGACTGTGGGGATGCTGTGTCGGCCATAAGTAGAAGGTCCAATTGTAATTACCACTCATTCAGTGCCATTGTAGGTTGAGACACCTACTGAATGGTCGTTAAATGAGGACTACCTGTACAATATTGAACTTGTCCACTGGTTCAAGTCCTAGTGATCCATTATGGAAGTAAGATTACAGTCTCCACTTAAGTAGTTACAAAACATGGTAAAAAAATTGGGCGCATAAGGATACATTTCCACACAAGTGATTTCTGGTCACAGAAAGGGGATTGCTTCCTTTACTTGCAGCCCCCATAGCAGAAATAAAGATGGGAGCTTAAGATGCTGCCGGGGAATAAGCATTCATTTACAAATACAAGGACTGACTAATTAATAAGGAGAATGTTGGAGTGCACATACGTAATTTACCTAGGATTGGATTTGGACATAGACACTATCCAATTCCAGTAACTTGACACTTTGCTAGGATTGTTAAGCCTTTCTATCTCATTGTAACATGGCTCTTTCAGATTGCAGGATTCATGGTGATTTTATTTGTGCAGATGAAGGCAGTGAAGTTGAAAGTGAAATAGATGAAGAGCTGGATGACTCTGGAGAGCCACAAGCCAAGCGAGAGAAGACTGAAATTAGCCAGGCCTTTCAGGTGGGCTGCCTGCAGCCGGTACTCGAGACTGGAGTACAGCAGAACCTTTTGAACCCTCTTCACAATGAGCACATTGTTACAGCTACTCAAACGATCAGACAATGTAGTGCAACTGGAAATACATATACTGCGGTCTAACAAATATTTAAAGTTCTTTTTTCAGATTGTATTAGCCCTCTTGATGTTGGGCATATCATAGGGGACGGAAGGGATGCAAAAAAAAAAGATTTCTGAAAGTCGACTATTGTCAAATTTTATCTGTACTTTTGCTGGAGTTGTGAAATGGAATGGGTCTATGTATTTGGTCAGATTTGGGGGGGGGAAGGTAAATACAATCATTTTACACTGGCCGCTTAATATAAATTTTTTTCTTAGTTTCAAAAGTCAAGAAGCATTTTTGCGAAGATTAATGTTAATGTTTTTTGTCCTCTTTATAATTAAAAGTAATTTAATTTTTTCATAGTTTTTACAAAATATTTTAATGTTAACTGTTAGTCATGGTGATTTCGTATAAATAGGGTTTTTAATTAATTGCACTCTGAAATATCAAGAATTTTCCTCTTTGATTTACACTGGAGGCACGCTCGTTTGATAGCAGCTGCGTTAGAATTATTATTAAAAGGCAGCTTTCATTGGAGAGAACTGGAAAATAACTATTTTGATACATTTCAGAGTGCTCAACAGATATATTGGAAGATTTATTATAATTCTAGAGAACATAGATTGTCTTCTTTCTCAGAGGAAGAGTGATTCTCACTGTTTGCAGGATAAATGAGAGCTCTGATAGCACATGGTAATGTGTACTTAATAAAGGTACAGATGACACCATTATGGACAATTCAAGCTTCCTTAAATCAGTTTCAAATTCTGGGATACTAGTTCCTCTCTCATAAGACTACTGATTTCAGGTACATTCTGCCCAAAAACTGACTCTGTGCAACCTCCATTCGTTTTAATTAGAGTTTTACAAGATTCGAATTAAGGCATCTTTGATTTCCAGTGAGAACGCGATAATCTTTGAACGAGTGGAGGTTATGTTACAGAAGCATTTGCTGGGTTCTGCACCTCATATACATATGGGACCACTACCCAGATGCTTTCTGCTCTTCAGTGGGGACGTTAGCTACTGAAGTTTTTTTTTTAAAAAAAGCATCTTGATTCCTTCTTTAAGTGTATGTGCTACTTATGCTGAACTGGACATGCAGGAAACCATTCCTTTCAGATGACTTTTTAATTCTATGTCCTTTTCCTCATGATAGTTCAACCTGCTGCTCTTGTTAAAGATAGTTTATAGGATGCAAGGAATGTAGCAACCTGCATTGTAATTTTGCTCAGAATAATTCCTGGTTCTTAAGTGGATTTCATTTTATATAAAATGTTTTAAAGGCAGTGAAACTGGCACATGTCACTTGTACTTATTTCCCAATTGCGTAGAATTTGAATAGGTGGCTAGATGGACCATTGCCATTTAAGAATGTACATCAGGGATCATTGTACCTCGGCTATTACATGGTGCCTTAAACAGAACTGAAGCTAAGATTTTCTTGTTAATAACTCTTACATTGATTCAACAAAGTGTGCCTGTCTTTCTTTCTTTCTTCTTTCTTCCCCTCTTTCCTTCAGATTCCCTAAACAGTAAGGGCAGGTTACATACTTCAGATATCAAGATTTTTTTAAAAAGAAAATTAGATATACTATCCCTCTTAGAGTGACAGCCTTTTTCTTTCTTATTTATAGCTGAACTTCACTTTATTACTAATCAGATTTTCTGGGGTGGGGTGGGATTCGGGGAAAACGGTGGAAAACAAACTAGCTTTAACAGTGTCAAAGGTCAACAGAATAGATTAGCTAATTCCCAGACAAGAATTTATATACTTATATATAAATATATATGCATATATATATATTTCTAAACCCTTATCTACTTTTAATTTCAAAAAGTAACGTAAGCAACGTTTTTAAAAAAGCAGCATATAGTTTCAATAGTGCATATGGTGATGGGGGGGGTCAGTCTGCTATTTTATTTAATGGTTCATTCATAGTATATGTTGTTTCCCTTTTATTCTCATGAAGCTGTTCTAGTTAGAATGCATTACACATTTTATTGGTTTAAAAGACATGTGAATTTCCTTAGTTTGACCAAAACAAACCAAAAATGAAGGAAAGCACAAAGAAGATTTACAGGTTTTATAGCAAGACCTATATAAAATATTAGCGTCTTGTTTATTGTTTGTTTGAAAGACAATTTTCAAGATTATCACCAAATGCTTGAACAGCAGGTGGAATTTTGGGTATATTTTTAGTATACAGGTTGCATCCTTGATTTTACATATATCAAGAATACCTAAAGATTTACTAATTTTTTTTATTTGACTATTTCTATTTCAAAACTAAGCTTTAAGAATTGCTTAGAATTGCAAAATTGGGCCGAACTAGGTATTGTGCCTAGTAATTCCTGCCATTTGGTTAAACATGCTGATATATTTCATTATAATTTTGTTCTTTCTGCTATTGGAATATGTTCTTATTTTTTCCCATCAAAATCCATCACACCTACACCCCTCACCAATTTTTTAAAAACTAAGCTGTGATAGTTCCTCCCTCTCATTGTGCATTATGAAATGTTTACACTTAAATACAGTAAAATTAAATGTAGAAACAAAGAAACACTTTTCAGCATCTTTTTTTGAGAGTCTATGAAAGTTCTATGTTAAATATGATTTATTTACTGGTACTATCCTTCCTGGATGACAAACTTGTGTTTCTGTATCACTGTCTTCTTTTGTCCTGAATACTGGATTTTGTTCATGCAAATTTTGTTCATGAAAATGATGCAAATTTACTTTTCTGAGAGAGACAGGGCTGTAAATTTTTATGATACATTTTCCAGACAACTTCCCTTCCAGTTGATCACTGTATTCAATGTGCCAAAAAGATTGATATTTATTGTTATCTAACATCATATCCTGGAATTCTGGTCTGCTGTGGACCATACAAATAATGAAACTTCACAACCTGTCAGTGTCCAGAATATATTCTGAAATGCTCCAATAAGTCAGCAACACTGATAACAAAAAAAAACATTAGAAGAGCTTCTGCTAATCATGAATCAGAATAATCATTGTTCATGTGCGTCTTTGTCCAATATATATATATATATATATATAATGTAGGTCTTTGGGTATTCGGGTTTTCTCCCTCGTGAAATTGGAAGTGTCTTGGCGACGTTTCGATGAAGTCTCATTCATCATCTTCAGGCTGGTGTCTTCTGCTTCCTGCTTCTAGGAGCAGGAAGCAGAAGACACCAGCCTGAAGATGATGAATGAGACTTCATCGAAACGTCGCCAAGACACTTCCAACTTCACGCGGGAGAAAACCCGAATACCCAAAGACCTACATACAAACACCCGCGAAAACCTCAGAAATATATATATACATACATACATACATACATACATACATACATACATACATACATACATACATATATATATATATATATATATATATATATATTCATTCATTCATTCATTCATTCATTCATTCATTCATTCATTCATTCATTCATTCATTCTAGTAGGAATTATAAATCAAATGGCCAACTGACTTGCATTATCTTCAGAAGCTCTTCAGTATAAACCGGCTCACTTTAGATAGCATTCTGACACTGTACTACTTGTGCCTATATGTTATATACATTTTTCAAAACGGAATATATGAGGGCTGGGATTCAGATAATCCCATGCAAACGCCCTAGGGTTCTGTGCAAATACCAGGGCTTCCCAAAATTTCTCTTCTCGTTGCAGCTTCTTTGTACTTGATATGCCATGCCGTACATTTTTCACTGAAGGTTCCGTAAATGGTTTCACATTATGCCATGAATCCAGTATGATCTTAATAATCAAGGAGTATGTACTCATCAAAAAATAAAATAAAATTGAGGAATAGCTTAATTGAAGCACTTTGGGGAACATTGCAAGAAAATGAACTAATAACATTTGAGAACAATTTGTCTTAAAAAGTTGTTTTAAATGCTATTTTTTTAATTAAGTAAGACTTTTTGGCTCTTGAACAAGTAATGCAGTGATCAATACTGATGATTCTATTGAAAATTCGTATTCAGAAACAGGGCCCAGTTTTCATAATCTCTTCAGGAATGCAAAATCTTTGGTGCTGTCACCTTAATCTGTTTTTGTCCTGTCCTGCATTTTTTTTTCTTTGTGCTTATTTTTTTGTATTATAACATGTAATTATAACACTACTTTAGAAATCATTTATCCATTTAAAAAAAAATCCTACAGTACTGCTGTGCAATGTTAGCACATTTGGTTCACAATGGATGATAGCAATTGAAACAGTACTGAGGATGCGTAGGTCTACATATAATCTCTTTAATTTAAAAACGAGGTATTCACAAACATTAGAAACACTTTTTTCAAATGATTTCTCAGAAAAAATATTAAATCATTTCATAGATTTGACAGGCCAAATAACACGATGTAACACTTTGAGAACACTTAATGCTGATTTGTGAAAGCAGTACCAGTTTCTGAAAACTGGGCCCTCATTCCTGCATTACAGGTCAGTCTCTGTGTATATGGTTTAAAGGAAAAGGAATTCTAGTATTGTTGCTAGGTTATTTGTGTAGTGACTAAAAAAAAACTGGAACAGAAGCATAAATTCAGTGCTTAGTTCTAGTATTAGAACATTCTTTTGATGGTAATGCCTTGAATTAACCCTTTGAGCATTGTAAGTAAATATAATTGATGTGAATCTCTAAGAGTCTTGAGATCATATGAGCGCACAATGCCCACTCCCCAGAACAGATTCAGTATATACAGTATATTTGATTTTCAAAGAAACCCAAGGATTTGTGCTTCACCCAGAGACTACCGACTACCTCCCCTTCCATAAAACAACATACCCCCCCCATAATCTGAATGTAAATGTGAACCATCCTAGGCATTATCTATTAAGGATTCCTGTGTTTTGATTTTCTTGCAAAAATTCAGCATTAAACACTTTGAGGTAGGCATCTGAGTTTAATTTATTCACTGCCATTTTACCAGGAGTAGGGAACATATGATTGTTCACAGGTAGCTGAACCACAATATCTGACATCCCTCACCATTGGCCTGGATGACCAATGCGTGGGAGCTGTTGTGCAGCAACATCTGGAAGCCCAAGGATTCCTTCCCCTAATACGTACTGCCTATAGAAGCAAGTATTTCTACCGTTATAGGTTTTTTTTATCCAAGATGTTGGCTTTGAAAACGTTTCACAATTAAATGTTTGTTAAAAAAAATTATTTCCAGGTAGTTGAGAAATCATTAGTTAGTGTCAAAAGATGTAAATATAACCTGTATGTCAAAGACTTGAACTTTGGAGTTAAACCATTGTTATCCACTACCATCCATTGGATGTTGCCAAGGACTGCAGTCTAAAGGACGTGTATGTCCATAGTCACAAAATTGTCTGGACTTGGAAGTGTATTGGATACTCTATTGCAAAACTCTCTGCAACTGAAAGGCAAGTTGTATCTTGCCTTTCAAATGGCATGAGAACCTCTAGTGAGGTTCTATTTCGTGCTATTTGTGTGTACGCAGACAGGCTTACCACTACACATGCAACTATGTTGAATGATCCTTTTATTTTAGCACATTATACCACTTCCAAGTTTATTATTGAACATAGACAAGGGTATTTTTATGGAATTCCAGATTTAAGACAGTGTTCGGGTTAAAATAAGCCACAAGTGATATAGCAGCGGATTTTTAAAACATAAGAATTAGGCCTACACCCAATCATTTTCTAGATCAGATTTGGAGCCAACCAAGACAGACACTGCCTACAAATTATGTATGCTACCCCAAATCAGGCTGAACAAAACTTCTGGTTTTGCTGCCTGTCCAGGATTGCTGCAGTTGTGTAAATTGACATGTAGCAGCTCCTAGCTCACAGCTGTGCATTTGATTTGGTGGGTCTCAAGTTGTGTAAGTTTAGAATGCAGATGCTATAGTGCAGCATTCAAGTGCATTGATCCCAAGCAGTTATCAGTAAACAACCCATGCTCCCACTATGTTTATTTTAAAGACACTGGACATTAGTTCAATGCAAAGGCAAAAATAAAAATAAAAAAGCAAGCCTTTCTTTTGTTTCAAGCTCTTCAAATTAATGTACAATGAAACATAAATGCAATACTCAAAGGGTTTATGAATTTATTCCTAATGATTTTCTGTAAATGCTTCTCAGTTTGCATGCATTGATCATTGCTGCTAGTGATTCTGTGTGCCAGTAGATCTAAGTTTACGTTACCAATTTTACTAAATAGTTAGAAGCCACTTTCAAAGTGACTACCTAGGGTCTTTTGGCAGAAATAACATACCTTGTTTTTAAAGAATTTTTGTCTACAATTTTATTTGCTTTTTTAGCTTTCTTTTTCTTTTGTTTACTAAATTATGTTGAGATTAGAAGCCCTGAGTAATAATTGGTAAGGATGGCTCATTTAAATTAATAATTTATCATAAAACACACTAATATACATGGTTGATTACAAACCTTGCATACCCCATAGCCTCTTTCAACTTGTTTAAGAGCTGCTGCTGAGCAGCTTTGTATAAATATATATATATATCCGGAGAAGATTATTACAAATTACACAACAGAGTACTTTTAGGGTGCTCACTGTAGCTTTTTGAAGTTGAGGAAATGAACCTGTTCTAACCGTAATAGGGTCTGGATGAGGTAACTGATTGTGTGATTTGCCGTTCAATTGGCAGACCAGCATGACTTGCAGGAATAAACTCCGTGGCAAATGTTAATTTGCCTGATTAATCCACAGACCCAAATTGGACTGTATCTTTGCATAATTAGTGAATCCTCCTTTATGATCAGGTTACCAAAAAAAGCATCTGTATAGGTACTATTTAAATAGCAATTCCTCAATTTTTTTACCATAAAAATGCCCCTGCATAGTCTATAGTATATTATTAATATTAATAATAATAATAATAATAATAATAATAATAATAATAATAATAATAATAATAATAATAATAATAATAATAATAATAATAATAATAATAATAATAATAATAATAATAATAATAATAAAGAAGCACAGACAAATTGCTCTAGACCTTTAAATCAGGAAACTGAAATGCAGGTTTAATTTTGACTTTATAGGAAGGAATATGTTTACTGGAAGTGAAAGTTACCTGTTTACAAAACTCCAGGTAGCTTGAGAATTTGATATTTAGATCTAGATTGGAGTACACATCTGAAATTCAAACAACAGTATAAAAATATTTTCAACTTTGAATATGAAAAAACAAATTAATGAAAGTAGGCTTCTCCCTTAAACCTTAAAAAGTATAGATTCTCCATTAAAAACCTGATTTTTTTTTAGAAAATTAACTAGTGAGGGTATAAAACTAAAAAAAAAACTTTTGTGTGCCTTTGTAAAAACCTGGGAAGTTTGTGCCTATTTAATTGGTTAATTTTAGTTCTTACCAATCAATAACCTTACTATCACTCAGGGCTCTCTTTCTTTAATAGTTCTTTTTTTGTGTCTCTTTTATATTTACTTTCCTTCTTTTTTTTCCCTGGGTGGATTAATTGCCATCATTTATTTTGTTAAGTGGAAGATTATCCTTTTCAGTCCCACAAGCACAGAAATGCAGGAAACACTAGTAGAACTTATTGGATCTTTTTATTTTTAAATTGACTGGATATATAATGTAAATGAGGTAAGCAACTTTTTTGTAGATTGTATGTGTGAGATAATGTAATGTTCTTTTCCAGTTTTTGGATTACAGTTGAATATACTTTTTAATTATTTAAAGAAAACATCTTTACAGAATAACGTGATGGGTTTTGTATAATGTATTGATTCTGTAAATACGTATTTCCTGATGTGATTTTTGTGAAAATGCTAAATCTTTTAGTATATCATGTCCTCTCAAAATTGGCAAGAGCTAAATAATAGTTTGTGGGCAATTTGTATTGTGTACTGTACAATAACTGGGGAACTTTTATAATTATAAAAATATATATTAACTTTTAGTGTGTTGTTTAAACAAATGACTGGAACATACTAAAGATAGTAGGATTTTTCTGAATATTTCAGACTTGAACTCAGGCTAGCTTTCTTGTGTTTTTCAAAACAAAATTGTGTCTTGTCTTTTAAAATCAATAAATTTGTTTTCTTGTTACAAAAATATTTGAAATGTTTCCATTTTTAAACAATAGATTACAGAAGAAAGTGTAAGTCTCTGATACAGATACATGGTGTATTTTCTCACAGTTGTTTTCCAAGAAAAGAGCAGCTATTTTAAACTTAACAGCACGACATGATTTGCGTCAGTCCACATAAAGCATGCACAATATTTAAAAGTTTATTCTTTCCAAATTGAACATTTGGAAATCCAACTGCATTTATACTCTGAAATATAGGGAGGCATATTGCCTAAATCATTTCTCACACTTATTAATATGCCCGGGTTCAAGGAGCCAAAAGTAGAAAAAGAAGTATTCTTTGAAGGAGAATCACTGTTCTTTTCTAAGAATAGTGCTGTCAACCTAAGATATAGGTAGAATCCTTTTCACTGTTCCCAGGAGGAGATATGATCAGGGAGCAAGATTTATCTGTCTGGGTTCACATTATTGACATTTTGTGTGAAACCATAGTATTATCACTGTAGATAAAGGAAATAAGCCACCAAGAACTGAGCAATTAATTTCTGCAGGATTTGGAATGTCCCTCCTAAGGCGCGTGGTGGCACAATGATTAGAATGCAGTACTGCAGGTTACTTCTGCTGACTGCCAGCTGCCAGCAGTTTGGCAGTTCAATTCTCACCGGCTCAAGGTTGACTCAGCCTTCCATCCTTCCAAGGTTGGTAAAATGAGGACCCAGAGTGTTGGGGGCAATAGGCTGACTCTGTAAACCACTTAGAGAGGGCTGTAAAGCACGATGAAGCAGTATATAAATCTTAAGTACTATTGCTACATTCTAAATTACAAATTAAAATGAAAACAATAGCTTTATGCTTTTACTAAAGCAATTTAAAATTAATAAAATTAAAATTAATAAAATAATAGCTTGTATCTTCCAAAGGAGAACTGCTAATTCTCCATAAGGCATTGGGCCCAACTGACTTATCACTAAACTCATTTAATTTACTGCTTAGCACCATCTTTGAGTAACATATTCGGATGATTTTTTTTTCTTACACTTTCCTTCACTTTCCTTTTTTCTATTTTCATTAACAGCCAACCAAAACAAAAATTGGCAAATTTGAAAGTTTAACATTTCTTTGTGGTTTTTTGGGGTAGTTTTTATCAGAATTATACTGTTACGTTGGATTTATGCTGCGGCTTCCTGTAATTAATACTGTTAATTGCATTTATTTTCACACCCTAACACTTACAAAGATACATAAATATCACAAAAGTAATTAAGGGAAGCACTTGCTATGGATGGCTTGGTGATTAGTGAAATGTGACTGGATTTAACTATGTTCACTTTCAATGATTTTTTTTTTAAGGTTAGTTACCTAACACTAAAATCTAAGTTAATAACAGACTCTTGGCAATTTAATTCTAGCTAAATCGCTATTGATAGCCATGTTGGGGACTGGTTAAGGCACCATGCTAGAAACCAGGAAGTCCATAAAACCTAGTTTCACCTTAGACATAAAGCCAGCCGTGTGATCTTGGGCCAATTACTCTCTCTCAGCCCTATGAAGGAGACCGTGGCAAATCACTTCTGAAATCTTGCCAAGAAAATGGCAGGGATTTGTCGAGGCAGTCACTGGGCATCAACATTGACTTGAAGGCATATATATCCCCCCCCCAAAAAAAACAACCACTACCTCAACTAACTCTATGGAATGTAATCCAAAATATTAGTTGTAAAATGCAAGTGAGAAATGTTAAACTGCAGTTTCTATGGATGGGCATGGATGTTTCATAATAGTATCACTTTGATGTACATTTGCCTAAAAATTGAATCAGATTCTTTGTTCGCGTTCATATGCATTCCTTTTTCTTATTGTTGCATTAGCAGCATTTAGTCAGCTTTGGATGATCTGTAAACAATAAGCAAGATTAGACCCATTAGTATTTGGAGTGGACATCATGAGGAAGTTCCAGAGCTCTAGATTATATATATACTAGTAACTGGATACCCGTGCTTCGCTAAAAAACTATGTGATCGGGCTTGATAAATTGACAGTTAAAGCTTGAAAATTAATGAGTAGTTACGATCGGGCTTGATACATTGACACCTAAAGCTTGAAAATTTATGTAGAATGTGTAATTCCTTAGCATCAGAGCGTGTTAATATAAGGCAACTGGCAGTTGGAACAGAGTTCTTTTCAGGTGGGGAGGGGGAGTAGAACGTCTAAACTCCCAGCCCGCAGGCCAGATGATTCACGCGCTGGCCACGGTTTAGCGAAGGGGTAGCGTCAGAGCGTGTTAATATAAGGCAACTGACAGTTGGAACAGAGTTATTTTCAGGTGGGGTGGGGGAGTAGAACGTCTAACTCCTTAGCATCAGAGCGTGTTAATTAATATAATACTGTATAAGAAATACTAATGATCTGATGGTCATTTTGAAAAAGCCTTTCTTAGCGAGCACCTACAAGCCAAGAGGAACATACGTGCCAAGTTTCAAGTTTGTAGGCTTTACAGTTCTGGAGATTTCATGATGAGTGGTATTTGGCTTTTACACACACACACACACACACACACACACACACACACACACACACACACACACACGAAGAAGTTAATGTCAAATCACCCGTTCCAGAACTCTAGTTAAGACAATAAATTATATATATGAAGTTAATGTCAAATCACCCCTGAATTATGGCCAAGAAAACAAATGGTATAGGGGTTCCTGCCTGAGCAGGGGGTTGGACTAGAAGACCTCCAAGGTCCCTTCCAACTCTGTTATTCTATTCTATTCTTATTCCTATTCCTATTCTATTCTATTTCTCACTGGATTTGGATTGGGCTGCTAATGTATTCCAAGTTCCACCTGAACACACCCCATTGTATGTTAGAAGCAAGTTATGTGTACAGCAAATTAAAGACTTATGCTTATGAATATAATTGTTTTCCCAGTTCAGAAATTCAGATAATCTCTTAACACTCAGTAGACTTAGGACAGCATGCAGTGGGAGGGAAGATTCCATTATGGTTTAACCAAATATTTAATACAACCCAATATTTTATTTTGTCAATCTAAATTAGATTGGAAAATTATTGGGAAGTGCCAGAATACCTTTCTCTTACCTCGAAGAATTATGGAAAAGGCAGTGTGGTTGTTAGCAAAATGTTAGAGTAATCATTTTCTTAGATATGTTTGCACCCTACTCATTATTTTGATTCTCAAATAAATATGAAGTAAATTTTGGCAGTTCCAGTGTTTATTTTATAAGAGTCCACAAATAAGTTTCGAAATAAAAATTTTAAAGATTTCTTGCATATTTTCTTAGAACCCGGTAGAATGAGGTTGTCCTCTCTCTTACAATAAATACGTAGGTAAAAGCTACTTACTGGAAGAGAGCTACAAGCAAGAATAAAGTATCATATAAATATTCTCTTGCCTTTTACAGTGGGGTGGGAAGCATGAGAAAATTGCATTTTCATTTTATCATATTGTCTGAGAAAGAACTTTTAAAAACTTGAAAGCTTAAACTGTTTGGAGATCTAAAACTGGCCAAATAAAAATATTGGTTATCTGAACACAACTACTGGAAATTCACCAATTCCTTGCAATTCTAAATTGAGACAATTCAATGTTTTTATTATGGATTAGAAAAATAATGAATGGATATTGCCAAAGTTTTGTGAAAATAAACACAGCAACATCATTATAATAATACATATTTTATTTTCCTAATTTAGAAGGCTGCCCAACTCTATAAGATGGCATGCAACATCAAAAACAGTAAGAACTATAAAATGAAAGAAAGATGTGCTTCCAGAAGATAAACATTCTGAATAGCACATCAGATTTTAGAAAGGTTCACCCTCCATCCTAAGTCCTAGGGAGAAAGCCAAATTTTCAAAAGTTTTTAAACCTAGGATGGAGGCCATAAGGCTCTATGGTGGGATGCTGCTCCAGAGAACAACAACTGCAAAAACAGAAGTGCCAAAATCTAGGAAGATTTCACTATGTTAAGGTAAGCCCTCATTTAGCAATCACAATTGGCACTGGCAACTCAGTTGTGAAGTGGTCATTAAGTGAAACCACAACTGCACTTCAGCTTCCCTTTGCTTTAAAGCCCTACAAAAGTACACATCGAGGATTAGTTGCAAAATTACTTTTTTATCACTGTTGTAATTGCAAGTAGTCTCATTTAACAACTATCCATATGTTCAACAAGGGCATAAAAGAAAAGGTTGAACCCAGAATACTTCATCAATTCTTATGTACATTAGGTCTAAATACACTTTGAAAATGATTTAGAAGTACTTTGGACAACCCAAAAGCACAATACTTTTCATTAAAGCAGTTTAGTTTTTGAAAATGAATGTTTGCTAAAAGAAGCACAATGGCTGTATATGTGAGCGTGCTTCATCTCTCTTTCTTATATGGAAATAAGAATTGGAGACTTCAGGAGAAATACAAAAGTAAATTGAATGGAGTGGGAATCAGATGAGTAAGTATGTGTGATAAAACAAGAAGAGGTTGGGTCAAGAATGAATATGGATTGAATATGCAAGTGAGTGACCATGAACGAAGGACACAAGAGATAGTCTGGTCAGAAAGAGTAAACGATCAAACCACAAAACTTAAAGAAAGAGTGAATGGAGTGAAGGGGAGAAGAAATTGTGGTTAGATGGAGCTGAAGAGATTGTGAATTGAACAAGGGCAGTGCATTAAAAGTGGTATATGGACAGAATGGCCCCTGATAGAAACAAGAATATTTAGGAAGAATAGAAAGATATAGAGAGGTATAGTGAATAGTGTTGGTATGTTTCCTTTTCTTTTTCTTATCTCATGCCTCAATTTGGCTGAATTACTATTTCTCGTTTATTTCCTGTACTTTGCATAACATGGTTTGCCCTAAAGGGAATAATATCCTGATGGGCATATATGAATGCTGCATTATGCAAGGAGACATTTCAGTTATCTCACATACCATAGTTTCTATTTGCTGCTTTCTTTCTACACTGCATCATATACCCTCTACATTTTAAGAATCACAATTTTGAAATATTTTTGTGATTATGGGAAATTGCATAGGAAGGGAATCCATTATGCTGGCAAAAAAACAAGTCCTGTATCTAGTATTGACTATTTAATATAGCTGAGTCAGCTATTATGTTCATTTACAAATGTAAGCTACCTCTGTATTATAAATGCAATTTATATAAATATATATTCTGAAATGTTTAAAATGTGAGTGCCTTTTTGATTACAACAACAATAAAGGTGGGATATAAACAAACAACTAGAATCCAGAATAATTTATATAAAAAACTAACTACTAAGAAGAATTGTTTCAGCCTTTAATTTTTCCAGTATACTTAATGCTATTTTAATAATGTTGGCCCTATTAGGAAAAAAATATTTTATTAAACAATTCCAGAATTAGAAAACTTTTTTCTTACTCTTATTTTTTGTAGCTGTTACCCAGTGGAAATGTCATTTTTAACCACACAGTGACACCTCCTGGGCAGTGATATTGCTGTAAAAATGCTGGGAATCAATACACCTGAGAATAAAAACGGCTAGTTCTATCTATCTATCTATCTATCTATCTATCTATCTATCTATCTATCTATCTATCTATCTATCTATCTATCTATCTATCTATCTATCTATCTATTTATTTATTTATTTATTATTTAGCTGAAATGTCAAAAAATAAAAGGATACCTATGTTTGGAAGGAACCCATGGACAATTCTATTATAGAAATAAACAGAGAAATTAATTAAATGATCGCTTATTTGTACCCTATGACAATCATTAAGTGTTGTACCTCATGATTCTTGACAAATGTATCTTCTCTTTTATGTACACTGAGAGCATATGCACCAAAGACAAATTATTTGTGTGTCCAATCACAATTGGCCAATAAAGAATTCTATTCTATTCTATTCTAAATAATTCCTGATCTCTTTATCTTATGTTTTAGTTTTTCAAGTTTGTTATATCCAGTCTTTCCCCCCAGGAGCAGTAGGTAACCAACATAATGTGTCCTCTTTTGATTTTTCCTCACAACAACGGATCTAAGATGTTTGTGGTGAATTATTTATTTTTAACAAATCTGTTGTTTCCTCCTAAATTGTATCCCGCATGTTTGAGCAGGCTCCACCGCTCTGGTCAAGCCATGAGGACTAGCAAAGAGGATCTCTGTCTGGTACCTAGGAAGTAGGGTACCTCCTTAGCTCAAACTTTGATGACCGGGTGACTCCAAAAAATGCTGACATTTTTGGACATGAGATAGTATTTTTAAAAAGAATGAAGAATGATCTTGCCAAGCAGAAAGCATTTGTCCAAACATCCTCTCAGCTTGCCTATGTGTGTTTTGGGGAATTATTGATAGTTTTTAATTAACAATAATTGTGCTTCTGATTAACTTCATTGATTACCATTGAGCAAAGCTTAGAACTCTCTACCCAGTACAAATACCCAAGAAATTCTGACTTTTTAAAATGCATGGCTGTTATCTGATCAGTATGGTTTAGTTTCCTTGAACATAGCCAAATTGTATCGCCTGTGAAATTAGGCACATCGTGACTGCTCACAGATGAGCCCATCACACATTGCAACATTCTTGTTTTGTGTTTTTATTCTTGTATTACATTTAACATGTTTTATTTGTCAACTCTGAACTGTGTTGACTATAATAAACTATAATAAACTATAATAAACTATCTGTGTGCGATAGGCTTGAAGGTCTTAATAAAATGGTGACAGGTTTGATGTAAGATAAATGCATTAGGTAAAACTTGCAAATCTATTTGACAATTAAGGATCTGCATTCATTGACAATATCGTTATGAGCCCCAAGGAAAAGCCAACCACTCACAAGATGTTAAACTATATTCTATAATGTATATTCTCACATATCCTAGAATATGAACATTTTGCTTAGGCTTTTTATTGTTTTGTAATTATAATTTTAGTTTTGTATTAAATGTATATTCTCCCTCTCTATGTCTGATGGATTTACTTTGTATCCCAGCTGCCCTTAAAACTCTCCTCTCCCCCCCCCGCCTTTATAGAAAGCTGCCAAAATGTGAAAAAATAAGAATGGAGGCAGAATTAAAAGCTGTCAACCAGAAAAATTGCTGCTGATTTTTCCTGGTGGAAAAGCCTGACTTTCTCTATTTCCCATTTCTCCATTTTGATAACAATGACCTTGAAAGAGATTAATTACAGGTGGAGCTTCACAAAAGCTCCAGAAAAGCCTTTTCATTATTAAAACTCAGGCAAGGTGTTTCCAAGATACTAGGTACTGCAAGAACCCCAACAGTGGCTGTGAACCAAGGTCATTGAGAGGAAGAGCCAGTCAACACTGTAAAAACGGTGGACATACTGTACCTTTTTAAATCTATGCTACGTGTTGCATGTCTACCAAAAGCATCAGAGTGTCAATCACTCTTTTGTGCCTGCTGTTTTGATGATGCTGACAACTCCTATGGACATACCAGTTTTGATCTCTTTCAGATTGAGAGAGCAGAATAGAATAGCAAATGTTACTTAAGACAAGTAAAAGTTATACTGATTTGAAAAATGATTAGGGGGCTGGAGGCTAAACCATGTGAAGAATGGTTGCAGAAACTGGGAAGGTCTGTCTAACAAAGAGAAGGACTAGAAGATTCCATGATAGGAATCTTCCAATATTTGAAGGATTGTTACAAAGAGGAGGTGGTCGACCTATTCTCCAAAGTACTTGAAGGCATGATAAGAAGCAACGGAAGGAAATTTATCAAAGAGAGATCCAACCTAGAATTAAGGAGAAATTTCCTGACAACAATTAATCAGTGGAACTGCATGCCTCCAGATGCTGTAGGTACTCCATCACTGGAGATTTTAAAGAAGAAATTGAACAGCCATTTGTCTGGAATGGTATAGAGCTGTGATGGCGAACCTATGGCACGTGTGCCACAAGTGGCACGCGGAGCCATATCGGTGGGCACGTGAGCTCAGGTACGGTGCGCATGCGCGTGCTGGCCAGCTGATTTTCGGGCCTTCTGGGTCCACTGGGAGTCGGGAAACAGTCTGTTTTCAGCCTCCAGAGGGGGTGGGGAAGGCCCATTTTTTGCTCTCCCCAAGCTCGAGCCTTTCTAGGAGCCTGGGGAGGGCGAAAACGGCCTTCCCCAACCTCCCCGGAGGTCCTTCGGAGGCCGGAAACATTCCGTTTGCCAACTTCCGGTTGAAAGGCTCTGAAGCCTGGGGAGAGCAAAAAAAGGGACTTCCGGTTGAACCGGAAGTTCCTTTTTTTGCTCTCCCCAGGCTTCAGAGCCTTTCTAGGAGCCTGGGGAGGGTGAAAACGGCCTCCCCCCCACCCCAGAGGGAACATTCCGTTTGCCGACTTCCGGTTGAAAGGCTCTGAAGCCTGGGGAGAGCAAAAAAAGGGACTTCCGGTTGAACCGGAAGTTCCTTTTTTTGCTCTCCCCAGGCTTCAGAGCCTTTCTAGGAGCCTGGGGAGGGTGAAAACGGCCTCCCCCCCCACCCCAGAGGCCCTCCAGAGGCCAGAAATGGCCCTTTTAAAGTTGGGAAACGGGCCATTTCTGGCCTCCAGAGGGCCTCCAGGGGGGTGGGGAAGGCCGTTTTCACCCTCCCCAGGCTCCTAGAAAGGCTCTGCAGCTTGGGGAGAGCAAAAAAACAGGTCTTCCGGTTTAACCGGAAGTTGGCAAAAGGGCCATTTTCTGCCTCTGGGGGGTGGGGAAGGCCATTTTTGCCCTCCCCAGGCTCCTAGAAAGGCTCTGAAGCCTGGGGAGAGTGAAAAACGGGCATGTCATCGTATGCGGGAGCGCAGGGGGGTCACGCGCGCATGTGTGGGTGGGCTGCATGGAATTATGGGTGTGGGCATGCACGCGATTGACCCCCCCATGCTCCCCCTTTTGGCACACGAACCAAAAAAGTTCACCATCACTGGTATAGAGTCTCCTGCTTGAGCATGAAGTTGGACTAGAAGACTTCCAAGGTCCTTTCTAACTCTTATTTTGTTATTGTGAATATTCCTATTTAAGTCCAACACTTTTCTCTCTGTGTGTGTATGTTCTCCTTTTGTTTTTAGCCAGAGGAGAATAGACTCCTATTCAGCAACTTTCTTCTCTCTTTTGATCCCTTTTTTTTCTCCAGAAGAGGCTAAGCTAGCTTATATCACATACTGAAACAGCAGACAAAAATAGGTAGCTTCTTGTTTCTTTTCTAACTGATGCATTGATTAGGTACAGCAAGCCCGCAGGTGTCCTTAGGTCAAATTTGTATCTAATCTGGAACAGGTTAAGCAAATGTTTCTCTTACTACAAACCAGTGAAAACAGGTCACAGTGCATGCAAACCCTGGCTGGGGGAGGGGATTGTACACATCTGTGGAAGCAGGCAGATGGGCAAAGCCCATGCTGAGGAGGGTGTGTTTGGAGGAGTAGGAGGTGCTCTGCTCCTCAGCCATACCCCTCCCCTGCAGCACCAGCACACACCTGCCTTTCTCCTGGCTCAGATTGGCCTTATGCAGTCTCTTGGTTCCCAGCCCTGGTGCCTTGCCCAACTGGTTTTCTTAATAAAAGATACCACTCCAAATTCTAGAACATGCCAGTAGGAATGTTTTCAATTAGGCCCTGGAGGGCAGGTGCCAGGTTGGAAAAATCCAGCAGCACTAGTAAGTTACTCCAGCTTAGTGGAAGCCAGAAAAGTAAGTAGTAGATAGCTAGACAGACAGATGGATGGATGGACAGTCGGGTATGTGTGTGTGTATAGATGGATGGACAGATTGACTGACTGGACGGACGGATAAAGACAGACTGATGTGTGCACTATGCATTTGTTAGACCAATTCTAAAACATTTGTTAGACCAATTCTGGAATACAGCTCACCTGTCTGGAACCCGCACTGCATATCAGACATAAATACAATCAAGAGAGTCCAGAAATATTTCACAAGAAGAGTCCTTCACTCCTCCGCTCACAACAAAATACCTTATTCCACCAGACTTGAAATACTGGGATTAGACAATTTACAACTACGTCGCCTCCGATCTGATCTAAATGTAGTTCATAAAATCATATACCAAAATGTCCTTCCTGTTAATGACTACTTCAGCTTCAACCGCAACAATACACGAGCACGTAATAGATTCAAACTAAATGTAAACCGCTCCAAACTCGACAGCAGAAAATACGACTTCAGCAACAGAGTGATCAATGCCTGGAATGCACTACCTGACTCTGTGGTTTCTTCCCCAAACCCCAAAAACTTTAACCTTAGACTGTCTACAGTCGACCTCACCCCATTCCTAAGAGGTCTGTAAGGGGCGTGCATAAGCGCACCAGCATGCCTACCATCCCTGTCCTACTGTCCAATTGTCCTCTTTTATCGTTACTTTTTACTTATGTTTATACAAATTACTACTATCCTATACATGTTTGACAAATAAATAAATAAAAATAAATAAATAAATAAAAACAGATTAGGGGCAATCAGCGAGAACTATGCACGCTTGTGTCAGCGGCATGATTGGCTCTCCTAAAAGTCCTCGTCTTCAGTTCCAACGGCAGCCGGCAGGCGTCGCTCTTGCCAACGCGAAGCGACCGCACCGCAGCTCGCCGGAAAGTCCCCTCGGCGTCTTGTGAGCGCGCAAATCGTTTTTCGCTGGAGGGACATTTTTTTTCCCAGAGGAAGTGCGGGAAGAGGGAGGAAAACGGGAGAGGGAGCCCGATTCGCTGCAGATGCCGAAGCGAGCGAGGCGGCGGCGGCATCTCCGATGGGGAGCTCGTTCGGCAGGAAAGCTCGCCGCTCCCCGCCCGCCTCCTCGCCTCCCTTCCCGGCCCTATAGCCCCGGCCGACTCGCTCGAGCCAAGCGGCTTCAGGCGCCCCGACCAGAAGCCGCCTCCGTTGCCTCCCGTCTGCGGCCGCCAGCCTCTCCCGCCGCCCGCTTCCCAAGGCGGCATCCATGGCTGCTCCGCCCGGCCAGCTTCTGCAGTGCAGCGTCCGGCTGCTTCGCCTCAATGAGGAGCAGCTCCGGGAAGGGCTGCAGATCGCCCAGCCCGCCCAGAAAGCCCTCCGCCTGGAGCTTTGCGCGCGGGACGGAGGCGCCGAGGTGGCCGTGACAGACGGTTAAGTAAAGCCAAGCGGCGCGGGCAGGTGTGGCCGGCCGGGGAAAGGGCGGGAGAGACGGGGCCGGCGGGCCGGGAACGGAGCGTCCCCGGAGAGAAGGCTTTCTTGGCCCGAGAGGAGAAAGGGAGAAGAAGCTCCGCGGAAAGTTTCGCGCTCTCGGCAGCCTTTGGGGAGCCGCTGCTCGCCTCCCTCGCTTGTCCCGAGCAGCCTCTTCGCCTTTCTTAGGCTTGAGTCCTAAAATGGCTCGCTGGATGGGGGGGGGGGGGGGGGGGAGAGAGAGCTCGGGAGAATGCTAAGCGGCAGAATCAGCAACAGCAGCCGGGCTTCTCTATCCCCCTGCCCGGTCCCGGCCAGGGATTGCGGCGGCTGCTTTCGCCGGGCGCGATGGGGGAAAGGGGTCTGGCCGGTTGGGGGGATGTGATGGCGGGGAACTGGCGTGTGCGGAGTTTTCGGGTTCCCTGCCCCCCTTCCCCCGAGTGCTCTGTGGGCTGATCGTGGAAACCGGGCCGAGGGTCCCTCTGTGGGGAAACCCTCACACTGTAAATAATCTCTTTTTTCCCCAAAGGTGCTTTTTTTTTTCTTTCAACTTGGACTTTCTGGTTTTTCTTTGAAGACATTTCGCTTCTCATCCAAGAAGCTTCTTCAGCTCTGGCTGGATGGTGGGGAAGTTTCCTCACCATCCAGCCAGAGCTGAAGGAACTTCATGGAGTCTTCAAAGAAAAACAAAGTCCAGTTGCCTCTTGTGGGGGAAAAAAAGTATCTTTGGGATAACCATGACCCGAATGACTGAGAATCTCCATAGACATCTGTCTTTTTGTTTGTTTCACGTGAGAATGTGTAGAAAGAGACCTGCCGGAACATACATTGGTTCCTGGCTGAAGAGTTGGGCAGACATTCTTGAAAGTTTTTATTTTTATTATTCTAGATTTGTAAAAAGTTGCCGGGATTTTCCTAAGAACTTTGTTGTGTTGTGTATACTCGGACTTCCCAACTATTCCCCCCCCCAACTTTGTGGAGTAAAGTAAATGGTATATCACAAAACAAAGGAGGCTGGGATGCCTTGCTTTGTGCAATCTGTGGTCCTTGTCATCTCTTATCTTGTTTTCCCCTCTGTTAGTTGGTTTTGTGGAAATTGCCTTGCTTTGATTGTTATGAGGTACCCAGCATCAATGGGAGTCAGGCAGCATGCTAGTTTGATTAATAAATAAACAGATACAATATGGAAGACTACTTTGTAGCTCTTCTTAATCCCATGGTTGCTGCCATAGAATTGTTGCAACTTCTCAACTCTTAGATGTGTATCCTTTTTAAAGGAACTGGAAAAAAAACAAACTATAGCATGTATGCAGGGCTTATTTTTTCTTTGTATTGCAGATATTCGAGGGTTGAACCCTAATATGTAAAGTCCTAGGAAGCAAATTGAGCTGCTGACTTAAACTCCGATGAGCTTGAACTTTCATTGAGTTGTGTTCAAATTAGACACCAACTCCTAATTAAGCTTTGAAATGTAAAAATTGTTTATGAAAGGCATGGCAGTTGTTTAGGTCAGACTTGCATTTAATTCTAATGTCTCATGACTATTTGGTTATACCTATTCCGATAGTAAACAAACAGAACAACCAGCCAGAGAGGTCACCCACATATTCCCGAACCATGCCAATTATAAGCTGCCCAAAGTCCTTGGGAGTTGGGCGGCATAGAAATACAATAAATTAAATTAAATTTAAAAAATAAATTAAATTAAATTATTCTTTAAGGACATGTCCTCATGCCGCCCTGAGTCCTTCGGGAGTTGGGCGGCATATAAGAAAACCAAATAAAATAAATAAAATAAAAATAAATGATGTTCCTTCTTCTCATCCAAAGCCCACAGCTGAGGCCACCTAACATTGTAGTTATCTGATCCAGGGTTAAAGTGTTTTCCATCTTCTGCTGACACAGGCTGCACAATTACGCACAATTTGTGGTGCTTCAGCAGCTACTATAGAAGCGTTGACCACAGCTAGAATCGATCCAATTCTCATTTGCTGCTTTTGGCAGATCCTTTACCTCCAGTTCCTAGGAATTTCCTTCCATGGCCATTTTCATTTGGGAAGCAGGAATGATCAGGTGCCAGGTATTGATGGAATCGTAGGTCTGGAAGGGACTTTGATGGTCTATTAATCCAACCAGACTCTTATCTATACAGATGTACCAGTCTAACATGAGTCAGCTAGACATATACTTAAAAAATGTTCTGGCTGACATGTAGCCTGCAGTGGTACTGAATAAGCAAGGCCATCCTCCATCCATCACTGGCTAATAGTTCCCAGTCACCTGTTTTAGGGCGGAAAGAGAGAGAGACAAGCAAGAGACAGGGAGAAAGCATGAGAGAGCAAATGGAAAAGCAAGTGAAAGTGTGTGAGAAAGAAGAAGTTAGAAGGAAGAACCATAGCCAAAGAGGAGTTTGTGTGTGGGAAAAAGTGACATAAGGATGAGCAAGAAAAAAAAGATGAGAGAGGATAAATACAAGTAGTCCTCAACTTAGAACAGCTTGTTTAGTGACCGTTCACAGTTACCACGGCACTGAAACATGTGACTTATGAGCGTTTTTCGCAGTTATGACCTTTGCAGCATCCCCATGATCATGTGATCAAAATTCAAATGCTTGGCAATTGGCTCATATTTATGACAATTGCAGTGTCGTGTCATCACCTTTTGTGATCTCCTGACAAGCAAAGTCAATGGGGAAGCCAGATTCACTTGACAACCAGGTTACTAACTTATCAACTGCAGTGACTCACTTAACAAGTGTAGCAAGAAAAGTCATAAAATGGGGCAAAACTACACTTAACAATTGTCTCACTTAACAACAGAAATTTTCAATTGTGGTCATACGTTGAGGACTATAAATTGTACATTGCTACCAGGAGACACTATAACCATTTCTGTCCTACTGTATTAAAACTCATTAGACATGAGTAACCAGATGTTATTCCATGGGGTTCTAACCCTCTATTGGGAATCGAACTCACTGTCCTGCACAGTGCATTAACCAATTGTGGTCATAAGTTGAGGACTATCTGTAAGAGAATCCATGGATAATACGTGGGTTGGGTAAGGTCAGTGAGGATTTTCCAGGAAACCAGGAGAGGTGAAAAGTCTCCATCTACTCTTGTGAATCAGATTCTGACAGATGAATATACTTACGAATACAGTTCTGGGCTTAGCTTTTTGTTGGAACTTACCTCCTACCCAGTCCAGTTCATCCCAAGGCATTACAACAAGCACGTATAATATTTTTCCTGCTAGTAGGAAATCACCTATTGCTTTCCTTAACTTTGCCCACATTGAGGACAGGATCACCCTCATTGGCCTTGCGATTAAGGCACAACAGGGAATAGAACAAATTATGCTGGCAGACCTTGTGCCACCTGGAGGAAAGTTAAACTGCCTATCTGGATGTGGCCATGCTTCTCCAGGCTCTGTTGAGGATATCCATTTGTCTCTGAAGCAGAGAATAACACGAAGGCAAACAGTGCCCAAATGTTGCTATATTTTTCATTTAGTATGTGCTACCTGAGGGGACAATAGCTGAATCAATTCCCTAGGTAAGCTGTTCCTGCAATTTGTAAAAATTATCTTCTTCTTTTTTCCCCCTGTAATGCGTGTGTGTTTTCCCCCCACTGTGGTCTGCAATTGACTGAAGGTTAATAGAAATGAGATCGGGGTCTCACATTAGCAGATGAGAAGCCTAAATTTATTACTTTCTCCATAGTGTTTGCACGAGGTATAGCCCAGGGGTGGGCAAACTATGGTTCTTTGAGGACCTGTGGACTTCAACTCCCAGAATTCCTGAGCCAGCCATGCATGGCTGGCTCAGGAATTCTGGGAGTTGAAGTCCACAGGTCCTCAAAGAACCATAGTTTGCCCACCCCATAGCTCATTTACTTCTAGGGTCAGCTCAGACATTATGAACAACAAATCAATAAAGTGAACTAACATGTAACCAAACTGCGGTGTCCATAATTTCTTAGCTGACCCTGAAACTAGATAGGATACACCTCCTGCAAACACTAGGAGTGCTCTTAAAAGGCTTCAGGCACAGGTAGTCCTCAACTTACGACCACAGTTGGTCCCCAAATTTCTGTTGTTAAGTGAGTTTTGCCCCATTTTACGACTTTTCTTGCCATAGTTGTTAGGTGAATCACTGCAATTGTTAAGTTAGTGACACGGTTGCTAAGTGATTCTGGCTTCCCCATTGAATTTGTTTGCCAGAAGGTCGCAAAAGGTGATCACATGACCCCGGGACACTGCAACCGCCATAAATATGAACCAGTTGCCAAGCATCTGGATTTTGATCTTGTGACCACAGAAAGGCTGCAACGGTCATAAGTGTGAAAAATAGTCATAAGTCACTTTTTCAATGATGTTGTATTATGAATGGTCACTAAACAAACTGTTGTAAGTCGAGGACTACCTGTATTGCAATGCACAAATCTGTAAGGACTGAGTTATGGGCTCAGTTTATGAGTTACCTGCTTCAAATTGAAATCCAAACAGGTGCCTTGGAGCATGTAAATCCAAATGTAGTACCTATTTGCAGTTCTTTAAAGCAGCAGTGACCTTTCCTGAGATACTACTGTTGTCATCTATAGCTGCCTCACAATTGTGGGAAAAGACAAGTGCTGTTTGGACTCCAAAACACCTGTTTGAATTGAAGTCAGAATATGTCAGATGTGCCTCCGCTCAAAATCCAGGAAAGAAAGACCCCAACTCCATGATGTTAGAGAAAGGTACTTTTACTGAATAAGAACTGATAGCAACAAGTTGAAAGCAAGATCTGAGGCAAAACGTGCGTAAAATGCATATAGAAAGTAATCCTAAATCCCTCCCCCCAACAACCTGGGCTGGCCATCCAATCCCAGTGCCCCCCCAGATATCATGTGGGCACATCTTCAGGTGGAGCCTTTGCATCTGGTCTGCAAAAAACGTCCTTGAGCCGGCTATAAACATGTCCATTCAGCTACACAGTATATGATGAGAACTTTCCTCCCTAACCTTCTAATCAGACACATGAGGAGACATCTCCAGCACTGCTTCCCCCCTCCTCCCAAATACCTAGACCTCCCCCCTCCCCCCGCTTCTATGGCAGCCGAAGCAAGCAAACAGCATGGAGGCTGACATTCGGCCCTCCTGCAGCAGGGACTGTAGGTACTTAGTTGACAGGAAAACCCTGTCACCAACTTGGTACTCCTTTGGTCTGACCCTTTTCTTGTCAACTTGCTTTTATGGGCCTGGTGAGCTTCATCTAGCGGCTTGCGAGTTACGGACCAAGTCATTTGGAGCTGCTCAATCCACTGTTTTAAAGAAGGAATCTGAGGCTTCTCCTGTGGCAGCTCTGGAATGGGTACAAAGTCTTGACCATAGACCACCCTGAATGGGATAAACCCCGTACTGCTATGAACCAAGATATTATAAGCAACCTCTGCGAAAGGTAGCAAGTCAGTCCAATTATCTTGTTGGTAATTAACATAACACCTGAGGTATTGCTTCAGAACCAAATTAGGCCGTTCACAGGCCTCATTTGTTTGGGGATGATGGGCGGAGCTTAAACCCTGGGCAGAGCCTAACAAACTCAGGAACTCCTTCCAAAACTGGGAGGTGAATTGGACCCCCCCTGTCTGAAATTATCTGTTCAGGGACACCGTGTAGCCTGTACACATGCTGAATAAATAGTTCGGCCAACATCTTTGCTGACGGAATCTTGGAGCAGGGCACAAAATGGGCCTGTTTAGAAAACAGGTCTGTGATTACCCAAATGACCGTATTACCCCCACTCTCAGACAGTTCAACAATGAAATCCATGGATATTTCTTTACAAGGGGCCTCTTACTTCAACACTTTGAAGTAAGCCCTGCGGTCTCCCAGGTGGCCTCTTGGCGGCAGCACACATGGGGCAACTAGCCACATAAGCCTCTATGTCTTTTTTCAATGATGGCCACCAAAATTGTCTTTTAATTAAGTGTAGTGTTTTTTACAAACCCAAAGTGACCTGCTGCCTTTGAATCATGGGCTTGTCGCAGTACCAGCTCCCTAATATGAGCAGGGATGTAGAGCTTAGGCCCTACCCAGGCAAGGCCATCCCTAATGGTACACTCGTTTGAGTGAGACAAGAACCATTCATCTGATTTTAGCGCCTCAGTGAGCTGTGAATTTAAGTCAGTTGAGAGGTCCAGGTCCGCCTTTCTTTGGGACCTGGTGACAACTGGAACCGCCAGTTGTTTGGAAGGGATCACTGACCGGATTATTTCCGGCCATGTGCTGTTATACTGGGGCAATCTGGATAAGGCATCAGCCATAAAGTTCTTTCCCCCAGAAAAATAATGCAGGGAGAAATTGAATCGGTTAAAATGTTGTGCCCAGCGGACTTGTTTGGGTGACAACTTCCTTGGGGTCTTTAGTGCCTCAAGGTTCTTATGGTCCGTCCAAACTTCAAAAGGATGTTTGGCCCCTTTGAGGAAATGCCTCCACGTTAACAGGACCCACCGGACCGCAAAAGCTTCCTTCTCCCATATCGCCCACCACCTTTCGGTTTCAGTTAATTTACGGGAGGTATAAGCGCAAGGTTGTAGAGTTCCATCAGCATTGCAGTAGTACCGCCCTGACCGCCACGTCGCTGGCATCGGCTTGGACCACAAAAGGGGCATCCATGTTGGGTGCTTAAGAACAGGCTTGGCTGCAAATAGTCGTTTGAGCTTCTCAAAAGCTTCTCAAAAGCTGCCTGGTACTCCATAGTCCACTCCAGGGGCCGACTGGGTTTTGGCCTTGCCTCCCCTTTTGTTTTAAGGAGGTTTGTAATTGGCAGTGCAATCTTAGCAAAAGAGGGGATTAATTGGCGATAAAAGTTGGCAAAGCCTAAGAAACTCTGCAGCTGCTTGCGGGTGCGTGGGGCCGCCCACTCCATAACTACCCGCACTTTCTCTGGATCCATTTCAATGCCCTCATGCAATATGCAGAGGCCCAAATAATCAATTTTACTTTGGTGAAATTTGCATTTTGACAATTTAGCATACAGTTCAGCAGCCATGAGCTTTTTCAATACTGATCGCACCAGTTTCACATGTTCTTCCATGGTGTCCGTGTAAATGGGAATGTCATCAAGATAAATCAAGACCCCCTTGTAAAGATGCTCATGGAGCACTTCATTAATCAGCTGCATAAACACCGCTGGCGCCCCCTGTAGATCAAATGGGAGCACCCGAAACCGGAAACAACCCAACAGGCAATTGAAAGCAGTTTCCCACTCATCCCTTTCCTTAATTCGGACTCTGTAGTAGGCTCTCTTAAATCCAGTTTAGTGAAAATCTACCCCTTGGCTAGATGAGCTAACATGTCCTTCATAAGGGGCAGGGGGTAAATGTTTTCAATGCAAATGGCGTTAAGATTCTTGTAGTCAACACACTAGTGAAGAGAGCCATCTTTTTTCTCCCGGAAAAGCACTGGGGCGGCCACTCGTGGCCTAGCAGGTTGGATGAACCTCGTTTCAGATTTTTATCAATGAAGTTCTGCAGCTCCTCAAGCTCGTGCGGGGTCAAGGAGTAAATCTTTGGTTTAGGGAGTTTCACCCCGGGCAAGATTTATTTGCTGCAGTCCGTGGACCAAAGGGGTGGGAGCACGTCTGACACCCTCTCACTGAAGGCCTCCCTGAAGTCCCCATACTCTTTAGGGATCTTTTCCTCTCCCGCCAGGCGTTCACTCCCTATTGCTGCCAGCTCCTCTGCGGCATTGGCCAGGTGGAAGGGTTTTCCCTGCTGGCTATAGCGGATGCGTAATAGTCCCGTTCTTCAATTCACAAGAGGGTTCCATTTTCGGAGCCAGGGTAGCCCAAGTATGAGGGGTCGCTCCATCCCAGGGGCTACGATAAAAGAGTCTCTCGGTGGTCCCCCATCTTCATCTCAACTGGTTCAGTCACAAAATGGGCGGGTCCCCCCCCAGCTACTGACCCATCCAACTGGCAAAAGGCAATGAGTATTTTCATAGTTCTCAGTCTCAAATTTTCCCACCACCTCTGGGCTGATTACATACCTAATGGACCCAGAATCCAAAAGGGCTAGCATCTTCCCCTGGGCCCCAGATGAGGGCACCTGTAGTTCTACAGGGATGGTCAGGGCCCCCGAGTGCTGACTTACAAGGGGGTCATCATCTGAGTCGCTGTCACTGTCCCCTGGGGTGGTCGGAGCTACCAGCTGCTCCAGGCCTGGAAGGGTGAACTCACGCGCCTTTCAAAGCTCTTTTGCGGTTCTTTGCTGCCGGCTTGTCAATCTTTTTTCCACCAGCAGAGGTCATTTGGGGACTGGCTTGGAGAAACATTCAGTGGTTCGGTGCCCTTCCTTCCCACATCTGAAACAGGCCGACAATCTGGGCTTTGATCCCGACCCCACTCTTGCCATTCTTTCGGTGTGGAAGGGGAAGGCTTGCTCCAGCTGCGACCTCCCCTATACCGATCTCTGGCCTGGTCAATCTCCACCTCGGCTGCCATCACATACCAGCGTTGCAGGTCTCGGGGGGGGGCTCAAGAGCAGCAGCCTTAGTAAACGTCCTCATTGAGGCCGTCCTTGTAGCATTCCATCAGGGCCTCTGGGGACCACCCCCGCATATGGACCACCAGCCGGCGAAATTCCTGGGTGTACTCAGCCACCGATCTCCTCCCTTGGGTCAGTGTTTTCATTCTTGTTCTAGCCTTCCGTTCAGCCAGGGGATCGTCAAAATGCACTCGAAGTGCGGCCATAAATGCATCATAATCCCTCATCACTGGGGAGTCCTCCTCATGGAGGGCCACCATCCATTCAGTCGCAGCTCCTTCCAGGGCCATGGTGACACACCTGACTTTAGCCAATTCTGAAGGAAAATCCTCCCCATATTCTTGCATATGGTCAGGGGGCCCGAGTGCTGACGGGTTAAGAAGAATCCCAAAGCCTTGGGATCCCCTCCGTATTTTAACACCTATGGCAAGAAAGGTTGTAAAATGGGGCAAAACTCATTTAACAACTGTCTTCTTAGCAACATAAATTTTGGGTTTAATTGTGGTTATAAGTCAAAGATTACCAGCATTAATTCAAAGTGTTCTCCCCCGGATGTTCTCCCCCATGTATGTTTGTGTGATATAGATGTTATTAATTGTTTTTAAATTGCTTTTAATGATTTGGTTGGTTGTTTTATTAAAATGTTGTACGCCGCCCTGAGTCCTCAGGGAGTAGGGCGGCATAGAAGAACCTCCAAATAAAATAAATAAAATAAATAAAGTGGATATGTGCTCTTTGGAAAGCTGTTTACAAATGATAGCAGCTTGTACTAATTACATGTTGAATAAACAGGGTATAAATTCCGCAATAAATATTTTCAATGGGGTTATAAAATTAAATATTGGAATAATACTTTGAATAGCGATAAATAAAAGCACGGATGCAGCATCTGCTGTTTATTGATGCAGTGATGAACTAGCTGAGTTTATTTTATAAATCTTAAGCCACCTGCATATATATTTTTAGACAGGTTTATGTGGCCTACAGGAATTATTCCTTCCTTTAAGCCAATGAGGTTTATCCGAGGCGCGATTATTGCCTCTGGAACTAATGACTAATGCCTTTTTCCAGCTGACTTTTTCCAGTCAGTAACAATCTCAATTTTGGATTAATCCTGAAGAGCACATAGCAAGTATTGGTCAAAATTCAGACTCTGGATGCCATAAAACAAAATTTCAAAATAGTGCACAAAAAACAGGATTTATATCCAGTTCTCATACATCAAAGGGACTTCCAGTAAAATTTTGGTTTATGAATAGAAAAATACTTCTGAAAATGGCTGAAAGATATCCTGGCCAGACTATCTTATAGAAAATTCCCATGCTTAAATACATGATGCCCCAATATTTTACTGCAGCTCTTAACCAGTGCTGGAGAGATGGGCACCACACACATAGACAAACATATTCATGTACTTGAAGATAAGCCCATCCACAAATAAGCTAACCCTCAACTTTTCAAGAAAAATATCACAAAAGTACACTGCCCGTGAATAAGCTGCCCTCAAAATCCCATGAGAGCTTAGGATGAAGGTATGAAAATGTAAAACATGTTGCCCTCTCTTCCCCAAAGGTTCCTGTAGCATTATTACCTTTACTTGCCTAAAGCCATCCTTGAGTATTTGCCTGAGTTGAGTACTGAAAAAAATGTCCCGGGCACAGATCCAGTATATTAGCCACTGAACCATGCTGCTAGAAAATAATGAAACAGAATGCAGCTGGGATATAGGCCATCTTCTGTTTGCTGTGCACTAAGTATGCAGTTCACAGATGCTGAGAAGAATGATGTTATCTCTGTGTATCTTAGAAAACTAATGCCAAATTTTCTATGGCTTTTGAAAAAAAGACTGCTGCTATTGTGTGTTGGTGAATAGAGAACATGGGGAGCCCTTAAGGGCGGTGATGCGTTTCACAAAAGTAAATATTGAGCTCGGCCTTCTATCCTGAATCCATAGAGGTTGTGGGATTTTTTTTTTAACAAATGAAGACTATCTTTTAAATGTTTGTTAGAAAAAGGAGATGCTGATTGAGAAAGTTCTATGACCAATAAAAACCAGAAGAATGAGATTAAAGTATAATTTGGACTCTTTGTATGTATTGCAAATTACATTTGGGGTCCTTATTGAAGGAGTCCCTGTTTGGGCAAATACGTTGCACCTATTTTTATTTGTCTAGTTAGTGGGTAATTTTTACCTTTCTTTCCGTCTGACATCGTTTCCGTGCTGCATCTGAAACTTTTTTCCCAACTTTTCTATTTCAGCATTCAGCAGATTATGAGATTTGTTGCTCAGATCAAATGGCTATAGTCACAAAGGATGTTTGCTAGCAAGATAATGGCTTTTGTGTTGTTGCTGTTTTTGTGCTTTTGCTGCTGTTATAAATGGATTTTACCAGCAGATACGAAGGGACCACAAACCGGGTTTGTAGCTGACAATGTCATTGGTTCAAAAGCCATTAATCAGAGGCTTGGTTGCCTGACATAACACAAGCTAAGTAGGAGTCTTCTAATCCACACCACTGGTTTTTCAAAGTTTCTTACTCTGAGAAATCATTCTGCTCCAAAAATCCAATAAGAATCTCCTCTTGTCTCCTGTTGAGTCCCTGTTTGCTGTAAAAGATTGCACGATATTTGTTGCCATGTCTATTCTTTTCATCTTGGTGCAAATCAAGTCAATTTACCCTGTGCGGAATATACCCTTTTACAGAATGTACCTTTGAACATCCTTGTAGTTGTGATGATCACTTGCTGGAAAAGACAAGCCGTCTTCTGGGGAAAAAATTGTCTGTTATTTCTGATGTTCTAACTGAAGAGCCGTATGGTTCCCCAGGAAACAAGTCAAAAACACAGACGTGCAGAAATCTATTATAGGGTCTGTAGAATATTATGTTTCTCAGATTGACACAGAGAGCCGCTCAGTTACAGATGGAGATCTTTTAGCAGTCAACCGCAATGAGCATGGAGAAATAGATGAATAAAACTTCAGCGTGTACTTTACAGTAGGCTGATTTAACAGAGCGTTCTCCTTGAAGCGCTGAATATCTTTAATGTTTCATGGAGGCATTGCTACCTTGTCTTCACTGCTAGCAGCAGACTTCTACATCAAAGTGTATAGTCTGTGAAAATGCTTCACTTTGGGATGTTAGCAGATAGAATGAATGAATAATTAGTATCTTGGTTAAATGAAATGCAACTCCTATTGATTTAAGAAAGCTAGAAATGATATTAAATGGTTGCATTTGTTTTCCTTCTCTTTTTTTAAATTACATCTTCTTTCCCTATCTTGCACTCAGAGTAGTCAAAGCAATAGATTTGAGTAACCTCTCTCCAGTTTTAACTTCACGAAAGTCACCTGAGGAGGATGAGGAGGATCACTTTCCCTCCAGTGACATCGCAGTCTGCCTGACATCTACGTCAATCAATCAATCTATGTTCATCAGTAACACTCCAGGATAAATAATCTCTCTCACTGTCTCCCTCTTCTGCAGGATTCTTTCATTGTTTAAAAAAAGCGAAATGTTTTCAGAAGATCAAAAATCTGCCACTACTAGCTGAGTTTTCTAGGAGATATTAAAGCAACTGAAGTATCTTATTACCAGGAACATATAATGTTTTGAATTTTTTAAAAGTCTACATCTTCTGGATTTGCTAGTGTAATAAATATCCACAGTGATATTACTATTGTTCCTCACTTTTTTAAAGCATTATTTTAATGCTTTCAACAAAATCATCTTCAGGGACATTAATTCCTCCATAGACATATGAATTATTTATACACAGGGGCGGTGTTCCTTTTTGTTTGCCTTCCCAAAGGTGCTTTTTCAAGAGGCAAATGGACTTTCTGGTTTTTCTTTGAAGACATTACATTTCTCATCCAAGAAGCTTCTTCAACTCTGACTGGATGGTGGGGAATCATCATCATCTCACTGATGATGGTTCTTCAGTCAGAGCTGAAGAAGCTTCTTGGCTGAGAAAAGAAACGTCTTCAAAGAAAAAACAGAAAGTCCAGTTGCCTCTTGAAAAAACACCTTTGTGACAGCCATGACCTGGATGACTGAGAATCTCCGTAGACCTTTGTTGGTCTGTTAACAAGAAAGAGCCTTCAAGTTCTATGTTCTGATTATGACTTGACCCACCATGGTTGTGGGATACATATCCGGTCATATTTGCCTTTCAATAATAGGATTTTATAGCTCTTTCATTTATTACCCATATTCTGTGGATTGGTATACAGAAATTGGATGTTCTGGTATTCGCTCTCTATTAATTTCATTGTCACCGCATGTTCAGAATTTTCTAGTAGTCTTTTTGTTAGCACCTTCATTATCATGGGGAGTCATGATAAATGGAGGAGCTCATCAGTTTTTATACTATTCTTTGTCTCCCTCTCCCTTTCTGGTTTAAAGCCATTTTGGTAACATTCACAAGGCTCTTGCCGGACATATTTCTTCTCTAATGAGCAATCATCTGCGCCTAATGTCCCTCATATACTGGTAATGTGGACCATATTCCAGGAATCCATGTCTTTCCGAAAGGATATCTTGGTGGGGGGAGCTTGAATTCACGTAAGTGCCAAAAGGTTGGGGGGGGGGGGAACATGATATTCCAAAATAGAAAGAGGTATAAAATCTGGTAAACTACCATTGATCTATCATTGGTTCTGGATAAAACACTAGAACATATTATCAAAGCATGTATGTCAAAGTATAATGATGTAACCTTAGATTAAGAGGGTGAAATAAATGCATTTATAATCGCTGTCAGAGAGATTGGAATCCTTTATCCTTCCTTTTTACCCTTCCTTTTTTTCTATTTTCTTTCTTACTTATTGACTATTCTTTCTTATTTTCTTTGTTTATTTTCTAGCACTTGTATTGTTTTGGTTAAAAATTTCGCTTTAAAAAATTCTATCTTTTAAGAAAGCAGCATACATACCAACGCTTAGTGCTGTCATTACTAGAAACCATATGGATTCATCAAAAACAAGTTGTGTCAGTCTAATTCCATTTCCACCCCCCACCCCAGTTCACTCTTTATGATAAAATGATTAGTTTAGTAGAGCAAGGGAATGGTATGGATGTAGTGTACTGTGATCTCAGTAAAATAGCTCAGTCTATCATCACGTCTCTATGGAGAAGATGGATAAATGTGGTTAGCTTGGGATTCAAGCTAGTTAAACAACTGCATCCCAGGGATAAATGGTCTTGTGTCATCCTGAAATTAAGTACCTATCAAATTGGATTCTTCAGAGGTCTATTCTTATTCCTTGAGTTACGACCACAATTGAGCCCAAAATTTGTGTTGCTAGACATTTGTTAAGTAAACATTTGCCCCATTTTATGACTGCTCTTGTCACAGTTGTTAAGTGAATCATTGCATTTGTTAAGTTAGTAGCATGATTGTTCAATGGATCTGGATTCCCCACTGACTTTGCTTGTCAGAAGGTCGCAAAAACTGATCATAATGACTCCGTCATAAAGATGAGCCACTTGCCAAGCATCTGAATTTTGATCATGTGACCATGGGGATGGTCCAGTGGTTGTAAGTGTGAAAAATGGTCATGTCACTTTTTTCAGTGCCGTTGTAACTTTGAACGGCCACTGAATGAACTGTTGCAAGTCGAGGACTACCTGTACCAGTTACCATATATGACCTCAATTTTGCACATAGAAACAAGTTAGAAAGATTCTCTTGTACAGCAGCTAAAAAGACAAGGCAGTCTTGGCTTGCATTAATAGAATCAAATAAAATAAACGCAGGAGGATCCTGGGAAAAAAGACTGTAGTTCCATTGTATTCTGTGATGGTTAAGCAGCATTGGGGTATTTTGATTAATTCTGGCCTTTAAACTGGAAAAGGTAGAGTAGGTTAATAGAAGAGCTGACAGCATGACAAGAGATCTGGAAACCAAACCCTGTGAGGAAATTGCTAAAGGCGCATTTACCTCACACAAGAGAAGACTAAGATAATGTACTTGTGTATAAATACCAAAAAACGATGATTGAAAATGTACCGGAGAGGTGTTCATTCATTCTTTGGAAAAGTAGGGATGTGATCCACAGAGGACCAGCTTCATTTTGATATATGCTACATGTTCCTGTGTTGGTAATTATACCTGTCCTAAAAAAAATGGCATTACGTTTTGATTCACCCTCGTAGAATAGATTTGTCCACTTGTATTCAGAAGTCTATTTTTGATCTGCTATCCTATTTCCCCAATCCAAATGTCTGAATGCCATATCTGTTTAGCACAACAGTCAGCTTCCATTATCTGGACATTGACAAGAAAGAGTTTACTTTATGCTGAATTTGTATGATATATCATAATATATATTCAAAAAATCATTAACACACGAGAAGGCCATCTTGTATTTGCAAAGTAGATTAGAAATTAATATTTTGACATTTGACATTACTGTACGTTTTACCCCATTTGCATGCCTAATTTGAAAATCCTGCTGCAGGCATAAGGAATATGTTCTAATAGTAACTCCCATTTGTGGGATCTTGCTACAGTAGACATCACCCCACCACCATTAGCCATGGTACACAGTGGTTAGAATGCAGTACTGCAGGCTGACTCTGCCCACTGTCATTAGTTCGATCCTGACTGGCTCAAGGTTGACTCAGCATTCCATCCTTCCAATGTCAGTAAAATGAGGGCCCAGATTGTTGGGGACAATATGTTGCTTCTAAACCACTTACAGAGTGCTGTAAAGCATTGCGATGCGATATATAAGTCTTATTGCTATTGCTATTTCTATTATTATAATTATCAGTTTATCTTGGCATATAATTGAATTTTGAGTTCATGGGGCTCTTTTATTACCTCATTTGATTTTGTAATTATTTTAAATCCTTTAAAAATAATATTTATCATATACTGTGTTAGGAAGGTTTAGGTAGCATATAGATCTTTAAAATGAAGTAAATAAAATAAGCTTTGTATCATAAAATTGAAAAGATTGGTCTCCTATTATCCATCTGGGCAGTCTGATAATAAAGTAATCAATGAAGGTAACTGCACCACCCTCTTCATTCAATGGGCATTCTTCCAGAGAAGACCAGTCGTACCTGCAAAGTGAATAGCTCAGTTACCTTGTGTATTTGCTATCATGAGGCTCAATATAAAGTCTGAGTTAATTATATTGGATTAATATAGATAATTACAGAATGATTTTAAATTTCCTTAATGAGTATAATAAGAGAACCTTGTATATATCTGCATTTGACTTAACCTAGTACAGTGATAGCAAACCTATGGCACGGGTGTCACAGGTGGCACGCGGAGCCATATCTGCCGGCACGCGAGCCGTTGCCCTAGCTCAGCTCCTGCGTGCATGTGCGTGCCCACCAGCTAATTTTTGGCTCATGCGAAGGCTCTGGGAGGGCGATTTCGGCCTCTGGAGGACCTCCGGGGTGGCAGGGAGAACGTTTTCGCCCTCCCCAAGTTCCAAGAAAGCCTCTGGAGCCTGGGGAGGGCAAAAAACAGGCCTACCGGGCCCACTGGAAGTCGAAAAATGGGGGAGGGGGGTCGCGCATGCATGCGCAGGGGGGTGGGGCGAGTGGGAAACTTTGAATTATGGGTGTGGGCACGCACGCACGTACAATAGCGTGCGCGCGCACTATTTCGGCACCCGAGGAAAAAAAGGTTCGCCATCACTGACCTAGTACCTTTGCTTTGCTTTGCCTGAAATAAATTGAAATTACTTGACATCAGTGGCTATATAAATCAAAATAACAGCTAAGGCAATATTTTTCTATGTGGCTTATAATATCTCACCCTTTTGAGTATTGTGTAGTATCAATATAAAATATTAAGTTCCACAAGACTTTTGTCATTCTACTAAAATTGTTCATTTTGAAAATACATATGAACAAACTGGAGAAGTTATAAATAAATATTTTTCAAGTAAAGAATCTTGACAGTTTTGGCAGATTTCCCAAAAAAAAGTAGAGTTTTATATTTCAAATACCACTGAACTGTAAAAGGAAAGTTATGCACAACTTGTTCTTCAAGATTCTTGCATTTAGGGCTTGATTGCATGTACATTTTTGTACTTTATACTGGGAAAAAAGCAGTCAATTTGAATTGTTGGAAAATATTTGAGGAAATCCACTTTATAGCTTTCTGTATAGCTGTGCATACTTTTATAATGATTGTTATCTGCTTTAGGAAACCTGCCATATATTTGCAATGTATATTAATGCTTGCTTATGCATTAGCAGTCAGCAGCAATTTTAGTATCTACTGTTTGCAGCAATAGTAAAAAAAAATCTGTCAAATATGGTAGAAAGTCTAAAGACAGTTTTAAGAAGAAGGATGCTTTAAAAACTAACAGAACGTGGAAAAAGGGACAGTTTGCTGTTAAAGAGTATGCTAGTGTCTTTGCCTTGAAGCACATGTCATATGGATTATTCACTCACCCATAAGACAACGATGTATACTTTGTTTCTTTTGATATCATTTTATCTGATAAGGGCTTAATTTTAAAACATAAAGCACATCCTAATTTTATCATAATGTTATCATAGTTTCTCGCAGCAAGAATTAGTCAGTAGAGAGGTTCTCCTTGCCCCCAATTTCTACTCTATCCATTTTTGAGCCACATTTAGTACATAACACTTTTCCCACTTACATCCAATAATAAATGTACTCTGGCAATATCTTTTTTTCTTCAGAGTCTCCGTGATGTTGCTTTTGTCTCTTTCCCAGGCCCTTGAGTGAAATGCTCTTAAAGTGTACTTAGCTGTACTATTGTTAAAATAGCAATCTCCCCTCTTACACCAGAGCATCCAACAACAGCTGAAAGATACGTAAAATCTTTACACTTTGGCATCTAGAACTTCAAAGCTGTTTCCGGCAATTTCAGATGATGTGTGTTTGGCTCTTGTGTCAGCTTCATCTGTTGTTGTGAAGGATCGTAAGCCTGCCCTTAGGAATGGAGAAAGCCATTAAGGTAGGACTTCCAGAAAAGATTACTCAGTCCTGGGGAAAGTGAGACGGAACTCAAAATAACCCCACCTTGATTTTCTTCAGCATAAGATGGGGCAGAGAGAAATTCTGAATAGCTTTCAAGATTCTGTTATTTTACCTTAACAATCAAGAGGATTCCTGGATTCCTGCCATGCCTGTTTCTTGGCCTTGCCAACTTGAAAGGCTGATTGGTGTCATTCTGCTCTAGTCCTCTCAAGAATTGTGATCTATCAGTGATCTTTTAGAAAAGTATAGTTGCTCTGGAGCAGTATTGTAGATATTTTATTCAATTGTTCTCATACAAGGTTGAAATAAAAATATTTCTCTCCTCTGGAAAGGTGTATCATTATATACCATTCTGATAACATCTGTATATTCTTTTTGCAATTGCTAAGCACCAGGATCTGGCTATCTCCTAAGTTAACACACCTTAAAGTGTGCAGGATAGTGAGTTTGATTCCCAATAGAGGGTTAGAAACCCATTGTCAGCCTCCACACTGCCTGCTTGCTTCGGCTGCCATAGAAACGGGGGTGGGGGTGGAGGAACGGTTAGGTATTTGGGGGTGGGGGGGAAGCTGTGCTGGAGATGTCTCTTCTTGTGTTTGATTAGGGGCCTAGGGAGGAAAGTTCTTATCACATACTGCCAGGCTACATGGACATGTTTACAGCCTGCTCAAGGTCAATGGCTTTGTCGGACCAGATGTGGAAGCCCAAACGGCCGGTGCACCCACCTGACATCTTGGGACATTGGGATTGGATGATTTGCCCAGGGGGGTTATGAGGGGAGGGTTTGGGGATCATTTGTATATGCATTTACGTGCCTTTTGCCTCAGATCTTGCTTTCATTTTGTCGCTATCAGTTCTTGTCTAGTAAAAGTACTCTTGTCTATCAACATGGAGTTGGGGTCTTTCTTTCCTGGACTTTGAATGGAAGCACATGTAATAACATCAGGTTACTCATGTCTAATGAGTTTTAATACAGTAGGACAGAAATGGATGTAGTGTCTCCTGGTATCAATGTACAGGTAGTCCTCAACTTATGACCACAATTGAGCCCAAAATTTATGTGGGTAAATAAGAAATTTGTTAGGTGAACTTTGCCTCATTTTACGACTTTTCTTGCCACATTTTTAAGTCATATTTGTTAAGAATCACTGAAGTGAAGTTAAACTAGTAACACGGCTGTTAAGTGAATCTGGCTTCCCCACTGACTTTGCTTATCAGAAGGTCACAAAAGGGGATCACATGACCCTGGGACACTGCAAACATCATAACTATGAGTGAGTTGCCAAGCGTCCGCATTTTGATCATGTGACCATGGGGATGGTACAACAGTCGTAAGTGTGAAAAACGGTCATAACTGACTTTTTTCAGTGCCATTGTAACTTTGAATGGTCACTAAACGAACTGTTGTAAGTCAAGGACTACCTGTACTGAAATAATGATGTAATGGAATGATGGGGTAAAACCCCTCTCCCCTTCCACACTGGTTAGAGGAAATAAAAGGAAGAGAATGTGCTCACTTTGTGATTCCATTTTTACAAAAAATTATTTGAGTTACAGTAGTCTGGGTTGCTGGAGAAGGAACCTAGGAAGAAGTCTAAAGATGATGGACAATGCTTTACAGCTAGCTCTACCCTTTTCTTGCTGCAGCATCTCAATTGGCAGATTTTTCCTGCTGGCTGGAGACATGAAGGGGAGGGAGGACAGCAAAATTAGAAATCCACAAATAACTTTATCTTCAAATGCGAAATCAAAATAGTGCCAATTAGCCACCCATCATAACAGACTAGATAAGGATGAGGATAGCAAATGGATTCCTTAGTAGTTCGTTACGTAAATGTAAAGGTTCCCTTCGCACATATGTGTTAGTCGTTCCCGACTCTAGGGGGCGTGCTTTTGAACTGCTAGGTTGGCAGAAGCTGGGACCAATAACGGGCGCTCACCCCGTTATGCGGCACTAGGGATTCGAACTGCCGAACTTTCAATCGACAAGCTCAGCGTCTTAGCCACTGAGCCACCGCGTAGTTCATTAGTTCAACGAAAAATGAATAGCACTTGGATAAGACAATGGGGAAATGCCCCATGTTTTTGTTGTTCTGAAGGAGGCAGTGAATCACACATCATTAATTTGGGCAAACGTCAGTTTTCATTTAAAAGACTAAGAGAATTCCATCACACATGGAATGAAAGGTAGAAGAATCAAACATTCCTCCTCTTTTCGGAGGCTGAACATTCAGAAAAAAATATCATTATTACTAATACATGGGTGAATAAAATGTACATAACCTGTTTTTCATTTCAAGTATCGCAATGCATATAGTCAGCGTGAGATATTCCCAGATCATCATAATACAGAAAATACAGAACCTTGGACAAGCCACTAGATGGAAGTGAACTGTTATGAATAAAGAATGCTGTCCCCAAATTTTAGAGTGTTCAAAGTAATCTTGGTCACAAGATTTTAAAGACAAAAATAATGACATCATGAATATAGACTTAAGTATAAGGGAAGGCTTAAGTTAAACACTCTATTTATAGAGCAAGATTGTAAACCATAACACAACACCCCCTAGAAATAAAAACCCCAATGCAAATTCCGAGGTATTTATTTTACTTTTTGCTACTTTTCTCAAAGAAGATTCTCAGTCATCCAGGTTGAATTGTCTGGACATTAAGTCACGGCAACTGGACTTATTTGTTGGTTTGAGACTTTTCACTGCGCATCCAAGCAGCTTCTTCAGTCTGAACAAGTTGATTAGGGGATTCTGAATAGGCCGAGAATCGTTGGAATGTGCCTAAAATTCTTAGGGATTATTCCTTTACCAACTTCCAAGGTTTGCCCCCCAAAATGCTTGGCAATATGTCAATGAAGATTCTCAATCATCCAGGTAGAGTTGTCTGCTAACATCTGCTAATATCACAAACCAACAAGAAATTAAATGCAATTGCCATGACTCAACTCAACTTCCAGATATTGCTACTGTTCTGAAGCAAGTTGGGCTACAGCTTCTTCCAAGTGTTCTTCTGAGGCCATTGGAGAGGTGGAAATACCCTTCCTCAATGCTCCCTTTTTTTTCTTATTCCAGTTTTTATAATTCTCCTGTCAAGAGACACAAGCTATCCCCACTGCTATCTTAGCACTAAAGCCATTCAAAAGTATTTAGTGGTATCATCAGAGCAAAGTTTGAACCATAAAGAATGATTTCAAATTTCAAGTTCATCCATATATCCTGTGACCACAGATATACAGTATTTAGAAGCAACATTTGTATTCTATTACATTGGTAATAACTAAAAGCTTCAAGCCCTCTTTTCATATGTGTCATGGGGGAGCGAAAGCCCTCCTAATATAAGGGCTTTAAGGTTTTATGTATACTTACGTTGCCATAGCTTTATCACTCGGGAACTGTAATTGGCTTTTTTAAAAGATTTATTAGTGTAGTAAATATTGTAAAAGTTGAGACCTGAAAGAATTAAAGAGACCTAAATCTGATCTGTCAATCAAAACTCAGTTAGCAATATAAGCAGGGAATAAAACCATGGGAAAATCAAACACAATTCAGCCAATCAGGAGTGGAAAAAAAGTCCCCTTTTAGGTACGCTTTTAGAAAGAGCAAGTGGCAGCTCCATTTTGTCTTTGTTTCTTTTTTTTTTTTCATGGAAGGAATTGGAGATTGGTCTGGCTCCAAGCCAAGTAAGTAAAATTCCAAATCCCTAAGCATCTTAGGTGAGAAAATCAAGAAAAATACAGCAATATAAGGAAGACTGAAGCTAGATGCACATTATAATTTTGGATTGTGTTTGAGCTGTGTGTCTTAGTTACATCTTGTCTACTTATGTGTGTATGTGCATCTATTACCTTTCTTAAGGAACAAGTATCTATGTAAACCCCCCAAAGGTCAAAATATTATTTACTTCCCTTTCTTCCATTGCCTTTCCGATTCCATTTATTCTTTTAATCTTGATACACACAATAAAGAATTGCATTTCTTAGAAAATGGCCACACACATTCTGATATGGATGTTCCTCTCCCCTTCACCCTGTCATTCTGATAGGAGGAAACGCCAACCCCAACAAAATCAGCAAACTACTGCACATAAATCAGCAAACTACTGCACAAAATCAGCAAACTACTGCACATAAACACTAGGAAACCCCACACTCTAACCCTAACCCACACTCACTTGCACTGACGTTACCTAGTTGGGTAATAAAATGTCTACAAGCAAGCATCCCTTATCAGAGATTACCAAGTGCTCCATGGTCATCATTTTGCCTGCTTAGTTAGCTAAAGAGAAAAGCAGAGCAAGAGGTCTGCCAATTTCCTCCTCCCAAGTAAACCAGTGCAAAAACAGTTATTCTTTGTAGTATTAAATAGATAGTGACAGCCAAGCGCAAAAGCTTTCCCCAGAACCGTGGCAGGGTTCATATGAGGGTCTGGATGGAGATTCCAAGAGCTCCTTCAAGGGAGCCAGAGAATCTAGTCCACCAATGTTGTGCGTGCACTTCTGTAAGCAAACGCGGTTAAAACTGTGGTCAAATAATATTTTATAATCTTTTTCCTGGAGATTCTGTGTGGGGCTTATTTTTGAATAGACATGATAGGATTACACTGTCAGTTATCATTGAAGCACCTTTATTGCAAGGCTTAATTAGATGAATTTTTGAAAAGCTTTCTATTTTTCCCCACTGAGAAGTGATAGCATGTTGACTCAGTATAATGATTAATCAAAGGAATTAAAGAGCAAGAAATGATACTGTATAACGATTTCATTTAGAAATAAAGGAGTTCTATACTAAATATTTATATGTAAATGGGAAAAAGTTATTATCTTGATTAAACTGAATTTCTATAGAATACAGAAAGAAAGTTCCACTGTCAAAAGTAATGAAACCTAGAATGTCAGGGACATTTGCCTATGTTGAGGTGATGCATATTTTAAAAGGTTATCTTTTGATAAGAATGTTTGACACTAGTGGCATATTATTGTAGCAGTTCATTTTTTAAAAAAGCTTGATGTTTGTTTTCTTTTACTATGGCAAGCACAGCATGAAGAATGATATGCACTGCCTGCTTTACAACCAATATGGAAAAAAGTGCCATCTCATAATGAGATTCTCATTCACATATCTTCAGTTATTTTTTTCAGCACATATATCTCAGTGCAATTATGTCCTACATCAAACATGTTGTACTGCATTGACATTCTTCTAAATCAAAGTATCTGTGCATTCAATAAATACATTTATATGTTGGGGAGAACTGTGTGTGTGTGTGTGCGTGTGTGTGTGTGCGTGTGTAGGAGAGAGAGAGAGAGAGAGACCTTTTTTGTGGTATGCAACATAATGCAACAGGCAAATGAGCAAAACAAATTAAATGTAATAGAAAAAGAAACTATAACTATATCTCTATCTCTCTATTTCACACCAATACCACCATTCTTTATACCTTTTCTACTTTACTATCTTCACAAACCACATCTACATTGCCTTTTTTCTACCCCGATGTAGAATATTTCAACTCCACTGACCCATGACTTTCTCATTGTTCCTCCTATGTAGATCTGTGTATTCCATTGGGAGATTAATCTATTTTCTAGATTTATAATTGCATGATTTATACTTTTTCTTCCTGTAACTATTATACTTTCATTTTTGTTTCTTTCACCCATTTCTGTTTTTTCTTACTAGGAACATTTTCCCCAAGATTCACTCTTGATCCTACCCAAAAAATTATCTCCTATTTGGAACCTCTCGTCATCCTCTTATTGTCCACCAGTTATATCATTCATCTTAAACAATCAAATCAGTCATTTGATTCCATTTGTATGCATTAACTCACTTTTGCTGGAATCATGTATTTCAAACAAAAAGACCTTTAATTCTCTTTGAATGGCAGAAATTTGCATTTTATAATATATCTTTTAAGTCTTTCATTTAATATTTAACTGGAACCTTTATTTCCATACCTATATTTGGCAGGTCCACTCCAGAAGACCATCTAAATTGAGATCTATTGCATCCTTTCCATTTCAGTTAGTTTCATAAACACATGGTGCATTTATCTTTCTTTCATTTCATTTGTTGATTCATACTTTTTATTTTTTACACTCTTTGCGTTTGAAGCTTCAATTTTCTATATATCAGAATTGGGCTCATATATATTTACCTCTCCTTTATCCTGGTCAATATGGGTTTCATATTATGCTTTATGGCAAGGAAGAAGTAGAGCATTTGCTGGTAACATTAAGAAGAATACCAATCAGTTTGCGCAATATGCATGACCCAAATTCAGTTTTGTCCAAGTATGATTACACAGTTCTATATAAGATAGGATCTTGAATACATAGGAAGAACCTTACAACCCTAAGCACTGCTGCTCATATTCCTCTAACAAGAAGGTACTTGTAGTAGACTTCATACTCAGAAACTAACTTGCAAAGAAGAATAAACAAAGAATATTATATACATTATACATTATATATTGTTAATAAATAAACACAAATATTCATGTGCTTTTGTTATAAATATTTTTTCTCCCTGCAGTTGATGGGGTGTGTGTATATAAATGCTTGGTTAATAAAGATACTGAATATTGCCGTGTAGGAAAAGAATCCATTTTGATAACACTTGGTTACAACAGCGCCTTACTACAATTCACATCACATTCTGGTAAGTGGCTAGATATTATATATATTTGAAGTTTTTTGTATTCTTTGGTCCTATATTTGTTGAGGTCAGCTACAGTGATAGTCAAAGATTCTCAGGTGTTAGATCTGTTGGACCAACTTGCTACTCACTTTTTGATTGAGGACTGATTGATTGAGGTAAAATGGGCAGGGAGTGGAGAATGATCTGGTGCTGTGGTAAGGTGACCAGATTTTATTTTTTGTAAAGCAGACACCATTGACCGGGGGGGGGGTTTCTAGGGGAGCAAGACGGGAGGGGTCTGTCTCTCTTATCCTGCAGCTTTGTGCACCCCCCCAAACACCCCCCCTTCATCGCAGCCAGGGGTGGGTTCCTACTGGGGCAGGCTTACCTGTTCGTCGCCGCAGCCAGGGGTGAAATCCTGCCGGTTTGGCCGGGCCAGTCGTTTGGCGTAGAACCTATGGAACTGGCGGCGGTCGCGGCACGGGGCTTCTCCTGCCCGCTTCCCCCGCCCGGCTGGACGCCGCCATTCGGGTTATTTTGTCCTCTGCGCATGCGCAAAGCATTCTGCACATGCACAGAGGGCAAAATAACCCAAATGGTAGCGTCCAGCCGGGCGGGGGTAGCGGGCGGGAGAAGCCCCGCACCGTGACCGCCGCCAGTTCCATCGGCTCTACGCCGAACGACTGGCCCGGCCGAAAAAAGCGGGACTTTTTTGAAATGCCGCGGGACGCGAGACAAATTATCAAAAAGCGGGACTGATTCCGCCAAAAGCGGGACATCTGGTCACCTTAGCTGTGGTCCTTATTTGACGTTCTGGAGAACCTGTTGTTCCAAGCTTTTAAAAATCAAGTTGGACTTATCCTACTCCTGAGTTTGTTTAATTTGATAATTCATTGACTGTATATGTTTTATCTTTGCTGATGTTTGTACAGAGTTTATATCTTTCAAGAGGATTCAAATTATGGTGATTTTAAGGCCTAACTTAAGTCATTTGCACACACAAACACCAAAAGTTTACAGTCCTCTAATTGTTTATAATGGAATATTTGTGGTGATTTATTTGAGAATTGATCATTCTATATTGAGACTTACTGTGATTTAAGTTTTCCATCTCCTATTTCTTTTCTCTTTATTTTGACAACTGTTAGCCTGAACTGAATTCATGCAGAGGATTGTTATATTCCAGCATCCGGTTTCTACTATTTAGACAGCAGTAAATCATACGTAGTATTTTCTGCTTCCTGTGTAACATGTGTGCAACATCTGAATAGCATCAAGATGGCCATAAAATAGTTTTTTAGTTAGTTTTTTTGCAAAGTAAAGCAATCCATCTAGAACAGAGGTTTTCAAACTTGGCAACTTTAAGACTTGTAGACTTCAACTCCCAGAATTCTCCAGCCAGCTATGCTGGCTGTTGAATTCTGGGAGTTGAAGTCCACAAGTCTTAAAGTTGCCAAGTTTGGGGACCCCTGGTCTAGAACAATTTAAGCAATAAAAGTGCAGCCTACCATCAACTAACTGTATACTTTTCCACAATAGTCTAAATGTTCAGCAGGTAAGCCAATTTCTGTGTAAATACCGGCTTCAGAAATTTTATGGGAATAAAAATATAAACAGGCAGATGGAACGATAAATTTATCTCGCCTTGGTAGCCAATGGTTATTGATGGATGTTACTTATCTCAGTCTTCTGAAGAAAAACTTTGAACTAGACCTGGCACTATGAGGAGGGAAGGGAAGGTCAGTTTTAGTTTTTGCATGATATTTAGAGACACCAGGAAGCAATAAGTGCCGTTTCTGTTGCTTTCAATTCAGTTCAGTTCCACAATATTACCTTGGTCCACCACCAGCAAAATTTAAAAGAACAAAACAAGCAAAAACAGGGTGGAGCAAATAAATATGATAGTATACTAACAGCTAGAAAAATAAATCACAGAATATAACATTCACTCCTCCATTACTACGTTAATACAGTTGTTACCCGGGTGATAAATCTAAAACATTAATAGGTATAAAAATAAGTAATAATTTGCTATTGCTTTCAATAATTCCCTCAGGTCTAATTTATAGAGACTGGTTAGAGTGAATGACTGAAAAGGGGATGCACATTGGTAGATGACAGGAAATGTCTCTCCTTTCTTGATCATGCCCTTAAGATGGAACTTCTGATTTATGGGTTACATAATACTTCCTGCTACCAATACCACCTTCTCAGAGAAAGAAAATGCCTTGGCTCAGCTTTTCCCCTCTTATGCTACCTGAGGGCCAGTAGGTTCTCTAAGATTCAGAGACAATACAGGTAATCCTTATTTAGCAACTGCCTCGTTTAGCAAATATTCGTAGTTACGTCAATGATTTAAAAAAAGTAGCTTTATGACAAACCTTTGCCTTCATAACCTTCACAGGTTTCTAAAGCAAAGGTAGATCATAATCCCAGTCGCAGTTTCACTTAGGACCACTTCACTTAATGGCTAAGTTGCCAGTCCCAATTGTGGTTGTTAAATGAGGATTATCTGTAGGTCAAACCAGGGTGAAACGCCAAAAAGGATTTTCTTGAGTAAATATTAAGAGAGTTATAGAGGAAAAAATATACCAATTCATGTCTTTCCAAATTGCCAGAGGCTCCAAAAATTGGTGCAGGCAGTCTTGCTGGAACCAGCTCTAGAATTTTTAGTCTACTCAAAGGTTCAAACTACTTGGAGACTTTTGCCACCTTTTTGCCACTTTTCTTTAGATAGGGAGTATAATACCTGGTTTGATGGCATTTGATGATATCAGTGCCTCAGTGAAGTTCAGATAGTTGATCTTCTGCTACAGATATTTTAAATAAGCCATTGTCTCTAGAGACAATACCTGAGGATGTATGACTGATAATACTTCTTGTCAATACAGGTAGTCCTCGACTTATGACCAAAATTGAGCCCAAAATTTATGTTGCTAAGCAAGACGGTTGTTAGATAAATTTTGCCCCATTTTACCACCTTTCTTTCCACAGTTGTTACGTGAATCACTGCAGTTGTTAAGCTAGTAATATGGTTGTTAAGAGAATTTGGCTTCCCCATTTGCTTGTCAGAAGGTTGCAATGACTCTGGGACGGACTGATAAGATGAGAATAACTCTCACTAGAGGTGAAAATGGATCTTTGCCCAGAATTCTGACATTAGAAATGAAACCGCAGTTTAAAGTTCTAAGTAAAAATATTTATTTGGTACAAAAACAATAAATCCTCATTATTCTACATCGCTGATATAAAAAAGCACGTCTTGCTTCGATAGAAGCGAGGAACAGAAGGAAAGGATGGAATGCACACATGCGTACAAGAACATATCAATCACGTGCTCAGGAATAAACCATTATATTAGATAGGGATGCTTCTCCCTGCATATACATGTAACAGGCAATATAAAATCACTGCCTGACACGGACCAACTGTCATCAATACATGCCAATTGCCAAGTGTCCGAATTTTGATCACGTGACCGTAGGGAATGCTTCAGTGGTCATCAGTGTGAAAAACGGTCATAAGTCCATTTTTTTGGGTGACATTGTAACCTCGAACAGTCACTAATTGAATGATTGAAAGCCGAGGACTACTGTAGGTTAAAAATTGAGACAGTTGATCTTTATGAAGAATATTTTAATGGGCAGCATTATTTCTAGTTGCAATGATTGTTGCTCCTCCTCCCATTAGGAAGTGCCTGAGGTAAATAATCTACTTCCTCCTAGGCCCTCATAAAGTTTTTGAGCTGTGCAAAAAATGTGGGAAAATACCATTTCATTAATTGAATCCAGCAGTTGAGCTATTTTAAGGGCGGAATTGTGTAGAAAAGAGCAGACGATATAATTTCTATCTACAGCTATGGCATATTTTATTGGAATTTTACTGGAATTATGTTTTGTGCAGAATAAAGACCAGCATGATAATAATTCAGTTACCTTCCTTACATTTGTGTCACCTGCCTGCTTTGGTTTTGTGTTTTATGTTCCTATACTTTAGCTTCATTCTTTCTTTTTCAGAATATAAGGTGTTTTCAAATACACTGAACAGCTGTAGGAATATAAATAAGGAACATTCTGTATTCAGTCAGAGAACAGAAGACTCCTCTGCATCTCAGTATTTTCAGGTAGAGAACTCTGGTTTCATAATATATTCAATATTTCCCCAGGGGGATTAGGATAACCTGTTGCAGAAAAAAAGAAAATACTTGTAGCAACATACAGGTCTAACTAACACATGCTAAAAACTTATGCCTTAATCAGTTTTTTTTTAAATTCAGTGGCTATGGCTTTTTCATCACCAATATTTCCCAGGTTTATTGCAATTTAGGGCACTATCTTGGGTTTCTGCAGGAAAGACTTTATTCTTATTTTGTATATTGCGGTAGGCATGTGATGGCGAACCTATGGCACGCGTGACACAGGTGGCACGCGGAGCCATATCAGAGGGCATGTGAGGCATTGCCCTATGTCAGCTCCAGCGTGTATATGCATGCTGGCCAGCTGATTTTTGGCCTTTTTGGCCATTTTCGCTGTCCCCAGGCTTCAGGGAAGCCTCCTGAAGTGTGGGGACAGCGAAAAACGGTCAAATGGGCCAACTGGAAGTTCGGAAACAAACTTCCAGTTGGCACGTTGGGCCATTTTCGGTCTCTCCAGGCTTCAGGGAAGCCTCCTGAAGCCTGGGGATGGCAAAAAATGGGCCAAACGGAAGTTCATTTCCGAACTTCCCGTTGGCCCGTTTGGCCATTTTTCGCCATCCCCAGGCTTCAGGAGTCCGTTGTGAGGCCTGTGCGCATGTGCTGGGGGCAGCGGTGGGGCATGCGCATGCACAGGGGGCAGCGCGGGAGTTGTGCACATGTGCGAGAGGGGCATGGGTTTGGGTATGTGCGCGCGTGTGCTAGCACGCGCACCCACCCCCTTTTGGCATGCAAGCCAAAAAAGGTTCACCATCTGTCCCAAATTGGCAATTATATTATTATTCGGCAGGTTTATCTTGGATTAGAGAATGGATACAGCTTAAAAACAATAGAACCTTGACGATTGAAGGGCATGACCTTCATCTGGGATGGCATGCATATATCTAGGATGATAAATATAAAGTACATACTTATTTCAAAAAACATTTATTAAGAAATTCACTCCTTCAAATTTGGCTACAAATTAAAAGACAACACTATTCAAAAATTCCAATTTGGTATTCTCCCGTTGAAGCCCTTACACATCCCAGTTTGATGTCTTATGACACAGCTATAAAATATAAAGAATTAATCAATGAACAGGGAAATTTGAAGTGTAGAGATGAACTGGCAGAAGGAGGTATAAATTTAGACTGGTGGACTTATACCCAAGTCCAAGCAAAATTCTACAAAGACAATAAGACATATGGTTTTCAGAAGGAATATAGCAACTTTGACAGGACATTTCTGGGACCGGAAGATAATTTGATTGGAAAAATTTATAAATTTTTAATAAAATATAAATTAGAAGAGGAGATAGTAAAAGAACCAATGCTGAGATGGGCCAAAAACTTTGGATATTCGATAGATTTAGATAAATGGGAAGAAATTTGGATGACAAATTGGCGGATGACAATGTCAGTGGCCTTCAAGGAGAACCAGTGCAAGATGTTTTATAGGTGGCACCTTCCACCGACAAGAATTGCAAGGATTTCGCAGAATTCATCTGCCTTATGCTGGAAATGCAAAAAAGAAATAGGCACATACTATCATACCTGGTGGACCTGTAAGAAAGCTAAGAGCTATTGGGCCATTATAGGGAAGTGGATTAAAGAAATAACCCAGGAAGAATTTTCTAATAAACCAGAGTTTTTCTTGTTAGGCATCATTGAACCAAGAGTTAACAAAGATACCCAATACATTACTATTCACATTCTAACGGCAGCTAGGATTATATACGCGCAGTTCTGGAAAAACAGTGAAACGCCTACAGAGGAGGACATAATTAGAAAGATAATGGACTGCGCTGAGATGGACAAATTAACAAAGGAATTAAAGGATAAACAAGAATCAGACTTTTATATAATATGGAACAAATTTTATGATTGGTTAAGAAAAAGAAGGAATGTATAAAATGTATATCTGTCAACTCTGAATAATATAAGATATTTGTGTGTAAAAATTCATTAAATGTAACACGGTATATTTATATTAATATAAGTAAAAACTATAGATTTAAAAGGCTATATAGATAATACGGATATAGTTGTTTATTATGGTAAAAAAAATGTAACTTAAATTATGTAAAGTTCCGAGGATAGCTTATTGGAGTTAGGGGCTAAACAGAAAAGCCCAAAATGTTTATTTGTTGTTGTGTATGTCACTGTTGTATTGTTGTATAGTTTTGTGTATTTAATTTTAAAAAAAAAAGTTCGCCATCACTGCTGTAGGCAAATTGTAGCAACTACATTTCTCCTCTTTTCCTTCTAGTTTTATGGATGCTTATCTCAACAACAAAATATGATGCAGGATTTTGTAAGGACAGCTACATATCACAGAGCAATACTTCAGAATCATACAGATTTTAAAGATAAGGTAAGCCTTACCTTTCTGCTCAGTTTCAAATATCTATATGTATTTTCTTACAAAGTTGGCCATAACATTAGATCGGCCAGCCCCAGCTGACTGATGGGGCCGATTGGATCCAGAAGGAGCTTGGTGGTGTTGCAGAAGGTCTGCAACACACACTTGGCCAAAACCTTGATGGCTGCCTGAAATGGAAGAAATGGCTGCAACCTCTGTTCCCATGGATCCTGGAGCTCTCCATGGTTCATGCATGAGTTAAGGCACATGAAGAGGGTGAACAGATGCCTAGTGCACTGCTGGTGAATGGCAAAAAATGAGGATGCTCAAGCACAAGCTGGAGCCACTATTAGAGCCTTCCTCGTGGTGATAAGGGCTCCACTCTTATTATGTCTGCAGATAGCTGCCCAGCAATCCTGTTTCCAGTTACCTGGCCCCTCCTTGGAGGGAGTAATTCTGGGATTCACCTGCAGGCTGACTGGGAAATGTACAGCACATTTGGTGCATCTGCCTCAGGCTGAGTGATACCATCCAAATTTGTGTCTGTTCATTAGATCAATTAGAGCTGTGAGATCAATGCCATGGCTCGCTGATGTGAGACATTTTCATTATAGAAATGATGTGTCTCTTCTGCCTTCTACTGTTTGCTTTTCCATCTTTCTCTGATTTCAAACACAGGCAACAAATTGCTGTTTTGCTAGAGTGCTCTGAAGGAAATATACCCCCTACCTCCAGTATGGCATTACTCAGCCCTCTGTTTGAATGTGGTATTGGTGAAGCATAAATGGTTTATATTCAATTTTTAAAATGCATTTGAATATTTTCAATCTGTCTTTTCATCGCTAAGAGATGTTTTGGGGGCCAGCATCCTTCACAATAAAGTCAATATCCGCCAATAAAATATAATTTAAAAGGATGTGGAGAAACTTCACAAGTTTCAACATTGCTGGTCCTATCTCTCATGATGTATGCAGCCAATGTATAACTGGGGAAGTTAATCCAAGAGATGAAAGTCAGCCATTAACTGCAAAACTTTGAAATTCAATAAATATTACTACTACTGCTACTACTGCTACTGCTACTACTACTACTACTACTACTACTACTACTACTACTACTACTACTACTACAAAATTATTATTCAAGCACAATCTAGTAAAAGTGTTGGAGATGCTGAGCTTGATAAATCTGTATAACATAATTTGTAGTGGTCCTTAAACTAGATGTTTTGATTGAAGGATTTACTCAGTGGCAGCTAATACATTTTCTTACCTGTATGACTTTGGTTAAACTTCTCAGTCCAAACAAAACCAGCTATGGTATAAAAGCAACACTAACTTAATAAGCAACAATCATTTAACAATACGGTATTTAAATATACTAAGTTTAATAGCAAATCTGGGATTAAATGTAGAACCTGAACTATTAGGGATAGCATTATAGCATTACTTCAGTTCTTTTTAGGGTAATGTATGTTTGTATTTATTTCCCCAAAATGAAACTGACTAGGACTATGGAAGGCAAGGATCGCCAACCCTTAGGCAGTGGCCCATTTCTGAGCTGTGGCCCATTCGGAATTGGCTGCGCGAGTTCAAGCACTGAACTAAGGCATTGAGGCAGGCAGGAAAAATTAAGTAAATATACACCCATGAGACAAACTGATTCTAATATAATGCATCACAGCTGACCCAGGAAACATCAATGCAGGTAGCTTTTCAACTGATAAAAAAATAAATTAATTTAGAGTTTATTAGAGTAAATGAGACTAATTAAAGTATGAATTTATTAGCTATCCAGACTCATTAGGAGTCATGTGTCATATAAATATATCCATCCATATATACATAAATGTGCAGTATAGTCTAATTTAATTCCCTTGCTGGAACTGAGAGCGACAAATGCTGTCCAAATGCTGTTCAACTTAGCACAAGTCTTTTTTTATTATTAATATGTAAAAACTGTGTAGAGAGTTCTATTATTTTACCACTTTTGCTAAGTAGATTCTTAAAGTAATTTAAAAAAAGAAATGCTTCCAACATTGCTTTTTGACTTTAGGGTAGGAGTATATTTAATGGAATAAAATACTTTGAAAAGCATTTGCAAGATCTATCTGTGTTAAGTTGATAAGCCTACAGCATATGTTCTTGCTTCTTTTTCACACCTACATTAATGCTTCTGCTAAGAAATAAAATAGCAAGAATAACTGTTGAATTCCCCTCAGAAAAAATAAATTACAATTTATGTGTAGGTTTTCAAATTAATCATACCTTGTGATTTCAAGACTTGCTATTCATTTTTTGTACTATAGTTAATAAAAATTATGCAAAGAAATATGTTATGAATCTGATGCCATATTTTAATTTCATGAAGAAAACCTTAGCATTGTTTTAGTTAGGAGATCTTGATGATTGGCAATGTCATATATAGTATTTATAAATATTTGATAGCATTGATTGGCAGGAGGGTTTTCATACTTTCCGAATCTGCTGATAAGATTCGGAATATAAATAAAGCCTTATACAGTGGCATATTCATCCCCATCCATTTTTCTGTTCCAAGGTTGTCCTGGATGTTGGATGCGGATCAGGTATTCTTTCATTTTTCGCTGTGCAGGCTGGTGCTAGGAAAGTTTATGCTGTTGAAGCTAGCTCGGTGGCCAAATATGCCGAGGTGAGTATGTTAGATTTGATGAGCAACTGCATTTGTTTGCTTTGCTGTGTGTGTAGAAAACAAAGTATTTGTAGCTGAAATAACGGTGTGCAAATAATTTAGGTCCATTTTATTTCAGTGTTTCATCAGGATCGTGTCTTGAAGAGCATAATTCACTCTCAAGGTACATGTTAAATGAAAACGTTTTGATTATTGATTAAGCAACTACAAACTAGGACGTTTAGAGATCTGTGTAAAAGTTGATGGCAGAGGCAGATTTAAGGGGATCACTATCCCTGCTGACAACTGCAATGCATCCTCGCAACAGCTGATTAATATTTTGAGAAATAGGCCTATTCAGTATAATGCAAATGAGGCTGGAGTCATTTCGTAGATAAATTAATAACAAGGAATAAGAATTAAATGTACTACTGACATTTAAAGTAAAGTAACGACTTTTGATTAGAACTATCTTTATTGGCTACCATTCAATGATTTTTTCCCCATATTGAAATACACTAAAACCTTTGGTAATTGAAACTCATCTCCTGTAAAAGGATTTAAATTAATTAGCAGCTTCTCTTATTCTTGAATGGATCCACAGTCAACCATGAGCCGAGGTGGCGCAGTGGTTAACAGCAGCACTGCAACCTTCAGCTGATTGCTAGTTCAGCAGTTCAGCTGTTCAAATCTCACCAGGCTCAAGGTTGACTCAGCCTTCCATCCTTCCGAGGTGGGTAAAATGAGGACCCAGATTGTTGGAGGCAATATGCTGAACTCTGTAAACCACTTAGAGAGGGCTGTAAAGCACTATGAAGCGGTATATAAGTCTAAGTGCTATTGCTAAGAATATTGGGCATATTTCAGGGAAAAGCAAGCAGGGTTTATTTCCTGGAATTTCTCTCGTTTCACTTCAAATGCTGGTACAATAATAGCATGTGGAATATGCAAGTTACGCAAGCAGTCTGGCCAAGATGGTGGAATTGGATTAGCATCACAGGTCTAGACTACATGATTCAGAAAGGCTTGTGAATTCAGTGGATATCGCTTCCCTCTCTAATTCCAGAAAAGTCGCTGTGTAATTTATGCAAAATAAATTCTAAAGCTGCTTAGACTCATTCAAATGTAATGCAACCTGTATTATAATTAAGATGTTGTGACCATTTCAGTAGTATGGTAAGCATATCACAAACAAAATATTCATTTGAATGCATATATAATGAATGGCCAAGCCCACTATCCTATTCACTTGCTCCAGCCAACATAAGATTTACAGCCAATTTCCAGAATGGAAAGATTTATCAAGCAGGAGAGTTAATACTCACCTACAGATGAGTAATGGTTGGAAACATGTGGAGTCAAAGGAGACAAATCCAGACTCAGCCAGGTAAGACAAAGAGGAGTTTCCTAAGCAACTTTCTTCTCTAGAGAAAAAAAAAGATTGTTTTGAAATCCAAGTTTTGAAAGAGAAAGAACTTTGTGAAAGAGACACCAAAAAATACAGTGGGGAGGCTGACATAAGTGGACCTTACCATCTTCACTGAGTATCTAAAGTAAATTTTGACATTGTCAGCCCTCTCTAGTAAACCAGACAGGAAAAACAATGAATGAAGACAAATACATGTATCCCAGAATAATATTGCAGGATCCAATCCGGATCGGTCCCGGTGACCGATCCAGATTGGATCCTGCAGGAAAAAGAATGAGCAATTTTACTTTATTGTAAGGTTACATTAAACAGATTCTTGGCAAGTTGAATGTACAAACTTCCCACCACCACATTTAACCATCTGATCAATTAGGGTGACAGCTTTACCCACAGCACACATGTAAAATGTATACTGGTACTGTAGTCCTCATTGAGCGACTGGCAACCGTTCGTAGTTATGATGGTGATGAAAAAGTAACTTTGCAACCAGTCCTCGCGTTTGTATATAGCCATAACCTTTGTATGGCTATAAAGCAAAGCTGAAGTAAAATTGTAAGAACAGTTATAGTTTCACTGTTCTCCTTAACAACCAAGTTGTTGGTCTCAATTGTAGTTGCTAAATGAGGAACTGCCTTTACTAGACTTACGATAGGTGGCACAGTAGAATCCCCCCCCCTTTTTTCAATCTTGTTTTCTTTGATTTGTCAGTACAGATTTTAGGATTCCCTATATATTCCACATGCAGAAGTTAAGAGATAAAGTGTCACCTAGAACACTATTCTAAGCAGAAAACTGGTAGTCGCTGTAAAACTACCAAGCATCTGTTCCAAAGCAGGAAGGCAGGCCAGGAGAGTAGACAGTCTCTGGGAGAGGAAACTGGAAATCTTCCATCTTTCACCCTATGACCTCAGCCCTTACCACTACGCTAGACCATTGCAAATAATTAGCTTGCCTGTTTTACCTATCTGGCTTTCAGATTTTTCTTGCATGACTTTGTTCTTGAATTACAGCTTCAAGAAACATTCTTTGCTTCATCTCAAATAAATGCTGCCAAATGGTGCATTTAAAAAAAAAGTATTAATGCAGCTTTTCCCAGTCTGTTACCTTCCTATGGTACGGGACTACAGATCTGTTTCACAGAGCCTAAATTATATTGATATACGAGGGTGAGTCAAAACATAATGCCATTTTCTTTAGGATAGGTATAATTATCAACACAGGAACATGTAGCATACATCAAAATGAAGCTGGTCCTCTGTGGATCACATCCCAAATTTGTTGACTGTTCTTTGAGCCACTTCTTCACTGCAGTTTTCACTTCCTCGTCACTGGAATAATGTTTGCCTCTCAAACCCTCTTTGTTCGGCCCCATGAAAGAATGAATGAAGAGAATGAAAGAGGGTTTGAGAGGCAAACATTATTCCAGTGACGAGGAAGTGAAAACTGCAGTGAAGAAGTGGCTCAAAGAACAGTCAACAAATTTTTACGAGACAGGGATACATTCTCTCATTCAAAGGTGGAACATTGCTATTGAGAGAAACGGTGACTATGTTGAGAAGTAGGGATGTGATCCACAGTGGACCAGCTTCATTTTGATGTATGCTACATGTTCCTGTGTTGGTAATTATACCTGTCCTAAAGAAAATGGCATTACTTTTTGTCTCACCCTCGTATTACAGCATGCCTTGTGATAAGAGGCCAGAGAAAGCCGGATGCTAGGATTAAAGCTGTACTTTTAAATTTGATATCAAAATAAATCCCACCGAACCTGCTTAGGTCTATTTACAGCATTAACTGAATTACTGTATAATTGGAGTAGGCCTTTTCAATACTGAGTCCCCAGGTTTAGCCGGGAGCATATTCTACAGAAATAACAAGATGTTTTTAAATAGCTGTGTCCAGAATTCAGATTTAAATTACTTTTGCAAAGTCTGAGAAATAATGTGATTTTAAGATGGATGAAATTTTATGGAGGGCACTTGTACAAACATAGCATGGGAGCAACCAGCATAAAGAAAATGTTCTGTACAGTATATGGGACAAGTCAACTACTGATGGGATCATTAGAAATAAAGAATTAGTCCTTGAGGAATACAGAGGCATTTGGCACACGAGGCTGGTGAAAGGGAGGTCCTTCTGGGAGATTTGGCAGCTGGGCTCCTTTTGAACAGAGGCCCAAAGAGAAGAAGCTCACACTCTTCCAGATGCTTGTTGCATAGGACTTCAGGCAAGATTTTTTATTTAATGAACCAAATCAAGGTTTTTTCTATAAAGAATCGTGTTTTGGGAAAGACTATTAGATCTGTACTGTTCCAAGAAATTTCTTATGTCTTTAATGTGTCTGTGTTCCTCTTTCTTCAAGATTTGTCCTAACTAGGATTAATATTATTATTAAAACAATAAATAAAAACACTTTTAATTAAAGCATTTTAAACTATTTGAAGACAAGAAATTTAGTTCTAAATGATGTAGCTGTAGCCCTGGTCTGAGAAGTGAAAAATAATGCTGAAAGATACCCATAATCGGAATATTTTAGGACTTATTCACACGTTGCCATCTTAGAAATAGAAGGGCTTTCTCTATTTAAATGTCCTCTTAATGCCCACCACTGTTACCTGAAAAAGCATCAGGACTTCAGTTCTGTTCGGGAATTGTCCTGATGTCTTTCCGCAGCATGATCTTAAAAACCAGCCAGACTGTTGCTTAATGGACTGTGAGAAATCATCAGGATAGTACAACTTACTAGGGATATACAGAAAGCCAAACAACAGAAGCACCGGATGCCTGCAAGTGCTACATGAAGCTCACAGTTTGCCAAATACAATCTTTTCCCTTTCTGTTCCTGAAATTAAAACAGACATAGGTACAGTAATTTAATATCACTGCAAGGAGATCAGGGGCGGGTTCCTAATTTTTTTACTACCACTCTGTGGGCGTGGCTTATTTTGTGGGTGTGGCTTGGCAGCCATGTGACCGGGTGGGCATGGGCCTCGGGAGTTTGGCAGCGGCTGGAGAAGTGGGGGGGGCATTGCCCACCTGCAACGCAGCCCCCCGCAGTGGGAGTAGCAAGACCGCGGCAGCGGTTCTTCTAGGAGGCTCTGTCCGGCCTGAATGCTTCTCCCCATTCGATGATCCTAGGCTCCTGCCGCCCGTTCCCCCTCCCCTCAGCAGCTCGAGAAGCCTCAAACGTGCGAAAATGCCTAGGATCATCACCGCGCGTTCGTGGCTTCTCGGACTGCTGAAGGGAGGGGAATGGAGATAGCTCCTGCCGCCCGTTCTTTCTGTGTCTCATGCGCTCCCTCAGCCATCTTCCCCTGCTTGGACTCACTGTGGGGTAGGAAGGCAGCGCATACGCAGTGCCGGAAGCTCAGCTTCTGGGCATGCGCAGAAGAAAATTTTAAAACTAACTTTTTAAAAAGAAATTTAAAATGGTGGCGCCCAGGCACCGGCAACCGACCGCACCGGTACTGTGACGTTACCAGCGGGCCACTACCGGTGCTATAGAGTGGACCATACCGGTAGGAACCCACCACTGAAGGAGATACTTGAATAACCATTCACTGTATTAGTGAGATAACTGATTCATCTGTTCTACTCAACTTTTGGTCGACTTTCATTCCTTTTAATTGCATTTTAATAATCATGCTCTGTAACCCACCTTAATCCAAAATAGTAGCTTAGGCTTTGCCTCAAATTATAGAAAGCATTTTGCAGTATACTGATAATGGATGTATTTTGAAAAGATTTGGAAAACTGAAACAGAAAAGAGGAATTGGGGAACATCACAAGTCCTTGGTATCTACTGTTGCTAATATCTGTATGACAATATTGTACAGAATATCATTAAATCATCTTTAGAAATTATATAGTACTCATTTTGCAGGGATGATTCATTTCATGCACATTCATAAACACATTATCACAGCAACTTTGTATTACTTATTTGTTGGATTAATGTATAGCACTTCTGAAAAGCTGAAAAAGCTGTGGTTGTAAAGGTTTGGATAAAATTATCTACTTTGACCCTTTAGAATTACAATTAACAAAATATGCAGATAATTTTATTAGGATCTATTCAATAAACTGTCTTTTCATTTTTAATACTAACTGCCATATTCATGGACAAATCTTTCATTAATGTGTTGCAATAAATGCTTTCAATATAAAAATTTGGCAGTATAATGGTTTCTTATTACAATACAGCTTCTGAGAACTACTTAGGAAAGAGATCAAATATTTCCATAAATTTACACTTTAGCAACAGAAGGCAAGAACTCTTTGGATTAATACAGTAGCTTCGCTTTCTTCCAATTACTGTGATTAGGTAAAGGAAAGAAATTCAGGATTTATAACTGAATCATACTGACCTTCTGCAGATTTACTAAAAAGATGGAACATGAAGGTTAATAAACACAAATAAAAATAAAACTGCAGTGATTATATCTTTCATTCAGTGAAAACTTATTCCTAGGGAATTTTTATATTGTATATGAGATTCTGGTGCCTTCTTCTGTGTTAGTTATATTTTATATTAATTGTTTTAATGGTTATTAAAGATTTATTTTAATTGTTCATTTTATTGTAAACCGCCCAGAGTCATGTCAATAATATGGGTAGCTGCATAAATTTGATAATAAATATCTTAATTTAACTTTGATTCCAACTTACTTAACAAACTGAGCATACAGTACGGAATGCAAAAACATGATGTATTAGTTATATCACTTTTTGGAAAAACAAATTCCATAAAAAAGATAAGTGAAGACAGATGGGTAGAGTTCCATTAATCCATCAAATTGATATTTAATTAACTTATCGCTGAATCAACACAGCTAATACATATATTTATTTCTACTACTTCATTACTTTACAGATTTTAGTCCAGAGTAACAATGTGGCTGATAAGATCAGTATTCTCTCAGGAAAAATTGAGGAAATCACCCTACCTGAAAGTGTAGATGTTATAGTTTCTGAGCCAATGGGTTACATGCTATTCAATGAAAGGATGCTGGAAAGTTACCTTCATTCCAAAAAATGGCTGAAGTCCAATGGTGAGTCTATACATTTGCAGGTTCTGAAGGTCTGCATCTCACAGGCAGAAGCATACGTTTATGAAATATAGCTACTAGTAAGAGAGACTGCTTGTTTCCTTTCGGCACACTTTCGGTATTACATATTAATTGCTTTTTCCCCTCAAGTTATCTTGAGGCAGCCAATAGATTAAATGATTCTGTCTTACCCAGCAGCCTTGTCCCTGGTTTTAAGTCCAGATTCCAAGATACCTTCGTTCCCAGATTAGGTTAAAATCTTAACACAAGTCGTCAAAGGAGATCTACCAATCTCTTTCTGCCTTGGTAGCACCAAAATATGGATCAATAGGAAGTAGAGGATTTTTTTTAAAAAAACGTATGTAACACATGTAAGCTTTATCAATAAAGCATCACTTTATGTAGATTTTATTTATTCATTTATTTATTATTTGTTTGTTTGTTTGTTTAGTGTAATTATGCATGATAAACAGAGGGGTTGAGTACAGTGTAGAAAATCGAGCTCTTTAGGATGCTTTTCTGCTTTTTTTCAAGCCTTTTTCTAACCGGGGAACCACAACTTTTAATCTACATTTTAAAGTGAATTTTTGGTTTGGCCTAATTGTTCCATTTAAATGTGTCCTTTCTGTGGTTCTTGTTCCTAAAATTTAAATCCGATTTCAATAGCAATGTGCTAGTGATATTTTTTCCTCATTTGTAGAATAAAGAGGGACAATAAGGATATATTTCTCTCTATATTATTTAATCCTAAGAGTTGCCTTTATACTGTAATATTACTAAACTGAAACAACTTGCTCTGAATAAAACTGAGTTCAGTGATTTGCTTCAGACTAAAGAGCTCTAGAATTTTAATGTATAATCAATACCTTTTTGAAAGTAGCATTAACAATACTTTGCCCATCAAGCTACAAAAATGAATCAATTATCTTCCTAGCTAACAGTCATTAATTTAAAAGACGTATGTTTTCTTTTAAATGTCCTATCTCTCTTCTATGTGCTATTTCTCTATATTGTTAAGCTATTAAACAATTTACCTATTAAAATGCTTTCATCTGGTCATTCCCAAATGTTGAGTTAAGCTTTTATTTAAGTGAAGGATGACTAATAGGCAGTATAAATCTGTAATGTGGTCATAATTCAGTGGTACATTGTATTGAAATGGCATAAGGTTTGTAAAATGCTTTGTGGTCATTTGATATTCCTTAATATTCTATTTTTTAATACTGACAATCTCTAACATTATCTACAATAAATTCCTGAAAAAGTTTCTGGTAGATTAGTAATAATTATTTATTATAAATTATATTTTGAATCTTCAGTTTAAGAAATATAATCCCATTTTTCCAATAGTGGTGGATGAACTGGAATACATGCTTGCTTTTCATTTAAGGATTTTATTTAAGTATCTAATTGTTAATATGTTAAAAATATGAATTGTTTATCAGATTGTGGCAGTAAATTAGCATTATCATCTTAAGTGTTCTCTTGTCAATAGATTTACTAAAATGTGACCAAAAATTAAAGCAAAATTTAATATCTATTGTTAATTTGCAAAAAAAATGTATGGAATGGATAGTAAATAATGTCTCTTGGATATTTCCACTAAATTTTTAAGGACTACATAGAAGATTTGAACTTTGCTACTGTATATTATCTTTTGTTCACCAGGAATGATGTTTCCAACATTTAGTGACATTCATTTGGCTCCTTTTTCCGATGAACAACTCTACATGGAACACTACTCCAGAGCCAATTTTTGGTAATAATTGTTTCACTTTTTTCACACAAAAAGGTGTTTTGCTTGGCAATTTAATAGAAATTTTCAAATGAAAAAGCTTCTTGGAACCGTAAAGCAGTGGTGAATTATAGATGTCCAAAGTAATTGCAAAATACTTAAGTTTGTTGGTCTGCAATTGTAGCACTTAGAGTTGATTCTTAGGACTATTGTTGTATTTATTTATATATCCCTACACACTTGTTTTAGAGGCCGTGAGAAGTTACAGTCATATTATTTGTACCGTAATTACAATACCATGCAATGTCTTAGCAGTTTGATGCATGGGTCACATTGCTGCTCTCCATTTGATGCCTTCTTAGTTACAGGCAATAAATTCTTAGGAAAGCAGTGGTTGTATGTTGTGAGAGTATTACTTGAAAACAAACTGGTATTAATAACATAATATGGTGGTCAAAGCAAAGAACTAGAGGATAATAAGGAAAACATTTAGTGGCAGTGTTAAGTCAAGGTTAATATTCTATTGATTGAATCACAGTACAAAAATCAAACTAATAAAAAGTGTGAGGGAAAAATGAGAACAGGCCATTGTAATAATGCTACTGAAATAGTAATTTTGTGACAGCCATAAATCAGGAACAAGTAAGATAATTTATACTCTAATCACATGCTTTGGAAATGAACTCTAATAGTGAAGTTGGATTTGAAGATTGAATCTTCTCATTACCGGGCTTTAGCTAAGGTCATGTTAGAAGCTGAATGAATGTTGTCCCTTCATTGCCTTTTCCAAAAAAACTACTTTGCTTCTTTGATGATAAATAATTTTCCTTAAAGTAGGAAATGGTATATGATATCATTGTGATGATATCAAAGGATGATGAACATAGCAAAATCTAAGAATGGAACTAGACAATAGGAGAGAGAGCACCCGTGTCCTATCATTAGTTTAGTTTAGTTTATTGTCATTGCACATGGTACAACGAAATTAAATGCCGTCTTCAGTGTACATTATAAGTATAAAAATAAAAACACAAACATACATCCTTTACATTCTGTATGACTGAAATTGAAAACCCGATATTGCACTATACCGTAGAATTCAATATACCGTAGAATTCAAAAAAAGAGTGCCCAGGATGAGATGGATCTTTAAGAATGTTTTGAACTTTCTTAAGGCAGCGGGAGCTATAAAGCTCTTCCAAAGAGGGGAGAGGCAACCAATGATCCTCTGGGCAATGATGTGTACCCTCTGGAGTGCTGTCCTATCTGCCACTGTGCAATTGGCAAACCATACACAGATGCAGTACGTTAAAATATTCTCTATCGTGCAGTGGTAGAAGGCCACCAGCAGTTTTTCATTCAGTTGTTGTTTCCTGAGAAGTCTCAGGTAGTATAATCTCTGCTGGGCCCTTTTGACCAGTGCTGCAATGTGAATGCCCCAGGTAAGGTCCTCTTTTATGATAACACCCAGAAACTTAATACTGGCCACTTGTTCCACTTGGTCTCCATTGATAAGCAAGGGCTGGATGTCTGATCTATTCCTTCTATAGTCCACTATAAGCTCTTATTTGTGTTAAGGACCAAGTTATTGTCACCACACCACAAAAGCAACCGTTCCATCTCATCTCGATAGGCAGATTCATCCCCCCATCCCCGGAGATGAGTCCCATCACTGTTGTATCAATTAATTACTATAATTACTTCACTTCTGATATCAAATCACATTTCAGTTGAACTCAGTGTGTCTTAAGGTTTCATCCCCTGGAACAAGTTCTCATCGCTCCAGCTTGTTACAAAGGGAGGAATACAGGTAGTCCTCAACTTAACAGTTCATTTAGTGACCATTCAAAGTTACGAAGGCACTGAAAAAGTGACTTGTGACCATTTTTCACACTTATGACCATTGCAGCATCCCCATGATATATGATTTACATTTGGATGCTTGACAACTGGTTCATATTTATAACAGTTGCAGTGTCCCAGGGTCACGTGATCAGCTTTTGTGAACTTCTGGCAAGAAAAAACAGTGGGGAAGCCAGATTCAGTTAACAACTGTGTGATTAACTTAACAACTGCAGTGATCACTTAACAAATGTGGCAAAGAAAAATTGTAAAATGAGGCAAAACTCAACACATTTCTCATTAGCAACATAAATTCTGGGCTCAATTGTGGTCATAAATTGAGGACTACCTGTTACTTTAGCTGGAGTTCTATATTGCTTGCGTCATCTGGTTCTATGTTTCGGCTAAAATAATTTGGTATGATTCCCTTTGGAGACACCACAATAAAGAAATGAATTTGTTTGGATTACATTGAGGATGTAGTGCCTTGAGGATGATGCGGCTCCAATTGGTAGCTATCACTCCAAGTTTGGGAAATCACCAATAAAAGCATATGGCATGAAAATGAAAGTGTGAACGAAGGAGGGCACCGCTTGAATGTAACAATGTGCAGAGAATAGGGAGATGGTTCTGTTTTGGACCTGAAATAAATGTGGCATTTATTGCAAGAAAACAAAATGCTCAGAGAACACCAAGAACCCCTCATTTCAACCCTGAGCTACAAACATTCTCCTTCATTGATTCCAGTGATTTCTTAAACCATTTGGGGGTCAGCTACTGTTTGGCAGAACTGAGACCTGGACTACTATAACTCTTGAGTTTTTCCTCTGCTTTAAGCTAGATCAAAGATATTGTGAGATAAGAAACGATATAAAGTGTTTAAATAAATAAATAGCAAAAATTTACACAGATTTTGTTAAGACACAAAGGGTTTTAATGCATTAGGATTGTTAGGAGGAAGAAGGTGTATTAGATAATTGGTGATCTTTTCATATATTATTGGACTAGCATAATCACCATTTCCCCCTACCTTTGCATCTGCCCCCTCCCTTTATTCTAATTTAAATCCTGTATCAGTTTAACCCAGAGGTCCCCAGCCTGTGGGCCATGAGGGGTTTGCAACTGGGTGGTGGAAAGGGCCAGCGAGTGCGCATGCTCGCTTGGGTGAGCAGCAGGCATGCATGCGCACGCTCCATTTGTGTGAGTAGTAGGCATCCATCCATGCTGCTCACACATATGGAGCTACGCACGCTCACTTGCCGGCTGCTTGCATGAACCATCCTCTCCCCCTCACTGGTCTGCAAAGCATTGGGGAACTCTGGTTTAACCCATTGTTTTTCAGCCTTGGCAAATTTGAAAGGTGTAGAGGTGGACTCACTGAATTCACCCACCAGTGTGGCCAGAGTTGAAGTCCACACATCTTAAAGTTGCCAAGTTTGAAAGACACAGGGTTAACCGCATGTGATGAATTGAGGTGTAATTAACAAAAGTTTATGCCTTTTAATAACATTTGTTAGTTGCTAGGTGCTACCAGACCCTTTTATATTTCATAGATATCTAGCTTGGGCTAAATACAGAATATTGGAAACTGTCAGAGGAATTTTCCACCCTCAATTATAATGAGTTAATTAAGATGGAGTCTGATTTAAAGTGTTTCTCCTCAGATTTCTGTCCACCTGGTTAAGTAGCTGTTTATTATAGATGCCTGCTTGATTGCTTATGTCTATTTTCTGTCCCATTTCTTTCTGTCAACTTCTTTCCCATTTAAATCATAAGTTGCTTTTGCAAATAACATTCTTTTTTCTGGAGACAATAACCTACATGTTTCTGCATTTGAGGAAAACATTTGTCAGTGGGTATTTGTAGCTCCTATAATCTAGAAAGATTAATTTTGTTCAGAACTCAACTTTACTGAGAATAACTCATTCATTTCATACAGTTTTGCATGTTTCAGAATACTGTGATACAGTTTACAGTTTACATCTGCAAGCAAACAACCAAGCTCAGAGAGCACCAAGAATGCCATGTATTACAGATCGCCACAAGAGAATGCAGAGCATGACACCTGGAAAGAATGTGTCATAAGTTATAAAATCCAAAAGCCTGTAAGTTTTATAAGTGTACCAGTTTAATATAATGGAGAAGGTGCTGATCTAGAAACCAGGAGGCTGTGAGCACGAGGCCTTCATTAGTCATGAAAGCCACCTGGATGACTAACTCAAGTCATTGATCAGTGCTGTTGACCTAGAATGGCTTTGCCCAAAATGCCAGTAACTAATCTTGAGACCCTCTGCCCTCATAACCTATGCCCTTTTATGAGATATTGTTCAAAGAGGGTTTACCCCCCAAAAAATTGTTTATGGTTGAGATGACCCTCTGTACTTCATAAAAACAGTTCTGGAATGTAAGAACTCCTTAGGCTGTATATGCAGTTACCATGTGGGCCATCTGAACATAGTATGCTTAGGACCATGTACTTGAAGAACAGTAGCGAACTGAGTCCACATAGCTCCGTGATGACGAACCTATAGTACGCGTGCCACAGGTGGCACGCGGAGGCCTCTTTGCTGGCACGCGAGCCGTCGCCCAGCTGAGCTCCACTGCACATGCCCACACGCACCTCCCGCCAGCCAGCTGATTTTCGGGTCTCTGCAGCACTGTTGTTTAATCAAAATGCAGTTACAGCCATCGAGAATATAACTATATCCAACAGGAACAGGAAGTGCCTCACAGGAGCAGATAGAGGTAAATCCTAGAGAGGCAGGAAATGCATCACTGAACAATTGAGATGAATGCTAGAGAGGAATAAAGTTGCATACAAGGCCGACATAACACCTGTAACAGAGTAGGCATGTGCGGGGGGGGGTGCGGCTACCCCCCCCGCACCCCTTTTTTTGTCCCAGGAGGCTTCAGGAAAGCCTGCTAGGCCCAAAATGGGGCGCGTGTGGGGGATGTCACACGCGCATGCACAGGGGGCCGGGGGCCGCATTGTATTATGGGTGTGGGCATGCGCACCTGCGCTGTCCGTGCGTGCACGCTTTTGGCATGCGAGGGCAAAAAGGTTCGTCATCACTGACATAGCTGATCATTATGAAACGTTATCATGGATTCCAGCTGAGGGAAAGGAATATGGCATTTTGTACATTCCCCCACCATGTTCTTCTTGCCATTTACAAGGTCAAGATAGGCTGTATCAATGCATTTGTGTGGGCCTACTCTGGAATATAGACCTTTCTTTTGTGTTTCTTGCTTTCCTTCATTGAAAAGCAAACATTCCCCTCTCTACTACCACTACTGTGAATTATCACAAGTTTCCATGTGATTGTGTATTATTGCTACGTGACTAGTCTTGCAGTGTGGATGCTGCCTGAGTTTTAAGATGACACAGTCCTTTTACAATACAACAAAATGAACACAAGATTTTTTCCCCTCTGTTCTGCTTTTTCTTACTGTTACAATGGAAATGAATGGCTGCATACAAAGCCAATCATATACAATTACACACAATATTTATAGAAAGAAAAGTACTGAAACACCTGCAAGATAATTTATTCCAAACTGGGAATCTCAACAAGACTTTCTAAATTCTCCTTAATTATTCGGTGTTCTTTTTATTAATACACAGACAGATGTCTGCAATGCATTTTAAGATGGATTTTGTTAGGCACTTGTTTACTTTAGGAGTCATTTAACAGCTCATTAAAAAGATGTAATTAAGGACCCCATGATAATTCATGATGTGTAGAGAAAATTATTTATAGCATCTTCTCTTTGCACTTCCTTTTAAGTTGTCTCTCTCCTACTGCTTCCACAAATGTACTTATAATAATTATGCACTTCCATTTGCAAACATAAATTTAAATTTATCACAGATGTACACAGATAAGTATATGCAGTTTAATTTATTTGCGTATGTACATACAGATACATATGCCCATTCATTACATTGTACTTACAATGTACAAGATGTAGCCTTCAGATGTAGGCTCTTACAAATATAATTAGTTAAATATAAATGTAAAAAACTAAACTAAAAATTGCAAAATAATAAAATAGGTAACAGTCCCATGGCTACACTCTATGCAGAAAAATAAAAATGGTAATTATCTGGAATTGTAAGAATACAGTAATAAGCTTGCCAAGCAGAAATCCTTTTAGACAGTATTTTATAGTTTGAGGTACATAGGCTTGGTGACAAAATGGAAAATTAAGAACAGGGTTATGGAATGGAGATATGTACTTGGGGAAAGTATATAGGCACTTCCCTCTTACCATCTTGATGGTGCAGTTCAGATGTAGAACAGACATGGTCACAACCCCACCCCTAACCAATTGTGTGACACCACCACTGCGGACTGCGATTACAATATGCCTATATGCCACAGCCCCCTCCTTTTTTTTTACCTTGAAGGGAGAAATGCTATTTCAGCAAACGCAGCTTTAAAAATTTCAGTGTATTACAACATTGCCTTGTATTTCCAGTAACCATCTGTTCTCACTATGCTCAGTTATTAGTCAGAAGTCAGAAAAATGAATTGGCTGTCAATTCTTGGATTTCTATATAGTACTTGGAAATAGAGGGACATGACCATACTCATAGTGTCATTATGCCTAATTAGATCTGCAAACAGCCTGAATTAATCTTGGGTACATTTTAAAATGTTTGGGAAGGATTAAGAGATGGAAGGCTGATCATCTAGAACAGGGCTGTAAAACTCACGGCCCGTGGGCCGGATGCATCACGCGCTGGCTACCACCATGCCTGGCTTAGTGAAGGGGGGGAAAGTCCTGATATGTCATGTGACGCTGCCGGGACGATGCGACTTTGACACCCCTGATCTAGAATATCTTTTGGAATATCTGAGGATTAGTGGGGAGCAATATATCTTCTACTATCTACTGTATTTTTGCAATGGTAGCAGTTCTTTACTCTTTACAAGTTGTATTGTACGCACAGTGAAACATTTATTTTACAAATATTTTGTCTAATCTAGAAAGCTAAAGAAGGGTTGTCTCTGATTAACACTTACATGTGAGATCACGTGGGAAAGCCAGGATTTTAGGATGGATTGGGAATTTCAGAATACATTCTGGAAGAAAGTAATGTCAAACTCTTCCCATAGTTTTGCAAGAAAGTGGTACTAACACATCTATCACCCCAAATTCAATTTGAAGTTTTTAACTTTCTCTATTAGGATCCCTCTAAGGTCTCTGGCGGAAATATATAAATATAAAAGCTTAACTTTAATATTATTGTCTGATCCTTCAAAATTGGCTCAAAATATTCTTTTGGAATGTTTTAATCATGTTATTTATAGTTCTGTAAATAGAAATAGAACTATAAATATAGAACTATATAGTTCTTTTGTAACAGTAAATTCTATTCCTTTCTATTTTTTAAGGTAGTAAACATAAACTAGTACTATAGGCTGTTTTATTTTCTTGCCTAGATGTAATTTTTCTGTTGGAGAAAACTTGCACATCTTATGTGCTGTGCTTACGTTATATGACTTTAGTTTGATTGACTTAATGCATTGTTAAAATATCTCCGAAAGCAATATGGTTACTCTGACTCTGCAATACTAAGTTGATCTTTATTTTTATCTTAAACGTGGTTTCTTATAGAACTAACTCCACTTAAATTACTTTCCATTTAACTGTGCAATGCTAAGCGTGTGGTTCAAAATTATTTGTATAGCAGTAATTCTCATTGTGTTGAGAAGTGTGCTTTTAGCAGACATTCCTTGGGGTCTCATTTGTTTGAATGAATGTGTACTTCTTTCTCTCTTGGTAACTTGTCATTTTCCAATGAAAATGGTTTTCTGCTTGTTGTTACTTTCTAAAATTGTTGAGTATGTGATGTTGACTTGATGAGGTTTTGGAACTTCTGAATATTGAATTTTGCTGCACTTAACTCTGGAAACCACTTCTGCATGATCATCAGTACTTGTAGCAGTGCTTTATGTGGTAATAAAGTTTGGCATGTGAGAATGACATACGTATGTTGATATGAAGTATCATTCAAGATCAATAAAATCCTAATTGATATGACGTATCAATAAAGATACTGAACTCGGTGAAGCAAAAATTTGAAAAAGAAGAGGTACAGTAGGTCCTCAAATTGACAACATAAATATGCTGAGACACGGTTGAAGAAGTTTTTAATTCACCCTTTCCTAACTTGGTTATCCTCCAGATGTGTTGGTCCATTATTCTCATCATCTCCTGCAGACAAGCAACTTGGAAAAGGCTGTTCGAATTAATATGCCATTATCACATTGCAATATCCTCCACTTACACCACCTGGATCCAGGTTCTTTTGAATTCTGGCTAAATAACGGCACAGCTGTTGAGATTCATATATTTCTTACTTATTAAATGTACCAGTTGTCAAAAAGGATGTCTGTGCTAGCTTTTGTAGTTTTATCTTTATTTAAGGTACTCCTCAAAACCATGGCTCTGGATATCCATTTAATCTACATTTTTGTTCTGAAAAGAGTGTCCAAATGGAAAGTCAATAGCATGGCCACAAATAAAAACTTTTCCTTGCTCTTGCTCATCATATACCTTGTCTATAAATTGAATTAAAAGGCATATTCATTCTTTTGTTAACTAAATTAAAAGTCCTGAGAGAGTAGAATGTTGTATTATAGATATCTAATTACAGTTCAATGTGCTGCTATTTAATTATCCAATATAGAGTTCTAGTTGGGAAAATAACCCATTTGCAAAATATTATCACCCTTCTAGTGGATAGCAAAGATCAGGATGGCATCAGTCACAAATATATAATTACTTCTTTTGCCCTTAGACCAGGATTAAGAATCCTGTGAAGCAATTCTTTGTGCGAGCCCAAGTATTCGGCATCAACGCTATTGAGATCCCTGTGGAGCACAACCTTTGTTCAAAAATTGAACATTTCCATTATGCCTGTGCTGCTGTCTTGATTGATAAAGTCTGCTATAATCTTTTCTGGCAAATTCCTTTTCATCTTCATTCATATATATGGTCCTAATATAGGAGCGTTTTGATTTGGTTCAAGCCTGGACTTTTCTCTAGCCTAGTTGTAATTCTTCCTCAGTTGGTGCTTAAAATCCATTCCAAGAGCCAGAGTATCCTTGCTAAGTTATTTTTCTGCTTTCTTACTTAGATACCTTCCGTCTGTTTTGCCTTTAAAAATATTATTTTCCTCTGAAAAAAAAACACCTGTGAAATCCATATCCAGGTTCCATGCATGATGTAGTTGTAAAAGCCAGCTTCTGCCCAAGGTTTAACAAGAGTTGTAGCACATAAGTACCACAATTAATGTTGTAGCTGAATGGTGACCATTAATTCTTTCAAAATTTAACCAAATTGCTTAAGGCTCTAGACTTTTTTTTTACAGAGTTAATTACTCCATTAAGCAGTTAGCAATAAACAAACACACTGAGTCAGGATATACATTTTTACAATTAAAAAATGGCAGTCTTTGTGTGTGTGTTTGTGTGTGTGTGTGTGTGTGTGCGTGCGTGCGTGTGTTTGTTTGTTTTTTAATAATATGCATGGATCTGACGTCGTTATACGAGATCCATAAGACTTCTTTCTCTGAATTTAATTTAAAAAGCAAAACAAATACATTCTTCCTTCCAGGTATCAGCAATGTTTTTATGGGGTAAATCTGTCCAGTCTTCGTAATGCAGCTGTAGATGAGTACTTCAGACAGCCCATTGTAGTAAGTTAATTGCTATTTTTCTTTTCTTTTTTTTAATGCTTTGTCTTTCTTTTGCATTATATTCCGAAGTCAGCCATTTTTCCCCATCTGGGAGCTTTCAAGAATTCCCAGAACATGTCCTTCAAAAAGGCTCAGTTTTTCAAAGTTCTCACTGATTGATTGTCCTCATCTTAGCAAAAGTTCTTCTCATTTTGCTCTTTTACAGCTTACTAAAGTTAGCCTATAATATCCTGTCTGAGGCCTTCATTACGATTAAAATCAACCTCTACCTTCTGTCCTTAACTCTTCATACTTTTTTCCTTTTTTGTATAGAAGTAGTCCTCAGTTAACAAACACTTGGTCAATAACCATTTGAAGTCACAAGGATGCTGAATAGGTGGTACAGGTAGTCCCCGACTTACAACAGTTCATTTAGTGACCATTCAAGGTTACAGCGGCACTGAAAAAAAACGACATATGACCATTTTTCACAGTTATGATCATTGCAGCATTCCCATGGTCACCATGATTTACATTCAGACGCTTGATAACTGGTTCATATTTATGACGGTTGCAGTGTCCCAGAGTCATGTGATCCCTTTTGCGACCTGAGCAGCAAAGTCAACAGGGAAGCCAGATTCACGTAACAACCGTGTTACTAACTTAAGAGCTGCAGTGATTCACTTAGCAACCATGGCAAGAAAAATCGTAAAATGGGGCAAAACTCACTTAACAAACTTCTCATTTCAGCAACATCAATTTTGGGCTCAGTTGTGGTTGTAAGTCGAGGACTACCTGTATTTATGATCGGTCTTCAAAGTCAAAGTTCTGGCCATCCCGGGGCCCAGATGGTCATGGGTGATTTGCACTCATGACAGTTGCAAGATCCCGTTTCATGTGATCACCGCTTGCGATCCTTCCTGCCAGCTTCCCACAAGCAAAGTCAACATGGAAACTGGCAGGGAAGTTTGTAAATTTCTTTGGTAAGTCGCCCATATTCCTGCAATCTTTTCCTGAGGAGCCTGGCTATGGAGTACAAGCAGGGGTGAAATCCTCTGAAGTTTGCTACCGGTTTGCTTTGCGTGTGCGCTGTGTGTGCATGCGTGCCGCAGGCACTACCGTGCAGCGTTGAAAAAGAAGCATTTTGAAGCCATCAGAGTCTGCAAAGGTAAGTAAGTGAGGGGGGAGATCAGCTGTGCCGCGCGATTTAGGAAATCCTGCTTTCTAGCTAATCTAGATCGCGTGGCACAGCTGATCGTCGCACAGCTGATTGTCGGCTACACCGATTCACCAGAACCGGTAGCATTTTTTTACTACCGGTTCGGGCGAACCGGTCCGAACCAGTAGCATTTCACCTCTGAGTACGAGAGCTTAGGGGTCTCATACATCATAATGCACGTGCATGCCTGCAACAATCCCCTCCTCAACCTGGCCATTCCCCACCCCAACCCTTATGCACCTTCTCCGACCTGACTTACCTGCCCGCTGGCCTCCTTGCAAGTCAAGGATTTCCTTCCAGCCTTTTGCCTATTGGAAGCTTGTAGGAAATTAAAGGGAGATCCTTGCTTAATGACTCACAATCCTCGCTTAAGGGTGGCAAGGAGTTCCAGGATTAACTCCTAAGTGATGCAGTCACATGATGTCCTGTTTTGCAACCCTGTTGCTTAACAATGGAAATTCCGGCCCCAATTACCATCGTAACCCGAGGACTGTCTGTATTTCCAATCCAAAATAAGAAAAGAAACTGCATCACATGAATAGTTGCTTAGGTCATGTCATTGCTATTTTATTTTAAGCATATTGCTAAATCTCCTTTGCCTCTTTGTTAATTTTTTTTTGTGTCACAAGCCCAGACATTAATGGGGGTATATGTGTTATTTGATTGCTTGAAAATATTCATCAGTGACAAATATTGCTAATTTTTAAAAAGCTGTAATTTATGATAATCTGATCCAAAGTAATGAAAAATCTATAATTTATTGTTGAAATTAATTCAGAGGATTTTATTTGGACAGGAAGAGTTTATGTAGAACATGTTTATGAAAATGATTTTTAAGTGAAAGGCGTAACAGTTTAATTTATGAAAACATATATTCTTTATTCAGTATATTTTTTCCAAAAACAGGAGAAAAAAAATCAAATGGAATTATGTAGGAATGTCTGGAGCTCTGGAGCTGCTATTTGTTTCTCTACAACGTGCCAATTTCTATTATATAATAATAAATAGTTTTTGCCTCTTTTACACCTCAAGATTACTTTGACTGGTCCCAAAGTTTTACATGCTTGATAATTACCTGGATGGATTATTACCTGGATGAGCGATTTGTAGGAAATATCAGAGCTGTAGGCTAGACTGGATTGTAAAAAAAAAATATCTTAGAAATTGGCAGTAATAAATCACTTCCATGCTACTAAGAAAACAGAATTGACTTGCCAAAGAAGAAAACAGGAACTTAGTTTGACTTGAAGGAGACTTAACATTTATTTTGGCTTGGGTTGGTGTTGATGTTGGGTTGGTGATATATACAAGGAAGGAATTCTTAAGCTTACCACCAATTTGTTTCTTACACACATGCACGCTCACTAAGATGTTGCCTAGTCCCATTAGAGAATGTAAAAATCTCACATGAAAATGCAAGTATCTCATAAAACCTTGAGATTCTATCTTAAAATCTTATGAAAAATCATGTGAAAACATTGATTTCACAAGATTTCAACAAATTTATTTTTATATTTAACATTGGGATTTCATATGGAAGTTGTCAGACCTAGTTTTCAGCCCTACTCTAGATTATAATATGTGTTCTTTCTTTTCCATTTTTATTTGCAGGACACATTTGACATTAGAATTTTGATGGCCCGGACTGTGAAATACACTGTCAGTTTTCTAGAAGCCGAAGAGGAAGATTTGCATAGGTGAGAGTCTATCGTCCCATTTCACCCTGTTCCATTTTAAACCACTATTTGTTGGTATAGTTTTCACTTTATTAGCAAGATAGTCACTGTACGGATACACTCAAAATATGTAGTTCTTTCTTATCCTAGAGCAGTGATGGTGAACCTTTTTTTCCTCAGGTGCCAAAAGCGCGCATGCGTGCACTATCGCCCAGGTGTGTGCCTACACCCATAATTCAATGCCCCCCCATGTGTCCCGCCCCCCTGTACATGCACGCATGACCCCCCTGCACTGCCCCGCCCCCCGTGCATGACCCCCTTCCTTGTTTTCTGACTTCTGGTGGGCCCAGTAGGCCTGTTTCCCCCTCCCCAGGCTCCAGAGTCTACCTGGAGCCTGGGGTGGGCGAAAATGTCCTCCCCCACCCCTCCGGAGGTCAAAAATGACCTCCCAGAGCATCCAAATCAGCTGGCCAGCGCACACGTGCGTGCTGGAGCTGAGCTAGGGCAATAGCTCACATGCCGGCAGATATGGCTCCGCGTGCCACCTGTGGCACGCATGCCATAGGTTCGCCATCATGGTCCTAGAGTAATGTGCTCTAGAAAGCCAGTCTGGTTCAGGCATCAGGCTAGAAACCAGGAGACCCTAAGTTCCAATCCTGCCTTTGAAACAAAGCCAGCTGGGTGACCTTAGGCCAGTCACTTTCTCTAAGCCCTAGGAAGGAGGCAATGACAAACCATTGCTGAACCTTGCCAAGAAAACTGCAGGGACTAGTCCAAGCAATCTCCAAGAATTGGACACAATTGAATGGAAGAAAAAAAAGTGATCCACTAAAATAACCATAGTATTATGATTATGTAGAGTGGAAGGTAATTTAGTATAAAGTGACCCAACCCATGTGCATTGGCATTTTATTGTATGCCATCCAATTTAGGCAGGTCTTAGATAATTGGATAAGAAAAGTTGTTATAGCCACTCCTTGCATTCTGATGTTGCTTCTAAAATGTGTTCTTGAAACACAAAATTTGGTCTTGTAATGAGAATACAAATGAACCTAGGAATTTTTTTTTGTCTGTGAGTGTTGATGGCCTCAATTGAAATAAATTAATTTTCTTTGCCTTTGGGCTCCAGTCATTTTTTTTAAGGACTACATGGTGCTAAATTTAGTAAATATGCTCAGTAAATATTTAATCCAGAAAAGCTATTATTTTTGATACAATTCCTTGGATGAAAATCTATTTAATTTGATTTCTAAATAGATGTTTTATAAGGATGCCAATCTTCATGACACTTTCATATTTTTAATTGCTGTTTTCTAATTATGTTGTTAATCTTTTCTTATTTCCTTCTGCAGAGTGGAAATCCCTTTTGTATTTCAAATGATGCAATCTGGATTAATTCACGGCTTGGCATTTTGGTTTGATGTGGCATTTGTTGGCTCACTGTATGTATTTTTTCCTTCTTTCCAACATTGATTGAGTTGGCCACATCAAAAATAAATACTAATTGACGCTCTTTTAGAGCATGCGGTCAATCAAAAACAAATCACATTCTGAGTGGATTTAGGATGTTATCCAGAAATTAGCACTTTACAAGACAGATGGGAGGGAAGGAAAGAATCCAAAATCCATGGCAATAAAATAGACTAGGAATCTCGCTGCATCTTCAGGATTGACCAGCATTATAGCAGCATATGATTTTGTAAGCAAAAGCTCCCATCATCAAAAGCTTATACCCCAATGAAACTGGTTAGCCTTGAATGTGTTACCAGACTCTAAGTCTATTTTGTCATTTTAGAGCAGGGGTTCCCAAGCCCAGTCCGTGGAACATTATCAGTCAGTGGTATGCCAGCAATCAGGCCGCGCCAAAAAAAGTGAAGGCCCATCAGTGGGACATAGGCAGCATGTAAAACCAGGCCCCTCCGGTCCGCAGAAAAACCTTTCTCCATGGAATCGGTCCCCAGTGCCCAAAAAGTTGTGGGCCGCTGTTTTAGAATATATTTTTAGAGCATATATTTAGAGCATAAATCTTCTGTTGAAGAAAGCCCTTGTTCTGGGAACTATAACTCTTTCTATTAAGGGGAAGTTCCATCTGTTCTCAAAATAATAACGTAGGAACTGTGCTATTATCTTTTTTTTTTTTTGAACATTCAGAAAATTGCTTTACCAGCAACCTTAATTTCCATTTCTTCCCATTGATTTCTCATTTTAAGGGTAACCGTTTGGCTTTCCACTGCTCCAACAGAACCTCTTACCCATTGGTATCAAGTGCGCTGCCTTTTTCAAACTCCTCTCTTCGCCAAAGAAGGGGAGACACTTTCAGGGGAAGTCTTATTTGTAGCAAATAAACGGTAAGTAGATTTCTTTCATGGTTGTATGAAAGGTTAATTCTGTCCAGCTGCCTTACGTAATGTCTAGTGGAATAATTATTTTTAGTGGAATAACGTTAGTTGTTTCCTGTTACTTTTAACACTGGTGGAGTCAATAGAGGTGTATTTTGGGCAATCTGATGTAGCAGCAGATGTGTTTAGCTGGGGGGGGAAATGCTAGCACGACCTGCAAAAAAATAATAGATATAAATAAGAACCAGCGCGTGCATATTAATACAGTACACTAGAAGTTAGTTGTTGTGGATGTCCAGAATCTCCAGCTTTTGGGGGCTGGTGGGCACATCTGAAGACATCTATGAGTGCTCTTGCCAATGGTTGCCTGAAGGGCTTCCCCATTCACAAAATGGCTGCCACAGAAGACATAACCACTTCCAAAGAATCAGTGTTGTTGTAAATTTTTTATTTTTTTCCTCCTGAAAGATTAGCACGTTTTTCAATTGAATTGTATAGCTTATATGTTATATTAAAAGTGGAAAAATTCTGAAGTGATTTATCTTGGTCTGATTTTTTTAAAACATCTCAAACACTTGGCTTTTTAACAGAGATGTGTAGACTTTCTGTATCTGCTGTAGTATTCTGTTTTTCTGCCATAACTTTGAGGATGGGTCATAAATCGCTTTTTTTTGAAGTTGCCAAAACTTCAACTGTAATTAAATAAACAGTTGTAACTCAAGGACTACTTCTGCCAAAGGGACTTGCTTGTAATTGTTCAATTTTATCTTAACATTATTTACAACATTACTGACAATGTTATGCACTAATGATGTGTGAGCTCATTCTTCAAAAATTTGCTTCTGAAGAGTCTCAAAAATATGTATTACAAAGACAAATACATTACCAATGAAAGAGAACATTTGTAGCTCAGGGTTGAAATGAGGGGTCCTTGGTGCTCTCTGAGCTTGCTTGTTTTCTTGCAGACGTTTCATTACCCAAACTAGGTAATGTCATCAGTGCTAGTAAGAAGTGGAGTTTGCTGATGATGTTACCTAGGTTACCTAGGTTGGGTAATGAAACGTCTACAAAAAAACAAACAAGCTCACAGAGCATCAAGGACCCCTCACAGCTACATTAATTCCTAAATTCAATCTCTCTGTTTTTTGCAGTGACATAAACCCATGACAGAACCCAAATGTTTCTTTTGTATCTGCATTGGAAAGCCCTCCCTCCCAAATTCAGTACTGCTAATACATTTTTATGAGAAAAAGTTCTGGAGAATGTGTACAAAACAGCACAAAACAGTAATTTCATTCCAGGGTCAAATGATAAAATAAAATAAAAAGAGTATCAACCCACTTATTGCTCAATAAAGATTACATAACCAATTGCTTACATTAAAACTGTATTTCCTATTTATGATGCAGGCAGAGTTATGACATCCAGATTGTTGCCATAGTGGATGAGACAGGCTTTAAATCAGGCAATGTGCTTGATTTAAAGAATCCATTCTTTAGGTAAGAAGTGCCTTGAGCTTTGATTCATAGTAATTGCTATGAATTATAAAATGATTTCTATTTAAGAATTTATAAGTAAACATCTAATGCTGTCCCTTCTCAGGAAGAAGAAACATTGCTTGTTAGCATTGAACCCAGAGCATAAACTTTTGCCATCTATAAATGATTAGAGCGGGACACCCCACCCCCAACCCCCATTTTCCCAATTTTCTTACTTTGTTTCCCCCACTCGGTTTGATGCAATGTTGGGTACCCCTTAATCTCCAGTTTTCTCATAATGTCTTCATTGTGGTCGTAATTGTGAATGTGATGATGTGGCCACCATGATATGATACAAATTAGATTTATGGCCATGTGGTGATTTCAATGAAAATAAACGAAGGCATGTGGCTTTCATTATGTCATCGCATGCATCCAGATAGAGCTTTCATTGTGCAAATTCTATCTGCTGAAACATCTTGTATGCATCATCCAACTTTTACTTTTTGAAACATTTTTATAGGTACGCTTAGATTTGATTAAAGTAACCTGCTGGAAGAACAGCCAGGATTATAAACAAACCAACGAGTCTATGAACAGTTAAATACGAGCATATTGGCATTGCTGCTTTTGTGAAATCTGTATGTACGTATTAAAAAAAAATATTTTCTACACATTGTATAATATTTGTGAAAACTATTTTTTCAGATGTATATCTCCAGCATTTAATTAAACACATCTGTTTGGAACTGTAATCCAGTGTAATGAATAAATGATACTTGGTTGACATAGCACTTTTACTTTGAAATTTGTTATGGTGGAATCAGCAGGAGCAAGTAAATAGGTACTGTATAAATTTGAAATGTTAGTCCCAAGTTGCTTTTTGGAATTATTCTATTTGTCGACGGAGATTCTCAATCATCCAGGTCATGGTTGCCCCAAAAGTGCTTTTTCCAAAAGGCAACTGGACTTCCTTGTTTTTTTTCATTGAAAACATTTTACTTCTTGAATGAGAAGCAAAACCTTTTCAAAGCAAAAACCAAGAAAGTCCAGTTGCCTTTTAGAAAAAGCATCTTTGGGACAAACATTCTCTTTCTTCAAACTTAAGTGAAATTGGATTGCTACAGGAGATTGTATTTCGTTTCTCTTTGTAATGCTGACATTCTTTTCACTTTTATTCCTTTCCATGACATATTTTTAACGTGTGTGTGTGTGTGTGTGTGTGTGTGTGTGTGTGTGTGTGTGTGTGAATAATATGAGCAAAAAGCTAATATTATACTTCAATCTCTTTTAGTATGGGGAATGTAATTTAAATAATTAAAACATTTAAATATCTAGAGTTTATTTTCAGCTAGCCAATAATAAATAATTAACTACCTTGTGGCAAATGGCATTAGAGTATTTACTTGATGCATGTCACCAACAATATTAATGGTTGGGGGGGAGAAACAACTCCTATGAGTCACTCAACAATCCAGCCTTCTTAAAATCTTCAAATCAATTTTGGATTGAAGAGCATATAACCTCTGCATCCATTTGTATATAGTATGCAAATATATACAAAATATATGTAACATATAAAGAGGTTTTAACAGAGTGATTTTCAAAAATGTATTATAACCACCATCACCACCATCCTTCCCCAGTCCTCCTACTTTCATTTTGAGTTTCTAGTTGTTCATTTAATTGGTCAAGTTTTATGTCCAAATGGATGCAGTCTGAAGGATTTAACCATGAAGTTCTATTTGATGTGGAATCATTTTTTAGGATTTTGCTAGGGATTGTTTAGAGCTTCAAAAAGAGAGAAGTATGCAAAAAGCTGGAAAAAGTAATCGACTAAGAGACATGAAGTCATCTACCAGTATCTTGAATAAGGAGTTGTTAAGTGTACCTTAATTCCAGCACCTGTTTAGGGAAAAAGCAACTAAACTTGCTCTGTTTCTTTTTCTTTTTTAATTAAACTTAAAGTCACTCATCTTGTCAAGGAGGAATACAAGCATTCAATAAAAATGTCATATAAAACATTAAGATAATAAATAGACATCAGAAAGTTAAAATTTGCTTACAATTAAATTGACCAAGATGCAGAGGAAAAGAACAAGTGCACACAGGGAAAATGTGGGTCACACCTAATCCATTAACCACCTCCAGGATGTCACTCCCCCATTGGGGCCCCATGCCAGCTGGCAGAGCTATGTCTTCAAGTCCTTTTAGAAAGTCAAAAGGGTCTCACCTCTCACCTCTGGGAGCATGATGTTCCAGAGAGTGGGAGCCACAGCAGAAAAGGCTCTTCTCCTGGACTGCATCAGCCAAAGTTCCTCAATCAACAGGGACTGCAACGTGCCTCTTCTGCCGGCTTGGGTGGATTGGGGTGAGACCATTCCTTGGGTATGATGGTTCCCTTTTCAAGGGAAGATTGAAAAGTAAATGAGAGAAGGGTGCTCACTTCTGCTGGAGCAAAGCATAATAAACCCTCTGTCAAATCCCAGCTAGTATTTCAGCTCCATAGTTCCCTAATCACTTACTCCTTCTGTCATTGCATCTTAGCTTTGGAAAACTCCAATTTCTGCCCTCAATACAGTCCTATTAAGTAGCTACTGTAAGAAGTCCTACATTAATCCTCCTAACCTGTTGGATAAAATATGGTTGATAAACTGAAAGACAGAAAGCTTCATTTATTTCAAGCCAGTTAACTGCACAGATGATCAATCTGGCAAGCATAATCCATAAGGTCATAATTGTAATGTGTCCAAGGAGTTGAATATAAGAAACCAAGGTATTTACTGAATGTCACAAAGAAGTATTCTTTATATCTAGAACTCTGTTGCTGAAAGAGAGAGGGAGGGAGGGAGGGAGGGAGGGAGGGAGGGAGGGAGGGAGGGAGGGAGGGAGAGAGAGAGAGAGAGAGAGAGAGAGAGAGAGAGAGAGAGAGAGAGAGAGAGAGAGAGAGAGAGAGAGACAAACAGCTATTTCTTTACAATTAGGATTGTAAAGAGCCGAGGTGGCGCAGTGGTTAAAAGCAGCACTGCAACCTGCTTCAGTTGATTGCTAGTTCAGCAGTTCAGCTGTTCAAATCTCACCAGGCTCAAGGTTGACTCAGCCTTCCATCCTTCTGAGGTTGGTAAAATGAGGACCCAGATTGTTGGGGGCAATATGCTGACTCTGTAAACCGCTTAGAGAGGGCTGTAAAGCACTATGAAGCGGTATATAAGTCTAAGTGCTAAGTGCTATTGCTAGGATATAATTAGTCTCTCTACATCAGTTGTGTCCAGCCCGTAGAACACATGTAGCCTTGGACAGCTAGCAAGATAAATTCCCAGAAATTGGTAGAGAATGACACACAACAGAGAGCCCTTTGAATTTCACTGATAAATGTAGGCTGAAGAAAAGGCTAGACAGATATAGAACAAATGATCAAAGCAAATGTTTTTACCTTCTTTGAAAAAACCAAGGTTACCTCAATTTAATTTTAGGTTCTTGGAAACCTACAGTAAATAAAGGCTATCATTTGGATTACATACTTCTGGTTGTTTACAGCACATGTATCTCAATCTGTAAGGTGTGCTATCCAATCCTAAAATGCCTACAATCTTGATCACAAGTGGTAATGGGAGAAAGCAAAAGGCAAGCTAAACTCTTTATCAATGACCCCAAAGCATCAAAAAGACTTGCAGAATACAGATTTTTTTAAAAAAAATGGATCAAAGACTTTAATAATCTTGACAATTTCAAGGAAATTAGTGAATGTAGCAAGAGAAAAAGAAAGTCATCTATATATTATGCATCCCATATATGATAGCTCTACATCTCCTACTGAAGGCTTTGAAAAAAAAATATTCAGATGCTGCAATGTGTCTACAAAGATCATAACAGTGCAAGCAATGTATTCCCTATGATGTTCTATGAAGGAAAAGTTGGACTTAAAGAAGCAGGAATAGAAATAGTACTGACACTTCAGAATTTTGGTATGGGAGATTTTTGAGAACACCAGGGATATAGCCAAGAAAACAAGCAAATGGATCATTGAACAAATTGACCTGGAGTCTTGACCATGCTCAAGTTATCCTTCTTCAGACACATTATGCAAACGTGTTTTTTTTGGAGAAAGTTGTAATGCTGGGAAAGGCGGAAGGAAAGAAGACAACCAGAAGAAGTAGATGGACTTAGTTGCAGTGTTAATGAATGCACTATTGAAGACCTGAAAGGGCAAATTACTAAGAGTGAATGTCAAATCGATGGGCCATAATCAATTAAAAAACATACCTCTGCAGGAAATAATCAGGCAATTTAGATAAACAACTTTACTTAACTAGACATTTAAATAACAAAAAGAAAAAAAAATCTTCAAAGATAATAAAGGATCATTTGGCTCCCATGGGAAAAAAAACCTAAGAATCTAAATAAGAAAATTAAGCTTCCTTGAAAAACAAGATAGGATTCCCAAATGCTGCATATTTCATTACTGTTTGAAATAAGTGAACATTATGTTTTAGATAACTCAAAATGAAGTTGAGACACATGCATCTGTCACCACAACCCCCCCCCCCAGCAAATAGCCAGTATCTGGCTTTCTCTCAAACTATCAGTTTTAAAAGCATCTCTCAGACAGAATTAGCTGAAAATACACAGCAAAAATGATTAAATGGAACATTTCCAAAAGCATTTGGCAGTGAAAGGTAATCCTGTGTTGTATAACTGCTTCAAGGCGTGAGAAATTTAAACCTCCCCCCCCCATACCCACAAATAAGGAAAGAAAAAATATGTGTGAAAAAAGAGTTATTGTCCTCCCATCAAAACTAGCATTTGGCATAGTTTAAATACGTAAGTAGTGCATCACATTCAGATGGATTGCATAATTTAAAAACATTTAAAGGCCCAAGGAAGCTTTGCAGAGCAAGATGGGCAGCAAATAAATTTAGATGATTGATAGATAGATGATAATGATTGATTGACATAGATCATGGATGTCAAATTTGTGGCATCATGTTGCTGTCACATGACATTTCACGACTTTCCAATTTGTGGAGCTGGAGTGGGCATGGCCTGTGATGCATCTGGGCTGAGGGCTGTCAGTTTGACACCCCTGACATAGATTTTATTTATTTATTTATTTATTATGGTGTTCTTATATGCCGCCCAACTCCCGAAGGACTCAGGGCGGCGTACAACAGAGAAAAATACAAGACACCAATTTCATAATATTACATTTAAAAAAACAGATATAAAAATTAAAAAAACACAATGTTTAAAATCATCCAATACTCACTCAACAACCATACATACTTGGGGGTGAGCTCGAGTGGATTAAGCTCTACCCCCAGCCTGCAGGAAAAGCCATGTCTTGACAGCTTTCCGGAAGGCCAGCAGAGTGGGGATAGTTCGGGTCTCTGGGGGAAGTTGGTTCCAGAGCGCGGGGCCTGCCACAGAGAAGGCTCTCCCCCTAGGGCCCGCCAGACGGCATTGCTTGGCCGACGGGACCTGTAGGAGGCCAACTCTGTGGGCCCTAACCGGTCGGAGGGAAGTGTGAGGCAGAATGTGGTCCCGGAGATACCCTGGTCCTAAGCCATGAAGGGCTTTAAAGATGGTGATCAACACCTTGAATTGGACCCGGAGACCGATGGGCAACCAATACAGCTGGCGGAGTATAGGTGTCACGTGGGTGTACCTTGGCACACCCACCACAGCACACAGATGATTGATAGGTAGACGATGATAGAGAAATAGATAGCTAGATAGAGCTAGATAGCTAGCAATATTTGACTTCACGTTTCAGTGTAATCTTACCAGATTTAACCAAATATGTTAGACATTCACAGATCTTCAATGTCTTAAGAAAGAAGCAAGACATGGCCTAATGACATCTTGACAAGCAAGAAATAATACAGCCTTGACTGATCTTGTGTTAACATAAACCTTTTTACCTTGTTTATTATTATACCAAGATCCATTGATCTTTTTTTTGCTTTTCCCATTGTTGAGATGTTGTAAAAAGAATCGTATATAAACTGAATTCCAGAGCTACTTCATCTTGAAATGTTCACTAAGGAGCTATGGATTATATTTATCAAAAGAAACTAATCAGTAACGCTGAAAAGGGCGGGCGACTCTAGAATAAGTTTTTATTTATAGCAACTGTAGTCATTTCCCTAAACCATTACAATTAATTCTACGATAGAAATAGCACATTATGATAAAGCAATTGTTTCTAATTGAAACAATAAACATTATCCAAAGAGTAGTTCTGACTATTCTTGAACACTTGGCTCAGTGTTTGCTGGCTATTTTATAGATTGCCATGCCAAACTGTAAATTAGGTTTGAACCTCCTATCATTTTCCAAATGGTTTTCCATTTCACCGGGAAATCTATTTTCAAATAGGTCAAAGTATCTCTGAGCATTTGCATCAAGATGGAGAAGTTGTGAAATCTACAGGTTGCAGAATGTGATATTGCAAATAGGAGTATCAATAACCATCTTCCTAACTTGTTTGAACATCCTTTGATTCTAAATGTAATCCTGCAACCACTTTTGAGAATAAGATTCACTGAATTCAATTGGAGCTATTCACTAGAACTACCCAGAATGCAATTAACTTTTCCAACTCTTCCTTTCCCACTTCATTTTAATTATAACACCATGATTCTTTTGTCATCTCTACTGCAAGCTCTGCTCATTCAATAGGAACACTGTTTATGTGAAACATCCTTTACCCTTTTCCTGTTTATAACATTTTTCATAAAGTCAATCTTACCTGAACACGGTATTTTCATTGCATTTATCTGTTTGTAGACAACAATACATTTCAGCTGAAAAATTGTGTGGCTTTTTCAGGGTTGGTCATGTTTGTTGCATTAAAAACATTTTGCATTATCCTAAACCAAATGTATTTCTGTAAATTATGGAACTCAGCAGGCCACTCGACCAGACAGGGTTCACTGCCTCAAGTTATTCCATTACAGGGCAGCAGCTACAGCCTTCCAGCTTTTCCTTGTGGACTTCCCAAGCATTTCCATCCATTGGCCACACAGCATACTTTTAACTTTCTTAAGTCTAAACCATTCTGCAGGCTTGGGTTGATGGAACACATTACCTCACTGTGAGTTTGTACCAACTTTGGCTAGCTTCAATCAATGACTTGGAAAAATAGTGCCATCTAGTCCTTCACAGGCAGCAAAATGTCTTACGCCAGTGATGGTGAACCTTTTTGTCCTTGCAGACAAAACAACTCCATTGTTCTGTGATGCATTTCCTGCCTCTCTAGGATTTACCTCTATCTGCTCCTGTGAGGCACTTCCTGTTCCTGTTGGATATAGTATAGTGCTTTAACTGCATTTTGATTAAACAACAGTGCTGTAGAGAGCCAAAAATCAGCTGGCCGGCGGGAGGCGCGCGCAGGCGTGCGTGGTGGTGCTCAGCTGTGCGATGGCTTGCGTGCCGGCAGAGAGGCCTCCACGTGCCACCTGTGGCACGCGTGGCATATGTTCGCCATCATGGCCTTAGGCTGACCATGTTCACCTTATGCATGAAATATTCTACTAAAAGACCATATCTAATGTGCATAATTTACATTTTAGCACAATGTAATGTTGCATCATTATTATCAGACCACGTTGTTTGCTTGTTCCGCTTAGCAAGTTGACCATTGGGGACAACAATTCATCCAACTTATGAAACCTAGGAATGTTTATCCCATTATCAATCTCTTTACAATGCCAGAAAATCGTTGTTCGCCAAAAAAAAATCTTCCTCTATTTGCAGTAGAAATGAGACCCCCAAATTGGCATATCTGGCCTTTTCATAATTTTAAGTAGGCCTTGACTATCGTAAAGCAAGAGTTTTTGTAGTTAAGAACTTACCAACATATGCAACAATATCTCACACTTTGCTATAAAATCAATCAAATTGTTCCTCCCTTCCAGGATATCTCCCAGGGATGGGATGCTATAATGCAAGTTATTGTTGCTCCTTCAAGGATATTACAGATTCACTTAAAATCTGACAGACTTCATTGGGATTCCTCTGTACAATGGGATAGCCTGAATTTGTTACAATGGGAAGAACATGTGGGAGACATGAAGGAAATTAAGCAGAGCGAGGCTAATGATCAGACAGTAAAAAACTTTGAAAGACTAACACATGTATTAATGGCGTGTAGGACTTAATCTTTGCAAGTGTTGTTCAAAATATCACTGCTATACTTAATTCTCCAGGCAAATATAAGCGTAACTTTGCTTTGACTGAAATGTGAGTGCCATCTGGTGGTGGCTATGCTTTTTATTCAACATAAAATGGCATAAAAAGATGGGACTTCAAATTAAATCATGAACTTATTTGGTCACCTACACTCTTTAGCTTGACTTTAATAAATACAACATCTTTTTCAAATTGGTAAATTCAAATTAGTAAAGAGCATCTTTACAGCATGGTTTTCAAGCACACAAAGTAACTAAGAAACCAATTTGCTAATTTATCCTTTCAGACTAGACAAGGCCAGCACAAGATGGCACTGAAGGGACAAAAACAATGGACCACATGACAAGTGACTGTAGTGTTACAATAATAACTAGGATACCCATCACCAATACATACATATGTCTGGTAGGGCTTGTGCATCTGCAATGGCTCCATAATAGAACATAATCCAATGAGGTGCCTTTTTTTAAAATGGAAGGCCACATCTGCTAATTTCTGATTGTTACACAGCCATGAGAGGCATGAGCTGTATCAGAAAAATTGTGATAATCTTCATTTGGGCCATAATAAAGAAAATTTCCCTATTTATACCCATGGCTTCTGCAGTTCTGTGGGTTGGCAGCTACACGAATCTTAGTATTTCTGAAAATTATCGTTTAGAATAACTTTATATACGAAGTTATGACAAAACTGAAGTCTTGTTGCATAGAGAAAATGTTGATTTTATTTATGCAGTTTGAAAAATTGTTCTCCAATCTTTCCTGTTCTTGGATTGCAGATATTGTTTCAGGATGGAACATTTTATATATTTTAACAATGTAGATGGCCTCCCATTTCCTTCTCACAACCTTGGGCAACTAATAGGATATTAAAAAGCAACAATACAGAAATCCAAAACAACCTGTAACAAAGCCATCCAAATACTTATGATTTGCTGACGTCCACAAAAAACATTTCAATCATTCACACAGACATCATTTTCCATTTTGAAAATCCATAACTAGCCCTCCCCCAAGTAGGACCAACATTCTTCAGATGTAGGCTCAATTGATAATGATTTGCAACTCTTTAATAGTCTTGGAGTCCTACTGGATAATCACTTAAATATGAGCCAGCAGTGTGCTGCAGCAGCCAAAAAAGCCAATACAATATTAGGTTGCATTAACAGAGGGATAGAATCAAGATCATGTGAAGTGATGTAAAAAATAAGATGTTGAAACTCTAGAAAGCATACAGAGAAGATCAACAATGTTTAATGAGAAGAAAGATTAGGGGTGACATGATAGCAGTGTTCCGATATCTGAAGGGCTGCCACAAAGAAGAGGGAGTCAAGCGTCAAGCTAGTCTCTAAACTAAAGCACCCGAAGGCAGGACAAAAAGCAACCTAGAACTAAAGGAGAAATTTCCTGACAATTAATCAGTGGAACGACTTGCCTCCAGAAGTTGTGGATTCTGCAACACTGAAAGTTTTTAAGAAGAAATTGGGCAACTAAATTGTCTGTTATTCTGTTGATAATGATGCTAAATGCAGGGACCTATTTTCTCCCTTTATGAGCTCCATCTACTCATTGGGTTGGTGGTATGGGAAGAAGGGGAGGAGACAGCACTCTCTACCCTCAAACTCCTAAAAAGAAAGGTGGGATATATAAATAAACACAGAAATCGGACTTCGATGGCAGAGTTCCTGTAATCCAGTCTTTCCCAATCCTCCGCCGGGTTGGACTTCAATATTTCGCTCCCCAGACTAGAGGATTACGGAAACTGCACAACTTTCCTAAAAATTAAAAAAAACTAACAATTCCTAAGAGGTCTTTAAGGGGCGTGCATAAGCGCACCAGCGTGCCTACCGTCCCTGTCCTAATATTCCCTTTTATTTGTATCCATTTCATGTATTCATAATCATGTTTATACTTATATATGTTATCTAATACATGCTTGACGAATTAAATAAATAAAAATAAATAAATAAAACTTCTTTAGGAGGAGCATGAGGTCGAAGAACGGATCAACGGGCGACGGCTGCTTCGATCACAGTGAAACCAAACCAACATAGCACCTAAGTGCTGCTTTCGGTTCCCACTGGACTGGAACCCTGAACTGGAAGCATAAGGCAGGATGTGATTCGATAAAGCCACTCTACCACTCAATCTCCATGGTGTTCTGTCAGCAGGCATGGTTCAATTGGGAACCAGAAGAGCCGCTTTAGCGTCTTCGGTTCCCTCTAGTCTAGGAGTTGTAATCCCGCCGCTCGGGATTTCTCCGCCTTGCTTTACGGCCGCGCTTTTGTGATACTGTCGTGAATCCGCAGTCGCCGTCAAGCAAGGTCGACGGGGAACGTAGCCTATACCGGAAGCAGGGGGAAAAAGAGAGGAAGTATCGGAAGGAGAGGAACACGTGCGGCCGGTAGCGGGTGAGTCCTCCTGCGGGAGGGAGACAGCGACGGTTGAGTTGTTTTAGGAAGCTCGAGCGAGGGTCTTCGTCGAGGCATATCTTCGCGTCCGACGGGCTCTTTCCTCAGCTTGCATGGGCTTCTTGCGCTTTACGGCTTATGAGAGTTGTAGTCCAACTGTTGCTACCCCTTCCTTCTGTGGAAATTAATAGGAAGGCAAATTTGGGGAAGGCATTCTGTAGAATAGCTGTTTCCCTTCTTGTGGCTATCCCCGAAGCAGGAATGACTTGAGTACTGTCCTAGGTGGGTTAGGGGTCTCCAACCTTGGCAACTTTAAGACTTGTGGACTTCAACTCCCAGAAGCCTCCAGCCAGCAGAGCAGAGCAGAGCAGAGCTGGCTGGAGACTTCTGGGAGTTGAAGTCCACAAGTCCTAAAGTTGCCAAGGTTGGAGACCCCTGGTAGAGTACAATTCCCATAATCTCCCAGTAGCGGGATCAGTGGAGGTTGCCTGGCTGGGATTTCAGCCTTTGTTCATCCTCCTAATACTGTGATCCAGTGACCTTAATAAACAGTTTCTCATACACCTAAGCAGTAGAAGGTGAACTGTTTATCGTAAAACTAACCCTGATGGATAAATGGTTGTATATAAAAAGACTAGAATCTCATTTTGGATTGATGGAAACCAAAGCTTTTATGACACGAAGAATGGTGGATCCAAATCTGAAATGGTCTTATCTTAGTCAATTTATCTTAGTCTGTAAGTTATCTTGGTGTAGTGGTTAAGGCACCAGGCTGGAAACCAGGAGTTCAAGTCCTGCCTCAGGAATGAAAGCCAAGTGGGTGTCTTTGGGCCAGTCGCTCTCTCTCTAAGCCCAAGCCACACCTCACAAGGTTGTTGCTTTGGGGGCGGGGGAAGAGGAGTGGGAAGAAATATTATGAATGTTTGCCGCCTTGGGTTTCTTAAGTAATAAAGGCAGGATAAAAAATCTAATAAGATAAATAAACCTCCGCCTGAGGCAAACACCATGAAACTACCCACAGTAACAGTGTAATAATCTTTTGGGAGGCTTGGGGAAGGCGAACTGAAAAAAATAACTTGGGAATAATTCCTATCAAGGGCCTTGGGGTTTATTTGCAGTTTTAAGGATCCTTTCCAAGGTTGCTTTCTTTTACTGGCTAAAATCAAAGACAACCTTAGGTATTTGTTCCTATTTATCTGTAGAGTATTTACTACATAGACAATAAAAATATTAAAAATAATACCAGGTATATTTCTGTCATAATGGTATAATGCAGTGTTTTATATCCGTCCAAATGCCAAGTGATGGTTTGAAAATATATTCCCAACCATGGTAATGGTCTTGAGTTTTTGATGGATTCTAATAGAATCCATCAAAATGGTGCTATTTTTTCCTAGATTATTTTTTTATATTTTTCATAGACTTTTAGATCCCCAGCCACATTGATGTGATGTGACTAGTATTTATATATTTTTTAAAAGTATTATACTAATCCCAATTATTTTAATAAACTGACAGCAACTGGCAACCTCACAAAAAGTAGTAAAAAAATCAAAGATGAAATGTCAAATTTATCATTGCCTTTTTTGTCTGTTGCAGACTTTTATACTTTGATACCTTTGATACTTTTAAATGCCTTAAAATTCAAAGACATTTAAATAACTCAGCAACATTGCATGGGCTGACTGAGAGTTATGGGCTTGTAACAATATATCTGTCACATTTCAGAATGGAAAAAGTTGATTTCTAGAGCTTCTGCAGTTTTGAATTAGGTATTTATGAGGAATGGGATACTGGAAACAGTCACGATAATTTTCTCTGTTTTTCAGCATTAAATTAATGGACACCAAAAGGAAATTTATTGGTAAAGGTGGAAAAACTGGGCGTGGTAAAAAGAAGCTAACAAAGAATAATGGTGAGATAAGTGTATTACAAGATACACATTTTCTAAATCTGACATAGGTGGTAGATTGTGTCTAATAAGTAATTGGTTTAATAGATACTTGTAGGTAAAGTCATAAAATATAGGAAATGTGATTTTAGCTGATATATTTAAAGAGATACTTCAATTAGGCTTTTACAAATAGGAACACATGCATGCACACACAAAGAACAAAATACAGTATATATTTTAATAATTTAGTAAAATTTACAATTACAGCAATATAAATGAATACAAACTGAAAAAAGATGAATAAAAAAGTAGAAGGTACCAGAAATACAAAGAAGTGACTTCCCAACTTCCATCACAATTATAAGCAATCTTAGTAACTTACGACCTCTTAAAATGCAACAAATGATTTCTTCTCATATACCATCTTTTATCTATAAATAAATTTTATAGCAGTGTCATTTCAGTTCTAGTGTCAACAAAAGTTCATTAAGAGTTACCAGAAATAACATATTTATTTTAATCTTGATCAAATAAACCAATGTTACATTCCTTCCTATTACTTCCAACAAGTTTAATTTTTAGTCCATTCAAATACAATCATAAAAGTTGATTTATTTCCATTTTTTGCTTGTTCCTTCTCATGAGATTCCTCAAAACTATAACAGCTCTTTTGTAAATCCAATATTAGGAAATTTTTCCAGGTCACCTTTGCAGTTTATCATTTGTATATCCTTTCTAATTATTAAGACTAACCGGTTTCATTTATATGTCTGGTAAAACATCTTTTTCCATTTAATTCTTGTAGCATGTCCTTTGTAAATCCACTTTCAACTCAGACTCGGATCTTCTCAGATAAAACTTGTTCCTCTTCTATAATGTCTTTAATTATATTAGTCTCCACAGAGACTAATATAATTGTTGACACTATTAAAATTAACTTGAGTTAGAAATATTATTAAATATGCTTTGATATGTCCAAAGTTAAAATATTTTGCTTCATTCTATAATTATAAACTGAGTTTGTGCTTTCTTCTTCAGTTGTAAATTCAATTGTAATGTTATTGGGGGGTTTTTAAAAGTCCAAAGCAAAAGCATTTTCCCACGGGAAGGATTCTTAATTCCAATTTTTTTTTCAAAATTTATTTGAACTTTCTAAAATCAAAATTTTAATCACCCTTTTGCTGTATATTAAAAAAACTTTAAACTTGTTAAAATATTTTTTAGTAAAGATTGAAGAAAACTCACTGCTGTCAAAGTTGCCAATCCAAAAATTTCTAATGGCTGAAAAGCAATTAACAAGAACTTTCTTCAAGTGATTAAAAAAATGAAATATGCAAACTTAGCATCCTTTCAAAGGTGCCAATTATGGTTTAGAAGATGGTGTCTCCCTTGTCTCCCAGAGCTCTATAGCCACTGGAGACCATTATCTTGTGGCCTCATTAGGAACAGCTGTCTGGAGCTCTTATGGGCAATCTCAAGCACTCTCCTTGTCCAAAGCTAGTGAAAAGCTAGTGTACTTGCTGAATCTTCGTTCTGCCACAGCTGATAGCTCCACTTTTTATGCTGATTATTTCTTCCTCCATTAGTCATCACAATATATACAGCTTGATGAAAAAAAAATCAAAATAAGAATTGCATTTTTAAACTTGGCTAATACCTATGTGAATAAAAAAAAACATATTTTAATTCCTGTGTACCTTTCATCTTACCCATCAATGTAGGAGTGGGAAATCTATATCCCTCCAGATCCTGCTGGACTACAACTCCCAGCCCCATTTGCATTTAGGAATAGTTGATTGGGGCTCCTGGGTGTGTGATTTATCTTTACTACTGATAGCAGGTTTAATAGTTGCCCATTTGCATAGTAATTATTCCATATATACTGGCAGAGGTTGGCATTTGTAATGCAGTATCTAAATGTTGCAGAACAGTTTTTTCTTTCTAGAGTCCTCACATTATTATTTGAAAATTAAATGCTTGTGTATACTGGTTTTTCTGATGTTTATTTTTCAATCTTTTGAATATTTTGTTTGAAACCAAAGAGGTTTTTTCATGATCTAAGTATGTTTAGCAACAATGTGAACTGTACAAAATACATTTTAATTTCAGTTGATGAAAGTACTTGGAGAAAAGGAATTAAATTGTCAAAGCTGGGTTAAGAATAAATACAATATAATACCTCTAGGTATAAACAAATAGTTTGTTGATTATGGGAACTTCTTTCTCTAAAACATTAAAGCAGATCCTGGTCATCCAAAGAGAGTCGTTAGAAAAAATGAAGATATCAAACCCAAATTTAAATCTAAGAAAACTGGAAAAGGAGGCAAAAAACCTGATAAAACTGGTGTGAAACATTGGAAAAGTAAGCAACTCTCAGGGAATGTTTCCAGAAAGCGCAAGCTTCAAGGTGATACAGAAGGTAAGAATGTGCTTCTGAAAGTTAAATGTACTAATCTAACAGCGTCCTTCAACGGTTTTGGAGTTTTAAAAAGGGACCTTGGGTAGAAAGGCTATAAAAGGACCTCTGTCACTTCCAAATCAGACCACATCAGAATAGACTCATGCTTTGATTCAACACTGACCAGTTTATACAGGTTTTAGACGAAGAGGCCTCAATTAAAAGTTAGCTGTTTCTTCAAGACCTGCCATTGCTGAAATTACAATTAGGACAAAATGAACCAAAATTAGTTGAAGATCTTGGATGAGAACCCAGAAAAACATAACTTTAAACATTTGGTGCAGTATTAATTAGTACAGATGGTATTCACTACATATTAACCTCCTCTAAAACTACATTTTGTTTTATTTATTTATCATTAGGCTCCCAACCTAAAAAGCCTAAGTGGGCTGACATCAAGAAGAAAAAGAAGGAGCTAAAACAGAGCCGTCAGCTGAATGACAGGACTAATTATGATATAATTATTAAAGGAAAACAGATTTGGGAAGCTCTACGGCGGTAATCATTGCTACAGTTGTATAGTTAATAACTTAATGTCTATTTTTGATTTTCTTCAATGCAGAAATTTACTTAGTCTTTGTGCAGAGGTGATCTTTCTGATCAGTCAAAGATCATCTCTGCAAAATTAAGGGCTTGGTTGATGCTTGGATATACCGTATTTTTCGGAGTATAAGATGCACCTTAGTTTTTGGGGAGGAAAATAGGGGAAAACAATCTGCCTACCAGGTATTCATCTGGCTAGCGTCCTTAGTCTGGTCAGCTTCAGCACATTATTTTATCTCCTGGTTAGGACTTAAAAAAACCTTCTGAGAGAGTAACAATGAAAGAACCTGCAAGCCAGTAAGAGCTGGGAAGATCGTTAGCACCTGGTTAGGGCTAGAAAAAAACTTATTCGGAGCAAGTAGAGCAATGAGAAATTCTTCAAAGACTTAGGGCTGGAAAAATATTCTTTGGAGAGAGTAACAATGAAAAAGCCTGCAAAGTAAGAGCTGGGAAGATCTGTTAGCACCTAGTTAGGGCTGGGGGAAAAAAAAGCTACATTCGAAGTATAAGACGCACCCAAATTTTCAGCCACTTTTAGGGAGGAAAAAGGTGCGTCTTATACTCCGAAAAATACGGTAATAAACATAGTAGTAGTAATGGAGGGTGGTTGGATCGATGGATAGATAGATGATGGCATCTTATAAAGAAAATATAATAGAGAAGGAGATAATTGATGCCCAAAAGACTCAACTCATAAGTTATTCAGTTATTATTGTGTACCTAGTTGATCTAATCCATGTGCTGTTGCAAATACATTTGTCCTGATAGTTTAAGAGCGCTAACAGATAATTAAAACAATTTAACTGTCAAAACAAAAATAATAAACTATTGCTTTACTCCTGGGTGCAATTGTAGAAAAAACTGTGACAAGGAAAAACGCAAGAAGCTGTTGTGTGATCTTCAGAAGTTACTTCATGGAAAAATTAAAGATGTAAGAAATATAAAAGATGTATATATTTTGAAATATAGTAGAAGCAGTGCAATTCACAAATTGCTGAATAGTGAACAAGTTTATTCAAAGATGTATTACTTTTCTCCATAGGAGACGAAGCTGAAATTTGGATGATCTCATTTCCTTTTTTTTTTTGCATAAACTTGTCATAATTTATTATACTATAGACAGATAACTATCTCTAGATACCCAGAGTTATGATTGTACGATGGGTGGTCATATAAATTGAAATAAATAGTTAGTCCTCAACTTACAACAGTTCATTTAGTGAGCACTTGGGGTTACAACAGCACTGAAAAAAAGGTACTTATGACTGTTTTCCACACAACTGTGACAGCATCCCTATGGTCACGTGATCAAACTTCAGATGCTTGGCAGCTGACTCATATTTATGACGATTGCAGTGTCTTGGTGCCACGTGGTCCCTTTTTGCGACCTGATAAGCAAAGTCAGTAGGGAAACCAGTTTCATTTGTCAACAGTGGCAAGAAGGGTCATAAAATGGGGCAACGTTCACTTAACAAATGTCTCATTTAGCAACAGAAATTTTGGGCTCAATTGTGGTCATAAATCGAGGACTACCTGTAAATGCCTCCTGAGACTTAGGAGAGAATAAAATGTGTAAGAGGCTAACATACAGTGAGCTCATTAGAAAGGTAACAATTTGTAAGAACTGCTTGGCATTCCAAATCTTGGAGAAGTGAAAGCTATTGAAGAAATATGTTTCAGATTAGTTTTATTTCTTTTTGGAAGGCCATACCATTCTTGGTACTCTTAGGCAATTTGTTTTTGGACCATATGTTACTGTATTTCTTTATAACTCCACCAGCTATAGTAATAATCTATTTACATTATTGCTAAATATTTTAAAAGTAGCAAGATCCACCAAATAAAATTCTACCTATGGTAAATGACATGTTAAGTTTCTCTCTCCTCAGATGGCATTTGCTCATGATTCCACACGGGTCATTCAGTGTTACATTCAGTTTGGCAGTGAAGAACAAAGGCAAGAAGTATTTGAAGAATTAAAAGGTAACACTTCCTCAAAGAGTCCGTGTTGGCCTCTAGCATACTTTATGGTGTCAGTTTCTCACTATGGTTTTCCGTCCCACAGAAAGCTTCACAGAATTAAGTAAGTCCAAGTATTCTAGGAACATTGTGAAGAAACTTCTCATGTATGGGTAAGTATTCAGTGCATCCATATACTTCATTCTTGCATAGCCTCATATTTGACTAAAAAGCGACAATGCTTGTTTTCCTCCTGTTTTGTTTGAATTTGAAAAATTAAAAAATGGGTTCTGAAACACTTTTCTTTAGAACAATGAGTGGAATATATAGTTATTCCTGTGTCTTTGCTGTACAAAAGCTCTCTAAAAATTACACAAGAGAAGCACTTTTCTAAACAGGATTGTTCAAGCTTTTGAAAAAATTCATTTCAAACCATGAAACAGATTAATAACTGAAAGAGTAGAGAAGCAGGTCTCCGTCTGATCGGGTCTTCGTTTTTCAAAAAGATGTTAGAATCCCAAAATAGTAAATGTAAAAAAAAATCAGAAAATATGCCTAATTAGACTAGATATCCCAGCAATGAAAAAAACCTGTTATTGAAGATACAAGGAACTGAAAGTAATAAGGGAACAAAAATTATTCTGCTGACGGTTTTTTTTTACATTTTTCTTCTTCTAAAAACATAGCAAAAATGATAGTAATATGTAGCTCTCTTTTGTAAATTAAAGTTATTCATATTCCAAGTTTGTAATAATTGTATGCATTAGTCATACCTTTACTTTTAAAACAGTAATTTCTGGGCAAAGCTTAACAAGGTTGTGCAAATCCTTGGAAAGTGATTTTCAACACATGGACACATTTATAAAATAGTTCTTTTTCATTTTTAAAGTACTTCTATTTTCAGATATGCACAGCTGTTCCAAAGCTGCTTTTGGCCGTCTGCTCACATGTGTCCATGTGTAGCTGCAAAATTTCCGTCCTGTTGTTGTTGTTGTTGTCGAAAGTGTTAAAAGGGGCTTTGCAAAATAGAAATATAAATGGACGATTTTATGATACCACCACGTTCATAAACACGCTTCAGAGAATCACTGTCACTTTTATGAAATTTGACTGCTCAGAAATAATTTAGTGAGGTCTTTTTTTCTTTTTCTAATGCCTGCTTAATATCTGAGAAATGCTGGTTTGATTTATCTAAATATTTTTTGCTAAAATAACTCCAAACGGAATGCCATTCTTTTCTGGATGAACGATTCATGGTGCAAAGTAACTTTGATAAAACTATTTATAAATTCCTTATAAATTCAGCTTAGTGTAAAAGGCCAATTCCAATCCTGCCTAAAATTTGGTGTGCATAACATAAAACTGATGAGGTTCCCCAACAGTGGCCTTTAATTCCCTCCCCAAATGTATGGGGAAAAACGGGGGGGGGGGGAGACCCTAGGAACCAGGGTTAAGTTGGAAATAATGAATTTTCCTGACTGAAAAAAGTAGCTCATTCTTGAGTTAAAGCCCTTGGTTGATTTTCCTTTGTCCCTATTTTCTCTTTATCCGCTGTATTTATTTTTGAAATAGAACAAAGCCACAAATTGCGGGAATAATCAAAAGCTTTAAAGGTGAGGTTAAAAAGATGTTACGGCATGCCGAAGCATCCACAGTGGTAGAATACGCCTACAATGATAAAGCCATTCTCGAGCAGCGGAACATGTTGACGGAGGAGCTTTATGGTAATACGTTCCAGGTCTATAAGGTGATTATTGATACACTTTTTCCCCCCCTCAAAAACATTTTGAGCTTTTCTTTGTGCCATCTGACATCTGAAATGACTTTTGAGTTATGAGAGAAAAGGAAAAGCAGGCAAGTCAGGAAAAAAATTAGTTCCAAGACACATCTGTATACCGACACATTGCTTCTTTGGGGCACATGAACCATTAGCTTCTCTCATTAACCTTAAATTTATGTTGCTAAGGGAGTTATGTTGTTAAGGGAGTTTTGCCCCATTTTGGGATTTTTCTTGCCACGTTTGTTAAGTGAATCACTGCAGTTGTTAAATTAGTAACACGGTTGTTAAGTGAATCTGGCTTCCCCATTGACTTGGCTTGTCAGAAGGTTCCAAAAAGAGGATCACATGACTCTGGGACACTGCAACCGTCATAAATGTGAGTCGGTTGCCAAGCATCCAAATATAAATCACATGACCATGGGAATGCTGCAATGGTCATAAGTGTGAAAAATGGTCATAAGTCACTTTTTTCAGTGCCGTTGCAACTTTGAACAGTTGCTAAATGAACTGTTGTAAGTCAAGGAATACCTGAAGATGACTTTGGGCCAATCCCTTTCCTTTAGGGTTTGGCAGTGAGGGGGCCAGTCCTGGAAATGTTTCCATGGAAACTCCCTGCAATTACCAGGAGTCAAGACCAACTTTTAGGAACCCAAGAAACCAAAAAAACATTTGGGCAGTAAAGATTCCACATCTCTGAATTATGGAACTTATTTTGCAGCTGTGAAAAAAATGGATATCTTTTCATATTTAATTAACCTTTAACTTCATTAAAAATAAATGCATTCAAAATAGTAGTTATCCAAAAAAATGCAACCAAGGATGACCACATCAGAAATGTTGAATTTAACAGGTTGTTTGTTCTGAAAGTTGATTTCAACAGTTTTAAAGCTTTTGTGTATTTTAATCTTGGTATAAAATTTTGGAACCTAACCTATATTGGCAGAAGAAGTATTTTGTAGAGCATGGGTTGTAAATTGTTACAAGTGAGCAGACGGCTAACATTCATATGTAATTTTAATTTTAAAACATAGAAACTTATAATTGAAGTGTCGTACTTCAAACTTTGTTTTAACTTAAAACGATAAATTCCATTACACAACAGTCTGTTTTATCAGAATTCTTAAGTTTAAGTAAGATTGGTAAATATTTTTTAAATAGTAAGTACTAAACAGAAAGTACGTTAACAGGAAGTTTGGAAATTTTGATAGATATATTCTATAAAAGGCTATTAACAATTAATGAGGTATTGTTGAAGGTATTGCATATGTGCCATTATGTTTATCATATTCTCAAGAACAATATTCTTCAATATTTTATAACTTTAATAATTTCTTGTGGGACAGCCATGTTAATTTTTTTGCAACAAGTGTTTTTATAGACGCCTTTCAGGCTCATAGACTTATTGTGATATAAGGTTTATTGGATCAAGTAGGCTATGATTACATATCATATATGATCCTCAAGTTTGTTTCAGAGGGTCAGTTCAGAGTGACTTTGTTCTGTGGTATCCAATTTGCGGTTAGGTTGGGCACTCCATAGTAAATAGAAGCTTTTCCAGGAGTTCAGTTTCAAGAACCCTTGTACTACATTTATTTCAGATGTAGTAGTCATCTTCTCAATCTTAAACCCAATTTGTTTTGCCTGAGGTCCTAGAGTCTTTGAATTAATCCAGCAAAGTCAAGAGTGCCAGATTAAGTCATAGCTGACTACAATTGAGAATTTTGGATAAGTATTTTAAAATCTTTTGTTTTCTTTATCGTTTGGTTCTATACATTTTTCTGTCTTGTTTCAGACAGCAGAACAATCAACCTTGGGTAAAGTGCTAGAGATTCAGCCCGAAAAGCGAGAAGCCATTATGGATGAGATGAAACAGATCCTCACCCCAATGGCTCAAAAGTAAGAAGAAATGTCGACTGCTCGGATGCTTGACTTGAAATTCTGTTTTTAAAGGGTTTTCCTTAAGTCCATTTGAAATGGTGATCTCTCTACTAATAACAGCAGGATATTTTCATTATGGTGTAGAGATCTAATGATAACCTGTTGACTTTATGGGATTTTCTCCCATCCCTAAAAACCCCAAATTCGTACACCTACTATGTCTCCCCCCCCCCCCAAAATGGATAGATAATTTCTGCTTCCAGCCAGGTTAGATCCCGCTGAAGCTTTGTCCTCTGAAATTACTGTCTTGATCCAGCCACAAATAGAATAGAATAGAATTCTTTATTGGCCAAGTGTCATTGGATACACAAGGAATTTGTCTTTGGTGCATACACTCTCAGTGTACATAAAAAGACAAGATACATTCGTCAAGAATCATAAGGTACAACACTTAATGATTGTCATAGGGTACAAATAAGCAATCAGGAAACAATATACATCGTAAGGATACAAGCAACCAAGTTACAGTCACGCAGTCATAATTGGGAGGAGATGGGTGATAGGAACGATGAGAAGACTAATAGTAATAGTAATGCAGCCTTAGTGAATAGTTTGACAGTGGTGAGGGAATTATTTGTTTAGCAGAGTGATGGCATTTGGGAAAAAACTGTTCTTGTGTCTAATTGTCTCGGTGTGCCGTGCTCTATAGTGTCGTTTTGAGGGTAGGAGTTGAAACAATTTATGTCCAGGATGCGAGGGGTCAGTAAATATTTTCATGGCCCTCTTTTTGACTCGTGCAGTGTACAGGTCCTCAATGGAAGGCAGGTTGGCAGTAATTGTTTTTTCTGCAGTTCTGATTATCCTCTGAAGTCTGTGTCTGTCTTGTTGGGTTGCAGAACTAAACCAGACAGTTATAGAGGTGCAGATGACAGACTCAATAATTCCTCTGTAGAACTGTATCAGCAGCTCCTTGGGCAGTTTGAGCTTCCTGAGTTGGCGCAAAAAGAACATTATTTGTTGTGCTTTTTTGATGACTTTTTTGATGTTAGGTGTCCTTTTTAAGTCTTGAGATATGATAGAACCTAGAAATTTGAAGGTCTCTACTGTTGATACTGTGTTGTCTAGTATTGTAAGAGGTGGTAGAATGGGAGGGTTTCTCCTAAAGTCTACCACCATTTCTACAGTTTTGAGTGTGTTCAGTTCCAGTTTGTTCTGGTCGCACCACGAGGCTAGTTGTTCAACATCCCGTCTGTATGCGGTTTCATTGTTGTCTTGAATGAGACCAATCACTGTTGTATCATCTGCAAACTTCAGTAGTTTAACAGATGTATCGTTTGAGATGCAGTCATTGGTATATAGAGAGAAGAGAAGTGGTGAGAGCACACAGCCTTGGGGGGGGGGGCTGTGCTAATTGTACAGGTATCTGATGTGATTTTGCCTAGCTTCACCTGCTGCTTCCTGTCCGTTAGGAAGCTTGTGATCCACTTACAAGTGTGTTCAGGTACCGCTAGCTGATTTAGTTTAGTTAGAAGAATGTCTGGTATGATGGTATTGAATGCTGAATTAAAGTTTACAAAGAGGATCCTTGTGTAGGTCTTTGGAGATTCAAGATGTTGTAGGATGTAGTGCAGAGCAGGGGTGAAATCCTCCCGGTTCGCCCGGGCCAGTCCTTCGGCGTATAGCCGATGGAACTGGCGGCGGTCACGGCGCGGAGCTTCTCCCGCCCGCTTTCCCGGCCCGGCTGAACGCCGCCATTCGGGTTATTTTTCCCTCTGTGCATGCGCGCGCATGCACAGAGGGAAAAATAACCCGAATGATTGTGTTCAGCCGGGGCGGGAAAGCCGGGAAAGCGGGCGGGAGAAGCTCCGCGCTGCGACCGCCGCCAGTTCCATCGGCTATACGCCGAAGGACTGGCCCGGGCGAACCGGGAGGATTTCACCACTGGTGCAGAGCCATATTAACAGCATCATCTGTCGATCTATTTGCTCGGTATGCAAATTGCAGGGGGTCTAACAGCGGATCCGTGATGGTTTTCAAGTGGGACATCACTAGCCTTTCAAAGGTTTTCATAACTACAAATGTTAGAGCAACTGGTCTGTAGTCATTCAATTCCTTGATGGAGGGCTTCTTCGGCACTGGGATGATAGTGGAGCATTTGAAGCAAGAAGGAACATGGCCTATCTCTAGTGATTTATTTATTTATTTATTTATTTTGGAATTCTTATATGCCGCCCAACTCCCTAAGGACTCAGGGCGGCGTACAACAGTGAAAAATACAAGAATAACCAAAATCTAAAATGTTAATTAAAAACAGTATAAAAATTAAAACACAATATAAAAAATCATCAACAACCATTCAACATCATACATACTTGGGGGGTGAGCTCGAGTGAGTTAAGCTCTACCCCCCGCCTGCAGGAAAAGCCATGTCTTAACGGCTTTTCGGAAGGCCAGCAGAGTGGGGATAGTTCGGGTCTCTGGTGGAAGTTGGTTCCAGAGTGCGGGGCCAGCCACAGAGAAGGCTCTCCCCCTTGGGCCCGCCAGCCGGCATTGCTTGGCCGACGGGACCTGGAGGAGGCCAACTCTGTGGGCCCTAACCGGTCGGAGGGAAGTATGAGGCAGAATGCGGTCCCATAGATAACCTGGTCCTAAGCCATGAAGGGCTTTAAAGATGGTGATCAACACCTTGAATTGGACCCGGAGACCGATGGGCAACCAATGCAGCTGGCGGAGTATCGGTGTCACGTGGGTGTACCTTGGCACACCCACCACAGCATGCGCAGCCGCATTTTGCACCAGCTGAAGTCTCCGGATACTCTTCAAGGATAGCCCCATGTAGAGCGCATTGCAGTAGTCCAAACGAGAGGTGACAAGGGCATGAGTGACCGTGAGTAGAGCCTCCTTCTCCAAATATGGCCGCAACTGGTGCACCAGGCGAACCTGTGCAAAGGCCCCCCTAGCCACAGCAGAAAGATGATGGTCCAATTTTAGCTGTGGATCTAGGAGGACCCCCAAGTTGCGGACCCGGTCCGAGGGAGTCAGTTTCGCTCCCTCAAGGACCAAGGAGGGACAGTTGTCATGGTCCTTAGGAGGCAATATCCACAGCCACTCAGTCTTGTCGGGATTAAGTCTGAGCCTGTTCCTCCCCATCCAGATCCTAACGTCGTCCAGGCACCGGCACATTACATCAACTGCCTCCCTGAAGTCAGACGGGGTGGTGATGTACAGCTGGGTGTCATCAGCGTACTGATGGAAACACACCCCATGTCTGCGAATGATCTCACCCAGCGGTTTCATGTAGATGTTGAACAGGATGGGCGAGAGAACCGACCCCTGAGGCACCCCGCATGATAGGGGCCTAGGGGACGACCTCTGCCCCCCTGCCAGCACCGACTGCATCCTATCAGCGAGATAAGAGGAGAACCACCGCAAAACGGTGCCTCCCACTCCCAACTCGCTGAGACGATGCAGAAGGATACCATGGCCGATGGTATCGAAAGCCGCTGAGAGGTCAAGTAGCACAAGGATGGAGGAGTTCCCCCCATCCCGGGCCCGCCAGAGATCATCCATCAGAGCGACCAAGGCAGTTTCTGTACTGTAGCCGCGCCTGAAGCCCGACTGGTAAGGATCTAGATGATCTGTTTCATCCAGGAGCTGCAGAAGCTGAGTAACCACCACCTTCTCCACAACTTTCCCTAAAAAAGGTAAGTTGGAGACCGGACGATAGTTCTTCAAGTCAGCTGGATCCAGGGAAGGCTTCTTCAGGAGGGGTCGCACCACCGCAGCTTTTAACGACTGCGGTACGGATCCCTCTCTCAAAGAAGCGGTGACCACCGCCTGGATCCAGCCGCGTGCCACCTCCCTGCTGGCCGAGACCAGCCAGGAGGGGCACGGGTCCAATAAACAGGTGGAGGTACCCATCGCTCCCACAGCCCTGTCCACATCCTCAGGAGAAACAGGCCCAAACTCTTCCCATAATGATGGACTAGGACTAGCCCCTGTCAACTCAATGGACTCTGCCCAGCCAGAGTCCAGGTTCGACCGAATCTGAGCGACTTTATCCGACAGAAACTCAGCGAATTCCTCAGCTCTGCCTTGTAAGTGTTCCTCGCTCCCCCCTTTTGCAAGGAGGGAGCGAGTCACCCTAAACAAGGCGGCCGGGCGAGAATCTGCGGACGCAATAAGAGCGGAAAAATAGGATCGTTTTGCCGCCCTTATCGCCACTAAATAAGATCTGATGTAAATTCTTAATAGTGTTCGATCAGACTCGGTTTTACTGGCCCTCCAGCGGCGCTCTAGACGTCTCTTCTGGCGTTTCATCTCCCGGAGCTCCTCGGTAAACCAGGGAGCTTTCCGGGATCCACTGCCATAGAGAGGTCGCTTAGGCGCAATTCGGTCTAGGGCCCCTGATGCTGCGGTGTTCCAAGCAGCCACCAGGGAGTCAGCCGAATTGTGTACCAGGGTTTCAGGTATTTCCCCAAGTTCCCTCTGGAATCCTTCCGGTTCCATTAGGCGCCTGGGGCGGAACCACCTAGTCGGTCCCGCCTCCCTGCAGGGGAGGAATGGGGCTGCGAAATCTAACCTCAGTAGGAAATGATCTGACCATGACAGAGGGGTGATGACTATGTCCCTTATCTTCAGATCATCTCTCCACTGCCCCGAAAGAAACACTAGGTCGAGCGTGTGACCACCCTCATGAGTCGGACCCTGGATTACTTGGGTCAGGTCCATGGTTGTCATGGAATCCATGAACTCCTGAGCTGCCCCAGAGGTTTCGCCAGCAGATGGCAAGTTGAAGTCCCCCAGCACCATAAGCCTGGGGAACTCAACTGCCAAGCCGGCTACTGCCTCGAGCAGCTCAGGCAGGGCCTTGCTTACGCAGCTGGGAGGCAGGTACGTTAAGAAAAGGCCCACCTGTACCCCTAAGTCCAACTTCAAAAGGAGTGTCTCACACCCAACAATCTCCGGGGCAGGGATCCTACGAGGGTGCAGATTTCCGCGTGTTATTATTGCCACTCCTTCCCCCCTTCCCTGGGGTCGAGAATGGTGCTGCACCGAGAAACCGGCTGGGCATATCTCGGAGAGAGCTACTCCCCCCTCCTGCCCCAGCCAGGTCTCGGTAACACACACCAGGTCTGCCCCCTCCTCTGTGATTAAATCACGTATCAAGGGGGCTTTGTTGACAATTGACCTGGCATTAAGCAGCAGCATCCTGAGCCCAGGGCCCTGAGAACCCTGGTTGCCAGGTATCCGGGTTGAGCAAGATGGAACCGGATCGGAGGGGCCGGAACAAGGGATCGCTTGTAAACAACGAGGACTTATTCCCCAAGAGCGGCCCGCCCCTCTGCTCCCGTCATATCTGCCTCTTCCCATTATGATTTGTTGAAGATGGGGGCCAATTGGTCAGCACAGACTTTTAAGCAAGAAGGAGTTATCTTGTCTGGGCCTGGTGTTTTTCCTGGCTTCTGTCTGTGAAATAGATCTTGCACTTCCTTTTCTGTGATCACCAGGGGTTGTGAACCCAATGGGATGGGGTCAGTTGTAGGAGGTTTGGCTGTTGTTGGTGTGTCTGGGATGGAGGTTGTGGAGATAGGTGGCTGTAGTTTCCTTTCAAACCTGCAGTAGAACACGTTCAGGTTATCTGCCAGTTGCTGATTTCCTTCAGCTTGGGAAGGAGGTTTGCTGTAACCGGTGATGTTTTTAAGAGTTTCCCACATGTTTTCTGGTTACAGAGAGCTGCTCCTTAAAGAAACATTGCTTAATTCTTAGCAGATGGTCTCGTGAATATGAAATCCATAGAGAATCACAGAGAATAATAGAAAATAAAGAAACCATTTGAGAGCATTTCACCTAGGCAGCCATCATTGGCGCCATCTTGGATCAGGGGATTTCAGAAATGAAAATATGTGGCAAATGCCATTCTTTTTGTTATTGCAAATATTTCACATCCAGTAAATACAGAGTTCTTTTTTTATTGTCTTCTTTTCCCCCTTACAGAGAAGCTGTAATAAAGCATTCATTGGTACATAAAGTTTTTTTGGACTTTTTTACTTACGCTGTCCCTAAACAGAGATCTGTAAGTATTTATTCATTAAACTGTATTTACTTCATTACATTCATTACTTAAATGGTTTTAATCTGTTTTCATGTTAAATAGAGTTAAATGTCATACCAGATATTTAGTACTGTCCCCCCCCCCCCAATTGGGCTTTCCAATAATAGCAGCAGCAACAAAATTATCCAGTCCAGCCAAGGATATTGTGGTTTGACTCTATGCAGCTTTGCTTGCTGAGTCAGGTCTGGCAGCCTCACTGCCCCTCAGAGTGTTCCTTTTTTCAATAGGATGTCTATCTTGTTCTACTTTCTGGCACAGCTAGTCACTTATAATTGAAATGTAAGCCAGTCACCTTAAATTAAATTGTCTAAAGGGTTTTTTTCTGTGTCATATTTGCAAATAAATGAAATTCTTTCTTCATGCATGTTTTTGTTAATACAACTTAGTTGTTATGTGCTAAAATGTGATGCGGTTCCTAGAACCCTGGAATAGTTAAGTTAGGAGTTAACAGATTCCACACCAAATTAAACTTTTCTTTTAGAAAGCAGGCATTGATTCAAGGTTAGGAACAGGGCTATTATTTAAGGGGTGTAGAGGAAATAATACAGATTGCCCAATACCTAAACCGATTACCGGTGTTGTTGTGAGAGAAAGCATTGAAGATTAAATAAGTTTTATTTACTGGAGACAATGGTGAGTTGTTAAAACTGTTCCCTAAAACAATATTCTCTGTCTCTAGGAAATGATTGAAGCAATTAGAGAAGCTGTCGTTTACTTGGCACACACCCACGATGGCGCCAGAGTAGCCATGCATTGCTTGTGGCATGGGACTCCCAAGGTATTGTGCGTGAAGGAGCTTGTTTGTGTAGAAAGTCTTGCACTATGGATTGGTGTGAACTGGTTATCTCAGATGCAGCAATACAAAAACACAGTATATTTTGACAACTGTTTCAAATAGAGAAACATCCATGCCCTTATTGGGATTAGTTTTTGAGAAGCACCAAAAAGGATAAGTTGAGTGGTTAGTTTAGGGGTTGGATACATTCTACTACCAACTTCAACTTATCCAAAAATATAGATTGATTCATAGTAGATATGTATATGATTATATATTTCGTTTAATGCAGGGTTTCCCAACTTTGATGACTTTTAAGACTGGTGGACTTCAACTCCCAGAATTCCCTAGCCAGCCATGGCTAGCTGGGGAATTCTGGGAGTTGAAGCCCAGATTTCTTAAGAGTTGTTAAGGTTGGGAAACCCTGGTTTAATGGAAGTAAGTTTGTTTTAGTATTTCTTTAATGTGCAAGCATAAAGAGAACCATTAAACATATCATATTAAGAAAAAGTAGGAAAAAACACAAGCAGAAATTAAGAAAGAAAAATGCTCATGCTATTTGCTAATTGAACAGTTCTGGGCAGTTTGAAGGAAAGAGTAATTTATTTCCTTACAGTCTTAACCTAAGCTTGCATAATTGATATACAGACTAACATAAAGAGTAGAATGTGGAACATGAAGCATTATATGTATTTCACTTCAAATAACGATTTGAAGATTGAAAGAAGCAGAGATTAGTTGCTTATATTACAGTACAAAGATGGTTTCCAACTGCTCTTGTGGATGTCTATCCAGATGTGGATTCCTAAATATTGCATTTGCTTCATTATAATAATTTTTTAAAGTCAGCAGCCTGATTTCATAGCATGTTATATTACATGTATTTTAAAGTGTGAAGCTTCTCACTATTTTTTCATTTCACACTATCTAGGACAGAAAAGTGATTGTAAAAACAATGAAGACATATGTTGAAAAAATAGCTACGGTGAGTATTTTTAATGTGTCCTATTGTAATCGCATACAGTGCAATCCTAATTCATGCTTACTTAGAAGTAAACTATTTGTACACAGTAGTGTTTCCTTCATTGTAAATTTAGGTTTTCAATCTCACAATCTCATTTCTGGAATACTGCTTTTACCCCAATATGAATTCAGAAGAAATTAATAGTGACAATTATGTTTGTAATTGTGTTGCATATATATAAACCTCATTAATACATGTGTTTAAAGAAGAGTTTTAAGAAACGTTGATAAACTTAAATTCTGTGGCAAGAAATCAATATAATTTGTTTAGTTATGATACATATTAATATTTTTTAAAAAATAGAATCCAGAAAGATAATCATTAGCAAATTTACTGAGGAATAAGTCTCACAGAGTTCACTTTTTAATTTTAAATAAGTGGGCATTGGAATTTAGCTTTATATAAGACATTTGAGAGGTTTGATATTTTGGTGGGTTGGATTGTTGTTTTTGGCTTTGTAGAAGAACCTTGTTTAAATATTTGAGCAAAAAAAGTGTTAAAATAAAAAATAAGATGAATAATCACTTTGGATAATTAGGAGCTAGTGTTCAAGAATTGTTTTGGCTTGTGTCTTATACTTGTAATTTTTGGCTCCTGTTTCAGGGTGAATTTTCACATTTGGTTTTGCTGGCAGCATTTGACTGCATTGATGATACGAAACTTGTGAAACAATTGATTATATCTGTAAGTAAATATGGTTTCCAATCTTCATTTTTAATCATTCACCTAGCAGAATAATATCGGTAATGTAGGAAATTCCACTGTTTTTATACAAAGATTATACACTGCAGGTTGTCCTCAACTTACGACCACGATTGAATCCAAACTTTCTGTGGTTAGTGAGACATTTGTTAAGTGAGTTTTGCCCCATTTTACCACCTTTCTTGCCACAGTTGTTAAGTGAATCCCTGCAGTTGGTAAGTTAGTAACCCGGTCATTGAGTAAATCTGGCTTCCCCATAGACTTTGCTTGTCAGAATGTTGCAAAAGGTGATCACGTGACCCCGGGACACTGCAGCCGTCATAAATATGAACCAGTTGCCAAGCATCTGAATTTTGATCACATGATCATGGGGATGCTGAAAAGATCATAACTGAAAAACAGTCTTAAGTTAGGTTTTTCAGTGCTGTTGTAACTTTGAATGGTCACTAAATGAACTGTTGTAAATCGAGGACTACCTGTATTCATTTTGTTGTTTAAAATGAAAAATGAGTTATCCAAGTTATTGTTGGGGCAGTTGGCTTCTTGGCCATTTGGGTGAAGGAATACTTTTTTTTTCATTTATCCATTGCTCTTTCTTTTGTGATAGAAATTTTTAAACTTTATCTCGGTGTATCAGTGAAGGATTATGCAGTGGATTAAAATATTGGGGCACTGTCATGCTTTCATATATATATATCTTGACATAAAAAGAGATGACTGAAGGCAAACAAAGAATAGGAGACACAAATGCTTAGGATTTTCTCTCCATAGACTGGGCTGTACAAGCTTGACAACTTTAAGAATTGTGGACTTCAGCTCCTAGAATTCTTTGGAATTAAAATCCACAAGTCTTAAAATTGCCAAGATTAGACACCCCTGCCATAGACCATTTTCCATCTTCCCTCCCTCATTCCAGATCCAATGACCAAATAGGAACCATGCTGAGGATAGAGGATCCTTGGCATGTCTCCCATATTCCTCTTTTGCCTTCACGGAGCTTTCATGCAAGGATCTTTTTATATAGTGCAGGGGTCTCCAACCTTGGCAACTTTAAGACTTGTGGACTTCAAGTTCCAGAATTCCTCAGCCAGCTTTGCTGGCTGAGGAACTCTGGGAGTTGAAGTCCACAAGTCTTAAAGTTGCCAAGGTTGGAGACCCCTGATATAGTGGATTTCTCTCTGCAGTGATAGAATGCAGTGGATGAATCGCTAGCAATTCGTTCTATTCCCCACCCACCCACCCACCCTTGTGATGGTTTATTTATTACTGTCAGCCCAACAAGGTAGAATAAACTACGAAAGCCTTGCCATTTAGGTCAGGACTCCTTTTATTATAATAACTGTAGTAACAGAATCCTGCCAATCTGAATGTGCTTCTCCCTTTATGTTCATATAGCATGGGGGGAGCTTGTCTGAGACGTTTACTCGAACTGATTTCTTGGCCCAGGCTCAAGACCATCTTATCTGACTGCAGCTTTGGCTGCAATTCTTCCTCCTGTCCTTGAAGGCCATTCCTTATGCCCTCCATAGGTAGTTGTTTGTCTGCCTCTGCAGCTAAACATTTCTACCTTAACACGTATTAATGTAAAAATTGAAAGGCTATCTTAGCAGATACACTATTTGTAACCCAGCAGAAAGAGAGAGAGAGAGAGAGAGATCAGGTGTGTGGCTAATAATTCATTTTGAAGGGCCATCTTAGTCAAAGTGGCAATAACTTCTGGTGTTTTAGAAGTTTTTAAAATCATCTCAGAGCCACCATGTTGTAGCTTTCATTTTATAGCCCTGTGGCTATGCATCGGGTGAAATCCATCAGGTTCTAACAGGTTCTGGAGAACCGGTAGCGGAAATTTTGAGTAGTTCGGAGAACCGGCAAATGCCACCTCTGGCTGGCCCCAGAATGGGGTGAGAATGGAGATTTTGCAATATCCTTCCCCAAGAGTGGGGTGGGAATGGGGATTTTGCAGTATCCTTCCCCTGCCACGCCCACCAAGCCACACCATGGCCACCAAGCCACGCCCACAGAACCGGTAGTTAAAAAAAATTGGATTTCACCACTGCTATGCATTTCTTGAATACGTATGAGTTTGAAATGGTGTTTAAATTCCTCTCTCAGTCTGTTTTTTGAAGTCCACTTAGCTATTATCGTATTTGAGTTTTCCATCCAAAAGTGATACAGACACTATTGAATTGAGTTCAGCTTCTGGTGACATAACTGTATTGTTTTCTTGGCTACAGTACAAGTATTGTCTCAGGATGAGTGTTGATTTCTTAGCCTACACCCTTGGCATTTATTGGTGGTCTCTCATCCAAATATTAACCAAGTCTGGTCCTACTTAGCTTTCTGACTTTAGCAGCGTAACCTAGATGCTACCAAGTTAAAGTTGAAACAGATGCTGCCCTGATTCAATGGTGAAACTGATGATTTTGAATTTTCCACTGATGGAGAAGCTGTGAGATGAAAGGTTTTTGAGGCACCTATCAGTTCTAATGAAATGAGAGGATAGCCGATTTAAAAATTACACTGGGTAAACTGAAGAAAGGGACCCAGGATTGAAGTCTTATGACTTTACCTTCATTTGACTAACATCACATTTCCTTTGCCTCAAACAGTTGTATAATAGAGTCCAAATGTTTAGCAACATGTTTGGTATTCCCCAAAGACTTTTTAGTGGTTATCATCATTATATCCTAAAGCAGTGATGGCGAACCTATGGCACGGGTGCCACTGGTGGCACGCGGAGCCATATCTGCCGGCACGCGAGCTGTTGCCCTAGCTCAGCTACAGCGCGCATGTGTGTGTATGCCAACTGATTTTTGGCTCGCGCGGAGGCTCTGGGAGGACGATTTTGGCCTCCGGAGGGCCTCCGGGGTGGCGGGGGGGAGCGTTTTTGCCCTCCCCAAGCTCCAAGAAAGCCTCTGGAGCCTGAGGAGGGCAAAAAAACGGGCCTACTGGGCCCACTGGAAGTCAGGAAATGGGGGAGTGGGGGGATCACGCACGCATGCACAGGGGGGTGGGGCAAGTGGGGGGGCTTTGAATTATGGGTGTGGGCACGCACGAGCGTGCGATAGCGCGTGCGCGCACTATTTTGGCACCCGAGGGAAAAAAGGTTCGCCATCACTGACCTAAAGCAATTACCTTAAACTTGAAACTTAAGCTTGCATCCTTTCAGCTTCCCTATGCTTTATTGTCTGATTTGCTACAGCTGAGTGAAGGATCATTTCTTTATGTCGTGATTCTAATTTTGCTGGTCCTGCTTTGGGAGTTTGGGACTTTCTTCATTAACAAAGATGCATGTAGCAATAATGGGTTCGCAAGTTGGTACTTGTGCTTATAATAGTAACTTCAGTTTTAAAGGCAGTTTCATATCTTATCTCATTTGGGTGGCAAAACTGTGACCCACCATCCTCCAAACTTTTTCAGATTTTTGTTTAATTCTGTCTTGTCCCATATATGGTGGGATATCTATCAAATAGAACAGGAAGCCAGGGATACTCTTTTAGTTGAAGAATTTATATATTCTCCTATCTTCTCCATTTTTTGATGGGATAGCAGTAAAGCAAGAGAAGAATCTTCACTCTCAAGAGACAAAAGGCTTATCAAGTGATGTATTTGAGTATATATATATACTCTGCTCATTCATGAATAAAGAATGAATGGAGTAAGCCTACATAGGCCTAAGCTAAATGATTTTGATGAATGAAGAGGATGACTAAAATTTTGTTGTGTTTGCAAAAGACCAGTAGGCAAATATATTTAAGGGACTATGAACAATACTATATCTTTTAAAAAAAACCTTTTCTCTAAATAATTTGTCTTCAAAATAGGCGGTCATCTTATAGTAATGGGGATAAATAGTGGTTTTTTTTCTGCCTAACTTTTATTTTTCAAGAAAAAAATATTTGGCATGCTGTAACATGTGAACATTGTGGAAAATTACTGTAAACTGGATTTAACGGGCCATTGTGTTGTCACATTCGTAGATATGGTCTTATCTTAGTCAACTTATCATAGTCAATATGTTAGGTTATCTTAGAGAGCCAGTTTGGTCTAATGGTTAAAGCACAAAGCTAGAAGCCAGGAGACTGTCAGTTCTAGTCCTGCCTCAGGCAGGAAAACAGCTGGATGACTTTGAGCCAATCACTCTCTCTCAGCCCACAACATCAGGCTTAGGTGATAAGCCAGTCGATCAATTCCTGTCACAGCCAATGGATCAACACTTGGTTGATTCAAAAAAACCCAGACTCTACACTTGCAGGAAAACCACTAGGAAGGAGAGAGAAAAAGCATCATCCACAATATATTTCCTTACCAGAACTATGAGGGAAAAGCTGTCATTTTGAATGAAAAGATTGCATTACCTTCAAGTTAAATGAAATTAAACCTGACTGTTAGATAAACTGCCATCTGTTTTCAGGTCTCTCCTTTAATCGTGTTATGTGAAATGGTTTTAGTAATATTATCTACGTAATTGGAATATCTGGTTTGAGCTTAAAATCCCAGCAAGCTGGATTGATCAATATGGTTGTACAAAGGGGATGAAAAAAATGGAGGAATTATCAGTTGGTAATATTTTGAAATCATGTCATATAGGGAAAGCATCTTAAGTTAGACTTTACACTTCTGATGTATTCATTTTTTTCTGATGAGCCAGGCTTGTGAACAACAAAATGAAACAACATTGCCCTTTAATATTTATCTAAAAGCTTTATCCTACTTATATCTGCAGGGTTGCTAAAGATGGCTTTTGAAATGAAAAAAAAAAAGATAGTGTGGTGATGGGGTGGGAATGTTTAGCAGTATAAGAAAATGCAAGGAATGGTGGTGATGTTATTCCCATCTATCCTTATGGCTAATCAGTTCTTGCCCATGATTTGGAGGAAGGGCCATGCATTAGCATAATGTCTTATTTAGTCATAGGTAAGATTTGAATAAGGATAAAAGAACTGGCTTCCTTCCAAAAAAAACAAAAAACCCAACAAGCTGAAATTGAGAAAAAAATATTGGTAACAGAATTTTTTGTCTTTTCCCCAACACTTAGGAATTGAATGGTAATTTAGCCGCTGTTATAAACAACAAATATGGAAGGAAAGTCCTGCTGTATTTATTGAGTCCACGGGACCCGGCATATTTTTCCCCGGCAATAATCAAAATCCTGCAACAGGGTGATGAAAATGCTCACAGGTACCTGGGTACAATTTCTTGAGATTTCTGCATCTTCTCCTCTCTGGTTTTGCTTGCTTTTCACTCTTCCAAATCCCAGTTGATCGAATTATGGCTGTACAGCTGCCTAAGAATGCTGTGCAAAGTGGAATTTGACGTATATTTTGTTGTACATAAATGACCTTAAAAGGTGGCATAGCAAAGTAGATTTTTTTAAAAAAAAGGTGTAAGGTAACATTTTGGTGGGAAATAGTGGATTTCATATTGGGTAATTTTCTATGAATTTCGATCACCTTTGCTTGTAGTGGATTTGGTAAAATAATAGTTTATTGCCATGTGAGTCAAATGACAAATAAGAACACCAGGTGTTTATTTCAACACTGGCGGAATAATGCATGTTATGCTTTACCTACAGCTGGTTATGATACAGACCAGATTCGTTTCTCGGTATTCATTTCAGTACTCTTACATTTTATCTGTTTTTATCTGGTTAAATGTATCTTGGCTTCATATATCACTTATTTTTTGGGGGAAAAAACCTTCCAAGGATATAGAATGATGTTATTGAATCCAGAGGAGATTCTGCAAAATGTGTGGATGGATGTCAGCCTTTAGCAATGTGCCAGTGTCAGAGACCTCAGTGAAAGAATACTTACAGAAAAACAAATGATTTTTTTCTCAAGGTCCTTTCACTAAGAGAAGATAAAACCAAAAAATAGGCATGCTCACTTTCATTTAGTTTCCATGTTTAGATATTATGAGCAACAGGGGAGCCAGAGGTTTATTACACATTGTTGTGAGGACACCAAACATATAGCAGTGGGCTGATATCAGTAGTCGCAGGGTTGAAATGAGGAGTCCTTGGTGCTCTCTGAGTTTGTTTGTTTTCTTGTGAATGTTTCAATACCAAGCTATGTAACTTCACAAGTGCTAGTAGGGACTGAGGTTTGCTCTCATTTTATATTCCAGTGACTTGCTCTGTAGGTGGGAGTAGTCTTGGTGGTTCCTTGCCAATGAAATATTTGCAAGAAAACAACCAAGCTCAGAGAGCACCAGGGACCCCGATTTCAATAGTTTATCGAAGTGGCATGTGGTTTCTGAAAAAGTGGCAAGAAAAAAAAAGATTTGGAGGCATTCTGGTCAATTTAAAAAAAAAGTTTATTAATGTCCTCAATTTCCTGGTATTTTGTTCTTATTCGTTTATTATTCATGTGTTTGTGTGGGGAGGTTCTTTTAATTAATTTGTGCAATAAAACATTGTAAAAAGAATTAAATTAGGTTTCAGGCAATTGTTATTGGATCCTCTTTGAGGCAGGGTATTTTATTTGAAACATCCCACAAAACTCTGCAAGTATGAACAAATGAATGTTCGGGCCATAGATCAAAATACTACAGGGAGAAGCAAACTGTCACCTTCATTCCTAACATAAATATACTCACTGCCAACAGACAGCTTTGATTGATATCATCCCACAGGTAATTAAATGGCACCTCAAAATACACCACCTGCTGATTGTGTAAAAATAGTGCCCCTCTGCAGGCCAAAGGCATGGCAGCCACGAGAGTCACACCGCTGTCTGTCTCTCTTGAGGTTCTTTCCAGTGACACTAATTGCAGCAGCCACGTGAATCACTTTCTTGCTGACCAGTCTTGGTCTTTAAAAATTAAAAACAGTCAAGGAAATGGAGCCTGAACTGAGGATTGCAACCGCGTGGCTGTTAACGAGACCTGAAGCTGAATTCTCCCTTCCAGCATTTTCTCATGAAAATATGCTTCATAAACACTTTGCTCCTTCATAAATGCTTTACTGGTTTAGATAGAAACAATTTCTTTGCAAAGATCCAGTGCATAGAGTGCATGATCATAGGTGATCTCTAGGGCAGGGGTCCCCAACCCCCTGTCCATGGACTACCGTGTTTCCCCAAAAATAAGACCCTGTCTTATATTTTTTTGAATCCTGAAATAAGCGCTTGGTCTTATTGCCATGCACTTAAAAGCCTGATTGGGCTTATTATCAGGGGATGTCTTATTTGGGGGGAAACAGGGTAGCACCAGTCCGTGGAATGCCAGCAAACAGGCAGCATGCAAAACCATGCTTCCTCCGGTCCATGGGAAAACCTTACTCCACGGAACCAGTTCCTAGTGCCCAAAAGCTTGGGTACCGCTGCTCTAGGACTATGATTTGGAGCGTAAATCAAAACTTTTCACCTGTTGTTGGAGATCATTCTGGGAAGAATATGAAAATAATGTACTGCTGAATTTGGATTTTTAAATTTTTGAGCATCAGAATTTTATACAATTCCCACTTTTCTTTGTCAAGCAAACATTCTTATTCTGTCTGTCTTTATTCCACCAGTAAAAAGGATGCAGATGTTCGCCATGATGAACTTCTGGAAGCCATTTCCCCTCCCTTATTACAACACCTTGATGCACATGCTGAAGAAATGGTGATGGACAAAGCTGCATTCATTGTAGTGACAGGCATCCTCAAGGCTGCTGTCGGCGATGTCCAGCCAGCGATGAAAGCCATCGCTGGTCTTGCTGCAAGAAAGATGATTCCGGGGGGAGAAGATGGACAGGTAAGCTAGACACAAAGCAAACGGTAATAAGTAGCCCCAAATTAGCAGATTTCTCTTTCATTGTTGTTCACTCATCTCTCTGAGGTAATAGTGGTTGTCCAGGGTAGGAGTGTCACAACTGTGGCAATTTTAAGACTTGTATAAACTTCAATTCCCAGAATTCTCTAGTCAGCATGTAGTATTTTGGAGTCATATATATTAAAATTGTATATGGTCTTAAAATTGCCAAAGTTGTGACACTCCTACCCTAGACAGCCACTATTACCATATATATATATATATATATTTGGGTCCAAAGCAGTATGAACATGGAGTCGTTAGATTGGGGTGTCCAATCTGACCTAGGGAAAGAATTTCGGTTCCATCTAAAATCAGAAGATTGAACTGATAGTTTTACTCTGAATTTCAGGAACTTGCATAAAGAAAGCATGGCTTTTCCTGGTCTCACAGCTATTCCACAGGCTCAGGAAATTCATGTTTAAGTTAAGGAGGCATAAAGAAGAATAGCAACAATGTGTAATCACCGAATGCCTCCATGTTGCCACATCCTTAACTCAACCACACACATTCCTGAATCTGCAGAGCTACCATGAGAGTCAAGAAAGAAGCATGGCTTTCCTAATGAACCATCAACATCCTGTACAAGGTGTCTGTACCGAATTGAAATGAAGCATCTTTGCTTTGCTTTGTTGGAACATAATTCATTATACTGCTTTCGACTCAAATGTGTGCATGACTCCAAAATACTACATTAATATATATTTTTGTGCCATTGACTGTGTTCAAATATTTGGCTAGATACTTGAAGATCAGGACTTGATTAAAGGACAGGGCAGTGCTTAGTACTCTGCCTCGTATGCTTTGTGCTCTGTCACCTTCTTCCACCAACACACCCTCTGTTAGAACATAGAATACCAAGGTTGGAAAGGGACCTTGGAGGTTTCCTCGCCCAACCTCCTGCTCAAGCAGGACACCTTATAGCACTTCAGACAGATGGTTGTCCAATCTGTTCTTGAGAACCTCCAGTGAAGGAGCACCCACAGCTTCTGAAGGCAAGCCGTTCCACTGATTAATTGTTCTCACTGTCAGGAAATTTCTCCTTAGTTCTAGATTGGATTTCTCTTAATGATCTTCCATCCATTACTTCTTGTCCTGCCCTCAGGTGCTTTGGAACAGGGGTCTCCAGCCTTGGCAATTTTAAGACTTGTGGACTTCAACTCCCAGAATTCCTCAGCCAGCAAGCTGGCTGAGGAATTCTAGGAGTTGAAGTCCACAAGTCTTAAAGTTGCCAAGGCTGGAGACCACTGCTTTGGAGAATAGGTCTAACACCTCTTCTCTGTGGCAGCCCCTCAAGTACTGGAAGATTGCTATCATGTCACCTCTAATGCTTTTTGTTAGACTAGACATACCAGTTCCGTCAATCAGGCATCGTTTTCCACACATTCAGGCAGAAAGTCTAAAGCAGAACTAAAGCCTGTGAGAGTTGTGTATAGTGGGGCGAGCTGCATTTCTGTCTCCTTGAAATCTCTGGACTCAATCCAAAGAGCAGGGTAGATGGGATGCAGAAAGGCCGGTAAGTAGTGGAACGACAAGCCGAGGGTTCAGGAAAGGGCCCTAACTGGAATGAAATTAGAAGCATTTTACAAAATTTGCCCGGCTAGTGCCTTCAGGAACTATGAAAGTGATAGAACATATTCAAAATAGTATTTGAGACTCTAGCTAATTGATTTCCCCCCTCCCGAAAAAGAAGTACATTTCTAATCCGAGTGACCACTAAGATCTATAGCAATAGCACTTAGACTTATATACCGCTTCATAGTGCTTTATAGCCCTCTCTAAGCAGTTTACAGAGTTCAGCATATTGCCCCCAACAATCTGGGTCCTCATTTTACCGACCTCAGAAGGATGGAAGGCTGAGTCAACCTTGAGCCTGGTGAGATTTGAACAGCTGAACTGCTGAACTAGCAGTCAGCTGGAGTAGCCTGCAGTAGTTGCATTTAACCACTGCACCACCTCGGCTCCTGATTGTTTAAAATTTAGACTGTTTTGCTATTTCTCCACCAATTACTTAATGGGCCACTTAATTATATGAAGAGTAGGTGCATGGGACACTTCTTACATCCTATATGACTTGATCCTACTTTTAAAAAGATAATGAAGAGTGAACCCAGTGAGATCTTGACATGTTCATGCTTTATATTGAAGCTTCACATTGCTGAACATCCAGCCGGTCATTTGGTGCTTAAGTGGCTAATAGAACAAGATGAGAAGATGAGTCAGTCTGGCAGAGAAGGTATGTTGGCATATCTGTAAATCGGGGGTAAAATTCATCAATAGACCTTTAATTGGTGGAGGGTTGGGCAAGATAGCGAGGTCCTGGTTTCCATTTTGGGTGCCTTAATTAAAATAACTTCTCTGAGTGATGTGGCTCCAAGGACAGGGAGAATTGCTCATAGTAAGAATGGAAAAGTATTTCTGAAAAAGAAGGGCATGCTCTTGCAAGGCAATTCAAGGAATAAGTTTCCTTTTCCTTGAATTCAAGTGTGTGTATATGTGAATAGCGTAGAAAATTAGATTGAAAGTGCATGTGCTCTGAATGCTGCAAACCAGCTCGTGCGTAATCTAATCAGTATCTCATTAAAGTGAATGCAGATGTGTTGATTAGTATTAATTAATAACCGATCTGAGATGGTAAGTGTATAATGCCTGCTTTGGATTCTCCCAAACAGGATGTTTTGCAAGAATCCTGATAGAACATGTGGGAATTGATCTCCTAAAGTCCTGGGTGGATGTGAATCGTGGTGCAATTATTCTGTGCCGGTATGTAGAAAGTTTCTAGATTACTGAACATCCGTGAGGGTTTGTTTTAGGCAATGACCTACTTATTTAATATTAATACTTTTAAATCATTGTTTTTTAAGAAGTGCCTGTAACCATTCCTGCCAGTAAGTAGACTGCAGCTGAGTTAACTTACTGAATCACCTTCAAAGTTTCATTACTTGGCTTTCAGCTTTATTATTATTATTATTATTATTATTATTATTATTATTATTATTATTATTATTATTATTATTATTATTATTATTATTATTATTATTATTATTATTATTATTGTACAAGGGAAGCTGAAACTTTGCTACATTTTTAAAAAAACTGCTGTTGATTGTCTTGTCCCATTGGACTGTCTTTCTTTGAAGGTAATAATTTGGCTGTCCTGGAGTTTATAATGTCTAGAGCAGTGGTTCCCAACCTGTGGTACGTGTACCACTAGTGGTACGCGAGGGCCTTCCAGGTGGTACGCGAACACTTTCGGGGTCATGAACGATTTTTAGTTAGTTATTTTTTACTTCACAAAAATGTTTACTGCCTAACACAAGATAATCTGGCAACGATTTGCAACTGTTGCCACACGCCACCCACCTGGTCCCAGCGGCCCGAGAATCCAGTTGCTGGATGCACGGTGCCAAAAAAGGAACGGTACAATTATGGAAATAAAGTGATATCTGATCGAATTTAGTTTCTCTGGAACCAGGTGGTACGCGGCGACTGTACGGGACCTCCAAGTGGTACTCGATCACAAAAAGGTTGGGAACCACTGGTCTAGAGGCTCTGGTGTCACAGCCTTCAGAAGTACCACATTCTTTCTCTATTATGTGGTAATTCGGCTTATTCCAATGAGGCAACCTACAATGATTGCTTGCTCAGAAATGTGAATAATATAGACATTATTGGTTCTCTTATATACAGTACACATTGCAAATGAACTTGAAGTTTTACTCTTATGCCAAGCAGTTTTCTTGCAATTATTGACATAACCTCAAGCAAACAAACTGAGAACACAACAGCTCTGTTTTAGAATAAATCCATATGATAGTAAACAAACTATTTGCAGCATCTTCCTTTATAGAATTATTTAAAATATATTGATGGGGTATGAAACTAAAATATATTTTAACTTGTATTTATTCATCGTAACTCCCTGCTTTTGTATATTAATTACTCTTCTCTATTTGAATCAACTGACAATATTCCCAAATTAAGTTTTAACTTCTGTCTTGTAAGTTTTCTCAGGAATTGGTAATGATGAGATCACTATAGCAGCATGCTCCACTAAATTAAGACTGATGGATCTATTCAAACAATCACTAGAAATAGATCAATTGAACCAACCGAATTGTACCTAGAATATCTCCTGATATCAGATTAGGTTCGTTAGTATTTTCCTGATGCCTTTTGACAAAGAATAAATGTCCCCTTTGGGAGTAGAGGTACATTCAGTGAAAGCAAACTGGGAACAGAAAATGATAGGTTGCAGGACAGCTGAACCTCAAAGCCTAAACATAAGAGGAACAGTTCTGTTTATCGGTTTGCTGAGGGAGGTGCTAATCTTCTCTCTCCAGCCGACCTGATCAAGGTCACTGCAGGAGAGAAAATGAGAAAGGCTTATAATTATGTTCCAGGATTCTAATCAAGCCTACTGAAATAATGATCTCTATGAGGGGAAAATAAAAGGTAAAGATACCCTCAAGCTTAATTCCTAGTGATCAGGAGTTTCTTCAGTGTGTTACAGAAGTATTTGTCCCCCCCCCCCCCCCGTCTTCCAATGGACTTTTCTTCTGTCCTGCCCTTGAGTTCCCAGGAGGTGCCTTGTCCAAACACATTTCAGGGGAAATGTAGAGGTGTGCAAATCTTTAGTTCAAGTTTGGCCTTTCCAACACAGTTAAGACCATTCCTGAAATGTTCTGAACTTGAGAAGATAATCAAGATTGCTTTGTCTTTGCAATCCCCACACCAGTAATCCCTAATGAAAGGGTACTTGTTTCCTTGCTTCGGTTAACAGAAATGTCAATCAGGATCACCAAAAAGCAAGAAATAATTCATTTTGTTTCACTGATCTGAATTTGAGTGGGTGGGGGGGAACAGAGCATGAAGTTCTAGCTGGTTTCCCTACCTGAGGGGTCTATAGGCTCACCCAAAGTGCCTGTCAGTCTGATGGTACCCCTGCCCCCCCAAAATATATTACTTCTCCTAGCCAAGCTCGATCAGCACTGCACGCACATCTGTTAAAAATAATTGGTTTCCTTCTTCATTATCCCATTCTTTTTTTAAAAAAATTCCAAGTGTTTTTGATACAGATCAGAAAAAAGTTGCTATTTATATGGATCAGTGCAAAAACCAGATTTAAATCAAACTTCCATTTGACATGTTTATCGTGAATTTCCACTGTTCAGCCACTGCTTTTCTGAAATAGGACTGTGGAGATTTTTAATTGTACCTTAGAACAGAACCCATACATTTGACAAGAATGCTTAATTCCTTGTAAAAAATATGTGACCTCACAGATAGCTGCTAAATAAAGATTTGTGGGCAATTGCTTCACTACATATGGCGAAGTTTTCTATTTGAGGTGCGAAAGATGTTGAGGAATCTGGTTTAGGAGAGACATTCTGATTGTTTCTATTTGAATTCTAGAAATGGAGAAGTGTTGCTTTTTAAAAGAAGTTTTATCTCTCAAGGGTGGTTTTACAACTATTAATTTAGATGGTTGATACTGCTAGTACTGAGTTTTAGTTTTCTTCCATTATTTTAATAGAATTCAGTTGATCTGCTGCTACAATATCTGAAGTAGTTCTATTTTTGACATCTCATTGGAAAACTAATCCAAATTCATGGACAAGCTAGAGCAGGGGTCGGCAACCTGCGGCTCTGGAGCCGCATGCGGCTCTTTGGGCCCTCAGCTGTGGCTCCCTGTCCCATCACTGGCTGGCCCCGCCCCTCACCCTCCCCTCCCTCCCCTGCCCTGAGAAGGTAAGGGCGATGGCGGGAATGGAGAAGCGGCCGGGGCTGATTCTCCGGCACTGGTTGAGGAACGATCGCCACCCCCGGCGGAGGCTTCCCTTCGGGCGACCCTCCTCCCCCTCATGACTCCCTGGCTGGCTGTGGCGGGGCCAGGAGGGTGCGCACGCACGGGGAGACCCTCAAGCGAGCGCCAAAGCGCAGCAAAGGGGCACGCAGGGTGGGCGGCCTCTCGCTTAAGGAGGGTCTTAACAGGATGCAAAAGGACGTGGCTTCTCTCCTACCCTAAGGATCTGGCCATTGCCTTGCCTTGTCCCGTGTCCCCCCACCCCCGCAGCTCTTTGGCCAAGCGGGGAGGGCATAAGCTCCAGCCCGAAGCGGCAGGAAGCGAAAGCTGCCTTACGCGCAAATGTGGCGTGAAGGCAGGTACAGGGCCGCTTCTCTCCTTCCCTATGTATCCGGCCATCGCCTTGCCGTGTCCCGTCCCTCTCCCCGCAGGTCTTCGGCCAAGCGGGGAGGGCATAAGCTCCAGCCCGAAGCGGCAGGAAGCGAAGGCTGCCTTACATGCAAATGTGGCATGAAGGCAGGTACAAGGCTGCTTCGCTCCTGCACTAAGGCTCCGGTGACCCTCCCCCTCCTTCTCCTCTCATGCGGGGGTGGCACAGCAAGGCGATGGCTGGTGAAGGCGTACCTGCCTTCACGCCACATTTGCAAGTAAGACAGCTTTCACTTTGGGCTGGAGCTTATGCCCTCCCCGCTCGGCCGAAGAGCTGCTGGTGGGGGGGGGAATACGGCAAGGCTATAACCTGATCCTTAGGGCAGGAGAGAAGCCGCGTCCTTTTGCGTCCTGTTAAGACCCTCCTTAAGCGAGCAACAGCCCGCCCTGTGCGTGCCTTTGCTGCCCTATGGCGCTCACTTGAGGAGGGTCTCCCTGCACGCGCGCACCCTCCTGGCCTCGCCACAGCCAGCCAGGGAGTCGCAAGGGGGAGGAGGGTCGCCCAAAAGGAAGCCTCCCCTGGGGGTGGCGGTCGTTCCTCAGCACAGAGAGAGAGAGAGAGGGAGAAAGAGAGAGATGGGGAGAGGGAGGCAGGGAGAAAGAGCAATGAGAGAGGGAGGGAGAAAGGGAGATGGGAGAGGGAGAGAGAGAGAGAAAGATGGGGGAGGAAGGGAGAGAGATAGAGATGGGGAAAGGGAGAAAGAAAGAGATGAGAGGGAGGGAGAGAGAGATGGGAGAGGGAGAGAGGGGGAAAAAAGAGAGAGAGATACCTGTTTCCCATAGAAAAGAAAACAGAGACAGCTACAAAATATGGGTAGGCGTGGCTGGGGGGGTCATGTGACTCAGTGGGAGTGAGTGACATTGAGTTGGCCACGCCCACTCAGGTTTTGTGGCTCCCTGTGTTTTGTTTTCTCTGGGAAATGGGTCCAAATGGCTCTTTGAGTGTTTAAGGTTGCCGACCCCTGAGCTAGAGAGAATTAAAACTGCTATACCAGTTAACGCAACTGGCCATGTATTTAACTAGATGGATCCAGAATTCAGACAAAGATGCTTCAGATCACACTTGAGCACCATTCATTCCCTAAAGGAGTCATAGCCAACCTCCTGAATTTTCATGAGCAATTGTGTGACTGCAGGAAAAGAAGTGACTCCTTTGGGAGATGTCCTACTGAATCTTTAGTCTTGGTCTGCTTCAGAACCACTGCAGATCTCTGTATTTGATACAACAACCCATCCGATATTCTAATGTAGATTCAGAAGCAGATGCAGAGTATTCATATCTTGCTCTAGCGTTGTATGAGAATTTGAGAAGGGAATGTGTATAATCTGCTTAAATCTCTGCTCCAATGTTTTGGTAATCTTGATAGCTGCTTACACCCATACATGTCCTTCCCTAAAATAGTAACAAGCCTATAAAGACAAAACATCCTAGAAGGCTCATTGCAGTCATCTGTATGCATATTATTTAATTTACGTAATCTCTTCAAATATGTAATACTAGGTCAGAGTGCTTGCTCTTAGATAAGACAGAGCTATTTTGGATCATGCTGAAAAACAGATTTCTTTTTTCTCAATCCAAGCTACTTTAATTCTTCCCTTCTGTTTGTTTGGCAGAATCATACTTTTTTGTTTTTAAAAAAAACACAAGGTTGGATGTGACAGTTTAAATGGAATGTTATGATAAAAATTTCAGAATATTTTTGCAGGCCACCATAGATATATTCATACTGAAAAAATCTGACAAATAAACCTGCTTAATTTCCCTGGAAAAGTAATGAAAGTTTTTTTTTCATTTTGCATCCCATTATTAATCATGATGCCCTTGTGAATTTGCACACATACAACCCAAATCCAATTCCCCCTTACCTCTTTTCAAAAAAAAAATTTTAAGCAAAAAATTAGAATCAATGTTTATATCTGAACATGAAATGGAAGTAGCATTGTTTACTCACATTGTTGACCTATGATAATGCTTAGATGTGGGTAGCACATAATTCTGATCAATCTTTCAATGACCTTTGATATCTCTAACCATGGTATCTCTCTGGACTATTGGCAATAGTTGACATTTGGGGAAACCCTTTTGTGATAGTTCAATTCATTGAGTAGGCAGTTCCAGTCAAGAGTATATGAGGAAGGAGAGGCTGAGCCCTTAGACACTCTGGTATGGGATGCTTCAGTTCATCCCTTTCCCAAAGCCTGTTTCATATTTATTTCATCTGCCTTATTCAGGCATATAAATATCAATGATTGTGCCAGTTATATATCACTGCCAGGAAGGAGTGTCTAGATTGGGAGAAGTAGGCTGAGATTCAATACTCAACTGGCTGAGTTGCTGTAGGTTCAGGAGCTGACTAGACTGCAGGATAGTATCAATCTTAGTTCTAGATGGTTTGTGTTACCATGCTATTTGGGGTACCCCTGAACTCTCAGCTCCTGCTCAAACAGCAGTTGGAAACTGTGGCTAGGAGGGCCTTTAGCTCAGTTTCAACTGGTACATAAATTCCTAGAGTTAGAAGGTGTGCTTGTCACATCATGGGTGGACTACCATGTTGCATGTGGGGTTACCCTTGAAGAACATCCAGAAACAGCAACTAGTGCCCTTCATGCTAACTGGAACAAACTGGTGGTGTCATGTGATATCAATGTTGCAGGAACTGTATTAGTTGTTGCTTTGTCTCTGGGTGTAATTCAAGATGCAGATGATCATTTTTAAGAATTGACCTGACAACTGGTGTTCTTTGAGATTGCTTACTTCAAGATAGACAAAATAGTTGAAGCTGTATGAAAATATTCCTAATGAATAAAATCCCAGAGTAAATACAGTCCTATTTAAGAAATTTAACTTAATTGAAAATACATTCAAATACACAAAGACTCTGTTTTGTTCTGACAATTTGAACCTTTAAAGTGAATTATTATTATTACCTACTTTCTATGAGGTGGTGTCCCCAATTTTTCCTCAGCAAATAGAACTATTCAGTCATATGTTGAACTGCCTGTCATGTATTAATTCAGTTTGTAATAACTCTTGATTTTTAAAGGATACTGTTTAAAACATATCTTAAGTATTCTCTTTCTTCCTCTTACAGCCTTCTTCAGAGCTCTGATCAAGAAGTTGCAACACAAGTAAAAAATGGACTAAAGAACGTTATTCCAAAACTAAAAAGGACTAAAAACTGTACAGCAGCAGCAAAGGCATTGCTGGAGAAATTATTATCCTAATTTAATAATTATTCAGTTCCTTTATGACAGGGATGTCAAACTCATGTTACGGCAGCGTCACATGACATATTGGGACTTTTCTCCCCTTCGCTAAACCGGATGTGGGTGTGGCCAGCGCATGATGCATCCGGCCTGCGGGCTACGACTTTGATAGCCCTGCTCTATGACAACCAGACACCTTTTTAATGGAAATGGAAAGGGTTTTGGACAGTGTTGGGTTAACTTTTAAAAAAATTACACATTTTAATTTGTCAATAAATTCTTATACCTTTTCCAATGTTTGCCTCTGGAATTTTGCTACTCAAATTACCTTTCTGTTTCTAACCTCCAACTGTTTATTTGGAGTCAGTGTGGTATCATGGCTAAGGTGTTAAGTAAGGAACAGGGAGACCAAGTACTACCGGTAGTCCTCCCTCAGTCCTGCAGGTTTCCTGGGTGATTTGGAACCAGGCATCCTCTCTCAGCCTAACCTATTTCACTGGGGTTATTGGTCAAGGTGGGTGGAACAACATGTACAAAAGGCAGTATTGGTCTAATGGTTAAGGCACCAGGCTAGAAACCAGGAGACCATGAATTCTAGTCCCACCTTAGGCCTGAAAGCCAGCTGAATGAAGTCACTCTCAGCCCAACCCACCTCACAGGGCTGTTGTGGGCAAAATAGGGAGAGGGAGGAGTATTAGGTATGTTCATCATCTTGAGTTATTGATTTAAAAAAAATTAAGGGGGGGGAAATAAATACAGATAATTATATTTATACATTTTATTGGCTGCTTATCTCACCACAGGGTAACTGGGAGGCTTACAGTCATAAAATATATGTACTGTACATTAAAACATCAATAAGATAAAACCAACCATAAAAATCTTCTAGAACCTAATTACACGGGAAGGGGAGGGGAGGTGGGATCTATTGTTATTCAACCACCTCCACTGTGCTGTTCCCCCATTGGGGCCCCAAGCCAGATAAATCTTAATAGATGAATAGCTACATATACAATCTAGATCAGTGGCTCCCAATCTTTTGAGCACCAGGGACTGGTTCCGTGGAGAGAGGTTTTTCCACAGACCGGAGGGGGCGTGGTTTCATGTACTTCCTGCATTCCACGGGTGGGACCACTTGTTTGGCCTGGTTTCTGGCATGCCACCGACCAGTGCTGGTCCGTGGACTGGGGTTTGGGGCTTGGGGACCCCTGATCTAGATCAGGGGTCACCAACCTTTCGGACCTCAGGGACCACTAAATTTATAATTTTAAATCCCGCGGACCACTAATATGATCTGCCTAATAACCGGGTGGGCGTGGCTAGGTGGTCATGTGATGGTGGGCGTGGCCAACTCAATGTCACATCGAGGGGCACCTCACCGGCCTCTACTCACCCCTCCCCTGCCAGCCACTCCTCGCCTCCCCACCCAGGCTCCTTAGGGCCCCAACAGGAAGCAGCTGTTGGAGCTGAACAGCCACCACTAGAAAGAATTGGCAAAACAGCTGGCTCAATTCAAATTGGATCTGAAGGAGGCTCAGCAGAAGCACCTCACTGAGGACTATGAGCATAGGCTTTCCAAGCAGAGGGAAGACCTGTGGGGGTGCAAGGCCAGGTACAGGCGTCAGGAGGCTCAGCAGGCTGAGGTGGTCAGCCAGTTCCAGGCCATGATACAGTCCTACTGGAACAGGGCCCTCTGGCTCTTCGCCACCAGTAGCACTTCCCTCCAGCCTTCATCCAAAGCCCCACACCAGGAGGCTGAAGCAGACCCCAAGTTGGAATTCCTGCCCCCTCCGATCCGCACAAAAAGACCCTGAAGGGGGAGACTCTCTGCAGCAACACAAACGTTCATTGCACATATCGGCCCAGGGGGCGTAGTTTGAGGACCCCTGATTTAGTGCACTATAAAAATGCAAATAATTTTTCTGCAGACCACCAAAATTTTCTTACAGACCACCAGTGGTCCACGGACCACCAGTTGGTGACCGCTGATCTAGATGATTCTTGTTCCTGTCTCCTCTGATCTCTGATGCCATGGATGATTTGCTTTTTCGCCTTCATTTAATGAGCTGTCTATCTTAACAGTAGAAGTGGAAAAAAGACAAGCAGAGAAGAAAAGTAGCTCTTTTACTTATTCTGTTTTGAAAAGATGTAGCTCAGCTACTGCAGTGTGTGTGTGGGGGGGGACTAGGCAATATCAAGGAATACAACACGTACACCCATTTTTCAAAGTTAAACAATGGTTTAACTCACAAAGTAAACACCAGCAGCCAGTACATTGGTCTGCCATCAGTCAGTGCTATCAGTGGTGCTGGTCCAGCCAACCTTGCTTGCCACCTGAAGATAATCATGCACAATAGCGGAGATGAAACGCGCTGCGTTGGTTTAAGGAGAGCTCCTTGGCATAGGGTTTGCAATTGATCACCCTCTGTTCTGCAATGTGCTCCATGCCCAGCTTCACAAAAGGTGTGGTTTGGCACTACTATTTTTTTTTTTAAAAAGCATTGAGCGCAGCTGCAGACGCCTACAAGCACCCTTCTTGTAAAGAGAATAAATATTACTTAGACTGTGTTCTATATTTCAGATTCCAGTTGTATAAAGCCTGATGGATGAAGCTTTTCAATAAAACCAGTTTATTGAATTTACCTATTACCTATTTGCCTATTTTAATTATTTAAAGAAATTATGGGTAGTCCTAGACCAGTGATGGCGAACCTATGGCACGCGTGCCACAGGTGGCACGCAGAGCCATATCAGAGGGCACGCGAGGCGTTGCCCTGTCAGCTCCACGGGCAAACCAGAAGTTTGGAAAAATGCACTTCCGGTTTGCCGTTGGGCTGTTTTTCGCACTCCGGGGGGGTTTAGGGAAGCTTCCTGAAGCCCCGAAATGCGAAAAATGTTGAAACAGGCAAACCGGAAGTTCGGAAAACGCACTTCCGGTTTGCCGTTGGGCTGTTTTTAGCACTCCGGAGGGTTTAGGGAAGCTTCCTGAAGCCCCGGAGTGCAAAAAACAGCCCAACGGGCAAACCGGAAGTGCGTTTTTCCGCACTTCCGTTTTGCCCGTTTTGCCGTTTTTCACTGTCCCAGGCTTCGGTAAGGCCTTTGCGGGGGTGGGGTGGGGGTGCGCATGTGCAGGGGGCAATGTGGGGGGATTTTGTGCATGCGTGGGGGGAGAGGGAATGGGTGTGGGCACGTGTGCGTGCGCTAGCGCGCGCACACACACCCTTTTGGCACGCGAACCAAAAAAGGTTCGCCCATCACTGTCCTAGACGTACAACAATTCATTTAGTGACCATTCGAAGTTACAATGGCACTGAAAAAAAGTGACTTTTGACCATTTTTCACACTTAATGATTGTTGCAGCATCCCCATGGTCAGGTGATTTGCAGTCGGAAACTTCACAACTGACTCACATTTTATGATGGTTGCAGTGTCCAGGGGAGTCATGTGATCCCCTTTTGCAACCTTCTGACAAGCAAAATCAATGGGAAACCAGATTCACTTAACCTCTGTGTTACTAATTTAAGAACTGCGGTGATTCACTTAACAAATGTGGTGAGAAAAGTCATAAAATGGGGCAAAACTCAGTTAACCAATTCCTCACTTAGCAACATAAATTTTGGGCTCAATTTTGGCTATAAGTTGACCAGCTGTATATGGTTGCCCATTTTTTTCCAATATCTCCAGGCAGCCAACAAAGCCAGTACATAAAATAATGTAAAAGCCACAAAGCAACACATAATTAAAAATTAACACACATCCTCATCAACCATCTCATAGCACAAGACACACACACACACACACACAAGAGGGACTCCGCTAACATCAGAGCCCAGGTGCCCCAGAAGACTAAACTCTTCAGAAGGCGAGCGTTTCAAAGGCCAGGCCCCACATCAGAGGCGGCATACCTCCTAGATGACCGCTAGGTGGCCTTGTTTCACAGAAGGTCCTTGGCACATGTCTGGTGGGACAACAGAAATAGGGAGTTCCTCCTATCACAGTCACTGGTTTTACTGGAGTTGCTGTTTTCTGATGGAATAAGATTGCACTTAGCAAAGGGGTCCTCCAAACCAGTGTGATAACTTGAGATGCTATTTTTTTTGTGAAAGTAACCTAATTTATGTTGTTATAATTGACAACACAACACATTTTCATGTGCTGGTTCTCTTTGAAAATCCCATTTCCATTGCTGACTTTAGATAAGCTTAAAGATTGCCAGATCTTTGCCAAAATTCCCACAAGCTTGGGAGCACAACTCTGCACCCAATACAAGCTTCCTCAGCTTTTGCTGGTTAGGATTTAATTACATCTTAATTAATTGCTCCTTAATTAGCAGAGACTTAGATCTGTTAGAGCCCTGTTTAAATCTTGTTCTGCGAATTAACTAATTGAGGGCACAACTGTCTTGGCTATCTCAAGAAAGCCTATTCTGTATAATGGAAGATCTTTTATACGATTACATTTATATGCTGTTCCCATACAAGTTCCATTTTGTTAGCTAAGTGGAATACTATTTTCTGACTCATTTTTTAAATAGTCCAATGGAGTAACTAACGGCAATCTCAAGAATAAAATATGACAAAGCAAAACCTGACTCTCATATATTAATTTCCAGGAATGTTTTTGGATCTCCAAGCAGTGCACTCAGGGAATAGAGAGCATTCTCTGCCGAATTGGGATTTTAGGATTTGCCATGTCTGCTATGACAACCATTTTGGGACCTGGCAATCATCTCTTGGCAACCATTTTAGGAGCAAGCTCACCTGATGCTTTTCAGCCTCTCTCCTGTCTAAAAAGATTGCCTGTTCCTGACACAGTCATGGTAAGCAGAGCAACAGCAAATGAATTTCATCTTCCCCTTTTAAAATAATTTATAAATTGCAATCCTAACTTGGGGTGGGTAGGGGGAGGGAGAGGGAGAGAGAATACACACCAGTGCCAGTGATGTTTGGCCAATTGCATTGACACAACAGACTTTTGAGTTGTAAGTAAGCAAATATGCTTGCTAATCTTGTCCTAAAGGTTACACAGCCAAAAGAGCTAGGACAAATAAACCAACTGTCTGCCTGGGTAACACAATGCTGACTAAACCATAGTCCTAAGCTTTATTGGCCTGGATAAAGCTTAAAGATTAATCTCAACTAGGTTAATTGGCAGGGACACAATCATTTGCATCCATTCCAGAGCACCTGCAAGCGCTTAGGATGAGCGCCTAAAGGTCTCCTACTAAGATTGTCTCTTGGGATATGAAATACATGTTGGCTTAATATTGCCTTTTTGTGTGCAAAGGTCAGTAGAAAATGACTTCAAGCAAATCTTTGTTGCTGTCTTACAACTCCATGGTAGAAGTACAACAAAATGATGGTGGAAAGAAACATTACTACAAAAGACAGCTGGACTGAAATACAGTTGCACACCTGTCAAAATGAGCTGTCTTTTAAAAAGTCAAAGCATTTCTCACAATCTTTGGCATATACCAAGCATGTTTTGCACTTCAATTCTGGTAGAACTACATATGGAATTGTTGCAGGTGTCCAATATCCATAGTGATGGTCTCTTCCTGCTTTAACTTCAATATCGTATTTCAGAACAGAGACAGTGTGAGATCAAACCCATTTAGTGGGAATCATCACAGGGATATAAGAATAATCACAGGTCATATAAGATAATGACAAATGAGAGCAGTGTTCCAATATTTGAGGGGCTGCTACAGGGAAGAGGGGGGTCAACCTATTCTCCAAAACACCAGAAGCCAGAACAAGAAGCAATAGATGGAAATTAATCAAGGAGAGAAGCAACCTACGGTAGAACTGAGGAGAAATTTCCTGACAGAACAATTAATCAGTGGAACCACTTGCCTCCAGAAGTTGTGGGTGTTCCAACACTGGAGGTTTTTGAGAAGAGATTGGACAACCATTTATCTGAAATGGCATAGAATCTCCTGCTTGAGTAGGGAGTTGGACTAGAAGATCTCCAAGGTCCCTTCCAATTCTGTTATTTTGTTATTCTGTTATTCTTCTATTGTTGCTTCCAGCAGCTAACATTTAAAGGTTGTTTCCATGACTCCTTTTGGCTTTCCAAAAAAACCCAACTGGGATAGAGTAATTTTTCAGAAAATTATTTTAACATCATGGTAGGCAACCTTTTCTGGATTCAGTGGAATTTTAGTGTTTTAAGAGTATGTTGAAGGTGCTCTCCCAAACAATTGTGCAAAGGGCTCCTCTGCTCCTAAAAACAATAGTGAGAGTGGCCGATCACAAAACACCTATGTGCTGTAAAGTGGTGGTGAGTGGACTCTATTTTTGTTCCCCTTCCCCAAATACATCCTGGCACAAGTATGTGTGTATGCACATCTGGAAACAGTTCCAAAATAAGTGCTGTTCTGCAGCCTCCAGCGATCTTATGTTCAGTGAGCAGTTTTGAGCTCCATGTATGTTAAGATAAGAATTACTCTTATCAGAGGCGAAATGAATCTTTTCCTGGAACTCTGACATTGTCAAAATAAACCGCATTATAATTCTAATGAATAAGATATTTATTTCTTATCAAAAATAGTTAATTACATATTGGCTATATAAAAGAGATGTTGCTTCGTCAGAAGCGTAGAACAAAAGGAAAGAAGGAATGTACACATGCGTACTAGGAACATTAATCACGTGCTCAGGAATAAACCATTATATTTGATAGGGATGCATCTCCCTGCATCTCCCTGCATATACATGTAACAGGCAATATAAAATCACTGCGTGACAATGTAGGCCCTAATTAGTATTCTTATAAACAAAATACTAAAGGGAGGTGCATTGTTTTGAGGAGTGTCAGGTTTGTATTTATTTTTAAATTTTAAAATAGCTGAAAGATAAAATCAAGGGTGGCCAGGAGGTCAGTGGGTGAGGAGTGTTCTACATTGCCTACGCATGGTTTAATGTTTCCTCTCTCCAACATGCTATTGATTTTTTTTCTTTGTTGTTCCTGTTAATAATTTATTTTATTTATTTATTTTATTTATTTTGTTATTCTTATATGCCGCCCAACTCCCAAGGGACTCAGGGCGGCGTACAACAGGGAAAAATACAAGAATAATCAAAATACATGTAATTAAAAAGAAACAAATACAAATTTTTTAAAAAGCAATATTAAAAACAACAACATCCATTCAACATCATACATACTTGGGGGGTAATCTCAGGTGGATTAAGCTGTCCCCCCCACCTGCAGGAAAAGCCATGTTTTGACGGCTTTTCGGAAGGCCAGCAGAGTGGGGATGGTCCGGGTCTCTGGGGGTAGTTGGTTCCAGAGCATGGGGCCGGCCACAGAGAAGGCTCTCCCCCTAGGGCCCGCCAGCCGGCATTGCTTGGCCGACGGGACCTGGAGGAGGCCAACTCTGTGGGCCCTAACCGGTCGGAGGGAAGTATGAGGCAGAATGCGGTCCCGAAGATATCCTGGTCCTAAGCCATGAAGGGCTTTAAAGATGGTGATCAACACCTTGAATTGGACCCGGAGACCGATGGGCAACCAATGCAGCTGGCGGAGTATTGGTGTCACGTGGGTGTACCTTGGCACACCCACCACAGCACGCGCAGCCGCATTTTGCACCAGCTGAAGTCTCCGGATACTCTTCAAGGGTAGCCCCATGTAGAGCGCATTGCAGTAGTCCAAGCGCGAGGTGACAAGGGCATGAGTGACCGTGAGTAGAGCCTCCTTCTCCAAATATGGCCGCAACTGGTGCACCAGGCGGACCTGTGCAAAGGCCCCCCTAGCCACAGCAGAAAGATGGTGGTCCAATTTTAGCTGTGGATCTAGGAGGACCCCCAAGTTGCGGACCAGGTCTGAGGGAGTCAGTTTCGCACCCTCAAAGACCAAGGAGGGGTAGTTGTCATGATCCTTAGGAGGCAATATCCACAGCCACTCAGTCTTGTCGGGATTGAGTCTGAGTCTGTTCCTCCCCATCCAGATCTTAACGTCGTCCAGGCAACGGCACATTACATCAACTGCCTGCCTGAAGTCAGACGGGGTGGTGATGTACAGCTGGGTGTCATCAGCGTACTGATGGAAACACACCCCATGTCTGCGAATGATCTCACCCAACGGTTTCATGTAGATATTAAACAGGATGGGCGAGAGAACCGACCCCTGAGGCACCCCACATGATAGGGGCCTAGGGGACGATCTCTGCCCTCCTGCCAACACCGACTGCATCCGATCGGCAAGATAAGAGGAGAACCACTGTAAAACGGTGCCTCCCACTCCCAACTCACCGAGCCGATGCAGAAGGATACCATGGTCGATGGTATCGAAAGCCGCTGAGAGGTCAAGTAGCACCAGGATGGAGGAGTTTCCTCCATCCCGGGCCCGCCAGAGATCATCCATCAGGGCGACCAAGGCAGTTTCTGTACTGTAGCCCCGCCTGAAGCCCGACTGGTAAGGATCTAGATGGTCTATTGTATAGATGGTCTATAAGTATTGATACTAGACGTTCTAAGTGTAATGTTGGTTGCAATGCTTTGTTTTTAATAAATCCAATGTCTACTTTTCCAAAGAGATTTGGCCAAGCCAAAACACCCATTTCAAGATTGCCAATCCTCCATTTAAATGATTTTGATTTAAAGTGTCCTAAAATGAATATAAGATTTGCTCAATGCTAGTTCTTAAAACAATTCATTTGAAGGTAGGTTGGGTCAGGGCAGGTGTTCTCCAATTGCACACACACACACAAACACACACACACACACCAGTGTGTGTGTGTGTGTGTGTGTGTGTGTGTGTGTGTGTGTGTGTGTATGTATATGTATATGTATATGTATATGTATATGTATATGTATATGTATATGTATATGTATATGTATATGTATATGTATACAGTATGTATATATATATGTATATATGTGTGTGTATGTATGTGTGTGTGTTTATATATGTGTGTGTGTGTGTGTGTGTGTGTGTATTTGCTATCTGACAAGAGCAAAATAGCTCGAAATAGATCTATAATAGTCTCCCTTTATTTTCATTTATCAGCAAAAAATGTTACACACACACACACATATATAAATTCATTTTATTTATTTATTAAATTTGTGCCACCAATCTCACTGATATTTATCATGCCTTTGAGCAACAAATAATTAGCTTAAGAAATTATCAGAAAATATTCTGTCTTTGGAATGTTCTGTCACTGCTTTATTTTCCTTCAAAGTAGGAGGGTGCGTGTGTGTATTTAGGTTTGAAATGTTGCTTTGGGCCAATTTCCTTTTTACAAACATTTCAAAAGCAGGAACTGAAAAGTCTAGAAAAGAACTGCAAGCAATGTATGTTCTGTGCCTTCAGGATTGTGGAAGTGGACAGCATTCCCTCATCATGGAATGAACCGTCCATCTACTTAGTGTGCATAAACACGGACATAGACCTGTTTGCTTTTGAACTGATCCCTTTTTTATCACTGTTTACCTAAGGATGGGCCCCACAAAAACTTGCTGATATTTCTTTTTGCAATATTGATTGTCTTTAACATGCGTATCTTTTAAAATCCACTTTATCATCTTTTTTTTAAAAAAAAATATAGAACGAAGGTGACTTTATTGTCTGATATCATGGCAAATATTGTAATCTTTCTGTCTGGTATCTTAAAAAGATATCCAAAGAATATCTCTTTACAGTAAGGACTGAAGTGATTGATTGGCTGGTATCTTTTTAGGACCGGATATGTTTAATCTGAGTATCAACATTTTCCCAAGTCTTCTATCTGCCTCTCAACCATCCCACCCAAGAGATAATTTTCAAATAGTAATTTCAGAGGTAGAAGCAGAGGAAACTGCTGTATTCCATGCAGGTCATCAGTTGCTGCTTGATATCTGAAGTTCCTAATCTTCTTTTCCCTCCTCTTCCTGTAATAAAATATCTCAGTTTGAACTGTATCTAGTTCCTTTCAAATCCTTAGCATCTGTCTCTCTAATATAGCCCTTGACATACAAGCACAACTGAGCTCAAAATTTTCATTTCTAAGCACGACATTGCTAAGTGAGTTTTGCCCCATTTTATGAATTTTTTGGGCCACAGTTGTTAAGTGAATCACTGCAGTTGTTAAGTTTTTCCAAAAATGGGGAAAAATTGCAGTTGTCCAACATAGCTGGATTAAGTGACAACTTGAAGTGTGCACCACCCCCATGGCCTGCCTGCCTGCCTCTCTCTCCCCCCCTCTCTCTTTTCCCCTCTCCCTCATCCTTTCCACCTCCCTCTCCCCTCTCTCCCCCTCTCCTCCTCTCTCTCTTTTCCCCTCTCCCTCCCCCTTTCCCCCTCCCCCTCTCCTCCTCGCTTTCCCCCTCTCCCTCCCCCTTTCCCCTTTCCCCCTCTTCTCCCTCCCTCCCTCTCTCATTCCTCCTTCCCTCTCCCTCCCTCCCTCTCTCTCTTTCCCCCTCTCCCTCCCCTTTCCCCTTTTCCCCTCTTCTCCCTCCCTCCCTCTCTCATTCCTCCCTCCCTCCCCCTCCCCCCTCTTGCTTTGCCCCTCTCCCTCCCCTTTTCCCCTTTCCCCCTCTTCTCCCTCCCTCCGTCCCTCCTTCTTTCATTCCTCCCACTCCTTCCCTCCCTCCCTCCCTCCCTCCCTCCCTCCCTCTCTCTCTCTCTCTCTCTCCCTCTCTCCCCCTGTCCTTCATTCTCTCCCAAGGGTGTATTAATTATCACCCCAACTCAGCCTCTTGTTACCTTCCTAAGGGCTTTTACCAACCAAAAAGGGCAGGGATCCAAGCCACAAATGACAAAATGAAGAAACCAATCTATTTCCTCTTGCATTGTTTCCTGGAATTATTTTGTACCGTTTTAAGCCTTTCATTGCTAAATTCTACTTTAAAAAAAAAAACAAAAACCCACCAGCTCAGGGACGACAAGAGTTCTCCTGGAACCCAGTTTCTGGTGAATCTTTGTCCTCTTAACCCAATCCAAAGTCAACACAGGGAACCGAAGCAAGAGAGACACATGTTTTGTGTTTTGTGTTCTCCAATTCCCTTAGCACAAGGGATTGCTCCAGAGCAGCACCTCCCTTATTACATGAGAACGCTGAAGGCCTACAAAACATAGAGAATAAGTGTAGGCAAGCGCCTTCTACTATAGTCGCTGATATGCCATCTCACACAACTTACTGTTACAAGGATGCTCCTTATTCCACATTAGCTGTATTGGCATCTGTTGTGTCCTGAGGTTTGCATGTTAGCTTGATAGTTTACAACCAGGTCCGCTCTATTGAGCAGGGGATTGCTGATCACTGATTGGTTCTTCCCAGCCGGAGCTCCCTATTTAAACAGGAGCCACCGGCTGGGCTTTTGCTGGAGTTCTCACTTTGCTTAATAAAAGAGCTGTTGTCACTCAACCTGCCTCCTGACTCTTCAGTATCAGAACACAACAACATCGGCTTCCAAAACTGCTTCTCTTTGTACAGGATACTTCTTTACCCTACTTAGGTAATTATATTGAGTAATTCATTGTTATGTTTTGCTTTGAACGTGGACACCAGTGGTGTGTTCCTACCAGTGCAGTCCACTCTATAGCACCGGTAGCGGCCCGCTGATGACATCACAGTACTGGTGCGGTCAGTTGCTGGTGCCTGGGCGCCGCCATTAAAAAATTTTTTTTTAATTTTTTTTTACATTTTCTTCTGTGCTTGCCCAGAAGCCAAGCTTCCTGCACTGCGCATGCGCTGCCTTCCTACCCCACAGTGAGTCCAAGCAGGGGAGGATGGTTGAGGGAGCACGTGAGATGCTGAAAGAACGGGCGGCAGGAGCTATCTCCATTCCCCTCCCTTCAGCAGTCCGAGAAGCCACGAACGCGCGGTGATGATCCTAGGCATTTTCGCACATTCGAGGCTTCTCGAGCTGCTGAGGGCGGGGGGGGGGGGGACGGGCGGCAGGAGCCTAGGATCATTGAATGGGGAGAAGCATTCAGGCTGGACGGAACCTCCTAGAAGAACCGCTGCCACGGTCTTGCTGTTCCCTGTGCGGGGGGCTGCGTTGCGGGTGGGCAATGTCCCCCTGCTTCTCCGGCCACTGCCAAGCTCCCAAGGCCCATGCCCACCCGGTCACATGGCAGGCAAGTGACAAAATAAGCCACGCCCACAGAGTGGTAGTAAAAAAATTAGGAACCCGCCCCTGGTGGACACTATTTCTTTTGGGAAATTGAGCTTTTGGGGTGGGGTGTTGCTTCTCAACAAATAGTTCACAGTTTTCAGGAGGACCTTGAAACCCAGAAATGTCAAGAGCATGTTTATATTTAATGTGCAAATTTCCATGTCTACTGTGCCCAAAGCCCTTGAGAACGGGGCAATGGAATTTTGTTATCTTGCAAAGCAGCAGCACCCTTGCCAAATTCTTCAAGCAAACAGCACATTGAACTTGAACACCGGGACAGTTTCCTAAATTACTTCTCACATTAATTCACCTCGTGTCAATGTCAGAAGGAGATTGGTTCAACCTCCTGCCCGGCTATTTGAGAGGAGGATGAAAGTAAATGTTTCCATTTAGTTAGCTTTGAACTCTTTGAAGGAAGAGTGAGATATGAGGAGTTACTTTTTCATTTTCCCACCCCATTTCCACCCTGTTAACATTTGCAAGGCCATCTGAGCCTACGCTTTCTGAAAATGAAATTGTGTATTTCTAAGAGCACATCTGGAAATGTGACATATATGGAATGCACATTGATACTCTTTAGCCTTATAGCTACTGCCAACATTCTCCATTATGATTCTTTGCATGACTGCTATTTTTTTTCTTCCACCACTGACAGATGAAAGTGGCTTCCTGACAGGTTCCCCAAAACAATTGTTGAGAGAATGTTTGAACCAGGACATGCTGATTCCAGTAATGTCCTTAAGTTTATTGAACTACAAGCCGCGCTGAACATGCCAAAATCTTTCTACAGCACCATATCCAGAAAGTGATCAGCACTGAGTTCAACAAACTTTGAATAAAATTAAGTGTATTTAGGAGGTTCAGTAAAATATCTCTTAGACTGGCATTGGTTGTTTGCCTTTTTTTTTTCATATGTATCTCTTCCACAAATTGGAACATACAGATGTTTCTTTTTCTTCAAAACATTCTCATTGTAACTTAGCTAAGACTAAGTTTGATCCAAAAGGACAAAGATGCTTTAGATTTGGTGTGGGCAGCTCTCTGTATGTTTTTGTGACATCACACTCTGTATGTTTTTGTGACTTTCACACTCTGGATCCAAAGCTTCATTCCTGCTTTAGGTCCCAATAGGTAATTTAACAACCCTAATTGAAACCGACAACCCCATTAAGTGAAACATCATGCTATGACCATGCCAACCTATGACATTAAATCAGTCCTGGTGCCAGTCATTAAATGAGACCTGTGACTCGCAAGTGACTGTGACTTGGGAGGTCCTGCTAGCTTCCTTGTTGCTATAACTTGTCGGAAGCTAGCTGGGGAAATTGTAAATGTCAATCATGTCACTCACTGTTGCTGTGCCCATCATAAATGTGAAATATTGTCAGGTGCCTAAATTTCAATTATGGGAGTGCAAGGACCAGTCATAAGTCACTTTTTTCAATGCCGTTGTATCTTCAAACAGTTGCTAAACAAATGTTTGTTAAGCGGGCATTACTTGTACTACTCATTGGGCACCAGGTTTTGTTTTCTTCTGGGGTTTTGTTTTATTTTTTTGTTACAGAGAGAATTTAAATCCCAGTTTCCCAAATCCTAAACTAGGGATTGCCAGAGACGGTCTTCAGATACGGGATTAAAGTTCTTCCGTGTGGGAATCATAAGTGGTAATTCAGTGTCTGTAGAGTCAGTGTTGTTGGGCATCATGTCTTAGGCCACCATTCAGCTTGATCTCTTGGGCCTAATTATTTCACATACCGGTAGTTCTCTATGTCAGCAAAAACATTTCATTAACTTTATCTTATGCACCAAAAAATAAAGTAGATGCAATTTTTTTCTCAATTGCAAGACAATTTGTGAAATAAAGACAGGCTACAAAGTGGCCTCAGCAGCCCCTTTCTATTCTCATCCCCCTTTGTATTTTATTACCTTAAAAGCTAAACAGCTTTATTGTAATGAATCCCCCCCTTACAAAACCTTGTAAACATTGATCCGCAAAGCTACAATATCTGCACGCATGCTTATTTCTGGATATTGGAACATGTGCTCTAACAGCCTTTCCAAATTTCACATTGATACCCATGCTGCTGGGCATACTGGGTATTGTAGTTCCAACAGTTGTGGAGGGCAGCAGCTTGGGCAGGGCCATTTCGGTAATAGCTGAAAATGAAATGGACACTTGCCTTGTGTGCACCAAATCAAACTGCCCGGGAATAGCCTACAATTTATTCAGTAAAGTTTTGCTCCCCAGTATATAGCTAGGCATTTCCTGACATTTGCTGAAAAGAAATGACAGCAAATTAGGTTAAATGAGAGTGGAAATGCTGCTTAGAAAAAAGGGGAAAAAGACATAGAAGGTCAGCTTGAAAATTAATAATTCCTTTGTTCCCTGAGGAATGTTGTGCTAAAGTAACCCCTAAAGGGAGCTTCCCTCTGTTTTCCTTTCCCACCCAGTTATCTCTTCCTGTCATTTGATATCTATCTGCGGAATTTTTCTGGAGGCTATGGTCAAAAATGTGAAGATACTGGCCACATAATAATGGTCAGGGCTTTGATCGCACTTTGTGGCTGCCATCTTGACTTTTTTGACTGCACCTGACATATGCCTCTACCTATCCACTTCTCTCCCCTCTTTTTCCCCTCTCAGCAACGCAGCCACCTCTTCTCTTTTGCTGTCTCTCCTCCTCCACCCGTTTTCCTTGCTAAGAATGGGTGGAAGAAGAAACTGTGTGCATGTGCTGTTGTGTTTCGTTGTGTGAAGGAGACCAGTTGACATATGCAGATGGAGGAGCAATTCATTTAAAACCAGTACCTTATTTTACACACAGTTAATATTAAACAGTGGATATTCTCTGGCCTGGTTTTGCTCGTTTTTGGGTTTTTTTGGCTTCTCACAGATATATTTACACGCACGCACAAGTGTGTGACATATGCAAACACCGATGGGGAGAAGGAAAACTCCAGGACTGGTTTTGGCTGCAGCTGGCAAACCTAAGTTAATAAGTTGGAGATGCTGGGCATTGCCCAGGAAGGCTGTTGTGACTTCAATGTCCTCTTCCTTTTTAGGTAAATACAGTTGATTTATCACTGTAAGAGCCACAAACATCCTTAGACCTTCCGAGGATGCCCGTCTGTCAGAGAGATTCCCTCCGACTCTTTCTCTCGAACACGGTGTGTGCTTCAGTTTCTGAAGTGAAAAACAACAGATGGTCCTCTGGGGGGGGGGGAGAGAGAGAGAGCGAGAGAGAGCGAGCGAGAGAGAGAGAGGCGCTAGCTGAATTTATTGCTTTCCATTGATAGATAAGCATAATCTCCTGAGGCTGCCAACAACAGTGGATTCTGTAGATATTTCTGTCTGCTAGCTAGTTCGCTGGAGAACGGCTTCTCCCCCCCCCCCTCCATTCTTGGCTAGCTTCCCAATTGTATTTCACACTCATCTCGAGAATGTGATAACAGAGCTGTAGTAGCTCCAAATCACTTGATGTGTTTTGGGTCCGCCCAGACTCTGTGGCTGGAAAAGGTCCTGTCGCTGGGCTTATTAATAGACGCCAACAGCGCAGCCCCTGCCCAGTATGGAGTCCCCTCCTCCCCTCCTATTCATGACTCTGGAGGGTTTCCATCCATTCCCAACATCTTTTTCATCCCGTTCCCAAGCCCATTGAAGTTGGTGTCTATTTTTTGCCTTTCACCCATTGTTAGCATCCTATTCATACCAATGGATTTCAATGTCACCTTTGCAGGTATTTATCCAGACGGATATTGCAAATATGCAAAACAACGGTTGCTTATGAGATATGTTTTGGATATAAGGTTTTGAGCTCTTTTTCTCTCTCTTTCCTACCCCTTATATATAGTTGGTCTGATTGGGAGATAGGAATTTACAGCATCCCTCTTTTTTTAGTTACTAAGTTTTTTTTACCTACTTAGAGGCTTCTTTGCTGTCAAAATACTCCGGTTTCACAATAATGTCCTTGGTAGTAAACTGTGTTGTATTAGAATGAGTATTGAACCTCTTGTTTTCGCCCTCAGGGTAAAATAGAATTTAGAATTTACAAGAAGCAATGGGTGGAAACTAATCAAGGAGAGAAGCAACCTAGAACTAAGCAGAAATTTCCTGACATTTAGAACAATTAATCAGTGGAACAGCTTGCCTCCAGAAGCTGTGAATGCTCCAACACTGGAGGTTTTAAAAAGAGATTGGACAACCATTTGACTGAAATGGTGTAGACTAGTTTCCTGCTTGAGCAGCGGGTTGGACTAGAGGACCTCCAAGATCTCTTCCAACTCTGTATATTCCGTTAGAATGGAATTTCAAATAGAAAAGAAAACCCTTTCAACAAATTCCAGAAATCTTGCCTTACGGGTAACGAGAAAGAAAACTAACAAAAGAACTAGAGGTGCTTAAAAAGGTGAAATTGATGGCACAATGATATGATCAAAGATCCTCCCGTTTTTTAATGCACGTTGCTTCAACCGAACTGTCACAGCTTTGTTGGAACTGTTGGCACCAAGCTACTTTTGGGACTGTACCTCAAGGATAGCTCTGCAGAGAATCATCTTCCTTCTTTGACCAATAAACAATCGTATTTGCATCTGAAGTGTTCTGCTGTGTTCATACAAACTTTGCTATGCAACAATTTACATGGATGGGTATATATATACAGTATATCTATATCTATATCTATATCTATATCTATATCTATCTATCTATCTATCTATCTATCTATCTATCTATCTATCTATCTATCTATCTATCTATCTATCTATCTATCTATCTATCTCTGTCTCTGTCTCTGTCTCTGTCTCTGTCTCTGTCTCTGTCTCTGTCTCTGTCTCTGTCTCTGTCTCTCTCTCTCTCTCTCTCTCTCTCTCTCTCTCTCTATCTATCTATCTATCTATCTATCTATCTAATCAGTTTTCTTAAGGGACAGAAATGTAGAGATGCGGTTGGATTGTCAGCAGAGAATTTGGTCATTTTCATAATTCAGTAGTAACCAGTAAGCACAGGACATACAATATTTAGTTTATTAAAAAATGAATGTTCAGCAAAACAAGTCATCTGTCTCAGAACTAATCTAAGGCTGAGATAGCATCTGGGAACAAATGTGTGTTTGCCGAATCCTCACCGGGGTCTCCAACCTTGGCAACAGCGGTGAAATCTACTTACCTTCCATACCGGTTCGGAAGCACGCGCTTTGCCTCTGGGAGTTGTAGTCCACAAGTCTTAAAGTCGCCAAGATTGGAGACCCCTGATCCTCACTACATTCCCTATATTCCCAGTTGTCTAACAAAGCCTTTCCTGATGTGTTGATCTATCATTCAAGACTTGAGGCTCAGAGACCATGTTGGTTGCAGATGAAAAGAGGCTCATGCATCTGAAGAACAGCATGCAGGGGGAAACTCATAGTCAGACACAAAACCCTTCTCTGATATACTGCAATCTCCATAATAACATTTGAGTATGTGATTCGTATGAAAATTGGGGCTTTTATCTTCCTACTTTGTGATTTCTTTCCTGCATGTTAACAAGGATACCGTATTTTTCAGAGTATAAGATGCACCTCCCCCCCCCAAAAGAGGTTGAAAATTTGGGTGCATCTTATACTCCGAATGTAGCTTTCCGAAGTATTTTTCCCAGTCCTAACGAGGTGCTAAGGATCTTCCCGGCTCTTCCCGGCTTGCAGGCTTTTTCATTGCTGCTCTCTCCAAATAAGTTTTTTTTCCAGCCCTAAGTCTTTGCAGGCTTTTTTTCATTGCTACTTGCTCCGAAGAAGTTTTTTTCCAGCCCTAAGTCTTTGCAGGCTTGTTTTCATTGCTACTCCCTCTGAAGAAGATTTTTTTCAGCCCTAACCAGGGGATAAAATAATGTGCTGAAGCTGACCAGACTAAGGACGCTAGCCAGATGAATACCTGATAGGTAGCTCCCCCCCCATTTTCCTCCCCAAAAACTAAGGTGCGTCTTATACTTTGGTGCATCTTATACCCTGAAAAATACGGTACCTGCTGAGCTCTAAAGTGGAATCTCGGAATATTTAGAGGGTTCGTTTTCAGACTGCACTGTAGTGGCCTTCCAGCGTAGATAACCTGGATCTGGCCAGTAGAGCCCCTGAAAAAGTAAACCCTGTGCAGACTATTGGATGAAGTCGTTACTTCACTGGTACTTTTAATCCACCCCAATCCCAAAAGACTCCAGGTGGCATATAATTGAAAGAAACAAAACCAAAAAGAACTGACGTCACAATAAAAGCATGATCAAAAAGCCAAAGGCTCACTGGGATAGAACTGCTTTGGGTTATTTCCAAAAGATCTCCTTTCTCAATTCTGAGAAAGGGATGGGGGGTATTCCACAGAGTAGGGACTAACACAGAAAGTCTGCAATTTAATTCCCATGAATTGGGGAGACTTTCCGCAAGCCCTCTACAAATGACCAGCCAGGGGAAGCAGATTCAGTTTTCCTGAAGCATTTCCTGACACAAACTGGTGTGGCATCATTTAGGGCTTTAAGGATAACAAGCAGCACTTTGAAATTGATCTTGGAAGTGCACTGGCAGTAACTGCAATGTAAGTGTAATTCTTCCCTGGTGGCTTGTCCAGCCAGGAATCTGGATGCAATGTTTATACAAAGCTAGGAGAATGGCCCAAATTATTTCCTTCAGTAGTAACTCCAAAATTGGATCTTCTCTATCAGGAATGAGCCTTAGTTCCCTTTTTTATGGTCCTCAAAGCCACCTACATTGTTGAAAAGGGATATTGTAGTTACACAATATTTTGAAGCAGGAAGTAGAAGTATTTACTGTAAACCTTTAAATAAATTTAGCATGAAAAGAAAGAGAGAGAGAGAGAGAGAGAGAGAGAGAGAGAGAGAGAGAGAGAGAGAGAGAGAGAGAGAGAGAGAGAGAGAGAGAGAGAGAGAGAGAGAGAGAGAGAGAGAGAGAGAGAGAGAGAGAGAGAAACAGAATGGACTACATCATTCCCACTATCCAAAAATAATGGGAGAAAATTCTACCCTATTGGTTTTGGCCTATCTACTGAAGCTTGTCTAAAATGAATTATCCACAGCTAACAAGAACTTCCCTTTCCTACATGTGAGTGGAATATCATCCATCCATCTCTATCATCTATCTATCTATCTATCTATCTATCTATCTATCTATCTATCTATCTATCTATCTATCTATCTATCTATCTATCTATCCATCCATCCATCTATCTATCTATCTTCTATCTATCTATCTCTATCTATTCTCTATCTATCATCTATGTATCATCCATCTATCCATCTATCCATCTATCCATCTATCCATCTATCCATCTATCCATCTATCCATCTATCCATCTATCCATCCATCCATCCATCCATCCATCCATCCATCCATCCATCCATCCATCCATCCATCCATCCATCCATCCAACTATCTATCTATCTATCTATCTATCTATCTATCTATCTATCTATCTATCTATCTATCTATCTATCTATCTATCTATCTATCTATCTATCTATCTATCTATCTATCTATCTATCTATCTATCTATCTATCTACTCTATCATCATCTATCTATCATCTGTATATGTATCATCTATTTATTTATCTATCTATCTAAAATTGTCTCAACAGAACTAATGACATCAGTCTGAGGCGAGAGTATTCACCCACAGACTTGACTTTGAGGCTAAAGCTGTTCTTGAAGGTTACAGCATTCACCAAAGGTGTGCAGAATTTCTTCCATTCCAGAAGGTGCCACCAGGCTCAGTTGCTATCCCCGCACAATACACGTGAGGAAGTCAACAGCCTGTCTGGTGTGAGCTCTCTCTTTAGCAGCCTTACTCTACAAGATGCTCAGTTTGCCCTTTGACCAAACATCAAGCTGGTTAGGAATTTTGGGTCTTACGGTAAAAAAAGCAGAGGTGCCAACTAGGGAAAGTTTGACTCCTCTGTAATATTATATAAAGCCAAGAAACCAATATAACCAAACAAATCAAAAAATCAAAGTGAATTATGCTACAGTTGTTATATTGGAAGCTGTATCACACTTTAGGTTATATATGGGCATCAGTTAGCAAATGCTAGTATTTTATTACTTAGAAAACTATTTCTAAAATTTACCCTGACAAACTAAACCTAATTTCATATGCCCTAGATTCAGAAAATGGTTAAAGAGAGATGAAGAAAATCATAAAGAAAAACGAAGTAACTGTCTTGGCCCTAATATTATTGCTGTGAATGTGGGTATATAAAACATGTGAATCTGAACGTCTGGAAGGTTTTGGCATTCCTTATTCATTTAAACAAATCTTCAACATTGTGCTTTTCAGATAAGTTGGACTATGGAAGACTAGAAGAAAAGTAGTTCAAGCTGTTCTTCTTTGCAATCAAAATTATGTAGTAAAATGGACACATTTCTGCATGACAGTCTCCAAAACATCTGCCATGCCAGTAGAGATGTCGATAAAAGTTGTCCTCAACTTACGACCACAATTGAGCCCAAAATTTCTGATGCTGAGACAGCTGTTAAGTGAATTTTGCCCTATTTTATGACCTTTCTTGCCACAGTTGCTAAGTGAATTACCGCAGTTCTTAAGCGAATCCGGCTTCCCCATTGACTTTGATTGTCAGACAGTCGCAAAAGAGGATCACAGACCCCTGACTGATACCGGTTACATACGGTATCAGTCAGTTGCCAAGTGTCTGAATTTTGATCATGTGACTATGGGGATGCCGCAAGGGTCACAAGTGTGAAAAACGGTCATAAGTCACATTTTTAAACGAACTGTCGTAACTCGAGGACTACCTGTACTCCTTTAGCAGATTGTATCTGCAGATCAAACATCTGACATTGCACAACATTTATCCTGGTTCTTAGCATCTTCTTCCTTGGCTTGTTGTTGGATCCCAATTTCAAGGCATTATCAGCTGTTTGAATAGGAGTTGGAATCTTTACTAAGCAAATTAATAAGAGAGAGGAACTCAACACAAATCTCTCTGTTTTTTAAAGGAAGCTTTAAGTGTCATTTCTAAGTCCATTCTCCTCCTCCTCCTCCTCCTCTTTCTGGAGTACAGGTACTCCTCGACCTACGACCACAATTGACCCCAAAATTTATGTCGCTGAGTCAAATGTTAAGTGAATTTTGCCCCATTTCACGACCTTTCTTGCCACAGTTGTTCAGCGAATCACTGCAGTTGTTAAGTTAGTCACTCGGTTGTTAAGTGAATCGGACTTCCCCGTGGACTTTGCTTGTCAGAAGGTCGCCAAAAATGATCACATGACCCCTGGGACAACCGTCGCAAATATGAGTCAGTTGCCAAGCGTCTGAAGTTTGATCACGTGACCATGGAGAGGCTGCCATGGTCATAAGTGGGAAAACAGTCGTAAGTCACTTTTTTTCTCGGTCATAACTTTGAACTGTCACTAAACGAACAGTTGTAAGTCGAGGACCATCTGTATTAATTGTATCTGTGGCTTGGGGATGGGGCTGGTCGCTTTCCGTAACACTCTGACATCTTCTTCATGGCCCGTTGCACGAATTCCACTTTCCCCCGGTCTTTCTGTATGGCCGTGTACTCGTATGCTTTCAGCTTGCCGTAGTAATCCGAGAATTTATTGTAAAGGACAGAGATGGGCATGCCGTTCAGGATGATCCCAAAAGCGATGCAGAGGAATGCAAACAGCCGTCCCAGGTGGGTCTCCGGATACATGTCTCCATATCCCACAGTACAAAGGCTTACCTTTAGGTAAATAAAGGAGTGGGTGGGGGAGAAATCATTCAGAAGAGCAAGAAGTGGACTTTTAGACCGAGCATCATAGATCAGTGGTTCTCAACCTGCGGTCCGCAGACCCTTGGGAAGGGCGGCCTATGATGATGTCATAGGAAGTCCGCCAACCTTGAAGAAATATTATGATTTAAATCTTAAGTCTTGGGGGTTGGTGGCCACGATCCATGGCCACAAAAGGTTTAACAGATAACAGATTAACAGAGTTGGAAGGGACCTTGCAGGTCATCTAGTCCAACCCCCTGCCCAAGCAGGAGACCCTACATCTGCCTCTACCTAGGATCGAACTCACAACCTCCTGATTGTGAGGCAAGAGCTCCACCCCTAGGCCACAACAAAGACCAGGATCTTTAAAAGGGGTCCCTAGTGAAGAAAAGGTTGAGAACCACTGTCTTAGATTATCAAAATAGTAAAAGGGGTCCCACATTGTTGCATTAGAACTCTGCCTTCTACAGTAATCTCTATAAAAGCCTGCTAAAACAGACCCTTAATTCATCTGCAGGGGTAGCCCATATTATTAGATAGCAAGTCTTAACGGTGGGCTTCCACCTGGGGTCTGCCTGGTGCCTGTTCCTGAGAGGAACATAATTATCTAGTATTTTTTAGGACAGGAATGGTGCCACTAGCTCCCCCCTTGTTTTTGAAGTTCTCGTATCCCGCACCTCAACCTTTGCCCATAAAATTTGGCGTCAAAAAACTGATATCCGCTTGCAAGTTTAAAACTTGCTTCATTTTAAACTATGTACACAAATCGTTACGTCTCTTGCATTAAGCTTTTAAATAAGTCTGTCTCAGCCAGAAGCCAGGATAAAGGACAAAAACCAGTCTTCCCTGAGAGGAATGTATCACTAAAAGGGATACATCCGGTCCCCTGAAGGGCTTGGTGGCTGAATCTTAATAAGAAAATGCAGCTCTCAGCTGTGAAAAAGGCCCACGGATGCTCTGAGCATGGTCCAGCAAAGGTGCCCTTTGACCTTTCCATTGCTTACCTGACACTAAAACTCAGTCAGTGCTGAAAACCAAAATCGATGAAAGGGTTAAAGGCATGATATCTGGGGTGTTCCCCTTTCTCTTGGTGCCCTAAGTAAAGGTAGGCCTTGATTTACGACCACAATTGAACACAATTTATGTTGCTAAGTGAAACATTTGTACGCTCCATTTTACAACCTTTCTTGCTACAGTTAAGTGAGTCACGGGGTGAAATCCAGCAGGTTCTGACAGGTTCTGGAAAACCGGTAGTGGAAATTTTGAGTAATTCGGAGAACCGGCAAATACCACCACTGGCTGGCCCCAGAGTGGGGAGGGAATGGAGATTTTGCAGTATCCTTCCCCTGCCACAGCCACCAAGCCACACAACGCCCACCAAGCCACGCTCACAGAACCGCTAGTTAAAAAAAATTGGATTTCACCACTGGTGAGTCACTGCAGTTGTTAAGTTAGTAACATGGTTGTTAAGTGAGTCTGGCTTTCCCATTGTCTTTGCTTGTCAGAAGGTCACAAAAGGTGATCACATGACCCAGGGACAATGCAACCGTCATAAATATGAACCAGTTGCCAAGTGTCCAAATTTTGATCACGTGACCATGAGGTCATGAGTGTGAAAAACGGTCATAAGTCATTTTTTTCAGTGCCGTTGTAACTTTGAACGGCCACTAAATGAACTGTTGTAAGTCGAGGACCACCTGTGCATGTTTATTTTGCTTAATAATCAATCCAGGGCTGAGCCAATCTTTAGCCTAGGCCCTAGGATAAATTGTCCGACATACACTCACAAAAGTAAAACTCACAATTCACTGCATACTTCTCCTGTAATCATTTCTGAATGATCTACCGCTTTCCTGCTGAGACCAAATTCTGTTTTTACTGTGTCAAACCATCACAGCTTCGTGGCCTTTCGGAAGCTTGCTGAACATCCTCTCACAGAGGTGATTTGCATGTAGATTTAGGGGGAAATGCAAATAGGGAAAATCCTATATATTTTTAAATTGTTGGGATTGTTGCTATGCTTGGTAACGAGTCTGACTTGTCAGATGCAGAGCCGGGGGAATTTGTTCATAGGGTGCACCTGAGAGAAATGTGATTAGTCTGGGGCTCCAATGGAAATTGGCTCACGGGAATTGAATGTAAATGGCGGAGAAATAGCTCTGAAAATAAACAACAAGATGAAAGGGAAACGTGTTATTGACAATAGCCAGCGGTTACACAACGGCATTTTTCTCTCATGTGATTTCCTGGAGAGCATAGGAAAGTAGCTCTGCGTTGTTCTTGGTGTGATTTCATCGTCTTTCATGTTAGGTACAGCTGGGATAGAAAAGCGGATCATCAAGAAAACCGCTGCTCTGAATTATACATGTGACTATATTTGTACATACTCTGGGGTGGAAGTTTCTTTCTGTTCCTCAGTGCTTCGTGCATGGAAATGCGAGAACAAGGGTGGCCCCGATGCCAGTCAGGCTAGCTAGTCTAAAACTGTTCAATTGTGCCTTGCCACAGATCAAAGGCCGTTCTTTTTCTAGGAAAGAGGCTATTGTTCTCCTTCTCTCTTTTTAGGAATTGGGGGAAATTTTAATTTTGTTTAGGGATAGTTATCTATGGCAGTGGCCCCCAATCTTTTGGGTACCAGGGACTGGTTCTGTAGAGAGAGTTTTTTTCCCCGCAGATCGGAGGGGGGTGAGCATGGTTTCAAATGCTGCCTGCATCCCACAGATGGGGCTTCACTTGTTTGAACTGCCCAGTTTCTGGTTTGTCGCAGCCCAGTGTTGGTCCACAAACCAGGAGTTGGGGACCCCTGATCTATGGAGCAGTGGTGGGTTGTAAATGGTGTTGCTACCGGTTTGCATGAGTAGAAGCATCCCAGGTGGGTGGGGGGAGCCCCCCCCCCGCCACTGGCGCTACCGGTTGTTGTGGCTCGCCAGCAGCCCATGCAGCTGGTAGCAGATTCCGACAGCAAAGAGGCTGATGTGGTGATGCGCCAGTGGCCTGTGCAGCTGGCACCTGAGTCGGACAGTGAGGAGGCTGGAGAGGACTCGGTGCCAGAGGCGGAGATTCAGCCAGGGCCTTAAGAAGCTCCCATCAGTGACGAGGAAGAAGAGGAGGGGCCTATTCTCAATGCACGGGCACGGAGAGCTGCCATAAGGCAGGAATGGTTCCTCAGGAGGTCTCCTCGGGAGTAAGGCTTGGGGCTAATTGGCCACTCCCCTAGCCTATTTAAGGGATGACGCTGAAGGAACCAATTTACAGGAAACAACTATGGGGCAGAACACCGGTTCTAAGAACCGGTCCAAACCGGGAGCAACCTACCGCTCCTATGGAGATTCTCAGTCATCCAGGTCGTGTGCTTTTTCCAAAAAAATGTCTTTGAAGACATTTCACTTCTCATCAAAGAAGTTTCTTGGATGAGAAGTAAAACGTTTTCAAAGAAAAAAAAACCCCAAGAAAGTCCACTTGCCTTTTGGAAAAAGCACCTTTGAGTTTAGAGTTGTCCTTGGTGCTACTGCATGTGGTTTCAATTTCTGTACCTGTCTTTCAAGCCTATGGGTTCTTCAACCCTCCCATTCTGGGACAGCCCTACAAGAGGTGTTTCCACATCTGTAGCTTTCCCTGCATGAAACTGAAATCCAACAAACTCAAGGTCTGTCAACCAGAATGACGATCGTACAAAAGGACCCTGATGCCCCTTAGCCATCTTGCTGATAGCTGAAGTATAGGACCACAATGTCTGTGGAGATTCTCAGTCATCCAGGTCATGGTTGTCCCAAAGGTGCTTTTTCAAGAGGCAACTGGACTTTCTGGTTTTTCTTTGAAGATGTTTCGCTTCTCATCCAAGAAGCTTCTTCAGCAACAGAGCTTGGGTGAGAAGCAAAACGTCTTCAAAGAAAAACCAGAAAGTCCAGTTGCCTCTTGAAAAAGCACCTTTAGGACATGCAGGAACACAACATAAACATTTCACTTAAGCCCCACTTTTCCTTTGAAAACTAATTTGAATATACATTCTTCTTCACCTTCATTGAATGTGAACTGGTAAAGAAAAAAATGCAATATTATTTTCTGCACAGTATTTAGTGCCTTCTCATCTCAACCAGCCAGGCACAAATCAATTGGGGTAAAAAAAATTATGTGCAATTATTCCTGCATATGTGTTTCTGCTACTTCTATGCACATGCAGTTCTATGGAAGGGAGGTGACACCATAAATGTTGTGACATCACCATTTTAATGACATACATTATGTAATTGGCATCTTCCACATCACAACTGAGCCATTATGTAATTGGAATCATTTGTATGATGACATGTCATGGCTTATGGGACCTGTCATGGCTTCCACTTAATGCCTATGAACAGTGGTAAAATCCAATTGTTTTTTACTACTGGTTCTGTGGGTGTGGTGTGGTGGGCATGGTGTGGCTTGGTGGGCGTGGCAGGGGAAGGATACTGCAAAAATCTCCATTCCCTCCCCACTCTGGGGCCAGCCAGAGGTGGTATTTGCCGGTTCTCCGAACTACTCAAAATTTCCGCTACCGGTTCTCCGAACTACTTAAAATTTCCACTACCGGTTCTCCAGAACCTGTCAGAACCTGCTGGATTTCACCCCTGCATGAAGCTGTATTGACTTGCATTAAAGCAAGGCTGGGAAGCCCAGGGTCTCCAGTTGCTGGCCAAATACCACTTAACACTATTGCTCTGCATAGTAGCTGGATTTGGTGCAAGTTGTAATTTAGTAACATGTGGAGACCCACAGGTTCCCCACTTCGGTGTTACAGAGAATGAATCTGTCTGATTTATCCATCAGTGAATTCAACTCTCAAAATTGGCTGGCTGGAGCATTCTGGGAGTTGAAGTTCACCCATCTTCAAGTTGCCAAGGTTGAGAAACACGGTACTAGAGGAGCCTGTGAAAGGAGTCATAGCATGTACTCAGTTGTCTAACAAGTCACAATTAGTGTTGTCAAGGCTCATTTGAATGAAGTTCAAAACAATTGCATGTTGTGGTCAGTGAAGAAGCTTGTCTTCAGCTGCTACTCCAGGCAATTTAGCAGGATTACTGGAGGAAGAATTGCTTGTACATATATCACCTATATGCAGAATAAGTTATGTCGCAGATGTGTTATTTAATATCACCAGCAGTATTAGAATTGAGCAAAACCCATTCATCTTCAAGGATTTATTAATGAGGATACTTTGCTTTCTATTAGTTGGTATCCTGATTCTGAGTGATATTATTAAGCAGATTATGGATGATCATAAACATGTAGTCAGCCCACATTCATCTGAGTAAAACACTAACGATGGTGCATACTTCGACTGTTGTCCTCTAGTTTCAAAGGGAAGGCATTAGTGGAGATGTGTCGTAGTATGCTATGTATTCCTAAATTGGCTTGACAACTTCTGGAGCAGATGCTAGAGTCACTCCAATTTTATAATCACCTTGGATGCAGCTTTTTACAGAACCATTTACATTTCCTATTGGACAATATTGGTGTTCCTGAACTTTCTTAAATGGTAGTCTTATTTTTCAATTCAAGGGGTAAATCAAGGTAACACAAGGCATTTTTCCCCCTCCCTGGAAGTATATGTAGAAAGCTATATATACCCCAATGCAGAATCTATCACATGGGATGCATGCATATTGCACCACATGGAGCAAAGCCAACACTGGATATATGGCAGAATATCCAGCCAGCCAGCCAGCCAGCTCTTGATGTAAGATGGCAATTCCAGTTTCCATTTTTGATTAACCCTGGCAACTTAGCAAAGAACAGCTGAGAGAAAAGATCACAGAGAAATTTGCAGGACACACCTTTGTCCGGTTGTTGTTTATCCAAGACACCAGATTTATTGGGAATACAATTTTCATCCATCACCAGTGGCAGCCTCTATTGTATTTCAACAACAGGTCTATAAATTATAAATTCCGTATCACATTACAATCCGGTGACCCAGCCAGCTCTCCCATTTTGTTATTTTTGGCCATTGTTACTGGCTTAATAAAAATAAAAAAGAAAGCTCATCTCATGCTCTGGTCTATTGTCAGTTGTTTCGGGAACCTCCCGAGGAACCTCTGTGTCTGTCATCTGTGATCACGTCACGTCATCTGCCTGTCTCTTGATTTTTCAGAGACAAAGGGCAGCTCCAACTGTAAGTTCTGCATGTTTTGTGGGCATCAATCTCACTTATTCTTGGTACATAATTAGATGAAGCTATCCTTACTACCTCCATAAATAGGTAATAGCTAGCTGTCAGTTGGCATATAGAAACCTCTGAATTTTTTTAAAAAAAGCATACAGAAACCTCTGCAAATTTCAGGCTTCTGATATGTTTTCCTTTCTCTACTTTCCTCTTCTTTCTCATGCCGTAGCCTTGAGTGCTGCAAGAAGACCACCCGTACAGAACGCTGCCACAAAAAGACATCCAGTTCAAACTGAGCATCACTGATTACAGACTGATCTACTGAAACAGATGTACTGAAGCTTACTACAGTGGGAAGTGGGGTGGGGTGTCTGCATTTACATCTCCTCTAAAACCAAAGACTCAGAACAGATGTTCAAAATCTGGGCATATCCTGCTGCTTTCATAACAAGCAGCTTTTCTAAATAAAGAGCAAGAAGCGAGGGGTCAGGTCTCAAAAGAGTACAGCGGGTACTTACGGCAGCCCACCACCAGGCCTGAGGAATGCTGGTGAAGTTTGTGCTAACGACATCATGTTCCACAGTGTAGACCATGGCTGAGAAGGCAGAGATGCCCAGGACGATGAAGAGCAGGAGACAACCCACCTGCTGGTAACACTGGCGCAGAGTGAAGCCAAAGGCTCGGAGCCCTGTGGAATGGCGGGCTAGCTTCAGGATGCGAAAAATGCGCATCAGGCGCATGATGCGTAGCACTTGCCCTACTTTGCCCACCCGCCCCACTTTCTCAATCTCATGTTCATGCTGGGACCCATGTCCACCAGTGTGGGTCTCATCGATAAAAAGCTCTAGCAACAGCTGAAGGTAGAGGGGTAAGACAGCAATGAGGTCCACAGCATTGAGAGCGCTACTAGCAAAGTGGTGTATGTCAGGGGTAGAGAGCAGCCGCAGTATGTACTCTAGAGTGAAGAAGGCCACGCAGAAGGTCTCCACGTGTTCCAACACTGGCCGTAGCTCTCCAGTGGCTTTGTCCTTCTGCTGCAACTCCTCGACTGTGTTGAGAGCAAGGGCCACCACGGATATGAGAACAAAGAAACTGGAGGCAACCCCTATCGCTTTGGCCATGGTGGAAGAGAAGGGCTTCTCCATGAGGTTCCAAAGGCGCCACCGTTGCGTGGCATAGCGCATGTGGCAGAAGAGAGCCTCGCTCTCCTGGACGGCTGCCTGAGCACGGAGCTCCTCCTGCACTTTCAGTTGGTCATTCAGCTCATCGCATCTCTCTTCGAAGCAGATCCGGCAGCAGCGGGGCGTGTATTTGAGACGGACTCCCCAGTAGCTCAACTCTTCCAAGAAGCTGTGGGGGCACAGCTCATTTTGTACCTGTAACACCCCGGAAGCGTAGAAGTTGTAGACCAGCTGGAAAACCGCAGGGTCTCGGTCAAAGAAATACTCATCCCCCTGAGCCGCGTAGTCATCACAGAGGCCTAGCTGGCAATGGCGATCGGTGGAAGTAACCAAACGTCCGAGGCGGGTGTTGGGATAGGTGGCCACTGCCTGGTATGTGAGATGGTAGGTTCGGCCACCAACATTAATGTTGAGCACCGAGGAGGAAGCTAATGTTCCAGTAGCAAAAGTGGGGTCAAATGCAAATATTGAAAGGAGTCTCTTCTGCTCTTCCTCTTCCTCCTCCTCTTCCTCACCCAAGTACTTCTCAGTTTCCTGGGACAACTGCAATCCATAGGGAGTAGTCGCTTGGGTGTCTATGCGCTCAGCTGCCTTGCATTCTGTGGAAGACTCCAGTGGTGTTTCAGGTGCTTTTCCATCCGAGATGGAAAGTTGCTTCTTTTGACTGAAATTTCTCATGGGTGACACTCTCTAGCCCACCACCCAGGTTTTGAGATGAGTTTCTTGTCACGGCTTTCTGGCTCTGCTTCTTCCTGCCCGGAGCATTCGTGACTAGAGCTGCAGCCTCACATTTCACTCCAGTCACTCTTCACTCACTCCAGTTGTTGCTAAAACTCAGGATGGGATGCAGGCATGGAAAAGGGGGGCAGGGAAGGAGACACTGCTGTTGATCGCTTTAATCTTGCTGACAGGGAAGAACTGAGTAGTTACAGAAGGGGATTTAAAGGCTATTATCCTATTTTAGCTTCGGCTCCCTTTATCTGTGACGTGAAGGTCCACAGAGCCAATAATCTTTGGATAATAATTTTTTTTAAATGTAAGTATATCAAAATCAATATATCACTATTGGGATCCTCTCAGTATGTTTCCAGAATGAAGAAGAGCCTAGGGTTTCTCCCATGAAATCCCTCCTTTCAAATGTTCATCTTGCCCTAGGTTTCCTCTGCCCCTCCTCAAAGTGTGATCCATCCATGCTTGTTGAGCTGTTCTATTGGCTGGAGCAGATTTTACAGGGAGCAAAGCTAACACCAATTTCTGTTAATGCTCCAAATTGTCAGTTCCGTGGTAGTGCAGAGATTCAGGTTCATTCAGAGCAGAGTTTCTCAAACTTAGCTACTTTAAGATGGAGGGAGAATTCTTCAAGTTGAAGTTCACCCATCCTAAAGTCCCCAGGTTTGAGAAACACTGACCCAGAATATAAATGTAACTGTGCCACATATACCTTATCACTGGACACAGAGAAAGGGACACTGGATGCTGAACCTTAATTTGGAAATCTTACCATTGTTATGTTTCAAAGCCAGGTTCTAGTCCCTATGTCCGTGAAGACAGAAGGTGGATTATGCCTGGTGAGACCCAGAGGTGGGTTCCTCCCGGTTTGGACCCGTTCTTTAGAACTGGTAGCAGGAATTTCCCCCGGCTGGCCACACCCCCGAACTGGCTCTCTTTGTGTTGCCATAGGCGGCGCCATCTTATTTTTTGCTTCTGCGCATGCGCAGAAGCTGTTTTTTGCTTCTGCGCATGCACAGAAGCTGAGTTTTTAGCACTGCGCATGTGCAGGTGCATGCAAAGCATGTGCACCAACGCGCGGCATGGCCACGTGGTGCGGGAGGAAGCGATCCGGCAGCGAGGTAAGTTAGAACCCACCCCTGGTCAGACCTCAGACCTCAAGCTAGAAGTCAACTATTTCAAGGTTCAGTACCCGATTCAATGCAATGGACTCTGGTATTCTACATAGTTGTTGTTTTTTTTTTGCTTATTGCTTTAACTAAGGGAGAACATGTTAGGCAAAACACAACATAATATGCATGCCAGCTTAATTTGTACAATTACTAACCGGGCGCCTTTGGGAACAGAATTTGGAATGGTTTATTGTAGTAAGTGAGATGACCCTGCCTTTTGCCTTTGACCCCAATCATTGTCATCTGGTGATCATTGCTGTATTTGCTCAGGCAAAATTTAGCTGTCAGAGTAAAATATGTTTCTCACCCCAGTTGTAGTAGTTTAATCTTTAGTGAAGCAACACTTTTCACAAATGTTGATGTACCTGCCTTTAGACTTGTAACCACAAACATATTACAGTCCATTAGTGTTTCAATGCCTGCAAATTGTATCTGTAAAAGAGAAACACCTGTAGCTCTCCAGATGTTGAATGACTCACCACTGAAATGTCTGTAGAGATTCTCAGTCATCCAGGTCATGGTTGTCCCAAAGGTGCTTTTTCAGGAGGCAACTGGACTTTCTCGTTTTTTCTTCAAAAGATGATTCACTTCTCATCCAAGAAACTTCTTCAGCTCTGACAGGATAGTAGGGAATGGAAGGATTTATGTTCCTTGCAGGCAGCTGGTCATTTGCATTCTTTTAGAGGGTTGTTGAAGCACTTGGAGGTTTATCTGTGTCCTCAGGGTCACCTGAGTAGTGCTCCTGGTTCCTGTAGTCTGCAATTTTTCCTCTGGAAATTCATTCCTACTCCCACACCATTCAAAGGGTATCCATCCCAAATTGTATAGCTAAAGGTCTGTAGAGATTCTCAGTCATTCAAGTTATGGTTGTCCCAAAGGTGCTTTTCTCAGGAGGCAACTGGACTTTCTTGTTCACCACTGGCCACACCAACTGGATTGCTGGCAGTAGTAGTTTACCCGTACCTAGAACATAACAGATTTCCCAGATTTCCCACATCTGCTTTAAAGTCTCAGGATAGGAATCTTTCTGCTTCTGTTCCTGGAATTATTTTGAGTAGAGATCCCAGAGGTTGAAAATCACATACGTGTGGCGTATGGTCATGTGTTTTGCTTTGTCTTTCCTCAAAGGAAAGAAGGCATTTTGTAACAAACTCTTTATGAACATCATTCTGCTGCCTATGGGGCTTTGTAAGACTGGCATGTGAAAGTGTTTCAGTGGCATGTTCTCTAGATAAACCCCATATTTGTATGTCACATGCAGGTTTTCTCTTTCCCTCCCCCCCATGCATTTCCACAGCTGCTTGACGGGTATTAGGCTGTCCAACAGCTTAAATCTGACTTATGGGTTGGAGTGAATGTCAAATATGTATTGGCACAAACTCCTGAACACTTGCCATGAATAAACAACAGAGAACTTGGTAAGATTTTGATCACCTGACCTTTTTGTTTAATTCCTTTTAATTTCCTCCCCCCCACCCCCACCCCATGCAGGCTTTGAATTCTGCCTTGCAATTAATTTGTGGGATGTTTCTTTCCCATTCAGATGAAACTCTTCCTGGGATGATCTTTGCTTTTGGCATGGAATTGGGATTGAAAGGGGATTGGTAAATGGATCGCTTCCTTTTGCTGTGTTTATGATGTCACTGTAATAATTATAATGCATACAGATAAGCAATATTTGGCTAGAGGGGCTAATGCATGACTTGCTGATACTGGGAATAAGATAGTCCAGGTGCAGCATAATAGGCACAGTCAGATGTGCTTTGAGAAGATGGAAATAGGCCATGGAAGGAAAATATTAATATTGATAAATGTGGTGAATGGTAATTTGGGAAAAGATCTATAAAATTTTGGGAGAACAAAATAGAATCCTGAAGGAAATGATGAGCATTACTACTACAACATTGAGAGCAGGGGAAAAAGCGGCACCAATGCAGACAGTGGCAATGGCTTTTCCGTCAACTCAGAGATCAATAGAAGGGATGCTATCCATGGAAAAATCAAGCTCTAAGGTGACCCCGCAAACGATGCAATCAACTCTTTTAATGATACAGGAAACCATGACGAAACTTCAGGAGACGATGACAAAAATCCATGGAGACCTGAAAACTGATATACAGAATGTGGATGATAATGTTGGTTCCATCCAAAAGGCGATACAAAGGAATGAGCAGAAAATTAAATTGGTGGAAATAAAAACTGAGCAAACGAAAAAAAACCTAGAATGGATGGACCAAAAAATGATGGCGCTAAATAAAGACTTAGAGAGTTCATTGATACATCTCGAGATGGATAGAGCCTCCTTTTACCTGAGGTTCCAAAATGTGGTGGAAATGAAAGAAGAAGACCTGGGAGAGCTAGTGGCGGGATTGATAGCAGAAACCCTCCAGAGGGGAAAAAAATAGATTATAAATGAGATGGACGATGTTTATAGAGTCCAAACAAACTATGCAAAACACCATCACCTACCCCGAGAAGTACACATTAGGTTCACACGAAAGAAGGTTCGAGATATTTATGGGACAAACCTATGATCTATAAGGGTAAAGAGATTATAAAGCTGAAGCAGATTCCCAGGTGGATTAGGGAACAAAGGAAAGGCTACTGATTTCTAGCATCTCTACTGAATTGAAAGAATATATTATTCCGATGGATTACACCAGAAGGAATGTTGGTATCCTGGCAAGGTAAAAGTCAATGATGGAAAAGCATTCTATATTATTTTTGTGTTTCTGTAACATACAAGATATTAAGGGGGAGGAGGCTCTCTTGGGCTCTTTTAGGGCCAGATGATAGTTTAAAAATAATAATGGGTGTATAAAAAAGAACAATAAAGTTTCAAGAAATCGATCAACCATTTAAAGAAATTAATTGATTAAAAATATGTCACAATACACATAATTTTGGAACGGGGTATGTTTTGCTCCCCTTTTGGCCCTGCCCATTTTGGCAGAGTCACACAACACCACCCTATGCTGCCTTAAAATGAACAAAAATTTAGTACAGGTAGTCCTTGACTTACAACAGTTTATTTCGTGATCGTTCAAAGTTACGACAGCACAGAAAAAAGTGACATGACCGTTTTTCACAGTTAGGACCTTCGATCATCCTGAATCAAAATTCAGGCTCATATTTATGACCATTGCTGTGTCCCAAGGTCATGTGACCTCTTTTTGCAAGCCCATGGGGAAGCCAGATTCACTTAACAATCGGGTTACTAATTTATCCACTGGAGTGATTCACTTAACAACTGTGGCAAGAAAGGACATAAAATGGAATAAAACTCATTTGTGTTGCACTTAACAACAGAAATTTTGGGATCAAATGTGGTCTTGAGTCCAGGACTAATTGTACTGCAATAACAATAGATTTGCTGTTTAGGCAAGAGCTTAACAGAACCTTTCAGTACAGCAAAACATTATTTAAAAATTAAATATTTTTTTGCACACATGGTGACCAGAGGTGGGTTCCTCCCGGTTCTGACTGGTTTGCCTGAACTGGTAGCAACCCGCTGGTGATGTCACAATGAAGTCTCAGAACTGGTTCTGTCAGTGCCGGTCCGTGGATGCCGCTGCCATCTTTTTTTGGTAATTTTTTTTGGATTTTTTTTTTGAAAAAAAAATGGGGGGGGGGTTTTCTGGTTTTTTCTTCTTCTGTGCATGCACAGAAGCCGAGTTTCCGGCACTGCATATGTGTCGCCATCTTGTTTTCAGCTTTTTTGGGTGGAGGGGGATTTTTTTGGGATTTTTCGGCACTGTGCATGAACGCGCACACAAAGCGCGCACACCCACAAAGCACACCCATTTTGCACGGGAGGAAGTGAACCAGCAGCAAGATAAGTTAGAACCCACCCCTGATGGTGACCATATCAGTTCCACCATTATGAGAGGAGAAAAGATTTGCAGAAATTAGTTCCTTGCTTCTTATGTAAAGTCCAGTACCAAAGAGAGAGCCTGCCCATTTCTCCAGACACAATGCCACTTAATTACCCCTGTAATAATTTCCCTCTGTTATTTTCAAATATTTTATTTTTAAATGGTGCAGGTATTTTGGTAGACGCAACCAGCCAATGCCCTGGGGAGAGAGAGTGTGTCTTAAATGAGCCTTGTCAGGAAGCTGTAATCTATCATTCACTGCATGAGAGGTCCCCAAGAATGTTGGCTGTCTGCATGGTGACGCAAAACAAATGGCCGACGAATCAGAAGAAAGAGCCAAAGACCACTTGGGAGAAAAGCAAGGAAGAAACTTGTGGCTCTTTCTAAATTAAGGCTGAGAGTTAATGGGACATTCCAGGGTTGCCAGTCAGCTGAAAATTACAGAATGCTGTTATCGGGGGAGGATTAACTATTAAATCCACAAATGCCAATACTGGTTTCTGAATGTACATCTCTGGGTTTAAAATAGGATCATTTGAAAATGTCAGCTAAATGCAGAAAGACCAACCGAGTAAGAACTTAGTTTTTAAAAGTCAAATCAGGAAAGTGCAAATATCTGCATAATAGGAAGGTTGAAGACAGTCCTTTATTTGAGGTCCAGAAAACTTGGGTTGATTGTATTGAATAAGCAATAAGGACTCTGGGGTCACATTTTGAGAGAGATACAGTATCTTCTAAGACCAGCCTAAAAGTCCAGATCTTGAGTTTTAAATTATATCACTTTTTAAAAATCCCCAAGTGGTTTACAATTCTAATAAACAGAATTTCATTCATTCAATCATTCATTCATGCATTCATGCACGGATTGCATTGCATTGCATTGCATTTATACCCTCTCGTGGGAGGGTATTAGGTTGAGTTGAAATCCACAAATCCCACAGCAGGTTCCATGGTTGATCAGGGTTAGGGTTAGGGTTAATCAGGACCTGCATTTGAATCTCCCCAATCCAGTAGCTAATATATGTCACCAAAGCAAGAACAATCTACCAGAAGACAAATATTATGATATGAAGCAGACCAACCTTGGAAAAGCTTTAAAATCCCACTCCAACAAGTCTCCTTATTTATTTTTCATTTCTTTAATAGATATAATGATGGTGATGTTGTCCATTCAGTCGTGTCCGATTCTTGGCGATTCTGTGGGTCAGGTCTCTCCACATCTTCCGAACTTGCACTACTTCTTTGAAATTGTTCTATGCTCTGGATGGTGTCAGTTTTGATGGTATCCAGCCACCAAATATAATTGCTTTCTCCAGTGAATTTCCCCGCATGACATGGCCAAAGTAAGTGAGACATAGTTTCGTGATTTTGCCTTTTAGTGACATGTCTGATTTAAGAATAGAATAGAATAGAATAGAATAGAATAGAATAGAATAGAATAGAATAGAATAGAATAGAATAGAATAGAATAGAATAGAATAGAATAGAATAACAGAGTTGGAAGGGACCTTGGATGTCTTCTAGTCCAACCCCCTGCTGAGGCAGGAAATCCTTTACCATTTAAGATGAATGGTTGTCCAATCTCTTCTTTAAAACTTCCAGTGTTGGAGAATTCACAACTTCTGGAGGCAAGTTGTTTCACTGGTTAATTGTTCTAACTGTCAATAAAGTTCTCCTTAGTTCTAAGTTGCTTCTCTCCTTGATTAATTTCCATCCATTGCTTCTTGTCCTGCCTTCAAGTGCTTTAGTGAATAGCTTGACTCACTCTTTTTGTGGCAACCCCTGAGATATTGGAACACTGTTATCATGTCACCCCTAGATGACTTTTCATTAATAGATAATGGGATAGGAATAATTGTAGAAGGAGGCACCAAAAAGGTTAGTAGAAATAGTTGAGGTGGTAACCATGACAAGACAATGGAAACTCCAGCCATATTCAATACAGTATGTAGCATGACATATAGAGTATTTATGCCGCATTTTGACTGATATAAGAAAATTAAGCAGGTTTGGACTTGGTTAGGAGAATATCGAGGCCTATCGGGGCTGTGGGCTAATCCTGGACCAAGAAAACTACAGGGACGTGTCCAGAGGTGGGCGTCACATACTATAAAAACCGGTTCGGCCAGCACCAGAAATGTGAGCTGGTGCATGCGGCACAAAACATGGGAATTCTCTTGTGCACGCCGTCCACACGTGTGCAGCGCCAACACAGGAATTCACTCACGTGCACTGTCCGCACATGAATGCGGCATAAAAAAACACAGCGATATAGGATGGGATTGCGCCCGGGCGGGTGGGCAGGCCCACCCGCAGGTTGCAACTACCGGTTCATCTGAACCGGTCCAAACCGACAGCAGCCCACTACTGGACATGTCCGTGAAATCCCCAAGCATCATGTTCAATCTGAAGTTTTTGCTTCATGAAAAGAAGCATCGGAATCTTTTCCTGATGAGCTTCAAAGCAAATGCTTTGTGCAGTGTGCTTCTCTCTCAGCTTTCTTTCAGCAGTTGAAGATACAAAACATTCTCCTCTCTTCTTCATCTTCATAACAACACTTAGAGCAAAGTGGACAACTATGGCAACTATAAGACCTGTGGACTTCAACTCCCAGAACTCCCCAGCCAGCCAGGTGGTAAAGTTACCATAGTTACCCACCTCTGCCTTAGAGCTAGCCTAGCCTAAACACTAGCGAATAGGCCAAGGTCATCTAGATAGGCCTGCGAAGGAGTGAAATTTAAAGCTTGCTAATCAAACACATTAACTACTACCCCATGTTGGCCTTGGGTTAACTCTTTTCCAGTTCAAGCTTTAATCAATTCCATTCTCCTATTTTACACAGATAATGCATTAAAGACTTGATATGCAGGGGATGTTCTACATTTCATCTTCCCTTTTATTAGCACGTGGGTGTCTGTGTGATGCCTGAATAAGCAGAAAGAGTAAAGAATTCTATCGGGATATGAACTACCTTAACTGTTAACAGAACTGCCAGCTATATTTTGAAGCGGAGCTTGTTGCTTTCTGAGAGTAAGGAAAATAAGGTGTCTAAAGAGAGATATCAGGCAGCTGTGGGTCGATAGAAAATACGCTGACCAAATGCCATTAAGATAGGAATAATGGTATACAAGAGACAGGGTTCCAGGAGAATTGAAAGCCCGTCTAAGCCAGCATCATTTCAGAAGGCAAGAAAGAAAGGTGAATGCATATGAGATAAAGATGGGCTGATTGGGAAGATCTCTCTGGTATCAAAGAATCGGAAGATGGTACAAGGTAGTCCTTGACTTACAACAACAGTTGAGCCCAAAATTGTGGTCATAAGTCACTTTTTTCAGTGCCATCAAACGGTCATTAAATGAATGGTTGTAAGTCATGAACATAAAGGGACGCGGTGGCTCAGTGGCTAAGACACTGAGCTTGTCGATCAGAAAGGTTGGCAGGTCGGCGGTTCGAATCCCTTGTGCCGCGTAACTGAGTGAGCTCCCATTACTTGTCCCAACTTCTGCCAACCTAGCAGTTTGAAAGCATGTAGAAATGCAAGTAGAAAAATAGGGACCACCTTTGGTGAGAAGGTAACAGCGTTCAATGCGCCTTTGGCGTTTAGTCATGCCGGCCACATGACCACGGAGACGTCTTCGGACAGCGCTGGCTCTTCGGCTTTGAAACGGAGATGAGCACCGCCCCCTAGAATCAGGAACGACTAGCACATATGTGCGAGGGGAACCTTTACATTTTATCTTTTAAGCCATGAACTACCTGTATACAGAATAAAATATAGACTAACAGAGTTAGAAGGGATCTTGGAGGTCTTCTAGTCCAGCCCCCGGCTCAAGCTGGAGACCCTACAGCATTGGAAAAGCTGGTGGGAGAATATTGTTTAACTGCATTCCCACAGCTGTAGGGTGCTTTGCAAAAAAAGAAATGGTTTGGATTAGGCAGTTTTCCTGTGCTTGGAATTAGCAAGCTGTGTTAGACAGATCTGAAGTGGAAAGCCAGAAGTGGAAAATCTATCCAGGGAAATGTCCTCAACAAGACAAGCACAATTAAGAGAGAAAGGCAACGGTACACAAACAGCAAAACAGAAGGTGAAAAATTGCATGAAGCAATATCAAGAGTTGCTCCTAAAATTTACACATCAGAATCAGAAGCTGTACTCATCAATGCAAAGCCCAATAATTGTTAATGTACAACAAATCATATGGTTCTATTTTCACATGGTAGGTCCTGGGACTCCATGCTATACACTCTTGATTGTATTTCACCAAATATGGTAGGTTGGTCAACAAAGTTAATGAGCGTAATTTATTCTGCAATCCTCTAGTGGTAAGTTATTATCCTTGGCCTAACAGACCGCCATATAAAATTAAAAAGGCATTCACTTGAAGTCCTCTTTTTGGCTCAGTTATAGTTTCAGGAATCCTTCTAAAACTCTAACAATGTTTAAGCAATGTTTGGTGGTCAGGACATTCAACCAGTAGTGGGTTCTAAATCCCATTGCTACCAGTTTGAGTGCGCTTGCGCGTGTGTGCAACACTTCTACGCATGCACAGAAGCGTCTCGGGTGGGTGGGCGGAGCATCCCACTACCTCCGCTACCCGTTTGCTGAACTGGCCCGAACTGGGAGCAACCCACCGCTGCATTCAACCACAATGTAGTTATCCTCTGAGATAATAAACTAACTCAAACACTTTTCTGCAGCACTGCTCATATTCAATTTATTAGGAAACATTTGATCAGCATACCATTCTCCCCTGACAGATCAGATCATCTGATAAATTTCAAAACAATTGAGGCCCTAATGCACAGAAGTGCAAATGCAAAGGCTTTCTGTATGAGATGATGCAAGAAAAGACAGCAAACATAATGCTGGCAAAAATAATTTGATTCAAAGTTCTCATGGTTAAGAAGGTTATTTCCTTAAGAAGGAGTTAAGGGCTACAATTCTGAGCTCATTTACTGAGAAACAAGACCTATTAAAATCAATAGAACTTTCTTAAAGTCACATGTATTGATTGAACCACAGTACAGAAATCAATTTGTATCGAAGCTGTTTTTTAATCAACTAAAAATCTTTTCTCCTGTTCCTTCAAGCTACAATATCCTTGATAACCAGTATAGCTAATACGTTTACTGCAATATTCAATGAGGGTAAGCAGGATTTGGGATGAAGGAAGTCCTGCTGATATTTTACAGCAGGGAAACATACTGTAAGTCACAAGAATTCATGTGGCCTTCAGATTTATCTCCAAGGGAACTAGCAAGAATGAGCAGGATGACTGACAGGAAGAAAGGAGTGGATGAGAGTGAGTGCATGAAGACTCCTAGAAGAAGCAAAATGTTCTCCTGATAACATAATAACAGAGTTGGAAGACACCTTCTAGTCCAACCTCTGGCTCAAGCAGGAGACCTTATATCACTCCGGACAAATGTCTATCTAGTCCATGGGTCCTCAAACTAAGGCCCGGGGACCACATGCGGCCCACCGAAGCCATTAATCCAGCCTGCGCAGGACCACGAGGCTGCCCCTCCCACATTGCCCCGCCTACCCTTCGGCCAAGCGCAGAACTTATCTTCGTGAGCCCTGCGGGCTGGAACTGAAAGGTAAGGCCAACAATTTTGGCCTGCAGAGACGTTCTGGAGGTGGGGGAGGTGAAAAACAGGGTGCACAGATGCCCCAGGTGGACAAAAAACTGGCAGAAACAGTCCATTTTTGCCCAAAACTGGGCCGTTTTTGGCCTGCAGAATGCTTCTGGAGGCATGAGAGGTGTAAAATGGGGCACACAGATGCCCCAGGAGGCCAGAAAATGGGCAAAAACGGCCCATTTTTCACCTCCCCCGCCTCTAGAAGATAGATAGATAGATAGAGAGATAGAGAGATAGAGAGAGAGAGAGATAGAGAGATAGAGAGAGAGAGAGAGAGAGACAGAGAGAGAGACAGAGAGAGAGACAGAGAGAGAGAGAGACAGAGAGAGAGATTTGTCAAGCTCCTTGGGCTGAGAAGAATTGCTGCAAAACTGAGTTTTCTGAAGTGGACCACTAAACTCCTAAACAACTGAAAAAATGATCTAGTAAAAAGAAAAGTCAATCAAAAGAGCAACATGCAAACAAAAGCAAATAAAACACCTCCAGGAGCAGAACAAATGTATTTTTAATTTCTGTGCATTGTTTAATGGACTGTTAAATTAGCCACACCCACCTAGTCATGTGACCACCTAGCCACACCCACCCAGCCTGTCAGGCCCCCCAACAGCCTGAGGGACCCTGAATTGGCCCCCTGTTTAAAAAGTTTGAGGACCCCTGATCTAGTCTCTTCTTAAAAATTCCAGTGATGCATCTACGACTTCTGGAGGCAAGCTGTTGCACTAGTTAATTGTTCTCACTGTCAGGAAAGTTCTCTTTAGTTCTAGGTTGGTTCTCTCCTTGATTAGTTTCCATCCATTGCTTCTTGACCTGCCTTCAGGTATTTTGGAAAATAGGTTGACATCTCCCCCTTCTTTGTGACAGCGCTTTAGATATTGGAACACTGCTATCAGGTCAACTCTAGTCAGGGGTGGGTTCCTCCCAGTTTGGACCAGATCGCTTGAACCAGTAGCGACCCGCTGGTGATGTCACTGTCGGTGCCGTTCCGTGCGCGCCACCATCTTTTTTTGGAAATTTGTGCGAATTTTTCCCCTTCTGCAGCTTGAAAAAGGGCCCGCCCGCCCGCCCATGGGTAAATTCTGACCTTTATTTTTTTGTCCGAAGTAACAGCTGATGAGCTCCTCAGCTATGTTTCGGGCTCATTCCTGCTTCTGAGCATGCGCAGAAGCCAAATCACATGAGGGGATGTTTCGATGCGAACCGGTGGCGAAGGTAAGTGGAACCCACCCCTGACTCTAGTCCTTCTTTTCATTAAACTAGACATACCCAATTCCACAAACTGTTTATCATATGTTTTAGCCTCCAGTCCCCTAATCATCTTGGTTGCTCTTCTCTGCACTCTTTCTTGAGTCTCAACATCTTTTTTATATTGTGGCGACTAAAACTGGATGCAATATTCCCAGTGTGGTCTTACCAAGGCATTATAAACTAACACTGATCTATTGAATAAAATTGGAAAGTCAAGAAAGTTTGTCTTCTCCTGTACTTGTTTAGTTTTAATTTTTTTAATTAATGGTATTTATAGGCCACAGCAATGGTACAGAATGGTCTCCAAAATATCATCCAGCCCCACTCTACACCTTTATACACTTCAAGAGAGTTTCATAGATATGCTGGCAATGCTCTATGCATTAGTCTAGAACAGGAGTGTCAAACTCAATTTCATTGAGGGCCACATCAGAGTTGTGTTTGACCTCGGGGCGGGCAGCTTGACATAACTCATCAAGGCTCCGTTTTTGGCCACGACGGCCTCCTGCAGCCCTCTCCAGTGAAAACGGAGCTTGGGAGGGCCGCGCAGCCCTCCTTAGCTCCATTTTCGTTGGCAGAGGCATCACGGGCCGGTCCTTTGCTGTTTGCAGGGGAGGGCCGTGGGCCAGATCTAAGCACCCTGCGGGCCAGATCTGGCCTGCGGGCCTTGAGTTTGACACCCCTGGTCTAGAAGCTGCCCCTCAACTGATAAGCAATCAAGAGGAATTTGGTAGTTCTTTTCCTAGAAGGCATACATTTTGGTGAGTTGCAGTTCACTTTATCAGATCATGTAGGAAAATGCTTTGTAATAAAATGGTGCTTTGTAATAAAATGCATTAGTTGAAAAAGGTGCTACCAGATTCGTCCAGATAATTTTGCCACTAATATGGCTCCCTTCTTCTGGTAACACCCGCCATCTGATACTTTCCCTTTTCTTATTAACCCAAACAAACGGCTAATCCTCTAAGAAGACATTCTCCAAATAGCCTACCAAATTCTTCCTTGACCTGACTGATTCCTAACACAAGTCTCACTTTCAAAACAATGTAGGTGGGAAGACAAAAAAAATAACCCTAAGAGAAAATAAATCTAGGAATGGCTTTAACCTGAGAGAAACAACTGATCGAGATATACTGTTACCCTTATCTAAAGTGTCCTGTGAAAATGCAGCATTGCTCCATTTCAGAAGGAAAAATCTATTTGGCCACCTTGTGTTTAGGAGTATTTATGCCTTTGCTAATGAACTGCAAAAAAAAAAAAAGTTGTTATGTGGTGGGTTGCTTCTCTCTCTTAATTTGTTGTGCCGACTTCAATTCAATTACATTAACGGTTTGCTCTGTTTCTGAGATCTGAAGTACTTCAGCTAATTAATCACCCTAGAATTATACTGTACACAGAGCAATGAAACACTTAATGTGCTGATGAGACCCAACAGCTTTTTTCTCACCCAGGTTGAGTAAATGTGGTGAGAGGAATTAATCGGGTGGGGAATTGAAACGTTCCTAGTTTTGAGGGGGCAGGATGGAAGGGGAGTAGGAGAGCAATGGGGAAATTCTGCTTCAAAATACCACTTGCGGTTTAGAATGTTAGAATGGCTCTGCTTAAGAGTTTTAAAACCTTTGGAGTAAACCAGTACTGGTAGTCCCCCAACTTACAACTACCGGTATTTCTTTAGTGACCATTTGAAGATACAATGGCACTGAAAAAGTGACTTATGACTATTTTTCACACTTATAACCATTGCAGCATCCCCATGGTTACGGGATCAAAATTTGGATGTTTGGCAACTGGCATGTATTTATGACCATTGCAGGGTCCCAAGGCCATGGGATCAACCTTTTGCGACCGCCTGATGAGCAAACCCAATGGGAAAGCCAGATTCACTTAACAGCTGTGTTACTAACTTAACAACTACAATGATTCACTCAACAACTGTGGCAAAAAAAGGTTTTAAAACGGGGCAAAATTCACTTAATAGCTGTCTCGCTTAGTCACAGGAATGTTAGGTTCACTTGCGGTCGTAAGTCGAGGACTAGCTATAAATCAGCATTATTATCATAGCTGATTTCTGTTATCCCCTTTTTTCTTTTTTGGGGTTTTTTTTTTTTAATTCAAAAAGTTTTATTAGTACAGAATTACATAAGTAATAGCAAAATATTAAATATAAAGTACAAACATTTTTGTTTTTTTCTTCCCCCCCCGAACCCACCCCCTTCCCTCCCCCCCTCCCCCCCGGACTTCCCAGAGATAGTACAGGGCATAATAATAAATTTAAATTGTTAATAAAAAGAGAAAAAAAGAAGAAAAAAAAGAACACTATTTTTAAAAAACTTCAACTCCAGATTATACACTGCTAATATATCGCATTTGTATACAATAGTAAAGATACAAAAAAGAGAAAAAAAAGAAAGAAAGAAAGAGAAAACTCTTTAACAATACAAACAAACAAACCTCCTACCTCCTCCCTTCAATCCTCTATCTTATACAAAGTAAATGTTACATAAGTAATAACTAAATGTAAAATACACAAATCTTAAACTGATATTATTAACATTAAAAATAACCTCTAAGATAAAACTTAACTAAATGTTACATAAGTGATCATCAACTATTAAATTTCGTCATGATATTAATAACATAATATTATTCTAAATTAACTTACTAACTTCAATAAACAAAAAAAGAAAATGAAAGAAGAATAAACAAATCTTCAACAAACTATATATATCTAATATTATTAACATTAAAAATAACCTCAAAATTATATAAAACTTAACTAAATATTACATAGGTAATCATTAAATAGGGAAAAGAAAAAATACAATCATATTAGTCTCTATCCGTCCAATATATTTCAACATCACATCGTTTTGTATCTTGATAGTTCATCTTTTAATAGTTCAATAAATTCGAATTTGTCGACTCGTCTCCCGTCTGATCCCAGACCTCCATCTCCTTTTCCCCAGCTATCTGGTTCAGGCACTCCTTTTGGATTTTTGAATCTATTTCCTTTTGATCCATCAAAGGTGGCTTCCCCTCCTCCTCCTCTTTTATTTTCATACATCCTTCCTCTGGAATCTTGGATATATCAGCCTTTAGAACATTGACATAAAATTCAGTAGCTTTTTTTATCGTGTTGAGCCGGTATCTTTTTCCAGAAAATTTCACTGTTACTCCAACTGGCGCTTCCCATTTATATTGTAAATTTAATCTCTTAAATTCATCAATCAAAAAAGTATAGCTTTTTCTGGCTTTAAGCATTTTAGAGGGGATTTCTTTCCAAATCTTTAGTTCCTGACCATTCACCATAAGATTATTGTTAAACGTTGCTTGTATAATTCTGTTCCGTAAAGCTCTTGTGGTAAAATATATAACAATGTCCCTTGGTAAATGCTTTTGTTTAGCGTACCATGAATTGATTCTGTATATTTTGTCGATTTGTGTAGCCAATTCCACTTTAGAAATTCCAGACACCTGATCCAATATGTCAACCATCCTGCCTTTTAAATTTTCATATAATCCTTCTTTCAAACCTCTAATCCTTATAGCAACTTCCATGGATCTGAACTGTGTCATTAAGACCTCTTTTTCAAAATTTGCAATGTCATTTTGGATTTTATCTATGTAATTCACCGAAGTTGCCAAAGCTTGTTTATTTGTTTCAATACGTTCTGCCAAAACTTCAATATTTGTTGCTAAGCCTTTGCAAACCTCTAACACATCAAATCTGAGTTGTTGATTCATATTCTTCAAAGCAGCCTGCATTTTTTTGTCTATCTCACTTATTTTCTGATTAAATTCCAAAGTAAGTTCATGTTTCATAATCTTTAAATTATTTAATAAATTTTCAGGTGTCAAAAGCTGTGGAGGTGTTAGCTCAGTGTTAAGTTGCATTTTAGAAATATATCCAGATGAATAGTCATTTCTTTTAGTCAAAACAATCTTTCCAGACTTTGAAGCCATTGGTGTTTCAAAAGAGTACAAAAAAGAAAGAAAGCCAGATGCCTGATTAAAGTTCTTTCCAGTTTAAAAATCAGGTAGTCTTTTATTATTGGAAATATTTCTATTATAACTTTAATCCAGAGTTAGGAGACAGAGAGAGAAAAAACCATTTTTCCAAGTTAAAAGTTTCCATAAGAGAGAAAGAGAGAAAAAAAAAAGCCTCTGGGAAAACGAAAGTCACTTTCACTTCTCAATCGCCATATTGTTACTCTGTTTCCTTTGTTCTCTTGCCGAAGTGAAAGCTTGCCCAGGAGTTGAAAAAAAAAGGAAAAAAGAGGTTTCAGTACTTGCCCATCTCACGCCTGTTTCTCTCTGTCTGCTTCTGTAGTTTAAATGTAGTTATAAATCCCATTCCTGAAGCAGCGGCTGGTCGCGACATCTAGCTCCGCAAAAGCAGAGGTTTCCTGATCTTCGGAGCTGGAGACAGGCTGCATGGGGAGCTCTCCCTTCGCGCCCTACCAGATGGCTCCTAGGGCGCTGGGGGGGCTCTACCCCACCTGTCAGACTCTCATCTCTCCCCTTTGCCCGGGGAAGAGATTTCAAAGCCGCCAGACAGCTGTTCTGGCGGCTTTTAACAAAGATCGGAAAGGCGTCCGACGAAGGGACGTCCGCGATGAAGCGCTCCAAACCGGAAGTCTTATCCCCTTTTTTCTTGTTTCCCTCTGCTTGCTTTCTCTTCTTCCTCTCTTACAAATGATTAATAAATACATTATTATCATAGCCATATTCTAAGGAGGAGACCACTGCATGGCTTGACCAGTGACCAAGGGCTTACCAAACATCATTGGAAGAGCAAATTCTCTCTAGGTGGTTTCTTGGCTCTGTTGATTTTATTTCAGCAGAGTGAATGGCCCAATTTTGAGCACCAGAACTACCACCTAGTTCTATATGAAGCAAGGCTACTGTTCTGACCCAGCCTTAGCCGAAGCAAGAAACAGACACCTTGTCACAAAAAACCCTATTTATTTACCTCTTGTGAATTAATGGCATTCACCTACTGAAAAGTCCAAGCAAAAGTCCTGCAAGGAGTTAAATGCAGCAACAGACCTTATCAGTTCCTTGTGATAATTGCAAGGCCGTGAGCTCCCAGCCAAAAGGCTGCAAATTAAGTTCTGGCAAGCAGTCTTTGATGCATGAAACACAATGAGCAAAATCTTCAGAAATACGAACTGTTCTCTCCTATGACAACCACTCCCCTTTCCTTCTATTTATTCTGCAGCCAGGGAGGGGCCATTCAGCGGCCATGTATGCTTTGCTTCCCGAGTCGACTCCTTGTCCTCCATTGTTCTCCTCTCCTAACTGCTCTGTTGCATACGTGCATCTGGAACAGGTCCCAGCTGTTCTTCCTCCTCACTCATATCAGCCTCCAAAGGCAGCTGCCTCTCCGGTGGCTGGGAAATGTCAGAGGGCCCTGGCTCTATCTCTGTGTCGGACACAGAGTATCCATCAGAGCCTTCCCCAGATGCCAGAACTGGCCCAGGTTCCTCCCCAACCTCCTCATCGTCCGAGTCTGCTACCAGCTCTGCTGGCAGCTGGCGGGCCATAACAGCTACCTCCGGTGCAAACCCTGCAAGAAAAAATGGAGAGAAATTGCAAATGAGAATATTTGTGGATTTATTCAGGCTTGAGGTAAATGAAAGTAGATCCTGCTTCCTCACAATTAATTTTTTTTAGGGGTGGAGGAATATTCTAGAATTGTACATCCTGGAAAATGTTAAATGCTTTCCTTGAACTTCCAACCTAAATCAACATATGATGTCATCCCTCTATTTATATGGTTCTAGCATACAGAAGCTATCAGATTCAGCCCTACCTTCCCTAGGTGGTAGAGAAACCCTAGAGAAAGGGTAAGCAACTATGGCAATTTTATGACCTGTGGACTTCAACTCCCAGAATTCCTAAGCTAGCATGGCTGGCTCAGGAATTCTGGGAGTTGAAGTCCTAAGGTCGTAAAATTACCATAGTTTATTTTATTTATTTATTTATTTGGCAGTTTTTCTATGCCGCCCTACTCCCTCAGGACTCAGGGCGGCGTACAACATTTTATGAAAACTCCAAACAAATAATTAAAAAATACAATTTTTAAAAACAATTTAATTTAAGTTGCCCAGCCCTGCCTAAAGTGTTACTCTTCTGGAGTCAGATTGGCCCATGACCTGGCTCAGCATAAGGCATTTTCTGATGGGCCTACTTGACATGTGCCTCTTGTTTCATTCTCACTGATTTTTCAGACTTACAAATTGGTCTGCTGTTTATCTAAAGGGACCGTAAGTAGCCAAGCCACTGAAGTCTAAGCATCCCCAACTTATTTTCCATTTGATCATTATTTAAATGAGGAATCCATTTCTACAGAACCGTGAAATATGTGTTACGACAAATAAAGTTGCTGAATATGGAGCAGGCAGCAGATATAATCTAAAGCCAGATGGCTTAGACATGCTACAACAGCTTCTGAGGAACATTTGAAGAAAATGGTTTTTGTTCTGCATCCCTTAGGATAACGTGACAAATGGCACCGTCATCTTTGAATCCCAGTGTTCTGAATTCAGCAGAGGCAAATTCTCAGGGTCTACTACGCCTCATTCTGCATGTCAAAATACCTGTTAGTTAATCTAACTAACACCTACATGGAAGTTTGTTCAGCTCGGTTCTTGACTGCTTTAGAAACTGAACGATGCCTTTCAGATCAAAAGGATGCCCCACTTTCTGGAAGCGTTGAAGAATTGACTCCCAAATGAAATGCTTTCCCGGCACACACCCTGTTGAGAGACACCAAATGGATGTATGCTGTCATGGCTATAACATTGAGATTGTTAGAATTTAATGAACTGGAGAGGTTTATGCAAAGAGAAGGGAAGAAGCTCAGCAAATGCTCCTTTTAAGTGAAGGCTTAAAAGAAGCCAGAAAAACAATGTTATATATGCAACATAGTTTGGTGGGATTGCATTGTTCAGTTTATTCATAAGTTACCCCCAAACATCCCCACCAGGCACCCTCCCAGCTATTTAGCACTTCCATAGGGCATCAGACTTCAAAAGGTCAAACCTGGGTTAAGGAAGAAGCAAAATTGTGATTGACGCTAAATTATTCAGGATGGCCCATGAAGCTTAGTGAGCTTACGGACACCAAGAGGATCCCTCTGAATAAAGTGATCCTTCCACACAGTATTTTCACACTTCTTCGGACTTAGATCCACATCTGTGTGATCTCATATCCTCCTCTGGGGTTTACCAGCTCAGCCAATTTATTTCAAGTGCAGCTGAAGTTTCTTTGAAATGCTGAAGTTCTGTGGAGCTTGTGGGCATTTGTCAGAATTCTAGCCGCCTCTCTCTCTCTCCTTCTCTCTCTCTTCTCTCTTCTCCCTTCTCCTTTCTTTTATTTTATTTTATTTTTTTATTTTTTTTGTCAACACATGTACAAGATAACAGGTATGATATAAACATAAACAAAAGCAAAGTATGTATAAGTAAAAATTAGACAATAGGACAGAAGGACAGAGACGGTAGGCACGGTGGTGCGCTTATGCACGCCCCTTACAGACTTCTTAGGAATGGGGTGAGGTCGACTGTAGACAGTCTAAGGTTAAAGTTTTTGGGGTTTGGGGAAGAAACCACAGAGTCAGGTAGTGCATTCCAGGCACTGATTACTCTGTTGCTGAAGTCGTATTTTCTGCAGTCGAGTTTCGAGCAGTTTACATATCCTTTCTCCTTTCTCCCTTCTCCCTCCCCTCCCCCCTCTCAAACACAATAGTATTATTTCAACTACCTAGGATCTCTCTTAAGAGTGTCTTAGGGAGATTCCCATCATAAATGGTGTTTTTTTTAAAGATGGCTAGACAAAGACATGAAGCAAAAATGTGGATGGTGCATGTGTAAGCTATTTTATGTCCCTTTGTGTAAAATAGGGATGAGGAATTATCATCACTCCAAGACCTCTAGCAACTTAGAGAAAGGCAGTGACGAAATGATATTTCCTGATTCTTACGCTCAATACTGAGGTCAGCAGAATTGATATTAAATAAGTATAATGGCAACTTAAGTACAGCATAAGAGCCGAGGTGGCGCAGTGGTTAAATGCAGCACTGCAGGCTACTGCTAGTTCAGCAGTTCAGCTGTTCAAATCTCACTAGGCTCAAGGTTGACTCAGCCTTCCATCCTTCTGAGGTCGGTAAAATGAGGACCCAGATTGTTGGGGGCAATATGCTGAACTCTGTAAACCGCTTAGAGAGGGCTGTAAAGCACTATGAAGCGGTATATAAGTCTAAGTGCTATTGCTAAGTCTAAGTGCTATAAGCTAACACTAATTGGGGCAGGAAAAATCACAGCTCCATATACTTAGAGTTGAGATCTGAAATAGCTCTGGGAATCCAGGGAAGGAAACTTTGGAGTAGAGATGGATAAATGCAAGATCAAATGCAAAAGAAGGGAAAAGACAGTCCGAATCTATGGGGCAGCCACAGTTCAAATATTTTATAGAATTCTGATCATGTGATGAGGCAGAACTCAAGCAGATGCAAACGAATCACCAAAATGATTTTGGTTTTAAGAAAAGAATAATGAAAGGAGAATAGAATATATAGAACCATATTCTATTCTTGTAATATTGTAACTTAAAGTCTCACCATAGAATTGACGGGAAATGCAAAAGTGCCATTTACAGATAGAAGAGAATATTTGTAGCTCAGGGTTGATCTGTGGGATCCTTGGTGCTATCTGAGCTTGGTGGTTTTCTTGCAGACCTTTCATTACCCAGTTTGCTAATAAAATGTCTGCAAGAAAATAACCAAGCTCGGAGAGTACCAAGGACCCCAAAGTGACATTTCACTAAAAAAAAAAACACCCTCAAAATAAATTTAGAATTAGCTGCTGTAAACAGATGCAGCAAGCTGCTGCTTACATTTTTGTAAGTTTGCTGTTTAATTGCTGAAGGGTCAGAAAACACATCTGAAGCCTGAAATGGCTCTTTAAAAATTCACTTTGTTGTTGAAACTAAACAGGGTTTATTCAGGACATTTTCTACATGATTTAAAAATCCTCACTGCCTAATATGCTTGTTTAAATCTTGTGTTCAGGTATGAAAAGTAACTGGTGGCTTCTCCTTATGAAAGAAAGAAACTGCAAGAGAGGAGGAAAATGACAAAGAATTTTAAGATAAATTGACAAAAGGCTTGAGATTTTTCTATGTGGATCTGGTATGGGATACTGGATTTGCAAAAAGAGGAAATCAGCATTACCAAACTTATTCTCATACTTTTTGCCTAAGTCCTTAGCAGACTGAATTCACGTATCAAATATATGGGGAGTGGGGGGTCAGGGAAAAGAGAGAGAGAGAGAGAGAGAGAGAGAGAGAGAGAGAGAGAGAGAGAGAGAGAGAGAGAGGCTTTCTGGTCACTTCTCATTTATGTGATATATGCATAGATTCTATTCTGCAGTTGGGTTGAATGTTCATAAATTGGGAATATTACTTCCATTTTTCCAATTTATTTGATAAGCACATATTGGGTGAATATGGCTTCTGATTGCTCTCTATAGACTAGACAGCTAATCATTCTAACTTCAGAATCTGTAAATATCAGGAACGAACAGCCTTTATATCCTATTTTGGGATATAGGTGAAGACAGCTGGATAATCATTAGTTAAATGATGATTTATTTTCTTTCATCTAATGTAGCATGCTTCTCCTTCTCCTCCTGTGGAAAAGCTATAATTTCCACCAAGTTTAAAAGCTATAATTTCCACCTGGCTTAGTGAACCAGTTATCCATCTACCAAGAAAAAATATAGTTCTAGCCCTACAGATCCTAACCATAAACATTTAATGACTGTTACACAGTGCTGCCTTACGTCAGCGGATGGTCAATTTTGCTGCCATCCACTCAAGTAACAGCTACTATAAGGTTTAACTGAAGCGAATAGAGATATGCAGCACTTCAGAATAATTTGGAAAAGGGTTTTGAAACACCTAGAAGCATGATCTGCAATTTATTAAAGCAGTTTAATCTTTTCCTGGGATTCTACTGATGCCTCTGCATTTGATCTTGAAAAAAGATGTGGTTGCTTTTAAGGGATTGTAGTGAGGTGCTGCACCTTTGGTATATTGAAATGCCTTTTTGAAATCCCATCTGAAACACTGCAAAGCATGAATGCCCACCAGATGTAGCTTCTAAAATAGCATTCTGAGTGATTGTCTTCTCCCAATGGTTTCTATCCATCTAATTTGGTCCAGCAGGTTGGACATGTTATGGGTCCCATAAGCCACAGAGTGTTGGCAGGCGAAGACTAGAAGATGTGCCTTCTATGCCCTCTGGAACATTCTTGCCTCAGAATCCAGGTTGACCCTAAGCCTCTTGGTTCTTGTAAGGCAGGGGTGTCAAACTCAAGGCTCGCGGGCCGGATCCAGCCTACAGGGTGCTTGGATCTGGCCCACGCCCCCCCCTGGAAAAAGCAAAGGACCGCCCCGCGCACGGCCCTCCCAAGCTCCGTTTTCGGCTGCGACGGCCTCCTGCAACCCTCTGCCAGTGAAAACGGATCTCTGGAGGGCTGCATGCGGCCCTTCTGAGCTCCGTTTTCACTGGCAGAGCCCTCGGGCCACCACTGGTGCCGACATGAGTGATGTCGAGCTGGCCACCCCCCCTAGCCACGCTCCCCTCCCCACTTCTCAAAGTCAAAGTCAACCCTGATGTGGCAAATCAAGTTTGACACCTCTGTTGTAAGGCCTTGAAGACTTGGCTTTGTGCCTAGGCCTGGGCCCCTGTATGTGTGAAGGGATCCACTTCATGGCTATATATTGGCAACTGTGATTACATTTTTTATAGCTGCCATATATATTTAATTTTGTACTACATTGTAACTGTTTTTAATTGCTTCATAATTGTTCTCCACCAGAGTCATTTCTTTGAGATTGGCAGCTGTATTGCATTTCCCTTCCAGTCACAGATATTTGAACACAGAGGGGCGAATTCAAAATCCAACACTGAATCCCTGTTCTCTGATCTCTGATAGCATCTCAACAGGACCTCTTTGGAATCGGGATATTCTGAAGGTACCCAAGTAGAGCAAGCAGGCAAGAATTCAAGGAGGATCCTAAATCTTTTAATTCTTTGCCATATCATATTATAAGAAGACTTTTATGCCTAGTTTAAATTTTCTCCCACTTGAAATGACAGAAGGAATTTTTGTTGTTTCAGTCAAATTAGTGTGGACAGAAAATACTGTTCCTAAAGCCAGCTGGTCACCTGAATGCTCAAATTTGGGACATCCAAATTGTTTTTTCTACTGAACAGTTTTAAGGTTAATCTTTTACTAATGTTTATTATTTTATTTCCAAACTGGGTCTAAACTAGGTTTTATTCCCTTCTAATGTAGCATAAAGAAAAAATGAGAAATAAAATACAAATCATAGGTTTGCATCACAGCAAATCTCAGAATTCAGTGACATTTCTTTCATGTGTTGGTTTGAAGAACTAGCTCCGAATCCTTTCATTAAATTGGACTTCGGTAAACTCTCAGGCCACCTCAGATTTAAAAATTGAAGTTTAAGAAATCCATATGATACAATATGATAATTTCCTGAAGACTTAGCAGTGATCAGATAAAACAAACCAGGTTGTGCCATCTAGTGATGATGTACAGTCAAGGTTTGGAGAATCAAATGTATGAAGAGCTCAAATAGTGTAGGGACTGTGCCCCTATACATACTGTACATTGCAGAATGTTTGCCTATTTTGTGCCACAGTATTTTATAGCTTATGCAAAATCCACATGATCCAAGTTTTATTAGAAAGTTAAAAAAAGTTTTGTTTTTTTAAAGCCAGTTTGATCTAGTGGCTAAGGCACCAGGCTAGAAACTGGAAGATTGGGAGTTTTTGTCCCGCCTTAGGCATGAAAGATGGCTGGATGACTAAGAATCTCCACAGACAGATCTTTTGTCACTTTTTTCATTGCCGTTGTAACTTCAGTCACTAAACAAATGGTGGTAAGTCGAAGACTACGTGTATACCCCCTGAGCACCTGATATGAAATACTCCATCCAAAAGTAAGAATATCAACAGGTTAACAAATCTAGCAGGATGTTAGCCCATGTAGGCCTAACTAGATGGAATGGGAGAGGCAGGAAATTATTATAAACTGCTCTGTGTCAATTATTTTAATCACTGGGTTGTGAACGAGCAACAGTAGCAAATGCTGGTATCTCTGAATGATTATATCAAGCCTCTGACAAGTTAATCTGATCTTGTTTAATTGTACTTCCTCCACCCAAATATTGCACAATTTGCATGTGATATAGAGATGATAGATATGGATGCAGTCCTCCTGTTCAATTTGGTCACAGGCAGAAGGAGGAGGATCTGATACTGCTTACTGAATTGCTTATCACCGTATCCCAAAGTTCTTGTAAACAATGAGAGAGCTATAGGAACAAAAGGAAAATCAGCTAAAGCCGATTATTTACATTTTGACTAGACTGGGTACACCTCTGGATCCCAGATTGTTTTGGCCAATCAGCATTGTTATCTCCAGGTGATATTCTGACACACATTTTTATGCACAGTCTTATCCCCTTCCAGCTACTTCAACTCCTTCTCCTTGAACCCGGATATAGAACTGCAGTGAGCTCAATGGGCTTAAGAAAATGATGAAGAACAGAGAGCTAGATTCCAAAATATCAAACAAGCAACTTTAAAGATTTATTTTATTTATTTATTTATTTATTTATTTTATTTTGTGACATTTATATACCGCCTCACAGTGCAAGCACTCTCTAAGCGGTTTACACCAGTAAGCAATGTATATTTATATTGCCCCCAACAATCTGGGTCCTCATTTTACCTACCTCGGAAGGATGGAAGGCTGAGTCAACCTTGAGCCGGTGAGATTTGAACCGCTGACCTGCGGATCAGTGTCAGCTAAAGTGGCCTCTAACCATCTAAAGATGCTTCTAATCCTCCACCGGATATAAATACAACTCCTATACAGTAATTTTCCAACCACTACTATTGCAATATTCTAAGAGTTACCGTTCTAGTCCAGTAATAGCCATTCTTAACCTTTTCATTATTTTCTGCTCACATCTATTCATTTGTTATTCCCTAATGCATGCTTTCACTTTGTATCTTTCATTGTATCACTGATGTGGAAGGATGTTCTATGCTGCTCTGTCAGCAGTGAAGGTTTGCCCCAGAAATCTTCTAACTTGGTCCCTCCCACACACCAAAAAAAGAAACAAACATTGAATATGTGCAAGTTGTGGTTAGCAAAAAGAGACTGGTGGGAAAAAATCCTGTTTTTTTACTCCCCCAGCCACAGTTAAATGTTGGAACACTTTGAGTTTCATTAACCCATTTTGTTCTCTGCTGGAAGCTTAATGCCAGGACAAACGGCTGAAGCAATCACTCTGCAAAATGTATGTGTGTATGTATACATATACATATACATATACATATACATATACATATACATATACATATACATATACATATACATATACATATATATATACATATACATACAGGTAGTCCTCAATTTATGACAATTAAGCCCCAAATTTGTTGCTAAGCGAGACAGTTGTTAAGTGACTTTTGCTCCATTTTACGACCTTTCTTGCCACAGTTGTTAAGTGAATCGCTGGAGTTGTTAAGTCAGTAACACAATTGTAAAGTGAATGTGGCTTCCTTATTGATGTTACTTGACAGAAGGACGCAAAAGGTGACCACGTTACCTTGGAATACTGCGACCGTCATAAATATGAGTCAGTTAGCCAGCTTTTGAATTTTGATCACCTGACCATGGGGATTCTGCAACGGTTGCAAGTGTGAAAAACGGTCATAAGTCACTTTGTGTGTGTGTGTGTGTGTGTGTGTGTGTGTGTGTGTGTGTGTGTGTGTGTGTGTGTGTATCTACACATTTTTACACCATTTCAGGAACTGGAGTGATAGCCCAGGGTTCATTAGGTTATCGCTCCATTTCCTGAAATGGGGTAAAAATGTGTTGATATACGGGAAAGATAAAAACACTGCCCAGATTGCATTTTATCAATATCTTTATGGTTTTACAATACACTAGTGGGAGGTAATCAGGCTCTGATTATGGAAGAAAAATGATTAACTTAATTACTGGCTGGAGTACCAATGCCTCAGACAGATTGAGTTGTTATATTCCTCTTGGTGCTCAGTTGCTTTTTTAAAATATTTTTTATTATCGATGTATACTAAATAAATAAAAGTACATCAGTGACTGTACAGTAAAGTAACCATACCTCACAATAATGGAAAAAAGTAGAAAGGGGGGGGGAGAAAGAAGGAAAAAGAGAGGGGGAAAAGACCTATGTAATATCAATACAGAATAAAATCCTAAAATATGTTATTAAATCTGCAGCATACTGAAAGAGATTCATTTTTTGAATTGTGTTTCTAGAATATATATATTGGTGCTGTAAATACAAGTAGTCCTCGACTTACAACAGTTTGTTTAGTGACCGTTCAAAGTTACAACAGCACTGAAAAAAGTGACTTATGAACGTTTTTCACAGTTATGACCTTTGCAACATCCCCATGATCATGTGATCAAAATTCAGACGCTTGGCAACTGGTTCATATTTATGACCGTTGCTGTGCCCCAAGATCATGCAATCACCTTTTGCGACTTTCTGACAAGCAAAGTCAATGGGGAAGCCAGATTCACTTAACAACCGGGTTACTAACTTATCAACTGCTTTGATTCACTTAACAGCTGGGGCAAGAAAGGTCGTAAAATGGGGCAAAACGCATTTAACAAATATCTCACTTAACAACAACAAAAGTTTGGGCTCAATTGTGGTCATAAGTCGAGGGCTACCTGTACAGTATGTCATGACGCATGCCGGTTTCATTGCTTTTATGTCCTTTTAACTGTTCTTTGGTTATTGATTTTTTTTTGAGACGGATTGTTTCCTGGCTGGGGGCACAATATTAATAAATCATTTTTGTTTGTTACGCAAAGGGTCCCAGCCTGCAGGCATCCCGGATAATTGCTCATCATTATCCAAGGTTGCAAGAGGCAAGATGGTCAGAAGGATTCTTTATTGTTAAATAAGAGGGAAAGCTTGTGCGGTAAAACTGAACTGACATTTTAACAACTGACTTTATAATCCAAGGGGATGTGCTATCATTCTTCGGACCATGAGGATCTTATTTGCATAATATCTCTCTTGTAGAAATTTATACTCACAAGGTTTTAGGCTATCTGGGACACCGTTATTCCAAAAAGCACACAGTTATCAGAAAGGAACTTGCTGAAATTGATTCAAGTTGAATTGTTTAAATGTCAGCATAATGTCTCATCTCCAGAAACACAAGGGAGGGTCCTCCATCAAGGATATTGACACCAAGATCTAAAACAAGAAATGAACACAAGCAAAGCATCCAGGAGAGAAGAGAAATATGCAGGGAGATCAAGCACAACTTTTAATACTATATAGTAATACTCTTTTCTTAGTAAATACATTGTGAAACCCAAACCTACAGATAAAGGTGAGCAACCTGTCCTATTGCTGGTTCCAATGACCAATGACCAGGCTGCCTTGTGCTCATGGAGATGGAATTTAAGCATATCTCCACGTATGCTGGTAGTCTGTCTCTGTCTCTGTCTCTGTCTGTCTCTCTCTCTGTCTCTCTCTGTCTCTCTCTGTCTCTCTCTCCTGTCTATCATCTTTCATCTATCTATCTTTCATCTATCTATCTATCTATCTATCTATCTATCTATCTATCTATCTATCTATCTATCTATCTATCTATCTATCTATCTATCATCTATCTACCATCTCTTTATCATCTATCTACTGTACCATCTATCATCTATTTACCATCTATCTATCTATCTATCTATCTATCTATCTATCTATCTATCTATCTATCTATCTATCTATCTATCTATCTATCTATCTATGTCTATCTCTGTCTATCTGTCTATCTCTGTGTCTCTCTATCTTCTATCTATCTATCTATCTATCTATCTATCTATCTATCTATCTATCTATCTATCTATCTATCATCATCATCATCATCATCATCATCATCTATCTATCATCTATATCTATCTATCTATCTATCTATCTATCTATCTATCTATCTATCTATCTATCTATCTATCTATCATCTATCTATCTATCTATCTATCTATCTATCTATCTATCTGTCTGTCTCTGTCTATCTGTCTATCTCTGTGTCTCTCTATCTTCTATCTATCTATCTATCTATCTATCTATCTATCTATCTATCTATCTATCTATCTATCATCATCATCATCATCATCATCATCATCATCATCATCATCTATCTATCATATCTATCTATCTATCTATCTATCTATCTATCTATCTATCTATCTATCTATCTATCTATCTATCTATCTATCTATCTATCTATCATCAATCAATCAATCTATCTACAGTATCTATCTATCTATCTATCTATCTATCATCTATATCTATCTATCATCTATCAAATAATTAAGCATCAATATGTATATAAAATTAACAGCTGTCAAGTGAGAGAGCATTTTAGGGTCCAGGGGGGTCAGCAAAAGGCAATGATGTAGTTTGGTCCTTCTACAGATGCAATAGGATTTAGTAAAAAGGCAGGGGGGCAACTGTTCTTTACCCTGCAATCCCAACCAAGCTGTTCACTCCTTTAATCTTCCAGCTCTCCAGAAAAGATTTCTTAGAGAAATGGATGAGTCACTCTAAGTTAATGGTAGAGCACATCCACTTGCTTGAAATACTTGAAAATGTCTTGCTTCTTTGTCCAGGGGAGACTGATGGAAAAATAAGCAGCACTTGAGGGACCTGATAAAATATTGAACAGATTCATATCGTAATCACAGGGCTGCATTCATCATGGCCTAGATAAATCTGAGAATGCAAATGTGCCACAAATATAAAAGGAATCTAAATGATTGTTGCGCCTTAAGGGTTAAACCTTTAGTCCATCTAGACCAGTGGTCCCCAACCTTTTTATTGCCGTGGACCGGTCAACGTTTGATAATTTTTTCACGGCCCACGGGGGGGGGGGGTTTGCGGCGTCGCGTTTATTATTAAATCAAAACAATCTCAAATATAAACAATTTTAATTCAATTGTATTTAAACATGTCTTCTGCGGGACTGTGTGGCTATGTGTTGGAGTCCCCTTTACCTGCTGCACCGCAGACAGGCCCTCATGTACACGTTACTTTCAATACTGATGAGCCGCGCACAGAAGCCCCGCCCCCACGCTGATCAGCTGGGCCGCGGCACGTCGGCAGATGCAGGAGTCCCGTCCCTGCGCTTATTACCGGGACTCGCAGGACTCGCAAAAGTCGCAGGACCCACCGCCGCCGCTGCACAGAAGACGCAGTAGCAGGGCGGCCCGGTACCATTTGTTCTGCGGACCGGTACCGGGCCGCGGACCGGGGGTTGGGTACCACTGATCTAGACTACTACTTTTTACTGGAAATGCTGTTCCCTCACCCATGCTATTCAACTGCTGGATGAAATTTCTTGAATTAAGAGTTTAGACAAGAAACCTTTAATATTTCAGCTGTGCCAGTGAACTAACTATCCCACCTTTGCTAAGCCCCCAAGTGGGGTCATTGGTGCTCTCTGAGCTTAGTGGTTTTCTTACAGACATTTCATTACCAAAGTAGGCAAACCAAATCTGTGGAGGGCTGAATTTGTCTAAATTTGTGAAAATTTTCACAAATGCACATGGCAATTTCAACTATAGTTTCAACTGGGAAACTGTGAACATCCTAGAATCAAGCCAAGTCCAAGAATTCCTGGAAGCCTGGCACTCAGACAAATTGGCTATCAATAGGCACATAGAGATAAACAAAATCTACATACCACTCAAAAGAGATAATCAAAAAGCCCAAGAGGAAACAAAAAGACCAAAAGACCTCACCAGCAATTAACACCTTTATGAACAGAGATCAACACCAAGATTAACAAGAAATCAAGTAAACAAATATCCCAGTGAAGAAACTACCAATGCAGACCAACAAACAGTAAACAACTGCCTAATCAAGGAACCACCAAGATACACTCCACCAATACTGGCAACTAGTATATAAAAATAAGAGCAAACCCCACTACTTTCTAGCATTGATGTTGTTACCTAGTTTGTTAATGAAATGTTTGCAAAGAAACATTCAAGCTCAGACAGTTCAACCGTGAGATGCAAATATTCTCTTCTATCAACGTCTGTAAGTGATATGCCAACAAGGAAATACATTGAAATGTTTTATTCCAAAAATGTGACTTAATTTAATTGAAATAATAATAGTGATCAGTGTATTATCTTGATTTGTGTAACATATTCCTGCTGAGCTCAGGCCTTAAATCAGCCCTAAATATACTACTGCAATTATGATGTAATCTATAGCTGTATAGCAGTCATGCCTAATATTGTGTTAAGTTCCAAACTGAATGAATGATAAATTGCACTCTAATTATACTGTCAAGGGCATGTCTGTTGATTATTACAACAGTGACTTCAAACAACACTTAACATAATACAATATCATCCTGTAAAGCATTTCCAAGCCAAGATTTCTTTATAATGGTTATTTACAAATGTCATTTATCAAAGGTCCCATGCATTTCTAATTAGTAGCTTCCTGCTTAAAGATTTCGTCCCTTTATTGTTTCCTGTTAAGCCCAACTGGGATATTATCATTACATCATCCTTAAGCAGTTTTCATTGCCATAAAGAATTTACCGTAATTACTTTTTATCTTCCCCGTCTTTTTGTGTTGTAACAAAATAGTAGCTTTTTGTTGTAAAGAGAATATAAAGAAAAGCAGTAACTAAGCCGTTCAATATTTTCATTATTGATTTTCTTTCTCAGGAAGAACAGACTGAGTAAGGGTAATGAAAAATCAGTAAAGGAGCTCTACTGATGAAAAAGGAGTGAATATGACAAAAGGAAGCTCTTAACTAATTAAATAAAAATATTCCTTCAGTCGGCCTTTAAAAACACCAACAGATTCTGATGCTGAAATTAATTTTTCAGTAGGGAACATAAACACAAATCAGGTTTGAAACAGAATAAAAAATTATTTAACATTCTCCGTGAATGATGTTGGGGATTCCAATACAAAAGTATACTTTTTCCTCATGCAGGTGTACAGTATCTAGAATTACAGCTTTAAAACAATAAACCCACACATGTGGGTCCATATAATTATGAGCTATATGGGTTGCAGAAATCTAGAACTCTTTGCTTTCTCTAATGTGGTTTAGATTTTCACAGCCTGCTTCTGACAGCCCTAGGTTCAAAATGCAGTTGAAATGCCCATAGATTAAATATATATATATTCAAATGTTCAATGCGGCATTCCCTCAGAACACTTCAAAGAGCATCCCTAAACATTTTATTTGATTCGAAGCCTGAGAATAAACAGAAGAGATCTTACAGCAGCAGATCATGCCCAAATCTGAATTTATAAACCATAGAAGTAAGGGGCGGGGGGAAGATGTGGCAATGAAAAACTGCTTTTCTGTCAGTGTTAACCACAAGAAACGGAGTTGCTATTTCTACATTTAGCCCCATATAAGCTGTGGTGGTGTAAAAATTGAGAGTGAGTCAACAGAAGTAAAGAGACCCCTGTGGAAGGGGAGGTTATACAGAAATCAACTCCATTCATCAAAATGCTTTTCTGCCAACCTTTGTGTACTTTAAAACGCTCCCTTTTAGAGCACACTCCTAGTTTTATATTGGAAAGAAAGAATGTTAGATTGTGCAGCATACAGGTACAAAGTAGAATTCTCAACAATTGAGCTATAAAATCAATGTGAAAGGAATGCATGATTTTTAACCCTAATACCGTATTTTTCGGAGTATAAGATGCACCTTAGTTTTTGGGGAGGAAAATAGGGGGAAACAATCTGCCTACCAGGTATTCATCTGGCTAGCGTCCTTAGTCTGGTCAGCTTCAGCACATTATTTTATCCCCTGGTTAGGACTTAAAAAAACCTTCTTCTGAGAGAGTAACAATGAAAGAGCCTGCAAGCCAGTAAGAGTGGGAAGATCTGTTAGCACCTAGTTAGGGCTGGAAAAAAAAGCTACATTCAAAGTATAAGACTCACCCAAATTTTCAGCCACTTTTAGGGAGGAAAAAGGTGTGTCTTATACTCTGAAAAATATGGTAATCGTTTCATTGGAATTCACAATTAAAAATGCATTGATATAACAGTGTCTTCCTGACCTTCCTTTGCATCACTACTTTGCCGAAATGGCCTTAGGCACAAACTAACAAATGAGGTACTTTAGATATTTTGAGACACACTGCTGACTGATACTACTAGTGACAATAATAAACAGATGGCGAGAAAGATGAAAATCCATTTATCCTGCTACACCACGCAGAAACATTGTGGTTTTACGTTAATGTTAAGTCAATGATCTGGCTCCCATCTTTTTAATCTTATGCTAAATCCAAAATAATCTTAAATTCAGACGGGTGTGTTTTACTCTCTCTAGTGGCCTTTGCTTTATTCTAGGTACCCCTGCCTGTGGCTGGATGGTGTGAAACCTAGGAGGGTACGGAGTTGACAAACATCTGTCAAATCTCCAGTGTTGGTTCTGTACCCGTCAAGCCGATTTTCCTTTGGAACGACCAATGAAACTATCCACCTAGAACATGCCATCTGGATCATTCTGTCATGAGAAATGAATTTGCTGCAGGCGTCTGTTCACCCAGGGAGAAGGAGCTGAAAGCTACCCTCTACTAGGTATCTTGCCCGCTGTTCCTATTTATTCAACTTAGACTTGACGCAGCTAATAGTAAGTGATAAAGCTTAGACCAGCGGTTCCAACCTGGGGGTCGGGACCCCTTTGGGGGTCGAACGACCATTTCCCAGGGGTCCCCCCGGCATCCTCAACTCCCCCCCCACTGCCAGAAGCCTGGCCATATCGCGCCCCACAACCCGCGCCCCCACTGTGCTCCACCCCACTGCCATTTGGGTTATTTTACCATCTGCGCATGTGCAGCATGCGTTGCGCATGTGCAGCATGCGTTGCGCATGTGCGGCATGCGTTGCGCATGTGCAGCATGTGTTGCGCATGTGCAGCACGCGTTGCGCATGCACACCACGCTTTGCACATGTGCAGAGGGTAAAAGAACCCAAATGGCGGCGGCGGGGTGGGTCACGGTGGGGGCGCGGCATTAGGAAGGTTGGGAACCACTGGCTTAGACAGTTAAGATCTGATTAAACCCAGTCCACACAATCGTTGATTTAAACTAAAAACCCAGTTAAAGAGGAAGGTCTGGACTCTGTTAATGAAAAGGAGAGAATGAGACTTGAACACAACTCCAGAGGGAGCACATTCCATAACTCTTTATTTGTAAATCTAGCAAATATATCCCTCCTGTCCCAACACACACACATATCACAGTTGTTGACTGCTTTGCAGGGTGCCTCATCCATTTGCGGGGTGACATCATCTGATTGCTGGGAACAGGTAGTTGCTTCTGCGCTGTGCTCAGAAACAGGGGCTTGTGAGTTCTAGTCCCACCTTGGGCATGAAAGACAGCTGAGTGACTTTGGGCCAATCAACAGGAGATGGTGAGTTCTAGTCCCGCCTTAGGTATGAAAGCCAGCCAGCCAGTCACTATCAGCCCAACCCACCTCACAGGGTTGTTGTTGTGGGGAAAATAGGAGGAAGGAACATTAGGTATGCTCATCATCTTGAGTTATTTATAAAAATAGTAAATGCGGGATTAAAGGCTTTATATAGCAAAAAGCCCATCATGTTGCTTAAAAGTCTGATGCAGTTTTGTGTCCCAAAAGGTCTTGTATCCTTGCTTACTATTGCATTTGAAGGCACAAAGCACATGTTAGTCACCTCTCAGGTTAGGGTTTGGAGACATGTTCCATCCTGCAGCTTTTTGGGTTGGCTCAAAGGTGTACGTTTTCTAAATCTGGCACAGAGCTTTTGTACACTTGTTTCTAGGAATATGAATTAGATGGAATATATTGATTAAAAGACTACAATCCCGTTTAAGGTAAATAATACGATCTCCTAAGAATTTCAGTATAATGCTTGAATTTAGAATACTTCACTATTTTTTTTAATTTGGGCCAACTGATGCAGAGTTGGAGCTGGTGAATATTTGGATGGGAGACTGTAGGCTAGATTGGGAGTTGAAATTTTTTTGGGAAAGAAGCAAACTACTACTACTGTTGCCAAAGTCTGTGTAGTCAAAGGAGTTAAATGGGATTTGAAGGAGTCTTTGCTTTTACATATCTTGCCATGACTGCTTATGCCAGGGATCCCCAAATTTGGCAACTTTATGACTTGTGGACTTCAAGTTCCAGAATTCCCCAGCCAGCATGCTCCACAAGTCCACAAGTCTAAAGTTGCCAAGGATGGACATCCCTGGGTTACATGCTGGGGAACATGGCCTGACTTCCCATATGTACTTGTGTTAATGGCACACCACATTGAGGAAGACAATTCAAGCTAGAGGAGAAAGACAGGCAGAGAGCATCTGATTTGCAATCCTGGAACGTCTTGCCCTCTCTAAACACTTTTCTGGTATTTTGCAGAGTAAACTCAGTTGACTGAATACACACTCTCCCACCTTTCAATTACAGATCTAAAGCAAATACCAGTTTTCATTGGAATTAAAACACTGCAAGCTTCACCAAAGCGGCTTCACAATAGAATGGCATTTTCTATTTATGCATACGATTTTGAGAAAAACTACCGGTACTCAATACTTTTGTGAACAAGGTATTGCACATTACTTATCTAACAGTTGTTAATTAATTAACAATTAATGGAAGGTTAAATATCTATTGTTTGGCTCAAAAGTCAATTATTTAAGGAAAAGATTCAATATAAATGAAAAAGATTGAATATAATCAAAGAATTCCACAGGTATTTTCCAGTGTAAGTTTTATAAAAGAAAAATACTCAATTAAACAAGTTAAGAAACTGGGAGCCCAGGGCAGAGACTTCCAACCTGAATTCCAAGGAGTTGAAGTCCACAAGCAATGTTCCCTCTAAGCTGCGCGGCCGCGCACATAACGAGAGAATGGCGTGCAGCAGTTTCCAACTGCCGCACGCCATTTTCTAATAGCAGAGGCTGCACGACTGCACACCCGCGCACATGACTAGAGAACGGTGCACAGCAGTTTCCAATTGCCGCGCGCCGTTTTCTAACGTTAGAGGGACCATTATCCACAAGTCTTAAAATTGCCAAGGTTGGACATCCCTGGGTTACATACTAGGGAAGGATAGCCTGACTAAAGGTAGAAGCCCTTAATAATTTTTACCAAATTATAAATTTTAATACGGCTGAAAACATTAAATGTATGACTGGAGAACAATGAGATTGCCCATTTTAAATTTTAAATGTGAAATGTTTTAAATGTGAAAGGAAATCAAATTTTTTCTCCTGGGTTAGAGTTAGATTTGGGATTGCTGCTCTACAATGTACCATCAAAGATGAAGGAAAAAGCCCTGGGAAAAAGGATATGGAGGCCGGCTTAGATTATGTGGGTACCAGCAATTGAAACCAGAAAAGCAAAGCAAACTTTTCAATTATCTTCCTATTGGCTACTTGGATGGGTCTGGTGGTAAATGTTTTTCTGCAGCACCCCTTGAGCGATTCCCCCATTCTGATGTCCATCAGATGCAGTTTCCATCAATGGTCAGCATGGGACTGATAAGATCCTTAGTGCTCTCTGAACCTGGTTGTATTTTTGCAGACATTTCATTACCTGATTAGGTAACATCAGTGCTAGGGGACTGTTAGTCAGAATGGCTGAAGATCTAGAAAGCATCAGGTCTGAGAAAATTATTGCTTTGAGCATTTGTCAACGCCTTTTCTCTCTCCTCTCATACTTAAAACAATTTATATAAGCATCTTGCTTATACGCATGTGCAATGTCCCAGGATTAACCCCACATTAATTTGACTAGAAATATTTACACACCACCAGGGAAAAATAACGAGATTTCTATCTCTTTTCTACTATCAAGTACCTTATCTTTTCACACATTTGGAGCAAGATAAATGTGTTTATACTGCAGTATTTTATTACAGGGGTTGTTTGCTCAGTTATGCTCTTTGTAACTTTGTGCAAAAATATTAACTGAGCTCAAACACTCAAGTGTTCAGTATGTTTGTTTGTTTGCCTGCCTTCTGGAAGCATTGTTAAGTTTCCTGTTGAGGTTTTTCACAAGACAAAATCCTGTAAATGAATTTTTTGTGTTAACTTGTCAAAAAGGTTAGCAGGCAGATAACATGTACACTAAAAATCTCCGTATCCTCCAAATAGCAGAACATCTATTTGAAGTCCAATGCAACAGTGGGCAGTCCCTTATGGGCACCCTTAATGAGTTTATTGAAGTTAAAATTTCAAGCGCCTTTTCTCATTACCATGGTACCTTGCTATCCATTGTTAATTGATTATGGTAGATGCAAAAACGAGTACCAAATGTTTCCCATATGGAATAATGTAATGAGTCACAAGGCAGCAGACAAATGACAATTTGTAGCTTGTGCGTTGAGCACCAAACAAATGATGAGTACCGGGACATAATTTTTTTGTCAAAATGCATTGAGTACTAAATTAGATGCGTTTCAAAGCAATCGAGTACCATCATACGGGGCACCACTGTATAAATAAGGTTTGTTGACTGATTCACTGGATTAGTGATATGGAGGCCATTTCTTTAAGAAGTTAAGATATATCTACTACCTGACTTTTAAGTACCATATCAGAGTCCTTTATGGGAATGGAGTTTAATTTTGCCTTGTTGCTTAGATCAGCTCAACTGAAGTTCCACCCATGTACCAAGCGATCTTAAGAAGAATGAGTCAAGTCATAATACAGAGTTTTGCCTCTTTCATTTCAGTGTTGAAATTTACAGTGATTTCTGATACAGAGCAGTTGTCCTCTGCACACCCCTGTAGGTGGTTCAGGGAGGACAAATTCACAATTCATACAAAAGTTAGTTTACAAATTTTTGGCAATTAATATTGAGTAACCCGTTTTCTCCTATTGCCATTTTTCAAACATTGAAAAAAATTATACAATAATTTACATTGAAATGTTATTCCAAAGTGCTTAATAAACTGTCCCCTCCCCGGATGATTTACAATTGGGCCTGTACAATTATTTACAGCTAGTACTTCTGAAGCACTTACTATAATATGGCTTCTTGGAAAGTGCTTTATACATAGCCAGTGGTGGGAATACTTAGTTTATTCAAGGGTTACTGGTAAGTAAGAACCATTGAAAGTTGATAGTGAACACAGATCTTTATAACTTTGTATGAAAGTGTTTTTTTTTGTGAACTTGTTCCACCTGTGCCTTCATTCATCAAGGATCTCTTCAGCCACTGTCTGGCTACCATGCAAAAGTGTAGAATGCAAGTGTAGACTAGATTCATGATAAATCATCTTCTGTGCTTACAACTGATATCTGTGGAGAAAAGAAAAGTTATATCCCAGATGAATGCACCAGTATTTCAAGCAGGTAATGTTTAGGGATTAGCAGCTGTTTATTGCTGAAGGTAACCTGAAACCTCCAAGCTTTCCACTACATTTCAGAAATGTACCAGCCCTTCATTTGAAGACAAAAGCACATAAAAACTGCATTCTAAATGCAACGGTGGCTTAACAAATTGAACATACCATTCAGTGCTGCAACGTATTCACAGGGGTTAAAAAAACATTCCCTATCCAGAACTACACGTTCTGCTCACTTTCTTCCAAATGTGAAATGTGGCCCATGCCACCGGGAATCTCTCCTCCACCCAGGGATGGGTTCCACTTACCTTCGCCACCGGTTCGCATTGCGACATTTTGCGCGCGTCCCCGTGTGCAATTCTGCTTCTGTGCATGCTCAGTAGCTATAATCAGCCCGAAACACAGCTGAGGAGCTGATCAGCTGTGCTTTGGGTGAAGGAATAAAGGCAAGTATAAACCTGGGGGCAGGTGGGAGGGCCCTTTTTCAAGCAGTAGCAGAGGAAAAAACTTCCAAACAGTAAAAAAATTGGAAAAAATTCCAAAGAAAAGATGGCGGTGCCCACGGACCGGCACCAACTGAACCAGATCCGTAACGCCATCATGAAGTCACCAGCAGGTCACTACCGGTTCGGGCAATCTGGTCCGAACCGGGAGGAACCCATCCCTGCCTCCACCCCACCCCTGCAAACTCTATGAACACAAGCTTGTCTGTGCCATCAGTTCTCATTGACAGATTCCATATAGCCTTTTAACCAAGGAGTGGAGCGGAAGAAATAACTGCTGAAGCTGATAGTTTTATGTCAAGTGCCATTGTTAAGCTTTAAACATGTAAATTCAAACATGTTGATTAGGTGCCCTAAAGCCTTCAATTGAAAAGCAGTTCTTGGCAGAAACTGGTTGGGATTCTGAAACTTATTGACTCATTATAGGCTATCAAGTCATTGTTGACGCTTAGTGACCATATAGATAGATCTTCTCCATGACAATATATCCCAAATGTCAGGAGTTATTTGAGATTTGGATTAATCTTTAAAAATCCATATCCTGGAATAAATACAGACCACAACAGTTGCTGGAATCCCTAATTAGATGCCATGTGAAAAGCTTTTCATGATTTTCCAAAAATCATTCTTTATACTTTGGGTACCAAGTAGAATCACCTTTTGTTTTAACTCTATCAGTGACTTTTGGAAAATAGTAGGAGTTCACTTACTGCTGGATACGTGTGCCCAACTGTATTGCTGTGTCTTCCAATATCTATAGAGAGATCTTCCTCTGTGGTTTTCAGATACACTGGGTTGTCAAAGTTCATGCTTTTCATATTCTTCTGTTGCCAGTTGCGCCACATGAAGTAGCCTCCTGCTGCTGCTGTTACTAATAGTACTATGAGAAATTGTGAGATTTTTAAAATTCAGCTGGAATGCCTATTCTGTTTTAAGTAAGACTTAAGGACTAAGACTTCATTACTTGTATTATGCCTTTTCCTCAAGAATCTCATGATGGTCTCTCCTTCCATTTTGTTTCTTCACAATAATCACGTGAAGCAAGTTAGGCTGAGAAAGGGAGATGAGGGCGAGCCTATCCATTGGGCATTACTACCAAGTCAGGATCTAGATGTGGTTTCTTCCAATGCTATTTGGGCTCTCTGACCATTATGCCCTTCCCGCTACCTCTATATATTGCTTTTTTCAAAAATAAGTTTATATCCCAAGGAAAACATGGTGGAGGTGTAAAAAAAAGCATGCTGAAAATGTTGTTTTCTCCTGATTTCAGGGCACCACCTCATACTTACAGATAGGAAGAATAGCCCATGCTGCTGACGTACTTCTGGAGGAAGCCAGCTCTTCTGATACTGGACTGCTCTGATTTTGACCTAAGGAAAGAAAACAATTACAATATGTTTACAATGTACGATTTACAGTACAATATATTAATCATTATGGATAGTCTGATCAAGTTTGCTATCTAGAACATAGCACTGCCCAGTAAAGAAACTACATAATTCAGGAAATGGCCTTGATTTATATCAGCTGTATATCAGCAGTTTCTGCTCAGTTCACAATCACTTCATTATCTGTTCAAAAATATTTCATCACTCTTCTGACATGACCATCTTCCTTGCTGTAACAAGAACAGATTGGACCAACAGAGATGGATGGACATTGCAGGACAGCTAAGCTCCACCCAATGAGCATCCACAAATACTGTTAAAAGAACTGAAAACCCAGACAATATGAAATTGGATATTCTAGTCTCAGCAGTAAGTAATGAGCCTTTGATATAACAGAAGGATCATCTTATGTTTGCACCCTGAAATTATTTTTGGACCCAGCCTTGTTTTTGGATTATCAGAACTTGGAGTGCTCACATAGTTATTACATGACTTGCAGAATCCTAGCAGCTCTACCTGAAATGTGTACAGGTAATTCAACAGCTTCATTGCTCATTTGTTTCAGAGCTTAAGTTGGGTTTTGCTTTTAAATCTGAAGGATCAAATATTTAGGACCATAAAGCTGCTCAACTCCTTACAAAGATCTAGCCAAGAATTGCTCCACATCCCACGGCTGCAGGAAGTCTAACTAGATGCGACTTTGCTTCCAAGGTATTCAAACTTCCTACTGAAATTGATCTGCTTTAGTTAAAAAACTGTTGATTCTAACTCGGGGCCTTTTTCTGCAGGAGTCTGGAACTTATTTTTTTTCCTCCTGCTTTTTTCCCCTTTTGGATTGCTGAAATGGTTTCTTTTAACTAGCTGCTTTGAATGTTTTACCTAGGCAGTGAAGAACACTGCAAACAAGGCTTAAGGTACAACTTCACCAAAAGTTTCGCTACATATTCTTTAATAACTTAAATGGTTTGCCAAATCAAGACAAATCAGTCTAGCTCCACATTCCTTGAAATAATCCCAGCAAGACTAACATCTGCTCACTCCTGCTTTCGAGGCCAAAGCTTTGGCTTAATTTATCCTGCTTTACCACCAACTATTTTGAGCTGCCTTGGATCAGGACCAATACCTCCAGAAAGTGGTCCAGGTGGTTTGTCTGTTCTGCTGCTCTCTTTTGTCTCAGTGAAAGCCACAGCAGTTCCTGTACCTGAAATTACAGATCGGTAACTTTGAAGCTCTGCATTGGCTCTTTTTCATTCCCCTCCCATTTTGGGGGTGGAAGTGGAATACCCACAGCAGATGAGTATGGTCATGCAGGCTTAGTTAATCTGGCCCTGAAAGGTGTTAGATTTATTGTGTTATGAAGATGTAGCCAACAGGCAAGGATATCATTATGATCAGGTATCATAATGCTAGGAATTACTTCTTAGCCAGTTCGGTAAGCAGAATCATAGCGGAAAACAAAGCAAGGATTGCAGTTTCAACTCAACAGAATAGAAAGATCTACTCAATCAAGGGTTACCATAAGTTTGTTTGAATCAAGCTACAAATCTATCACCACCAGCACACAAAACACAGTGTCCTTTAGCGTGCCATAGCTGACTTGCATATTATTGTGCTTTTATATTCAAATCAGAATGCTATCTGCAATTATGCAATCCAAGACCCTGGATTAATATTTACATAGAATTTGATTATTCAAAACATCTTGCCTCTTTATAGATTACAATTATATGATTGCCAATCGGAGTTTGAGGCAAGGAGCTTATGAGCCCCTGGCAGAGAAGCAGCTTTTTAAGGCTTGTATCCAGGTTCATCATGGCTGATAATTAAATCAGGTTGATGTTCAGATTTAATGTTCTACACAGCATGCAGTATCCATGAAATGCAGAAGCCAGGCAGTCGGGATGCTGTTTAATGGCCAAACGTAATACGTTAGCAAGAGTTGTATGCATGAGATGGCAGGACGGAAGCACTTCCAACACAACGACAAAGAGAGTCACAGACTATACCTTTGCATTTCAAGCCATTGTCTTGCAGGGCATCTCCATCGGGACACATGCAAGTATACTTTGGGGAACGACTGTTTATCTGGGGTGCAGGCAGGCAAAGGTATTCACAGCCTCCGTTTGTCATGTTCTCATCTTCGCACCAGTTTTTCCCTGTGGGTGGAAGAGTGTTCAAACATAGGTCTCCTAGGATGGATTACAATTTCTAACAAAGCAGCAAAGGCTGAGGCCTACTTATTATTTGAAACAATTATGAAGTCTTACTTGGCTTTCCACTTCAGATCAGATTACAAAGGCACTACAGGAATGTCCTACCCCCTCCCCCTTCCAGGACATCCAGTGCTCAAGATAAGGTGCCCAATCTTTATGTTATAAAGCAGGAGGGGGAAACTATGGCAAATTTGTGACCAATGGACTTCAAGTTGCCCAGGTTGCCTACCTAAAGGCACTACTTCTATTTTTAATATTAGATGGCATTTGCAAGGCACTTTGAAATTATGATTCCAAGTCAAAAGGAATTGAGAGATTGAAATCATCCAAAAGTTTTCTCCTCAGGGAGGCCTAAACAGTACAGGCCATCGTTGACTTATGGTTGGTTGCTTAGCAACCAAAGCTACAACAGACTTCCAGGACTACTTATGATCTGGATTTGAACTTCTAATGGCCACCCGAATCATGTGATCACATTTATGGCTGTTTGCAGCAACCTGCGGTCATGTGACCTTGATTTATATTTTTTTTTGTTGGAAACTAATGTTTACTTCTTGTTTCTAGCAAAAAAAAATCCATTGAGGACAATGGACTCACTTAAAAATTGTGGCATTTGCTTTATGGTCACCATAAAAGTGTCATAAAATCAGGAGCACTCACTGGTGATCCACCTAATGACAGACATGATTTACAACCATAATTCCGGGCTCAGCTATTGTCGTTAAGTGGAGGACTACCTGTACTGTGTTTTCCTTCCCACCTGTACTTGAGAACTCAGAGTTTTTGCTTGGAATTTTACTCCTATGCACCCCTGCTATTACCTGACTGCTGAACAAGTTCATGATACACAATGATGTCTCGAGCATCATAGAGATTGTTTACTACTGTTTGCAGCTCAGATCCTGTAAATTTGTTGGCGCTGTACACGGCTTCGTTTTCCCAGTCTGTCCAGTAAACCGTGTCCTAGGAAGAAGAGAGTGATTATTTCAAACTGAAGGATTATTTTTTAACTTCCTCATATTTTAGTAGTGGAATGTACCGGTACACTAAAGATCATGCAATTCATTACTACAAATTATAGGTTAAAAAAAAAAAACCTCTTCCAAATGAACTCATCTTTCTTCCTCCACCAGCTTATACATTTGCTACCTTTTTGTGACATGGGGCATACTTTGTCTCCCATACTTTGTTTCCTGCCCCACCCAGACCAACCATAAAGGTTGCAGGAAATACAGCAGTAATATCATAAAAAGAGACAAGGCAGGCGGCTATTTTGCGTGTGTGTGTATGTGTGTGTGTGTGTGTGTGTGTGTGTGTGTGTGTGTGTGTGTGTGTGTGTGTGTGTTTAAAAGAAAAATAGCTATACTAAGTCTAGCTTCTCCCACTTCTTTTCCTTGAAATTCTTATGTGGAAAAAAAAAGTAAGATTATGATGCCAGGATTTCACGTGTGTCTATTAAATTTTAGCAATGCAATTTCCCCATCCCTCAAAAGAACTAGAGGCAGCTGACTAGTAAATTACTCCTTCCATATGATCTTTCAACCTCTCAAAATACAGGTCTGCAAACTTTGATTCTTACCTCAAATATTGTCAAACTAAGAGGATGAGCAAGAAATTCGTGGGATGCAAATATAATCCTGCGGTCTTGCCCATTTATATCCACACTGGAAAGCTTATGCAGTTTGGAGTCAACCCAGTAAACACGATTTTTTACACGATCTAAAGAAAAACACATGTCAGTAATTAGGGCAGAAGAGCCATGATTTAACAAGAACTTCCCTACTTGTTTCAACTCTCTTTAAACCTGGAAGTCTGGGGAAGTTATGAAGTAGCATTCCTGACTACACAATGGGTAAATAAAAGCCATGACGAACAGTGATTGAAAGAATTCTTATCACAGCCAGATGATGATGGACATGGCCACTCAGAAGCCAAGATATAGGTAGGTCAATACCACCAAGCTAGTTATTAGTGATATTTTGGGTGGGAAGGAAAGAGAACATTTTAACATGGAATTTCATTGCAGGAAGTCACTTGCCTCCAACCCTTAATATACTAGTCTAATTTAACCAGTAACTCCAAGAATTCCTTAAGAAAGGAATTCCAATGTGGTATGAATAACATTAATATACCTAGTGCAATCCCATTGGGCCTTTCAATATCTGTTGTCACAAGTTGCTGCCTGTCAAGTCCATTCATCCCTGCTTTCTCAATTTTGGCTGGTTCACCCCAATCAGACCAATACATGAAGCTGTAAGAGAAACCAGGTAAGAGCTGTCACAAGTCTACTCTTGTGAGAAAGTTATTTTATTTCTACCGTCTCCTTTCAAACATGTTTCTTCTTCAACTGAACCTTAAGTTTCGACCTTAAATTTGGGCTACCTTGCCAGAATATTGGACCCCCCCCCAATATATTATTCATCCTTAGGGCTCAAATATCACTTATAGAATCTGAATGACAAAGTTCACTTCTTTTAAGGTTTTCTATTGTGTTGGTGCATTGTTCTATGTTCCGAAGAAACACAGTGCTTTCTCAGCAGCTATTAATAGAGACACTCAAGTAAGATGTGCAGACATCGCTGGCAAGTATTTAATATTACAAACTAGTAATTCTTGCTATGCCACCTCCTGCTATGTCTTTGTCAACATTGCTGCTGGTGTTAGCACAGCTGTGAAAGAGATTCTGAAGTGAAATTACAATCATTTCAGGATTTCTTCTGAGCTGCATGGGCCCTTCCCCAGAAGACCCTCCAGTGTCACTCCTCAAATTATGTGATTCAAGACTCACAGGAATCCAGGAGTGATTTAATTTTAGGAGGGTGTCTATTTGTGAAGGACAATTCTACTAAAGAGGCTCAAAGATTCTCAGACTTAATGCTCAGATACTTCCATATCAAGTATGTAAATATGGGCTTACCCAGATAGTGGATCCACAGCCACACACGCTGGCTCCCTTAAGTTAGTGTTAAATAAGACTTTCCTTTTAATGCCATCAAGGCTGGCCACCAAAATGGACTTCAGGGAGGAATCAGTCCAATAGATGTTCTTGTAAATCCAATCAACAGCAATTCCTCCAGGACTTGGTACATTGTCTACAATCCGGCGATGCCGCACTGGTTTGTTACTAGAAGTAATTGAGGCACTAGGGAGAAACATTTCATTAAATGCAGTCACCAGGGAACGCAACATCCTATAGTTAAGCATATGGCAAAGGCACAAAGAACAGGTCATGTCTGGTTCTAAGTTAATCCTAGATCTTGCCTGGAAGCTTAGCTTCAGCCACTGTTCAATTTTTTCCTACCTTTTTAATTTTTTTGCCACCAAAACTACTTCCTACAATATTCAGATAGTTGTGTTCAAACAAGGCTTTTTAGGATAAAATCTGTCAGGAATGTAGTTGGCCCATAGCTTTTATGGTGTTTTCAAAGTTTACCTAGACAATTATTACAGCTAGAGTTCTCCTAGATCAGCGTAAAGAGCTAATCAAAACATAACAGCGGTTGAAACAAGGCATATTGTTATTTTTTTATTTTCATGATGGCTGGTTAATGCAAAAGACATTTGGAAGCTGGGTACAAAGCAAGATTTTAGGAGAAAGCAAGGAGAACATTGCAGGTGTTTCTATTTAGATCAGGCGTGTCCAACCTCCAGACCTTGGGTGGCATGTGGCCCTGGACAGCTAGTAATATGGCCCCACAAGATCATAAACTTTAACATTATTTTGTGCATTTATATCCATTAACTATATTGCATATTTTATATGCAGCCCAAGACAATTCATCTTCACTCAATGCAGCCCAGGCAAGCCAAAAGGCTGGACATGCCTGATTTAGATTAACCCAGACTGCTAGCAGCTAAGAGCCAAGCATGTCATTTTCCACAGAACTATTTAGATCCTTTCCTATCAGTAGCAGCTGCCTTCTCTCCACTGCCAAGAAGAAACCAAAATGTTACCCTCTCTGCTTGGACCTATAAAAACTAGAGCTATAAATGAGTTACATAGCCCACTTCAGACTACTGACCAGACCTAGGTGCAGATCAGATGTTGTACAGTGTCTCTAAGAAAAGCCATAAACTTTTAAAGAGTGGCAGGAATTCGTTTTTGTTTAGAGACTGAATTAAGAAAGGTATTCCAAAACAAAGCAGTGAAGGGTCAATTTCTTTAGTCCTTTTTAAATTGTGAGGGGAGTTTTGACTTACTCCCTCTACTCAAAATAGGTGCTTTAAGCTCTTGGAAATTTGATATGTTTAGTTTTATGTACATTATTCCATTTTAAAATGAACAATTGTGCTGCAACGATTGAAAACATGTTACTAAATTTCAGTAGGGTGAGCTTGGGGAAGTCCAAGGGTTACCCCCAAGTGAAGCAAGGAGGTTGTATGTTAACCATGAATCAGAAGCATTTTTATCATAAATGACACCCACAGATTGGTTTTTAAGATATGGCAGATATGTTAAGTTTTTACCATCACACAGAAAGAGCTTACACAGTTAGTTTACCTGAGGATTGCATTTGGTCCAACGTCAGCCCAAAAGATTTTATGCTCAGCCATGTCGGCATCCAGAGCGACCACATTTCTTAGGTCTCCTATGAGTTGGGTGTAGTCCTGCCTTTCGAGAGCAAATTGCCTGATGTTCCAACGATTTGTAAAAAGCAGACTTGGTTCTCCTCCTGCAAGAGTAAATTTGTGTAAAGCTAGCATAAAAACCTACAGCCAGTTGCTGAAGAAACAGCTCTTCCCAAAAGTTCTTGAAAGAAAGTTGCAAGCCTTATGCAGAGGTCGGCTTAACCATCCATGTATTCAGCCACCTTAACTGGAACCACGTATTCAAGAGTCCAAATGTCAGCTGATAACACTCCAGAGAGAGTCAGCAATGCAAGTTTAACATGTTATCCTGGATGGGACTCTCACATCTGACCATGCTAGCTGGCAATTCTGGAGATATAATTTCAATAGATTTGGATTGGGCAAACAGAACTATTTGATTAACAGTTATCAGTCTAAGAAGTGTTAGTCATGCCTTTCTAAGACCCTATGAAAGAATTTGAGTTGGGTATTTGTTTCCAACTACTTACCAATTGCTTTGCATACTCCTGTTTGTGGATCCATTCGGTAGCCCCGACTACATTCACATTTATAGCCCAGTTTGGTATTGACACAAATCTGACTGCAGATACCTGGATTTTGGCATTCATCAATGTCTAGGGGGAAAAAAGATACTCATAGCTGCAACATAATATGAACAAAGGGTAACTTCAGAAATGTTTTCTTTTTCAGGATCTTTACCTCCACATGTTTTTCTGTCTATCAACTCAAAGCCTGCTGGACAATCACATTCGTAACTTAAAACCAGATCTCTGCAGATGTGAGAGCAGCCTCCATTGTTCACCAAACATTCATTTACATCTGGAAAGGAGAAGAACTAGTAATGCCATTCAAGTTGTTATTTATTTGGATGAATCAGTGATGCAAATTTTTCAAAGAGGGAAAACTGTACAACTGTGTGCAACTATAGAGCTTCCGGATTGGAATGTGGCCTATTGCAATAGGTGCTGCATTATTCCTTGAGATGAGAAATTGTTTCATTAGAACGAGATAAAACATTTTTACTTATAGTTGGCTTTCTTAACTAAAACTTACTGCATTCGTTGAGAGGCTCATCACTCCAGTCCCTGCAATCCTGTTTCTGGTTGCACACTTTGTTGAAATCTATGCACTCACCACTACCACACAAGAATTTTCCAGGTCCAGTGCACTGATTAACTGGAGGATGGAAAGAAAAACCAATATTAAATAAATAGCTCCATGCTCAACTTAGTGCCTCCTTGCGGCATAATTCAATTATCCGTTTCAGGGAATCAATACTAATTCATGATAAATCAGGAAAGTTGTGACACTGAGCTGCAGTAATAGAAGTGTCTCAAAGGGAGCAAATATAACCAACTGAAGAAATCTCTTATGGAAATTACCACAAGATTCTCTGGAACAGGGGCGTCAAACTCAATTTCACCGAGGGCCACATCAGAGCTGTGGTTGACCTCGGGGGGGGGGGGCTGACTGGGTAGGCGTGGCCAGCTTGATGCCACTCCCCAAACTGCTGGCATGTTTCCTCTTTGCATTGGGTAGACCGGGCCGAAGCCACGCTGGCCTGATGTTTCCTCTTCGCATTGGGTAGACCGGGCCAAAGCGATGCGGGATGGCACCTTACATTTTCCAGGACGGCCCCACGGGCCGGATCTGACCATATCACGGGCCACATCCGGCCCGCGGGCCTTGAGTTTCACACCCCTGTTCTAGAACATGGCATAAGGAATATGGCTCCTACATATTCAGGTTACATACTGACATCTGCAAACTCTTAAAGTTCTTGTTGCTTACCAACATGACAGTTCACTTCATCAGTCCCATCTACACAGTCTCTTACACCATTACACTGTCTGGTTCCATGAATACAGTTGCCATCCTCACATCTGAATTGGTCAGGTCTGCAGGTCCGAGAAGCTGAATAGAGGAGATACCATTTAAGGACCACATTTCTATCAAATAAGTATTGATGATCAGCTATTCATGCCAATAGTTTTAACTGAAACAATCTATTTGTTAGAAAATTAAATGTCTTCTATGTGCTAATATGAGATTCCTTAGGATCAGAGTGGCATTTATATCTGACTTAAGAAATTAATATCTATTACGTATCTCAAGTACACATTTAAAAGTGTTCCATCATTCTGCAGAACCTTGGAAATGGTTTAAACACCATTTCTGGCTTTTTATCTCTTTTTCCAAGGACTTGAATTTTGAGGACAAGGATGTTCACTACACATAATGGGAACATAATTAATTTTGTGGAATTAAGAGACTGAACAATAAGTAAAAATCTACTAAATATATTTTGCAAAAAGAATGATTATCAATACCAACTGAGTTCCAAATAGGCCAGGTTCGGTCATTCATAAAATATCTATGTCTCTTCAATTCAAACCATTAAGAAAATTTGAATAGTGTATCTCTACTTAATTTACTAAGAAAGGAACCTTTCTTAAAATTAATCTTTTTTTCTTAGAGAAGTACAAAATATAAAAAAATACATTCATTTAGCTATCCCCCACAAACAGAGATATAACCATAATTGTTGGACTGATAAACAGTCAAATTCTGAAACTTTGCTATATAATTCAACATCACAAAACATCTTTAAAGTTTAGATTTTCCAAAAAAATAACATATACACTAAAACAAAGAAATCTTTTCACCACGATAGAACACTTTTATATAGTACTTGAAAGTAAAAACATTCTTGGAAGATTATTTGGATTTGAACGTGATGAATCTCATCCCAGAATTCATTGTAAATGTCTTATGATAATCAGGATTATGGAGACTTTTGATAGGTAACACCACTCCTATAATTACACAACATAAATTGTACTATTCCAGATAGTATTAACCAAAAGACAAGCAAATTATCATACTTTGCCATCTTTAATGATAATACCAAATTAGTAAAGTCTTTTTATTTAACTGGAAAAACCAACCAGCAATACTGATTCATGCTGATTCTAAACTGTATTTCAATTATATAAATTGATTTTACGTACAAACTTACTCAATTCCTGGTATTAGCTACTAGATTAATTATCACAAAGCTCTGGAAAATTAAAATACAGTCAGTGATATTTGCAAAGACTTCTGAAAACTATAACAAATAAATTCATTCAAAGCATAACTCTTTGTGGACCCATTGAAATTTTTTGCCCCAATAGGTTATTTGGGTTTTCTGTAAAAATCCATTCTGTACCAAAACAATGAAGAGAGATGTTTTAAAAGTTTGTATTTCTCAAGATCAATGTATAGAAGCAATAACATTTTTCTTCAGAGCCTTATGATTCTGTCACTATTTACTTTTTTGTTTAAATTCTGTTTTAGGGTGAAAATAATGAGCACTGCCTAAGGTGTGGATCTGCCTGGAAGGTCCTGAGTCATAGCTCTGCCTCCAGGAGAGTTTGTAAGGAACCTTTAAACAAATTACTATCCCAACCCAGCTGATCTTATAAGGTTGTTGCAGGTCAAAAAAGAGGCTATGTACTTTGCCTTAAGCTTCTGAAGGAAAAGTGGGAAACAAGTGTAATAAATTTTAAAAAATCATTTCGGTTTCCAATAAAACCTCTGCTGCCAAGTGACAGCTTCTTACTTACGGCAATTGATTTCATCGCTTCCATCCTTACAGTCCGTATCGCCATCGCAGCGCCATTTCTTGTGAAAACACTCATCCCCCGAATCGCAAAGCATTTCACTGTCCCCACATTTCGCGGTTTGGATAGGCTGATGGCCACACTGTTCCGGAGATTCATCTGACCTGTCGGTGCAGTCGGCTTCCCCATCGCACACCCAGTTAATTGGGATGCAGATGTCGCTTTCGCTTGTGCACTGGAAGTCCCCTGCTCCACAGGTAGAAGTGGCGCAGCCCTCCTCATCGGTCCCATCACTGCAGTCCTCCTGCCCGTTGCAGGCGAAGTATTTTGAGATGCACTGCCCATTAGCACATGTGAATTCTTCAGGGTTACATGTTATGTTGGCTAAGGAACAGTTGAAATAATTTGATTTAGCAAACAGCGCTGCTTCTTGGGAAGCCAGTAAGAAACGTAAACAGAATATTGCTATCCTGGTGAGATTAATTTCTAGGTCTGTGCCCAAGCTGCCATTTAATCCTAGCATTCTAACATTTCAGCAATCGGGGCCTAGCAAGGTTCAAGCTACTTGAACTGTATGCAACACAGAAACTGTATGACTGATGAAACTGCCTAATCTATGTTCTATCTGTCCTATACAGTGAAAATGTCCATTTTAGGACAGCTTAACCTACTATAAAATAGCATTTTGAAAGAAGAACTATTTCTAATGGATATAGCATTGTGTTTTAATTTTCTTTCAAGTGGTTTAGGCCTCATATAGAAGGCCCATTTTTAATGTAATATTTAAACTAACGTCCTTGCTATATTAGGCACTGTTTAAAATTAATGTCATATCTCCTTAAGATGTCACAGTTCCTCAAAACATTAATGGGAATTTGGCAAGCCCTAGTTACACTCTTAGCTAGTTTAATGCAGTGGCTAAGGCAGGAGGCTAAAAACTGAGAGACTGAGTTCTAGTCCCACTACATTAAGCACAGAACCAGCTGGCTGACTATGAGCCAGTCACTCTCTTTCAGCCCTCGGAAGGAGGCAGTGACAAACCACTTCTGAAATCTTGCCCAGTAAACTGCAGGGACTAGTTCAAGAGTTAACACTGACTCAAGGGAACCAAAGCAATGTTTACTTTTAGGAGTTACAGAAACTAAAGAAGGGGGAATAATATATCTGTTCAGAATCTATTAGTATAACTAAACACTTTCTAATTTTTATGGGGAAATTATGGCACAGCCTAGCTAGCTAAACCCGCCCTTTCATCCCCAGTAACTATGGCTTACCACAGCCTTCTTCATCTGTACCATCACCACAGTCATTTTCTCCATCACATTTCCAGGATACAGGAATGCATTGAGTTGATAGGGGACCACAGCTGATTTCACCTATCGTACATTTTCTTCTATCTATTGAGAAGTGATTAAGAGTTTGCTTAGGTGCTTTTTGAAAACAATGTATATTCCATTCCCACACATTTTGTCCTATTAGTCTACCTCCAAAGTATTAAATGTTACCTTCAATCCCCAAAAGATTTTTTCTCCTTCATTTAGATGGTGTTTGCAACTTCTTTACAGTTTTAAGCATGAAATCAAAGCTACACAATGCTGTGCGTATTATCTGCTACAGAAGTGCAAGAATTGCCCATCCAGAGGCAAATAAGCCATGTAGCATTATACTAATTATTTCAGGATACTTTGGGATAATCTCTATGGTGAGAATGTATCTTCATTTAATACAGTATGGATCTATTTGAAATGTGTGATAGACATTTAAAATAATAAGCTATCAGGACTAATTATACCAAGTAGAGATTCTCTTCAGGGTCTGTCAGTTTTTTAGGTTATTAAGGTTTATATATAATCATATTTAGTGGTTGTTTTTCTCTCTATCATAAAACAAAATATCATATTACTATGGTCTCCCGTTAAGTTCAAAGTTCTCAAATACTATTTTCAGCCTGGTCCCTTCCAATTCTGTGAATGAGATGGGCAGTCTCGAAGTTTGATAGTGAAATAAACAAACAAAATTTGCATAACCAAGTAATCCGAAGAACATTAGAATGGTGAAGCTGTACTTTCAATTGAAAGAAGATATTTTGATTGAATAATGCCATAGAAGTTTGAACCTGAAATTATTTCCAGCCTACATATCTGCTACCTGTAGGCCAGCTCAATCTGAAGAATGTTATAGGGATAGAAAAATTTAGAGTATGTGAATTCTGAAGGAAAGGAGGGACAATAAATCTAACAATAGATCTTTACTGACGGCCTACTTTATACAGATGAATTATGTATTGATGCATAGGCAGTTTAGTTCTGTCTTTAAAAGGGAAGATGGTGCAGTCGACCTGCAGCTACTCACAGCAAATCTCAGAACCTTCATCGGAGCCATCTTCACAGTCAGGATCTCCATCACACTGCCACCTGTTTGGTATACACTGCCCATTCTGGCAAACAAAATCTGTTGCAGAACATGTCTTCTTCACTGTATAAGAGTAATATTTTGTTAAATTTGCCTAAAATACAGGAAGAACTCTGCTACACGGTTTCAAGTGCTCTGCTTAAGTTATTTCAAAATTTCCCTTCCAGAACTGTTCAAAGCCTCATCCTTATTTGATAGCATAGCAGACCTAGGACTTTGAAAACAAGAGTCAGTTTTTTTAAAAAATTAATTGCTGGGACAGCTTCATTTGTCAGAAAGTCACATAGCCAATTTTATCCTAGTTACTAACAAGAGTCTGATAGCACCTTTTTTATTAACAGATATTATTAAAAGGCATACGTTTTCATGAGCTAAAATTTAGAGATTTACAGAATGGCTAAACTGATGTAGGATTTAAACTGAGGCGAGATACGGAGCACAGATTGGTTATGAAGATACAGATTACATATGAGAGCTGGTTTGGTCTAGTTGTTAAGGCACCAGGCTAGACACTAGGAGATTGTGAATTGTAGTCCTGCCGTAGTCATAAAAGCCAACTAGGTGACTTTGGGTCAGCCACTCTGTTTCAGCCCAATTCACCTCACAGGACTGTTGTTGTTGGAAAAATAGGAGAAAGGTATGTTGGATATATTCACTGCCTTGAAGTTATTTGTAAAAAAATAATAAAGGCAGGATAAAAATAAATAGGAGACAGATATGTAAGTGCCTATTCAGTTAACAATTTATTCAAAACCCATTGTTTGTTGAGACTTTTAGCAATAGCCTGAAACCTTTGATGCCTATGAGTACAGCAAATTCTCACTCAATATTGTTGTTAAACTCTTTTATACCTTAAATACCTTTAAATATTACTTGTTAGTTGGAAAAGGTATTGTCAAACTCTAGTTTTTAGCTCCTATAGACTAATATAATTATCCTCCTACAATGCTTAGATAACACAGCCACAGTTGTGTATGCTAGATATTAGATAATATTATAACAAGAGTCTAACAGCATCATGGAAAAGCAACTGTGCGGAATAGGAACATCTACTGGTATGACCCTTTCTAAAAAGGAGATGCATGTTCAATTCTTCTATCTCTATCTACAATGAGAAGGAAATCATACACTTTCAATATCCTGCATTTCCAGATGCATCCTGGAGACTGGTAAGGGCAGAACTAAGTTAGCCTCAACTCACTTCACAGAACCTTTTTAATTGGGTCTGAGATCTGAGAAGCAAAGACACTAAGAAGCAAAGACGTTTTTGTAGCAATTGGGAGTAGATTTTTAGATGTCTGCTCTTTCTGTCTAACTCAGGTCAAAGAAATGGCATTGCAAGAAGCCCAGTTCTGCTTGTGGGCTTCAATACCAAGGTCAGTATGAAACTCTTGATATAACTAGCATTCCTATCCTAAACCATTCAGATTATGGCTACTATTCTCACAGTTGCTTTACATGGTTAGATGCTTTGATAACCCTTCTTAAAGTATGAACCACTATTATTGATGTTATAATTGTTGTTCTTTCTGGCTGGCTGTCAGAGCCATGCTGAACTACTTATAAGAATATCTTGCTAGTAGGATTGAGAGAGTTTAGTGTGAGTGATTAGTGTGAGTCATAGTCCCACCTCAGGCACAAAGCCAGCTGAATGACCTTGGGTCAGTCACTCTCTCTCTCTCAACCCTAGGAAGGAGGAAATGGCAAACCACTTCTGAAAAACCTTGCCAAGAAAACTGCAGGGATTTGTCCAGGAAGTCATTAGAGTTAAGATGACTCAAAGACATATAAAAAAACCAAACCCTACTACTAAGAGACTGGGTCAGTGGCCATGTTAAGCTTACCGCATGCTAGTTCATCACTGCCATCAGAGCAATCTTCATCCCCATCACATCGCCACACCAGAGTTATGCAGCGGCCATTGTGACATTGAAATTGTGATTCATCACATGTTACCCTTGTACCTTGAATTAAGAAATAGATTACAATTAGATCCAATAGACTTTGCAGCAGCAGAACATGTCAAAGTTTTAAGGATGGCAATTCTAGTAATCTAGGAACTAAAGTAAAGTTTTTAAAGTGATTATGAAGTGATTGCTCCTAAAGTGCAATTCTTCATGCATCTCAGTTAATACTGCAGTTTTGAAAAAGGAGCAGCTCTGATACATTATTTATTACTATTATTTATTAGACTTGATTTAGGCTAAGACTGATATAGCTATTTCTAAAGGTTAGTAGAATCAATATGTTGGGCAAATAATCAATGTGAGATAATATAAGAAAATTTGGAGAGACTTACTATTTAAAGCATTTTTATAAAACAGCATCACATATGGATGGAGGCATATGTACATACTTCTATTTATCTATACAGCAATTCTAGATCACCCCATTTCCAAGAGAAGATACCTAAACACTTAAAAAATGAGTTAGGTGAGGTATTAATCTATTAAGGAACCTTACATGCAACACTGGGGAATATTTGGAGAACCCAGAAGACTAAGCTTTTTCCAAATCAAATATAATTTCCTTTCTAAATTCTCAACTTGTATATACAGTACAAGAAATGCTTAGCACCCAGTCTCAAAACTTGATAAAACTCCCAGAGCTGAGAAAGTGACATGTCATTTAAGGGGAAAGGTTTTAATTACCTTGGAGAAACTTTATAAAACATAGTTGCATTTTGGCTGATCATTGACCAAATAAACATTACAATTATGTATTTGTAAAAAATGCAGAGAATATTTGAAAATACTGGAAATGACATTCGAGTAAGAGAAGAAAATTAGAGTTAATTATGAAAGAACCATTAGACCTGTAAATCAAGCAAAATCTGGTTCAAATAAACTTTTTTTCAATTTGGAAAATTGATCTTATTTAGAAAATCAATCTTATTCAGATATTCAAGTTAAATCATTCATTTCCACATCAATTGAGAAAAAGCTATTTCAGAACATAAACTGAAGCATCATCCAAAGGACAAATAGCAAATCTAAATATATCTTCTGCCTACTCTTGGGTTTTAAGAAGATTTATATTCTATAAAGTACCCCATTCATCCTGGAATAAAGATAACAAATTATTGACGCTTTTTAAAAAACTATTTTTTTTCTTTCCTCAGCAATGGGAAAGTAAGTTGAGCCAAGTAAGGAATCCAGTAACATAATTTGTCAGTGATTGGTACAAAAATGGAGAAACTGTTTTGCAAAATTGTACTTCAAGTGTACTCTAGCGGGAAGTACTAAAAACTAAGAGGTCATTTTGAAAGATTAAACAGAAAAGTATTTAAGAACTTCTTTTGATGCTGAAAGCAAACTGCACCAGAGGAAAAAATATAGCTGCAACACTGTTGTGCAAATATAAATTGGACATCAAATATATTGTCTTGGTACTCTTAAGAACTGTTCCCTTTTTTTATCTTGAAAGAGGTGCTTTCCCCCCCTTTTCAGATTTTAATTACAGAGATATCCACAGACTATCTGACTTAGACTAGAAACTCATGAAAATGCAAAGGAAACAAATGCATCCTCCATATATGTCTAGATATGTAGGATGCACAGCACTTATGAGAGGTACCAATGACTTGCTTATTCTGGCATTATGTTTTGGGGTTGATAGCACTTACAGTATTTGACAGACTGGTTTTTAGAACCTTTGCTTTAGTGTAAGAACCACTAACTCCTCCCTTTCCCTCATCCCCTCCCCCAAAAAACCCCCAATCTCTTGGATACAAGCTCTTGGGGAATCTAAATAAAATCCAACTTCATATTATCATCGTAAAACTAACAAAATGAGATGTGCGTGTAAGGTATTGGTTAAAGTGAAGATTGTCCTTTGTATTTTACTGCTTTGTACAAAAACATGGTCTATGCCTGTGATGGCGAACCTATGGCATCCGTGCCACAGGTGGCATGCAGAGCCCTCTGCGGGCACACGAGCCGTTGCCCCAGCTCAGCTCCACTGTGTATGCGCGCCTCCCGCCAGCCAGCTGATTTTCAGGTCTCTGCCGCGCATGTGAGAGACACGCGTGCATGTGGGGGGGTGGGGGAAGCATGGGGGGTCACACGCACATGCGTGGGGTGTTGCGTGAGCATGTGTGGGGGCGGGGCACGCAGAGGGGCGGGGCATGCATGTGTGTGCACTTTCAGCACGCAGTGACGAAAAGGTTAGCCATCACTGGTCTATGCTATAGAAGGATATGGAAGAGGGCTATAATAGGAAGCACAGGATATTATGATAAAAAATGTCTTATCAGGGAAATGGATGGGCTATACATTTAATACATACATACATACACATATACATTACTGCTGAAGGAAAAAGAACCAACTACTATTATTTATAAGACTATGATAGAATAATAAAAGAACTGGAAAAGGGCTGATGTAGTTCCCATCTTCAAAAAAGAAAAAAAAATGGATCCAGGAAACTACAGACCAATCAGCCTGACATCAATACCTGGGAAGATTCTGGAAAAAGAAAATCAAACAACAAATCTGAGAACACCTAGAGGCAAAGAAAGTCATAACCAGGAGCCAACATGGGTTTGCGAAAAATAGATCATGTCAGACAAGTCTATTGCATTCTTTGACAAAATGACAAAATTAGCGAACCAGAGAAATGCTGTGGATATAATTTACTTGGCCTTCAGAAAGACATTTGATAAAATAGACCACAACCTAGTACTTGATAAGATAGGACAGGGATGGTGAACCTTTTAGGGGCCGAGTGCCCAAACTGCAATCCAAAACCCACTTATTTATCGCAAAGTGCCAACACGGCAATTTAACCTGAATAATAAGGTTTTACTAGGGATTCAAATAATTTAACAACCAGCTCTTCCTAATGACCTGGTGGGTGTGGCTGGGGTGATGGTCATGTGACTGAGTGGGCATGGCCAACTCTATGTCACTCATGTGGGTGGTGCCTGTATGAGACAGGCAGGGTTGGGGAGGGAATCCAGGGGTCTCTGGTGGGTAGGAGGGTGGGTGGGTGGGAGAAAAGAAAGATCCAACCTGGTTTATTTTGTGTACGTATGTATGTGTGCATGTGTGTGCATGTGTGCGTGAGAGAGAGAACACACCGCAGCCAGCCCTGATATAACTTTCCGAGATTGGATCGGAAGCTCAGCATGCTGCAGATGCCCCTTGCTCGCCCCTTTGCCTGGCTTCCCTCCGTGGTCTCCTCGGTGCTCGCTCACGTTCTCCCTCCCCAGTCTAGCTTGACGCAGGCGGCAACACAGCTCACATTGCCCTTTGCAAGCCCGCTGTCGGTGAAGTTAGGCACTGGTGAGGACTGGCTTTTTGCCTAGCTTTGTCCAGCTGTTGGGGGGGGGAAACGAATGGGAGCTTGGGGAGGAATCCTGCATGAAACTAGACTGGGAAAGCTGGCTGTGACAGGAAGAGAAGCCAGGTGAGCCGGACCCAGACGCTTCCTGAGTCCCCGAGTCCCATAAGCAGCAACCTGGGGGAGAAGGGGGCAGTGTTCCTGCATGCTACCGTTTCTGCGTGCTAACGCAGTCCCAGAAGCAGCAACAGAATCCCAGAAGCAGCAACGGAGAGCTGCCATTTCTGTGTGCTGATGCAGTCCCAGAAGCAGCAATGGAGAGGGAGAAGGGGGCGGCATTCCTGCGTGCTGCCGTTTCTGTGTGCTAACACTGCTGTTCCCTTCTTCACATGGGATCACCCAGCAGCGGGAATGAAGAGGGAGAAGGGGGCAGCGACGGCCACTAGCATTGAGGGGAGAGTGCCACACAGAAACGGCAGCACGCAGGAACGCCACCCCCTTCTCCCTCTCCGTTCCCGCTGCTGGGGGATCCCATGCAAAGAAGGGAACAGCGGAATTAGTACACAGAAACGGCAGCACATAGGAACGCCGCCCCCTCCTCCCTTTCCATTTCCACTGCTGGGGGATCCTGTGCGAAGAAGGGGGCTAGCAGAGAGGGGACAGTGCGAGGTTGCTGCTTCGGGGACTCGGGAAGTGTCTGAGTCCGGCTCACCCAGCTTCTCTTCCTCTCCCAGCCAGCTTTCCCAATCTAGCTTGATGCAGGCTTCCTCCCCAGGCCCCCGTCCATTTCCCCCCGACAGCTGGATAAAACTAGGCAAAAAGTCAGCCCTCACCGGCGCCCAGCTTCACTGACAGCAGGCCTGGAAAGGGCAATGTGAGCTGCGCTGCCGCCTGCATCAAGCTAGACTGGGGACTGAGAATGTGAGCAAGCCAGTGGTGCTTCCCTCCAGCCTTCGCCCAAAGCCCCGCATCAGGAGGCTGAAGTTGGAATTTCTGCCCCCCTCCGACCCGTCCGTACCTTGGCAATGGGACTGTTTCTCTCCGCCCCCTTTTTCTATTTTGTCTGCCGGATTGGCACACAGGAATGAACCTAGCTTTGCTGCCCGTTGCAGCTAGGAATCTCAAAGCCGAGAATGAATGCTTGTGTTCAAGCTGGATCGGCCCCCTGAAAACTCCATCTCTCGAGGAGCCTGGCTGAACTTTTGCGCGCCACTCGCTGAGGGTGGGGTGGAGCTAATATGTTCCAAGCTAAGTGCCTGAAGAAGCCCAGCTGGCTGGCGGGGAGGTGGGGCATCCCAACACAGGCAGCTCTGCAGGAAAAGAAATTGCTTTTTTTTGCCAAGCGGAGACAACACAGGGTCGCATTGTGGCTCTGCGTCGTAATGGGCTTCAGGAGGAGGACGGGATCCCGACTCCCCCATTGTGAAGCGCGCAAGTGAAAAAGTTCACTCAATCAATTCCAACTTGAAGTTGGAATTGATTGCGTGAAACGCAACAGAGAAAAGCGATTGGAGCTGGGCTGGGGCGACTATGCGCTTGCCCACAGAAAGGGCTCTGCGTGCCATGTCTGGCACGCATGCCATAGGTTTGCCATCACAGAGATAGGATAATGTGGATTAGACAGTATCACCACCAGATGAATTCGTAACTGGCTGACAAACCGCACTCAACATGTAATCCTTAATAGAACTGCATCTACATCAAGGGAAGTATACAGCGGGGTACCCCAAGCCCCAGTACTCCAATATCTTCATCAATAATTTAGATGAGGGGATAGAGGGGAACTCATCAAATTTGCAGATGACGCCAAGCTAGCAGGAATAGCCAACACTCCAGAAGATAGGCTTAAGATACAGAAGGATCTTGACAGACTTGAACACTGGGCCCTATCTAACAAAATGAAATTCAATGGTAAAAAAGGTTCTACATTTAGGCAAGAAAAAACACACAGATATAGTATAGGTCAGTGATGGCGAACTTTTTTTGGTCCGCGTGCCAAAAGGGAGGGAGTGCCCACACCCATAATTCCATGCGCCCCCCCCCACGCATGTGCATATGACCCCCCCCTGTTCCCAGCACGCAATGGCACGCCCGTTTTTCGCTCTCCCCAGGCTCCAGAGCCTTTCTAGGAGCCTGGGGAGGGCGAAAACGGCCTTCCCCACCCCCCTCCGGAGGCTGGAAACAGCCTGTTTCCAGACTCCCAGTGGGCCCAGAAGGCCCGAAAATCAGCCGCCCGGTGCGCGCATGTGTGCCGGACCTCAGCTCACCTGCCCACCGATATGGCTCTGCGTGCCATTGTGGCACCTGTGCCATAGGTTCGCCATCACGGGTATAGGTGGTACTTGGCTCAATAGTAGCAACTGCGAGAGGGCTCTTGGAGTCTTGGTGAACAATCACTTAAATATGAGCCAGCAGCTGCCAAAAAAGCCAATGCAATCCTAGGCTGCATTAACAGAGGGATAAGATCAAGATCACGTGAAGTGTTGGTACCACTTTCTAATGCCTTGATAAGACCACACTTGGAATATTGTATCCAGTTTTGGTCGCCATGATGTAAAAAAGATGGTGAGACTCTAGAAAGAGTGCAGAGAGGAGCAACAAAAATGATTAGAGGACTGTAGGCTAAAATATAGGAAGAACAGTTGAAGCAACTGGGCATGTCTTTTAATAAAAAGAAGGACAAGGGGTGACATGATAGCAGTGTTCCAATATATGAAGGGCTGCCACAAAGAAGAGGGGATTAACTTATTCTCCAAAACACCTGAAAGTAGAACAAGCAGCAAAGGATGGAAACTAATCAAGAAGAAAACCAATCTAGAACTAAGGAGAAATTTCCTGACAGAACAATTAAATCAGTGGAATGACTTGCCTCCAGAAGTTGTGGGTGCTCAAACACTGGAGGATTTAAAGAAGAAATTGGATCACCATTTGTCTGAAATGGTATAGGGCAGTGATGGTGAATCTTTTTTTGCTCGGGTGCCAAAAGGGTTCCCGTGCGTGCCCACACACATAATGCAATGCCCTCCCCCGCGCACAACCCCCCCGCATTCCCCCCCGTGCATGCGCGCAGGCCTCACTGACACCTCCGGACTTCCGATAGGCCCGTTGGGCCATTTTTCGCCCTCCCCAGGCTTCAGGAAAGCCTCCCGAGCCTGTGGATGGCGAAAAACGGGCCCAACAGGCCTACCGGAAGTTCTGTTTTTCACCCTCCCCAGGCTTCAGAAAAGCTTCATTTCCAAACTTCCGGTAGGCCGGTTGGGTCCATTTTTCGCCATCCAGAGGCTCTGGAGGCTTTCCTGAAGGCTGGGGAGGGCGAAAACATCCTCCTCCCCACCCTCCGGAAGGCCGAAAATCAGCTGGCCAGTGCACACATGCGCGCTGGAGCTGACCTAGGGCAACACCTCACGTGCCCTCAGATATGGCTCTGCGTGCCACCTGTGGCATGCATGCCATAGGTTTGCTATCACGGGTATAGGGTTTCCTGCCTGAGCAGGAGGTTGGAGTTCCCTTCCAACTCTGTTATTCTGTTAATAAGAGCAATAAATTTATCAAGGACACAATTCCATATCACATGGATACTTGATATCTGCCACAACACAAGTTTGTTGTTTCATCATACACAAGAATAAGAGAAAATTGCCTTAGCAATTTTAGATCACTGATTAGTGATATCAAACTGGCAGCAGTTTTACAGAATCTCTTCTGACAAAACTTCCCATTCCATATGAAGATACCAGAGATTAAATTGAGACATCTCACAGATAAAATTGAAGCATGTATCCACCAGGGAGGCAACAGTCCTTCCAATATAGCAAAATTATGTTTCACTTCCTTGAGGTGGAAGAGCTACTGCTTGCTCATATCTTACCTATACAGCACTGGCAGAAAAAGAGCTACCTAGTGTGTAATCCATAAAAAGTGAAATAATACCACCTCAGGAAGGCCTTGATAGGTGGATAAAAATGTCAAACCCAGTCTAAACATCTGGCTGACTGTGCGACAAACGATATTAAAATTCAAGCAGATAAGCACCTGCCACATAACTCCCCAAACTTAACAACTGTCAATAAAAAAAGACAAAATGGATAGTTGACATGGCAGTTCTCGCAGACTGCAGAAAAGAAGAGAAATAACTAGAGAAAATCACAAAATAGAAAACCTGCAAATAGAAATAGAACAACTATGGCAAAAGAAAGCAAAGATAACAGTAACAGGCGCCTTGGGTGGAATCTCGAAATATCTGGAGCGTGACTTGAACACTATTGATATTGACAAAATCACCATCAATTGCAAAAGGTAGTTTTATTTGAAGCGACTTATATCCTACAACAAAATCTGTAACATCAGTAAACATCAACCTCTGACTATCTCAAGTCCTTGGGAAGAATTCAATAGGTAGATAAAAATGCCAAATCCAGTCTACACCTCTGGCTCACTGGGCAACTAACTAACCATAATAATAAAAAATGTTTTTAATACAGTGAAACTTAGGATGGATTTGTGCTTGGGCTTTCTATACCCAGGGCATAATTAAGAACTATTATACTGTATCTCATCCCCTATTAAGATAATCTGAATGAAATACAGTAATACATGGTTTTCAGTCAGGGTTATCTGTCTGGAATTCCTTGAAATTTAATATTTTAAAGGCCAAGGAAGTACACAGCATGATGCAAGCCTTTCCTAATTTGTTGCATCATGTAGATATTTACTGTCACCTGAAGGCCAACAAGACTGTATTTATTTTTAGCACTCACTAAAACAGCAAGTTGTCTTTAAGCTGATTTTTGGCACGGTCCAGCTTAAGATTCTTCTACTTTTCTTGCACACCAAATACTTAGGAAAAGGTCAACAGAGATTATTGTACAGGTAGTTCTCAATTTGTGATCATAATTGAGGACAAGAACTTCCATTATAGAATGATGCAGTTGTGTCCAATTTTGTGACCTTTTTTGCAATGGTCGATAAGCGAATCACTGTGGTCCTTAAATGAATCACACAGTCCTTAAGAAAATCCAGCTGTTCCCATTGACATTCCTTGTCCAAATGCCAACTGGGAATCTTGCAAATGGCAATTATGTGATCCCAGGACGCTGCAACCATTGTAAGTTACATGCCCATTATCAAGTGTCCATATTTTGATCACATGGCCATGGGGATATTGCTTTGGTCATAAGTGTGAGGACTAGTCAAAATAATTTTCAGCGCCATTGTAACTTTGAACTGTTACAAGATGCAAGTTAAGGACTACTTGTGGTTATTTCCCAGAACTGAGGGATGGAGATCTGGGAAAAGTTATACTGGACAAATCCCACCTCATGTGGCCCAAGATTAAGGAGTTTTTAAAATTTCAAAACATTATAGAAGTTTAGACTTTTAAAACATTGGCAACCTCTCTTGAGTAAAACATTAAGTAGATACAATTAAAATTCAAGTTAAGGCATTCACACAAGCATAGACATCTTTTGTCATAATATATAAGCTTGTTTCAAAATTGATTATTATTAAAGCTGTGAGCTAGATCTCTGCTTCTCCCTGAATAGAAAACGAATGAATGCATTAATCTCCACAATTTAAATAGCATTGCTTAAATGCCACTCTTGTGGTATGTGCTTGTCAAAACCAAATTTAAATTACAAAAACTGTAGAAGAAAGTCAATAAGTGTTTATATATGCTGAGTAGCACATATAAGGACCTAGTCTTGATCTTCCTTCCCCTGATGTGTAAAGCTCTGAATGTGTAATTAATTGGAATAATCCCAAGAAGCAGACAAAAAGTTTTGCTAAGTGCACAATCCTCACTTTAACTTCACTTGTTTCGGAGTACAGTGCTATGAATAAATACAGCTTGCAATGTGAGATGAAACTATGAGGTGGCTTTCATTTCTCTCTCTGAAAATCTCCTGTCAAACAGTTTGCCTTTCACAAGAGAAGGGAAGTGAACAATTACCAGAACAATGGTAGAAATGTAAGGAGATGGATGAATTTGTATACCTTTAGAGAATGTGGGAGTGATTCTAAAGCAGTGTTTTTCAAACTCCCAGAATTCCCCAACCAGCATGCTGAGCAATTCTCCCTGGAGAATTCTGGGAATTGAAGGCCACATAACTGAAACTTGCCAAGTTTGAAAAACATTCTAAATCCTGAAAAAGTCTAGTAAAAAGGTACTCGTAAAATATGGTTTATTGTGAGGAATGAATTAAACTTGAAAGAACTGAAAATATGTAGTCATACATGAAAACAAATGTATGTCCACCTTGTTATATAAAGTATTGTCTATATATACCTTTAGATGTATAAGGATTAAATTGTATAACAAATACATAATGAAGAAAAATGGCTTGCAAGGAAAGGAAAGTATATGGGTATAGTGGAAGCAAGGATAGTCATACATGACAAGATAAACACAATGGAGTACCAGTAGTTTAGTAAGATTTTATTTGTTCTTCTTTTCCTTTAATTTCTTTTGCTTACTAATACTCTTTCAGCACTTTTATAGCATCATTTACTTTGTAAGGAAATAACATGACAAACATACATGTATGAAAGGCTTCTGTAGCTCATATGGTTTTGGACATCTCAAAAATTAAAGATGGCTGATACCCAATGCAAAGGTTTGTGCCAAATCTAATGCCCAAACTGACACTTTAGCTCATGATATTCAATGCTGAAAAGGGCAATGAACTCTTGTATTCCAAATTTAATCACAAGCAGGGCAGCTGTTTAAATATGTTTTTACCTACTTGCTATATTTCATTTCATTAGTTTATTGTGATTGGTGGTAGGTCTGGTCAAGATGGCTGTGTTGAATTTATCAAAGAGTGCCAAAACTATCTTGACTCCACCATAAGTATTCCAGCTTTAAAACACCCCATTTGAGGTCTTGAAACTTTCCAGTACATGTAGTCCTCAACTTACCCCAATGGAACCCAACATTTCCATTGCTAAATATGGCGACTAAGTGAGTTTGCCTCATTTTACAACTTTTCTTTAGCTAAAATTATTAAGTACGGTAAATCATGCAGTTGTTAAACGAAGCTTCCCACATTGACTTTGCTGGAAGTCAGATGGGACTGTTACAAATGGTGATCACATGACTCTGGGACAGTATAACTGCCATAAGTACATGCCTGTTGCCAAGCACCCAAATTTTTATCATGTGACTATGGAGATGCTGCAATGGTCACAAATGTGAAAAATGGTCATAAGTCACTTTTTTCAGCGCTGTTGTAACCTTGGTACTAAACAAACGGTTGTAAGTTGAGGATTATTTGTATGGTTGAAATACCACCACAATTGTGGAAACACGGAATACCCATTTTGAACAGAGTTTTGAACACCCCTAACCAGGATTCTTTCACATCCAGTATTTTCTTTTACATTAACAAATGCACTAAAAACAAAGATGAAGAACTGTAATTCCTATGATCTTCTGATCATTATCTATGCTTACTGGAATCCTGTGGATTTTCCACTTTAGGGCTACAACTACATTAAAAATTGGATGTACTGCCTGTCCTTTCCACTGATAGCAATGCAGCACATATGGACACCTACTCTAATGCCTTTGGAAGATACACGTGTAACTTGGTATTGGCACTACTTGGCCTTGAAACTAGTTTCTTAGCCAAATTACTAATACTTGAAAAAGAAGAAAGCTCTTAAGTGGCAGGATGAGGAAAGCTTGCTTCAGCGGAACTGTACATATTTAAAAACCACCACAAAGAAAACTTATCAATGTATATTTGAAATCTTTCAGGCCTTAATGATTTCCAGTGAAGCAGGGATTTAAAAAAATACACAAGGCCAACAAATACAATGTAAGATTCCATTCCTTTCTATATCTGATGAAAGACTGTAGGTCTAGAAATGTTTACACCACAGTCAAGTATTGTAAGTTTTACAAATATTGTAAGTGTTACACACACAGCATATTTACAATGGAATAATTGGCAGGGAAGGAGGATTACTGTTTTGGTGGGTTGGCATTTTGTTTCTCAAGCGCTAAAGTTAAAAGGTTACTTCAAGTTAGACTTCTAGAAAGGAAGCAAACCAGTGATGTGGCCAAGTATTGCAAATCCATCTGCAATAATCCTAGTCATAATGTAGCTGAGTCCAAAGAATTTGTTCTAATAAACAAAACAATCTCACCTACGTATTCCTATTTAAGACACCCTGGAATTTTAGTTTGGCTTTAAATGGCCTCCCCCAGCCATAACATTTGCCACCTACTATTGCAAGTCACCATCCTACAGCACTTGCAGTGCAATCCTATTTGTAATAATTGTCTTGCTTAGACTTCCAGTACTAGGAACTAGCAGAACCATGAAGGATTGGGAAGTTCTTAATTGTGTGTGGGGGAGTTTCTCCCAGTTTTTATCTTCTCCAGCTGCACAGTTCAAGAAAGTTAGGCAAGCAGAGTAAAGCAGACCAGGATTATTATTTAAGGGAGTAGCTATTTCATGATTAAACCAAACACATCTTCAAGCATTAATTAAAAACATCACTGCCCTTCAAAACCAACTCCATATGCCAACTAAAATACTGCCGAGAACAATGCGCTGTGTGTCTCTGGTCCCTGCAGGCCATGTAACATTGCCCAAACTAGGTTCTCCGGATCTATCGCTAGTATCTACTATCTGCATTTTTCATTTGGAGTAGCTCCCTAATCTCTTTTTAGGGACAGCATTCTCAGCATCTGCTACTACAGCCTTCCTCTTCTGTGTAACTCTTCCACTGATCCCTCACACACTTGGGAGCCCAATGCTGTCTGCCCCAGCCATTAAGCCACAGTTATAGTTATAAATGCCATTAAACCATAGTTACAGTTCCTGAATAGAGCGACACAAAGGGAGCACACAAACATTTTACACTACAGTGTCACCTTGAGATCCCCACCAACAATATGGTGCGACACAGAACTCTTCAAGGGCCTGCCCTCCCTCCCCCCAGAGGCAGATGGAAAGTTCTGCGACCAACACTGAAGAGGGTCCCTTCAGATGTACTAAACCACGGGAAAGGGGAGGGGGAGCAAGGGAGCACTTGAGGAGTTTCCCCTTTGAGCAAAAGGGCTCAACTTCAGGGTCAAGGCTACGTCGCAGCCCACAACAGCTGTCAGAACAAAGAAAGGCCGGGACACCCTCCGTAGGAGGCCAGGTTGCTCCTCTCACCACGCACTCTCCCCCCTCTCTCCGGCAGCAGCGAGGCTTCCCACGACTGCCACCCGAGACCAAGTGGAAAGCGGTAACCCCCCCCCCACCGCCTTTCTACCCGGCGTCTCGGCAAGGCGGACGGGCAGGAGAAAAAAAAGGGGGGGATTTTGACTACGGGCGCAAGAGCACGTAGCCGTTCGTGTAGGGGGGGGGCGGTTAGAATTCCTGCTCTTCGGGAGGCATTTCTGGAGAAACGAGGGAGTCCGCCGCTCCCAAGAGGCAAAGCCACCGCGCCGGCTCGTTCGCGTCCCGCCGCCCACCCGGTTGCCAGGCGTCCCCGGGGAGAGAGCCGGGAGCCGCGGCAGCTTCCGAGCTAACGGAGCCCCCTTACTCACCACGCGCTCCTCGCAGGCAAGCCAGCGCCAGTAGCAGCAGCAGAAGCAGCCCCGGCCTCAGTAACCGCCGCCAGAACGTGTCCATCGTGCAGCGCCCGCGGCGCCTCCTCACTGTACAAGTTCGGGGCAGAAGGCGGACGCGCAGGCGGAGAGGGGGGACTTTTTCCTCGCTGCCCTCCCCCTTCTGAGAAAGGTAAAGAGCGTCCGCGGGAGGGAGGTGGGAGGACGGAGGGGGGGGGGAAGAAAGGCTCCAGGTAGGGCGGCCAGAAGCAGACAATGCAGCGGCGATGCGAGGAGGCAATTCCAGTCCGAGGCAAAAGCGCGCGCGGCGGGGGGGGGAGGTTGCGAGCGGGAGAGGGGGGGGGGTTAGAAGCAGAAATCCAGGAGGTGCCGGGCAAGGAGGCGCGCGTGCACCCGCGCACGCACACACCGGTCGTGCCGGTGAAGGAAGAGCCGAAGAACGTACACAAAGGGGAGGGCAGCTCGGCGCCGCTCTTATACCAGCCTCCCCGCTCCGCTCTCCTTGCGCGCCGCTGCCGCCGGTGACTCACGGACGCCTGGGCGGCTTCTGGTTGGCTCGCGAGCGCCTCCAATCCCAACCGGCTGCCCTAATTTCCTGATCCACGCAACCTGCCCGCCGCAGCTGGGAGCGTTTCGCCCGGCAACCAGACGCTGCCTTGTTGCCTGCGCTCGATCCCTCGGCCGAACCAGCGACGCCGCCGACGCCCCTCTGGACCAGCTGATGAGGATGAGGAGGATGTTGGTGAGGGGGTTGATCTCCCGCCGCCTGCGCGCTGTTTGCGGCTGTTTCTTGGGGCTGTGCATGATGGCACTCGGGGCATGATCTTACTGGTATGCGCCGCTGGTATTAATGTCGGCGTACGTGCCAACGCTGGAGGGGTCCGAAGCGGGTTTCCAGGGAAGCGATTTCCAACCGGTCTTGTTTTTATTTCCTGGTGAGTATTGCACAGGATTGCTGATACGCAAGAGCGCGATCCTTCGGGCATTTTCTCCGAGGCCAATCTTGGCCACTGCACTGGGGCGTAAGTCCCCCTAAGAATGCGATGGCGACCTTACTGGGAATCCTGTAAGTCTTTTCTATTTTTAATGGAGGCTTACTTAGAAGGCGGTCTACTTAAAAGTCAAGTCTCGGCAATTGCATCGTTAAAATTGAAGGGCAGCTTCTGTTGGTAGCAAATCTCTTGAATTCAGCTTAGATCTGAAAAAAGTTCATAGGATTGTTCTATTTTAGACAGGACATGGCTTTCACAACTGCAGAGTAAGATTCTGGAGTTTGGTAAGCCATTGTCACCTATAGACTCCAGCAATTCAGGTCCTTATGGAGAAATTAAGCATGGACCTGAAATTCGGGAGAAAATGCTGTGATAGAAAATTGCAAAATTTCCCTCTCCTTTTTCGTGGAATTGTTTTTTGCAGACAGATTGGCACATGCTTATCCTGTACTCCATTAGCTGAGTTGACATAATACAATATGCCAAATTGTGATTTTCAGAATACCAGACTTGGAAGGGCCTTGGAGCAGTGGTGGGATTCAAATTTTTTACTACCGCTTCTGTGGGCGTGGCTTGGTGGTCATGTGAGTGGGTGGTCATGGCCAACTCAATGACACTCCCACCCAGTCACATGACCCCCCCCAGCCACACCTACCCAGGTTTTGTGGCTCCTGGTGTTTTCTGTGGGAAATGGGATCATGTGACTGGGTGAGCGTGGCCAACTTGATTGGTCTCACCCTTAGGAAATTTCTCCTTAGTCCAACTCACAATAAAATAGCACTGTTCCAATATTTAGAATAGAATAGAATAACAGAGTTGGAAAGGATCTTGGAGGTCTTCTAGTCCAACCCTCTGCTTAGGCAGGAAACCCTATACCACTTCAGACAAGTGATTATCTAATCTCTTCTTTAAAACTTCCAGTGTTGGAGCATTTACAACTTCTGGAGGCAAGTTGTTCCACTGATTAATTGTTATGTCAGGAAATTTGAGGGGCTCCTACAAAAATGAGGGAGTCAATCTATTTTCCAAAGCACCAAAAGGCTCAACAAGAAACAATGCATGGAAACTAACCAAAGAGAGAAGCAACCTAGGACTAAGGAGAAATTTCCTAAGGGTGAGACCAATCAACCAATGGAATAGCTTGCCTTCAGAAGTTGTGGATCACTAAAGGCTTTCAAAAACAGTGAGGGAAGTGCACCCCAAAAGGACAGTGCTAGGAACCACTAAAACAATGCAGAAAACTTAAAACAACCATTCCCCTTTTTAAAAAAAGTCAACCCCAAAGCAAAGGCAGCAGCTGAGAGGGAAACTAAGAGCAGCTGCTCAGGCTAATTGAAAGCCTGGGCGTGCTGCCAAAAGCCATTAACCCTTCCAATTCTATCATTCTATGTTCTAAATTGGGTGCTTCGCAGCAGAAGTACTATAGCTGGCTGGACCACACATGCATTAAATTCATGGCCTGTATGATCAAGCTGCATCATTGTCCCCTCCTGTGTTTTCCCCCCAGGAAGAAACAAGAAGTAGCCAACACTGCAGCAGCTATAAAAGGTCTTGGGAAACTCCAGGGAGTATCAGCTGATCACAGAAGTGTTACTTAATACTCTTTATAATGAAAATGTTTGTAATCTTGTCCTTCTTCCTGAAGGGAAGAGGTTAATCCCATCCCTAGATGGGTGATTGATGGGTTTCCCTGCCCTAATCCTGTCAGTTTCTGTTGTTTATTGACTTGATTCAGCATGCATCAGCTGCATTCCAGCTGCAACTGTTAAGTGGAGCTATTAACTGAAGGGAGAGGGGAAAAAACCTCTTGCACTTTATTTTTAACAGGTTCTTCAAACTGCCTAAGCAATTAACTAATGGTTTGGGCTGAATCTCACCTGTGCCTTGGAGTCTTCTGGTCCAACCTCCTGCTTAAGCAGGAGACCTTATATCAGTGGTGGCGAACCTTTTTAGGCTCGCGTGCCAAAAAGGGGGGGGCGCGCTCGCGTGCCCACACCCATTCCCTCTCCCCCCACGCATGCGCACAACACCCCCCCATACTGCCCCCTGCGCATGCGCACACACCCCCACCCCTGCGCAAAGGCTTACCGGAGCCTGGGACGACGAAACCGGCAAACCGGAAGTGCGAAAAAAACGCACTTCTGGTTTGCCGGTGTGCTGTTTTTTGCACTCCGGAGGGTTCAGGGAAGCTCCCTGAAGCTCCGGAATGCAAAAAACTACAAAACGGACAAACCGGAAGTGCGGAAAAGTGCACTTCCGGTTTGTCCGTTTTGTAGTTTTTTTGCATTCCGGAGCTTCAGAGAGCTTCCCTGAACCCTCCGGAGTGCAAAAAAACAGCTCACCGGCAAACCGGAAGTGCGTTTTTCCACACTTCCGGTTTGCCGATGGGCAACCCTCGCGTGCCGGCTGCTATGGCTCCGCGTGCCACCTGTGGCACGCGTGCCATAGGTTTGCCACCACGGCCTTATATCATTCCAGACAAATGTCTATCCAATCTCTTCTTAAAAACTTCCAGTGATGGTGCACTCACAACTTCTGGAGGCAAGTCGTTCCACTGGTTAATTGTTCTCTAAGGTTTGTCAATCAGCAAGTTGTATGAACCCAGCCATTGTCTGAAAATTAAGGATTTCTGGTGTACTGTGGGAATGTAATTGTGGCTCATGTAGTAAACCATGGCTAATCAAACTATAGTTATCATTTAAATACAGCCACTGTATTTTGTGTTGGCACATTCTGAACTTATTGAAGGGTTAAAAAGTATAGAAAGAATATACCTTACCACTGCGTTGTTAGTGTCTTACTCCTAAGGCATATAATAGAAGAACCATTGGGTTTTATGAAGGCATATAGAAAAGCACAAAATTAAAGTTTGAAGTGATTTTGCTAAATTATATTGAATAATTCTGGTCTTTACATATTAGGTGGAATTAGATTCCACTGTACTCTGAATTAGAGGCACACTGTACTTGCACAACCATTCTGTGCTAGGACTACAGTGCCAGTGTACTTCAATAAACATGTAATACATGAAAGAGCCAAACATCTTCAAAAATTCAAGAATAACCAGTCACCTCCTTTGATGTGTCTTAACTGCATGTTTATAGATAACTTTATACTTACTTGTTTATAGCCAGTATAATTAGATGTGATCAGTAAAGCAGTTATTGGCATAACAATGCATAAAGTGCAAAATTCCTTTTAATTGAATTTCCCCCCAAATGGCATCTGGTGGTACAATAAACACAACTAATAAAAATGAAGTTGTATGCATAGCATACTTATAGAATACATAATTTCTAAAATGGCTTGAGAATTTATAAGCATTCCTGAGGTCAGGATTAGCACTTATTTGCTTTCCTATGTTGTTTCATTAACTTGCTTATTTTTGTACCGTATGTGAAAGTAATTTGGGGAAAACCAGAAAAATTTGGCCAAATTCTAAGAGTAATGAAAGAAACATTGGGGAAGGAGGGCTTGGGGGCAGCATCAACATAATATAAACTCTGGCCTTTGATATTGATAAAAGGGAATATTTATAGCTCAGGGTTAAAATGAGGGGTCCTTGTTGTTCTCTGAGCTTGGTTGTTTTTTTGAAGACATTTCATTACCAAACTAGATAACGCCATCAGCACTCTGATGATGTTACCTAGTTTGGGTAATGAAATGTCTGCAAGAAAACAACCAAGCTCAGAGAGCAACATGGACCCCTTTGGCCTTTGAACTTGCATTTAAACTTATTACAATATGATTTACATTGCTGCATTTTGTGAGCTGCACAATTGGGGCATCAGAATTCCCCTAACAAATTGGGGTAGCCTATCCATTAAATACAGAACCAGTTTGGTTGTAGAGGTTAAACTTGCAGGGGTGGCCAAGCTATGGTTCTTTGAGGACCTGTGGACTTCAACTCCCAGAATTCCTGAGCCAGCCATGCATGCATGGCTAGCTCAGGAATTCTGGGAGTTGAAGTCCACAGGTCCTCAAAGAACCATAGTTTGGCCACCCCTGGGTTAAAGCATCAGGCTAGAAACCGGGAGACTCTGAGTTCTAATTCCACTTTGGCCTGAAGCAAACGCAGTAACTTTGGACCAGTCACTTTGTTTCAACCCCCGAGAAGAGGCAGTGCCAAACAACTTCTGAAAAACCTTGCCACAAAAAACTGCAGGGACTTGTCCAGATAGTGTCAGAGAACCAAACTATAATGAAATGGAAGGAAAAAAATGCATTAAATAAATGATTAAAATTTGCATTGTGATGTCATGACACTTGTCATTTTGGTACCCTCATGGATAAGTAGATATGGCTTTGGAAAGAAACTCTTTTCTTCAGTCTACATAGCAAGAATTAATTGCTGGAGGTTATGAAACCTGTCGTCCAAAAAGAATCCTTTGGGTTATTCAATTCTGGTATTCTGAGATCTTTCAAAAGTACTGAGGCTAGCCCATAAACATCAAAATGCGACAAGAGTAATACAATATGGAAAGAAAACTTTTCAGTTCATGGGTTCTTCCTCATGGCAGCTCTAAAGTGCTGTCATCCCATGTAGGAGCTGCACAAAGTCGAGCTAGCTTAAAAAGTGTTGCCCACTTTGGGCAATGAAGCAAAATAGGGCTCCTACCTTCACCGAAGCCCCAAGAGATGACTGGATTGGAATGAGGAATACCTCTGTCAATTACCAGCAGCAGAAGTCCTGTGGTAAAAGAAGGGAACTGGCACCAAAGGAGCCATTATCTGCTCCTCCTACCAGCACCCGTGGAGAAACAAGGGAAGTGGATTTTCTTACCGTTTCTCTCAGAGCTGTTTCTCAAAGTTCAAAACACGATGTGCCACAGATGGCCAAGAGCAGTAGGCTAGGCCACCCATTCCTGAAATTTGAGTAAACTGCCTCAGACCGACCCCTTAACGTGACTTGTACTGGCTGTTCTGGAAAAATCTGTTTTCTGAAATGCATGGAAGTAAGAGGAACTTCGTTGTGGCTTAGAATAGTTTGAGGACACCCTTCTTCTTCACATCCCCACCCAATGGACAGTGGAACATTTTGGGGCCAGAGCAAACAAGAATTCGGAATTCATTACTTAATGCATGAACACCTGGCTGCTAGGCCTGGTCCATAACAAATTGTTGCTTGACAGATCCTCCAAGTTACAAAAGCCAATAGACTAGCAATTCAGCTTTCTTTCTGCATTAACGGGGGAGGGGGGACGGATACACACACGCCCGCACACACACACACACGTCACAGCCCTGGCATGTTTCTGCATCTGAAGGCAGTAGCTAACTTAGATTCAGGGAAGGCCTATGATACACAGCTGTCTTTTCTGATGCCACTCAGAGTGCGACTCACTTATTTCTGTTTTTCACTTTGCCTAAAGTTAACACCAACTCTGCCTTCTGCTGGCAGTAGGTTTTTCAGCCCAGACCTTTTATTTATTTTTTATTTATTTGTGAGATTTATATACCGCCTCACAGTGCAAGCACTCTCTAAGCGGTTTACACCAGTAAACAATGTATATTTACATTGCCCCCAACAATCTGGGTCCTCATTTTACCTACCTCGGAAGGATGGAAGGCTGAGTCAACCTTGAGCCGGTGAGATCTGAACCGCTGACCTGCGGATCAGTGTCAGCTGAAGTGGCCTGCAGTATTGCCTCTTAACCGCTGCGCCACCTCGGCTCTTCTTATTTATGTTTCATAGGATGGTATAACAACATTCTTACATAAGACTGCATGATGTGGATGCAGGAAAGGGTGTTGTCTTGCAACTTGTTTAGACTTTTGTTCCAACTCTGTGACACAAATTCTTTTGGGGACAAATATAGAGAAAATATAAAAGCTTTCCATTTGCAGAATAATGCTAACAATTAGATGTTAGCATTAAACGCAGCGCCAGTTTGGGGGTAGCTAACAATTAGATGTATAAACAAAATACTTTTGTAATGAGTACGGGCATGGCATGCAGTTGGGGCATTGCCAAGAAGAACACTGCTTGATTCTTAAGTTTTAATTAAGCTTTCTAAGACCTTCATGTCTTGGGGCCAGATTATCTAAGGGACTATCTTCTCCCAGTCGTTTCTACCTGTCCAATTCAGTCTTGGACATGTTGCAGGCTCTGTCATCCAAGAAATGTTGGCTGGAGGGGACCAGGAGACGTGCCTTCTCTGCCATAGCCCACTGCCTCTGGATATTCTCCCTTCGGAGATCAGGATGACCCAGCTGGACTTTCATAAGGCTGTGAAGACATGGTTATGTGCTCAGGCCTGGCACCACAAATGTATTAAGGGCACTATTTCTTGCATGTATTAACATCTATGGCAATAGGTGTATTCAGCAACCATAGATATTTATTTTGTATTGTCTTTAATTGCTTTTCTTACATTTTAGAATGTACAGGTAGTCCTTGTCTTACAATCATAATTGAGTCCAAAATTTCCATTGCTAAGCAAGGCGATTAAGTGAATTTTGTCCCATTTTGCAACCTTTTTGCCAGTTGTTAAGTGAATCACTGTAGTTGTTAAATGAATCATGCAACCATTAAGGGAATCTGGCTTCCCCCATTGACTTTGCTTGTTGGAGGCCAGCTGGGAAAGTTACAAATGGTGATCACATGACTCCGGGACAGTGCAGCCATCATAAATACATGCCAGTTGCCAAGCACCCACATTCTGATCACATGACCGTGTGAAAAAACAGTCATACGTCTTTTTCAGTGCCTTTGTAACTTCAAGCAGTCACTAAACAAATGGTTGTAAGTCAAGGATTACCTGTTTGCCACCCAGAGTCATTTGTTGACATGAGTGGCTATAGAAATCAAATAAGTATTTTAAGCGTCCGTGTCCGTCAACTAGTCCAGGGAATTCCTTCCTCCTTAAAAGACAGTTGTTCAGTTGGAGGTAAAATATGTGATATTAGTTGTTGGTAGGCTTTTCACCCTAGCAGAGATAACCTTTGTATATGTGTATGTGTTGAGAGAGAGAGCTGTCAGCATGCATCATGCAAAATCTCTAAACTGACATGCCAAATCATCAAGGGTTCAAAATTCTCCTTGTTCCTAGTCTACAGAAGTTGATGAGTATCTAAAGTATAATTTGGCATTATGAATGATCCATCTTTTCTTTTAGATGTTTAATAAAACCTTTTTGCAGATCATAGAAGATGAAATCGACAAAGAACAAGATGGACCTGTTGGGCAGAGGAAACATTTTGGAAATTAACAGGGGGGGGGGGAAATATTGCATCATCTGAGAAATGTATAATTATTTTTCACTTTGCTTGCTGAATTCTTACATCCAACTATAGAAAGATGGTGAGGCATATAAATATAGAAACAGAACCTTAAACCTATACAGAATTTTCCACATGAAAGAAGCAAAACTGCTATTATCTGTTAGAGGAGTTTCATTTAAAATGAATTAAGCAAGGCAATTCAGGTGACAGTTTTTGGTGAAAAAAAATAGTACACAGGAGAGGCTACTTAACCATTAAGTTGGGGGGGGAGGGTTGTAACAAATATTACTCAAACTCTTAGATTGATTAGAGTGTTTAATAATTGTTCTAAAGTTCTAAAATAAAATGCATTATAATTGTTACATTTGTGCAACGGTTTTCATTCTGGATTCTTAGAAGTATTACACTAGATTTCATGAGAGCCAGTTTGGTTTAGTGGTTAAGGCAGCAGGCTAGACGGCAGGAGATAATGAGTTCCAGTCATGCCTTAGCCATGAAAGCCAACTGGGTGACTTTGGGACTGTCACTCTCACCTCACAGGGTTATTGTTGTTGTTGTGGGAAAAATAGGAGGAAGGAGATGTGTTGGATGTATTTGCTGCTTTGAGTTATTTGTAAAAATAATAAAGGAGGAATACAAATAAACATTTGAAATGTAACTATAGTTAACTTAATCTCAGATTATGTTCCTCTAATTCTAACAGTCTTTTATTTCTTAGCAATATCTGTCCTCTCATCCAAACCAGACAACAAGCTGTAAAATCTTATTTCAGATCAAGGTAAACATGGTTCTTTGTCTTGAATCTTGTATATCTTATATTTAACTTGTAGCATTTTTCCTTGCCATACAAAACACCAATTTTTACCAGAGATTCTCCCCAACAGTGACAATTGTGGTTTCTCCCATCTTAGCATGTCTTAAATTTCATTCCATGTCTTAACATAATTATTCTGAAATAACATACGATTAATATTTCTCATAACGATACCCAAATATTTTACTTTCTCAATCTTAAAACCAGTTTAATCCACCAGCTCTATTTGATAATCTATTTTTATATTTTTGTTAACATCTTTGTCTTCTGATTATTAATCTTAAAACCTGCTATCATGTCAAATTCTTTTATTTCCAACTTCTCAGCCACAATCATTTAAAACAATTTATAAACTTTATTCAATAATGATATCTGATAGGGGATTTTTTTTAGGTCAAAGTTTGCCCCCCCTTAGGTGTTAATGCCTTATTAGCCTCTTTTCATCTATCCGGCATCTTTCCCCTTTGTAAAATAGAATTCGTTAAATTTTGTAAAGCTTTTAAGAGTTCAACCTCAAAACATTTGTAATAAGCCAGTAAACTATCTGGTCCAGGCAGATAGTTTTAGCTTGTTTTATAGCTTCACTTATTTATCAGTTTGATAAACTGATCAAAGTTGTGTCCCATATTAAAGAATATATGGTCAAGCAGCCACAAGTATTTAATATGTTTCCTGCATGAAAAATAGGGACATGGACATCTCCCACTGTTTGATTTGCATGAGATTTGTCTCATTGCTGGAGTGATATACAAATCTTTGCTTTACATATTCAGTAGCAAAGATTTTATGACAATTCAACATCATCCTTATGTGTTGCTTCAACAGAAGCAATCGGACCACAAATCTCCCTGTTGGGTATATTTTTATTTTATGCTATGTATTTATTTTAAATTTATTTTCAAGATCAGCATCTTTTCAGGGCAGGTAATATCATAAAACTAGTTCAGTGATATTAATTGTAAACAGTTTCAAGTGCAGCCTGTTGCAATAAAACACAACCTTGGAATGCCTGTCATCAGCAAATACAATAAATTTTTTCAATTAAAATGCAGAGAGAACAGATGTTTTAAAAACCTTTAAAGTAGTCACAGATGTGGCCAGCCATATATCTCCCAGAAGGAAGTCTTAAAGGATCATAGGCCATCCTTCATATTTGCTATGACTTCAACTTTCCTGTTTTTCAAGAGCACAAAATTAATTAGAGATTATATGAATAATTAAGAGGAAAGGGAATTTAAAGGACAGCTCTTAAATTATTCTTTCAAGAGAGATGTTCCAGAACTAGTTGCTATAAAGGAAAACAATAGGAAGAAGAGTTCAACTTAGGTCCTGGGACTAACTCCTACACATGAAAGAGAAACTGAATGTTTGGTCTTTTTCACTGTTGAGATTCATAACATGAATCTAAAATGTTAAAATGACCCTGGAATAAAACTTCTAAGATACAATGCAGTCATCTGATAGAGGAATGCTAATCTTGGATGCACATTCCTCCATATGCACAAAGGCAATCTAGCTTTCTCACCAGTCTTTGACATCCAGTCTTCAAACAATGACTTCATTTCCCTGGGATATTGATTCACTAGCATGGAAATTGCTCAGTGTAGCACATCCTGTGTGCTCTTGTTACCATCAGAAACCTGCATTTCCTCTCCTATGCTTTGGATCATTGGACTTTCTTGGATTGACATCAGAAATACAGGCACTGCACAATGGAGAACTGGCTGCAAAAACTGATGGTGTTATTTAAACTTACTTTGCTTTTACTTGGAAACCACTTCCGGACTCTATGTTTGAGGTGGGGAAAAAAAATGAAACTTTGATTTTGGGTTTTGCTGATTAGATAGGTTCGTCATTATAGAAATGACTAGTATATACAGTATTACTATGTAAAAGTAAAACGCTGAGATTGTATGTTATTACTTTATTGTATTGCACTAAGAGTTGAAGTTAATGCTTTTCTCTTTCCTGTTTTACCCACTTTTTTCTCTTTCCTCCCCTACTTTTCCATTATTTAATTTTTCTTTGTATTTTATATTTCAATAAACTAATAAAATTTGCAATGAAAAAATACATGCACTGCACCCTTCCCATGTTTGTAAAAAAGCAACATGGGGAAGGAGCAAACCTAAGACATTAGCAATGCTAATTGTTTGAACCTAGCTCTGATAGCATTTTTACATGCCGAAGGTCCTAAGTTCACTCTTTGCAATCTAGTTAAAGGGGAAAAGTTCTTTCCATCAATTGGCTGCGTCTAGTAGAGTAATTCCTGACAGCTGTGTGATAGATGGAGTTGTGAAGCATGGGAGTCCAAAGGGGAGTAAAAGATGTCACGTGTCTTGTAACATCATGCCAATACTCCATGTATTCGAGAGTTCATAAGACAAATTATATAACATGACATCAAAATATACGCCATCATTTCAATTTTGTCATGGCTTGTTAATAGATTACAACAGTCTAATGCAAATGGTGGGAAACCCTTTTCTCTCATGTGTCTTGCTCTTTCTTACCAAAGCATCAGGAGTTATGAAACATGGTACATAAGGTCTAAATTGAGCTCTTGCATAATATATGTGTATGTTTCATGCTAGTGCAACCACTGCATAAACCAGAGGTCCAGGCAACCTCGGAAGTTAAATGCTGAGATGTAGATGGTTTTTTATTAAGAAAATTTATATGGCTGCCCACCTAACTTATTGTGGTCCCGGGTGGCTTTCAGAAATAAAACCCCAATACAAAACACAATAAACCCCAACGCCTCACCCCCCCCCCCCAGCAACAACATCCAATCACTTGATGGGTTCCATATCATCCTGGAGTCCCCAGGCCCGCTGGCAAAATCATGTCTTTAGAGCCGTGATGGCGAGCCTATGGCACACGTGCCACAGGTGGCACGGGGAGCCATATCTGAGGGCACATGAGGCGTTGCCCTATGTCAGCTCCAGCGCGGCTTTCCTGAAGCCTGGGGACGGTGAAAAACGGGCCAAAGGCCCAATCGGAAGTTCGTTTCTGAACTTCCGGTTAGGCTGTTGGGTCCGTTTTTTGCCATTCACAGGCTCCGGAGGCTTTCCTGAAGCCTGGGGAAGGAGAAAACGACCTCCCTCTTGACGGAGTGAGAATAAATCTCACAGAAGCGATATAGATCTTTTCCCCGGAATTCAGACATTAGCAGTTTAAAGTTCTAATTAAAATATTTATTTCGGTACAAAAACAATAAATTCTAATTAATTACATGTCTGATATAAAATGCAACGTCTCTCAATTGGAAGTCAGAAGAAGGGTAGAACGGAGATTGGAATGCACACATGCGTACAAGAACATATCAATCACATCCTCAGGAATGAACCATTATATTAGATAGGGATGCTTCTCCCTGCATATACATGTAACAGGCAATAAATCACACTGGGACACCCCTGCCCTCCGGAAGTCCACAAATCAGCTGGAATCCATTTTTCGCCATCCACAGGCTCCAGAGGCTTCAGTGAGCCCTATGTGCATGCAGGGGGAGCACAGGGGTTATGCACGGGGGGAGGGCATTGCATTATGGGTGTGGGCATGCATGCGTACACTATCGCACGCGCACCCACCCTTTTGGCACCCGAGCAAAAAAGGTTCGCCATCACTGCTTTAGAGGCTTCAAAAAAGGGTCAAGGGGACAATTTTATTTCTGCAAGGATAGGTTTTACAGGGAGGGAGCCACCACAGAGAAGGCCTTCTTCGTTCCAATACATGGATCTCCTTAGGAGGAGGGACCCATAATATTCCTTGCCTCCCTGGCTCTGGTGGATTGGGTAGATATAACTGGGGGGGAAATGATTCTTCAAATAACCTGGCCCCAGGCCAAGGAGAGCTTTAAAGAAGACAACCAGCACCTTGAGTTGGACCTGGAAGCAAATTGGCAGCCAAGTGATAGATGTGCAAATCTAGTCTTGCACAAAACCACATCGGTCACCACTTTTTTGAACCAACTGAAGATTCTATTTTTCAGAGGCAGCCCCACGTAGAGCACATTTCAGAAGCCAAAATGATGGAAGGGGTCCCTACCCAAAAGCATACAAAGCTTTGCAATCGGAATAGATTACATAGACCAAATGATCTAGTTCCATCTTAGCAGGATGAAAAATTATGAGATACTAAAATATAATTAAAATTTATATTATAAAATATAATATAAATTATAAAATATAATTAAAAGTTTATAAATTAAATGCATTCTTATGTTGTGAACACAATAAAAGAATGCATTTAATTTATAAACAAAGCTTTGCCAAATATACAATTGTTGTAATTTTCTCTAGCTCAGGGGTGTCAAACTGATGGCCCGTGAGCCGGATGTGACATGTGCAGGCCATGCCCACCCCAGGTCCGCGAATGGGAAAAATGTCATGAAACGTCACATGATGACAATGTGACATGAGTTTGACACCCGTGTTCTAGCTAAACTTCAACTATCTTTCAGGTTTCAAGTTGAATTACAGGTAATGAATTAGTACGTGTTGAGGCTGAATGCCAGAATTCTTCAAAGGGGAGATGTATAAATTATATATTCAAAAACTGATGCTGTAATGATATCTTTTTCTCTTTTGTAACGTTTTCATTAAGAGCCTGTTAGAATAGAATAGAATAACAGAGTTCGAAGGGATCTTGGAGGTCTTCTAGTCCAACCCCCTGCTTAGGCAGGAAAGATTACTGTTGGAAGATTACTGAGACTAGATTCATATCAATACCCAAGCACAAAACTCACCTGATCATTTGCACCAACAATGTATTGTTTACACAATCCACTCTACTAAAAACCCCGGTTAATGGGCTGCATCATTGCCATATTACTCTCACCTCTGTTGTCCATGGTTTTTCCACCGTTCAGTTTTTTGGAATGTTACCAGTGGTTTATCAGGTTACATGAACTCAAAGTGATTGCTATTTGTGATTTGCAACAATTAAAATTAAATTTTAAAACGGTGATAAAATCAACATTGCAGGAAGAACAATGGTACTTTGACCTGCTTGGAGATTCCCCCCACCCCACCCCTTCTGTTCAATTGTGTGCGGTTCTTGGAGACTGCCTGGACAGGTCCCTGCAGTTTTCTTGGCAAGGTTGTTTTTAGAAGTAGTTTGTCATTACCTCCTTCCTATGGCTGAGAGAAACTGACTTGCCCAAGATCACCCAGCTGGCTTTGAGCCTAAGCAGGGACTAGAACTCATAGTCTCTTGGTGTGTAACCTGATACCTTAATAACTACACCAAACTTCCATTAATAAATTAATTATACAGGCATATAAAAATGTTTACCTCCTTTTAAAAAAAGTAGCTTTCAGATTGAAGATCAGATTGAACCTAGCAACGTATATAGAACTGTAGTTGCAGTATATCACCATAAGCACTGAATACATTTCAGTTAACTTTGCCATGAGTGTCTTCCATGTGTATAGTTCAGTTTATGGAGGTCACACTCTGCACATATGTCAAGTGGGTTAGATTGGCGAAAGGCAAATAATATTACTCAAGAGAAGCTTATAACTTGAAATACTCTGCTACAATTAAACACTGAATGATTGAAATTTGTAATGATGTCAGCCTTGTTCCCAAGTGGGGAATCCTGTGTCATTACAATGACTGGAAAATTATTTCCCACTAAGCAAAAATGTTTCTATTTTCAGAAGGTTAATTAGCAGATTACTGATGAGAAATGACTTAATAATAGCAGCTGTTCCAGGCTTGACATCTCCAGTACTCCCAATACGTACTGGAGTCTTTATCCCTTTTTATTGGCAAGGATTTGTGGAACAGATTCACTGCTTAGCACCAGGGATGTCACTGATTGCTAGCCACCATTAAGAATGAAGTTAGTTTTGCCAGCATTGAGACTAAACAGAATGCCCCCCCTCCCCCCAAAAAGGCCATTCCACCACTATGGAAATCCAGGAATTAACATAAAAAGTTGCAGCATGGAAGTGTAAAGATACAAAACTTCCCAACAATTGTTGAAGTTTATAAAAGTTCACAGTCTAAAAAACTCTTTTTTCCTCTGGACCCAACATCTGGAAGCATGTGATCTACCTTTTCTGTACAGGAGCTCATGCCATGTGCTCCTGTACACCATTAAACCTTCTTTCCAAGCAACCTCCATGAATCCAGTGTCTTTTTCCCAATTGGAACTGAACCCAGAAGAATATTACTTCCAACAAAGAAATGACCCAACAAGAGTTCTTAAGATGGTTACCTAAAGCCTGTAACAATGGAGTCAACCTGGCCCCATACAACAGACCACACAAGCTGTGTGGAATAGGCCACCTCCATTATATTTGCCAATCTGCCCTGCTCACAGCAATAAATGAAGAGAGGCCATCTTAAAATCTGGCCAGGTGATATGCCTTCAAGTAACTTAGTTCCAACCTATTTAAGGCTTTGAAGTTTAAAGTCAAGACTTTGGGATTGAAAACACTTGGTAAGAAATATGGCTATTACAATATTGGTATCCTATAAACCAGTGGTTCCCAACATGGGGCCCATGCCCCACAGGGGGGGGGATTTGATTTTTAATGGGGGCAATTGGAACCTTGTTTAAACCAAGTTAATGGCCTTTTAGGCTTCCTCTGTGTGAGTAGGAGTTCACTTTTTGAAGAGTAAGAATTATATGTTTGGGGGGGGGCAAATGTTGGGAACCACTGCTATAAACTGAATGCCTTGCCTCCAACACCCAATTGGCTCCACTTTGAACCAGTGGAGGTGACATTAAATGGAGGCCCATATATAAAGCACATTACAGTCACCCAGCCTAGGCCTCAACAGTGCAAGGATGAAATAATCAAGGACAGGTGTATTCTCTGGATTGGACTCCGGCTGCCTTTCCTTTGTAAAATAAAGTAATCTAGGAGCTGGGATGAACTGAGGAAGTATTAAGAGCAACTGACTTCTGGAAGCCTCAGGGTGTCTTGAGAGAAGAAGTTTCCCTTTCCTACCCAGGGTGGATAAAAATAGATGATTTTTTTTAAAAAATAAAAATCTGATTTTTAAAAAAATTAAATCTTTTTTTATTTAAATAAAATTTTTTAAAATCAAATTTAGTTTAATAAAATGCTTTTGGAATAAAAAATCTAAAGATAGTTTTCTATTTAAGATACATTAATAGTTTAGTTTATACAGCATGAAATGGAGCTTAGTTATGTTGCATGAAGCTGTATATTCTGAAATATTTACATTTTTGGTAAACTCATTCAATGAATCCAAACTCTGCAAGCCAAATAGGAAACCTTCATTTTGTTTGCAAATAATAATATTAAAGATTCTAACTACCAGGAAGAATGAGTCCTTACATTTAAACGGCACCTGTCATTTTGGATCCATCATGGCAGCACCTGTTAGCGGGCATCCACTCACCTGCTGCCCGCCACATGCCTCACCTTTTTGTGTCACTGCCGCATCACCAGCCATCCCATTAAAGTGAATGGGACTGTCGGTGTGTCAACAGCGGGTCAGAGGAAGAGCCGCTGCAGGACAGAGATGACAGTTGCTCTTTAAAAATTATGATTTAAATCGAGTTCTCCCAGTTAGTATCAAATAATAATATTGAAGAATGGCCTTGCAGAGTGATTGGTCCATTGAGAATCCTGGTGAATGGTTCCTTTTGCTTACAAAATTGACATGACATACCCTCTTCTCTTATGGGATTGCTAGTATGTTTGCCTTTTTGATGTGTGCATGCCAGATAAGAGCCATACATGTATGATATCCTAGCTGCCAAAGATGACTTTTAAAGTATTGATTGGGGTTTTCCAAGAAGCATCATTTCCTGCCAGTTTTTGTGAAGGAAACGGGTGGATTGCAAAGGCGTTCCCTCCCCTCCCTTACTTTCTTCCACCAACAAGGAGAAACTTTCCGCTCAAGAAGCTGCCCAAAGGTGGAGAGCCACACTGCAATAATCCTCTTCTAATTCATCAGGATTCCCTCCAGAATTATCCTACATTAGCCATGAAATATACAGGCCTCTTTTGAATCCCAACCCATCCTCATATAATAAAAGCAACTGTGTTGTTCATTTATATTAACCATTTAGCTGAAATATCCCATTTTTAACATCTATACTTCTGCAAAAGTTATATTTGTATTCTCTGTCTATGATGTCCATTCTACCATATACAGAACTGTGGTATATGATTAGTAGTAACTGTTAGAACCCTGTTCAAATGATTGGGTGTGTTAATATATGATTAAGCCACAAATCATTGTTATGTGTATATTGCTTTAAATGCATTGTGGATGATTACTATATAAGCAAGCAAGAGAGCATGCTCAATGTGGTTGGTGGTTTATGGTTTAGTGTGGTGAGTAGTGTTTGACGGTGTGTTCCGGATTGAAGACTCTGTGCTGCTTTACTGATGAGATTACTTTATGGCTGTGTGAAATTGCTGTGAAAAGAAGAGTAACTAGTTAAGTGATAGCTATAATCTTTGTTTGTGAGTTAAAACAAAGATAGGCAAGAAGAAGAAATTTCGCATTGACTGAATAACTGTGTATGACTTGGACTTCCTATTTAACTTTGCTACTATTCAAGTAAAAACTATTTTGTACATATTAAAGATATTCTGTTTATTGACTGAATAGCATTCATATCAAACTGCAACACCATTACTACAACACATTTCGCTGTGTATGTGCTTAACAGCACAATAACTCCTTAACATTAACAATACCCGTGAAACTACCTTCCGCATCAGCTCTTTTCATTTTACCAGGAATTCACTAGAACAGCAACAGAAGATGCAGCTATGAGGATAACTTCAGTAGTCTTGTCCTACCATAACCAAATTACAGCAGGTGACAGCCAGCTCCCTCCAAGTAGAAAAACTGAGGCTCTAATATTTGCAGGCAAGGCTAAGCCTGCAAAGAACAAGGTAAGGATGAAAAATAAACAGAGCATATGATAGGAGATACAGGAATTTCAGTCTACTTCTCCTGCTTTTGGGCATTTCTTTAATTTGTAAAGTACAGTAAGTCAATTTTAGGGAGGTTTTGTACATTCTTGCTTCAAAATGGCTCCATGAGAAAGCTCTGTGGCCAAAGGGTGCCCATCCAAGCTTGTTATTTGTTCTCTTTTATCATCTTTGTGTGAGAATAGTTTGTGTGACTCATGCTTGTCCTTTACAATTTTTAAAAGTATTATCGCATTCATTTATTTAATCAATTTTACCGTATATTCCACTTGCTGCATCTCAAAGAAGCCTGACACATAGAAATGTCAATAATGAATCAAGGGGAGAAAGAAAAAAATACTGCCACAAACTCTGAGTGAGAATATAAGGTTAAGACAAAGAGAATTATGAATATAAAGACACAGAGAATTATGACTATTTTTCAGAGTAGAATTAGCATATAATGCTAGGAAAGGAGACCAAATTTAAATGCCCTTCCAAGTCCACAGTTCTGTGGTAGCCCATTTATTGTGATCCTAGTTTCCTTTCAGATCCTAGCTTCTGAAAGCACTATTACATATGTTCATTGCTGTTATATATCTTTATTTTATAAATTTACCTGATGCCAAAATATAGGGCTTATATGGCAGAACAAAATCCTAGGCATCAGATGGGAATTCTTCATTTGGCTTCCTTAATCAACAAGAATGAAACTGGAGCAAATCTAAGCAATAGATTTAATGACAGCAGAATACATGCTTCTGCTTTAAGGAAATGAACCAGTAGAATAACCAAAAAAGCAGGAAGTGAAACGTATTTAGCAAGAATGAGTACATCACCTAAAAAGATAATGTGGTATATCTGTACATTAGAGAAGCTAATGTACACCATCTGAAGAAATATATTTTTGTCAGACACTAGCAAGATAGAATGACCGACAATAGAAGAAAAAGGAAGTGAAAATATAAGTTAGAACACTAAGTAAATTATTGAGGTCTGACCAGAAACCAAAGTGATAGGAATCACCCAACAGATTCTTCAGCAGACAGTTGAATTGCTGGTTAAGGGGTGGTTTTATACGTGACTAGAAGATATATTACAAGAGGAGAAGCTGGCATTTCCAGCAAACAGACTGGTGTGCAAAACAAAGATATTCTGAGGGACACCCAGATGGCACCGAAAGAGCTGTCCTGTGGTGGGTGGGAATGCTTCAGAAGGAGCGTTGGTCTTACCTGATACGCTCCTTCTCAGGAAGGTGATATAGCATCCATGAATGGGTAAACTCTGTCTACTCTCTGATTGGGCTGAGTCTGTCAAAGTTGTTTAGGTGCTGCCCTTGTTGCTATCCTAGGCAGCTTTTAGATGAAGGAACGAAGCGACAAACTCCTGCGTGCCAAAAACGATGAACCACTGCTCCTCCAAGAAGTCTGCAAGCCGACAAACAATCCTCCAAGAAGTCCGCAAGCAGACAGGCAACCGTCAAATAGACAAAAGGGTGGGGCTAGATGCTATATCCACCTTCCTGAGAAGGAGTGTATCAGGTAAGACCAACGCCCCTTCTTTATAAAGGTGGATATAGCATCCATGAATGGGACATACCAAAGCTGGCTGTCCGTCTGGCTGCTGAGTCTCTAGTCTCTGACCACCTGTTGTAGCACCCTTCTGCCGAGGCCTACACGTCCACCTTGTAGTGTTGTACAAATGGAGAAGGGGATGACCAGGTGGCCACCCAGCAGACTCCTCCAAGGAAGCCTGAGTCGCCCACGCTGCCGACATAGCTGCGTTGCGCGTGGAGTGAGCCGTGATGCGATCCGGCACTGGCCTGGACTGGAGCTCGTAGGCTGTAGCGATGGTAGAGCGAATCCAGCGGCCTACTGTAGTCAATGACACCTTGCGCCCGAACAACGATGGTAGAAAGGATAGGAAAAGTGCTTCCGATTTCCGGAATTGTGCAGTCCAGTCAATGTATATATGAAGCGCTTTACGCCGCAATCAGTTTGTTAACATCCTGGCGTAAACGGTTGTCGGGATCGTCTCCTGCAAATTGCGAAGCCAGATCAGGGAGGTCCTGGCAAAGGATGCTGTCGTGGAGGTTCGTATGGCCCAGGCCACCGCTTGATGCGCCCTCTGGAGGGACTGTTCCATGCGCCTATCTTCCGGACGTAAGGTTTCCGAAGGGTCGCCCAGGAGAGTGGAAGAGGTATGCAATGCCGCAACTGGCAGGTGTATGGTGGGGACCTGCAGGACCTTAGCCAAGTCCAGGGCAATGTTATATATTTTCCTTTCTGATGAGGAAGGACTAAGCCCCGCACTGGTGAGTTCCACTGCCTCTTGATGATGTCGACAAACAACTTAGGGGAGGGGATGACTTCCTTCTCTGAGGTACGTTTGAGGAACAGTGGGTCGGTCAAGTCCTGTTCAGATCGCGAGTCTGGGTCTGGCACCGAAGAGACAAGGCCTGCAGCATGTTTTGTCATCAGACAAGTCAAGGCCGGGAGAACCCTCTGCCCCTGAGATTTGTGACAGGTCTTCCCTAGAAGAGGAGTAAGAACCTTGTCCAAGAGTCTCGCTATAATCCTCCTGGAGGAAACTTTCATGTTGGATCGGTGGTAGCAGGTGTCCTTGGGCTGGTGCAACGGTCGGTCTGGCCTGTTGAAGGCCGGCAGTGATGCCTTGGCTGATTGCTTCAGTTATAATGGCTTGCATTGATACTGGCAGGGCAGAAATGTATCTGTCAGGCCAGCGGCCAGCGGAGTGAATGTGGCCTCCGGGGCGCTCCTGGTTCTGGTTAGGGGAGCCGGAAGGGGATCCTCTGGACCTGCCTGGGTGAAGGGTTGTCCCCAAAGATCAGAATCTGAATTGGGTACACAGTGTCCAATGAAGAGACAGCAATGTCAGGGGCCCTGGTGACCAGGGCCACTTGAGGACCAGTCGGAGCGGCCCTGGTGTCAGACGCAAGTCTGGATTGCTGGCTAGCAGCCGCCTTGTCGCAGATTTTGCTCAAGGTCTTATGGCGGCAAGACTCGTCTCTGCTATACGCCCTGGACCATCGAGATGTTGAGGCCTCTTGAGAGGAATGTGGGGATGTCCTTCTGGATCCTCCCTCTTTCCTGCCACTCTTGTCAGCTGAACTAGAAGCTGACCTGGATGACTTAGAGGCCCTGGACGCCATTGTACAAGTTGGTAACAGCCACAAGAAGGTTGAAATTGCGGTGGAGCTGCTGTGACCGAGGAATAGAGGCTCAAAAAAATGGCACCAGTTCTGTTATCAATGGCCCAGATGTGGCCAAAGGGAGCCTCAGCCGCGCCCTTCTGGGGCGTGGCCAGTAATGAAGGCACGCGGAGCACCAAGCTCCCCGGGTGTGCCCAATTGTCGTGCCCTTGTGGGTGTGTGGCTATAATCCTCCAAGGCTCTGGAGCTGGAAGGACCCTTTGATGGATCTGTTAATTGCCATGCCCTTGTGGGTTCACTCTCCCGTGAACCCAAGGGCACTTGTGCCATGCCCTTGTGGCTTCACTCTCCCAGTATTGCCGTGCCCTTGTGGGGTGTGGATTCACTCACCCAGTATTAGGGTAAACTGGGCCCCCAAAATTTAGCAGGGGGGGAGAAGGAACCCTTGTGGCAGCTTGTCAGGAGAGGCGTAGATCGCCATACTCCCTCTCGGTCGAATAGGAACCATCCCTGTAACTGGGGTAGGGAAGGGAGACTTCCAGTCCCCAAGCAGCTCAATATGATCCAATTCCCCAAGGCACGAGACCAGGAGGCAGCCCAGAGCCTGACGATAACATCTCAGCTGATTATCTCTGGAATGCAGGCACTCCGACACAAAAAAACCCGGCACGGTGAAGCAAGAAAATGGCCGCCCGGAGCAAATCCAAAATGGTGGCCGCAACGGCCGTTCGGCAGCGTGGGAAGCGATCGGCAGAAATTGGAAGTTCTGAGGAGACCCCAGCTGTAGCCGATGTTCTGGCTATCCGGTCTTCGGTGCTAGGCTCAAGTGATGTTGATAAGAGCCAAGCGCGATCGCTCCCGGGCAAGCTGCACTTTAAAAAGTTTTTCTGTCAGGCTGCAGATCCAAGCCTGACAGGCTCGTATCGCTGGAGCCGAAGCTCAGCTGTAGAGTAAAAGGCCAGCAACTACAATGGTGTTCAGAAGTCAGCTGGCAGAAACAACTCACGTTTGGTTGAAAGGGAAGGAGATGAATATACAGTAGCATCCAAGAATTATATAAGTCACAAAGGAGCAATGGAAGGCACGCCTGTCCTCACTGAGTGACTGAGTCATAAAAGCTGCCTAGGATAGCAAGAAGGGCGGCACCTAAACAACTTTGACAGACTCAGTTCAATCAGAGAGTAGACGGATATAGCACTCATGGATGCTATATCCACCTCTATGGAGAATGTAATGGTACTTCCTATCAAGGAATGGAATGGCCAGTTTACAAATATCCCCTATGTTAGCTAGCTAAATGACTTAATTATTGCTTTTTAAAATGAATATGTGGTTTTAAGGGGAGAAATGATTTAATCAATGGAGAAAACACATAATTGAGTTGTGTGTTTATTGCATCCTGGAGGAAATGGATTAGTCGGCTTCTTTTAGTCTGAGTTCACACCAGGATATGGTACTCAGGTAGCTCTGGTCTCACTTGTTGATAGCCTATTGGGGGGGGGGGGTTGAGATGGGACAGTGCATCTATCCTTCTCTTCCTTGATTTCTGAGTGATCTTTGATACATCAGTTATGGCATCCTTCGGGACCAAACTGTTTAGAATGGGAGTCATAGTGTTTTTCCTCTGGAATTGGCTCCAGTCAATTCCTCTGGACAGGAATTAGAGTTGGCAGAAAAGTCTAGCCTAGATCCCTATTTCTGGGGATGCTTGAGGGCTCACACTTTTTTAAAAACATCCACATGAAGTTGAATCTTCATGTGTTGAATCTACATGCATTGAAATGTCAGTTAATACTTGGTTGTACATCTTTGCCCCTTGCTAACCAAGTGATGCTATCAAAGCCCTTTTCTAGTGTCTGGAGCAGGAGTTCTTAACTTGGCAATTTAAAAATGTCTGGACCTCAGCTCCCAGAATTCCCCAGCCAGCTGTGACGGCCTAAAATGGTGACGAACTGGCTTCAGCTGCCAGTTGGTCCAGAATGTGGCATGGGACTTAGTCATGGGTGCACCAGGTTGTGACTATGTAACACCATTATTTTATGAACTTCTAAAAGGCTTTTCATTGCAACTCAACATACTGATTGTCACCTATAAAGCCCTACATGGCACAAGGACAGGTTATTTGCAGGAGTACCTATCTCTGCCCATCCCACGGGATGGACATGTTCCAGATCCCTACTTTGATATCATCTGAAAGAATGCCATTTCTGTGGCAGCGCCTGCCCTTTAAGACAGATTCCTCCCCACCTATTTCTAATACTTGGCTGGTGCCAACTCTTAGCCTTTCTGAAAGTTTTAAACACCTAGTAGTTTCCTCCAAGTATTAGATTAGGATAATATATGAGCCCATCTTTGAAAATGGACATGTTTTTGGTTGACCCAATTTTCTGTGTTTCTTACGGATTTTCTTTCTAATTTTGTATGGTCTTTTATTTGCAATTATATTCTTCTGTGTTTTTTAACCTGATATATATATATTGCCCAGAGTCAGTTTCAAAAGTTGGTCCATTATATAAATATAAACAAACTTGCCAAGATTCTAGTTTTGCTACCTTTTGTAATACAGAAAGACTTCTTCGGCCACATGGTGAGGTCAATAAAAATACTAGATGCAAACTCCAGGTTCACTCCTCTGTAACACTGGGAAGCCTGTTGTATTCCACTGTCAGTGATGATTTTCAGTACAAAAGCTGGATTAGTATCTTGCAGCAGACCGAAGAATTCTATAGCACTTCAAGGTTAACAGATTGTGACATGCAGACCTACTTAGCAGTTGTTGGCTGCATTCTGAAGTACAAAGGAACAAAAAAATGACTTAGTTTCTTACAGGAAGAAAAGCACTGCATGTTGCTTTCATCATCGTAAGTAACAATACAGATAGGCAAATGAGTATTTTCTATTATAAATCGCAACTTCTCTATACTGTCTTTATATAAAACACGGCACTGCTCAACAATGTATATAGAAACTACAGAAAAATGACAGTCTACTGTTTTCACATAAGCACTGACCCACAACTGGACAAGGTCATTTCAATACTAATCAACTTACGGTGCTAGAGTGGACAAAATGCGCTTTGAGCTTTAGTTCTTGGCTTACTACAGTCCTTGGAACCTGTTCAAAATTGTTGGGCACAGTAACGAATGAATGCAGCACGGTGGATTTTTTTGTTAAGTTGAATTTGTTCCCAGTGAGAAAGGATGCAAGAAACTGACCAAGAGTAGAAGGTTCAAGCTAGATTTGATGTCTCTATCCAAAATGCATGATGTTGATGTAACCTAGCTCTGAACCAAAATACAAATAGCAGCGGGGGGGGGGGGGAGGGAATGAGGTAACAACTAAACCCAGATATTTTTGGTCTACGCTTTCCATTTTCCCATTCGACAGAAAGAACCTATACTGTTCCTTTTGGAAGACTCCACACCTTCCACCTGAACGATAAATCTGTCCTCTTTCCCACCCTTTAACCCAGGTTAAGCTGGTTAATTCAGCTACAAGCAGGAGACATGTAAGTGGTATGAGTGAATGAATGAACATGCAGTTGATCTTTTTCTCAAATGTTGAAATCAATAAAGCTTTATAGCTACTGAATCTCAGTGTTTTATGTTGCTCACTGCATAAGATTGGGCTACCTTTTCTAAGAAGCTGCACTTGCCCCTTCCCGATATCAGCAAGGTATATAACCCATTAACTCCACTGTAAGAGAAACCAAGGCCCATCGGCTTGGAGTGAAATTCCTCTATACTATAATCCCTTTCTAGCTGCCCCAAAGACCCAGAAGCATGGATTTACCTCTTGGGTGGTAGAGTTCATTCTACAGAGAAACATATTGACTTCCATACTATTCCAGCCCTTTCATTCATTCATTCAAGCTTATACCTCCTTAAGAGCAGACCTCTGCTATTCAGATGCTATATCCTTTCACAAATACATATGTATATTCCTTTATTTCATCCATTAATTCATTTCCAGTGTAAGATGTAATTTTTCAAAAGACAGACATCACCAAGGAGGACCACATATGTTGACCTCTGCTATGCGATATGGCTTTGTTCAATCAAGACTCTTATGTCTTCCTTAACAGAAAGACGGAGAAGCCTAGACACGGCTTAATCATATCTATGCTACATACAACATTCCTCAATGATAAAAAAAAAGACAACACCAATCAGCTTTGGCTAGTATCCAATTTTACTCTGTATGTTACAAGCCCAAACAAAGCCCAGTTTTACCATAAACATGCTCACATTATTCTATGAAAGCTGTAATCTCTAATAAGGATGCAAATCAGACTTGTGGAAAATCAGCAAATAACTGATTTGGGTAAGTAGGCCACTCTGTCTGCAGTAAACATAATGCCTATAAACTTCCAGGAATTTGTTCCAGTAAACAAAACAATCCAACTACAGTTCTTATTAATATAGACTACAATTCACCTTAGAGTTAAGAGAAATATTGCTTTAAATATTGCTCAGGCATAAATGGAAAGTTACTATTGTGGCTACCAATTGGTCAAGGAATCAGATGATGTCATCAGCCTAATTGCAAATGCAATCCAAATTATTAGTGACACTGAGTGGTTTTATGTAATCATAATTTATTAAACTTGTACATCTCCTGACTCCCAACACTCTGGATGACATAGGACCTAATTATTTGAGGATAAACAAAGATAAAAGATGGCAAGAATGACAGAGCGGATGGAATGAAGTGAGGACTCTCACTCTCCCTTACCAAAGGCCTGGATGAAGAGTCAGGTGTTCATGGCTCTTCTAAATAAGAGCAGGGTGGGGAATATCCAGATCTGGGAAGGGGAGGGAGAGACCTCATTCAGAGGGCAGGTGCTGTTACAACAGAGGTGGTGAACCTCCAGTGTCTCAAAATATGACATTAATCAAAGCAACCAAGACACACAGCAACCCCCTGCAAGATTTGTCAGTAAGATACTATGGAAAACAGTCCCTCCCTCAAATAACTAGATCCTATGCCATGTAGGGCTTTGTAGTTAACAACCGGCATTTTAAATCAACCCAGAAAAGAAACCAAGGAACCAGCAGAAATATGAAGTACTGGGAGTATATATACTTAATTGTATGTGAGCTCTTGAGTTTCTTCTAGGTATGCAATTCAAATGAGGCAAACTTGGATATGTTTAAAGGATAACTGCTTCATGATTAAACAGCTCAAACACTCCCAAAGTGTTAACTAAAAACATTGAGGGTCTTCACAATTAGTGTCCCAGTAGTCTTGGCATCTTTCATTGTGGGCAGGGCCCCAACTCTCAGGGTTGAACTTTTAGTATTTATGAATACAGCAGTTATCTTCTCTGTGGCTCTTTCTCCACTAGCTTGCTCACCTAGAACCATTAGTTTTTGCCACAGGTATTTTAAATCTTCTGGTCTTGGTCGTCTCCCTTTTACTGTTTAGCATCTATTCTACATCAATGGCCTAGGACAGAAGTCAGCAACCCACGGCTCTGGAGAAGCATGTGGCTCTTTCATCCCTCTGCTGCGGCTCCCTGTAGCCGGTCGGCACCACAATTTTGAGAGGAGCTTCCGGTTAGGGTGGAGGGAAGCAGGGCGCGCCAGGAGGAGACTCTATGGCAAGTGGCGGGTTTTCCAGTCAGCTCCACAATTGATAGGGCTTTTGGTTAGGACAGCTAGAGGAAAAAGATGCCGTGCTAGGAGGAGACTCTAAGGTGGGGAAACCAGACTTCCGGCCGGCTCCAGAATTGAATGGGGGGCTTCCGGTTAGGACCTTTGTGGCTCTTTGAGTGTTTAAGGTTGCCGACCCCTGGCCTAGGATGAGGTAATCTTAGTATGCTGGCGATGTTCAGTTAATTATTTCTACCTTAGGCTGGGTAGATGTATTGGGGTCTTGATGCAGTGCCTGAAATGCTAGCACTACTGTATAAGGCAGATGCTATGGATTGGAAAACTCTGGTTGGGGAATCCCCCTCCAGATGGTGTTTGCCCACATCAATTTTAGATTCATAGTTCCTATTTTCAGAAAATGGAAGCTGTGATCTTTTACACAATTGCATCTTGTGCACCAATTTCTACTTTCCCAGGATCAAGAGGCCTTTTCTCAGTCAGTCATGACCTTTGTCACATTGCAACACACTTTGCATGAGAATGCTCTTAAAGATCACCTGGAAACTTTAGTACTATAGCATACACCAGCCCAAATGGTTATAAGTGTATCAATGTCTATCCATTAACAGTATTGGTTGTCATCTTTAGAGCCCTACAGAGCAAAAGTATTCTTATGCCATGTTTCACATTCCTCAAAAGCTGCCGCCCATTTCTTTCTTCGAGGATAAATGGACAAACTAGCAATTACGGGGGCTGCGATCAAGGGCCGCGAAGCAGCCCCCCAAAAGAAAGGCGAGAAATCCTCCGGAGGAAACCTGGTTACTACTTTCTCCACGCGGGGCTCCTCAGCAAGCATCGAGGCTTCCCTTGTCTCCCCCACACCCCCAACACCTACGGGAAAGCGGTGCACCTCCGCCTTTCCCCCCTGCGCCTCAGCAAGGCGGAGGGCAAGAAAGATGGGTTTGCCTAAAGACGCAATACTCGTAGTCCTTCTTTAGAAGAATGAATTACTGCAACTGAGGAACAAGGGAGTCCTCAACTCCTCCTATGTCCTCACGTGGGTAAAGCAAACCCGGATCCGCCTCTTGCGCCTTCACGGTCGCCTAGTGTCGTGTCCCCCCCCCCCGAGAGGGCTCGGAGCCCCTTCCTCTCACTAAGCCGGCGCCCGCCACCAGTTCGCAACATTCAGGAAGGACAAAGTGAAATCGGGTGGGGCTGGCTCGTTCATCTCTCCCTTTAAAAAATAATAACTATTAATGATTTTGTTCACCGGCAAGCGTGCAAAACCACTCCGGGAAAGGCGGAGAGAAAGCGGGCGGCAAAAGCGATGGGAACTCCAGGGGGCGCTGTGCAAGGGAGGCTCGCGCTATACGCCTACCCGACTTGAGCCCCCGGCTGGCAAACGCAGGTGAGGAGAACCCGACCAAAAGGCAAAAGACGGCGGACACCTCCAACGACGTTCTTGCCGCTTTTATATCTTTCTCCGCGTTCAGCCGAGACCAGGCGATCGCTGGTTGGCTGCGACCTCCTCCAATCCCAGCCGCCTGTCCCGATTTTTTGGGGGGGGGGGGCCTGGAAGGCGGTTTCCTGCTGGGCGAAGAGCTGCGTGAAATCATTGCAAAGGTGGGTCTTAAGCTGGGAGGCGCGAGTTGCCTATCTTGAATTAAATGCTCAGATTTCTACTGGAAACCCTATAGAAATCCTGAGTGAGATATTTTAATAGTTCCATATAAGGCATTAAAAATTACTGGAATAGCAATGGTGAACTAGTATAAGAACAAATTTAATTTATAAATAGGTTTGTGGCATACAACTCCCGGGTCTGCTTTTGTTAAATATTACTGATTAATTACAAATAACCAACTGCCTTGCGAAATGTCTCTACGAAGAGAAAATGTATATAAATGCAAAATATGTGGTAGCTACAGTGTTGAGGACGTTTTCTCGTTTGCATCCTTCTCATTAAAAGTTCACGTTGAGAATATGGGAGGACCATATTCTCTGTCTGTCACCCAAGAGAGAAAACCTATTTGATCTTTGGGACCATTTAGATCAGAGGTGTCCAACCTTGGCAACTTTAAGACTTGTGGACTTCAATTCCCAGAATTCCCAGTCAGCCATGCATGGGGAATTCTGGGAGCTGAAGTCCACAAGTCTTAAAGCTGCCAAGGCTGAACACCTCTGATTTAGAAGTTTCTTTATATAAGCTACACTATACTGAAAAGCTAGGTTTGGGATGCACATTTTGTTTTCTTTCTTTTCTTCTCACCTTTACAGTGGGTGGTTTTTAACCAGGTTAGGAATGTTATCAATGATTAATCGGGTCATCTGAACTTAGATGGCTTCCATTTTTGATTTGCAGGAACATATTTAAAATTCAAAACCAACATGACAGGAAGACTGCATGATTTTTTAACATCTGTGAAGAAAATGTGCTAAAAAAAAAGATGGGTGCTTCTCTTGATAAAAATACAGGGATAGTTAGTTATTGTCTTCTACCCAGGATGAATGGGGCTGTTGTCCCTAAAGTGTGATAATCCTTTTGGTGCTGGAGAAAATTTCTAGGAAAACCATGAACAGCCAAGAAAACAGAAATAGATTATCAAACAAATCAACCTAGAGGTCTCAATCGGTCACAAATGACCACCTTCAAATTATCCTACTTTGGATACATTATGCAAAGATCTAGCTTTTTAAGAAGGCTCTACTGCCGAGAAGGGTAAAATGAAATGGAAGAAGAGAATGACCAGCAACAAGATAGAAAAACCGGGTTAGGGACAATCATCAAAAATCTCTTCCAAGAGTTGACACCTAGTTGATGATACATCAATTAAAATATGCATATAGCAAAATGGCTCTCCTTATAACTGAGTGCCATTTAGATAGATGGGACTTATTCCCTGCAAAGTTTATAGAATTATATTTTGTAGCAGTAAGTCAGGGGTCCTCAAACTTGGCAACTTTAAGACTTTGGACTTCAACTGCCAGAATTCTCCAGCCAGCATAGCTGGCTGGAGAATTCTGGGACTTGAAGTCCACAAGTCTTAAAGTTGCCAAATTTGAAGACCTCTGCAGTAAGTGGACAGAATAGGTTCTCTTAGTAACTTTGCCTTCAATATCTTTCCCACAAGTAGGTGTATTAATAGAGACCATCCACATTTTGTAAACTGGACTGGATTAACCAAAGGAAAATACTGTTTGCTCAGGAGCAGCCTACAGTTTGAAAAATAAGGTAAAACTCTGAGCACAGATGGCTATGAGTCCTATTAATAGTTTAAATAGAGAGATGCAGAATATTAGATTAGAGTGAAATAATCCCTTATCACAAAGATCTGTGTTGATGTTTATGTTAAATATGTTTATGTTGTAAGAGCCGAGATGCAGTGGTTAAATGCAGCACTGCAGGCTACTGCTAGTTCAGCAGTTCAGCTGTTCTAATCTCACCGGCTCAAGGTTGACTCAGCCTTCCATCCTTCCGAGGTGGGTAAAATGAGGAGCCAGATTGTTGGGGGCAATATGCTGAACTCTGTAAACCGCTTAGAGAGGGCTGTAAAGCACTGTGAAGCGGTATATAAGTCTAAGTGCTATTGCTATTGCTAAATGTATTTGGGAAATAATGGAAAACCTGGCCAAATCTTTGTAAATTGCTTAAAAATGTGTAGGAAGTTAGCACCTCTCCTAGAAAAATGATATATTCTAGGAAATATTAAAAAGGCAGAATATTATATTTCCCTGGATGAGAAATGGAGAAACATGTTTTTAGGCAGGAAGCAGACTCACTCTTAATAGCCCCCACTCTCCTCAATAGCCCACAGCAGATGGCCGCACTTAAGAAATAAAGAGATGGCTAGGTCTATTCATAGGCAAATGCCCTCACCCAAGATCCAAGAAAGGTAGGATTAGCCTTCTACCCATCTAGCAACAGAACTCACCACATGGCACCTGGGAAGATTACATCACCCAGCAAAGCTCAACCAAGCTTAGGACTCAAAATACAACCTACAAAGTTGCCCCTGCATGGCCCCATGGGAGTCTGATAATCAATCAGAACACAAGCTCAAATTCAAAGCCCAACATAAAACCCAGGGCCTAAAACCTAGGCACTCTCAGCATCTCTACCCTTTTTTGCCCAGGATCTCAAGCCATGTGATATTGTCCACCAATAAACCATCTTTCCAAGCAGTCTCTATGTTTCCAGTGTTTTTCTCCCCACTTGGAACTGAATCCAGATGGACATTTCTTCCAACAGAAGAAAAGAATTAATACAGCTATTAAATTATTAGAGTTAGTAAGAAATAAAATATGTTATAGTTCATTTACACACATAAATTCTAAAATCTGTACAGTCAGCCTGAGAATCTCATGAGGATATAGAGGCTTCTTTTACTAAAATGGATCACCTGCAATTAGCAATTAGCCCTAGGAAGAAGACAATGGCAAACTATTTTTGGAAAACCTTGCCAAGAAAACTACAGGGACTTGTCCTCAGAGAATCAGACATCATTGAATGGAAGAAAAAAAATTGGGATAAGCTTTTTATCATTTAATGAAGCTTATATTACAGTTATACTCATCCAACTAACCTTATACTTTAACTTCCAATTATCAACTTAGTTCTTGATTAATGTCCAAATAATATTTTCAGTAAATAGATTGCAAAAAGTTATACCTTTTGTAATTAAGAATGGTTAAGTTAGCTTTTTTTTAAAAAAAAAACAGACACTGATCAGACAATATTCAACGTATGGTAGATTGGATGAATTTGAATAAGGATAGGGAAGAACAAACAGCAATTATATCCCTGGAATCTTAAAAAGACATTTGGCAATAGGAAAAAATATTAATATCAAAAACTTCAATAAATATTAAACTACATCTTCTGTAACAAAAATAATACTTCAGATTTATTGATCAGTGTAGGAGTAAATCATCCTGCAACTGGAGATCAATGAGATTAATACTGTAAACACAAGTTTGTACAATCGATTGTAGTTTATCTTTCGGGGGGGGGGGAGTTATTACATATATTAACTGAACTGTCAGATAAGATGGGAGTTTTTATATTATCAACTGTTCATATTCCCCTTGTCATTACCCCTATTGCATGGAGATTGACATCTGACAAAGAAATATTATTTATCTCACTTGTAGCAAAAAAACCTTATTTAACATTAGATGGATAAATATATGGCTCCAATTACTCGGTGGTTTACAGAGTTCATTTTATTAACAACGGATTAACAAATTTCTTTTTGACATAGATTAATTATGAATGATTTTAATGAAATATAGCTACTCTTTATTGCAACTGTAAATGTTTTACATATTAAGATGCATCTACTATAAATATATACCCTGTAGTTTTAATCTATTTTTTTATTCTTTATAAGTTTGTGCATTGCACTTTTTTTTACTGTATTTAATTAATGGAGTAATAAAAATGTTATATGACTTTGAGTACCTATGGACTGGATTGGCACAGGGAAATAATAGTGCTCCGTAAAGGTTGTCCTTGACTGACGACTACAATTGAGTCCAAAATTTCTACTGCTAGGCAAGGCAGTTGTTATGTGAGTTTTGCTCCATTTTATGACCTCTTTTGCCACAATTGTTAAGTGTACCGCTGCAGTTGTTAAGTTAGTAACACAGTTGTTAAGTGAGTCTGGCTGCCCCATTGACTTTGCTTGCCAGAAGTTCGCAAAACGGGATTACATGACCCCGGGATACTGCAACCGTCATAAATATGAGCCAGTTGCCAAGCGGCTGAATTTTGATCATGTGACCATGGGGAATACTGCAGCAGTCGTAAGTGTGAAAAACAATCATAGGTTACTTTTTTTAGTGCCATTGTAACTTCCAACAGTCAACTAAACGAATGGTTGTAAATTGAGGACTACCTGTAGAATGTTACAATTTGAAATAGATACTGTAAATCTTAGCTACTGTAAAATACTGAAGGTCTGAAACTTCTAATGGAGCTATGTTTTTCCCAAACCAATCATTAGAATGACTGGAGAATGATTTTCTGCTATCAAATCTAACTTTTTCTATTCTCAGAAAATTAATTAGCAAAATACTAACGAGAAATTGCTTAATAACAGCAATTGTCCCCGTCTTGATATCTTCCGGGATTCCCAATCTTTATTCCTTTTTTTAAATTGGCAATGATTTGTGAAAAACTGTATCATACAGCACCAAGGATGTCACCGACTGCTAACTACCATTTAAGATTGAAGCTACACTTTTGTCAATGTTGAATGCAAAAGCTTTAGGAGAGACATCCTGAAGGGAAGCCAAACAAAAAGGCTGCCCACCCAGCCCTCTCCTCAAACGTGAAGTTTGCAGCATGGTAGCGTAAAGATGCAAAACTTTCAGACAACTCTTAAAACTTATAAACATTCACTGAACAGCCTAAGAAAAATCCCTGTATCTAATTTTGACTTGATTCCTTTAAGTATATCTAGGTCCGTGATGGCGAACCTATGGCACGTGTGCCACAGGTGGCACGCAGAGCCCTCTCTGTGGGCATGCAAGCCGTCGCCCCAGCTCCGCTGCGCATGCGCACATGCCTCCCGCCAGCCAGCTGGTTTCTGGGTCTCTGCCTTGCATGTGTGGGGGGCGGAGCGCATGCAGGAGATGCATGTGAATGCATGGGGGGCAAAGCGCATGTGCGCGGGGGCACGTGCAGGGGTCATGCACGCATGCATGGGGTACACGCAGGGGGTTCACAAGTGCATGCATGGGGGGCAGGGGAGATCAAGCGCGCATTGCATTATCGGTGTTTTTGGCACTCAGCGCCGAAAAGGTTAGCCATCACTGATCTAGGTCACTTTATATAAAAAAACAAAATGCTTTAAAAAAAACACAATAACAGGCACAGTTAAAAGCATCCACCTATAAACATTACTCAAATGTAAACCCATTAACTGCAGCTAAAAGCCAAGGATACTGAAGAGACTGAACAAAATATATATTTTGAGATGTTCCCTAAAGCCTATTTCAGCAGGCTGATATGGGTGGAGAGGATTTTTCAAGTACTTTGGCCTCAGTTCATTTCAGCCTTTGAAGTTCAAAATGGACACTTTGTTGGGCTTGGAAATGTTCTGGTTAGAGAGTCCATCCTGCACATCAAATGCACTCCAGTGCAGGATATTTTCCAGACTGGAGTGTGGTTGACATATCTGTCTAAATTGGTAGCCGGGAGATTTAAAACCAGACTAGAAACAAGATGGAGAAAAATTAGAAATATTCAGCAATTGTGCCATCCACAATTTGATGGCATTTTCACGCAAACTCAGCTTTTGTATTGCCTTTTGATTGAGTGCTACACTTATTCTGCCCATCTAAGAAGAGAGACATCAAAGTCAGCTTTTTAAAGTAGCTGCTGACAGGTGTAGCATCCAAGCACGCCAAATCATATTTTCCCTTATGAGTCTAATCACTGCAGACTTATTAAATAATGTCAACAGCTAATTATGTTTGTGTGTTTTAATTATATTGTTGTAAAGCATACATAATGCATGATACCATTTTGGTTATGTTTTGATTTTGACTCTTCTATTCTGTTTTCCTCCTACCCCCATGTAACCTTTGTTCTGTTCGTACTGTACATTGTGGGCCAAATGCAGCCTGGAGGCTTAAGGAAATTCCATGCTTCCCAAACAGGTTCAGAAGAAGGTGACAGAGTTGATACAGGGACCTGAGGACATGCTTGTGAGGCTGAACTCACTTAACTGCCTTTCTTGGCAATAGAAATTCTGGTCCTACTTGTTGTAAGTCAAGGAGTCAAGGACTACCTGTTGTAAGCAGAGGTAGTTGATATTACTGACGTTCTCTGTGAAGAATCTCCTATTTCCAACATCTGGTCATGTTTGAAAACCACGATAACCAACCTAATTTGACCAATATATCAAATGTTGGTTCTAATATAATATCCACTCTCAGTAAAAATTGATTAGAATAGTATTGATTATTTCACTTCCTCTGCTGAGCCGTAGGTAACTAAACGATCTCGAATACTGCAGGCAAAACACAAATCGCTCATTAATTTTAAATGCTTCCTTAAACTGATTTCCGACTCCTAATTTCATTGTTTCTGTTACTTCCTTAAATACATTTGAATGTTCTAACAACTTTAAAGGACATTATTAGTAGAAACAAATGCCAATAAAAGTTCAGTAGCAACATGGGCTTTAGGAAGGTCAGTTCCTGTTTTGTTTGAAATGATCTCTCTTAAATTATAAAGCCAGTCAATAGGTGTGCTGCGTGACGTGCAGCTGGCTTTTAAAGCCCTCATTGCTAACTATATCATCTGGATCATGATTCTGCCATTGCAAAGTTTTGCTGAGTGCATAAAAAGTGTCCTGAGTAAGAAATAACACAGGTGTATGTGTCATCATTTGGCATCTTTAATCAGGAAGGAAGCTGGGCAATAGATTCAGTGATAGCAGAAGACCAGTATATGCCTCTATTGGAATAAACCACAAGACAAACAAAATAAAACCAAAAAGGAAGTAAAATGTAGCTATTTAGCAAGAAAAGATGATACAGAAAAATGATGTGGTGGCCGTTATCCATTGGGGAAGCTAAAATAAGACCAAAAAAATGCTGATAGCAGCTGTAGAAATAGTCTTTGACTGGCCCTAGCAGGATAGAATGACAGACAAAGAAGACAAGAAAAAGGAAGTGAAAATGTAAGTTTGAGGGCTGAGTAAAAAGACTGAATACAGACCAGGAACAGATGTGATAGGGATCACTCAACAGATTCTTTAGCACAGGGTCCCCAACCTTGGGAACTTTAAGATTGTGGACTTCAACTCCCAGAATTCCCCAGCCAGCATTTTTTACCTAATCATATGAGCACCTATATTGATTTCTTTTATACAGTGGAAGATTGGCATTTCCTTCCAGCACTAATTTTTCCCCTTTAAAATGATTCAGAATGCTGGAGAATTCTTAAATGTATAGAGCATTTTGGGATCCATACTATTCATTTTACAATATCTTTGCAAACAGCTTACTGTGAATTAAATGTGAATCCTGGAACATACCAGAGTTCCATAGGCGGGCCTTTTGTAGCAAGTTCAACCAACAAGATCTTCATAAAGTTGTCTTCCAAGATATATTGAAATCAAATAGCGTACGGTTACAGAAATTTCAGCTGCTGAATTATTTTCATCTTCAAACTCAATTTCTCTTCCCATCTGTTGAGGCTGAGACTTTTTTTCAGTTTCTTTTTTATCAACCAGAAAGCTGGCTGCTCTTTTCTCTGATAACCGAAAATTTGCAGGCAGTAAAACTCTCCTTGGAACCTTCTCCAGCTGTGAACACATCATTAATCCAGATATGCAATGAAGCATAGCCTTTGGTGGGTGGACATCTATCCGAAATAACGCCAGATCATTTTAGCATTTGAACATCAATAAAATAACATTTCTTATTTTACAAAACATTTGTAAGAAAAAAATATTCATGAGCAGAACTGTGGAAATAGGAAACACTTTTTCTGCTACAAATTCTGGGATGTTCTATTGAGCTGGGACTCTTTTGATGGTATTGTTATGTTCATTCCTTCAAAATACAGTAAGCTGGCCTTGTTGCGTTTAGTGCAGCGGTTCTCAACCTGGGGGTTGCGACCCCTTTGGGGGTCGAGCGACCCTTTCACAGGGGTCGGGAGACTTCACCCGGACGCCGCCATTTGGGTTCTTTTACCCTCTGCACATGTGCAGAACGCTTTGTGCATGCGCAGAGGGTAAAAGAACCCAAATGGCGGTGGGGCAGGGGTTGCAGCAGCGGCGGGTGGGGTGCGGTGGGGGCACAGGGGTGGGTCACGGGTCGCGGCATTAGGAAGGTTGAGAACCACTGGTTTAGTGGCTCTCCTATGCATGCATATACATGCCAAATGGAGCCAAACCATTCAAGCTATGGCAGGTTCCTTCTCTAAATATACAGTAGAAAGTTAGCACCCATCCCCTCCTAGAAAAAAAATGAAATATCCTAGGAAATATTGAAAAAGGAAAGAATATGTTTCCCTGAATGAGGAAAGGAGAAATGTTTAAATACAAAGCAGCTTCCTGCAGCTCCCTGCCCCCACCCTTTGCCAATGGACCATTAAGGACTGGGTCCAGCTCACACATTCCTCTCACCTAGCCTGGAGCAGTCTTCTGCATAACAAAAAACCATAATAGGAATCCCAAAGCCTTTTCATTATACCACATGGGACCTGGGAAGATTACATCAGTCAAGCCTAGAACTTGGGACAGCCCACAAGAGTTGCCCCAGCATGCCCCTGGGGGTCTGACAGCCAATGGAATACATTTCTATATAGGAACAGGAAACAGTTAGGGAGGGGCCCAAGAGAGAGTATAAAGCAAGGAACTCAGCATCTCTTCTTCCCTTTTCTCTTCACCCACATCTGGAAGCATGTAATCTACCTTTTTTGTACAGGGGCTCCTGCCATGTGTTCCTGTCTACCATATTAAACCTTCTTTCCAAGCAACTTCCATGAATCCAGTGTCTTTTCCCCACTTGGAACTGAACCCAGAAGGATATTCCTTACAACAATACATTTTTCTGATTTTAATGCAATCCATTAAGGTTTTTTTCCCCATAAACATTTTTTAAAAACCACACTAATATTCCATAGTGTGTAGGAGTAAATCATTTTCCAATTTGTACTGTTCTAATTATCAGGACTTTTTCTTGTAAATATTCTACCGTGTTTCCCCGAAAATAAGACCTGTCCCGAAACTAAGCCCCACATGGCTTTTCGGGATATGCGTTAAAATAAGGCCCGCCCCGAAAATAAGCCCCCTCCGACTATTTAAGCGCATGCGCAGCCGGTCCCCGCCATTTACACTGGCTGCTGTACATGAGGTGAGCAGGCGGGGCCGAAGGGAGGGAATGCTATACCTACCGGTAGGGCTGATGGCAGCACAAAATGAACGGCAGGACAGCAGCGCGCCTCGCAATCCATGGCATGGAGTGGGTCTCGAGGCGCGCCGCTGTCCTAACGCTCATTTTGCCGCGGGGTGCAATTTGGCGCGAAATGAGCAGCAGGACAGCAGCGCGCCTCGCAATCCATGACATGGAGTGGGTCTCTAGGCGCGCCGCTGTCCTAACGCTCATTTCGCGCCAAATTGCACCCCGCGGCAAAATGAACGGCAGGACAGCAGCGCGCCTCGCAATCCATGGCATGGAGTGGGTCTCGAGGCGCGCCGCTGTCCTAACGCTCATTTTGCCGCGGGGTGCAATTTGGCGCGAAATGAGCGGCAGGACAGCAGCGCGCCTCGCAATCCATGACATGGAGTGGGTCTCTAGGCGCGCCGCTGTCCTAACGCTCATTTCGCGCCAAATTGCACCCCGCGGCAAAATGAACGGCAGGACAGCAGCGCGCCTCGCAATCCATGGCATGGAGTGGGTCTCGAGGCGCGCCGCTGTCCTAACGCTCATTTTGCCGCGGGGTGCAATTTGGCGCAAAATGAGCGGCAGGACAGCAGCGCGCCTCGCAATCCATGACATGGAGTGGGTCTCTAGGCGCGCCGCTGTCCTAACGCTCATTTCGCGCCAAATTGCGGCAAAATGAACGGCTGCTGTTGCCGCGGCAAAATGAACGGCAGGACAGCAGCGCGCCTCTCAATCCACGGCATGGAGTGGGTCTCGAGGCGCGCTGCTGTCCTGCCGTTCATTTTGCCGCGGCAACATGTCCAAATGGCAACAGCAGCCCCCCCGTCTGTTTATCGAGAGGGGTGGCAGGTGAGACGGTCTCATTTCTCCACAGTTTCACCTGCTACCCCCAAATTGCATCCCTAAAGGGGGCGGGTAGTTACGGTAAGCGATGGGCTGCCCGGCAAGGGGAGCCATGTGTCCCTCCAACCCCCCCCCTTTCCCCCCCTCTATGCCGGTAAAAGATGCCACAAATAAGTCTTTGTGAGACTCAAAACAAATGAGAAAATAGGGAGAAGGAAAGGGAAGGGAAAGAAACAGGAATACTGGGGAAAGGAAAGAAAGAAAGGGAGAGAAAGAGAAACAAAACAGGGAAAGGAAGGAAGGAAGAGAGGCAAACAGAGAACAGGAATACTGGGGAAAGGAAAGAAAGAAAGGGAGAGAAAGAAAGAAAGAAGGAAGGAAGGAAGGAAGAGGAAGAGAGGCAAACAGAAAACAGGAATACTGGGGAAAGGAAAGAAAGAAAGGGAGGGAAAGAGAAGGAAGGAAGAGGAAGAGAGGCAAACAGAGAACAGGAATACTGGGGAAAGGAAAGAAAGAAAGGGAGGGAAAGAGAAGGAAGGAAGAGGAAGAGAGGCAAACAGAAAACAGGAATACTGGGGAAAGGAAAGAAAGAAAGGGAGGGAAAGAGAAGGAAGGAAGAGGAAGAGAGGCAAACAGAAAACAGGAATACTGGGGAAAGGAAAGAAAGAAAGGGAGGGAAAGAGAAGGAAGGAAGAGGAAGAGAGGCAAACAGAAAACAGGAATACTGGGGAAAGGAAAGAAAGAAAGGGAGAGAAAGAAACAAAACAGGGAGAGGAAAGAAAGAAGGAAGAAACAGAAAATAGAGGGAGGGAGGGAATTAGAGACCCATTTGCCACACACAGTGAAACCACAATCGCAAAACCTAAACACACACACTGGGAAACCACAATGCCAAATCCCAACCGCCACACTCTCAGGGTTTTGGATTAATGGATGTAATGATCTGAAATGACTTTTATTTTGGCCCCCAGAAATGATGAGTTCAAAAAGGAAGAGTTACTCTGTGGAATTCAAAAAAGGAATAGTGGAAGATTCCCGGGGAAAGAATCTGGCAGCTTTTTGTAAAGAGAAGATGTTGGAAATCCGTATGGTGAGGAAATGGAGAGTGGAGTATGAGGCGCTAACTGAACAGGTGCAGAAGGGAAATGGGAAGAAACGCAAATGTGGGTCAGGTCGGCAACCACTATTCCTTGAGCTGGAAGACAGCATCTCTGAGTGGATCGCTGACCGGAGAGCAAGGGCTTTGATTGTACGCAGGGCTGACATCCAGGCTTTTGCCCTTGAAATGGCTCCACAATTAGACATTCCCCAGGAGCAGTTCAAAGCCTCTAAGCACTGGCTGGATAACTTCCTCCAGCGACATGAACTCTCTCTAAGGAGATCCACTTCGCTATTCAAACTGGACGATGGGGAACTTGTGAAACGGGCAATTGCGTTCAAGACATTTGTTGATGGCATTGACTTTTCAAAATACCAGCCATCAAACATTATTGCCATGGATGAGACAGCTGTGTTTATGGGCCAAGGGGCTCAAACCACCATAGACCAGAGGGGTGCCACGTCCATTTACATATCCTCCACAGGATATGAAAGCACTCGGGTAACCTGTATTTTGGGCATCCGGCTGGATGGGACCAAAGTCCCACCCCTATTGATAAGCAAGGGCAAGAAGTGCAGAATAGAGAAAATATCAGGAATTTATGTCCTAGAGACAGAAAAGGCCTGGTGTACCCAGGCAGCTATCCGAAAGTGGGTGGAGCTTATGCTCCCACTTGTTATGAGGGGTGGCCAAAGAGGCATGGTGGTGTGGGATGCAGCCAGCACCCACCGTGCGAAAGCCATGAAAACTTTCCTCTCTCAAAGGAGAATTGATCAGATTATGATCCCAGCAGGGATGACTGGCTACCTGCAAACATTAGACATTGCCATCAACAAACCTTTTAAAGATAACCTTCATCTTCAAATTAACGAGTATATTGAACACCGGATGAAAAGAAATGAGCGGGGAAATTTTGTCAAGCCTAGCCTGCAGGAACTTGTACACTGGGTGAAAACCGCTTGGGACCAAATTACTGATCAATGTGTCGCAAATGCGATAAGAGCTGGATACATGGATAGGAGGTACTCCTTTGAGGAGACCTCCATTGCCAAGCATGAACGCTTGGGACCATTGGTATTACAGAGATTGAACTCTCAAGAAGAACAGAATGTAAATCATGATCTGGACTTTTTTGATGATGATATTGTGGAAGAAGATGATATGACAACCGTATTGGAATAAACTGTTGCATTGGAATAAATTGTTGTGTTTGAGTTTGAAAAGACTGAGTTTGAAAATATTGTTGGGTTTGAAAATATTGCTGAGTTTGAAAATATTGTTGAATTTGAAAATATTGTTGAATTTGAATAAATTTATTGTTGTACCATACACGAGCATTGTAGTTTCCCTGGGTGTGGGTTGGGTTCAGGGTCTGCGATTGTGGTTTCCCTGTGTGTGGCAAATGTGTCTCTTTCTCTCCATGTTTTCTGTTTCTCTTCCTCTTCCTCTCCCTTTCTTTCCTTTCCCCAGTATCCCTGTTTTCTGTTTCTCCTCCTTCCTTCCTTTCATTTCTCTCCATGTTTTCTGTTTCTCTTCCTCTCCCTTTCTTTCTTTTCCCCAGTATCCCTGTTTTCTGTTTCTCTCTCTTCCTCTTCCTCTCCCTTTCTTTCTTTTCCCCAGTATCCCTGTTTTCTGTTTCTCCTCCTTCCTTCCTTCCTTCCTTTCATTTCTCTCCATGTTTTCTGTTTCTCTTCCTCTCAATTTCTTTTCCCCAGTATCCCTGTTTTCTGTTTCTTCCTCTTCCTCTCCCTTTCTTTCTTTTCCCCAGTATCCCTGTTTTCTGTTTCTCTCTCTTCCTCTCCCTTTCTTTCTTTTCCCCAGTATCCCTGTTTTCTGTTTCTCCTCCTTCCTTCCTTCCTTTCATTTCTCTCCATGTTTTCTGTTTCTCTTCCTCTCAATTTCTTTTCCCCAGTATCCCTGTTTTCTGTTTCTTCCTCTTCCTCTCCCTTTCTTTCTTTTCCCCAGTATCCCTGTTTTCTGTTTCTCTCTCTTCCTCTCCCTTTCTTTCTTTTCCCCAGTATCCCTGTTTTCTGTTTCTCCTCCTTCCTTCCTTCCTTCCTTCCTTTCATTTCTCTCCATGTTTTCTGTTTCTCTTCCTCTCAATTTCTTTTCCCCAGTATCCCTGTTTTCTGTTTCTTCCTCTTCCTCTCCCTTTCTTTCTTTTCCCCAGTATCCCTGTTTTCTGTTTCTCTCTCTTCCTCTCCCTTTCTTTCTTTTCCCCAGTATCCCTGTTTTCTGTTTCTCCTCCTTCCTTCCTTCCTTTCATTTCTCTCCATGTTTTCTGTTTCTCTTCCTCTCAATTTCTTTTCCCCAGTATCCCTGTTTTCTGTTTCTTCCTCTTCCTCTCCCTTTCTTTCTTTTCCCCAGTATCCCTGTTTTCTGTTTCTCTCTCTTCCTCTTCCTCTCCCTTTCTTTTCCCCAGTATCCCTGTTTTGTTTCTCCTTTCTTCCTTTCATTTCTCTCCATGTTTTCTGTTTCTCTTCCTCTTCCTCTTTCTGTCCTTTCACAATTCTCCCTCTGTTTTCTGTTTCTGTCTTCCTCTCTGCCAGACCAGACTGGTACGGTAAGAGTCTCGCGGCCTTGCCCGCCCCATCCCCCGCCCCACGGCGCGACAAGTCCCAGGTACCGTAGGAACGTGACGCCCCGCCCAACCCTAGCGGGAGACGCCCCTCCTACCTGCGGCTTGTCGCGGGTCCTCCGTCGCCGCCTCACCGTCTTCTCTCCACGGCAGCCCGTCCTGAAAGAGAACGTCTCGCGAGTTCAAATTCGAACTCGCGCGGCGTTCTCTTTCAGAATGTGCTGCCGTGGAGAGAAGACGGTGAGGCGGCGACGGAGGTCCTGGGACAAGCCGCAGGTAGGAGGGGCGTCTCCCGCTAGGGTTGGGCGGGGTTAGGCGGGCGTCCTACCTGCGGCTTGTCCCGGGTCCTCCGTCGCCTTCTCACCGTCTTCTCTCCACGGCAGCCCGTCCTGAAAGAGAACGCCGCGCGAGTTCAAACTCGAACTCGCGCGGCGTTCTCTTTCAGAATGTGCTGCCGTGGAGAGAAGACGGTGAGGCAGCGACGGAGGTCCTGGGACAAGCAGCAGGTAGGAGGGGCGTCTCCCGCTAGGGTTGGGCGGGGTTTGGCGGGCGTCCTACCTGCGGCTTGTCGCGGGTCCTCCGTCGCCTTCTCACCGTCTTCTCTCCACGGCAGCCCGTCCTGAAAGAGAACGCCGCGCGAGTTCAAACTCGAACTCGCGCGGCGTTCTCTTTCAGAATGTGCTGCCGTGGAGAGAAGACGGTGAGAAGGCGACGGAGGACCCGGGACAAGCCGCAGGTAGGACGCTCGCCCCGCCAAGAGAGACGCACCACTTACTGGAGTTTTGCAGCTCCGTGGTCTCTCGGCTTGTCTGTTTGCAAGTTTTTTTCCCTAAAGAGACTAGCCGAGAGACCATGGAGCTGGCAAACTCCAGTAAGTGGTGCGTCTCGTGCCCCGCCCAGCCTGCACCCCGAAAATAATAAGCCACCCCCCGAAAATAAGGCCAGGGGCATTTTTGGGGGGTCAGAAAAATATAAGCCCCTGTCTTATTTTCGGGGAAACACGGTATAAAGGTATGATTTTTTTTTATTTCACAGAGTCAAAAGGGAACAAGTGCATGGAGCACTCAAAGGGCATCTGTTGGTACCTCTCTTAGACTAAATGCTTTTTTCAGAGTCAGAAAAAAAGGCTTTAAACACTTCTCAGTGATAGGATCTTCTATAAATAGCACATCTATTAACATATAGGATGACATAGAAAAGCTATTAACATTTCCATTCCCTTCAAGCGGGAACAAACTAGATCACAAGGTCTGTGCGTTAACTTTAACTTATAAAGAACAAAACAAAACATGCCTACTAGGGTTAGATGCAGTTCCTAGATTTCACATCCAATCCACAGGGTCACGAATGAAGTGATGCTGATACTGTTGTCCACATTTACATTTGCATTTCTACTGTAAAAACTTCACACAAGCAGAAATCCAATGCTAAAATAATTCTTCCTGAGGCCCATGTTTCTGTTTTAGAACCTAATTATCTGGTAACATCCAAGGGCACTCTGCCATATATAGGTAGGTTTTCATACCTGACTCATTGGTAAGGTCAAGGCATTTTATAATGCCTACAGGGGTTTTATTTGGGGATGTTTAATTTATTCCTCCATACAGCCCAGCAAAGGCAGCCAAAATGGGGGGGAAATGCCCACGCCCCTCTTGAAGCAAATGATATTTGCAGGGAGGGTCTGCAGGAATAAAGCTGATAAAAGCAGAATCACAGTGCAAACCCCACCTCATTTCACACACAATGAGGCTGTCTCATTGTTTCTTCCAAGGACTAATGGCTTCACAAATTAGTTATGCATGAGTGTGTGAACATGTGTGTAGCAGGGGTGGGTTCTGCCTTACCTCGCTGCCTCGCTTCCTCCCGCGCCACGGTGGGCGCGCTCGCATGCGCAGTGCTAAAAACACAGCTTCAATGCTAAAAACCCAGCTTCTGCGCATGCGCAGAAGCAAAAAAACAAGATGACACTGCCTATGGCGCTGCCGAGAGAGCCAGTTCGGGGGCGTGGCCATTGCTGCCGGTTCGGTGAGCGGGGGGAAATTCCCATTACCGGTTCTATAGAACCTGTCCGAACCGGCAGGGACCCACCTCTGGTGTATACACACACACACACACACACACACACACACACACACACACACACACACACGACTGTGTATGCATACACACACATATGAAGAATAGTGCTCACAACTTCAAGACCAGCTTACTTGCGCCTTAATCTGAATAAAGTTAATTGCGCTAATTGTATAATGACTCAGCACTGCCCATTTCTGAAGGGTCAGCATACTTTGGAGAATCAATATCATCATTTTAGTTCTCTGGGAAGCAAAACAGGCTGCAGAGCAACAGCTAACAATGTATTTTTCAATGCGTATGCTAGTTTAGGAAGAAAAAAAATGTACTGACCAAACAGACCTGAATGAATGAACAATGCTCCATTCATGAGCGCACAGTACTCCACTAATACTGAAAACGGTGCTTAAGATGACCCAGATAACCAGCATAATTGTACAATTTCTGAGGTGCTTGTTTAAACTTGAAAACCAGAACATTTCTCTCCCCCAATGAACTTCATTGAATTCCTGCTTCCTCGCCCCCACCGGTATAACCAGTCGTTTCCCAAATTAAGGACTGAAAATATTTGTCTTCATTTTTTTAATTGAATTTTTCTTTCACAAGTTGATGAGAAGCTGATTCTGCAATGGGTTTTAATTGCTGATGTGCAGCAGGCACTAATCAAAAGCAGTTCTGAATGGGGCTCCAGCCGCTCAGCCGAATTTAGTTCATTTTTTTTTAAAAAAAAGCACATTCATGCTAGAAAACATTACAAAAAATGTAGAACTAAATTCATGCACGTTAATTATAAAAAGCTAGGCACAAAAAAACACATGTGTGCATTTCCTGAGCTTTTGTTATAAAAATGTCTCAATGGTACATTTCCAGCACTGAAGCCATCCTCAGTTTTAATGGGAAATTAAAGTATAAAGTATATATTTATATTAAGGGGACGACTATGAATAGAACTATTCATAGCACAATGGGATAAATACTGTATACAATTATCTATGAATGGGATCTCTTCAATCAACCGCTTTTTGAAGTCAAGCCTCTTATATTCAGCTGTACTTAGTTGAATATCCAGGTTTATTATATAGACGGCTGGTTCAACTTTCAGAGATTAGCCATTGCAGTTCATGGAAGGGATTCCATAAACTCAATCCATTTCTTTCCAAAGGAATTACAATATGATTAGCAACTTATTACCGTACTACACGGGTGTCAAGCTCACGGCGTCACGTTGCTGTCACATGACTTATTGTGACTTTTTTCCCTTTGTGCAGCTGGGGTGGGAGTGGCCTGTGCGTAACACATCCAGCCCACGGGCCACCAGTTTGACACCCCTGCAGTACAATAAGTGATGAATTTATACTTTCAGGGTAGGAATGGCTAGGGAATTCTGGGAGCTGAAGTCCACATCCCTTAAAGTTACTGAAGCTGAGAAGCACTGGGGTAGGGGAGAGACATTGAGGTGGGGGAAGGGAAATATTTTTAAAGACCTAACATTCTACATTTTACAATAAGAAATATTTAATTTAGTTTTGAAACCTGTTTTGTAAGCCTGCTTTTACAGGCACTCCTTGACTTATGAACACAATTGGGACCAGAATTGATTGTTAAACAAGAGGGTTCAAAGTGAGTACCACTCAATTTTATGACCTTTTTGGCCACAGTTGTTAAGTGAATAAGGTTAGTCATTCAGCAAATCCGGCTTCCCCTGTTGACTTTGCTTGCTAGAAGCTGGCTGGGAAGGTTGTGAATGGCAATCTTGCGACCCCAGGTTACTGCAACCGACATACCGTATTTTTCGGAGTATAAGACGCACCTTTTACCCCCCAAAAGAGGGTGAAAACTTGGGTGCATCTTATACACCGAATGTAGCCCCACCCACCCACCCCCACCCTTTGGCCTCTACCTCCCAACAATTTACCTCTTTGCAGCAAACAGCAGCAGAGCCTTATTAGCACAAGAAACTGATTAGCCTCCTGACCTACAGCTGAGAGGCTGCAGCCACAAATGAAACTAACTATGGTGGCTGTAAGGAGACATATTGCTGGGAGATAGACTGCTGGCAATGTTGGACTGCTGAAAGTAGGTAACAGCTCCTGTGGTTTAGAGGTGGAGCTCTTGCCTCACAATCAGGAGGTTGTGAATTCTATCCTAGGTAGAGGCAGTCTCCTGCTTGGGCAGGGAGTTGGACTAGATGACATGTAAGGTCCCTTCCAACTCTGAGTGTTCAAATTATTAGACTTATTTTTTAAAGACTGCTTTATTATTGTTCTAGACAACTTAACAAAATGAAGAAGCTTTTTAAAATAAATGCTTGCTCTGAAGAGGCCCAGTGCTTTTGTATCTTTTTTTAAATAGCAGAGAATGTATACTTCTAGAAAGCCACATCAAATTTAAAGATCTGTAAAAGTATAATCTGAAATGTAACAGTGTCCTGTTTAGTATTAAGATAAGGTAGCTGAATTAAACCCTCACTTAGTCATGTTTGGAGTAGATCTATTTAAATAATTGGGAGGAGTTAGTGTGACTACATTTAAGAAAACTTTCTGGCATTATGTACATTTATCCAATTCTTTGCTATTTCTATGGATCAGGCACACATGCACAGAAATACAAAGCAAACAGTATATATCATATGTACTGTTTGCTGTTTGGCAAATTGCTGGGAGGCAGAGACCTTTTTTCCTTGTTTTCCTCCCCCAAAACTAAGGTGCGTCTTATACTCCAAAAAATACGGTAAATGTCAGTTGCCAACTGCATGAATTTTGATCACATGAATGTGGGGATGCTGTGATGGTCATAAATGTAAGGACTGGATAAAAATTATTTTTGATTGACTTCAAATGGTCACTAAATGGATGTTTGTAAGTCAAGGACTACCTGTAATGGGTCTCCACCTGGTCTGATATATTGGACTAGTAATTCTGCTCCTCATCAGCCCATTCTTCAATTATGAAGCAGACCTATATCCACCACTGCCTCCATTTTGTCTCCCTCTCATATATTTGTTCAGCATCCACAGCTGTTGTAGCTCTGCCTCTTTGAGCCCCAGCAAAAGGATTAGCATGAGATCAGGTGAATAATGCCATCCTTATCCAGGGGTTGTCACAATAGATTTTGAACACTCAGGAACAGATGTTAGTCTCATGCTCCATATGCCCCTGATTAGCAATAACCATGCAAGAGATCATAATCAGTTAGGATCAATCTCGCACAGAGGTTGTTTATTTGACTCACACCCATATTGATTCCTCATTATACAAGGTTTTGCTGTTGTTGATATTTGATGAGTATACAATTCCACCTTGAGGATAGAGATACTGGAATAGAATGGGGCACTTGATGGATCATAACAATGATATACAATTAAATGTTGTATTGCAAAGAAGCTCCATATCAGACTCTGTTGTCATAGCCAGAGAGTCAAGGTTGTCATCTTCCAAATTAATTATGTGTTGTTTCAATTAATTGTTCCAATTAGTCTCTATTTCTTTTCAGTTATGCCTTTCTATAACAATCTCACCTGGGATGTTACTAGAAATTGGAACTGCTCTGAGGGTCATATATATTGCAATTAAAAATCTGACTATTTCTAATTAGTTTCCCACAATAATTTCACTGTTACATTAAAAACTGGAGTCAATAGAAAGTTGTCCTCGTTGTATGTAATAAATGGGCTCCGCATTTAGCAATTTGGTTATTTATTAATTTTGAAACTTAAAGTGTAGCAGACAATTAGCATAGCAATCCTATGCATAATTACACACTGATTATTCTATTTATTTATTTATGCAAGTGTATATGGTTGCTCATCTTTAAAAACTCTGAGCAGCTAATAAAGGCATAAAAAACAAAAATACATATAAAACCAGTAAAAGGAACAATAACCTATACCATTTCAATAGATAGTGACTTACTTCTGAATAAACTTCCATTGGAGTGGTATATGCCGAACCCATATAGACAATCTCAAGAAATAAAGACAAACATACAGTTTTTAATCACTATATGCCCTATACACGCATGGACTTTAACTCCCAAAATTCTCAGGCTGATATATATGATACATATGATTTTTATCACATGATACATGATACTGAAAAAGGCCCAAGCGGAAAATCTCTTGCATTACAAGGATTTATATAACAGGGGTGTCAAACTCAAGGCCCGTGGGCCACATCCAGCCTGCGGGGTACTTAGATCTAGCCCACAGGGCCACCCTGGAAACAGAGGCCAGCCCGCGGTGCCTCTGCCAGCGAAAACTGAGCTCACGGGCCCTCCCAGGCTCCATTTTCACTGACAGAGGGCTGCAGGATTAGGATGCTTTTGCGGCCGATAATGGAGCCTCAACGAGTGACGTCAAGCTGGCCACACCCTCTGGCCATGCCCTCCAGTCCCCCGAGGTCAAACACAACCATGATGCGACCCTCAATGAAATTGAGCTTGACACCCCTGATTTATAAGATGACATTTCTTTCTTTTCCCCCCCTATTTTTTTTATGCAAAAAAAGTTAAAATACAAAACTCCATTTTTTGGAAAAACAAAGAAAAAACAAAAAACAAATATGATATCAAAAAAGTACATTAACAAAAGAAAAAAACCTAACACATACACATATGATCCCCCCTAGTTGAATACTGATTAATACATTACTACCAGGGTGTCAAACTTGATTTCATTGAGGACCGCATCAGGATTGTGTTGGACCTCGGGGAGTTGGGGTGAGGGTGGCCAGGGTCGCCAGGGTGGGTGTTACCAGCTCAACGTCACTCATGTTGGGGGTACCTACGGTGGTCAAGTGCTAAGGCAGGACTTCCCTCAGACCCTCCCTCACTATTCATTATAATCTTCCTTCCTTCCTTCCTTCCTTCCTTCCTTCCTTCCTTCCTTCCTTCCTTCCTTCCTTCCTTCCTTCCTTCCTTCCTTCCTTTCCTTCCTTCCTTCCCTCTTCATTCTCCTTTCTTCTTCCTTCCCCTCTTTCCTTATTTTTCCTTCCTTGCTCTCTTCCCATCTTTCCTTCTTTTTCTTTGTCTTTCCTCTTTGTCTTTCTCCTTTCCTATCCCTTCTTGCATGCTCAAATGCAAAAGGGGAAACATTTCTCCTTTTGTTTTGTTTTTAGTTTGTTTGGCTACCCTCTGCAGGAGGGCTGCAGGAGGCTGTCGCAGCCAAAAACGGAGCCCGGGAGGGCCATGTGCAGCCCTCTTGTGCTCCATTTTTGCTGGCAGAGGCACTACGGGCTGGTCCTTTGCTGTTTCTAGGATGGCCCCGCAGGCCAGATCTAAGCACCCCGTGGGCCGGACCCAGCCCGCAGGCCTTGAGTTTGACACCCCTGCATTACTACAATATAGTTTCCCACCCCTTGAGAAACAGGGCCTCCAAATTTTTTAAACTACTAAATCTATTTGCATATTATTATTAACCTGTATTCTATATACTATATTAATGACAAAATAGTTAATGAGAAGAATAAAAAAAGCAAGATTAAAGTTTCAAAACCCTCTGTTAACAAACTGTTCTTGTAATAAACTTTTAAATTTACCACAGCATCTTATTTATCCCAAATCGCCCCAAGAGTTAAGACTAGAGTAATTCATCCAGGCATAGCAGGTATTTCTGTGTATGGCTTAGTTATCTATAGACTGGTGAGAGGAGAAAGACTCAGATAAACCCAGATTCCTTTATTTTTTTTCCAGGCAATAGTGTTTTGCAGGGGTGTCAAACTCGCATCGTCACATTGTCGTCACATGACGTATTGCAACTTTCCCCCCTTTGCCAAAATGGGGGTGGGGTGGCCAGTTTGTGATGCATCTGGTCCGTGGGCCATGAATTTGACACCCCTAGTATATTGAGTCAAAAGATAGTTAAAATGTAGGTGTCATATTGTTTGTTATTAATATAATAGGTTTAATTGTCTAATCATGCTTGTCATATGATAAGGATAAATGATCTCTTTTCACTATTGGGAAAATGTTGAAAAGACTGCTTAAACCTAGCTTTAGCTCAATGCATCATTCAACAGTGTGTACTAAAAGAGATTTGTGATGCCTTTTGAGGACTAAGTCACTCATATAAGCAACCCAAATTTAATGTGAAGATAATGAGATTCCATCTGGCCATGTTTAGAAATATAATTTCTGTTACTTGTTTAAAAGGATAAGACTTCTGTAGGAGTTAGGCTCAGGGGTGAGTTCGGACCAGTTCGGACCGGTTCGGCTGAACCGATAGCAACCCGCTGGTGACATGATTTCAAATTCAGCAGTCTTCTTATTTCGAGAAAGGCAAACAGACGATTGAATAATATATTACACATTATCATTATTTTCAAAATAGGCAAAATTTTTTGCCTGCTTTCCAACAAACCTGATGCACTGAGAAATATGTGCATTCCTCTATGTCAATTACCCTTTAAAGTATCTGTAGACTTGCTACTATTAGCCCTATTTTGTATTCAATATGCTGTTAGCCACCCAGAGTCCCTTTTGGGAGTTGGGCGGCACACAAATCTATTTAAATAAAATAAAATATTGATTTCACAGGAAGACAATCTCTAATAAAATAATCCTTCAATTAAAAACTCAGTCTGTGCAAAACTACTTAAAATTCATGAGTCATCAACACAATGATGCATTGTTCCCACAAAAGTTCCTTTAAATGGATCAGTGAAGGAGCACCGAACACTTATAGTCCCACTTTATGGCTGCAGAGCTTCAGTGACTCAGGTGTCTATATAAGAGGTATACCTTAGCTACGAAACAAATTTTATGCTCCCAGAACTCTCCTCTGCTGTACAGGCTTTCTATCCATTTTTGTAACCTCAATTATGCACATTTCCCAAATGTAACTGTGAGACTTTCTATAGTGGAATGTTTTTAAAAAGGCCCATGGCTGCCCCACATGATCTTTGTCTTAAGAAATAAAACGTAAAATAGAGGGGGGGAAATGTTTTTAAGAGTAATAAACCTGAAGACGATCCAGGTGTAATAGTTTGCTCCTGCTGGGAAAACTGATATAATGGTGGATCTCAAGGAAGTACACAAAATTATCTATGATCTTTGCTTTGCTTGTGCATTGGACCTTGTCCCAATGACCCAGGAGGGGATAGAAGTTGATCCAGGCCAAAGTAAAAGCTTTTAGGGGAAAGGGACATTTCAGCATGTTACGTACTGGTGTACAGAGTAAATTTGCATAGCCGCCGCTGATTGGCCAATATAGCGGCGGCAGAATTGAACGGCTGTCACTGGCCGGCCGGGTTTCAGGGAAGCCCTTAAAAGTGGCTTCCCTGCAGCTCGCCGGCAGTCCATTCCTAGTACGAGCTGATTCTCAATAAAGGTGCTGAACTGTTCTACGTCTTGACTCTTCATTCCCGCACAAATCTAACACAGCACTCCTGACAGAGATGTTGATCCACCCATTCATTAAGAGGCCTGGTGGATTCAGTCCTAATTTTCAACCTTTTTGTCTTGGGGAAGACTGTGGAAGGGTCTTAAAGAAGGTTATGGTGGACACAAATTAACTAGACATATTGGTAGTCTGGATACAGGCCTGGGAGCAGGACAGAAGCTGAATTGGTCACTCTCATGGATAACTTTTGGTGGGACTGGGATGGAAGGAGAACAAGGGTGATTGTTCTCGTCTCTTGATCTCTCAGCAGCTTTCAGTGCTATCAATCACAGTCTTCTCCTGGGCTACCTGCCAAGGTTGGGAATTGGAGGCACCATTGCAAGTGTGGAGCTGAGGCAATTGACCCATTGCTTCTGCTCCTACAAATATACCCTGCCTGCACTATGATATTGTGAGCAGGACTGACCTAAACTGTACTGTCATCAGCCGGAATGTACTCTAGTCTCTTAGATTGATATCTCTGGCAAATAAATAACACTGCTGTTTATTGGCAGGGCTGTTTTGGATTTCAGGGGGCTTAGAGATAGTCTACATGTTAAAAATGAGATCATATCATGGCTCATTATATTAGATAGAAAAAAATGTTGTTCTTAGCTTGAGAAAAAAGACTTAAAATGCTGAGATTTTGATGGAATCTAGAATAGTCTTCAAATCACTACTGTTCTGTGGTTATTTTGTAGTGCCTTCTGTTATTCTCATGTGCTATGGTTGGTCTCCATGTCATATTTTCTGCACTGATTATGTATACAAATTCTAAATAACGAGAGTTACATCCAATTACATGCTGTTCAATTATACTTTGTTTGCATTCCTGCACCAAAACCTGTACTAAGAGTAAGTGGCACAAATGTTTCCAGGTGATAGTGAACTGATTGCAACAGACTTTGTCTGGATTGTGGTCAAATGGGAATTGATTGTTAGCCTCAGAAAACAAACATCTATCAAGACAGCAAAATGAACAATTGGCTTCTTCATTCAAATTGGGTTGTTTAAGAAATACTTATTTCATTACAAAAAAAAGCCATGGTACACAATGAGTCAGTTAATGAAATGCATAACCTTTCTGAATCATTTAATAAAACACAAAATATACAATCAATATGACTTAGGGAGGCTGACTATCTTTCTTAATGGGAAATTGGCATATATTCATACTTCCAGCAGTAAGTAGTCCATCAATTGAATATATGAAAGACATTTGCTGATTTCAGCACTGCCTATTGATTCTAGCAAAGCCTGTCTTTGTGGAGTGCCATGAAGACTTCATGCAATGCATTTTTGTAAGTCAGCAAAAATTTCTCATTTGTGTTCCATGAAAGCACACTAGAAAACTTTTGTTTATCCATAGGTTGTGCCAAGACCTAAATTTTCTAGCATTATATATCGTAAGTAATAAATAGGGAGGTGGCCTAGATATTTATCTGTTATTCTGAGAAGTAGAAAAATGCATGAAAATTAAAAAAAAAATCTCTCTAGCAGCTAATCTAGACTGCAGGCTAAACAAGTGTGTGTGAAAAGAGGAAAAACCCCACACAAGAACATTCTGCTCAGAGATCACAAGTGTAAAACGGATCAGAAATAACATCGTTTCCTACACATTAATCATGGCATATGGCATTGATTGGCTGACATGGGATGACAAGACATATTCAGATGCATCTGAACGTGGTGCACAACACACAGCACATCCAAAAGGAAACACTTTCTTTTGTGCCTATGTACCTTCCTAACCTGGTTTGCTCATATTATTTCCAGAATAAACTGTTAAAAATACTGTCAATTCCTAGGCATCAGATCTACTTTCAGGGATCATAATCAGAAAAGCATTCATTTTCTCTGTATCCTTGTAGTCCAGGGGTAACATGAAAATTTCCAGATCTCTTTTTTGAAGCCCCCAAAGGCCTCTGAAACTGCAATATCAAGGGAGACCCAATAGTTATGAAAAGTTGGAGAAGTTAAAGGTTGTTTTCCAGCAGACGGTATGTGAGGCTACGTTGCTGCAGACACCTAACTTTTGGTTTCACAGGTGATTTAAAAAGAAATAAAAATTGAATTATCTTTCTGCAAAGCACTTCCAAAGGGAGTGAATCATGGCAGAAAGAATTGCATCTTGAGTAGAAGAAGATGTGGTTTACTGTCTCTGCCTCACTCATCCCATAGGAGCTGACATGATGTCTTAGAATATTTGTCCATCCAGTGTGCTCCAGGTATTATTTCAGATATTTTTGCATTCAATTTACCTTTGTATAGGCTACTATGTGCAGTTAAGCAGTAATTATAACTCAACCACTAGTATTTTCCTTAATGCTGGGAAGTTTGATTGCAGAGCCAATAACAATTCAGGGCACAGGCATTCATTAATCCCACAGGCACTTTAATCTTTTCTGGATCGCTTCCAACACTGCTTTATTTGATAAAAAAAGGACTGTTTACTCATTTAAATATCTTTAATTAGTGTGCATTGTTAAAGAACTACTGCCGGAGATTGCATTACCATAGATAGCTAAGAACAGCAGCTGAATATAGCAATTAAGTTCACCTTCTCTCTGGCCCCTGTGCCTTAGACAAAAATAGAGGAAAATATTGGGCTCCAGTGAATTCCCTCATTTTTCCACAATGAATTTTTGGCCACCTGGAATTCTCTCTCTCTCTCTCTCCCCCTCACTCCTCTCACCTTTCATTTTTCATCAGGATGACATAAGTTAAGAGAAGGTGGTGATGAGGAATAGATTGCTGATATTGCTAATATGAATACTGAATGATATTACTATATCATTTTACACTGATGTGCCTATTCATAATATAAATGAATTTACAGAGAAATAATTCATCAAAATGTATAGTTTGTACCCGCACTATCATTAAGTGTTGTACCTTATGATTCTTGACGAACTTATCCTTTCTTTTATGTACACTGAGAGCATATGCACCAAGACAAATTCCTTGTGTGTCCAATCACACTTGGCCAATAAAAATTCTATTCTATTCTATTCTATTCTACTCTATCCTATTCTATTCTATTCAGAGATTTTCATTCAGTGCATAAGAAAATAGCTTAGTTAACTAGATGGGTTCGTTAAGGATGTTCATGTACGTTATAAACATTTGCTTTATCAACTAAAGCAGCCCTTCAGCAGCCTCTTTGACTTTCTGGAGCAGCATTTTTCAATGCTGGCAACTCTAAGATGGGTGGACTTCAACTCCCAGAATTCCCCAGCCAGCATGCTCACTGGGGAATTCTGGGGGTTGAAGTCCACCCATCTTAAAGTCACCAATGTTGAAAAATGTTGCTGTTTTAGGCAGATTACTGCTGTCATGGAAGAAGAGCTAAGGGCAGTAGGGAAGTTATTCTTTCTTAAATTGTGAGAGGTTCAGCAGTGCCCGTAAGCACAGAGTGTGTCCCTATTCACTTATTTCTAGTATTTTAATAGTTCAATAGGGTACTGAATTCAGCCTTTGTTCATTTTCTCCAAGGAGTCAGGTTCCTTCCTATTTTATCATGCCATGCAGATACTTGTTTTCCCATGATCCACGGGAAGCCTTTCATCTTGACAAATTATTATTAACCTATCTTCCATGTCTCATTTCTCCACTGGAAGTATGACTTAGGCTACCTTCGGGACCGCATCCTACCACACACCTCGCTACAACCAGTTAGGTCCCACAGAGTGGGCTTCCTCCAGGTCCCATTGGCCAAACAATGTCAGTTGGTGGGGCCACGGGGGAGGGCCTTCTCTGTGGGAGCCCCATCCCTCTGGAACCAACTCCCACCAGAGATCCGGACTATCAGCACTCTACTGGCCTTCCGTAAAGCCGTAAAAACATGGCTCTTCCGGCAGGCGGGGTGAAAAAGAAGATCAGATTCCTCCATAAATGAGTGGTTTTTTAAAAAAAGTAATGTATTGTTTTTAAATTATGATGTTTTTATGTTATTTTATGTTATCTTATTTTATGTTATGTTATCTATGCTGTACGCCGCCCTGAGTCCTACGGGATTGGGCGGCTTATAAGAACGTTTATTAAATTAAATTAAATTAAATTAAATTAAATTAAATTAAATTAAATTAAATTAAATTAAATTAAATTAAATTAAATTAGGAGCTGAGATAGCGCAGTGGTTAAAAGCAGCATTGCGACCTTCAGCTGATTGCTAGTTCAGCAGTCCAGCTGTTCGAATCTCACCAGGCTCAAGGTTGACTCAGCCTTCCATCCTTCCGAGGTGGATAAAATGAGGACCCAGATTGTTGGGGGCAATATGCTGAACTCTGTAAACCGCTTAGAGAGGGCTGGAAAGCACTATGAAGCGGTATATAAGTAAGTGCTATTGCTATTGCTATTGCTATTGCTAAATTAAATTAAATTAAATTAAATTAAATTAAATTAAATTAAGTAATGCAGCACCAATGCACAATATCTATATAGATATTTGCATACTCCATATAGATGGTTCAGATTAACAGAGTTGGAAGGGACCTTGCAGGTCATCTAGTCCAACCCCCTGCCCAAGCAGGAGACCCTTACATATGCCTCTACCTGGGATCGAACTCACAACCTCCTGATTGTGAGGCAAGAGCTCCACCTCTAGGCCACAGCAGCTGTTTGTCTTGAGCAGCTCTTTTATGCACAATTAGGTGATATTTAGAGAGGGCTGTTACTTCTTTTATAATTCATAATCACCCAGTGAGCAACTTTCCATTTTTTTAATAAAGCTGGCACAAACATTGGGGGGTAAAAACCATGCATGAATGCATTTCATATACGCTTCATAATCTATCATTCACCTAATAAGATTGCCTATAAAACTGATCTGTGTGTGTGTGTTTTAGATTTCAAACAAACAAATCGTAATGAGGGAGCTTACTACATTTTAGCTAGAGGGGGTTGTCATGTCACCACTGAGATCTCTTGTTTTATCTCTTATTCTTCCACATGAAGATACATTTCTCAAAGTTATGTTATTTTTCCAGATAACCTTACTGAGCACAGGAACATTGTTACTGATTACTTGTACTTTTTATTTTTTTGCAGTCCTTTTCTATCAATTTTGCTTTTTTTGAAATGTCCTGATGCCACTAGTTTATATCTCTGTATTTTTGATGTTCAGGATATCCATCTAATTATCTTTCTCACTCCCAAATGTTTCCATTCCAACCATATTCCATAACATATTATATATGATAATTATTGTTGTGTTCTGACTGACCTATAACTGAACCATAAACTTGTTTTGACTAGACAACCTCTGACTGAACTGCAAGTCGTTATGTTTATAGTTGAACTCTACCTGAACTGTTGTTGCCACCCTGGTCATGTGTTTGAATGCTCATACGCTATTGGTTGTTGTGTCTGACAGCTCCCTATAAAAGGGCTATCTGTCAGACTGCAAGTTGCTGGTTGCTTGAGTGAGCTAATAAAAGAGCTGTTCTGAAGTCTGTCTCCTGCAATCTTTGCCCACAATTTAACAATTATGGTATGGAGAGTCCTTGATTAACAATTAGTTGTTTAGCAACCAATGTTATGACTGACTTCCCCGAGCTACTTATGATCCAGTTCCAGAATTCTGAACACACACACACACGCGCGCGCACACACACACACACACACGGTCACGTGATCGCATTTTGGGCACTTGGCAACCGGTTCATTTTTGTGGCTGTTTGGAGCATCCTGTGTGTCAGGCCGAAGCCATTTTCTTTGGGATCTTAGGCCTGCCACACTTTATACTATTCTGCTATGCATTTTCTATTGTAGGAAAATGGGAGGGGGGATTGTTTGAAGTTGCTAGCATGTAGCCATAACAAATTCTTTCTAGAAAGCCAAGGTCATCCTTTGTCTCTGCACCTCTGTACCTGCATGGAAAGAGATGGGTGGATTCTGCCAGCATGGCAATAGAAGATTGGACAACGTGATGGGCTTGTGGGGGTGGGGGCAGAGACTTGAACTTTCAACTGGGTGGTGACACCTGGGAAGATTCAGATTCGGGTTTCACCCAGATGTGCCAACATGGCTCTATTAATAAATGGGAACTTTGAGGAATACTTTGCCTTGGACTCTGATTTAATTTTGGAGGCTATTTGGAACCCTGACACTGTGGTTGTGTGATCATGATTTTTGGGTTGTTGTTTTTTTGCCAGTTTCTGGCATTTATTTCTGGTTTCCGGAAAAAACCCCTGCCCATTGAAGAAAATGATTTGGTTAACAACCGCCATGTTTGTAACAATGACCATAAAATTGGGCACAGTCACAAGGTGTTCTGCTTAACAATTGCCACAAATTATGACCATAATTCCAGGCTCAATTACTGTTGTGACTTGAGGACTACCTACAAGCAGATCTAACATAATTCCCACTAAATTGTAATAGATTGGTTCTCACAGGAAAGTCTTGTTTATCACTACTAAGTTTTATGGTTCTTCGGGCAGCTTGTAAACCTTTTCGAAGAGATAATTTCCAAATCAATTTGAATTAAGTACTGAGGGATGATGCAGAGAAGTATCAATTTAAACGTATAATTATCAAACTGGAAGTCAAATTTGCGATGGTTGCTAAAAGTCCGTCTCAAAGTCAGCAGGGTCATGATGAGATTGTTAATAAGCTCAGATGGTGGCTGATTCATCGAGAGAATAAATTTCTCACACCTGACAGGTCAAGCTGAAATGAGACACTGAGAGGAATAAACAGATTTATAAGCAGAATGAAAGAAAAATGAGCAATTTAACTTGCTGAGCTCTGCAGTGAACATCCTACAAAGGAGAAAAGTATCTGAAGGTGAACTTCAGCACATGCTGGAAGACAGAAGAACATCAGCAACAGAGAAAACACGGTATAATTAAAAAAAAATAACCAAAGCCATAATCAGGAGATAGTCCTCAGTAGATAATTATTTGGTTTTTGTTTAGAAAGATACAATAATGTTAGCAAGCTTTCCTTAGAAAATATGGGAGTGGTTGTCTCAATACCTTTGGAGGGGACCAGGTTGACAAAGATGGAGATGTGATCATCATGAAAAGCCAAAAGTGACATATGATTTTGAAGCACTATTTAAGGTGCATTCCCAACAATTCAAAGATATTGAAGCCTTCCTTAAAGGCTGCCTGACAAGTAAACTTCTTAACATTCCACTGTCACATGAGTGGTAAAAGAGTGGTAAAAACAAGTAGCGGGAATTTTCCCCCGCTTGATGAACTGGCAGCGATGGCTGGCTGGACACGCCCCCGAACCGGTCCTCCGGCTTGAAATCCGTCCACAGGAGCCAAATTTACACAAAAATAATGTTCTGCGCATGCACAAAGCCTCCTGTGCATGCGCAGACTAGTTTAATCCAGGAGCGACTTCCCGAACCGGTAGGGAAGGTAAGTAGAACCCACTCCTGTGTTGTAAGTGCTTTCCATTCTATGTTTTGATGTGTAGCACAAAGATTAATGAGTAGGCAGAATCTCTATTGTTTTTATTTTCTCTTAGAGCCCATGTAGTAAAAATTACCCAAATTTTTAATAGGATCTTCTATTGCTGTTTATTTGGGAGGGAAATTACTGAGGATGAGATGTAGTTTATGGAATTGAAAGATAGCCAGCCAGAAGAATAATCCTCAAACTTATTTTGCCCCATTAAAAATAACTCATGCTTATTTATAAGCTGCAAAGTGCAGCTTCAGGGCTGTGTGCTTCCAATTTTCTGTACAAATAAGGTGAGGTTCTTGCCTTTTTAATATCTACATTAAACTGCTTGAGATTGAGGTCACCTGTCACTTCAGGCTTTGGTATGATCCGTAGGCAGATGACATCAGTGGTGGGATTCAATTTTTTTTACTGCCAGTTCTGTGGGCGTGGCTTGGTGGGCATGGCTTGACTTGGTGGGTGTGGCAGGGGAAAGATACTGTAAAATCTCCATTCCCATCCCACTCCAGGGGAAGGTTACTGCAAAATCCCCATTTCCTCCCGATCAGCTGGGACTCGGGAGGCAGAGAATAGATGGGGGCGGGGCCAGTCAGAGGTGGTATTTACCGGTTCTCGAACTACTCAAAATTTCTACTACCGGTTCTCCAGAACTGGTCAGAACCTGCTGAAACCCACCTCTGGATGACATCCAATTGTACATCTCAATACCAGGCTGTGTAGGTGATGCTGTCAGTGCGCTGACCCAGAGTCGGGAGGCTGTTTGAGTTTGAATGGGAAGGAAGAAACTGACTCAACCCTAAAAAGATTAAATAGTTCTGGCTGTTTGGGCCCCCTGAGTTGGACTTTTTCACCTTTGGTTTCAGATTAGGCTGCACTTCCCCATTTAAGGCTAATTTACAACTTTGGGGGTGGGGTCGGGGTTCTCCTGGGCTTGCAGCAGGTCTATGACAATTCATCACAGCCAACTAGCCATGGCCAACTAGCCACAGGCAATTCAACTGCGGGACAACTCACTGAGGCACTAGAGTTACACTAATATTAAAGAAATAGTGGAATAGAATCATTAAAGAAAAGATGCAAAAGGAGAGACAGAATAAAATGTAAATGGCAAAAATTAAAATATGTTTAAATTTATTTTAAATAATTAAATGTGAGGGTGAGTCAAAAAGTAATGCCATTGTCTTTATTTCAGGTGAAGTTTTTGATTAAAATACCTGAAAGTTTTCCCAGTTATAAATGATTATATCATTTACATTCTGAAATATTTTGTTTCTTACTTTTCAGGTTTTTAGACTCGCAAGGAAAATTCAAAATGGAGTTGCATGAAAATGGAGTTGCGTCAAAAATACAGAGCAGTGATTTAATTCCTTGTTGCTGAGGGGGAAACCCCTGTGAACATTCACAGACAATTACAAAATGTGTTTGAGGACAATACTTTAGATTATAGCCCCATGAAAGAGGGTTTGAGAGGCAAACATTATTCCAGTGATGAGGAAGTGAAAACTGCAGTGAAGAAGTGGCTCAAAGAACAGTCAACAAAATTTTATGAGGCAAGGATACATGCTCTCATTTGAAGGTGGAACATTGCTATTGAGAGAAACGGTGACTATGTTGAGAAGTAGGGATGTGATCCACAGAGGACCAGCTTCATTTTGATGTATGCTACATGTTCCTGTGTTGGTAATCATACCTGTCCTAAAGAAAATGGCATTACTTTTTGACAGCAAGTTGTCCCATTCAGGCTTGCAGCTACTGTTTGAAGAGCAGGTGGCAGCTATACCCAGGAGCTCCTTGGACAACTTCACGTTGTGCACTGGTTGCATCCATTTTATTTACTTCCTTGTTTATTCAATTTATACAGGTAACTCCCAACTTACAACCATTCATTTAGTGACCATTTGAAGATCCAATGACACTGAAAAAAGTGACTTATGACCATTTTTACACTTAACGACGATTGCAGCCTCCCCATGGTCACGTGATCAAAATTTGGACGCTTGGCAACTGGCATGTATTTATGAAGGCTGCAGTGTCCTGAAGTCATGGGATCACCTTCTCGGAAAGCCATATTCACTTGACCGTGTTACTAACTTAACAACCGCAGCGATTCACTTCACAACTGAGTCAAGAAAATATGTAAAACCCACTTCACAGCTGTCTTGCTTAGCAACAGAAATTTTGGGTCTCATTGTGGTTGTAAGTTGAGGACTACCTGCCTATTTCAACTACTGACTCTGGGCAGCAAACAGAATTAAAATAGAATAAGAACAACCACCAGCATTATAAAAATTAAAAATACAGGCAGCTGGGAAACAATAAGCCAAATCACTAACACAACAAAGAAGCAGAAATTAAGAGAGAGAGAGAAGATAAACTAATAGAGAAATGAGAAATATGATTGTGATAACTTGGATGACAAAAAGAAAAAAGAAGGCAGCATTAAATAAATATGTATATATACCAGAAATTCAGAATAGATTGAGAATAGAAATTAACATTGGACATTTAAGGATACGAATATTAGAATTGGAAAGTGAGAAAAATTGGTTAGTCTGTCTTTTATTAAATTAAAAATTAGCTATTGAATTTATACTTTGTTTCTTTTTAGAAAGGCTGAAAAATTAGAAATTTGAAATGTGATTTAGGATATTTTATTATTCTTATCTAACAGATAATATAAATATATGTTTACTTATTGAAGGCATATATGTTGTTATGTCATGTGTTTTTTAAGGTGGAGAAAAATAAACTTTTTTCAAAAAAAAGAAGAAGCAAGTCCTTGCACAAACTTGGGGAGAACCAGGCCTAGGCACAGAACCAGGTCTTAAGGGTCTTACAAAAGGCCAGCAGAATTCGGAGAAAATATTCCACAAGGTGGGCACTAAAGCAGAAAAAGCACGTCTTCTAGGCTCTGCCAAGTGGCATTCTTTAGCTGACGGGTTCCAAAACACACCCATCCTGTCTAATCAGATTAGACAGGTAGATACCGGGTAGAAACGTCTGGCTTGTTTCCTTGATTATAAGACCCTTCAAATAGTCATTGACACTATAATCATCTCATGAATAGATTACTACGATACCCTCTATATGGGGCTGCCCAGGGGTGAAATGCTACTGGTTCAGCCCGGTTCGGATGTACCGGTAGCAGTGGCAGCCGGTGATTCGGAGAACCGGTAGCGGCAGTAGCACGAGGCTCCGCACACCCGGCCAGACGCCACCACTTTCTTTTTTTTAACCCTCTGCACATGCGCAAAGCCTTCTGTGCATGCGCAGAGGGTGAAAAAACACGCGCGTGCAAATCGAGTGCTTCTGAACCGGTGGGGAAGGTACGTAGATTTCACTGCTGGGGCTGCCCTTCAAAACCATACGGCTGCAGTTGGCTCAGAATGAAGGTATGGGCAGTTTTTATGACCATTGTCTTACCCTACTCCATGAACTGCATTGGTTACCAGTGGCTTCGGGTGCAATTCAAAATATTGGTCATTACCTATAAAGCCCTTTATGGCATAGGGCCCGATTATTTGAGGGACAGCCTGCCTCCAATGGTTTCTGCTGTCGGGTGTATTCGGGCAGAGTAGATGTGCTTTAGATGCCCTCAATTAAATACTGTCACCTTATGGGGCTGAGGAATAGCATTTCCCAGAGATCCACATCAATCCCATTCTCCAGGCATTCTGGAAGTCCTTAAGGTCTGGCACTGTTCCCAGGCCTGAGCTTAGGGTGGCTGTGGCGCACCTGTTGAGCCTTTTTTTTAAATATTGGGAATGCTGCTTTAGTCTGGGTAGTCATGTTATTTTAGTTGTGTTTTTGACTTCTTGCACATATTGTAAGCTTTCTTAAGAGTTTTTGCAATCTTAACAAATCTAGATAAGCAAATAAAGTCTGTCCATGCATGATTGAAACATGTGTATGCAGATTTCTGAAGGACTCCAATCTCTACATTTCAGAGTTGCAGAATGCATGGAAATCTACATGGATAGATTTCCTGTACAAAAATATTATGCCAAAAGCAGGATTTCTCAGCCGGGACAACTTGAAGATGTGTGGATGCTGGCTGTGGAAATCTGGGAGTTGAAGTCCATCCATCTTCAAATTGGCAAAGTTGAGAAGCGCTGGCCTAAATTGCGGGCATTGGTATTCTCTGAACATGCTTCTGTACTGGTAGCCTACAAAATAAATTAATACTTGGCAAAATCTCAGACACCATGATGATGACCCTATAGGACTGTGAATGGAAGAGTATATAGCAATAGCAATAGCACTTAGACTTATATACTGCTTCACAGTGCTTTCAAGCCCCCTCTAAGCGGTTTACAGAGTCAGCATATTGCCCCCCAACAATCTGGGTCCTCATTTTACCCACCTTGGAAGGATGGTGAGATTTGAACTGCCGAACTGCAGCTAGCAGACTGCAGTATTGCACTCTAACCACTGAGCCACCTCGGCATATACCTTATTTTTCGGAGTATAAGACGCATCTTTTTGCCCCCCAAAAGAGGGTGGAAATGTCGGTGCGTCTTATACACCGAATACAGCAATTTTAGCTTCCCGAAGCCCTGCCCCCGCATCCAATTTTTGCAAAAAACGGGCCGGTTTTTTGCAAAAATGGGGGGGTTGCCTTCCCCCACCCCCTAGGAGTGTTCTGTAGGCTTCCCAGATCCTTTGCATGCCCTGTTTTTGCAAAAAAATGAGCAAAAAATGGGCTGTTTTTTGCAAAAATTGGGGCAATTTTGTCTTCCCCCACCCCCTAGGAGTGCTCTGCAGGCTTCCCAGATCCTCTGCATGCCCTGTTTTTGCAAAAAAATGAGTGAAAAATGGGCCGTTTTTTTGCAAAAATTGGGGCATTTTTGCCTTTCCCCAACCTCCTAGGAGTCCACTGCAGGCTTCCCAGATCCTCTGCATGCCCTGTTTTTGCAAAAAAAAAATGAGCGAAAGACGGCCGGTTTTTTTGCAAAAATTGGGCCATTTTTGCCTTCTAATTACCCCATCTAGCATGACTGGAGGAGGAATTCTGGGAATTGAAGTCCACTAGTCTTAAAGCTGTCAAGTTTGAAGTTTGTAAAAAGTATACATGGTTGTAAAAAGTGTACATGGTTGTAAAAAGTATTCTGCTACACTGGTATTTTATTAAATAATATATTACTACACCATTTGGTTCAGAATACTCTTTTCCTTGTTTTCCTCCTCTAAAATCTAGGTGCGTCTTATACTCCGGTGCGTCTTATACTCCAAAAAAACACGGTATATACACTATATATGGCCCCAAAATTCTTTTTGCTAGAACCTCCAAAAATTGCACCGCTAGAGCTCAACAAAAAATCACTACAAGGGAGGCATCATATGATGGTTGGAGAGTTTAGTTTTTTTGATACAGTGACTGAACATGGAATACACACCATGCTATCTTTATGGGCATTATTATATGGCCATTACTGACCACATAATATAGAGTGCCATCTATAAGTCACCCTTTCATCAAAACCTGAAATACACCTGAATTCTAATTTCATTTTGCTGAAGCAGAAGAAAAACATTCTTTCAGCTGTCATTCAGCCTTGGACCCATTTTTTTATCCAGAATGTTGGACTGTCACCAATAAACAAAACGAGTTGGCAAACAGTTCAGTGAAGCAATCCTGCAAATATCAGCATATTTTCAGAAAAAGAAAAAGCCTGGAATCTTGGCATTGTTATTTCATCCCATTTCATGAGCAAGAATATAATAAATTTATTCTGTATAATAAATACAGAAATCAGTCATTATATACCACTATTTGAAAGCTGACACGCACAATTGCTAAAACATAAGCTACTGTAGTTTTATTAATTTCTTGCAGAGGCACAACCATATTGTTCTAGTCCAGCAAAAATAACAGACTATTGTGGCACCATAAAAACTTAAAAAAGTTATATTACTGTAAACTTACAACCCTTTGAGTACCACAATAACACATGCGTGGATTTTGAAGCTGATCTCGGTAACATCTAATCATTTAGGGTGAATTCCAATAGACATCACATTTATAAAAGTCACCATTCATTTCAAGAGGCTTTACATGGAGTCTCTACAATTACACAAACCGCACAGCAGGAATGCTTGGTGAACTGTATTTACACCAGGAACTTGTATCCAAACAATCTGCATGTGTGCCTGTATACTGAAAGTTTCTTTCAGAAGGCAGAATACTGAAAGTGCATTAGCAAAGCATGAGAAAAGTCTTCCACAATGCATTCAGTGCTCATTAGTTCAGTTGGTAAGTCTGTTTGTTCATGCAAGCACAGTCCATATTTTCAAGGACACTCTTTGCAAAGTGGAATGGAAATGGACAGTGAAGTATACAGCCGATGTGAGTGTGTGAGAAATCTAAGTGATCTTTATCCAAGCTATGCAGAAGACAATCTGGGTTTTACAGAAGAGAGAAAAAGTCAATCAATACATGTATTAGGCTGGAAAATCTCTGGTCCAATTTTATCACGTTGTGCTTTTAGAGCCTGTTATTGCTACAGTTTGGATCAAGTTTTCTACAATGCTGAGAAATTATTAGGCATCCAGTTAACACAACGGTAGCTGCAAGCTCAATTTCTTGAAATTAATGGTAGAAATGGGGATAGAAAGTGTGTGTGGATCTTAAGGGTCCATGTCTGACATTATTAGAATTGGAACTTCACATTTAAAGTAACATTTATGATGTATTTTAAATTGCAATCTCTTTGTTCTCTTACCTAGAAGAAAGCCTCACTGAATTTTGTATGACTTATTCCAGTGATGGCAAAACTTTTTGGCACTGAGTGCCCAAACTGGAATGTGCGTGCATGTGCGTGCATGCGCACGCGCCAGAGTGCTGGAAACCTGAAGATCAGCTGGCCGGCATGCGCATGCCTGTTTTTTGGACCATTTTCAGGCCGTTTTTAGGCCATTTTCTGGGCTGTTTTCAGGCAGTTTTCCGGGCTGTTTTCCGGGCCGGTTTCAGGCCATTTTTCAGGCTGTTTTCTGGTGCTCCGGCGCCCGCAAAGATTAGCTGGCCAGTGCCTGGAAACCAGAAGAGCAGCTGGTGATGGTGTGCGTGCCCACAGAGAGGGCTCTGTGTGCCACCTCTAGCATGCGTGCCATAGGTTCGCCATCACGTACCTATTCTTAACCCAAGGAAGACTCATTGGAATACAGGAATATAAGAATAGGTACGTGATGGCGAACCTATGGCACGCATGCTAGAGGTGGCACCCAGAGCCATCACAAGTAATAGGGGAATGATTTACAAGGGGGTGATTTACAAGGCATGAAATTTTTAGGTATTTATTTGTGAGATTTATATACCGCCTCACAGTGCAAGCACTCTCTACGCGGTTTACACTAGTAAGCAATGTATATTTTATATTGCCCCCAACAATCTGGGTCCTCATTTTACCTACCTCGGAAGGATGGAAGGCTGAGTTCAACCTTGAGCCGGTGAGATTTGAACCGCTGACCTGCGGATCATAGTCAGCTAAAGTGGCTTGCAGTACTGCACTCTAACCGCTGTGCCACCTCGGCTCATCGTGTATATAATAATAAAGGCAGAATTCTATCTATGCTACAGCTTCATGAAAAGCCATCATAGAACATTAAATGTATAATTGAAATACAGGCAAATTTCTACTTTACCTTTTCACAAAGATTCTAGTCATTGATAGTTATAACTCTGAAATCTCTGAACCCTTTGGACAAGTGAATGAAGGCCAAATTCAATGTCATATTGTACTCTCTGTATGATAAGTAAAGCCATAAAAACTGTACAAGATAAAAGGGAGAATAATTTTTGTACAGTACAATATGTACAATATGCAAAATGTGTGGCAAGTTTCAGGATTCAGCGTTTTTAAATTATTTCATCCGAATTACCTGGATGAAGAATTGTCCTTTTCGTGAAGTATCCAAAATCCATATCCTCAGGAAAGTGTGTGTGTGTGTGTGTGTGTGTGTGTGTGTGTGTGTGTGTGTGTGTGTGAGAGAGAGAGAGAGAGAGAGAGAGAGGGAGGGAGGGAGGGAGGGAGGGAGGGAGGGAGAGGGAGAGAGGGAGGGAGAGTGGGGGACCCATGCCAAATTTCACAGATATTCAACATACTAAATTCTTGACATGGTGCTGCTTCTGGCAAACAAACCAGACAGAAGCATGAATCACCATGTTCTGCTTATTAATATTCACTAACTGAAGTGAATATAGATGATTTACTTGACCTTTACTCGCTAAGGGTTAAAAACAGCCTCTGTCAACCACTCGCTGAATTTTCCAGGCTCAAGACATCTGCTGACTGACCTCTGGCAGCTACAGTCCATATGCTTGAAAATAAATGCTCACTTCACCAGCTCAAATCATCATTCTTGTGGTTGAAAGCAAATAGTAAGGAGGAAGGGAAAGTAAAAAAAAATTGTCAACATTTTGTCAATTAAATGCACCATTTTAATTAATGTATACAATTAGTTCTAGACTTGCAACCTCAGTTGAGGATGGAATTTTAGTTTTAAGTCATTGTGGCCATTAGGGGACCACAATCCCAACTCTCCATTGTTAAGTCACCACACAGGGTGCTTTGGGATGGGGCAGGCCCAACAGTTGCTGCACCAGTCGACTGTTGAACCAGTCGTTCAACAGTCGAAACCTGCTGCTGGGCCAAGACCCACCGGCACAGGGGCCTCCTCCCTCCTCCTACTGCCCCTACCGAGAGGCCTGGGCCTTCTCCCTATCTCACCATGCCCCAATTCATTTCCCTTTTCCCTTTAGTTGCTAATAGGCACAGTCAGTCAGGCAAGACTCAGTTAGAAAGCTAGTGAAGGCAATCTTGCTCAAGCCTGTCCAGGAATAGGAAGTCAGTCAGCAAAATTTGTGCTCCTGGCCAGCCTTGAAAATGATTGCCTCTCTAGCCTTGAGGAAGATTTGCCTTTCCTAGTGTGGCTCTTTCCAGCCTTGACAAATATCGCCTTTGCTAGCTTTCTGGCCAGAAAGATAGCATTGGCAAACTTCCTCAAGGCTAGAGAGGAAATCTTTCTCAAGGCTGGCTAACAACAGGTCAACCAGTGGAGTTCCTGTTGCTTACCAGCTTTGAGAAAGGTTGCATCTCTAACCTTGAGGAAGATTGCCCTTGCTGGTTTTCTAAAAGCATCTCTCATCGGATGGGTGCAGCTGCAGGGAAAGGGAAAAGGAAATAAAAGACAAAGCTGAAGAAAAAAGTAAAGCAAGAAAAAGAGAAAAAGGTGCAAGAAAAGAAAGAAAAGAAGAATGTCCAGAGTCTTTTGAGAATTGGATGGTACTTACATTGAATGAATAAAATTAATAAACATTGACATTCCCCCATCAAGATATGGAATAAATAATACATTTTACGTGAACGTTTCATTTTTAAGAAGTAGTTTATATATAACTCAAACTTCCTAAGTGAAAGGTCTTCTATTCTGGCTTAGTTTTTAGACCTATACCCTGTTTCCCCCAAAATAAGACATCCCCTGATAATAAGCCCAATCGGGCTTTTGAGTGCATGGCAATAAATAAGGGTCTTATTTTCGGGGAAACACGGTAGCTACTAAGCAGGGGTGGGTTCTAACTTACCTCGCTGCCGGTTCGCTTCCTCCTGCGCCGCTTGGGTGCAGTGCCAAAATTTTTTTTAAAAGCCCAAAAAAAAAAAGCCAAAAACAAGATGGCGACACATGCGCAGTGCTGGAAACTTGGCTTTTGCGCATGCACAGAAGAAAAAAAAAACCAGGAAAAAATTCCCCCCAAAAAAAATCCCCCCAAAAAAATTCCAAAAAAAGATGGCGGCGTCCACGGACTGGCACTGACAGAACCGGTTCCGTGACATCACCGTGACATCACCAGCGGTTTGCTACCGGTTCGGGTGAACTGGTGCAAACCGGGAAGAACCCACCTCTGCTACTAGGGCTGCGCAGAACTGTAAAACACCCAGGGCACCATTTGTTTGCAACTCCTTAAACCAAAGGCATCTTTTCCTGAAGTTTTGGAAAAATATGTATCTACTTTAAGGTTTGGATACTCCAAAATATACTTTTGGCTTTGAATCCAAAGTGCTGCATAGCCTTAATGCACATTTAGAACTGGATTTATCTCTCTGTAAATATCTTTCATTCTGAGAAATGAAAGAGCACCTCAGGGAGGCTGTTTGGTTATTGAACCAAGATAGAGTTGACTGGCAGACTAATACAAAAGTCATGCTTCATGGAATCACTAGATATGGATATCATGCGTGTTCTCTAGGGGAGACTTTCTTTCTTAAAAGGAGGGGCATTTTTTTCTATAAGGCTTTGGGTCATTTACAGTTTTCCTCTTGGGTAGCTAGCTCGGTGGTGATTTGGCAACTTAGTAGGCATTTGCCTGTATCAGCGATATAAAATGGAAGTATCTCACTTTAGTGCAGAAAGCATGTTATTTTTCTCCAGTTTTAACACCACAGAAGAAGCAGATAGATTTAATTTTGGACTTACATGCAAGTCTCTGGGATAATTGGGTGCACCTCTTCCTTCACTTCTCTGGCCTACCCTCAACTGCCACAGCCTGGGGCTGAGTCCTCTCATTAAAGGAGGCCCATCTGAGAGGTCTGCCTCAGAGCCTAGTAAGCTCTACTCATATCCATAAATACCTACACACTAGCATTTTTAGATAAGCTGTAAGTACAAGGTTATTTCTGCTACTGGAATACCAAAGAAAGAAACTTGGCTATGTGAATGCAAGTTCTGCATTCCAACAATAGCCAGGTCCTTGACTTATGGTCACAACTGAGCCCAAAATTTCTGTTGTTAAGTGAGACATTTGTTAACTTAGTAGTGGAATTGCCCAGGCTTATGGTTTTGGGGACTTCAGTCTGCCTTGTCTAGGAGTGGAATTTAAGGTAGTTCAGGAATTCATAGCTATTATGACTGCCATGGGATTATCCCAGGTCACCCAGGGCCTGATGTAGGACAATAGTCTCACATTTGTATTTGTATTTTGTATTTGTATTTGTATTTGTTTATTTGTCAAGCATATAAGATTATAAACAAAGTATAAACAGTAAACATGATTGAATATATATGTAATAGTACAAGCATGAATAAGAGTAAAAAGAGGTAAGAATATATGTGAACATTAGGACAGGAATGGTCGGCACGATTGTGCGCTTATGCACGCCCCTTAACGACCTCTTAGGAATGTGGTGAGATCAATGGTAGATAATCTGAGGTTGAAGTTTTGGGGGTTTGGGGAAGAAACTACTGAGTCAGGTAAAGTTTGTATCTATTGTGAGCTCTTGTATTATTGTGGTTGAAGCTGAAGTAGTCATTAACAGGTAGGACATTGAGGCAGATAATTTTGTGAGCTACACTTAGGTCAGATCGAAGGCGGCGGAGTTCTAAATTTTGAAGTCCCAAAATTTCAAGTCTGGTTTCATAAGGAATTCTGTTGTGAACAGAGGAATGTAATACTCTTCTTGTGGAGTATCTCTGGACATTCTCAATTGTGTTAATGTCTGATATGTAGTGTGTTGTGTCCGAAACCACAGTAAAAAACAGGCAGGAGGCTTGTCTCGAACGAACTTAGGTTTATTAACAACAGATAACAGCCAACTATAACAGGAACATCAAGATTGCCTCAGCCGCGGTCTGACAGCTATTTATATGGAGCTGTCAGACGCGGCAGCCAATGGCAGCTCGCGGATTCTCCTGCTCGGAGCTGGCGGGGCCTCAGCCAATCGGCTGAGCCTCTCTCTGTATCCAAGGCTCCCAGGGACGCTACACCCCTCCCCACCTGACAAGCGCACACGTAGGCGTCCAAGTAAGCTGGGCGCCTGCGCGTGCGAGTCGAGCGACAGATCTCCTGGAAGGAGGAAGCTGGAGCGGCGTCCGGGCTGTTGGTGGGCCCCGGGGCGGCCTCGGCAGGCGGCGGAACGATGGATGCCCCCGGCGGTTCCTGGTCGGTGGTTCCAGACTGGGCAGGTAGGTCGAGCGCTTCGCGAGTCGCCGGAAAAACTGGTCTGGTGGGAGTTTGTGCGGCGGAGGCTACGGCCGGGGGAAGGCCCAACTCAGGTGGCTGGGCTGAGACAGTCAGCATCCGGCTCCGCAGCTGGTCTATGTGCCGCCTCCAGGTTCGACCATCGGTTAGCACGACCCTGTAGGAACAGGGGCCCGTTACTTCAGTTATTTTGCCTGGCAGCCATTTAGGTTCCCCCCCAAAGTTTCTAGCATATACCAAAAATAGCCATTCTTTCCTGCCTTCTTTCTCTGGGATCAGTAGAAATCAATGGCGGTTTAGGAAAAGAGATCTGACCCTTACTGCACAGAGTTTGATCCTCTCTCTTCTCTTCAACACTAACATGAAACTGCTGGGAGAGATCATCTGCTGCCATGGAGTGTGGTATCGTTAATATGCTGATGATATCCAATTACATCCAAGTATATCTTTCTTCCCTTGATGGACTAAGTGATGCTGTTGATGTTCTATCCTGGTGCTGGAGGCTTTGAGGATCTGGATGAAGGACAACAGGCTTCACTTGAACTCTGGCAAGACTGAGTGGCTCTGGGTTTTGAGGCCCTCTGGTTTGAGGACTATGCCATCTTTGTAGTAGATGGAGTTACACCACACCAAAAAGATCCAGTGTGCAATCTGGGGATCTTCCTGGACTATGACTCCTGCCTTGAAGAGTAGTTTGTAGCTGTGGCTAGAAAGGCCTTTGCACAGCTTTGTGTTGTGCATCAGTTGCCACCATTCCTGGACTGGGAGGCTCTCCTCACAGTCACTCATACCCTGTGATCATTTCTCAGGTAGACTCAGAGGTGGGTTCCTGCCAGTTCGGACCGGCTCTATAGAACCGGTAGTCGGAATTTCCCCCCGCTCGCTGAACCAGCAGCGATGGCCGACTGGACACTCCCCTGAACCGGTCCTCTGGCTTGAAATCCGTCCACTGGAGCCAAATTTATGTGAAAATAACACTCGGCAAAGCCTCCTGCGCATGTGCAGACCAGTTTAACCCGGGAGTGACAGGGGTTAAACTGGCATTTTGCGCCGGAAGTGTGCAAAACGCGCACTTCCGGTGCAACCCCAAACCGGTAGGGAAGGTAAGTAGAACCCACCCCTGGGTAGACTACTGCAAAATGTTCTACATGGGACTGTCCTTTAAGAGCATTTGGAACAGTCAGCTGATACAAAATGCAGCAATGCTTGCAGTTAGGTATGTCTCTAGAATGGCTCATGTTACACCTCTGTTCTGCAAGCTGTGTCAGCTGCCAATTTGCTTTCAGATCCAAGTCAAGATGCTGTTTTGACCTTTAAAAACTTTCCTGGCATGGGACTGGCTTCCATAAGAGGCCGCCTCCACCCAATTACATCTGCCTGTCCCATTAAGTCTGACAGAAGAGGTATGCTATAGGTCCTGCCTGCAAAGGACCTACATTTGATGGGGCCTCAGAGTCAGGCCTTTTCTGCCATGGCTCCCACTCTGGAACATCATTCTCACCAAGGTGAGACTGGGCCTATATCTGACATCCTTCCGGAAGTCCTTTAAAACAGACTTGTTGTGTCATCAGGCTTGTGATCTCTAGGAAATGGTTTAATGAGTGAGATGGCTGTATTGTATCACGATAGCTCTCCCTGCTACTCTGTTATTGATAACTCTGACTGATGTTTTTAAATATGGAATGCTTTTTTAATTGCTGGTTTTTATGATATGTTTTTATTGTATGCTGCCCACCCATACACATTCTGTAAGATGAGCAGTGATATAAATGTGATAAATAAATAAATAAACTTCATTCCTGGGGAGTTTGTAGAATTATGTGTATATTCTTCTTGACAAAATGGTTGGCCACTATCTTCTTTCTGCCTACTTCTTTTTTACTTCCTGGTTCCGTCTGCAGCTCTAGTATTTCCTGATGATCTCCCACTGAGTATTTTTAAGGGCAGCAGCCATTAGTGGAGATACAGAGTCATGAAATTTATCATTAGGATTTCTCCCTCTCTTGCATTTTTGCACTACAGTAAACCTCTTTGGACAAAGTTGTAGGAAGATACTAATAAATTTATATTTGTACAGACTGTCATATTGGATTTCTGTCTAACAAATTTGTTTTCCTTCATAATAAATTTATAGTATGGAAGGATTTTACGATGCTAGTATGTGTGATAGTAGATTTCCTGTCATCTTGTTCTATACAGAAGAAAGTTGATAAAGGATAAAACTTTTTCTCACTTCACTCATTTTTATTTGTACCTATCATCCATCATGCTGTACTCTGCCAGAAAGGGATAAATCTAAAGAGCTCATAAGATGTTGCCATTGAACAATGTTTGGTAAGTTATCTATGCCAGTTTACAAATTTTCTATTCCATTCTTTTGGAATTTGTATCAATTAGAAATTTGTTTAATGAGAAACTTCCTCACGCCACTTCAATTTATGTCTTTGTTCTGTCCTGTTCTCATGAGAAATAAACCATCATATTTCAAGCAGGAATAAGTCAAGGTAGTCCCTGACTTAAGACTATTTATTTAACAACTGTCTGAAGTTTCACTGGAACTGAAACAAGTGACTTATGATCAGTCTTCACACTTATGACCATCACAGCATCCCCACAGACACATAATCAAAATCCAGGCACTTGGCAACTGGTATGTATATTTACAACACTTGCAGCACCCTGGGGACACTTAATTGCTATTTACAACCTTCCCAGGGGATTTCCAACAAAGAAAGTGTTGGGAAAAGATGGATTCACTTAATGAACACCTGTTTTACTTAATAACTACTGTGATTTGCTTAATGACCATGGCAATATTGGGCCTCATTTAATGACTGCCTCACTTAGCAATGGAAGTTCTGGTCCCAAATATGTGATGTTGAGGACATACCTGTATAGATTTTCAGTGAAAGACCAAAGGAGTCAAAACAAAAAGCTGTTATATTTTTCAGGACCTTGGACAGGTCCTAGAGAAGACTACTATGCTGGATGGATCAGCTGCTGGAATGCTGAGCTCTCAGAGTAAATGACTATGGTCTCTACCAAGGGCTGAATTTTGCTAGAATATGAAGCAAACTAGAACTTAATTGCATTTTGTTGTTCATGTTTCTGTATTTCACATAGCAATTTGCTGATTAAGTAGTACATACCAAAGAATGCATAACATGGAAAACTCAAGTGCTGGGATAGGGTGAGAGGATTTAATGAGAGACTGTCCATTGGAAATTTAACTTTGATTTCAGGTTATTAATGTGTATGGTTTTAAAAGACAAATATATCATGTGGTTTTATTAGTGATATCGTATTAATTGTATATTATGTGGTATTATTAGTGATAACATATTAACTGTTGATTGGGAGCCACTCAGAATTCAATATAAGATGAGTGGTTGTATTGCACAAATGTTATACACACGCACACACACACACACACACACACACACACACACACACGGGTGAGTCAAAAGATAATGCCATTTTCTTTAGGACAGGTATAATTACCAACACAGGGACATGTAGCATACATCAAAATGAAGCTGGTCCTCTGTGGATCACATCCCTACTTCTCAATATAGTCACCGTTTCTCTCAATAGCAATGTTCCACCTTCGAATGAGAACATGTATGTATCCCTGTCTCGTAAAATTTTGTTGACTGTTCTTTGAGCCACTTCTTCACTGCAGTTTTCACTTCCTCGTCACTGGAATAATGTTTGCCTCTCAAACCCTCTTTCATGGGGCCGAAGAGATGATAGTCTGAAGGCGCTAAATCTGGTGAGTATGGAGTGAAGAAGTGGCTCAAAGAACAGTCAACAAAATTTTACGAGGCAGGGATACATACATGCTCTCATTCGAAGGTGGAACATTGCTATTGAGAGAAACGGTGACTATGTTGAGAAGTAGGGATGTGATCCACAGAGGACCAGCTTCATTTTGATGTATGCTACATGTTCCTGTGTTGGTAATTATACCTGTCCTAAAGAAAATGGTATTACGTTTTGACTCACCCTCACAGTTGGAACTATTTGGAAAACAACCTGCATGAAAATGCCGATGAATTTTGTGCATGTAAACATGCCCATGACTTTTCAACACAACATAAGCTGATATGAAATTTAGGAAAACAAACACGCTAAAAAAAGGTAAATAGTATACCAAGCCAAACAGATGGTGTCATGCAGTTTTCCTGACTGGGTGCACATTCTGTGATTTTTTTTTTTAAAGAGTTTCCCTCCCCCCCCCAAAAAAAAATACCTGGGAATAACTGAATTTTAAACATGCTCCTGAATAATAGAGCAGCTGATTGCTAAAGAGACCAGTCATTCTTTAACATTATAGGAAAGAAAAAAACCCCAATATTCTTCAAGCATTGTTCCTTCTTTTTTTCTTAGCAACTATTTTGTGTGAAAAAGGCACAAACAAGCCAGCCATTTAATTGTCCATGAATGTTCGGGCACTGTGGCATGCTAAACAAGATAGACGCTGAATGGATTCCAGCTCTCTTGTGTAAGGAACAAAATGAGCTGGGAGGAGTACGGGTCTCAAAACTGAATTCCTAGCAGCCTGCAAGATAATGTTCGGTCTTTTTTCCATGAGAGTAATAAAAGAAAAGCCACTGTTTTAACTATTCCAGGAATAACATTTTTGGTCCAGTTGGCAACAAACGACAAGGACTTGTTAACTATATAAATATTTTCAGCAGGCAGTCTGCTATTAAGCCATTTTGTTCGCTGCTTGCATTGTTTGCTTTGTGTTCTGAAGCAAGTGTTAAAGACTTAATGACTGCTCTATTATGCCAGACCTTTTCTGTCCAGCTGCCAGGAGAGGCAGGGAACTTCCCATATTCAGGGCATCGGCTTGCTGCTGCCCAAAAGAGCTTGTGGGTTTGCTGTTGCTATCCTGGCTGGAGAATTCTGGGAATTGAAGTCCACAAGTCTTAAAGTTGCCAAGTTTGAAGACCTCTGATATAACCCGATAGAATAAAATAACTTGCGCATATTTCTGAAAGCCTTGACAATGGGTCATCGGTCCTAGATGGCTCTTTTCTATAAAGTGTGAAAATAGTTTCCTGTTGGAGGCTTGCACATAGAACCTAGAAACTCCTCAGGAAAGAAGTTTGCATACTGACAAAACACAGTTAAGCAGAAACGGCTTAAGAGAGAACACTGGAAATGGTACTGTGGACAGCCAAGAAAATAAATAAATCAATAAAACATTGAACAGATCAACGCAAGAGTTCTCATTTGAGGCATAAATGACCAGGCTTAAATTATCACATTTTGGACTTACTATGAAAAGACCCAATTCTCTGGAGAAGGTTCTAATTTTGGGAAAGATGGAGGGAAAGAGAGGAAGAGGCGGCAGCAGAGCGGATAGACTCAGTTACAATGGTGATGGGTGCACTGTTGGAAGATCAAAAGGCCAGTTTAGGGGCAGATCACCTCAAGCAGCTGTGTCCAACCTGCGGCCTGTGGCCGCATACGGCCCTAGACAATAATGCAGCCATATAAGATTGTAAAAAAATATTTAAAAATAAAGGAAGTTATAGTCATTAACAATATTATATATTTTATATGTGGCCCAAGACAATACCTCTTCACTCTGCGCAGCCCCAGGCAAGCCAAAAGCTTGGACAATCATGGTCTAAAGTCAGGGGTAGGGAATGATGGCCCCTTTGTGACTTGTGGACTACAACTCCCAGAATTCCTGAGCCAGCATGGTTGATGTCCACAAGTCATAAAAGGGCCATCATTCCCCACCTCTGATCTAAAGGATCTGTTCCTTGGAGAAGAACACAGAGAACATTAATTGGTACAGTTGCTAAGCAGGGGTGAGTTGCTCACTTACCCAGACTGGTGCGCTGCTCTGCGGTCCTTCATGCTTTGTGCATGCGCGCACACACTACGCGCGCGCCCCCTCGTGCGATTTTGCTTCTGCGCATGCGCGGAAGCAAAATCGCACAAAATCTTGTGAGGGGACCCGCGTGAGCGCGAGATTTTGGCGTGATTTTACTTCCGCGCATGCACAGAAGCAAAATCTCACCGAAATCTCTCGCGCGCGCGCGTCCCCTCACGAGATTTCGGCGCGATTTTGCTTCTGCGCATGCACAGAAGTAAAATCGCCCAAAAATTCACAAAAAAGAGCTGGCGACGTGCGCGACTGCCCGGTGGAGACGGTACCGGAGCAGTCGCGCGCAAATTGGGTTCTCGGCGGGTCCCTACCGGAGCTACGCACTGGACCGCATCGGTAGGAACCCACCCCTGTTGCTAAGAGATGCTAATGACTTGATGGCATACAAATCAGTCGATCAATCACAGTTCTGAATCTTGTTCTTACCTGTTTTGAATCCTTAGTTACATCTAGACCACGGAACTCCTGGACAGCTGAGCCCTGGTCCCAGTCTCTCCCCCACCCCAAGGGCCTTCTAAAAGATTGTAAAGCATTGCAACAAATATTTGGCTAGCAAAACTATTGCTATTTTAAACTCACTGCCTTTCTACTCATTGTTTTCCTACTATAGTTTCCAGTGTGTGTGTGTGTGTGTGTGTGTGTGGTTTTAAAACTTATTTTAAACAACTAATTTGAAAATATTTCCAAGCCAAATTTCTGCTACATAAATATAAAAAATACGCAGCTGTCTTAGTATTACTGAGAGCTTTACACTGGGAATTCCTAGCAAAGCTAAAATTGCATACGATGATACCTTTTATCGGCCCAATTTCCTTTCATTTTCCTTCCAATAAGCTCTTCTTCAAACAAATGATATTTAATATCAGAGCAAGAGAACTGGTCTTCCTTTGGGAAAGAAATTTCAAAAATCTCATATATCAGACTATTTATTCAGAGAGATGGGAGAAACTGTCCCAGTTTGTTTAAGTTAATGCAATTATCTTACTCCTGTGCTTTGATCTAGCGGTGCTGTCAGCTTTTCAATTTTAAGTGGCACAGTTTCCCCCCCACTGTTGAGAAAAGAATTTGCAGAAATTTATTGCACCTTACCATAAGCATGCGAAAGGCAGGATAAGTTGTACTTTCCTAAAGGAAAGCTAAACATGTTGGGTATTGTAGGAAGTTAGCACCTATCCACCTCCTAGAGGAATAAAATATTTTAGGAAATATTTAAAAAAGGCAGAATGTTATATAGAATTTCCCTAGAGAAATGGAGAAACATGCTTTTAGGCAGGAAACAGACTCACTCCTAATAGCCCCCACCTTTGTTAATAGCCTGGGCCAGTCTATTCTAAATAACAAAGATCTATCCCCTTCAGCTCCAGGGTGATGGGATTAAGACCTTCACCCTTAGGACATGAAAGGATTAGCCCTCTACCCATCTCAGCAATGGTACCTGAGAAGATTACATCAGCCAAGCCTGGGACTCAAGACAGCCTACAGAGTTGCCCCAGCATGCCCCCTGGGAGTCTGACAGCCAATGGATTACATTTCTGAACAGGAACAGGAAACTCAAGGTGGGGCCCAACTGAGGGTATAAAACAGGCACTCTCAGCATCTCAGGCCCTTCTCTCCTTCAACATCCTCGAGGCATGTGATTCCCCTTTCCCTGGGACCTCAGACCATGTGCTGTCCTCCATTAAACCATCTTTCCAAGCAGTCCCATGCTTCCAGTGCAGGGGTGGGTTCTACCTTCTTCACAGGTTCGCATCACAACGGAAGTGCACATTTTGCGCACGTCCCCCCTGTAATGTTGCTACAGCGCATGCTCAGTACTTGAAAATCAGCTCAAAACACAGCTGAGCTGATCAGCTGGGCTTCGGAAGAAGGAATAAAGGTCAGTATAAACCCAGGGCGGGACCGAGGGCCCACTTTCAAGCAGCAGAACAGGAAAAAACTTCCAAAACGTAAAAAATTCAAATAAAAAAAAATGGCGGCGCCCACAGACCGGCACCGACCGATCCAGTTCAGTGACGTCACCAGTGGGTCGCTACCGGTTCGGGTGAACTGGTCCGAACCGTGAGGAACCCACCTCTGTTCCAGTGTCTTTTTCCCCACTTGGAACCGAACCCAGAAGGATATTCCTTATGATAGTATGTTCCAAACTAGACCCAATGTACAGTGCAAGGCTTAAATTAAACATTGCCCTGCAAGTGATCCAGGAAATCAACCCTCAGAGGATCATCACCTGTTTCTATTGTAGAAGATCTCCTTGCTACAGAGAGTGAATTTGCTTCTGCCTGACTAACCTTGTTTGCTTTGAAGTAGGTCACCTGGTACCAGAGGGAACGTTGCTAAAGGAAGAACTCAGTTGCCACCAAGGGGGGAAAAAAAGTCATGTATCTGTTCCCAATTTGTGACATTCTGTTAAATTCAATTTATGTTGTGCAATGTCAGTGACAACCTGAAAAAGTCGAGAATATCTGAGAAACCAAAGCTTCAAAAGAAGTCAAGCATGCAAGTCCAAATGACTAATGCTGACAACCTGAGACTTCTTATTATTCTGAGTTTGAGAAATCCTGCTCTCTGGTTAACTTGGATTTATACAAACATATACAGGTAGTCCTTGGCTTACAGCAGTTCATTTAATGATTGTTCAAACTTACAATGGCACCACCGAAAAAAACGACGTATGACTGTTTTTCACACTTACAACCATCGCAGCATCCCCATGGTCATGTGAGCAAAATTTGGCAACTGACTCACATTTGTGACGGTTGCAGTGTCCTGGGGTCATGTGACCACCTTTTGCGACCTTCTGACAAGCAAAGTCAGTGGGGAAGCCAGATTCACTTAACAACCTTCTTACTAACTTAACAACTGCAGTGCTTCCCTTAATAGCGATGGCAAGAAAGGTCATAAAGTGAAGCAAAACTCACTTAACAAGCATCTCAGCAGCAGAAATGTTGGGCTCAATTATGGTCTTAATTCGAGGACTGCCTGTATATTATATTTATGGGTGCGCATTACCATGCTAATTAGAATTTTTCATGCATCACAATTTTTCTATAGAGCATTTGTCAACTAGGAAAACTCACTATGAGAACTACCTCTATATAGCATCAGGGAATAAGAGGGCTATATTGAATATAATGAATTTGATATCTGCCAGATTCAAACTGCTATGTTATATTTAAAATAATAATTAGATTATATTAAGGCTGAACGCTCAACAGAATTCCCCATCTTCTTCATATTCCATGGTAATCAAGTGCGCAGAACTCAAGTTCATCTGGCAGGCCCTTTCAAGGCCATTTTATAAAACTGAGAGCAGTATTATTCTAGACCACGAAGTAAGAAAAAATAGCACCAGGTTAGACAAATTACTCTCTTCAAATATACTTTCCCAGGGAAAATAAATCGATAGCTCAGCCTTAAAACAAGGAGAGATCTGGGAAACAAAGATACCAGATAATACTTGGGGGGAAAAGTAGTATCTAAACCGAAACTGTTCTGACCTAGGCTTCCTGAGACAACAGAAATCACAATCGTAGTCCCAAAAAACCTCTTTTATTGAGACGGCTGTGAATTATGATCATTCACAGCCTGTAATGATTCACAAACAGTCTGTGGAGATTCCGACAGATGTCTGCTCCAGTTGACACAGTCTTTCAGGGTAATGTTGATAAGCACCCATCTTTATCTCCCTTGAAACCTGCCAGAGACCTAATTGCCAATTAGTTTTGCAAGGCCAAACGGAGCACAGAGTCAAACGGACTTCTCAGAGCTTGAACCGACTATATGAACTAATTGCTTCCTGCACAGAGTCAAACGGACTTCTCAGAGCTTGAACCGACTATATGAACTAATTGCTTCCTGCACAGGCTCACGTCCATTTGCTCCTCTTTTATGTCTTATGGGAGGGGCCAATCATCTCCAAGACTTACTCCCGAGTCACCCTTTTTTTCCTTAATTGTTCTTGCCTTCTGGCAGCTCTGCGCATGCACACACTGGGAACAGGCTCACACTGTTCTTCTGCCTCGCTGATGTCAGATTCCGGGGGCTCCGGAGGCAGCACATAACTACCAGATGGCCCTGGCCCCCTCTCTGCCTCTGATGCAGAGCCCTTGTCCGAGCCTTCCCCAGACTCCAGGACTGGCCCATGTTCCTACCCAACCTCCTCACTGTCCGACTCTGCTGCCAGCTCCGCAGGCCGCTGGCGGACCACAACAGAAACATATTCTTAGACCCTTCTGGTCAACTCAGGAAAACTATTGTACTCAGCTCTACTTATCTCACCATTCAAATCTCACTAACACACACACTATAATCCAATCAATTAAATACTGCCAAATACAAATACATTGTAATTGGTACATATCTATATAGAGTGGTTGCATCTTCACTGCTTTTAAGCTTCTTCTTTCACTTCTGTGGAAGAATAACAATCATAGCCATAGCCACTACAAAATAACATTTGTATCTATCCTTCATGGAAACAGATCTAGCACATCTGTTCTATTGCAATACGAACCAGTGCTGTAATAAAAGGAAACCTTGATGTTAACAGAAATAGATGTGCCTACTGATCAGTGATTTTGGTAGCAATATATGAGGAATGCAAACATCCAAGAAATGAATATCCCAGTTTTACAGGAAGCCCTCTAATGTTGTTGCTCACATCCAGGCACTCTGAAAGAAACTCTTCAATTCTTGCGGACATTTCAGTTTAATCTCATCCTGTCATAATAACAATTTCCACCTCTTTGATCTGGGGATTTCTCTACTCAATCTTATAATTATTCAATTATGTCCAGAATGATATTGGGCCTCCTGCCCGAGCAGGGGGATGTGTGCTGCCCCTCTCACTCACACACAGATGTAACTGTGGTTTAGTGAGTTTATTAATATTCCCCAGCAATTCCCTTCACCAAAAACCCAGAACTGTCCCAATTAAGTCCAGCCATGAGTAGACCAAGGTGAGTCCACAGAGCAATGGCCAAATAGTCCACAAAGCACTTAAAAGTTGCTCAAACAAAATGACTCCACCAAACTTAAATCCACCTGGCAAAAATTAAATACACACACGAGAGTTCACGGGGCAAGAAAAGTTCAGAGTCTCCAAGGCACAATTCCAAACACGTGAAGTCAATCCAGAGTGAAGCAGGAATCACGACTATCAAACAAGCAGCTAGAAAACAAACACGTTCCCAGCAAGGCCTCCATCTGTCTGCTGTGATAAATAGCCAGGTTCCGGTGCAGCCCATCAAGATGGGCAGGACCTTCTTCTCTTGAGTAGTGTGGCTGATCTCTGTTGCTCCTGCCTTTTCTCTGCCCTGTGTATTCTCAGATGAGTTCAGAAGGCAGTTCCTCCTCCTCCTCCTCTTCGCTGGCCGTCTGCCACTGCAAACTTTCCCCAGCTGAAGCCTCTTCCAAATCCCTTCCAGACAGCCCGTTCAGAGCCATCAATCAACTCAGCTCATGTGCCAGGAATGAGCTCTGCCTCCCCTGAGCTGACATCTGAGGAAGTACTGTATCTGGAAAATCGTCCAAGGGAGACATCACAGGATAGTCTAGAACAGTGATGGTGAACCTTTTTGGCACCGAGTGCCCAAACCAGAACATGCGTGCATGTGCATGCGCCGGAATGCCGGAAACCCGAAGACCAGCTGGCTGGTACGTGCATGTCTGTTTTTTGGGGCATTTTCAGGCCGTTTTAGACCATTTTGGGGGTCAAAAACTGCCCCAAAATGGTGTGAAAATGGCCCGGAAAATGGTCTGTTTTTTGCCCATTTTGAGGGCTGTTTTCAGGCCATTTTCCGGCACTACGGCACCCGCAAAGACCAGCGGGCGACGGCACACATGCCCACAGAGAGGGCTCTGCGTGCCACCTCTGGCACGCGTGCCATAGGTTCGCCATCACAGGTCTAGAAGGCCTCCAAGGTCCCTTTCAACTCTGTTGTTCTATGTTTTATGATCTGGATATGTTGCTGGAGCCCTCTCTAAACCAAGGAAAATAATCAGCAATGAATTAGAGATCATTTGTCCTTGAGTAAGATTTGTGGATTGAAGAATAGTAAGATCATTTATTGATGAGCTGAATATAGATTTATTGTTTAATTCTGCAGGAACATATGGAGGTCTTATCCAAATTATCTGGACAAAAGTCAATTAAGCTCTTGTTAATATCATTGGGATTCAACTTTCTGGAATACAAATTGAGACGTTGGTGCCTGTGGTTTGGATATTAGGCAGTTGAGTTGATCACTTCTTAGCACAGAGTATTTTTAAAAAGAGTTACAGTATATTTTGTAGCCATTCACATACACATCATTCTTTTAAACTGCCACATGTGATCAAAAGGAAAGATAGTTTTTAAAAATCGTTGTCAAAATAAATGTGAATTTTCAATATTCCCATTTGAGTGTTTTGCTCCCATTTTATAAGATTGCAGCTGATTTGAAAGCAATTGCTTCCGGCAGCTGCAGATTCAAAATTAAATGACAGCTAAACAAACAATTTTGTAAATAATGTCTTCATCTTTAATACATACTGAAGAAGATGAATTCCAGATATTTTGCAGCATCACAGTATAAGCTCTTTGGGGCTATTTGTGGATTCATTAGGAACAACTGACTAAAGGGTAACATACAGGGGTGAAATGGTCCCGGTTCGCACCGGCTCTTGGGGACCGGTAGGACTTGGCACATGGCTTGCTGGCCACGCCCCCGTACCGGTCCGGGCCCCGGGCCCCAGGCCCCAGGCCCCCAGCCCAAGCCCTGGCCACCCATGTGTACCCCGGCCACCCATGTGTACCTAACTGCCCACCCGCCGCTTTGCCTGCTCCCGGCTTTTTCCTTTTGTTAAATAAAAATGGCCGCTGCTTTTCCCACCTATCAGCTGGGCTCTTCCCGACACCCACCCCCACTCCCGGGCCCCAGCCTATATAACCTGGCTGTTCCAGCCTAGCAAACCACCCACCTTCCCACCCAGCCTCCAGAGTCCAGCTTGCTTACCTTAGCTCTTTGGACCCAATTCTGAGCCGTTGGTAGCCAGCCACGCCTGCCTTTCTTTTTGTCTGAATTGCAAACTGCAATCCATCTGATCTGCAAGCCACTTAATCTGCCTGCTTGAAACCAGCAATCCATCCATCTGCTCTGCAAGCAACTTATTCTGTCTGCCTTATTCCTTCCATAGGGTAAGTAACCTTTTTTATTTTATTTTTTGCTTTTAAAAAATAGTAGCCATATAGCCATTTAAAACTTTTGCAATGCTTTTGTGTTGTGTGTTTTGCATGGTGTGTGAGTCAGTACAGCTGCTTTTAAATGGTGTGTGTGAGCCATTTGTGTTGTTGTGCTGTTGTGTAAAGTTGTGTTTTCAGTTCTGTTGCTCTGTGAGGCTCCTACTTAAGGCAGGGGCCATTTTGCGTGCTTTTGCAATGCTGCAAAAGGCAGGGGGTTGGACTAGATGACCACACAAGGTCCCTTCTTCCAACTTTTTAAATCTGTTAAAATTTAACAGCTGCTTTTTCATGGTGTGTGAGCCATTTGGCAGGGGGTTGGACTAGATGACCACACAAGGTCCCTCTTCCAACTCTTTAAATCTGTTAAAATTTAACAGCTGCTTTTTCATGGTGTGTGAGCCATTTGGCAGGGGGTTGGACTAGATGACCACACAAGGTCCCTTCTTCCAACTCTTAAATCTGTTAAAATTTAACAGCTGCTTTTTCATGGTGTGTGAGCCATTTGGCAGGGGGTTGGTCTAGATGACCACACAAGGTCCCTTCTTCCAACTCTTTAAATCTGTTAAAATTTAACAGCTGCTTTTTCATGGTGTGTGAGCCATTTGGCAGGGGGTTGGTCTAGATGACCACACAAGGTCCCTTCTTCCAACTCTTTAAATCTGTTAAAATTTAACAGCTGCTTTTTCATGGTGTGTGAGCCATTTGGCAGGGGGTTGGACTAGATGACCACACAAGGTCCCTTCTTCCAACTCTTTAAATCTGTTTAACATGAATAAAATTTAACATGAAGCCACGCCCACCAGACATCAAGCCACACCCACAAAATAAGCCACGCCCACAGAACCGGTAGGGAAAATTTTCACATTTCACCCCTGGTAACATATAGAAATTTCTTCTGTCTGGCAATGTTCTATTTGTAAATTTCAAGCCACTCAGTTACGTCATTTCATTGGTAATTTTGGCTGGATTCAGGTGCTTTCCCGAATAACAATAATCTTTTTGTGATAAAGCGCCAGGTGCAAGGAAAGGACAATAGGTTTGTCCTTGATGCTCTCTGAGCTTGGTTATTTTGTTACAGACATTTCATTATCTAATTAGATAACATTATCAGTGCTAGAAGGATGAAGGGTTTGCTCTCTTTATATACATGTGGTTTGCCCTGTCAATGTTGATAGGAATGGTTCTTGGTGGTTCTTCAATTAGGCTGTTGTTTACTGTTTGATAGTTTGTCTGAGGTGGTGGTTTCTTGATTGGGGTGTTGTTTTATGGAAGGTTCCACTAGTGACTAGTGCTACATGGAAAGTTTCTAACTATCCCAATTATGAGCTGAACATGATGGTGACAGAGAAGGAATAAAACATTGGCAAAGAGAGAAAGGATAATATATATATTGTAATTATTCTAAATATAAGACAATATGTAAAATCTATTAAATGAAACCAAGCTACTTAGTATGACTGTCTGTTTAGACCAGGGGTGGGCAAACTATGGTTCTTTGAGGACCTGTGGACTTCAACTCCCAGAATTCCTGAGCCAGCCATGCATGGCTAGCTCAGGAATTCTGGGAGTTGAAGTCCACAGGTCCTCAAAGAACCATAGTTTGCCCACCCCTGGTTTAGAGAAACATTACATTATTTGTGTAGTGTAAACATGGGATGTACTCATTATTTCTTCCTATAAAGATAAAGATTCTTGCCAATTTGGAAAATGTTTAAGCTTGAAGTAGAATACAAATGAAATCAATGAGCAGCAAAATGAGCTTTTTTTTTGAATGACCAAAGAAATTTTAGCCACCTTTCCAAAGAGACATAAAAGCTTCCTACTTATGAAAAAAGTTTTATAAAAATATCCTCAAGCGAGGAAAGATGATATGAAAAAATTGGGAGGACAAGAGAGCTTTGAAGTTAAAATAACAAGCTGATAATCGAAGGTGAATACAGTCAATAAAGGAGAAAAAGCAAGGGTGTAAAAATAACAAAAGAGAGAAACTAGAAAGTAAATCAGTAAAAATTGCAGTTTTATGATAAATAAGACATACAATAAAATGAGAGAGAAAATAGAGCAAATTTTAGAAATATGCGATATAAAACTCATATAAACAATCTCTTTTTAATAAAGGGTGATTTTCATTGGCTTGTGTGTTCTGTGCTGTCAATCTGCAGCTGAAGCAGATTCTTCATTTTCATAATAGAATTATCTTCCCAATTCATATCCGCAAATCTGTTCCAGAGGGCTGTGGAACAGATGGGGCTATTGAGGACAAGAGAAAGAAATCCCACTTCACAAGCATAACTTTTTGGGGAGATAGGATGTAGCTATTTGCACCTCATTTCAAAATTAATTCTAGTGAAATGATTTTGAACCACTTCCAAAAAGCCTACTTAAATGCAAAGAGCATTCCCAAGTGGGTTTCAGCATGCTTGGGACAGAAATTTCACAGCTGTGGGCCCAGCTTATCATGTTCTGCCTTCCAAGGCAAGCTATGCATGTATCCTTAATGAGAAAGCAAAGCATTGAAAAATTCTCACCCATTCCCCAAGGTTGTAGGAAAACTCCGATTGAGCACAGTTCAGTGATTTAGCTCACTAATAATACATGATAATAATAATTAAACTCCATTTAAAGCCAATTCAAAGCTGTAAAAACATTTACTCAATCCCTTCCTTCCTTCCTTCCTTCCTTCCTCTATTTTACAATCTTTGTATATGACTTCATTTCCAGTATTCTGATTTATTTATTTATTTATTTATTTATTTATTTATTTATTTATTTATTTATTTATTTATTTATTTATTTATTTATTTATTTAGTGAGATTTATATACCGCCTCACAGTGCAAGCTCTCTAAGCGGTTTTACACCAGTAAGCAATGTATATTTATATTTCCCCCAACAATCTGGGTCCTCATTTTACCTACCTCGGAAGGATAAAAGGCTGAGTCAACCTTGAACCGGTGAGATTTGAACCGTTGACCTGCAGATCACAGTCAGCTAAAGTGACCTGCAGTACTGCCTCTAACCACTGTGCCACCTCGGCTCCTATGATGATTAAGGTATTGGCAGAATACTTTTTAAATAAACACATTTATATATGGCAAACAAGGAAAATACAGTAGAATATTTTATATAGTGTTGGCTGCAATGATAGTGGCAGCATTAAAAACATAAATATCTAAAACTGAACAAGTTAGGGCAAAGATGACATAATGATTATGCCCTCTAGTCTAACATGATATGATAATAAACATTCCCAAAGAACAAAATGGTGTGTAAGCTTTATGTAATGCTAACTATATCTTATTCCTGTTGTTTGCAAAGTGATAAAATAGGTTACTCAGAACTTTTCCTGTTTATTTATTTTTTTCTAATTGAATACATACACATATACCCTAAAATTCTGACATATCATATTAATGTTAGTAAAAAGATGGAAACGATATGGTATATAATAAGATGAGATTTCCTGATTAAAAAGGCAGATGAAAATGTTGGAAACTATTGATCACATATTGGTTTCAGAAAATGACAGATATGAGAAAAAATAAAATGGTATATTTTATTGAGACAGTAACAATTAATAAAAGAGAATGGAGAGGATTATATTCTTTAGAAAGCAAAATATAATTAAGTCATGACCGTAATACTGAACTATGATTAAAACCATAATATTCCATATAATATCCTGGTCATAATTCCTGAGTACATCCTAGCAAACTGTCACAATTGCTTCAAAAAATTTCTTTTATTTTTTGTCTTTTATTTCTAGTATTGCTTACTACTGCTTACCTTCCCTCCCCCCACCAATTTTTATATTGTTAAGAACCATGAAAGGTAACAATGTAATGGGTAGTGTGTGTGTGTGTGTGTGTGTGTGTGTGTGTGTGTGTGTGTGTGTGTGTGTGTGTGTATTTCAGAAATAGTTGCCACTGCCTGCTGAGTTTCTAGGGCTGAGAGAGACCAAAGTCAACCTGTTAGACTTGTGCCTAACAACCAGAACTCCCAGTCACCCAGTTTCTAGCCTGATGCTCTAGCCAGTATGCCACTATTCATTATTGAGTAGATTCCCCCCCCCCAATCACTTAAAATGAACATTGGTACCTACCTGATACGTTCCTTTTCAGTTCCTGGCAGGAGTAGTCACGTGTGGCTGTCAACTTCTATTTGCCCGGAGACTGAGCTTGTAGCAATTTTGCCTGGTCACGCCCCCTTCGGTCACCTGGGTTCTTCAGTTTTTGCAATGAAGAGGTTGAAGGTAAGTACCTGAAAAAGAGGAATCACCACCCCGGAACTGGGCCTGGACACTCACTAAGGGAGGGAGTGACTATTCCTTCCAGGAACCGAAAAGGAACATATCAGGTAGAAACCAACGCTCATTTTTCCGGTACTCTGGCAGGAGTAGTCACATGTGGGACATACCCAAGCTAGGTCCCCAGGGGGCGGGAAACAGTAGGGCCCATAGTGGGATGGGTGGAGGCTACTCTTTGGAGAACTCTTCGTCCGAAAGACGCCTCAGCAGAGGCATAGAGATCCATCTTATAGTGGCGAACAAAAGGAGAGGGGGATGACCAGGTGGCCGCCCTGCAAATATTTAGTATAGAGGCCTGGGTAGACCAGGTGGCAGAAGTGGCCGAACTCCTAGTAGACTGTGCCGTAATTCTTTCTGGAATGGTAATGGCCTTTTGTTGATAACCGGTGGCAATGCAGGCCTTCAGCCAACGCCCTGTAGAAGAGGACGACACCTTCCGACCCATGGTCGAGGGTTGGAAGGAAACGAATAGCGCTTCCATACGCCTGAAAACTTTAGTCCGTTTGATGTATCTGCGGAGGGCCCTCCTAACGTCCAAGGTATGCCAGCGTCTCTCCCGGGGATGAGACGCCCCAGGACAGAAGTCAGGCAGAACAGCCTCCTAGGCCCTGTGGAATCAGGAGTTTACCTTGGTCAGAAAGGAAGGGTCCAACCGCAGTACAACCCTGTCCGTATGGAAGGTACAAAGGTCCTCCCGCACGGACAGGGTGGCCAATTCCGAGATTCTTCTGGCGGAGGTGATCACCACCAGGAATATGACCTTAAGGTCAGAAGGCGAAGGCTGATAGACCGAAGGGGTTTGAAGGGGGGCTCCGTGAGCACCTGAAGAACCAAAGACAGGTCCCATGATGGATAGCAGTGCACCACGGAAGGTCTGAAGTTAACCGCACCTTTCAGAAAACTCTTCACCCTGGGATAGTGGCTAAGGGGATGTCCGCCCTCCCCAGCCAGCATTGTAGACAGGGCCGCAACCTGCCTATGGAGAGTGTTGGGTGAGAACCCTTTCTGTAACCCTTCCTGCAAAAAGTCCAGGACAGTTGGAATGGATGCCATTGCGGGATTAGTGCACCTCCCCGCACACCAACGGGAAAACACTACCCAGGTAGAGTCATATATATGGTTCTTGACGGTCGCCTGGAGACTTGGATGGTGTGGATCACCTCGGTGGACAGGTGATCTTTCTTCAGGATCTCCCGCTTAAGCGCCAAGCAGCTAGCTGCAACCAATGCGGGTCTGGGTGCAATACAGCCCCTTGGCTCAGCGAGATCCTGTCATCTGGGATCCTCCAAGGCATGGCCGTCGAGAGATCGACCAGGTCCACGAACCAGGGACATCGCGGCCAATGTGGGGCGACAAGGATGACCTCCGCCCGTTCCTCCAGCACCTTCTTGATCACCCTGTGGATGAGAGGGAGAGGAGGGAACACGTAGAGGAGCCCCTGAGGCCAGGGGCTGCGGAAGGCATCGATCTGTTCTGCCCCCGGCTCTGGGAACCTGGGAAAAAATCTTTGTGTTTGGGCATTGGATGGACGGGGGAAGAGGTCCACCACTGGCGTGCCGAACCTCCTGCATATTTCTTGAAATATGTCCGGGTGCAATCAGAAAAAAAAATATTTTAGATTGATCTTTACATGTGTTTTTTGCCCTTTGGTCCACCAAGACCTTCAGATGTCAAACTTTAGTCAAATAGAGTCTGTTTTGCCAAGTGTCAGGGCAGTGATTGGGTGCCTGGGCTATTGGTTAGCTAAGATGTAGACCTTGTAATGCAGATAAGGAGTTCAAACCATAGGTTTATGGATTCATTTAAAGGTTGTTTTCATTGAAAAGCTCTGCATGTGCAAGAAAGCCTCTGTGTCCCTTCCTATTCTAAAACAAAAACAAAAAAAACCACAATTCGCAATGCTTAAAGAACATAACTCAAAAGCAAATATTCCTCCTTCATTCTTAGAGGAGAAAAAAAGCAAACCTCCCATTTTCAAACCAAGATTAATTTCCAGACTATGAGGACAAAGGGGGAAAAAACAGATGCTGTTGCTTCTATTATGGTTGGGTAATGTTAAATCAACCCTACCTAGATTTAATTTGACCCTTGATCCTGGCTGTCTTTTATCTTTAGCATACCAAGGGCCATTGTAATTTCAAAAGGAATAAGAGCAGTATTTTTGGTCGCTTTCATCAGAATAAATTTCAGCAAGGGTAGGCAGAATCAAGAGGAACCGAAGCCTATTGCTCTCCAGATATACTGGAAGCCACCTGGGCCTCTTTAATCACGCTGGCCATGAACTCTGGAGATGCAGCATTCATTCACATGTCTAAAAGTTCAGGTTGGGGGAATGCTGTAGGGGATGTTCATATTGTATCTTATAGCCCAGGGATGGCGAATCTTTTAGGCATCGAGTGCCCAAAGTGCGCCCGTACGCCCAAACTGCAAGTCGCAGGTGCATGCACGCCCGCGCCCCACACATGCATGGCAGAGACCTGAAGACCAGCTGGCCGGCGGGAGGTGCAGGTGCATGTGCGGCAGAGACCTGAAACAGCTGGGGCGACGGCACACGTGCCCACAGAGAGGGCTCTGCGTGCCACCTCTGCCATGCGTGCCATAGGTTCGCCACCACTCTTATAGCCCAGTGTTTTTCAACCTTTTTTGTGCAAAGGCACACTTTTTTCATGAAAAAAATCACGAGGCACACCACCATTAGAAAATGTTAAAAAAATTTAACTCTGTGCCTATATTGACTATATATAAAGTAATTCTCTTGAATAGGAATCAAATAAACAAAAAGAAATTATTTTTTCTTTCTGTCTGTCTGTCTGTCTGTCTTCTTTCTTCTTCTTTCCTTCCTTCCTAACATCTCTTTTTCTTTCTTTCTGTCTTCCTTCCTTCCTAACTTCTTTCTTTCTGTCTGTCTGTCTTCTTTCTTCTTCTTTCCTTCCTTCCTAACATCTCTTTTTCTTTCTTTCTGTCTTCCTTCCTTTCTAACTTCTTTCTTTTTCTTTCTTTCTTTCTTTCTTTCTTTCTTTCTTTCTTTCTTTCTTTCTTTCTTTCTTTCTTTCTTTCTTTCTGTCTTTCTGTCTTTCTTTCTTTTTCTTTCTTTCTTTCTGTCTGTCTTCCTTCCTAACTTCTCTTTCTTTCTTTCTTTCTTTCTTTCTTTCTTTCTTTCTTTCTTTCTTTCTTTCTTTCTTTCTGTCCGTCCGTCTGTCTGTCTTCTCCTTCCTTCCTTCCTTCCTTCCTTCCTTCCTTCCTTCCTTCCTTCCTTCCTTCCTTCCTTCTGTCTTTCTCCCTGTAGGAGAAAGAAGGAACCTCTGTTGCCGTCTCCCGCGGGGCTGCAGCCACCCGACTGAGTCCCCGACCGTGGCAGCATCCCTGCTGTTCTCCGGCCAAGCGGCGAAGGAGCCCTGGAGCCCTGACGCCGCCCTGCATCTCGGTCTCTTGGGGCCTGTCCGGCAGCCTGCTGGGAAGGCTGCGACGCAGGGAGGGAAGGAGCTGCTATTGCCGCTCCGGCATGTCTCTGTGGCTGACCGGGGAGCCGCGTCCTTGTTAACAATGGAGAAGCTGCGCGGAGCAGAGGTGCCTGGCGAGCGAGGCGAGTGGCTGCATCGGCGGCAGGCTCCTGCCCGCGTCTCCCGCCCGCTTGCCCACCTCTTGCCTTAGCATTTAAAAGAATGAGAGGCGGGCGGGCGGGAGACGCGGGCAGGAGCCTGCAGCCGATGTAGCCACTCACCTCGCTTGCCAGGCGCCTCTGCTCCGCGCAGCTTCTCCATTGTTAACAAGGACGCGGCTCCCCGGTCAGCCACAGAGACATGCCGGAGCGGCACTAGCAGCTCCTTCTCTCCCTGCGTCGCAGCCTTCCCAGCAGGCTGCCGGACAAGCCCCAAGAGACCGAGATGCAGGGCGGCATCAGGGCTCCAGGGCTCCTTCGGCCGCTTGGCCGGAGAACAGCAGGGATGCGCCCGCCCGTTTTTGAGCTGCCCCCAGAGCGGTGAATCAGCTGGGATCGGCGTATAACACGCAGGTAGAGTTTTGGCTTGTAATTTTAGTTTTAAAACTGCGTGTTATATGCCGATAAATACGGTAATAGAGGCATCTCTGTGTCCCAAAACCAACTTTCGGGACACAGAGATGTCCCATAGCAAAAACACCCGGCGGGTGTTTTTCCCACGGCACACCTTACACTATGTCACGGCACACTAGTGTGCCGCGGCACAGTGGTTGAAAAACACTGTTATAGCCCAATCCTTTTATGCTATTAAAATTCATTCCAATGTAAGCAGGCAAGAAAAGAATCACCTGTTTAATTTCTCCGTGGTAGAGTAATAATCAAAGCATTAGAGCAGATCCAGGGGAAAAAACACCTCTGCCATATCCAACCAGATGCTTTCAGATATGTCAAGGCTATAACTCTCAAGGTTTAACCAACATTTCCTTATGTTACCGTATTTTTCGGAGTATAAGACGCACCGGAGTATAAGACGCACCTTAGTTTTTGGGGAGGAAAATAGGGGAAAACAATCTGCCTACCAGGTATTCATCTGGCTAGCATCCTTAGTCTGGTCAGCTTCAGCACATTACTTTATCTCCTGGTTAGGATAAGGTGACCAGACGTCCCGATTTTGGCGGGACAGACCCGCTTTTTAATGCTTTGTCCCGCGTCCCGCCCGCCCTCTTAAAAAGTCCCGATTTTTGAGCCCCCGCTTCTTCCTCCAGCCAGACGCGCGCCCGAGCGACAGGCTTCCGATTCAGTCCCCTCTATTCACAGGGTGGCGCGGGGCGGGGCAGAGCGAACCCTGGGGGGGGGAGCGCCACTTTGCACTTGTCCCATGAGGCCATGCTAAGTGTGCCGCGGCAAAAGGGGCGGGGCAGGGCGGGGCGCGCGTCCTACCTGAGACTTTTCCCGGTAGCAGCTTCAGTCGCGTTCCTTGCTAATAGCGTCCAGAGCAGAGCAGCCCCTCCCAGAAGATCGCGAGACGTTATCTTCTGGGAGGGGCTGCTCTGCTCTGGGCGCTATTAGCAAGGAACGCGACTGAAGCTACCGGGAAAAGTTCCAGGTAGGACGCGCGTCTCGCGCTGGGGGTTGGGGGGGGCGGGGCAGGACTGGCGGACGGGACGGGGCGCACGTCCGACCTGGGACTTTTCCCGGTAGCTTCAGTCGCGTTCCTTGCTAATTGGCGCCCAGAGCAGAGCAGCCTCTTCCAAAAGATAACGTCTCGCGATCTTCTGGGAGGGGCTGCTCTGCTCTGGGCGCTATTAGCAAGGAACGCGACTGAAGCTACCGGGAAAAGTCCCAGGTACGTAGGACGTACAGTGGCCTCCTGCGTCCCCCCTCCCCCCTCCCCCCACCTCACCTGGACGCCGACATTTGCTGTTTTGCCCTCTGCGCATGCGCAGCGTTCTGCGCATGCGCAGAGGGCAAAACTCAAATGGAGAAACCCACCCCCGTCAATGGTGTCCCGCTTGAAGAAAAAAAAATCTGGTCACTTTAGGTTAGGACTTAAAAAAACCTTCTTCTGAGAGAGTAACAATGAAAGAGCCTGCAAGCCAGTAAGAGCTGGGAAGATAGTTAGCACCTGGTTAGGGCTAAAAAAAACTTATTCGGAGCAGCTGCAGCACATTATTTTATCTCCTGGTTAGGACTTAAAAAAACCTTCTGAGAGAATAACAATGAAAGAGCCTGCAAGCCAGTAAGAGATGGGAAGATCGTTAGCACCTGGTTAGGGCTAGAAAACAACTTCTTTGGAGCAAGTAGAGCAATGAAAAAAAACCCTGCAAAGACTTAGGGCTAGAAAAACATTCTTTGGAGAGAGTAACAATGAAAAAGCCTGCAAGGTAAGAGCTGGGAAGATCTGTTAGCACCTAGTTAGGGCTGGAAAAAAAAAGCTACATTCGAAGTATAAGACGCACCTGAATTTTCAGCCACTTTTAGGGAGGAAAAAGGTGCGTCTTATACTCCGAAAAATACGGTAATCTGCCAGCTAGAATTCTGTTGTACTGTGATTCAACACGACTGGGGAGTTCCAGGTTAGGGAAAATATACTATATTTATTATAGTATATTATATTATAATACAGTATTATTAATATTACTATTATAATAGTAATATTATATAAATATTACTATAATATCCTATAGTAAAGATAGCTAAAATCACCCATCTCTAAGGGGGATGGGCGCTTAAGAAATATGAAATATAAATATGTTTTAAAAAAACACTGTTCCTTTGCACAGAGGTTCTTTTTATTAACATATGTCTGTTATGAAGATTTTTTTTTCATAATTCAGTGGGAAAAAAGATTCTTGCAAAATGACAAAAGAGAAACTAATGCAGTAAAAGATATAAAAATAACCATAATACTGAATGTTGTCACTCTGAATCCATAACAGTGTGAATGTACAAGTCTCAGCTATGTTTTTTTCTGCTGCGATATTTTTTTGTTTGAGTTTGTGCAATAGATTTGATCTCATATTGTCTCTTAATTTATAGGGTTTTCACCTTGAGCCATTCATAATTAAATACTTTTCATTCTCTTATTGCTGTTTAAACCATTTAAAAATGCTTTCCGATACAAACAAAATATGTGAGGAGAACATTTTATATATTCTCCTGGCACAGAATTTGGCTTTCCTTTCTGCAGGCGTAATATCAGCTGATTCAAAGGTTTTGAGGAAAAGTAGCATCTTATTTCTAGTTGTATGGGTTTAGTATTTGGACAAAGAAACCAGACTGAGTTGGGATATCTTTTGTTAAGAATCAGGTTTTGACATACAACATGTTGTATTCAGGGGTGGGTTGCTCTCTTACCTTGCTGCCAGAGCCATGCGCGCGCATCTCCACGCTTCAAGGGGGCGCGTGCTCGCTACGCGCGTGCGCCCCCTCACACGATTTTGCTTCTGTGCATGCGCGGAAGCAAAATTGCGCCAAAATCTTGCAAGGGGATGCACGCACGCACGCACGCAAGATTTCAGCACGATTTTGCTTCTGCGCATTCAGGAATTCTGGGAGTTGAAGTCCACACATTATAAAGGGCCATAATTGCCCATCCTGCAACCTATTAAGCAGTAGTATTAAGATAATACCTCCTTTAGACTATGGAGGTGTAGGAAAAAATATCCAGGTCCAGGTCCAAGCCGGGAGAAAGGCACTGAAGACAAAATGGAGGCTGGAGGCTGATTGGAAGGAGGGTCGATTTATTGATGAAACAGAACCACCAAGCATGTGTGATTCTGGGTAGCTGACCACATGGAGTTGAGAGTGAGGGGTTTTTATACCTTCTCTTGGGCTTTGAACTTGAGCTTCCTGTTCTTGTGCAAGAACATGTATTCTATTGGCTTTTGTCAGACTCCCATGGGGCCATGTAGGGGTCATGTTTGTCTGAGCTAAGTTTGGTTGAAGTTTGCTGGGTGATGCAATGTCCTTAGGAGATTGTACAATGTAGTGAGTTCTGCTGCTAGATGGTAGTGGGTTAATCCTATTATGTCCTGAAGGGTCATGTCTTAATCCCATCATCCTGGAGCTGAAGGTCTTTTGTTTTGTAGATAGGCTGGCCCAATCTTTCTCAATGGGCACAAAATATCTGCTGGGGGCAGGGAGCTGGGGCTCTGAGTTTCTGTCTCCCTTAAGATTTTTATTTCTCTTTTAGGGGAAATATTTTATCCTGCCTTTTTAAATATTTCTCAAAATATTTCATTCTTCTAAGAGGGAGTGGGTGCTAACTTTCTACAGAGGTATTCAGGAAAGTTCAACTCTCCTCAATTCCACTACTAGGGTCAGAAATTATACAGTTTGCAGCTCAAAATATCTGGAGGGTACCAGGTTTTCCTATCCCCATTGCAGAAAAGGAAATCTATGCGGATGTACTATATGTCCCCTGTCTCTGTCTCTCATTTCTAAGCCAAATAATACTTTGTCTGCTTTTGGATAAGCACATAAAGTGACCATGTGGGAAACTGTGGCTTAGTCACACCCTAATTCTTCACAGATAATTATATTATTACACTGATGCTTGAACTCAAGTGCTTCTGACAGAAACTCACAGACTGCTACATAGATCAGCTGCAATATAATTGCTGTCGGAAACATTTAGTGTGTTTGAATGGAAGGACTCCACATTCCTGGGAATAGAAATTTAGCAGGAATGGGGAAGAAAAAAATCCATACTAGCGATCTAAATATCACAGCTGTAGAATAATCACAACATTTGCAAATGTCACAGCATTGCTCTGAAGATTCACTGAAAGGCCACTTAGATAATGAGAAACATAGATCCTTCTAGAAGGTTATCTTAGTTGACCATGTATAGCTTTGGAGTCCCCTGACTCCTTCCTTTCATCACCTTCTTAATTAGTTGAAATATTTTGATCCAACATTTTATCTTACTTTTCTATATGAAAAAAAACTAAGCGGTCTATAAAGATAGAAAAGGAATAATAAGTACTATAAATACTACATTGTCCAGGATCTGCCAATAAATGATACCAGTGGTGAAATCCAAATTTTTTAACTACCAGTTCTGTGGGCGTGGTGTTGCTTGGTGGGCGTGGCAGGGGAAGGATATTGCAAAATCTCCATTTCCACCCCACTCTGGGGCCAGCCAGAAATGGTATTTGCCGGTTCTCCGAAATACTCAAAATTTCCTCTACCGGTTTTCCAAACTACTCAAAATTTCCGCTACCGGTTCTCCAGAACCTGCCAGAACCTACTGGATTTCACCCCTGGATGATACTGTATATCTGAAGACAGGTCTGCTATTTAAGATACAGGTAGTTCTCAACTTACAACCATTCGTTTAGTGACCATTCAAAATTACAATGGCACTGAAAAAAGTGACTTATGACCATTTTTCACCCAACTGTTGCAGCATTCCCATGGTCATGTGATCAAAATTTGGAAGCTTGGCAACTGGCATATATTTATGACAATTGTAGTGTTCACCTTTTGAGACCTTCTGGCAAGCAAAGTCAAAAGGGAAGCCAGATTCACTTAATAAACCTGTTACTAACTTAACAACTGCTATGATTCACTTAACAACTGTGGCCAGAAAATGGGACAAAATTCACTAACAACCATCTTGCTTAGAAACTGAAATTCTGAATTCAATTGTGGTTGTAAGCCAAGGGCTATCTGTGCTTGTGAGAAGGATGGAGAAACTGAATGGAGATTTAAATGTTATTACTCGTCAGGTCCCATGTAACTGGCCAACCAGTGAAGACAATACAACATAGATTTCGAGAATATTATCTTTAAGCTGGTCTGGGATAAAAACAGATTCTTGAAAACTGAGATTGGCAATTTTACAAATAGGGGAAAAGTGACTTTAGAGGTGGGTAAATTGTGCTTGACCAAAGTCCCTTGGTAAAAGTTTCCCAAATGTCCCAAATTCCTGCCTATCTGTCTCTTAGTTCATTCATTCATTCATTCATTCATTCATTCATTCATTCATTCATTCATTCATTCATTCATCTCAAATCGAGGCTCCTATGTAAAACATGGCCAATTTCAAGGGGCAATTGAAATAGAGAGTTCACAGGTTCTGCTACGCCATTTATGAAATAATAAATTAGACTCATCAGTTATGTTTTTTTTTAAACAAGTGGGTAAAACTCTCCCGGATAGCATACAAAGCTAGAACTTTCTGAGCCAAGGAGGCAACAAGGGAAGGAAATGCAACAGGAAAATTTAAGAACAAAATAAGGGCTAAGCCATTTGCCAGAAAGCAAAGTCGTGCCAAGAAAGGACCACAAAGAACTGTTTGCAGGTCAGGCAAAACCAAAGTTATTCTTCCAATTGAGCTAAAACTCACAAACATGCCTGGTGCCTAGGGCAAAATCAGAGGGCATCAGGTGCCCACCCTCAAGAATAATGATACAACTCCAAACAAACACAAAAGATGAGATGGCTGTGCAACAGGGGTGGGTTCCTACCGGTGCGGTCCAGTGCGTAGCTCCGGTAGGGACCTGCCGAGAACCCAATTTGTGCGCGATTGCTCCGGTACCATCTCCACCGGGCAGTCGCACGCGTCGCCATGTCTTTTTTGTGAATTTCTGGGCGATTTTGCTTCTGCGCATGCGCGGAAGCAAAATTGCGCCGAAATCTCGCGAGGGGACGCGCGTGAGAGAGAGATTTCGGCGCAATTTTGCTTCCGCGCATGCGCAGAAGCAAAATCGTGCGAGGGGGCGTGCGCGTGCAGCGTGCGCGTGCACGCACAAAGCATGAAGGACCGCGGAGCAACGCACCGGTCTGGGTAAGTGAGCAACTCACCCCTGCTGTGCAACTGATGCTGAACTCAGGGTGGAATCAGGACAAGAGATCGAAAGTATTAATCTGAGGTGGGGGGGTGAATGGAAGGAAGCCCCCGTGGAGTCCTGGATAGCTGAGTCAATTAAGGCAATGCAGCACAAACTACTTGAGAATGAAAGCTAGTCTTGGCACAAGCCGTCCTGCCCATCCATCCATTCATTCATTCTTGGCACTTGCCTTTTAAAGAGAGATTCTTTCATTTCATGAGGGTTGTAAATCCTTGAATTCACAAGAGAATGTGCCAGATCCCTCCCACTTGGGTGTACTTAAGAGGCCACAAATCCTCCCCCTCTGACTGTTTAACAAGGATGGCATCCTATACACATACAGGAGTGTTAAGAGACTCCTCAGAAACTAATCAAAAATATCAAATAGGTAGAGCAGAGGTCTGCATGCATGAATACCAACCACACATAGGTGTGATTGTGTGAAAGGGGCCAGTTGGCACAGGGGGTGGGAGAACTATGTTAACCTGTTCTTCTAGCATGTGCCCTGCCGAGTTCACGCTAGTAACTGGCTGACACTTGGCATCAGCAACATTTAGGCCAATCACATACAAATTATCTTAATTACATACAACTGAAATATACTTTACCCACAGCTCATTTGGCTCTGCGGTAGCACAAAGGCACATTGTTGATTTGTGATTTGACTAGCATCCAATAATTATTGTGCAGTTTCCCAAAGGAAAACAAATATGGCAGTCGAGGCAGGAATACCTCGGAGGCTGCTCGTCTCATCCCATCTGCTGTTTATTTCATTAGCAGAAATAACAACAGCCTAATCATATAGACTTCCCTGCCACCCTGCCCCCACTCCATTGCCTCTTGAAGGAATCTGTCGTTGATGAGTAGACAATATATTTCCCTCAACCGTATCTTTATTTTTCAAGCATGACTTGAAATGCAGCCCACTTGGATGGCACTTAGAATTTTCCCTTTAAATGGGGAGTCATTATAATAAATAATTCCGAAATGTATTTCATCTCCCTTAAGCATCTAAACCAAAGTTATGCAGGGCTGAGTTCCAGAACCTGCTTTTGTTATGCAGCTTTTAATACAAGACTAATATTCCTTCATTTGCAGAGTTACCACCTACTAATAAAGAATAATTTCTCCAGCCGCATGAGCAACTCTTCTGAACGTTATTAAATCTATTCTATTGTGAATGTATTAGAGGGGAGTGGGAAACAGGCAATGCAGAACAAAATCTCTCCCCCATTAACTAATTTCAGCAACCAGAGTATAATAAATTATTACGTTTTTGCTTCTTGTGTAAACAATTCGTACATTTTCACTGAGTGGTGGAAAATTAAGGTGACCAGATGTCCCGTTTTTGGCGGGACAGTCCCGCTTTTTAATAATTTGGCCCGCGTCCCGTGGCGTTTCAAAAAAGTCCCGCTTTTTGAATTTGAAGTTGCCCAGCACACCCCTCTGCCTCCTGCCTCGCCTGCCTCCTCCTGCCAGGCGAGGAGGGAGGGCAGTGAGAGGGGCAGCAGCGGTCTTGCCTGTTCATCGCCGCAGAGCCGAAGAAGCTAGTGGCGTTCGCGGTGCGGGGCTTCCCCCGCCCGCTTCTCCCGGCCGCTGGGACGCCGCCATTTGCGTTCTTTTGCCCTCTGTGCAAGCAGAATGCTTTGCGCATGCGCACAGGGCAAAAGAACACAAATGGCGGCATCCAGGCAGCCGGGGAAAGCGGGCGGGGGAAGCCCCGTGCCGCGAACGCCACCAGCTTCTTCGGCTCTGCGGCGACGAACAGGCAAGACCACACCGGTAGGAACCCACCCCTGGCTGCGATGAAGGGGTGTGTGTTTGGGGGTGTGTGCACAAAGCTGCAGGATAAGAGAGATGGACCCCTCCCATCTTGCTCCCCTAGGAAACCCCCCCGTCAATGGTGTCCCGCTTTACAAATATTAAAATCTGGTCACCTTATGGAAGATGCTTCTGAATTATTAAGTTCACAGGTGCAGGGATAAGGGAACAAAGATGCATCTTCAGTCTAAATATCGGGTAAACCCAAACTGACACCATTTGCATCAATTTGTCATTTGTGGTGTGTGTGTGTGTGTGTGTGTGTGTGTGTGTGTGTGTGTGTGTGTGTGTGTGTGTGTATGTCATTTGACATGTCTCTACACCTCTGGCATCCATTTTTGGAACTTTGTTTTCTGTATAGCAAAGCCAGAATGTGGTTGCCAAGGTGCCTTATAGCAGTGGTCCTCAACCCCCGGTCCATGGACCGGCACCGGGCTGCGGCATGCCAGAAACTGGTCCGTGCAAACAGAAGAAGAAGTGGTGGCATTCGTGGCGCGGGGCTTCCCCCACCCGCTTCCCCCGCCCGTCTGGATGCCACCATTTGCGTTCTTTTGCCCTCTGCGCATGCGCAAAGTGTTCTGCTTGCGCAGAGGGCAAAAAAAAGCAAATGGCGGTGTTCAGGCAGGCGGGGGAAGCACCGCGCCGCGAACGCCACCAGCTTCTTCGGCTCTGCGGCGACCGACAGGTAAGAGCGTACCGGCAGGAACCCACCTCTGGTCCAATCCCTTTTTAAAAGCCTGCAGTGATGGAGCACTCACAACTTCTGAAGGCAAACCTTTCCACTGATAAATACATGCCAGTTGTCAACTGAAAGAGGTAGTGTGATTTTAAAAAATGCATAGGTGTTTTTCTTTTAAAAAAAAATAGCATTAATGGCCACTGTTATGTATTGAGACTATACTGTTTACTCCAAGGTCCACTATTCAAGCGGGAAAATGGAGACCGCCGATTGGTTGAGCCATCTGACAGCTCGGTATAAAAGGGAGAGCTGTCAGCCTGGCTCTTTGCTGGATCTTACTTAATTACAATAAAGAACTGTTTGTTACTGAGCCTGCCTTTAGCCTCTTCAGTACCAGAACTCAACAGCCACTTACAAGATTTACAGAACCAGTACTAGACTGGTTTTTTCTGTGTACCAATCTGATACAGAAGGAACAGAATAAAGCATTATCTCGAGAGAAAACTAAGGATGCATTGAGAAAACTTCAAATGCTTGTGGGTAACCTTGTGACCCCAAAGCAATACAGAGCATTCACAATGGCCTATTTCAGTGCTCTGCTCTCTCACTGTTGCTTTTGGAAGACAGCATAACACAGAGCTCTTCAAACTTGGCAACTTTAAGACTTGTGGACTTCAACTCCCAGAATTCTCCAGCCAGCTATGCTGACTGGAGAATTCTGGGAGTTGAAGTCCACAAGTCTTAAAGTTGCCAAGTTTGGGGACCCCTGGCATAACATTTCCCTTTCAGAATGACTTTGCCCATATGAAGCACTGTAGAGGAGGCTGAAAGAGTGAGACACGTCTTTTTGCATTGTGCATTCTTTGGTGACATCCACTCTGTTCTCGCTGCCCCTTTTAGTGAATAGGCCGGCTAGATCTTCATGTGATTCATATTTAATTTCAACCCATCTTGACACATCAGTCTCTCTCATTGTTATAAAATGCTGTCTGGCAGCCTTAGGAGAAAGTTGACCCTTGGTTCTTGTTATTGTTCATTCACATTCCTTAGGTAAATGAGGTTTCTGATACAAAAAAGAAAGAAAGGAAGAAAGAAAGAAAGGAAGGAAGGAAGAAAGGAAGGAAGGAAGGAAGGAAGGAAGGAAGGAAGGAAGGAAGGAAGGAAGGAAGGAAGGAAGGAAGGAAGGAAGGTATTTTCATGCTGGCTAGCTTGTTTTTACATGACTATAAGTGGTCCTTGACTTACAACCCCAAATGGGACCAGAATTTCTGTGACTAAGCAATGCCGTTGTTTAAGTGAATCACAATAGATTCTAGGACTTTTTGTCACAGGTGTTAAGTGAATCACCATTAATGTTAAGTGAATTATATGGTCATTAAGCAAATCTGTCTTCCCCTATTGATGGGAAGGTCACAAATGGCAATCCCATGAGCCTGGGTTGCTGCAACCGGGATAATTACATGCCAGTAGTCAAGGGCCTGAATTTTGATCATGTGACCTTGGGGATGCTACAACAGTCGTAAATGCGAGAACCAGTTGTAAGTCACTTTTTTCAGCGCCACTGTAACTTTGAACAGTCGCTAAATAAATAGTTATAAGTTGCGGATCACCTATACAGGTAGTCCTCGACATATGACCACAATTGAGTCTAAAATTGATGATGCTAAGAGAGACAGTTGCTAAGTGAATTTTGCCCCATTTTATGACCTTTCTTGCCATAGTTATTAACCGAATCACTGCAGCTGTTAATTTAGGAACACAATTGTTAAGCGAATCTGGCTTCCTCGTTGACTTTGCTTGTCTGAATGTTGCAAAAACTGATCACATGACCTCGGGACATGGCAACCATCATAAATATGAACCAGTTGCCAGGTATCCAAATTTTGATCACATGACCATGGGGATGCTGCAACGGTTGTAAGTATGTGAAAAATGGTCTTAAGTCACTTTTTTTCAGTGATGTTGTAATTTCAAGCAGTCACTAAATGAACTGTTGTTAAGTCGGGGCCTACTTGTTGTGGCCCGCCAGCAGCCCATGCAGCTGGTAGCGGATCCCGCCTGAGAAGAGGCCAATGTGGTGATGCGCCAGCGGCCTGTGCAGCTGGCACCCGAGTCGGACAGTGAGGAGGCCGGAGAGGACTCAGTGCCAGGGCCTTCAGAACCTCCAGCACCTCACATCAGTGATGTGGAAGAAGAGGAGGAGCCTCTTCTTAATGCACGGGCACACAGAGCTGCCAAAAGGCAGGAATGGTTCCTCAAGCGGAGCTCTCCTCGGGAGTAAGGCTTGGGGCTAATTGGCCACTCTCCTAGCCTATTTAAGGGATGACAACGACAGAAAAAACTCTGCAGGAAACAACGTTTGTTCGTTCATGTGCCTTCGTGTTCTGAAAACGTCTGCTCAGTTTATCTGTTTTGGCATTCTTCCTGCGGACTGCTTCTAGGCATTTTGCTAATCTTTGTAAGCTTCTTGAGATATCCAGCACTATTTGCTTAGACTTAATTTATGACTTTATGGACTTATGCTAGCTGTTAATGCACTTTAATTAACAGCTGGTTTTTCAAGAAAAGACTGCTTTAACTTGTGTTTGTGTGTGTCAACTACTAAGCAAGCTTATTAGTAGTCGTAAATTGAGTAAACATAGGTTTGAACAAACTGCTTGTGTGCTGCGTTCTTGTTGGTCTGTAGCTGGGGCAGAACACTACTGTATGCTACAACATGACATACATCACCATTTATGTATTGGAAGTCAGGGTTATTTGCTTAGCTGCATTTGAATCTTGTTTGTTTGGTCAAAGACCATTCATAAATATTTACAGCATTACACCATGAACCAACAAAAGGATCTTGTGCACTTAAGAAAGATAAAAGAGGAGCTTTCGCTCTTTGCATTCATACCTCAAAAAATCATTAATGAAAGGCAAAGATTTTCAAAATGCATTACAGAAGTCTGGAAAACTTGGAAGTTTTTTAATGTTTTCTAACTTCTAATGGCTTCTGCATGAAAAGAATAGGAAAAATGTGTTCTTGGAGAGTAATATACAGGTAGTCCTCAACTTATGACCACAATTTAATGCAAAATTTCTGTGGTTAAGTGAGACACTTGTTAAGTGAATGTTGCCCCATTTTATAACCTTTCTTGCCCCAGTTGTTAAGTGAATCACTGCAGTTGTTAAGTGAGTGACACGGTTGTTAAGTGAATCTGGCTTCCCCATTGACTTTGCTAGTCAGAAGGTTGCAAAAGGGGATCACATGACCCTGGGACACTGCAACTGTCATAAATACAAGTCAGTTGCCAAGCCTCCGAATGTAAATCACATGACCTTGGGGATGCTGTAGTGGTCATAAGTGTGAAAAATGGTCATAAGTCCCTTTTTTCAGTGCTGTTGTAACTTTGAATAGTGACTAAATGTTGTAAGGTGGGGACTACTTGGGCTACATTCAGACCATTACTGAATGCTTTTTATTGGCCAATATGGTTAGTTTAATGAGACGGTGTCCTTTAAGTTGAGCTTAATTCTCGTTGACTTTCAATGTCAAGGAGATTTTTTTTTTGAAAAAGTTTTTTTTTTTAAAAAGTTGGAAAAAAATTTTTCTTGAAAAAGCTAAGCCACAGGAAGGCATTAAATTAAACAAATCTGATATTTAGAGGGAAATTGATTAACAGCCATTCCTTTTCCAGGTATTGGCCTGTGCATATGGAACCGATTTATTGCCTAATGGATTTTACTTTCTTATTTTGTTTCTCCAGTCACATCATGTAGAAATGTTTTTCCTCCGATGGAAATTACAATCGTTTTACCATACTTCGACATTATTCATTTGTGTATTTTGGAATGGTTGTTTGCCAGCTCTTCTGACATTTCTAGATCAATGATTTATCGATTAAGAGATGTTTAAGGTTATTAATCAGCAAAGAAAATATGTTTTCATGCCTGCTTCCTTTGGACTTCAAGGACTATAATAAGACTTAAGCCAGTGGAGGAGAAAGGGTCATCCTGAGCATTAAAATGAACAAAATGCAATGGATATTCTCCATACATACATATTTTGTATATACAAATTTCTTATTATTATTATTAATAGTGTTAGTACTAAAATATTTCAAGTTGAGCCATATCTTCCTGCTCAGGGTCATTCAAGACATGCAGTTCATAATACCGTATATTCCGGCGTATAAGACGACTGGGCGTATAAGACGACCCCCAACTTTTCCAATTAAAATATAGAGTTTGGGATATACTCTCCGTATAAGACTACCCCTCCTACCATCTTTCTTTTTCTTTCTGTCTTCCTTCCTTCCTAACATCTTTCTTTCTTTTTTCTTTCCCTCTCACTTTTTTCTCTTCCTTCCTCCCACCCTCCCACCTAACATTCCTCTTCTTCCCTTCCTTCCTTCCTTCCTTCCTTCCTTCCTTCCTTCCTTCCTTCCTTCCTTCCTTCCTTTCATCTCTGGTCTTCCTTCCTGGCCTTCCTTCCTTCCTTCCTTCCTTCCTTCCTTCCTTCCTTCCTTCCTTCCTTCCTTTCTTTCTTTCTTTCTTTCTTCCTTTCATCTCTGGTCTTCCTTCCTGGTCTTCCTTCCTTCCTTTCATCTCTGGTGTTCCTTCCTTCCTTCCCTTTTCTCTTCTTCCCTCTTTCCTAGCCCTCAGCACCGCAAGATCCTTTTTCCCAGGTGAAGGAAAGAGTGAAGGGAGTGCGTGGCTGAGAGGCATCTCGCGCAGGGAGGAAACTTCGTCTGGCTCAGCTTCCAGAGCGAGCGAGCGAGAGCAGCGCAGCCACAGGGAGGCAAGCAGCCCGCTCCGCCACTCAAGCCAGTGGCCGCCGGAAGCAACAAGGGCATTAGGAGAAGAGAAGGAGAAGATAGAAGTGAAGGAAAGAGTGCTGGCGGCGGTGGCGGCGCTCCTCCTTCTCTTTTCCTAACGCCCTTGTTGCTACCGGCAGCCGCTGGCTTGAGTGGCAGAGCAGGCTGCTTGCTTCCCTTCCCGCTGTGGCTGCACTGCTCTCGCTCACTTGCTCGCTCTGGAAGCGGAGCCAGATGGAGGTTCCTCCCCGCGCGAGATGCCTCTCAGCTGCGCGCTCCCTCGGCACGACCGCAGCCACAGCCAGCTCCTGCCCACGTCTCCCGCCCGCCTCTTGCCTTAAGCCGCCAGCTGACGGTGGCAGCTGCAGCCTTTCCAGCAGGCAACTGAGACGCAGGGCGGCATTGGGGCTCCGAGGCTCCTTCGGCCGCTTGGCTGGAGAACGGCGGGGATGCGGCTGCGGCCATTTTTGAGCTCCCCCCGGCTCGGAAGTTTTAGTACCCGGCGTATAAGACGAGCCCCGACTTTGGAGAAGATTTTCAAGGGGTAAAAAGTCGTCTTATACGCCGGCACATACGGTACATATTAACAGTATAACCTTCTTTTTTCCTGGGAGAATGCTATGAATGAAGCTATGACCATACTATATATGTTTTTCTCAAAGAAATGACTGAATTGCTGTTCCTAATACAAACACAACATAGATTTCAGCAACAAAACCTCTGCTGGTGTCTCTTGAGATTTGCTGTGTGCTATTACAGCTGTCTTCAGCTGGAGCCATTTCTATAGTTCCCTGTAAACTGACATAACATCCAGATTTTCACCATGAATATGTCAAACAATAGTTTAAAATAGTACATGGAATGTTTGGATGACCAGATCTTCCAAAACGATTATATCCATTTGTGAACCTTGTGCTGGGATACAAGGTTAGATTCATGTATTTCTTCACAGTGCTACATTGAAGGCAGCTGTTCTTTATAAGGATTAAAGTTCCCATCCATATTTAAATACACATTCACAGGCTCCCTGCGTACAAGACACTGCATAAATCACTAAACTCTAAATCAGGGGTATCCAACTTTGGCAACTTTAAGACTTACCGTATATACTCGAGTATAAGCCGAGTTTTTCAGCCCACTTTTTGGGCTGAAAAAAGCCGCCTCGGCTTATACTCGAGTCATTGAAATTGGCCAAAGCGTGCGACCCTTAGAATTCCCCGAACGGGCTGGCGCAACAGGGCTGGGGTGTCCCCGGCGTGGGGGAACCGGTCCTTGTCTTCACGTGCTGCGGGAATCAGCGGGGAAGAGGCGCGATCGCCCCCCCCCCAAAAGGCATTAACTGGGAAACTAGTCTGGGCTCGGGGCGTTTTGCAAGCGGGCGAGAACCAGCCTCCGGGGCGGCAGCATGAACGAGGGCGAGGCGGAGGGTCCTCCGCGGCCAGCCCTTTGCAAGAAGATGTGCCCGGCAGGGGAGTTCTGCCGGCGGCGGCGGCAGAAGCGGCTGCACCGGCTGAAGCTAGACCCGGATCGCCAGCCGGACTCTCCCCCGCCGCCTTGCGACCTCCGCCCGGCGGTGCTGCTGGCCACGGTGCATCACCTGCTGGGCCGGTCGGCCACGAAGGCGCAGCGCTCGGCCGGGGAGACCTCGCTGGCTTCGGCCACCGACCGGCCCAGCAGGTGATGCACCGTGGCCAGCAGCACCGCCGGGCGGAGGTCACAAGGCGGCGGGGGAGGGTCCGGCTGGCGGTCCGGGTCCAGCTCCAGCCGGTGCAGCCGCTTCTGCCGCCGCCGCCGCCAGAACTCCCCCGCCGGGCACATCTCCTTGCAAAGGGCCGGCCGCGGAGGACCCTCCGCCTCGCCCTCGTTCATGCCGCCGCCCCGGAGGCTGGTTCTCGCCCGCTTGCAAAACGCCCCGAGCCCGGACTAGTTTCCCAGTTAATGCCTTTTGGGGGGGGGCGATCGCGGAGGGTCCTCCGCGGCCGGCCCTTTGCAAGAAGATGTGCCCGGCGGGGGAGTTCTGGCGGCGGCAGCGGCAGAAGCAGCTGCACCGGCTGGAGCTAGACCCGGATCACCAGCCGGACCCTCCCCCGCCGCCTTGCGACCTCCGCCCGGCGGTGCTGCTGGCCACGGTGCATCACCTGCTGGGCCGGTCGGTGGCCGAAGGCAGCGAGGTCTCCCCGGCCGAGCGCTGCGCCTTCGTGGCCGACCAGCTGCGCGCAATCCAGCTGGATCTGGCTCTGCAACGTCCGCCCGCCGCGCCTTGCGCCGCCCTGCTGAAGCGCGCCTTGCTTTACCTGCTGCACGCCGGAGCCCGGCTCTGCAACCAAGCGCCCGCCCGCTTCGACGCCCACCTGCACGACGGGCAGCTCCGCGAGACCTTCGCCGCCCTGCGCCGCGCCTACCACCGCCCCGACGCGCATCCTGCCCAGCCGCGCTTCCAGGTGCTCTTCCTGCTCTACCACCTGGGTGAGCCGCGGGGGTCGTAGTCCTGGGATTTGGGTGGGTGGGTGGGTGGGGGCAGTATTAATTTCATTTAAATTAATTTCATTTAATTTCATTTAAATTAATTTCATTTAAATTAATTTCATTTAATTTCATTTAAATTAATTTCATTTAAATTAATTTCATTTAATTTCATTTAAATTAATTTCATTTAATTTCATTTAAATTAATTTCATTTAATTTCATTTAAATTAATTTCATTTAATTTCATTTAAATTAATTTCATCTAATTTCATTTAATTTAATTAAAAGTTCTTCTAAGACGCCCAATCCCATAGGACTATTGTTTTTATTGACCCTCTTTTCCACTTACAGAGCTAGTTTACTGTTTTTCTTTGAAATAAATATTCAAAAACATTATTGGTATCTATTTTTATTTTTGAAATTTACTGGTAGCTGCTGCATTTCCCACCCTAGGCTTATACTCGAGTCAATAACTTTTCCAGTTTTTTTGTGGTAAAATTAGGTGCCTCGGCTTATATTCGGGTCGGCCTATACTCGAGTATATACGGTAAGTACTTCAACTTCCAGAATTCCCCAGTCAGCATGACTGGCTGGGGAATCCTGGGAGTTGAAGTCCATAGGTATTAAAATTGTCAAGGTTGGACATCCTTGCACTAAATGACATGCTCTTAGATTTTAAATGTTAAGATAGAAATGTGTAATTATATGTGTTATTAATACTTTTTAAGGCATATGCATTGATTTATGTATGGATAAAGTAGAGAGAAAATATAAAAGATAAGAAATATATTTTATATATATAAAAATAATATGTTTGGGAACATGCACTGAATATCAACCTATGACCCACTGCAGTTTCTTCTGTTGCTTTAACACCAGTGTTTACTAGGTCACGTTCAACCTTTCATAAATCTCCCATAGTGACATCTGAAATTAACAAAACCTTTGGTGGCCATTGATTTTATGCCATCTGTGATGGATCTGAACATATTGTATACAAAGACATTTGAAGTCACACGGGCCAAATACTGTCTATCACCGTATCACAAGCACACACTAGAAGAAAAGGAAGAGATGTAATACTTGTGTCCTTACAACTGCCAAGTTCAGGCTGCAAAAATCAGGATCACACTTTAGATCAGTGGTTCTTAAGCTTTTTCTGCACACTTCCCCTTTCTCGGCCTTGAATAATATTGTTACCTCCCGCTCCCCCCCCCCCCAGAAAACCCCAGCTGTCCCAAATTGGATCCTCAATCATAAGCAAGCAATTAGAAATTGCTCCACCCCCCCACAATAAGCCTGTAAGGTAATTACCCCCACTTTAAGAACCACGTTCTAGATGTCAGGAAACCACCATATAACATTTTTAAAATCTCTGTTGCCATCTAGTGGTTGTCTGTATTTCTACAGCTCAGATCTTGTACCTCTGTGTTTCTTCATTTCCTAGACAGGAATAATGTGATTCAATACACCAATTTTATTTCCTGTATTTTCTGATTTTGTGTACTGCTGAACTCAGAAATGTTTTCAGCATAATAAATGAAATTTGTAATATTGCTAGCACCCTGATAAGAATGAATATTTATTACTCTGAACAATTCCAAATCTCAAAGGGGCGTGCATAAGTGCACCAGCGTGCCTAGCGTGCCTCCCGTCCCTGTCCTAATGTTCCCTCTTATCAGTACTCATCTTATGTATATAAACAATGTTACATCTATGTATATTACCAACACGTACTTGACAAAAATAAATAAATAAATAAAATAAATAAAAGGTGCCAAGAAAGGCTGCCATTATACCATTATTAGTTAACCTCATTATAGAAACAGTAGTGGTAGCTCTTCTTAGCAAGAAGGAAATTACAGGGATAAAGTAAGAGACATAAATTATCTATTAAATTTATTTCTTCATAATATATTAACTTTTTCAAATTTTGGTAACATAGCTTTGTAATTACATTAGGATGGAATTGAAGAATTTGTAAAAGTATCAGGTTTATTAGTATATTTTCAAAACTTGCAACTAATGTTGTTCCATACCTGTTCTAAAATACAAAGAGAGCTAGAATTTTAAATATTCTGGTACAGGGGCGGGTTGCTTACTTACCGATAGTGGTGCGCTGCACGCGCATCTCCACATTTTGTGCATGCGCTCGCTCGCTATGTGCGCGTACCCCCTCGCACATTTTTTGTGAGATTTTGCTTCTGCGCATGCACGGAAGCAAAATCTTGCCGAAATCTCGCGTGCACGCACGTCCCCTCACGAGATTTCAGTGAGATTTTGCTTCTGCGCAGGCGCAGAAGCAAAAAAGCCGAAAAATTCTTTTAAAAAGCTGGCGACGTGCGCGACTGTCCGGTGAAGACGGCACCGGAGCAGTCGCGCGCAAATTGCATAATTGGCGGGTCTCTACCGGAGCTGCGCACTGGACCGCACGGAACCCACCCCCGTTCTGGTAGAAGGCAAGGATCTAGGAATTCGTCCCAAATGTGCTTTTCCACAAAGCAACTGGACTGTCATGGTTTTTTTTTCTTGAAAACATTTAGCTTTTCAAGAAGCTTCTTCAGTTTTTGGATGAGAGGCAAAATGTTTTCAAGGAAAAATCCAAGAAAATCCAGTTGCCTTTTGGAAAAGCACCTTTGGGACAACCATGACCTGGATGACTGAGAATCTCCATAGATATCTAGGAATTCATAGCACTGACTGAAAGCTAAAACAAATTGTTTAATAATGATTTTATCCCAATATGAAAAGTAAATAAAAAGAAATAAAAATCTGGGGCAAGAAATACTTAAATAATATGGGTTGAACTGCAGCAGCTAAAACAATTTTTTTAAATTTTAAACTCTTCCAACAGAAGTGCCAGAGAAAATATTAATAAATTAACACTATGACAAACAAAAATTGTACTTCATGGTTCCAACACAAAAAAACTAAGACTAGATCTCAGAAACAAGGAGAAACAGGGAGTTTATTTTAAAAATAATATTAGTGAGCAGATTTGGGACACATTATTGCCTTCACAATAGGAGACCCAACTAAACAATGGATTTCATTAATTTAGTGTAAATTGTATGTGTATATTCAGTTTAGTTTAACATTTAGAATCTATGACTGAATTTTCTGGGTTGTTATCTTGCATTCTTGTTTTCCTTCACTTGTAGACTATTAAAAGTAATTGAATAAATGAATGAATTCCAGTGTGATCAATGCTATATCCATCACATAACCAGGTCTGGGCAATGCACTTGTCACATACCCATTTTGAACATCTCCTCCAAGATGGAGAGATGTGATCTTGGTCCCAAGTGGAACACCACCGAAAAATCAAATGAATATAAAGATCTGTTGAAGTCCTTGCTTCAGATATCAACACCATTTGGATGAATAAAATAGTGACAAAGCCAGCAAGTGAAAGTGATCAGATCTGAATCCAGACTGATAAATCTGCATCTTCACTACAAATTATCTATTTACCTAAATAAGACAATGTGCTTCTTGACTTGTTCCAGAAAGAAACTATTTTGCTTCTATAAAGGAATCTAGAGCTGATCTTAGGAAGATATGAGGGGCCCTTTAAGGCAGGTAAGAAGGAGCAAGTTTTAAAGGCAGGGATGAGCAAAAATTGCTCTTTATGACCTGTGGACTTCAACTTCCAGAATTCCTGACCCAGCATGATTAGCTCAGGAATTCTGGGACTTGAAGTCCACAGATTGTAAAGGAACCATAGTTGCCTGCCCCTACCTTAATAGCAATAGCAATAGCACTTAGACTTATATACCGCTTCATAGTGCTTTACAGCCCTCTCTAAGCGGTTTACAGAGTTCAGCATATTGCCCCCAACAATCTGGGTCCTCATTTTACCGACCTCAGAAGGATGGAAGGCTGAATCAACCTTGAGCCGGTGAGATTTGAACAGCTGAACTAGCAGTAGCCTGCAGTGCTGCATTTAACCACTGCGCCATCTCGGCTCTTAAGGGGATTTGGGACACAGATTAAACAGTCCTGAGATGGAAGGAAGGGTGAGATAGAACAAAATTGATTTTATTCAGCCAGTGAGGAAACTGGACAGGCTTTCAACTTTCTGCTTTTCTATTTTACTGTAATAAAGGCAACTCCTGCTATTCCTGCTTTTACAGGCCTCACTAAGCATGGAGAAAAGGGATGAGGCAATAATCACATGGCTGTGGTTGACATTGTGACTTTTTTGACTCCTCTGAGCTTACAGAGGTTGCAATTCAGCATTTAAATAACTTCATGGCATTGACACCCTCCCTCCCTCCCTCCCTCCCTCCCTCCCTCCTTCCTTCCTTCCTTCCTTCCTTCCTTCCTTCCTTCCTTCCTTCCTTCCTTCCTTCCTTCCTTCCTTCCTTCCTTCCTTCCTTCCTCTTTCTGTTGCCCAGCTCAGCAAATGATTCTTGGCAGCTCTCAATTCCCAACACATATTAAAAGAATATAAATGTTGAGTCCTGGGACAGAAGAGGCTTGAGACAGGCTTAAGACAACAGCTCTTTATTGTAACTATGTACAAGATACAGCAGAGCCAGTCTGACAGCTAGCCTTTATATAGGGAGCTGTCAGATGGCTTATCCAATCAGTAGCCTCCATTTTCCTGCTTGAATGGAGGACCTGGTTGTAAACATGCAATCTGGATATCTAACACCCCTCTCCTCTTAGATGGAGCAGTCTTATCTGCATATGTAGTCCCGCAAGTAGGCGGGGCATTTGGGAACCCTATTGGACCTGCGCAGCTCAGTTGGAGAGTCGGTGTCGGTCAGGAAGGTTGGGTCTGTTGCTCTAGTAGTTGATCTAGTAGTGTGTCATCGAGGTCTCGGAACTCGCAGTGTGTAGTGGCCTTTCGGAGTGCTGCTAGGTACTGATTAATTGACTCGCCCTCCTTCTGTAGTCTTTGTAATCCATCTGACCACCTTAGAGGTCACCAGAGCATAGTGAGTCTGTAGCATGTTCTGTAGTGCCTGCCAGGGAACCGTCTCCACTGGCGTTGGTTCTGACAGGGACTTGGCCATGGAAAATACTTCGTGGCTGCAATGGCTGAGGAAGAGTGCTCTCTTCCTATTGTCTGTCAGGCCGCTGAGGTAGTTGGCCTCCAGAAAACATCTGAACCGGGCCATGTAGGACCCCCAGTTCTCCTTCGCTGGATTGAAGGGTGTCGGTGGGTGGAATGCTGACATCTTGGCTTATGCAGTTCGAATTTTGCCACACAAAATGGCCACCGTTTCTCTCTGCCACCGGGCTGGATCTTCGGTGTCTTCTGTCAGCTCTTTTTGCTCAGCCTTCTTCAGAATCCCACCTTCGTCACCAGTTGTTGAGTCCTGGGACATAAGAGGCTTGAGACAGGCTTAAGACAACAGCTCTTTATTGTATCTATGTACAAGATCCAGCAGAGAGCCAGTCTGACAGCTAGCCTTTATATAGGGAGCTGTCAGATGGCTTATCCAATCAGCAGCCTCCATTTTCCTGCTTGAATGGAGGACCTGGTTGTAAACATGCAGTCTGGATATCTAACAATAAATATTTAAAAAGCATTAAAACATTGCGTGAAAAACATTAAAATGTCTAATTCAAAGTAGGGTGAGTCAAGAAGTAATGCCATTTTCTTTAGGACAGGTATAATTACCAACACAGGAACATGTAGCATACATCAAAATGAAGCTGGTCCTCTGTGGATCACATCCCTACTTCTCAACATAGTCACCGTTTCTCTCAATAACAATGTTCCACCTTCGAATGAGAGCATGTATCCCTGTCTCGTAAAATTTTGTTGATTGTTCTTTGAGCCACTTCTTCACTGCAGTTTTCACTTCCTCATCACTGGAATAATGTTTGCCTCTCAAACCCTCTTTCATGGGGCCGAAGACCCACCTGCATACATTGCTATAATCTAAAGTATTGTCCTCAAACACATTTTGTAATCGTCTGTGAATGTTCACAGGGGTTTCCCTCTCAGCAACAAGGAATTCAATCACTGCTCTTTGTTTTTGACGCAACTCTAAGGGGGCAGCCATTTTGAATTTTCCTTGCGAGTCTAAAAACCTGAAAAGTAAGAAACAAAATATTTCAGAACGTAAATGATATAATCATTTATAACTGGGAAAAATTTCAGGTATTTTTTATCAAAAACTTCACCTGAAATAAAGAAAATGGCATTACTTTTTGACTTACCGTACTTACTTGAAAACAGCTCTCAACTCTTTATATGAAGCATCCAGGCCTGAGTCTTATGAATCACTGAAGCAAAATATTGAATTGCAGCCTGATAACAAATAAAATTGTAGCTACTTACCTCCAGCAAGGCCGAGGCCTAGGGGTGGGAGGAAGCCAGCTCTCTACAGTTGCTCCTTCTTCAGTGGATTTTTTATTTTTAATTTTCCCAGTGGGTTGTACTAATGAATGCTTTAATTGCATGAATTAATCCTGCATTGCCTTGAGGGGATGGCATTTACTTACACAGATCTTGCCAATTTTATTTGTTTTATTCTCCTAGGGATACGTCTCAGGGGGAGTTTGCGACGGAGTGATGATCCAACTGAATATAAAGCAATCACAATTTTGCTAGGTGGTTCCTAGCAGAAATCCAACATCTGTTCTTAGATGCTGCCTTCCTTTAGGAACGCATACATATCCAAATGGATCAAATGAGTGTGTGTAAGTAAGGTGACCAATCGTCCTCCTTTAGGGAGGACAGTCCTTCTTTTGTAAGTTCTGTCCTCCCTCGAAAAGTGTCCTCCTACATGTCCTCCTTTTTGATATTTGAAGACTAATCTGTTGCACGTTATGTGACGCATTTGTATTTGACATGACGATTCGTCAAGGCTCGGTACAGTGCAGTATAAGACGCGATTATGAGACGCATGCGCTCCGCACGGGAGACCTTGAGAGAGAGCGCCGCGTGCAAGTGGCTTTGTTTACTTCTTATGTTATGTTGATACTCTAGCTGCAGCACTTGCCGTAAAATTCAATATGAAGGATATTTCTTGTTCAGATATTTCCAATATATTGTTAGAAGATGGTACATTGACAAAAAATATTAATTCAATGGAAAAGTACTCATTTAAATAATAATTAACAGGCATGTAAGCATAATTACAATATAAAATGTTACAAATGTTTTTATTATGCATATATCATATTATAGTGTATTATTGTTGCAATGAATAAAATGTTTCTTTTATTTACGATATTTTTTTCAATTTATTTGTCCTCCTTTTCATTGTAAAAAAGTTGGTCACCTTAGTGTAAGCTTTTGAGGATTCCAGAGTTCTTCACCAGAGAAAATGCTACAATAAAGTGTGAGAAAGGGGTAAAAATTTGCACCCTCTCTGCTGTCATTTGGGGTCATTATCAATCTTCAGAAAGCGAGAAGGAAAGAAGCAAGTTTATATCAGAACCAGTTTACTGGGCTCCTTTTTCTTTTAGTATCTTTAGTATCTTGACTATTTGGTGTACAAGCAGTCCTCGACTTACAACCATTTGTTTAGTGACCATTCAAAGTTACAACAGTGAGAAAAGGGACTTATGATCATTTTTCACTTTTACGACTGTTGCAGCATCTGCATAATCATGTGATCAAAATTTAGGTGCTTGGCAACTGGCATGTATTTATGATAGTTGCAGTGTCCTGGGGAAGGCAGATTCATTTAACAACCGTGTTACTAACTTAACAACTGCAGTGATTCACTTAACTGTGGCAAGAAGGGTTATAAAATGGGGCAAAACTCACTTAACAACTTGCTTAGCAACAGAAATTTTGGGCTGAGTTCAGTAGTGGGTTCTAAAACCCGTAGCTAACGGTTCGCATGTGCACTCGCGCATGCTCACAACATTTCTGCGTATGCGCAGAAGCGTTCCGAGTGGGTAGGCGGAGCGTCCCAAGTGGGTGAGCGGAGCCTCCCACCGCCGGCGCTACCAGTTCACAGAACCGGGCTGAACCGGTAGTAACCCACTGCTGGCTCAGTTGTGGTTGTTAAGGTGAGGACTACCTATACAAATTGCTGGCTAGGACACTGGCCTGATGCTTCTTGAGGCCACAGCTGAGGCCCCAAGAAAATCACATTTTGTTTGGTTTTTTTGCCAGGGGTTTTGAATTTAGGAGAAGCCCAGCATCATTAAATTCCAGTCTCATTATGTGTTTTGTCTGATTGTTATCGGAAAATACTGCGGATATTTCTCTTGGGGCCTTTTAGGAAGGCTTTTGCAGTTGAACCTTGATAATGGCCAGCACCACTGAGGATTGGAAAGAGCAAATCTAACACTCTGCTGATATTAGGAGTGAAGGATTTTCAGGAAATGACCTTGGAGTTATTGCCTCAGAAACCATGGCAACAGCACCGGTGCCTGCAAAATAATTTCTGGTTTCAGGGTTAGCTATTATACATCTGAGACATTTTCTTGAAACTCTGCAGTAGATTCTCTCTCTCCCCCACCCCACTTCCCTCTGTTGGAATTTATAGAGTTTGTGTTGCAGGTTTCCAACTCAATTGGAGATGCCACATGCCCAGTTCAACTCGATCTCAAAGGAAAAGGAAAAACCTCTGGATGGAGCTGGCAAAATATCCCTTTAACAAATGACTGCTCATTGGTTTAATTGGGAGCCAATTAATGACAGGAAGTGTGTTTTTTAGTAATCTGATGAGCAGCTTTTTGAACCTGGTAGCAAGCAACAGGCAGCAGTGATTCACCTTTAAATACATTACGAGATTAAAACGGAAGATTTCTGTCCTGTTTTCTTCAGATAAGCAGTCCATTTTACATGTACTGTATAGGGCAGTGATGGCGAACCTATGGCACGGGTGCCACAGGTGGCACGCAGAGCCATATCTGCCGGCACGCGAGCCGTTGCCCTAGCTCAGCTCCAGCGCGGATGTGCGTGCACGCCAGCTGATTTTTGGCTCGCACGGAGGCTCTGGGACGACGATTTTGGCCTCTGGAGGGCCTCTGGGGTGGCAGGGGGGAGCATTTTCGCCCTCCCCAAGTTCCAAGAAAGCCCCTGGAGCCTGGGGAGGGCAAAAAACGGGCTTACTGGGCCCACTGGAAGTTGGGAAATGGGGGAGTGGGGGGGTCACACACTCATGCACAGGGGGGTGGGGCAAGTGGGGGGCTTTGAATTATGGGTGTGGGCACGCACGAGCGTGCGATAGCGCGTGCGTGCACTATTTTGGCACCCGAGGAAAAAAAGGTTCGCCATCACTGGTATAGGGGTACTTTTTCAACTTTTTCAAAGTTGTACTTTGAAGCTTACCTATTATTACCAAATCTAAGAATTCAGGAGGTTTGAACCTCCTTCATTAATAGGATCAGCCTTGCTCTGTCACTTTAAGTACCACAAGGAAATTTAAAAAAATGTGTCCTGTGTCATTAAGAGTTAGTACAGAAGTTGTGCATATTTTTCCACAAAAACAAAGCGATTTTGAGATGCAAATTCAGTTCATCATCATTCAGTTAGAAAATCAACACAATTTTACCATAAGGATTATGCTGGATCATACCAAAGCCCCATTTGATCCAACCTTGGCAACTTTATGATTTATGGACTTCAACTCCCAGCCTCTCCATGACTGACTGGGGAATTCTGGGAGTTGAAGTCCACAAATCTTAAAATTGCCATGGTTGGACACCCCTGGTTTTAGGGGTGTCAGATATTTGGGAGAGATCACAAAGTATTCATCTGCTTGGTGTTATGACACTTTAGAGTCATGTGCTGTATGCTTATGAGAGAGTGCAGGGCAAAAACCATAAGCAGAAAGGAGAGCTCTATTTGTGCATCAGAACGGACTCTCACTAAACAAATTCTATAATGTGAATGAAAGCATATGTAATGTACATTAGCACAAAGCATTTTCCTGAGATAATTAGGTTCTGTTTTTCTATGTGTTTCATTACCTGGATCAGTTTGTCTATCTCAGTGATGGCGAACCTTTTCAGCACCGAGTGCCGAAAAAGGAGGGAGCGTGCATGCGCAATGCGCGCACTCATCAAGGCCACAACCCAGGGGTTATGCGTGCGCCGGGAAATGAACTTCCGGTTTCCGGTGAGCACATGCGCACCTGCCAGCTCTTCCAGTTTTTGGCACTGCCACTCGCGTGAAGGCTAGCTTATCAATCCACATGCATGTGTGCCAGAAACCCGGAAGAAGAACAGGCGACACCGCGTGTGCCAGGCAACATGGCTCTGTGTGCCACTTCGGGCACACGTGCCATAGGTTTGCCATCACGGGTCTATCTGTTTAATTTATAGGCTGTCCAACTCCATAATACTTATGCAAACTATAACAATGACAGTGAACCAGTTCTGGACAGAATGCAGGCAGACAGAATAATAGAAAGATGAAGGATTTTGTTCATAGGACTCTGGTACAGGTAATCCTTGACTTACAACAGTATGTTTAGTGATTGTTCAAAGTTACAATGGCACTGTAAAAAGGGACTTATGACCATTTTTCAAACTTATGACTGTTGCAGCATCCCCATGGTCACGTGATTTACATTTCAACGCTTGGACAGCTGGTTCATATTTATGATTGTTGCAATGTCCTGGGGTCGTAATCACCTTTTGTGACCTTCTGACAAGCAAAGACAATAGGGGAGTCAATTTTACATAACAACCGTGTTACTGACTTAACAACTTCAGTGATGTATTTAACAAATGTGGCAAGAAAAGTCATAAAATGGGGCAAAACTCACTTAACAAATTTGTCACATAATTTTTGGGCTCAATTGTGGTCATACTTAGAGGACTACCTGTATATATTTGGGGGTGGTTTTATTAATCCCTCCAACGGTACCTGGGGCTGCCATTCATGTGGGGATCTCCATTCCGTTCCGTTGCTGAGCACTGTCGCATTATGTCTGAAGCTGTTTTCTCACCGGCCACCGTAGGACACAGTGGAGCAGCACGGAACAGCCGAGAATCATCTGGAGCGGCTTGCAATGAATGGGGGAAGGAGAGGGAGGCTACAGGGTAATTAAGTAATTGGGTAATTGCACTGAGGTGGAGCTGTAGGCTACTTAAAGGTGGATGGGGAGCACGGAGCTTTAGCTCCAACAAAGATTCCTTTCTGTAAAACTTTAAGGTGGTCAGTTAGTACCGATGTTGGGATAAACAAACTTGGTTACTGATTTTGCGTGCTGAGTTTTCCCAAACCCTACGGAACTTGACACTGTTGTTGAATTTGAAATTAAGTAGACTAATGTTTTAAAACATCTCCCAGGTTGAGTTATTCCTTAAATTTCTCAAATAGTGTCTCATCATCTCAGATATCTATTTCTGAAGTATATATACTTCTTTTTCCTGTATATGTTCCATGAATGGTTGTTTAACAAATTTGTATTGTAAATTTTTTAGCATTTTGATTCCTAACATTTCTACCTACAGCTGTTCATGTGTGAATACGGGTACAGGCTGGTTCTTCCAGATATAATTCAACATCAGTGTTTATGTTTGGATTTTTTTTTTTTTTTGCAGCAGATGGCAGAAGTTGGATGGGGGCCTACGAGAAAAATCCAGGACTATTTCTACACTATTGAAAAGACATCTCAGAAAGAGGTAATGGGTAACGCCTCCTGTGTTGCGACAAGAAAACTACACACACATGGCTAAGTAGGTATCAAAAATATAGCTCAATTTGACTTTTTACTTTTTAAAATTATAGCAAAATGTTGCCTTTAAAGTGAACGTGGTCTACTAATTTTAATAAATTAATACATTCTGTGGAGTGCTGAATCTGCCGGAGTTTCTTCGGTGATTATTCTATGTACACCATGATAGATTTTTTTTTAGAGTCTCCATTTTTCTAAGGAAGTTATGATTTATTGTGTTACAGTGTTCGTTGGCACTAAGATTACAGGATTTAGTAGTACAGATTCCCCTGAAAAGTTGATACCTCACTTCTTCTCTCTCAAATTTCTCTCTCCTAATTCAGTTTGCTTTGTATCCCCCTCACTGGAATTCCAGTACTACTGGTTACAGGTAGTCCTTGTCTTATGACCACAATTGAGCCCAACATTTATGTTGCTAAATGAGATATTTCTGATGTGAGTTTTGCCCCATTTTACCACCTTTCTTTCCACAGTTGTTAAGTGAATCATTGCAGTTGTTAAGTTGGTAACAAGGTTGTTACGTGAATTTGGTTTCCCCATTGACTTTGCTTGTCAGAAGGTCATAAAAGGTGATCACATGACCCCGGGACACTGCAACGGTCATGAATATGAATCAGTGGCCAAGCATCAGAACTTTGATCATGTAACCATGGAGACACTGCAATGGTTGTAAGTGTGAAAAACTGTCATAAGTCACTTTTTTCAGTCACTTTTTTCAGTACTGTTGAAACTTTGAACAGTCACTAAATTTATTTATTTATTTATTTATTAAATTTATATACCGCCCTTCTCCAGGGGACTCAGGGCGGTGAACAGCCAAGTAAAAAACATTAAAATACATTTAAGCCAAGTAAAAAACATTAAAATATATTTAAAATAAAATATTCAATATGGCCCTAATTTAATACAATTAAAATTTAGTAAAATCTTAAAATTTTAAAAACCCCAAAAACTTTTTCACGCCAGCCCGGCTTGATAAAAATAATGCGTCTTGAGGGCACGGCGGAAGGTGGACAGGTCGTGAATTGTTCTTAAGTCTGGAGGGAGCTGATTCCAGAGGGTGGGTGCTCCCACAGAGAAGGCCCTCCCCCTGGGCGTCACCAGCCTACACTGCTTGGCTGATGGCACCCCGAGGAGGCCCTCTCTGTGGGAGCGCACTGGTCGATGGGAGGCAGTTTGTGGCAGCAGGCGGTCTCGGAGATACCAAGGTCCAATGCCATGGAGCGCTTTAAAGGTAGTAACAAGCACCTTGAAGCGCACCCGGTAGACCACCGGAAGCCAGTGCAGCTCGCGCAGGAGAGGTGTTATATGGGAGCGCCAATTAGCCCCCGAAACCACCCGCGCGGCCGCATTCTGGATCAGTTGGAGCCTCCGGGTGCTCTTCATGGGGAGCCCCATGTAGAGAGCATTACAGTAGTCCAGACGCGACGTGACCAGGGCATGGGTGACTGTGCACAGGGAATCCCGATCCAGAAAGGGCCGCAACTGGCATATCAGGCGGACCTGATAAAAGGCCGCCCTGGTCACAGCTGTCAGATGGTCCTCTAAGGACAGCTGTGGATCCAGGAGGACACCCAGATTGCGAGCCCTTTCGGCGGGGGCTAGAGACTCGCCCCCGATAGTCAGAGATGGAATCATCTGACTATATCGAGACGCTGGGAACCACAGCCACTCCGTCTTGGAAGGGTTGAGCCTGAGTCGGTTTTTCCCCATCCAGATCCGCACAGCTTCCAGGCACTGGGACATCACTTCAAGGGCATCATTGGGGTGGCCTGGGGTGGAAATGTACAGCTGTGTATCATCGGCGTACTGATGGTACTTCACCCCAAAGCCACGGATGATCTCACCCAGCGGCTTCACATAGATGTTGAACAGAAGGGGCGAGAGAATCGACCCCTGGGGCACTCCATATGTAAGAGGCCTCGAGGACGACCTCTGCCCCCCTGCCAATACAAACTGCGACCGGTTGGAGAGAAAGGAGGAGAACCAACGAAAAACGGTGCCCCCTATCCCTAACTCTTCCAGCCGGTGCAGCATGATACCATGGTCGATGGTATCAAAAGCCGCTGAGAGGTCTAATAGGACCAGGACAGAGGAACAACCCCTGTCCCGAGCCCTCCAGAGATCATCAACCAATGCGACCAATGCCGTTTCCGTGCTGTGCCCGGCCCTGAAACCCGACTGGAACGGATCTAGGTATGATGATTCCTCCAAGTACTGTTGTAAGTCAAGGACTACCTGTATTTTCTGCTGGTTTCCAATTAAAGAAATAAGTTTAAAAGTGGGACATTGTTCATTGCCTCTTATGCTTATTTATGGAACATTTCTTCTGGAAGGAACTGATTGCTTCATCTTTCTTTCCTCCTAAACAAGATTTCTAAATTGCATTTCTGCCACAGAGATGCCAAAGTCAGCATAACATGTGACAAAAATATATCAGGTTAAAACCCTTAGACACTCAACAGCATTTTTGCAACATCCCCTTCTGCCAGATACAAATCAATAAGTATGAATCATAACATTGAAATAATATAATACAAAAGCCAATGGAATAAAAAAAGTTTCCAGGGAATGAAAAAACAATTCCTCTAATATTAGCAGAGAAAGATCACAGCAAAAATAAATTCAGAAAATCACAGAACAGCTACACGAACAGTTCTTTTCTAGTTCACTGAAAAAAAATATTTGAAGAAAGAAGGCATTCTGTGTCCTAGGTGGATTATGGATGGATATTTACATTGAATTAGAAATTCCAAATTGAATTACCGGTACTTATATTAGAAGGTAACTAAGTTTTGAGATATTTTCCCCATGTCAAGATTCTGTTAAGGTCCACTTTAACTAACTTTATCACAGATCCAGCAATTTTATTGTATTGAGTCATGTGAAGTTTGAAACCCATGGGTGATACTTCACACTATATATATATATATGAGATGTAAGGCCAGTTCTGCAGCACTACTCTGAATGGAGTTGGATGCCATAAAATATACGTGGGATCTGTTGCAAAATGTTGTGTGACATCATCCTTACCAAAAAGGTTGCTCTTGTTACAGTTTCATCTGTGGAGCATTTTAAAAAGAGGCTGGACAGCCATGTCCTAGGGGTGATTTAATTGATTTTCCTGCATATTGCAGAAAATGGGGGTAGATTATCCTGTTGGTTCCTTCCATTACTACATATTTTTGAATCTGTGAGTCTAGATATGGCAGCATTAATTATCTGAGGTCTGAATGTGAAAGAGTGAGGCTGGTAAAAAAAAAGAAGTGTAATGCTGTAGAAATCATGGAAGGGGACCACACAGAGATTTACACACAAAGGCCTCTATAGCAGAAATTGTTGTAGACACAGGTGGAGAACTGACTGGCACATCACAAAAAGCAAACACCGGCTGTTCAAAGGCATGGAAAACAGGCAGCTTATTCTCCCTGGTTCCTTTAAGCCAGAGGTCAGCAACCCGTGGCTCTGGAGCCGCATGTGGCTCTTTCATCCCTGTGCTGTGGCTCCCTGTCGCTCAAAATATGTGTCACAACTGCCAACGTGCGACACCCGCCGGCATGCAATTTACTGAGCTTTTCGACCCCTGGTAGGCCAACCATAGATAAATCCAAGAAAATAAAAGTTTCAGAAGAAAACATAATCTTTAATTAAACTATATATGCTAGTTTTGTGGCAGCTCAGGAAATAGTCAGGCATGGGAAGAGTTTTGTGGCTCCCGGTGTTTTCACTTCTGTGGGAAATGGGTCCAAGTGGCTCTCTGAGAGTTTAAGGTTGCCGACCCCTGCTTTAAACAGTCAAGTATACAATCTAAAAACAAAACAGGCTCTGGAACCTCAGCAGTTCAATCTACTTACTTTTTTTGGCCTAGTTTTACAATTTTAATGGGTTTTTTAAATTTATCTTTTTACTGTTTTTAAGTCACCTAGAGTTACTTTATTGGGGAGATGGGCCGCATATACATTTAATAAATAAATAAAAATAAGCAAATAAAAACTCAAGAGCAATCTTCAAAATAAAATGCCTAACCCAGGAAGAGAACTGTTCTCCTAGCAACAGTTGGAAGCTTGGTCTCCTGCTCTCTCAGGAGCAAGTCTCAGTAGACTTTCTAGCCTCAGCTGTAGGTTATAAGCAGCTTGTGTAGTCTTTGGCATCTTTCCTTTCCACTTGAAAATGACTTTCCAGCTTAAGGAAGGAGCTCTCTTCTGCCTAGGCCAGGGGTGTCAAACTCGCGGCCCGCGGGCCAGATGCGTCATGTGCTGGCCCTGCCCCCCACCCAGTTTAGCAAAGGGGGAAAAGTCCCGATACATCACGTGATGCCACCATGACGCCGTGAGTTTGACACCCCTGGCAATAGGCAATGATTATGTCAAAACTAGGCAACAGAAGAGTAGAGGAGTTTATTTGTACAGGCCTGATGAAAGTTATCCATTAACCCTGCCTACAACCTAATCCTCAACTTATGACCACAATTGAGCCCAAAATTTCCATTGCTAAGAAAGGCAGTTGCTAACTTGAGTTTTGCTCAATTTTGCAACTGCCACAGTTGCTAAGTGAATCCCTGCAGTTGTTATGTGGATCATGCAGTCATTAAGGAAATCTGACTTCCCCCGTTGACTTTGCTTGTCCGAAGCCGGCTGAGAAGGTTACAGATGGTGATCACGTGGCACCAGGACACTGCAACTGTCAAAAATACATGCCGGTTGCCAAACATCCACATTTTGATCACATGACCACGAGGATGCTGCAACGGTTGTAATGTGACAAATGGTCATAACTTAAGTCACTTTTTTCAGTGCTGTTGTTAAGTTCAAACGGTTACCAAGCGAATGATAATTGTAATACTGTATAGCAGTAGCCCCCAACCTTTTGGGCACCAGGGACCAGTTCCACGGAGAAAGGTTTTTCCACAGACCGGAGGGGGCGTGGTTTCGCGTGCTGCCTGCATTCTGTAGATGGGGCTTTGCTTGTTTGTATGGACCAATTGCTAGCATGCCGTGAACCTGTGCCAGTCCACGAACTGGGGGTTGAGGACCCAGCTGTATATATTCCTCTTTGTTAACTTCTGCCATCTTCCTTCTTTTCTGATCTCCACCCCATCTCCTTCTTATGAGTGGTCTTTATGTTCAACCGGTACGGAGTCTGCAAACACTCATTGCCCACTGCTGTGGCTTACTCATATGGAGGCTGAGGTTATCTGTTCAACACAGATTCCATATCTTAGACAGGGGTGGGTTCCACTTACCTTCGCCATCGGTTCGCGCGTGCGTCCCCTCATCCGATTTGGCTTCCGCGCATGCTCAGAAGCAGGAATGAGCCCAAAACACAGCTGAGGAGCTGATCAGCTGTGCTTCGGGCAAAGAAATAAAGGTCAGAATTCACCCGCGGGTGGGCGGGAGGGCCATTTTTCAAGCCGTTGGAAGGGAAAAAGATGGCGGCGCACACGGACCGGCACCGACAGTGACATCACCAGCGGGTCGCTACCGGTTTGGGCAATCCGGTCCGAACCGGGAGGAACCCACCCCTGATCTTAGATGTCCACGCATTAACATTGACGACAGGGATAGGATCAAGTCATTGTAGGCAAGGTGAGAATTGTGGCTCTGGGCCTCTTTACGATGCCTTTACTTTGCTCCTATGCTTTGTGCTTCTTCCTTCCTCAAAATGATGGGAAACCAAGGCAGTTGATAAGTGAATTTTGCCCCATTTTATATGACCTTTCTTGCCACGGTTGTTAAGTGAATCACTATGGTTGTTAAGTTAGTAACATGGTTGCTAAGGGAATGTGACTTCTCTATTGACTTTGCTTGTCCGGAGGTCACAAAAGGTGATCATGTGACCCTGGGACACTGCAACCATCCAAAATATGAGTCAGTTGCCAAGTGTCTGAATTTTGATTATGTGACCATGGAGATGTTGCAATAGTTGTTAAGTGTGAAAAATGGTGATAAAGTGTTTTGTCTCCCTTGGACGACTCCCCAGATTCCTCCTCAGAGGTCAGCTCAAGGGAGGATGAACCCATTTCTCGCACATCGGGAACTGAGTTGATTAATGGCTCAGCTTGCAGTGGCAGATGGTCAGCGAAGAGGAGGAGGAACTGCCTTCTGATCCGAACACACGCAGGGCAAAGAAAAGGCAGGAGCAACAGAGGTCAGCCAGACTACCCGAAAGGAGAAGGTCCTGCCTGTCTTGATGGGCTGCACTGTAACCTGGCTATGTATCACAGCAGACAGATGGAGGCATTGCTGGGAACAACATGTTGGTTTTCTAGCTGTTTGTTTGATCGTCGTGATTCCTGCTTCACCCTGGATTGATACCGTGTTTGGAATTGTGCCTTGGGGACTCTGAACTTTTCCTGCCAAGTGAGCTATCGTGTGTGGATTTAGGTTTTGCCTGGTGGATTTAACTTTGGTGGAGCTATTTGTTTGGGCAACTTTCAATTGCTTTATGGATTAATTTCCAATTGACCTCATATGGACTGGATTGGAACAGCCAAAGGGCCAGGATATGGCTTGGGGCCCATAAAATGCCCATGTCTGATATTGTCTTTCAGAAATCAGTCAAATTCAACCAGTTCCCCTGCATCTTGTAACCTAGACTGAGTATAGATTAGGTAGCAGCAACTTAGTACAAAATTGCTTTATTATAATAATTATTAAAATATATTGCTTTGTGGACTAATCTTGACCTGCTTCTGGCTGGACTTAATTGGGACAGTTCTGAGTCTTGATGAAGGGAATTGTTGGGGAACATTGATAAACTCACTAAACCACAGTTACATGTGTGTGTATAAGTGAGCGGGGAAGCACAATAACTCACTTTTTTCAGTGACTTTATATTGGTCTTACACATTCTTACATTTCACATTTTACCTTGTGGGAAGCACATCTTTTCCTCCTTGTTTAAATGATGGACTCAACATGAGGGAAAAGACTATAAAATGTAATAAAAATGAGCTTCAATCTGTTATGGATTTAAAAGGATTATATTTTTATTTATTTATTTGAAATGGCGTCTGCTGAGGATATGGAGAAAAATTGCAGTTTAAATTCCAACAAATATAATCAGTCACAGAAACTGATGAGCTATTTCATCCATTTTTATAGCTTCTATTCATTCATGGTTTATTGATTTTTGATTTAACTGAGCTATCATTGCTCCCTTATGTTCTTATTTTAAAAAAAACACGCACATTCAGCATTCTCCCAAAGATTAGTGGATTAGCTCTGTGTAGAATTGAGGTAATTAAGTTTTATAACATAAGGGCAAAAATGCTGTTTGCAAACACAACAAAATTGCAGAAGTGGCATTAAAAGAACAGTCCTTCTCCTAGCTAGTGTAGGAATACCCAGGATTTATACCTTTGAATGCAAAATTAAATGCTATTAAAAACAGTTTTAAATATAGGAACTGTTTTAGTGTAGATGAATCAGGAAAATCTTATTGAATACTTAGAGAAGCCCCAATTGTTTTTTCCCCTAGCATGAATGAAATTGTGAAAACAAAAGAAATTATTTCCTAAATAGCATTCACTCCCTAAACTTTTATTAGAGGCAGTAAATGGTCAATACCAATAAACTATTGTTTCTGTGATTTGAGGCAATTAATGAAAGTTACAATCCTCTGGTTTCTATCAAAAACTATCCAGATGCCGAGAATATTCTCTTTTACCAGTTTTATGTATACCTAAGAGTCAGTTTCAGAGGTTATTCCTCAACAAAAAATATCCAAATCCCTCCCCAAATCTGGTTTTTCTCACTTAGATGATAAAAAGATGAAACATATTTAAACAAAGCACAAAAAGATAATGTGGGAGAAGAAAGGATGCAAGAGAAACTGAATTTTATCGATTTGATCTTCCATGAACTCAACAGGAAACTAGAAAGTGTTATAACTCCACCTAATGGAAAAAAGGTGGCAAAAGCTGTCATGAAATTTGTGAATTGTGGTTAATAATAGAGACCAAGGATGGACAATTAATTTTTCCAAGGGGTCACATGAGAAATTGGTACACTTGTGGAGGGCCGAACCAATAGGGCGGTGAAGGTGCGTAGGCATGCACGTACATTTGTAAATTTAAAAAAGAAACCAGGTGTTTTCAAAATAAAAGTAATGCAGATACTTTTATACTTGTATTACGTGGAGACCTGATAAATGTTATCCAGTAACCCTGTCTACAGCCTAGTCTTCAACTTATGACCACAATTGAGTCCAAAATTTTCATTGCTAAGAAAGGAAATTTCCATTGCTAAGAAAAAAAGCATCTTCATAATAAAAGTACGCTTATTTACATTTGATTTTTAATTTCCAATTGACCTCATGTGGAATGGACTGGAACAGCCAAAGGGCCAGGATATGGCTTGGGGCCCATAAAATGCCCATGTCTGATATTGTCTTTCAGCAATTAGTCAAATTCAACAAGTTCCCCTGCACCTTGTAACCTAGACTGAGTATAGATTATTTATTTTTATTTATTTTTATTTTATTTATTTTGTCAACACGTGTACAAGATAACAGGTATGATATAAACATAAACAAAAGCAAAGTATGTATAGGTAAATTTAGACAATAGGACAGAAGGACAGGGACGGTAGGCACAGTGGTGCGCTTATGCATGCCCCTTACAGACCTCTTAGGAATGGGGTGAGGTCAACTGTAGACAGTCTAAGGTTAAAGTTTTTGGGGTTTGGGGAAGAAACCAGAGAGTCAGGTAGTGCATTCCAGGCATTGATTACTCTGTGGCTGAAGTCGTATTTTCTGCAGTCGAGTTTCGAAGGGTTTACATTGAGTTTGAATCTATTGTGTGCTTGTGTGTTGTTGCGGTTGAAGCTGAAGTATTCATTGACAGGTAGGACATTGTGGCAGATGATTTTATGAACTATATTTAGATCTGATCGAAGGCGACGTAGTTCTAAGTTGTCTAAACCCAAAATTTCAAGTCTGGTGGAATAAGGAATTCTGTTGCGAGCAGAGGAGTGGAGGACTCTTCTTGTGAAGTATTTCTGGACTCTCTCAATTGTATTAATGTCCGATATGCAGTGCGGGTTCCAGACAGGTGAGCTGTATTCGAGGATTGGTCTGGCAAATGTTTTGTATGCTCTGGTTAGGTAGCAGCGACTTAGTATAAAATTGTTTTATTATAATAATGATTAAAATAGTTTTGATTTTTGCTGTACAGCCTGTAGCACTTTGGATTCAGAGACAAACTAGTATTTTGGAGTTGTAAGTCATGAGCGTAGTACCTGACTGCCATTTCTTAAAACAAGCATGCCTTCCTAGAATCACTTTGCCAGGGTCACCTTTGCAAGTCTGCTTCATGGAGCTGAAGAAGGGACTGCATATGTGCCCCCCCTAATCTCCAAAGCATCTTGTTACCTTCCAATCCAAAGTACTGCAGAGCCACGCTGCTTAATATTAGAAGATCACATCAATCGTGATTTCAGTTCCTTATGGTGATTTAAGGATTTTAAATGTTTGTGGAGATTCTCAGTCATCCAGGTCATGGTTGTTGCAAAGGTGCATTTTCAAGAGGCAACTGGACTTTCTGATTTTTCTTTGAAGACATTTCACTTTTCAAGTGAAAATGAAAGCTTCTTCAGAAGCTCTGACTGGATGGTGGGGAATGGAAGGATTTATACTCCTTGCAGACAGCTAGTCATTTGCATTCTTTTAGCAAGTCGTTAAGGCCACCTGGAGGTTTATCTGTGTTGTCAGGATCATTCGAGCGGTGCAAATGGGTGTGGAACAGAGATGGGTTCCTCCCGGTTCGGACCGGTTCGCCCGAACCAGTAGCAAACTGCTGGTGATGTCATGATGACGTGATGGAACTGGTTCAGTCAGTGCCGGTCCGTGAGCGCCGCCATCTCTTTTTTTGAATTTTTTTGGATTTTTTTTAATTTGGGGGGGGGGGATTTTTTCCTGGGTTATTTTTCTTCTGCGCATGCACAGAAGCCGAGTTTCCGGAACTGCACATGTGTTGCCATCTTGCTTTCAGCTTTAAAAAAAAATCAGATTTTTTTGCACTGCGCATGCGTGCATGTGCGCCCACGAGGCGCGCCCATGTGGCGCGGGAGGAAGCAAACCGGCAGTGAGGTAAGTTAGAACCCACCCCTGGTGTGGAGCCTTCTTGGGACTGTTGAAAGGACTATGTTGTAGACTGGAGATAGATGATGAACAGCCCACTCTCAACAGAGGGGGAGAGATACGACATCATCTATCTCCAGTCTACAACACAGTCCTTTCAGCAATTCCAAGAAGGCTCCACTCCCATTTGCACCGCTCAGGTGATTCTGACAACACAGATAAATCTCCAGGTGGCCTTAATGACTTGCTAAAAAGAATGCAAATGACCAGATGTCTGCAAGGAGTATACATCCTTCCATTCCCCACCATCCAGTCAGAGCTAAAGAAGCTTCTTGGATGAGAAGCAAAACATCTTCAAAGAAAAATCAGAAAGTCCAGCTGCCTCTTGAAAAAGTACCTTTGGGACATTTAAGGATTTTCTTCGTATAAAATTTGGGGCAATTCTACTTGTCTTTTAAAAATCAGTTAAAAATATAATGTTCTCTAGAATTTAAAAGTCTGTAGAGATTCTCAGTCATCCAGGTCCTGGTTGTCCCAAAGGTGCTTTTTCAGGAGGCAACTGGACTTTCCTATTTTTTATTTTGAAGGCGTTTCGCTTCTCATCCAAGAAGCTTCTTCAGCTCTGACAGGATAGTGGGGAATGGAAGGATTTATATTCCTTGCAGACAGCTTGTCATTTGCATCCTTTTAGAGGGTCGTTGAAGCACTTGGAGGTTTATCTGTGTCCTCAGGGTCACCTGAGTAGTGCTCCTGGTTCCTGTAGTCTGCAATTTTTCCTCTGGAAATCCATTCCTGCTCCCACACCATTCAAGGATGTTCATCCCAAATCGTATAGCTAAAAGTCTGTAGAGATTCTCAGTCATCCAGGTCATGGTTGTCCCAAAGGTGCTTTTTCAGGAGGCAACTGGACTTTGTTTTTTTCTTTTGAAGACTTTTCACTTCTCATCAATGATGAGAATGAGGATGAGAAGCAAAACGTCTTCAAAAAAAAAAGTCCAGTTGCCTCCTGAAAAAGCACCTTTGGCTTCTCTAGAACTTCTTTTCCAGTAACAGTAGAGGGCTGTATCATTAAGGCAATACTCTAAATCAGAATGTCCAACCTTGGCAACTTTAAGATTTGTGGACTTCAACTCCCAGAATTCCCCAGCCAGCCATGTGATTCGACAGTTCATTGTGATTCCAATACATCTGGAGACAAAATTGATGCGTTTATCAATGCAGGCTAGCGATGTGTGCTAGGCTTACCTAGAAGAGAGATCTAGTCAAATCCAGTTATTATTTTATTTCCCATATTGACGCACAAAGAGCTGGATTCACAGTTCCTGTTCCAAGACTTTTGCATAGATCCATCTGGTGCAATGGTTGTATCTGATTGGGAGGCGGTCTGGTTCTCCAAACCCTAGTCGCCTTATAAATGGACTTCTGTAATGCATTCTACATGGGGTTTCCCTTGAAGACCACTTGGAAAACACAGCTGGTCCAGAATGCAGCAGCATGCATAGTTTTGAGCATGGACACTGGGTCACCACTGCTGCACAAGCTGCACTGGTTGCCAATAGATTTCAAAGTACTACTACTTCTTTTCCTAATTATTATACTTTTATCCAGCCTGGACACATGGTTATGCACATCTGATACATTAATATTTAATAAGATTCCCAGGGACTTCCTTTTAAAGAGAGGGCCTGCTCTAAAATGGTTGTTTTTGAGGCAAAACTAATGTGAAACAAATTGAAATAAAACGCCTTTGTAATCCTCATACAAAGCCTGTGGCATAGGGGAAGATGCAAGATAAGCCGGATGTGCATGTGTGGTTTTGGGCATTTTAAAGCAACATGGATAGCAAATGTTGCAAACCATTGCACCCACCCTCAATCAGTTTTTTCTGTGGGTGGGAGGAAGCTGTCTACAAAGCTGAAGACATCTATTATCTTTCTTTAAACCTCTCCCATACAAAAAAGCAGAGCAGCTTATTTCAGGTCTAATGTTGCGTTGATATTATCAGCCAAGATCTTTAGAATAGAATAGAATAGAATAGAATAGAATAGAATAGAATAGAATAGAATAGAATAGAATAGAATAGAATAGAATAGAATAGAATAGAGTAGAATAGAATAACAGAGTTGGGAAGGGACCTTGGGACTTGCTTAGGCAGGAAACCCTATACCAGTGATGGTGAATCTTTTCAGTACTGAGTGCCCAAACTGGAATGCGTGCACACATGCATGCGTGTGCCAGCGTGCCGGAAACCCAAAGACCAACTGGCCGTTGTGCATGCGCGCGCCACCCACCTGGTTTTTGGTTTCAGGCACGCGTGCAATGGCGCGCGTGCTCCCAGAGAGGGCTCTGCGTGCCACCTCTGGCGCACGTGCCATAGGTTCGCCATCACGGCCCTATACCATTTCAGACAAATGGTTGTCCAATGTCTTCTTAAAAACTTCCAGTGTTGGAGAATTCACAACTTCTGGAGGCAAATCATTCCACTGATTAATTGTTCTGTCAGGAAATTTCTCCTTAGTTCTAGGTTGCTTCTCTCCTTGATTATTTTCCATCCATTGCTTCTTGTCCTGCCCTCAGGTGCTTTGGACAGGCCCCTTAGGCCCCTCCTGGCACAGTGCCCAGCATGAACCCCGAGTAAGTTCCTGTTTGGCTAAGCCAGGGGTCCCCAAACTTGGCAACTTTAAGACTTGTGGACTTCAACTCCCAGAATTCTCCAGTCAGCTATGCTGGCTGGAGAATTCTGGGAGTTGAAGTCCATAAGTCTTAAAGTTGCCAAGTTTGAAGACCTCTGGGCTAAGCCCAAGAACCACAGAGAGCTATTGAGCCAGAGTTTAGTTCTTTATTTGCTCACACAACAGACAAAATTTCCGCCAGCCTAAATTCTAACTACTCTCAACCTAATGGAGATACCATGAGAGATTTCTACGGAATGCCTATCCTTTCTCTTTTCCTGTTTCCTATCCAACTTTGGGCTGGATCGGCTCCTTTGCCCCCCCCCCTTTCTGGAATGTGCGTCCTTCTTCCTGAGAAATTGCCAGTTCACCGTAGTCCATTGCACTCCCTCCCTCTCCATGGGTATCCTTTCAGAGTTTCCCAACAGTGATGTGGATATTTCTGCTTAAACCCAGTGTGCCTAACTAATCCAGAAATAACATGTCACTCACATTTTCTTTTATTTATGGAGCTCAACACTGCCTATTGATTTATTAATAAAATTTATATGGCTGTCCAACTCACTCACGGTGACTTGGGCCACTTACAAAAATAGAACACCAATACAAAACCCAATACATCCCCACTGCCCCCTGGCAACAACAATCAAACCAACCACTTGATGGGCTCCATATCACTCTGGAGTCCCCAGGCCCATTGGCAACACCATGCCTTGAGGACTTTTTGAAAGAGTGTCAAAGTGGCGACTCATCTTATTTCTGCAGGGATGATATTCTACAGGAAATGAGCCACCATGGAGAAGGCCCTTCTTCTTAGTCCCATCAATGGGCCTCCTTAACAGAGTGGACTTGTAACATACCCTGTCTCTCCACTGGTGGGTTGGGTAGATATAACTGGGAAAACAGGGTCCTTCAAATAACCTGGCCTAATTGTCTAATTGGAAAAATGATGAATTCCCATTGAGTGTTTGTTGCTTTCAACATGGGATTTTTTTTAAAAAAAATTGACCCATCTTTACTAGAAGCAATACGTCCCAAATGATCCTCCCTTTGATGTGGTTTTTTTAACAGCTATTCTTGCTGTTATAAAAATCATTTGTTTTGTTTTAAAATATATTTTATTTTAGTTCACTTACCACTGGCAAGGTATTTGTGAAAAGCCCTCAGAGTAACAAAAATATAAAATAAAAAATAAAAATGTAATGTTGATGTACCGTGTTTCCCCGAAAATAAGACCCTGTCTTATATTTTTTTTAACCCTGAAATAAGCGCTTGGCCTTATTGCCATGCACTCAAAAGCCCGATTGGACTTATTATCAGGGGATGCCTTATTTTGGGGGAAACAGGGTAGTAAGTGTAATCCATAGGGACACATCTTCTGGAACAGAGCAGCAGCAATAATGAATGTCTGTGAGGTTGACCCAAACTCAGCACCTTGGTTATCTCTCGGTACTTGCAAATGGAGGTGGGGATCATCCTCCCAACCCCTGCCCTGCTAAAGAAAAGGAAGGACTCTTGCTTCAAAATTACTGGAATTTTATTTGCCTCAGGCTTATGAATTGCAACCAAAGACATTGTGCAAAGAAAGCAAAGATTAAGTACACTTTGAGGAAAGGTAACAAACCATAAATGGTAGCACAAAAGAATCTGATGAAAAAAGCCATTCATTATACTATAATCGCAATATTTAACAGCATTTTAAATCCAAATTTTTATAATCAAGGGGGGGGGAAGAGGAGGGGGGAAAAGTAAAGTTTACAGTAGACATAAATTTCATGTATACAGTTCAAAAAGCATTTCTTTTTCAAGAGATCATGGAGCATAAACTGAAGCAACAAATGGTATAGGGCGGGCGAGAGACTAGCTACTGTACATTTAGAAGCTATTAAACAAAACTGCATATTATGTAGCACAATGTAAAACAGATACAGAACTAATAAAACTTGGAAAATTGCCTGATGAAAAATAAAATCACCAGTTGCTTTTAATGGCTCCTGGTTAGCAATGCTACAAAAGACTTTTCTTTTAAACGTTCTTGATGCCGGTTGAGAGCATCTAATCAAATATCGAACCCAGGAATTGTCAAATCATTAGTTAGCTAAATCCAACCTATAGAAATATACTATCCACCCATGTTTTTCCCATCAAAAGGTTTTTTTTTTTCCTTTGAGGCCTTTTTGGTCACAGTATGTTACATTTTTTTTACACCACGAAATATGTTTGTCTGGTACTAACCCTAAAGTTAATTTATAGATGATATAAATACAGAAGCACCCCGATGCCTATCTGACCAAGTGAATTCACTGGGTGTAAACCGAGAGAAGAAATTTTGTCTTTACGAATATTCAACTGTGTGGATCACTCGTCATCACTTCCACTTACTTCCGACTGGTCCTAAATGTTAAGAGGTACAGGGAAAAAGTTAGAATAGTCTCAAAATAAAAATGAGCAAAGGAATGGCAATAAAGAAAGAAGGTGGAAATCTAGAACTAAGCTGGCATGCAGGTTCTACTGGGCATTTAACCTCTGATGACTACTTCAGAAGAATTTCATTAGGTCCTTAGAACCGTCTCAAGCCAGAGAGCTACGGCAGCTGCTGAAGGTTATATGTTGTCCATGCCACTAAGCCTGTGGTTAAACCAAACACAAACTTATTCTCAGGCTTTCACACAGGAATGTGAAATTACTGGCAGTGTCATGAATTACAAAGTTACTGGATGGAGCTGATCTGCAAGGAGGAATCTTCTTTCTGTTAATGATTGGAGGATTCAAGAAGCACCACAACTGCAGGATTCCGAGCAGGGGCTGCTACTCCCACCTCCATCTTTCAAACAGCCTGTCTTGTAATGCAGGAGTTGACTGAACATAAAACGGGATCTCTAGTGGAGCACCCAATATTCCTGGCTCCCATTCATTAACAGCAACAGGACAGATTGATTTCCCTTCCCCTTATAAATGCCAACACGGAATCAATTTTGGAGGAAAAGCTAAAAATAGTTTCGACTGTGACTTGGTGTGTTTTCAGTTCCAGAATTGAACGTAAATCCCTGGCTTGCGCTTATATTTAACGGTAACCTGATTTCTTAATTCCAAAATATGATATACTGTATACCTTGGAATAGATTAGATTTAGAAGACGCTTGACTCCAATTCTGAGCGTCATACACTAGTAAGTTGTAATCTAATAAACCATAGTGAAAATATAACCTCCCGCTCACCTCTATTTCTTACACCAGTGAATTCTTAATACTTAGCTTTTGTACTGACAGACTGAGATTAGAGAGCTGTTTTATGTAAACTCAAGGCTTGGTCATACTCCATAGGATTTTTGAGAAATACATTGAGATATAATCCCCTGGGTGATTTGCTGTGGGCTTGAGAACTACAATCTATTTTGATGTTCAGGACTAGCTGCACATCACTTTTGATATTTTGTTCAAATATGCCATAAATGGATAGAAGGCAGACTGCAAATTTCACCGCTTACTTCTTTTTAAAAAAATCCGATCTCCCCCATAATATTAACGTGCAAAGATTAGTACGTGTAAAACCGATTACAGTGAAGAGTAAAGAAAAGAAAGGAAAAGAAAAATATCAGTGATTCAATAAGGCCATACTTACATTTTCATCTTGATCCTCGTCAGTATCATCATCACTCACAACTGGTTTGGCTTTGACCCGAACCTGGCGTTTCTTGCTTTTCCCTTTATCTCGGTTTTTGTCCTCTTTCTTGTTTAGCTTAATTTTCACTTTCACAGATTTTGCTGAGAAAGCAGAAAAAATTGTTGAGAACTTGAATGTCAAAATTGATACTCTTAAAACAAACATGTATGTCCCACTCTATAAGGGATTTCCTCACTATTCCTTTTTCTGACCCATAGATTTACAAAAAGCACAGCTAAGCCATAAAAATATACAGTATGTCACAGAAGTGAGTATACCCTCTCACATTTTGTAAGTATTTAAGTACCGTATTTTTCGGAGTATAAGACGCACCGGAGTATAAGACGTACCTAGATTTTAGAGGAGGAAAACAAGGAAGAAAGTATTCTGAACCAAAGGGTGTAGCAATATATTATTTAATAAAATACCAGTGTAGCAGAATACTTTTTACAACCATGTATACTTTTTACAACCATGTATACTTTTTACAACCATGTATACTTTTTACAAACTTCAAACTTGACAGCTTTAAGACTAGTGGACTTCAACTCCCAGAATTCCTCCTCCAGTCATGCTACCTCAGGAATGGAAGTTGAAGTCCACAAGTCTTAAACTTGCCAAGTTTGAAGACCCTTGCACCCTTAACCCCTAACCCAGGGGTCTTCAAACTTGACAGCTTTAAGACTAGTAGACTTCAACTCCCAGAATTCCTCCTCCAGTCATGCTAGATGGGGTAATTAGAAGGCAAAAACACCCCAGTTTTTGCAAAAAATGGCCCGTTTTTTGCTCATTTTTTTTTTGCAAAATCAGGGCATGCAGAGGGAAGCCTGCAGAGCACTCCTAGGGGGTGGGTGAAGGCAAAAACGCCCCAATTTTTGCAAAAAACGGCCCATTTTTCACTCGTTTTTTTGCAAAATCAGGGCATGCAGAGGGTTTGGGTGCAGAGCACTCCTAGGGGATGGGGGAAGGCAAAACCGCCCCCATTTTTGCAAAAAAACGGCCAGTTTTTCGCAAAAATAGGATGCGGGGGCATGGCGTTGGGAGGCCAAAAATGGCTGTATTCGGTGTATAAGACGCACCGACATTTCCACCCTCTTTTGGGGGGCAAAAAGGTGCGTCTTATACTCCGAAAAATATGGTATATCTTTTCATGTGAAAACACTGAAGAAATGACACTTGGCTACAATGTAAAGTAGTGAGTATACAGCTTGTATAACAGTGTAAATGTGCTGTCCCCTCAAAATAACGCAACACACAGCTATTAATGTCTAAACTGCTGGCAACAAAAGTGAGTACACCCCTAAGTGATAATGTCCAAATGGGGCCCAAAGTGTCAATATTTTGTGTGGCCACCATTATTTTCCAGTACTGCCTTAACCCTCTTGGGCATAGAGTTCACCAGAGCTTCACAGGTTGCCACTGGAGTCCTCTTCCACTCCTCCATGACGACGTCACAAAGCTGGTGGATGTTAAGAGACCGTGCGCACCTCCACCTTCCATTTCAGGAAGCCCCACAGATGCTCAATAGGGTTTAGGTCTGGAGACATGCTTGGCCAGTCCATCACCTTTACCCTCAGCTTCTTTAGCAAGGCAGTGGTCATTTTGGAGGTGTGTTTGGGGTTGTTGTCATGTTAAAATACTGCCCTGCGGCCCAGTCTCTGAAGGGAGGGGATCATGCTCTGCTTCAGTATGTCCCAGTACATGTTGGCATTCATGGTTCCCTCAATGAACTGTAGCTCCCCAGTGCCGGCAGCACTCATGCAGCCCCAGACCATGACATTCCCACCACCATGCTTGACTGTAGGCAAGACATATTTGTCTTTGTACTCATCTGGTTGCCACCACACACGCTTGACACCATCTGAACCAAAAGTTTATCTTGGTCTCATCGGACCACAGGACATGGTTCCAGAAATCCATATCCTTAGTCTGCTTATCTGCAGCAAACCATTTGCGGGCTTTCTTGTGCATCATCTTTAGAAGAGGCTTCCTTCTGGGACGACAGCCCTGCAGACCAATTTGATGCAGCGTGCGGCGTATGGTCTGAGCACTGATAGGCTGACCCCCCACCCCTTCAACCTCTGCAGCAATGCTGGCAGCACTCATACATCTATTTCCCAAAGCCAACCTCTGGATATGACGCTGAGCACGGGCACTCAACTTCTTTGGTCGACCATGGCGATGTCTGTTCTGAGTGGAATCTGTCCTGTTAAACCGCTGTAAGGTCTTGGCCACCGGACTGCAGCTCAGTTTCAGGGTCTTGGCAATCTTCTTATAGCCTAGGCCAGGGGTAGGCAAACTACAGCTCTTTGAGGACCTGTGGACTTCAACTCCCAGAATTCCTGAGCCAGCCATGCCCTAGGCCAGTGATGGCGAACCTATGGCACGCATGCCACAGGTGGCACGCAGAGCCATATCTGCTGGCACGCAAGCCATTGACCTAGCTCAGCTCCAGCGCGCATGTACATGCCGGCCAGCTGATTTTCGGCTCGTGCGGAGGCTCTGGGAGGGCATTTCTGGCCTCCAGAGGGCCTCTGGGGGGGGTGGAGGCCGTTTTCACCCTCCCCAAGCTCCAAGAAAGCCTCTGGAGCCTGGGGAGGGTGAAAAACAGGCCTACCAGGCCCACCGGAAGTCGGGAAATGGGGGGGGAGGTGGGGTCATATGCGCATGCGCGGGGGCGGTCACACCCGCAGGGGGACAGGGGCATTGAATTATGGGTGTGGGCACTCGCATGAGCATGATAGCGTGTGTGCAAGTGCTTTCGGCACCCGAGGAAAAAAAGGTTTGCCATCACTGCCCTAGGCCATCTTTATGTAAAGCAACAATTTGTTTTTTCAGATCCTCAGAGAGTTCATTGCCATGAGGTGCCATGTTGAACTTCCAGTGACCAGTATGAGAGAGTGAGAGCAATAACACCAAATTTAACATACCTGCTCCCCCTTCACACCTGAGACCTTGTACCACTAACGAGTCACATGACACCAGGGAGGGAAAATGGCTACTTGGGCCCCATTTGGACATTATCACTTAGGGGTGTACTCACTTTTGTTGCCAGCAGTTTAGACATTAATGGCTGTGAATTGCGTTATTTTGAGGGGACAGCACATGTACACTGTTATACAAGCTGTATACTCACTACTTTACATTGTAGCCAAGTGTCATTTCATCAGTGTTGTCACATGAAAAGATATACTTAAATATTTACAAAATGTGAGGGGGTGTACTCACTTCTGTGACATACTGTATCACTTAGCTTGAAATAATCTGAATGGTAAGAACTCTCTTTTTATTGTTATTTTACTGGCCCAAATGGAACTTCCTCTAGTTATGTCTTCAATGGCAAAGATGGTCAGTTTGCCAAAAAAGGCAGATTGCTTGTTCCTGCTTTTGAATGAAAGACTTACATTCAGATTCTGACTCGTCTTCCTCCTCATCATCTTCTTCCTCATTGCTGTCTTCCTCACTTTCATCTTCTTTGGCAAGCTTCTGCCGTGCACTTTTGAAGACTGACTGAAGAACAATGGAGTCCTCATAGATCTGGAGCATGAAAGCAAATGTGTATCAGGAGTGCAAGCTGCGCTTCATCAAAAATCCACAGCATGGAAGGTTATTTTCTATTCAAACCCACAGCGAGCATGGCCTCTTCTCTCCCTGAACAAGACATCATTCTTCTTACATGCATCGTATAGGAAATAGCAGTGTTAATTTTTTATGCACTAAATTAAGTGAGCTTCCATATTATAGTGCTTTTCACATTTCCAAACCTATTTTTATGCCTAAATTATTTAATCGTGCAGTACTAATGCTATTAAAGTCTTCCATGGAAAGCTCTAATTAAGATTTAGATTATAGTCTAACTATATATTCAACATGAAATAGGCGCTGTCCTTGGGTGCTAATTATGGCAGAAAAATAAAATGGCGCATATTTGCTGGTAACAGAATCTTTATGATATAAATTGTAAGTATCTAAAGTGCTCAGCCATAGTTGCTGTAAAAGGTTATAAAGTATTGCAGTATCCTAACTCCAGTTCCCGTCCTGAAAATTATTTTGGCTTATCCATCAAGACCCTGAATCACTATTTAAGATTTGTATCTCTAATGATTTCAACCTAGTTAATGCCAATTGCTGGCTGGGAATTAAAGTCCACAGATCTTAAAGTTGCCCACATTGGACACCCCTAATCTAGGCCATGACACAAGGGGAAAAATGATTTTTATGCACAGAACCTGTGGGGGTAGAGGGAACAAGCACTCGATCTTACAGTCAATTCCTGATCTCTCAAATTTTTCAAAGGATTTTTAAATTATTATTTTACTTTATCAGCTCATATCACTAAATGACTTAAAGATCACCTCTGGGGAAAAAACAAACCCTGAGTTCTGCATTAGATTACTTTTTTGTATAACTGTATTTGCAAAAGAATGTTTCAAAATTAATCTTCTTTCTCAAATGAACTGGTACTATTGCAAGCGATGATTAATACGATTACAATAACTCAAAGCCATTTTATAAATATGAAGACACTTAACTTGCATTTCAGATGATCACAGAGAATAGGTGTAAACTAGATGGTTTATTGCTTTTAAAACTAGTTTGGGGTTCTTATTACTTTTAGGCTTCCTTGTGCAATAAAGGTGCAAGCTATAGTGCTAAGACTATAGAATATTCATTAGGAGTGCTATAGTTCCCCACTGTCAATAGCATTGGACAATAGTCTTCTTTGAAGACTTAAGATTTATAAGATTTATCTTTGGAATTCAGCATTATTCCCGAAGAAAAGCAATGGCAGGTGGAGAATTGGCTATTCCAAATCTCCCTTTTGTAATGCATGTTGGGTAGTTGCATATAAAACAGTGTTCCAGGGATTCTCAAACTGCTCACTTCAAGGGATAATTGGTTGTTTTCTGAACATAAATTTTCCAAAAGTGTTCATTGTGTTCCGGTGTTGGAGAACTCTTGTAGTTCTCCAATCAGTCCAGGAAGTTGAGTTGCATCTTTAAACAAAAAAATAATACCAAACTTTCCACTACAATTTAAAGAATTAAAGGAACAAATCTTATTCCCCAAACCCCAAAATCTTATTCCCCAAACCCCAAAAACTTTAACCTTAGACTGTCTACAGTTGACCTCACCCCATTCCTAAGAGGTCTGTAAGGGGCGTGCAGAAGCGCACCATTGTGCCTACCATCCCTTTCCTTCTGTCCTATTGTCCAAATTTACCTATACATACTTTGCTTTTGTTTATGTTTATATCATACCTGTTATCTTGCACATGTGTTGACAAATAAATAAATAAATAAATAAATAAATTCCCTTCCACACGGTTTTTCAACTAAACAGAAGCAAGGTATAAGATGCTTGATTTTGGGGGAGTCGACATCCTGCTCTAATTTTGCAAGAGTATAACTGCAAAATGAAAGCAGCATGCATATATATGCAGTTCTCAGCCCCGCCAGCTTTAGATTCCCCCTTAACCTTCTTTATCCTCTAGGATTGTGTGCTCAATTGATGATCTGCAATGCAACTTCACAAGGATTCTGAGGCCTTCTAAAAACCTTGCGAGAAGGCCCTGACCTTCATTCTCCAAATTGTACATGCCATTCTTGTGATGTTTCGGAAGACCTGTGGAAAGTTCCAATGCCTTAGAAGCCTTCCAGAGCATTGTGAGAACGGTGTGTGTTATTTGGAGAACTGCAAAAACAGTCTTGGAAAGAAGACTCGCAGTCAACGGCTGCCTCTCATAGGACCAGGCTGGTCCTGTCTTGTCAGCAGTGGGAGGAAGATGGCAAAGGTTAACTGGGCATGGCTGTGGCCTGTAAAACACAGGATGGTAAGGGCTTTGTGTTGTGGCAGCTGGTTGTGGCAGGGGCCATGGAAGCCAGCTGAAACTGCCGAGGGCCGTTACTGCCACTGAAGAGTGCCATTGTGCAGAGTGGCCAAAAGGGCAGAGATTGGGAGAGTTGAAGTATCCCTGCAGTTATAAGTGCAGAAGAGTTGCCCAGCCTCCAACTTTGATTGGACACTACAATGGTTGTAATTTTGGAGACTGGGCATTACTACCATTCATTCAGCACACTGTAACTTTGAACAGCTGCTGAATGAATGGCCGTTAAGTGAGCACTACCTCTAAATTGAAGCAGAAAAAAATAGATCTAAAATTATTTTATATAAAATTATTATGCACAATATAGACCTAAGATAACATTTTTAGTGCCAGTATTTCCTACTCACATGCCCACTGAATAGCAGAGTATGACAATCCAGCACCCTTCAAGTGTGCTGATTTCAGTTCCCACTAAGAATTGGAAATTGAAATTCCAAATTGAACGGCCCAGATTGGCGAAGCGAGCCAGATCGTATACAATGTTCAATGCAAACACATACATCAATGGCCTTAGAATCAGAAATTATTTGAATCAGACCTGTGATCCTTCTAAGTTGAAGGTCTGGGCATTGTGACACAACAACATGACATCCTTCTCCAAGTCACTGACACTCCGATATTTATGATTACGAATTCTTTCCTAGAAAGAGTAGATTTTTAAAAAGAAAGGGCAGAGGGAAAGATTGAAAGAGGATAAATCAAACACAAAATTAATTAATTAGCAACATAACTCAGAATAAAACAGATGCAGTTTTGTTCTAAATGATTTAAGTACTATACCCTGTCAACTACCGGTAATTAAATAGCACAAACATAGCAGCCCTTATTCAGAAAAAGCCAAAACTCTCCACATATTGGATGAAGAACAGAAAACAACATTGAATGAAAAGAATTACAAATAATACTTCAAGTGTCTAATTCAGGTAAAAATTTATACATGACAGAAAAATAAAAATACTAGAAGCTTTAGTGGCGCATACACTATTAATGTACCTAAAGCTGCTATGTACTACAAGAAATTTAATAACCTTATAAAGAATGATATTTATGTTGTTACTGTTTACATATACATCATAATGTGAGAAAGTACAACATTCAAATTCACTAAAACTAAATGTAGCTATAATGAAATCCATGGGTTAAATGCAATGTTTATTCCATCAGTAAGAGCAGTATCTGAGTTTTGTTGGTTATTTTCCATCTCACACACTTCAGCAGTGCAAGGACTACCTTCCTTTCAATTGTTGAAGATCTCTCCAATTATAAATTTCAGGGGCCTCTCAGAAATGGCAGAAAGTGATAAACCAGTGAAGATAACACCACTCTTTTCTGTGTAATTTTCCTGATTGAGTAGAAGCTTCAGAAGAACCACCTGCTTCCCGGAAGGCTTGTACTGGATACTATGTTTAAAATAGCTGAAATATTCTCCGAACTTGGCTCTTGTTTTATGATCTATCATGCATCTCAATAAAGGGTTTTAATTAAAAAAAAACTTTGGATTTATTATTAATAATCTGGCCATTTTAAAAAATCAAACTTCCAAAGTTTGTGCAGATGCTGTCAGGAACAAACAATCAGACCCATACATGTAGAATTCAAGCTATCTACTTTATTGTTCTTTGCCTATAGTACAGGAATCTCCTCAGGCTGGCAGCTTTCGCCTGGGAAAGGCTCTAAGGTAGGGGTGGCCAAACCGTGGTGCATGCGCCAAATGTGGCGCATTGGATGATTACAAGTGGCGCATTCATTCAGTGTTTTATTGAGTGTACTAGTGTGGTTTTTGTATTGAGAGTGATTGAAAGAAAGATTCAAGATTAAACATATATTACGTTTGTCAAATTTTGAAATGGCGTAAATTAATTGAATTGCGTGATTGAGTTATTCCTTTTTCTCCCTAAAGCAAAGCAGATCCTACCCCTATCCCTATTTTACAACCCCAAATGTGAAATTGGGTAGGTAAAAGGTAAGGTAAAAAACGTGCTTGAGTTGTATGGCGCATCTGAGCTCGTCTGTGAAAAAATTGGCGCATGGTATACTTAAGGTTGGCCACCACTGCTCTAAGGCGTTTGGAGGTGGCATATCAGACCTAGGCCTCTTGTGTCAACCAATCAATCTTTAGTATGGTGAAAGACTAGCAAATAAAAGCATTAAAACAATAATAGTAAAAAATAAAACAAACAGAGTAATATATTGCAATTGGTGGTGGATTAACAGTGGGCAGTTAAAATTTACCTAATTTTACATACAGCATATCAGAATTTGGCCACATTCAGAGAAACTACTTCATGTTGATCTGATAACCTCTTGTGTATACATAATGAGTCTAGGCTGATTCCTCGCTTGAGCCCTACTCCCATCTGTGATGGCAGGTCACCAATAGATGCCTTCAGCTACTTGTTAGGCTATGTTATATTCTCAATAATTTGTTTTCAATAACTTATTCACAATTTAATATTACATATGAAGATTCATAGTAAGCAATATTTTTATGTTCATTGTGTGCAAATATTTACATAATAATTTTAATTAATGACACAAACACATTCAAATGCAATCAAAATTATACTGACCTTAATTTTTTTGAAGTCCACTGGTTTTCTAATTAACTCATAATATTCTGGGTATTCTTTTCGAGAAGGCAGCTGAATGAAGACTTCACTTAACTGCCGTCCTGAACTGTAGAAAGGAAGGAAGCAAAACATTAATAGAAACGAGAAGCAATGCACTGATTCTATTCTCCATGGGCATTCTTAGACTGTGTCCTGATAGGGATGAGAGCCAAGACAAATACTGGAAATTTAAACTACCAATTACTAGGGCCCCATTCAAAAGTAATTTTCCCTGGGAAATTGCCAGACTTGGCATTTAATATGCAAAATATCTTTTTAAAAACATTTCCATTGCTATTATCATTAAGAAAAGATCCTGCTGTTTGGCATTTCAGAAGCATGGTAGTACTATTCATAATTTACCTCATGGATTTGTATCCCAGCAGAAACAAATAATCATTTTTAGCATCTGAAGTCACATCCAAACTATCCAGAAACTGCAGGTTCTAATGAATTTCAATGCAAGTGCAGCACAGCTGTACATCTTTATTATTTTGGCAATAGAACGTAACTGCAGACTACAGTGCCAGTCTGGGATATTTTATCTGCAATTCCTTTGCTTATTTACATAACACACTTTGCCAATAAGCCAGATCTGTGCATGAAACAATTGTAGTCTAACGATTCTAATGAAGTCAATTTGGGACAGTCTTCATTCAGTCAAGTTTTGAACTTCAATCAAAAAAATATCGTGGATGAACTACTACAACAGACAAGATTGATGCAAAAGAGCCAGAATCAGCTGGGTGTTTATATAGAGAGAAAAAGGCGTTTTCTATTGTGGTGTTACTTTGTGAGCTCTTTATGCTTGCTAAAAAGGGAATTCTAGTAACCAGTTTGCTTTAAAAGACAAGAAAAAAGGATAGTTCTTGTGTTTTAATGTTTTAAGAAATATATTATCAATGCAATTCTTTTGCAAGGAGGAACCTGGATTTGCCATAGGCTAGCTATGTTTAATAATGTTTTCAAAAGCACTGAATAAAGGTATTTTGCCAAAGATACCGTAGTGCCTTGCTTAATGTATGTTCTTACACCAGTATCAGAATATTGAATTATGGCCCTAAGGGGGGGAAAAACCCCACCCATTGATTTCTGTACTTCACAAAAAAGATGTATCTGTCTTTGTGTGTAAATGTATATAAAGGTTGAAAAAATAAATCTATTAGACATTCTTCTAAGAAGAAAAATGTAATGGTTGCAATCAAGGATATGCTAAGTAAATTATGATTAATATGCAGGCTAATCCTATTTTAATATGTACATTTCTGTTTCAAATAACATCTTTTAGACACACACATGCACACATGGAAGAGGGAGAGAGATCTACCAAACATAAAAATCACGTTCACTATTTCTCTTTTGGTTGCCTAGCAACTACCAGATTATATGCTGAAGAGCAATAGGACCTGCATAAATTAATGGAATGTACAGAAATATGAGTGCCATTTCAGTGTTATAATTGCAGTGGGCCCCACTATTTTTCCACACAAATAAGCAAACAAATAGAGACTGTGACTTATATATTTATGTGTATTTATATACTATACAAATGTCTTGCCATTCTGGAAGGCAACTCTCTTACTTAAAAAGCACCCTATGGGATAAACAGGAATAAATTTGAAGTTAAAATGTAGACGCCGCTCACAACTGTGCACTCAAAGGGCCTATCAGATTATTTTTACTGAAAACTCTGGTAGCATTCCATTATTAATAATTCAGTATCAATTCAAAATTTAAAAGGAAACAGATACAAATAAATATGACGTGTTTATGGCTTTGTAGAAATTAGTCCCATAGCACTTTCTAGATACAGGTAGTCCTCAACTGACCACAGTTCATTTAGTGACCATTACAAGTTACAATGGCACTGAAAAAAGTGACTTATGACATTTTTCACATTTATGACTGCTGCAGCATCCCCGTAGTCACGTGATCAACATTCAGACGCTTGGCAATTGGTTCATATTATGACCGTTGCTGTGTCCCGAGGTCATGTGATCCCCTTTTGTGACCTTCTGACAAGCAAAATCAATGGGGGGGGGGAGAGAAACAGATTGACTTAACAGCCGTTTTGAACAACTGCAGTGATTCACTTAACAAGAAATGTCGTAAAATGAGGAAAAACTCAACAAATGTCTCACTTAGCAACGGAACTTTTGAGCTCAATTGTGGTTGTTAAGTCAAGGACTACCTGTACCTCATCAAAGAGCAATTTTCAGGTTACGCTACACTGATATTGAATGGTATGTTCAGTATTGTGAATTATGATCAATGCATCATTAACTTTCTAGGTTTCTACAGAATTGGCAATAAGCAAGTGTAGAGGCAAAATTTTGAAGCAAAGTATGAATCTAAAATGCACATTTCTTATTTCTAAGTTCAACAAAGGAACGGCTTTAACAATGGCATCTCCACTTGAGATTTGAGGATTCCTGAAACTATCTTTCTCCATTTTCTTAATACATGCCAAGATGTGGAATAACTGCCCACATAGATATCCTCAGTCTGGAATTAAGTGAATTCCTAAGCAAATGCATCAAAATCTATCAACCTGTGTCAACAATTGGGGCGCATGGGATACCTAAACACAGAGAATACACCAAGAATAATACTTAACTACAAAACAAACACCAACACTTAGGAACCACCTGATTCTGCAATCTCTAGAAAAAGTAGAAGGGAAAAAATGGAAATATTTTTTACTGTTATGAACAAACCCACATGGATCCAAGCTATTAATATAGGAAAATTACGGTATTTTACTAAGTAACAACTTACTGTATGATCTGTTCTCATTAATGCAATTATGGTATTGCAAAATTATTTTCCTCAAGAGACAGTTCTAGAGTAGATGAGCAATCATAAAAAAATCAAATTCTACACTATATACATTTGATAATTTTGGCTTCAGATTGTGTATTAACACAGGATTCATATTCTTGTAACCACAATTTGAAAGGCAAAGACCGATAGAGACCCAAATTTTACAATCGATGGATAACAGAACAGGGATCTTTTATATCTGAGTCTTATTCCTAGGAAAGGCATGCTTAACAAAGCATTAAATGCAGTGAAGTGTGAGGTGCAATCAGGCACCATTAATGCCAATGGACATCCCATAATAAAAAGGAATGATTTGATGTATGAAATGTGACCTACTCACTGTGCTAAGTGGAATGAGAAAAAAGAAATGGGGAAATGGTCGATCCCTATCTTGATGAAGTTGCTTAAGCCTGAAATTTGGTTTACACTGTTCAAAGGTTAGAGAGCATTAGCTACCAAGGCAGTATTTTTGTTCAAAACCTTGCGACATTTGTCCTCTTTAAAGCACTTGTGAAAATTTATTTCTTTGTATATCCTGAGACATTAATGTTCACCGGGTATCTTTGGGCTAGTCAATCCACTTTTACCAATCTAACTCTCAGATTGCTGTTGTGGGAATAAAAATGGAAATAGCAATAGCCTTCTAAAACAGGTGGAGATCCACAATGGAATGAGACAACTTGCCTCAACCCACTCGCCACGACCAATTTGCCACAATCAACTCACCACAGCTAACTCTCCGCGGCCAACTCACCACAGGACAACTTGCCATGGCCAAGATGCCACAGGACAACTCGCTGCAGGACAATTCAACAATTCAATTTAATTATTTAAAATAATTTTAAAAATATTTTAAATTTTTGTCATTCACATTTTATTTTGTCCCTCCTTTGGCATCCTTTCTTTAATGGTTCTATTTGACTATTTCTTCGATATTAGTGTAACCTGTCCTGTGGCAAGTTGCCCATGTCGAGTTGGCTGTGGCAAGTTGGTTGCGGCGAGATGTCTGCGGCGAGATAACTGTGGCGAGATAACTGTGGCGAGATGTCTGCGGCGAGATAACTGTGGCGAGATAACTGTGGCGAGATGTCTGCGGCGAGATAACTGTGGCGAGTTGTCGAAGAACCTATGTACTATGTCTGAGCAACTGCTGAAAGTGACAGTTTATGGAACTTGCAAGGCTGAATAGGTTTTTCTATTTTTTATTTTCTATTCTATTTTTTATTTCTATCTCAACCTTTATGCTTTAATTTTGTGTCCATTAAATCTGAAAACTACTGGGCACTATGACAATATCGAAGTTGTCCCAATATAATACTGCTTAACTCATGTACTTTCTAGATTTGAGGAGAATTATTGTCTGGCAGGTAGGCAATTTTACAAAGTTCCTAAACCACAACGAGATCATTTCCTTTTGAGAATTTGGGCTGTGTGCACATATTCCTCTGCAAAGGAAGATTAAGAAGAAAACCAGCTATGCGGCTGTATTGCCTGAAAAACTCTCTTTCCCCATGTCTATGGAGATTCTCAGTCATCCAGATCATGGTTGTCCCAAAGGTGCTTCTTCAAAAGGCAACTTTACCTCATATAATCAGCAAATGAGCAGAAACAGGGTGATATGCCTGGTTATGTTCTCCTCTTGTAACAGTCATACCTTACCGGAGAGCACACACATATTTCTATTAGTGTTTATATTTCTGAACATTTCCATTAATTTACCCTTCTTTAATAAAAATTCTACAAAGGGACACACATTCAACAACTTGCTCTTTTGTTGCCATTTATGTATAACTTGTAATCGATCACTTTATTTTTCCAATCAAACAGTATTATCTTGGTCTTTCATGCAAGAAAGATGATTCTCATTGCATCATACAAGCTAATCTAGCATTTTCAGCACATTATTTGGGTTCTCAGACAAAAATACATCATGGGTATATAATGTAAACATATTTCTCCATTACCAACCAACATACGCTTCAGACAGCTGTTCCTTATAAATTCATACATAAATACATTAGACAACCAAGGAGACTTGCACATCCTTATCTTACTACCTGCTCCCATTTGCTAGACATTTCATCTATTTTTTAAAGCATACTTTATTTCAACCATATATTACCGTATTTTTCGGAGTATAAGATGCACCGGAGTATAAGACGCACCTTAGTTTTGGGGGAGGAAAACAAGGAAAAAAGGCCTCTGCCTCCCAGCAATTTGCCAAACAGCAAACAGCACAGATGATATACACTGTTTGCTGTGTATTTCTGTGCATGTGTGCCTGACCCATAGAAATAGCAAAGAATTGGAGAAATGTACATTATGCCAGAAAGTTTTCTTAAATGTAGTCACACTAACTCCTCCCAATTATTTAAATAGTTCTACTCCAAACATGACTAAGTCAGGGTTTCTCAGCTGCCTTCTTTTAATACTAATACTTAATACTAATACTTAATACTAAAACAGGACATTTCAGATTATACTTTTACAGATCTTTAAAATTGATGTGGCTTTCTGGAAGTATTCTCTGCTATTTAAAAGAAGATACAATAGCACTGGGCCTCTTCAGAGCAAGCATTTATTTTAAAAAGCTTCTTCATTTTGTTAAGTTGTCTAGAACAATAATAAAGCAGTCTTTAAAAAATAAGTCTAATAATTTGAACACTGTACAAACATTTAACAAAATAACATATTAACAGAATCTGCCTCTACCTAGGATAGAACTCACAACCTCCTGATTGTGAGGCAAGAGCTCTACCTCTGAGCCATAGGAACTATAGCTTGCCTCCTTGCAATTTCAGCAGTCTAATATTGCCAGCAGTTTATCTCCCAGCAATTTGTCACATTACAGCCACCGTAGTTAGTTTCATTTTACCACGTGGCTTGCAAGCCTCCGTCAGCTGTAGGTCGGGAGGCAGTTTATCTCTTCTTGTGCTCTTCTTGTGCTTTGCCCTGTTTGCTGCAAAGAGGTAAATTGCTGGCAGGCAGAGGCCAAAGGGTGGGGGTGGCTGGGTGGGGCTGCATTCGGTGTATAAGATGCACCCAAGTTTTCACCCTCTTTTTGAGGGTAAAAAGGTGCATCTTATACTCCGAAAAATACGGTACTTATCCCATCCAGCAGAATTTTAAACAAAATTCTGCCCAAGTATTTTCCTAGGGCACTTAACAAACAGTCTTTCCATGTACTCTTCCTGACTTTCCCTTTGTATAGAGGAACAAGCATTATTTCATTCATCAGGCATAGGTGAAATCTTCATGCACACATTAACAAGTTGTAAATCATTCCATGAGAAAACCATTTCCACATTTAATGTTTCTTCAGCAATACTAGCTACACTGGCAGTCTTGCTATTTTTGACAGTCACACATTTATAATTGCCTTTTTATAATTTTTTCTTGAACACTAATATTTAAAGCATCAGCTTCATTTCTAGACTTGAAATCTCTATCATTCATATTATAAACCTCTAAAATACTCTACCCAGCTTTCACTCAATTGTGTTTCATCACTTTTATTTTTAATTCTATTCACTCTTCTGAAAGCTTCTTGTTTAACCCTCTTCACTCACTTCCAAAACAATAGTTTATTTCCATCATGGCAAGTTCTTTTTTTAGTTTCTCTTAACTGTTCCTTGCTCTTTTCAACCATATTCTTACATCCACATTTTTCACAGCAGTCTCTCTCTTTTTGTGTACTTTTTTGTTCATCTACAGCCTATTTTCATTCTCTTCAGCACAAAACATGTATTTCATATTTTCCATTAGTATAATTCTATAAGATTATTCTGTGGCTTTTGTAATATAATTCTTTTCACTGTGTGGCAAGCAGATTTCACACCCTGTTTTCTTAGCTCCATAACTTTACCAAAAAGTCCCTGACCACTCAACCCAATACAGCACAACCAACACAAGCCCTAAAAAGAATTACACTGCCATACATCAAGAATATCTCAGAAACTACCAACAGATTACTACAATCACATGGAATCAGCATAGCACACAAGCCAACTAAAGCCCTTCAAAACATCCTAAGCAGACCAAAAGACCCAACAACTCCAGAAGAAAAAACGGGAGTCATCTACAACATACAATGCAAGGACTACAACAATCACTATGTAGGACAAAACAGGCAGAAGACTGGCAGAATGCATCCACAAACACCAATTAGCAATCAGAAGACATGATGAAAACTCTTTAATTTCACAACATATAGACAGATTTAACCATATTTTCAATTGGGAAAATGTGACCATTCTAGACCAAGCCAAGTCCAAATATGCCAGGGAATTTCTAAAAACTTGGCAATCTGACAAATCAGCCATCAATAGACACACAGAAATTAACATCTATATACCGTATTTTTTGGAGTATAAGACGCACCTTCCCCCCTCCTTAAAAGAGGCTGAAAATTTGGGTGGGTCTTATACTCTGAATGTAGCTTTTTCGAAGCTTTTTTTTTTCAGCCCTAACGAGGCGCTAACGATCTTCCCAGCTCTTCCAGGCTTTTTTTCATTGCTAATCACTCCGAAGAATGTTTTTTTCCAGCCCTAAGTCTTTGCAGGCTTTTTTTCATTGCTACTCCCTCCGAAGAATGTTTTTTTCTAGCCCTAACCAGGGGATAAAATAATGTGCTGAAGCTGACCAGACTAAGGACGCTAGCCAGATGAATACTTGGTAGGCAGATTTTCCTCCCCAAAAACTAAGGTGCGTCTTATACTCCGAAAAATATGGTACTGTGCAAAAGAGACACTCACCCAGCCCAAAAAAGAACAAAAAACAAAAACAAAACCCCAAGCACCTCTTCACCAGCAATCAGCATTGATTAACTCCAAGGTTAACATCAGACCAACAATCAAATAAACAATATACCCTGATCAAGAAGCTGCCAAAAAAGTCAACAGTAAACAGCTCAACCAAAGACTCTCTAAGACCACCCCCACCAACACTGACAGGGCAAGCCACCAGAATATAAACTGACAGCAAACCCCACTCCTTACTAGCACTGTTGATGTTACCTAGTTAGGGTAATGAAACGTCTGCAAGAAAACAAGCAAGCTCAGAGATCACCAAGGACCCTTTGCTTCTCACATTTAAAACCTCTCATAATAGTTAGAGATTTCACTCATTCTCTAAATCTTTCAGCATAATCAAATCCATCATGCTTCCTTATTTATTTTCATTCTTGTAAATTATGCTTTCATCATGTATTTCAAACAAGATTGTTTCCTAACCAGACATTCACTAACCATTCTCATTCACACTTGGACCTCTGAATGGTCGTAGTTTTTTCTGTAATATCTTATTCCAACTCATCCATTTCATTTAAGTTATCCAGATGTTATCCAGATGTAATCCCTTGGATTACATCTGTTATCCAGATGTTATCCAGATGTAATCCCTTGGATTACATTTGTTCAAATGTTGAACAATTTCTCCTAAATTCATATTTGATGTTTCCACTGGAACATAACATAGAATAGAATAGAATAGGAACAGAATAGAATAGAATACTTTATTGGCCAAGTGTGATTGGACACACAAGGAATTTGTCTTTGGTGCATATGCTCTCAGTGTACATAAGGAGAATAAAATATATTCATCAAGAATAAAAAGATACAATACTTAGTGATAGTCAAGGTTACTAATAAGCTATCTAATCGGACTAGGAAACAAATAAAAACAATATAAATTGAAAGATACATGCAACTATCATTAACCTACAAATTACTAGTTTTGTATATAGCCACAACAACCTATTAATGCAACAATTCAAAATTTCTGCTTTGCATTTTAGGCCTTCTATTCATAACTAAAATTCCAGCTATATTTCTCTCAATGAATTCAACTATTCCTCTCCACTGGATCATATTACTTTTATTCATATATATTATATTGTTCCCTTTTAAGTTTCAAAGACGTGATAAATAGATATAAACACACACACACGCATATACATACATACATACTGTACATACACATATACATATGTGTGTGTAACAACAACAACAACAAGAGTTGGAAGGGACCTTGGAGGTCTTCTAGTCCAGGGGTCTCCAACCTTGGCAACTTTAAGCCTGGAGGACTTCAACTCCCAGAATTCCCCAGCCAGCTTTGCTAAGGGGAATTCTTGCTTTTTCTTTTTCTTGCCTAAATGTAGAACCTTACTTTTTTCACCATTGAATTTCATTTTGTTTGATAGCGCCCAATGTTCAAGTCTGTCAAGATCCTTCTGTATCTTGAGCCTATCTTCTGGAGAGTTGGCTATTCCTGCCAGTTTCGTGTCATCTGCAAATTTGATGAGTTCCCCAACTATCCCCTCGTCCAAGTCATTGATGAAGATGTTGAAGAGTACTGGACCTAAAACAGAGTCTTGGGGTACTGCACTGCATACTTCCCTCCATGTAGATGCAGTTCCATTGAGCACTACACGTTGAGTGCGGTTGGTTAGCCAGTTTTGAATCCATCTGGTGGTGTTGCTATCCATCCCACATTTTTCTACTTTTTCTAGTAGTAGGTTATGGTCAACTTTATCGAATGCCTTACTGAAGTCCAAGTAAACCACATCGACAGCATTCCTCTGGTCCACTAATTTTGTCACTTTGTCAAAGAATGCAAAGAATGTGTGTGTGTGTGTGTGTGTGTGTGTGTGTGTGTGTGTGTGTGTGTATACACAAGCAAAATTTGAGGACTGGAACATCACTGAGAGACTGCATGTTCTGAATTCTGCAATGCAGGCAAATAACTTGTGTTGCAGTTCTAGCATACACACACACACACACATGTATATGTACATGTATATATGTATGTACCGTGTTTCCCCGAAAAAAAGCCCTCCCCTGAAAATAAGCCCTTCCCCGAAAATGCCATTTCCTCTGGTTAAGGTTAGGGAGACAGAGCTGGAAATCAGGTAAGATGGCAAGAGGAGCCCCGTCTTGCTCCATACGCCCCAAAATAATAAGACCTCCCCGAAAATAAGGCCAAGCGCTTATTTCGGGGTTCAAAAAATATAAGTCAGGGTCTTATTTTCGGGGAAACACGGTATGTATGTTTGTCTGTGTGTGTCTGTGTAATTGACATAAATTATGAAAACTATACATAAAATAGATATATATTATTTTGTTATTTATTGCCACATGCAGACTGACACAGCCGGAAATCAGCCAAAGCAAACTTGTACTGTAACTAAATAAATTTGAAATGGTCACATGCCAAAAATATGCTGATTTGTACATCCCTATTGATTCTCTTTAGGATTGCAGCAAAATTTTGTTTAATGATTTCACACTGAGTCATTCTTCAACTTGTGAAAACTAAGAGTTCAATGTACTGATTTATTATTTTATATTATGGAAAATATTGTTTGTAATATCAGGCACTTTTAAACATTTATTCAAGTCATTTCACCAGAATTATAGAAAAGTTTTGCCAAAAAGCTCTTATTTGAGAACTTTACTCTGCTCTACAATAGATTTGCAAGAGTTAGCCCAGTGAGTAAAGTTTTGTTCTCACAAAAACTAGCAGAAATCCCTTAGAAAGCGCTTACTACTTCAACACAACAAATTGAGTTATTTCACTCACAGTTAATTTTTGTGGACCCATACCTACTGTAGTGGCATACCTAGAAACATTTTTAAAAGTTTCTATGGAAAAAAGTAAAGTCCAAGAATATCTATTTCTTAAATACATATAAATAACCTTTGTAATATTATCTCAAAGATGGATTTTGGAGAATCTCAAACAAAAGCCAACTTAAATAAATGCAGCTAGTTCACTCTGGCAAATATCTATACTAATACGAATGTTTTAAATACATAGCATGATAATGCTTTGCATAAAATAATATAATTTCTGTGCTCTGTGATATCTAAGGTCAGAAAACTGCATTAGCAATGAAGTTACTAATGGAAAACAAAGTTCCCTCAATGGCAGTAAATCCATTGTTAGAATGTGTGTGTGTGAACACATACACACATATGTGTACACACATACACACACACACAAGTACTGTCTGTTTTCTTGGGTTTAAATTAGGTTGTGATGTCCAACAGATCTGCACAGTTTATATTGCAGTTTGTACAGCCTTGAACATAACCCAGAAATGCCTGCAACATGCTTTGCCACCAGAGTAGACATTCTTTTTGATTTTCTGAAAAATTAATGTGAAAGGCTTAAAATCCACTGTATAAACCTACAGGCAAGAGTCATGTAGGTAAACAGAAGGTTTAGCAAATATGTCATTGAAAATCCTGAACCATGCCATTATTTCTGTGTTAGTTAAAAAAGGGTTCTTACATAAGTAAACTTGAACAAAATAAGAAAGGGAGCTACAGGGTTTCTAGTCTTACATTAAAAACCCATGCACTTCATCCTCTGTAGAAGGCTGCTTGAATGGTGCACAAAAGCACAAAACGTTGTGCCAGGCATTAAGTTAAGTCCTCAACTTAAGCACAGTTTAAAGTTACAACGGCCCTGAAAAAAAAAAGACTTACGACCATTTTTCATACTTACAATTGCAGCAGCCCCACGGTCACATGATCAAAATTCAGACCCTTGGCAACTGACTCATATTTGTGACGGTTGCAGTGTCCCAGGATCCTGTGATCCCCTTTTGCAACCTTCTCACAAGCGAAGTGAATGGGGAGGCCAGATTCACTCAACGACTTTGATACTAACTTAACAACTGCAGGGATTCACTTGACAACGGTGGCAAGAAGGATCGTAAAATGGGGCGAAACTCATTTAACAAATGTCACAGTTAGCTACCGAAATTTTGAGCTTGATTGTGGTCGTAAGTCGAGGACTACCTGCATTTAGAAAAGAGCATGCCTAGACTACAGAGGTTTTCCCTAAAAGCTTCCCTTCTTCAACACCCAATTTGACAGAGATCTGTTGAAAAGAAACCACATCAGACCTATCTCTAGTTTTTGCATAGGACACTTCAAAGAATACCTCAAGAAGAAAGAGCAGAAAGGACCTCTTTGGGTTGAAATTTAGCTACTGTCCCAAACATTAATTATCACCTTAGAACTGTATTTAAATGGGGAAGCTTTATTAGCTTGCATCCTAAGAATCACCTTCTTATAGCCAAATATAGGGGATTGGTTCCTTTTGCATCCTCCCTTGATTTTGCCCTGCTATTTTCCTTGTATTGCAATGTATATATGTAAAATAGCTGTGGGCGATGGGCAGCCCCTCACAACCCTTTAGTGTCTGCGAGGCCTGCCATGCTACTCCAAGATACCATTCAGTTGGCTAAAGCATTACAGCAGTTTCTTCACAGTTATGACAGAATTCCTAAGTCAATGCTCAAAAGAAAACAATGCAATTCTATGCAAAGTATCATTCTTCAGTACTGAAGAGCTGTTTGCAGAATGGGAGAAGGGCCAATTCTTTTCCCAGCCAAGTGACAGTGTTTCAGAAGCTTCTGAACTAGCCTCACAATTAAAAGACTAAAAATATGTCTCTAAATAATTCTGAGAGAATTTGTTTTTAAAAGTAAAAAACAAACAAACTTTGTTAGGTGATCCCAAGGTCACTTTAAAACGTGTCCGTCTAGTCTACTTTTCTTGAGAGGTGATAGAAATATGTTTTAGAATTCACTATTTGGACCAAGAATACACAACCTGTTGACTCAAAGTTGGTGGGGTTTAATGAAGGACACATCCAAAAAGTCTATGATGGGGGAGTTAAGGGTGAAATGGTTGTCCTGATTGCCTGCCTTGCAAAAATAAAGAAAAAAAAAACACACCATCATCCTTTTGTGGGAGAGTCTGATGGTGTCATTTGGGCTACCTGTTTTTCACTTTTAAATTACATCCTTTTGTGTGAACAAACACAGAGCCGACGGAAGTCTTGATATCTTGCTGGTATAAATAAATAGAGAGAGCCTGACTATTGTGTTCAAGATACAGTAATATAACAAAAAAGGGCAATTCTTTCATCTGTGTTCTTTGTTGCAGTTTTTATTTTATTTATTTATTTGAACTCTGCTTACTTGTGCAGTTTCCAATACAGAAAATCATCCTACTGGTGTCTCAAGAAACCTACTAAATCTACTGCTAGCTATGCAAAAGTTCCAACTTTTTCTTTATGAAGTCCCCAGAAGAAGCTTCAACATTCACTTTCTGAAGCACTACTATGAGACAGAGAAATTCTTATTCTTTTAAGAAAAGTTTTTATGTGGATGAAATATGAAACTATTATTTAAGTAGTATAACTTTTCTGTATAACTTTATATAGATGGCAGACTGCTTATTTTGATTGAAACAAACAAACTTTCTTCTCTATCTATCCATCCACAAGCATATATGCAACATGCACACATGTACACACATGCACCTATTTATACTCTCATTTTAGGACAAACACTATAAATATTTATCTTGAATTCAAAAGCAGTGATACAAGAATATACACAAATGTTTGGTTTTCCAAATATGTGTGTGTGTGTTTCAGTTTATGCATGTGTGTGTGTGTGTCTTGTGTATATACAAACAAATTTCAAATCTGATGAAGGTTTTATGAATAATATGAAACAAATTTCTAGAATTCTATGCAAGGGCACCTTAATGTCAAATTATGGCATGATGAAAATTTGGAAAATGCGATTTGTTCCAAGAAACTAAAGTGCTGATTCGGAAAAACAGTACGTTACCTGTCCTTATAGTTGATCACAGTATCAATTATGGCATTCATTTGCTTTGTCAGTTTAGGTGGATTGGGTGACAATTTTTCAGCTGGAGGCCTTCCTCTCCTCTTTTTTGCTTTCTCGACATCTTCTTTGCCAGAATCCTTGTCCACATTTCTTCTCCTTTTACGTTTTTTAAGCCGAACCTCCTCTTCCATTTCTTCCAAGTTGCCGTCTTCAATTGCCTATTAATAAGGAAAACAGGAAAATATATACAAATATGTAAAGATGCGTAGAATAAATATATACTCAATGAAGTCTAAATGTCACAAACAACTTTGTAGTGTTTATGAGCTGAACAGTTTAGAAGTTCAAGTTGAACAAAATAATTTTAGGGACCATCAACTGTCTTTAGAAACACAGCAATACCATTGTTCATAAGTAGTCTGATTGTAGAAAGGAAGGTCAACCCCAAAAGGCGTTTGTTGGTGCAACTGTACACTCAATTAAGTAATGATCCACTGCACTCTTTAAAAGAATTACCCTCAGGTATCATTTTTAAGGTATCTTTATATACAAGGCAATTTTAACAAAGCAAAACAAAAATTCCTTCAAAATATATTCACACACATTCCTCTTTTTGCAAAGGAGTTTACAAACAGAATTTCAAAAAAATGTCTCAGTATTATACATCTAAAACAATGTGCTTTTCCTTAATACAAAGCCTACTTTCAATGCAGAAGTAGCAAACAATGCATTGTTTGATATGTAAAGAATAGTAGCGTTATGGGGTGAAGAAGAAACAACACAATTCAAACACATTCAGGCAACATATACTAGTTTAAAATTTACCTGCAAATATGAACCTAAATCACAGCCAACAACACTACACAATGACAGAATGAAAAATGCTGCAAAACCAGATCTGATTAAAAGAAATTGTTCACTCTCTCAGAAATATATGTGACAATCATAAAATCCGAACTTAAAAAGAAAAAGAAAAAAGCCAAAGATGTGAGTAGTTGTTTTACAAAGAGCTTAAAATTAACAATATATTAAAGAGAAAAAGAAAGAAAAATGCAACCCTGCTTTTTAAAAATAAATTACATCAGCCTTTATGATGCTTTCTCAAATCATAAATGTTGACACTGTCCTTTCTGCTCCCCTTTAATACCTAAGATACATGCAAATGTGAATCAATCTTTTTCTGAGCTGAAACAGCTCTAATCGTAAGGCAATTACCTTCATTTTTCCACAGCACCAAACATGGCTAATATTTATGATCATGTGAGTGTAACAATCAATATACAAAGAGTGATTACATCCCAGACACAATTCCTTTCACTGGGTTATGTTGCTTGCAAAACATTTTGTGAATAAACCTGGTACATCAGACAAAACAGGCTGGCATGTTAAAAATGCCAGGGAGATTTCAGTCTCTGTTTCTTATTCATCCTTCGATGTGCAAATCCAACGAACAAACATGAACACAGAATCCTGAGGGAGAGACGCTAACCCAGGCCTTAATAATCAAAAGACAATTTCCACCATGCTTCCACAGCGTTCAGCAAACCACTATGAAGCAGCTTAAGATCTGATGAGTTAGGTGGGAGAAAAGAGAATATGAATATGAATATATCTATACATATCTATCTATATATGTATGTATGTATATATATATATATATCTGCACACACATTCATTAATATTCATTTGGCTAAAGCAGGACACCCACTACACATCACAGCACTCCCGAAGATTATGCAAAAGAAACTGTTCTGCAAATCTTGGAGGCTAGAAATTCTAATAATAAATACAGCATGCAGGGCTGTCAACAGTTAATGTTATCGCTTCTCCTTAAGCACTCATTTGTACACAGAAAAACACAGAGAACATCAGCTTTTGATGTGTTACACACCTACACATGCCTGCGATGTAGTTCTACTGAATCTTCAAGACGGCAATGAAAAAGGATATTTACCTTACCACTATCAGCAGGCCGGCTATCGGAAATCACAGTTAGTGGGGATAAAATTAACAAGCCAGCAAAGCAGCGAGCTGCTAGTCTCTTCATCAGCTGATCAGGAAAAAAAAAGAGAGCTGGGGAAAGGCTATGTTTTCATATACAAGTAATTTTATTTTACTGAAAAGGCAACACTGAAAGGAATGTAGATACTCAAATCTGCCGTTTCATTCTACTACCTACCACAAGGCCCAAAGCCTTCTCCCTTCAAGCCTCTTTAATATTGACAACTACTTATCATATTTTCCCGTTATTATTCCAGGAATATAAATAAAATTTATTTTTCGGCAGACTGATTCCTGGAAGCATTTTAATTATAGTATCAATATTTTAAAAACCCAGATATATATACATGTATATGTATGTATATATGTATGTATGTGTGTGTGTGTGTGTGTGTGTGTGTGTGTGTGTGTGTGTGTGTAGCATTTGTTGCTGATAAATGAAAATAAAGGGAGACTATATATATATATATATATATATATATATATATATATATACACACACACACACAGAGTGAAGTCTGTATTTTAAGGCTGTATAGCACCCAAGGCTACTTCATTATTCACAGATAATTTTAATTTACTGGGATTGCTTTAAATACCAATTCCCTCCCCCCCCCACTAATTTTCCTAACCTTCCTGGATTAATATGCTTTTGGAAATGATTTTTTAAAAGTAAACAAATCAAATGATCTATTTTTCCCCTCTTTGCTCACAGATAAGCACACAACTGGTCTATTAATTTTCACATGCCACACCTGCTTGAATTTGCCTCTTCCAATATTTTTTGTAAAAACGATATTGCAATGGAGATTACAGATTTTCATAAATATTTCCATTGTACATTTTTGTGTGTTTTATAATTTTGTGAACAGCAGACAAATGCTACTAAATTATGAAACATGATTTAAAAAAAAAAATCCAACGATTTGAATAAAAATATATTATCTGCATTTTGTAAAAGATTCGTGAAAATTCATACATTAGCGTTCATCAAATTAAAATGCTGATGTACGAAGTGTATAATTTTAATCAGATGAGGTGGCGCCCAATTTTAATTTGTGATTTGTATTAATTACGTGAACAGTCAATTTAAACCTTTTAAAACTGACAAAATGTAAATGAGCATATGTAGTTTTCTACATACGTGACACCATTTTGTGTATTTCAGTCTGCAAAACTTATGTTTTATTAATGAGTTTCAGCAGAATCTACACTGTTTCTCTGAAATAGATGTCATTGTACACTATTACAAATTTCTATGAAATAGATGCGGTAGTACACAATTACACATTTTTAATAACACTAACTTTCCATCCAGCACACTGTGAGCAAGTTTCTCTACAGTAACACTTCCTTTTTCTCAAAAGCTTTTCCAGATCATTTAATACAGTTCTCCAAAGCAGACTATAATGATATATAAGACTGACAATGCTGGATTTCACTAATATTAATGAAACCAGTCCTAGAACTATTATATCGGATACAATGATATGTAACGAACATGAGTAAAACACAGTTGCAGCACACTTCCCAGTTCTACTGTTTCAATGTAACACAAAGAAATCTGTGATGTAAGTGTGACAAAATCCTACCAGGCAGAGATAATACTATATATCTCACACGAAGCAGTAAAAAGCAGCAAACCATCACTTATTTACTTTTGATTGGAAAGGGATGGAAACTGCCATGTGAATTTTTTCACCTGAGCTCAAAAATGTCTGTAGTTATAGAAAGCAATTGGTTGCAAGCACTAACACAACCCTTCCCTAAATCCCTTCTTTTTTTTATTAAAACGGGGGAGGCAAAAAGGATACCTTAGGTGCCTCATAGCACAAACTCATATTGCTAAATTCATCTCTCTGTTTACCTAACTTTATTCCCACAAAATACAATCTCACAAAATTGATGGGTTAGTTGACAGAAAGTTAAGGGACTCCAAATCATATAGTGCTATGTTGAAACTTGCATTTTAATTATTTTGCTACCTTTTAAAAATATTTATTGAGTTGTAGTACTCCTGTAGGTGAGTATAAATAATCAATTGATAGTCTAGTAAAACTGCAAAATATTTTCCTGAAAGTATACATGATTTGTGATTAGATTATTATGTGGTTGTTGTTATTATTATTTGAAATTTTCTCAGATTCTTGCATCGTTGGTATCACAGTCGGCCAGATGGACTGGGCATTTTTATCCACCTATAGTATTATTTATTATTAGCATCACCACTAGCAGCAGCATGCTATCTTTCTCATAGTTAATGTACCATAAGACATATACAAGTTGTTTGGATTCCACAAGTATATACAGGTATCATCAAGTGAAGAAAATTGGCATCTGTTTACTTATATATCAAATTTCTAAGGCAGCCCAATTCCATAAGGACTCCGGGTGTTGTACAGCATTAAAAAATAGTTTTACTTTGTTGTTCTGAGGCTAAGCACACACTTTTCACATAAATCTCCCAAGTACAATCCCTCGCTTCTCCGGAGTAAGGGCAAGACAGACTGAGTTCTTCAGAACAAACTGCAAGAAATCTTAGTGGATGGTGATGTATAGTCCAGCAATGAAGGGAGGGACAACGCTGAAGTAGAAAGACCACAGTTTAAGTTTTTAAAAGGCAGCTGCCTGTGTGCCTAAGGGATGAGAGGAATCACAAGTATTAGCTGAGCTTGCAAGCAGCTATTTTTCAAATCATTTTGGATTCACTTCTTCTGGAATGCTGCCATGTAGGTCAGTTCTGTTTACATGGCAAGTAAAAACACTGCTTTTTTTTACTTCTGCAAAACTTCTATTTTATTTTAATACCGGTAGCTAGCATTTCTGTATCTTTTACTCCGCCTCTGATAAAACTACCTTTTTTTACACAGGGTGGTAATTTGGTTGAAATTCTCCCCCATATCAATCATGCAATCTACATCAAGCACCCGATCGACCCCAAGCAAGTAAGTCCCAGATGTTCCATCACAGAATGCAATTGACAGGCAAGAGCATTTGGGCATATTCCAAATGACAAAGATTCTCAAAAGAATTAAAACATCTGGTGAGACAAGGATATAAATCTTCATGGCTCATTGCACATGTTCATATTTTTGGATTTCAGGATTGTTCAGCAGGGATAAGAAAATGGAAATACGGAAAGAATGCGTTTTCCAACTTCTTGGGATATACAGATAATCCTCGACTTACAATCACAATTGAGCCCAGAATTTCCATTGCTAAGCGAGACAGTTGTTAAGTGAGTTTTGCCACATTTTACGATCTTTCTTGCCAGAGTTGTTAAATGAATCACTGCAGTTGTTAAGTTAGTAACACGGTTGTTAAGTGAATCGGGCTTCCCCATTGAGTTTGCTGGTCAGAAGGTCGCAAAAGGTGATCACCTGACCTCGGGACACTGCAACTGTCATAAATATGAGTCAGTTGCCAAGCCTCTGAATTTTGATCATATGACCACGTGGCTCCTGCAGTGGTCATAAGGGTGAAATTTTTTTTCACTTTTTTCAGCACCATTGTAACTTCAAACGGTCACTAAACAAACTATTGTAAATTGAGGACTATCTGTATTTATTCATTTCCCCAATAAGTGATATTGTAACAATTTACATCACAAGAAATTGCCTCCACTTAAGAGATGTAACTTATTACACATGATATAGTACAGGGGTCCCCAACCTTTCGGAACTCAAGAACCACTAAATTCATAATTTTAAATCGTGCGGACCACTAATATGATCTGACTAATGACCGGCTAGGTGGGCGTGGCTAGGTGGTCATGTGACTGGGTGGGCATGGCCAACTCCTCGCCTCCCCGCCTGGGCTCCTTAGGGCCCCAACAGGAAGCAGTTGTTGGAGCTAAGCAGCCACCACGAGAAAGAGTTGGCAAAAAAGCTCAGTTCAAATTAGATCTGACCGAGAAGGAGGCTCAGTAGAAGCACCTCACTGAGGACTACGAGCACAGGCTTTCCAAGCAGAGGGAAGACCTGCGGGGGTGCAAGGCCAGGTACCGGCGCCTGGCAGCACAGTGGGCTGAGATGGTCAGCCAGTTCCAGGCCATGATGCAGTTCTACTGCAACAAGGTCCTCTGGCTCTTCACCACCAGTGGCACTTCCCTCCAGCCTTTGACCAAAGCCCCGCACCAGGAGGCTGAAGCAGACCCCAAATCAGAATTTCTGCCTCCATCTGACGCACACAAAAAGACCTCGAAGGGGATGAGTCTCTGCAACAACACAATTGTTCATTGCACGTATCCGTCCCAGGAGCCGTAGTTTGAGGACTCCTGATTTAGCGCAATATAAAACATGCAAATAATTTTTCTGCGGACCACCAAAATTTTCTCGTGGACCACCAGTGGTCCATGGACCACCAGTTGGTGACCACTGATATAGTACACAATCCAAGCAGAAACATTTACAATTCAGACAATACAAATACAATCCTGTATCTTTGTCAAAAAAGTTTCTTTGTTCACCTCTGAGCAACTATGTGAACTACTTGAAAATTACTGAACTTAACTGCAGTAAGGAAACTGCTTCCGGGATCAAGTTATTAATTCATCAGCGTAACTACAGCTCAACAAAAATTTCTTCGCATCAGCAATACAGCAAAATGGACCATCCAAAGGCAAGAGAAAGGTTTCTTTATATCTGCGTCCATACACACACAAACAAACACGCAAACAAACACAGATAAAGAAGGGAATTAATATGAAAATATTTGCATTCAGAAACACGCCTGCCTGACTCTTCCTGCCTAAAGAAGAGTGAGGCACATTTACATCCTCTGGTCTACATTCTAGTGCAGAACAAAAGAAATGGGAAAACATTCCTCCATCATTAATTCATCATTCCTTTATCATCTCTTTAAATCAGAGGTCTCCAACCTTGGCAACTTTAAGATTCGTGGACTTCAACTCCTAGGATTCCTCAGCCAGCAAAGCTGGCTGAGGAATTCTGGGAGTTGAAGTCCACCAGTCTTAAAGTTGCCAAGGTTGGAGACCTCTGATTTAAATTACTGAAGGGGCCAAGTCCCTAACAGAACCAGTATGTTGAAGCAAAGGCAAACTCGTACTCCACCAGCTCAAATGTCTCCTTCCCAATCATCCGGTACAGTTCTTCAACACCACTCAATTCAAAGTTCTTCTGTTCCGTTCAATTTAAAGTTAAACGAGCAAGTTTCTACTATTCCAAATCCAAAACCTCAAAGGTCAACAATTTTAGTGGTATCTGATAGGGAGGTATCCCACAACTACTTGTTCACCTCAGAGGGCAATTTCACTTTATTCTCCAGTTTGTATTCTTGTATCTTATAATTAATACTGAAAAGAATAAGTTTTACATACCCTTAACCATTGTTTCTCTGTCAAAGCATCACTGTAGTCCACATCCCGACGCTGACGGGACCCTCTCCCAAATATTTTTTCCTCCTCCTCTTCACATGTAAGTCTTTCAACTTCAGCATCGTCTTTGATGATCCAAGATGGCAAATCGTCTTCCTCCATCAAGCGTGGTTTGCGTTTTGGGTTTCGAGCATCCTCCCTGCGCCTATCCAGATCCATTCGCTGCAGAAGTAATAAATATGCTATTTAAGAAAGGTGATGGCAAAACAAATGCTTGCAGAATGTACTGGCTTTATATTTTCTCAATAAAATTATCTGCCATGCATAGGTTAGCAAATGACCAACCTGGATTCTGCCAACACCACTATGAACTAGAAATATTTGCTGAACAGGAAATGCAATTAAGCATCCACTCTAAGAAAGCATATCTTAAATATAGTAAGCTCTATATACATCAGCCGTTCTAATACTGGATTTCAGCCAAAATGCAAGCACCAAGAAACAAGAGGGAATTATCAGGATGACTGAGAAATAGAGTTTGCAGAAGTACAAAGACACTTCAACAACAAATTTCACTTATTTGTATATATTAATAGTTTTAAGCATCAGTTCTTCCACAATAATCTTCTTTTAAAGTAATATCAAAACTAAGAGCTACTACTACAGCTTTTGCTATCACCCAGGTGTCACAACACTGAGCTTTTCAGCAATCTATTCTATAACCTGATTTCCAAGTAAATTAGGCTACAATTTAGTAGGACACCAATTGTACTCCTTCGCTTTGCTTTCCTTTTCCTGATTCATCAATTTAGCTGATGCTCAATTTGGCAATAAATGAAAATTGGGAATTACCATTTAAAAAGAAATATATGTTTAAGCAAAAAATAATAATCTCGAACCAATAATTTTTTAACCTGATTTTTTTCCTACCACTTTGTTTCCATTCAATAGTAAATTAAACTAAAGTTTAACTACAGTAAATTCTGTTCTTCCAGTTAGGGGCAAGGCAGAGGGGTTTTGGGTGGACACAGTTCTGCCTATGCACAAATTAGTGTTGCATACTAACTACCTGAACACAATATAAAATGCCATATGGATATATTCCATTCTAACCATTGTGAAATAATTATAGTCACAGAATTTCAGCCCAGACAGTGAAATTATACTTTCAAGTCCTTGTGTATTTCCTACAGCAGATTCTACAGAGAATTTTGACTTCAATTCCTTTAATCAGCAAAATAACCAGCACAGAGATCACACATTGCACACAAACTCCTAATGAGTGTCATTGTCATATGATGTACACATAAGTAAATTACAGAATGTTATTCTTCTACTGACATTTCTATAGCAACACCACAAATGATGAGTTTTGCTTTAGATGTTTTAATCACATCCCTTCATGAAGAAATGTATGAGAGTAATATCAATCACCCAGCTTAAGACATTGGTCAATTAAAGCTTGACATTTTCATTAATAATGAAGCTGAGAGACTCTTTTATTTTAATGAAAAATATTTACCCAAAACACTCTATGATAATATTACACATATTACTTTTTTCTATTAAAGATAAGACTTTTTAACCCATGTATGTGCATAGATTAATACACTCCTAACTCACTGGGATTATATTACTATCCTAAAATTTTATCCAGTTCATTTTGTCCCTTCTACCATAATATTGGCCTTTTAAAAGGAAATAGAGGGGACTTTGGGGGAGGGGGTTGTCTGATTACAAGAGTTCACAGTAGGACACATGAAAGAGGAGGGTATCTCCAATACTTTTGGGGGAAAAGAAGACTCTAGCTTAATGAAAATGGGCCAAAACTCCCAGTATGGCTACAGTCTGTGATATTATTAGGCTATACAGGCTGTCAGGCCTGGAAACCATCTTGAGCATTGGATCTTCAGGCCTGCCACATTTAGTGCTGTGGGAAACTGGGAGGGGGGATTTTGTAAGTGGGGAATTATAGTCAAAATAACATTCCTTTCTCCCAGAGTCAAGGTCATTCTGCCCTGCACCTGAAGGGGTGTGCCTGGGAGGCATCTCCAGTTGGGATGGTGCATTGACTGGACAATGTGATGGACAAGTGGGTGCTGGGGCAGGGACCCGAAGCTTTCAGATTCGGGTTTTCCCAGATGTGCCAATATGACATCTCTAATAAAATGGAACTTTGAGGAACTTCAAGCCTTGGAGTTTTCTTTCGTTGGGGGTGTTACTTGAAACCCTGACATTGGCTTCTATATACATCCCAAGTCTATCTTTAATTAACCCTAAAAATTTTTATTGGCTTTAGAGAAACTGAGTATGTTCTTGACTTCTGACCATCAGTCTTAAAGTATTTCATGTATTTATAACTAATAAAAATCCATAAACATTAGGTCTCTAGTCATATAGAGCCTTCATTTTTAAAAATATTTTTTATTACTGTTGATGGTCTAATGTTATTATGTTGGAACCAGAGGTGGTATTCAGCCGGTTCCAACCGGTTTGTCTGAACTGGTAGCGGAAATTGCAGGCGGGCCCCTCACCCGCCCAGTCTCTATGCTATCCTATTTGTGCACGTTTTTGAGGCCGTGTGCATGCACGGAAGGCTCTAGCGCGAGTAAAGCACATGCACGGGAGGCCGTGCGCACGTGCAGACGTGCATGCTCACATTTTCGAACCGGTAGGGAAGGTAAGTGAAAACCATCCCTGGTTGGAATGTTCTTTTAGTCTGCATGTTTTTAATAGTGCTGTATAAATTTAGTAAACAAAAAAAGTACATAGATAACAAACACTCTTCAAAGGAGTCTCATTGCTTCTCTACTGTTGCTTCCTCTTGCTTTCATTTTTTCTGATCAATATCTGTCACTAAGAAGAAAGACTGAAAGGCAGCCAACAAACAGAACAGGTGACGAAAAGGGACCAGTTGGATTAGCAGCAAGTATCATAGCAGCCTCTTGTGGCACACATAGAGAAATGCATTTCAAGACTAATTATTAATCTAATAGAGAGATTACTGTTTTTAATCCAATAAATAGATAACAGTTGTATTTCACTCAGGTTTTGTAGAAAGACATAATTTATGCTGACTGATATATATTGAAAAATAGCATTTGTTTCTTTTCAACTTTGTTAATGTATAGGTCCAAAATTCAGAGGGATGAATAATAATTCTGCTAGTTAAAATGATGTTTCAATCTATTCTATGTTGAAACGCTAGAAATGGCATCCACATTTATTATTTAACATAAAGAAGCAGTTATAAAGTTTGACTATGGAAATGGACATCTCCGATAGGACACAAAGATGCAATTTGTTAAGAGTGTCCTTTTGTTTCATACATTCCTATGTGTTAGGGATTCACAATTTTCTACCTTAATGAATTCATCCCTAGGCTAAAAAGTGAGCTATAAAGGTTATCAAGTCAACAATTCTATGCACAATTAGAAACATGCATCACTACCATGAAAAGGTCAAATTCCTCTTCACGTCGTGCGATCATCTGATTCAGAGTCTCATCATCAGGAACTTCATCTTCTTCCTAAAGATGGGAATAAAAATGTTTACAATTTTGTTTTCTTTCATTCAATCATGTCTGATTCTCAAAGACTGACTGGACAAGCCTGCGCAGTTTTCTTGGCAAGCTTTGCAGAAGTGGCTTGCTATTGTCTCCTTCCTATGTTTCGAGAGAAAGTGACAAGGTCATCCAGCTGGTTTTGCGCCTAAGATGGGACTAGAACTCACAGTCTCCCACTTTCTAGTCTGATGCCTTAACCATTACACCAAACTCACCCTCTATTTGAAAAACCTATTACAGAGAGTCTAGTATATTAGGGAATATAAGCATGTGCATATACGGGTAGTCCTCAGGTTACAATGGCAATTGGGACTGGGACTGCTCTCGCTAAGTGATGTACAGGTAGTCCTCGACCTACGACCACAATTGAGTCCAACTCTTTCATTGCTAAATGAGACAGTTCTTAAGCGAATTTTGCCCCATTGTATGACCTTTCCTGCCACAGTTGTTAAGTGAATCCCTGCAGTGGTTAAGTTAGTACACAGCTCTTAAGTGAATCTGATTTTCCCCTTTGACTCCGCTTGTCAGGAGGTCGCAAAAGGGGATCACATGACCCAGGACCACTGCAACTTTGCACAAGTCCGTCTTGTGCACCAGTTGCGTCCTTTCTTGGATCGGGAGGCACTACTGACAGTCACTCACGCCCTTGTTACCTCACGTCTTGACTATTGCAACGCACTCTACTTGGGGCTACCCTTGAAGAACGTTTGGAGACTGCAGCTAGTGCAGAATGCGGCGGCGCGTGTGGTGATGGGTGTCCCTAGATACACCCATGTGACACCCATCCTTCGCGAACTGCACTGGCTGCCCATAGGGCTCCGAGTGCAATTCAAGGTGTTGGTGATTATCTTTAAAGCCCTACATGGCTTAGGACCAGTTTACCTCCGAGACCGCCTTCTCCAACATACCTCCCTAAGAACCGATTAGAGCCCACAGAGTTGGTCTGCTGGTGGTCCCGTCAGCCAAACAATGTCGGCTGGCAGGCCCACAAACGAGGGCCTTCTCTGTGGCGGCACCGGCTCTCTGGAATACACTACCCCCTGAGATCCGCATAATTCCCACCCTGCCAGCTTTCAGAAAAGCATTAAAAACATGGCTTTGTCGACAGGCCTGGGGCCAATGATTTTAATACAACACCGATTATTCTTGGCCCCATGAGTGAATTATGGGTTTTTTAAATTGTGGTTTTTTAAATGCTTTTAAATGTTTTAATTGTTTATATTGTTTTAATTTTGCTTTTAAATCTTTTAACAGTTTTGTAGATTTTGTATTCAATATGCTGTGAGCCGCCCAGAGTCCCATTGGGAATTGGGCGGCATACAAATCTATTAAATAAATAAATAAATAAATAAATAAATAAATAAATAAATAAACTGTCAAAAGTATGAGTTGGCTGTCAAGCGTCTGAATTTTGATCAAGTGACCATGGGGATGCTGCAATGCAAAGTGTAAAAAACGGTCATAAGTCACTTTTTCGAGTGCTGTTGTAACTTCAAACGGTCACTAAATGAACTGTCGTAAGCCGAGGACTACCTGTAGTCGTAAAGCGCAATGTCGTGTGACTGCTGGGGTAACTCCAAAATACATGGGTCAATAAGTGGGAAGTAGCCAGAGAACCACCTAAGGAGCATGGGGATGTTGCAGGCCTCTTAGGGAAGTCCTGGGACGCAGAGACTATGCGGCTGCATGTGAGTGCAGGAAGGAGGGCACAGATAAGTGTGAGCCCAGGGAGGCTGAGGGAAGGAGGCCATGGTGAGAAGAAAGCCCAGATGGTGGTGGGACAAGCCAGATTTGCAACTTTCCTGCTGCCTTCCCCACTGACTTGCAATAAGCCAGCAGGGAAAGTTGCAAATGTCAATCACTTGACTGTGGGATGCTGCAATCATTCTAAGTGGGAGCTGGTTGCCAAATCACAATCATATGACCGCAGGTGTGCTTGGGTGGCCAGAACTTCAAGGACCCATCATTAAGTACCATTCATGCAGCACCATTGCAAATCTGAATGGTCACTGAACAAGTGTTAAGCGAGGGCTACTTGTTTGTTTTACATCACAAAAGGCCAACATTTTAAGGGTTTGATGCAGCTTCGATTCAGTCATCTCTTTTGACTTCATTTTTATTTACAGCTACGAAACAACAAGAATAAAGACTCAACTCATAGCTAAAATAAGCCTCATCACCTTTAACTAGTTGAGTCTCTTGAGAAATGACATATCTATGTTCCAAACATGTGCCACTTTCATAACCCATTAATTAGATTTCACACATCTCTTTCCACAGTTTCTGTCAACGGTTAAAGTTAGAGCGATCATACCTGGGTTGCAAAAATATATGTGATCACCAGAGGGCTGCCACATAACATCATAAAATTTAATATTTTGCTGCCTTCTAGGAGTCATCCAGATTCTTGCAGCATGGTTATTGCAGCTCTAGTGAAATACTAAATATCCAACTACCAAACTGTTTAATACAAAATAATACAATATATATCCATAAACTTGGATGCTTAATCTGATCCTTTAAATCACAGATCTTTCTGAACAGCAGTATTAACAACAGATGTTCTGTGATTTTCTTTTATCACCATTTTGTATGCTCTAGGGCAGGGGTGGGCAAACTATTGTTCTTTGAGGACCTGTGGACTTCAACTCCCAGAATTCCTGAGCCAGCCATGCATTCTGGGAGTTGAAGTCCACAGGTCCTCAAAGAACCATAGTTTGCCCACCCCTGCCTAGGGAAGCTCAATTTCTCTCCCAAGAAGGAAGATCCCACACCAAGGACACATAGAAGGATGATATATAGCATGAGACAGAATCAGTCTAAGTTGTATTAGAACACACTGCAGATAAATCCTGTTTATTTTACTTTAATACCTGGAATCCTTTGATTAAAAACAGAAGACTCCATTTGATAATGCCTTCCGTTTAATCAGAAGACTTTTATTATTCAGTTTCTTAACTGTGAAACTTTGCTATAAGGTTTTAAGGAGAGTGAAAGGAACCTTGCAGAATGGCCTGCTCCCTTTTCCACAAGTTACAGTTCAACTTGTAGCTCTTAACAATTGCTGAACAATTCCCAGCAGGCTTAGCCACTTTCTACAGCTCTTTCTACAAGCGTGGATTAGTACCATGGCTTAAGGGCAACTGCATCATTTGACAAGCCTCGGTTTCCTTCCACTCTGACAGTAGCTAACAGAGCCACAGCCACTTCTGGGTTTATAGGGGTCTGGGGCTTCTGCCAGTTCAGAGTCTACCCCTTCTGTTTCTATTGGTAAAGCCTCACTTTTCCACTTCTGGTGGAGCTAATTGTGCTTCTTCAGCTCTGGCTAAGATTGATGGTCAGGGATGTTCCTGGGCATGATTCAATGTTCTCTTATGAACTAGAGCAGTGTTTCCCAAAGTGTAGTACGCGAGTACGCGTACCCCCAGGGGTACGGGAAGAGTTTGGTGGGGGTACGCGTTGCACCGGAGTTTGGTGGGGATCACGTGGGAATATCCACTGCACCGTGCTTAGCTGCGCCCACAGAACAAGGAAAGAAATAGGCGCATATCACAGTTTTTACATGGGAACTGGGGCCATCGTACATTGTATCGCAACTCATTATGGCGGGAACTTCTGTGCATCCTTCGCGCAGCTCGGGTTCGGCCATTTTTAAACTGCGGGAACATTAACAGTTGACGTTGAGCCGCGGAGCTGTTTAAACGCCGGAGAATTGCAGTGTTATCTAACGGTTAGACAGTCTTGTGAGGCGTGACACGGCGTGAATATACTGCACTTTGTTACAGAGACAACTTACTTCTTTAATAGTTAGTTCCGGGCGCCTGTTATCGTGCTTTAGTAAGTTCCACTGATTTTGATTATTTTTATAAAATACAATTTTTATCCCTAACAGAGATTATGGATCACTGGTTGAAATCTGGAACTACTAAACCGAAAGAAAGTAATGATTGTAGTAGCAATCAACGAACAGGAAATAATGAAATTAACGACGAATCAATTTCAATTCTGAAAGAACCTGTTAAGAAAAAAGCAAGGAAAACTCGCATGTTTTTTATGAGGGATACTCAGCGTTACGAAAATTATAGAAGGGGTACACATATGTCAAAAGTTTGGGAAACACTGAACTAGAGCAGGGTGTCAAACTTGCGTCGTCACGGCATCGTCACATGACGTATTGCGACTTCCCCTTCGCTAAACTGGGTGTGGCCAGCGCGTGACGCATCCAGCCCGCGGGCTGCGAGTTTGATACGCCTGAACTAGAGTATGAATCAGGAACTAAGTGAATAAGTGTAGGGATACTGGAATTGGGAAGAGTAAGAATGCAATGCACATCTATTTTTAACAGAGATTTTTGTATAATACCTCATTTTCTTCTTCATGTTCCAATATGGCTTGGAGAAAAGCTCTTCGTTCATGGCTTGAAGATTTTTGGTCAAACATGCCAGCCTGAATAACCTTCTGATCCACATTCAGTTTATACTTTGCAGCTGCCAAGATTTTCTCCTCAACACTGTTCACTGTGCACAATCGTAAGACTCGAACTTCGTTCTGCTGCCCGATTCGATGAGCTCTGTCTTGTGCCTGCAGGTCCTGTAGAAAATACGTTTGGTACACTTCTAATATTGGAGTAATTGGGCAAAGCAAAACATCATCATCAACGTTTTACATTCAGAAAAGCACTATAGACTATAATCAATATTCCTAAATCTAGACCTTCTTACACATTAAGCTCTTCAAAGTTCCAATTAATGATTTCCTGGATCCATAATACAATGATTTAAAGGAAGATGAATGACTTGTTATACCAACATCTCCCAACTGCCAGCCTAAATCACAATCTGATTGTGATACAGTTACTTGAACATTCTCCTGTCATAACTGATTTCCACTTGTTCTTCAATTTTAATTTTAATTAATTTATGGTTACTATATCAGATTGATGACTGATGCATTTTAGGGCTCATCTATGTTATATTATTCACCTCAAAAAAAGATACCTCAACTATTATTTATGGTATTTAACAATAATAATAATATAATATAATATAATATAATATAATATAATATAATATAATATAATATAATATAATATAATATAATATAATATAATATAATATAATATAATATAATATAATATAATATAATATAATATAATATAATATAATAATATAATATATATTATATTATTATATTATTATTATTAATAATAATAATTAATTATTATTATATTATATTAATTATATTAATTAAATTAAATTAAATTAAATTAAATTAAATTAAATTAAATTATATGGTGTTTATCAGGATAGGGGCAGACAAGAGGGGGATACTGGAGGTTGGTGACAGGGCTCTGTGGGTCTTCCTATGTATGGGAACCCCCCTCCAGCACTCACACCCACGAAAAACCACTTCACCCAGTGGAGAGAGTGAAGAATATCTGAAGATGAGTGGAGCTATTCAACAGCTGTAGGCAGTCAGACAATGGACGTTATAAGGGAGATGTTTGGCCTTGTCTGGAGTTTGGCTGTAATACTCAACTATCAGCACCAGAATATACTGTAGTTTTTCAATGGGACATCCTAATCCATGGTCATTATAAGAACTTAAAATGTAAGTTTCTCAGATCCTGAATTTGGAGCTCTTCTTCATAAATGTCTATGGAGATTATCAGTCATCCAGGTCATGGTTGTCGCAAAGGTGCTTTTTCAAGAAGCAACTGGACTTTCTGGTTTTTCTTCGAAGATGTTTTGCTTCTCATCCAAGCTTTTTCATCTCTTCAGCTAAAGAAGCTTCTTGGATGAGAAACAAAACGTCTTCAAAGAAAAACCAGAAAGTCCAGTTGCCTCTTGAAAAAGCACCTGTGGGACCTCTTCTTCATAACTTCCATTTCCCTGCTATCAGAATGTTCTGCTTTCCCACCAGTGTGAGAAAATTTGATGTTGAGTATATCATTAATAAAAATGTAAGCATTTAGCTCATTCTTTCTCACTAATTTTGATCCATTACATATATGCCTGTTTATACAGCATTCCATAATAGTTTACATTAATATTGTAATTTGCATAGCACTTTTAGGGATTTCAGTAAAAACTATTTATTAAGTAAATAAAATAAATAAACAGGAAAAATTAAGGTATTTTTAAATAAGAATTTTAAAACCAAAAATCTATGACAACTTTGATGGCCTAGCAGACTATTTAGAACAATTATAATATCAACTTGTTATCCTTTGAATAATTATTTCATCTCTGATTTTGAGGAAAAGCCAAAGATGAAGCAATATGACATTTTATGTGACCAGGCGGAGACATGAAGGTTTTTATTGGCTAATTTGTGGGTAGTTAATCTCAAGTTGGCTTCATATTTATAAAAATAGGATTAAAATTTATAAACTTCACTTCTAACAAATGGTATTAGTGATAGTCCTTGACTTATGACAGCGACTAGGACAGGATTTTCGCTCACTAAGTGATGCAATAGTAAAACATGACTGCATTACTTAGTGACATCAATGCCTGCAGTCTCAGTTATCCTAAGTGGTGGGAACTATAGCAAATTTTCTTTCACAACCCACAGCCAAACTGATAGTGGTTAGAAAAAGAAAACAAAGGGGATGAATCCAAAAAAACTTAGTTTGGTGAGAAATGCCTCAGCATCTTTGATGTACTCTAACACAGAAAGCTTTGTTTTATTACTAATGATTTAAAACAACACAGAACAACAATGAATCGTAAATTACCTGGTGAGGATTCCAATCACTGTCAAAAATTATAACAGTATCAGCTGCCTGAAGGTTCAAACCCAGACCTCCTGCTCTTGTGCTCAGTAGAAAAATAAAGTATTGGGAATTGGGCTCATTGAATTTCTTCAGCAGAGTTGCTCGATCTTCCGACTTTGTTGTTCCTAAAAAAACAAAACAAAAAACATTGTAAATAAAAAAAAAATTCAGGAATTCCTAGCCTGCAAATATCTGCTCATTATCCAGACTTTCAAACATCTGCAATATTGATCCCAGGATTTAGTTATACTGGGGACTCACCCCCTTTACAGAATGAATTTGGAGGCTAGAATTTTTTTTTTGAATGTACTAACCCAGGGCTGTCATACTCGCGGCCTGCGGGCCGGATGCATCACGCCCACGCCCGGTTTAGCAAAGGGGGGGAAAGTCCCAATAGATCACATGATGCCACCATGACGACACGGGTTTGACAGCCCTGTACTAAGCAATAGTTCTCTTCTTATGCTCTGCTTGGATAAAACTTCAGGAACAACTATTTTTAAGATTGTTGGCATCTTAATTGAAGAATTACAATTGTTCTTGGTGAAGAAGCTGACGCTAATGAATTTGTTAACTAATTACATGAAGATAAAATCAGCAAAGTTCATTTCTAACCCATCATATTTGAGAGCCAGTCTAAAGTAGTGGTTAAAATGTTGGTCTGGGGGTGAGGAGTGCCAGGGTCCAGTCTTTCAGCCTTAAAAACTTTGGTGACGTTGGACCAATCACTTTCTCACTCTAACCTATTTTACAGTGTCCTTTAGAGGAAAATGAGGAGGAGGAGAGAGCAGTATAAATCAGTGGTTCCCAACCTGTGGTACGTGTACCACTAGTGGTACGTGAGGGCCTTCCAGGTGGTACGCGAACACTTTCGGGGTCATGAACGATTTTTAGTTAGTTATTTTTTACTTCACAAAAATGTTTACTGCCTAACACAAGATAATCTGGCAACAATTTGCAACTGTTGCCACACGCCACCCACCTGGTCCCAGCGGCCTGAGAATCCAGTTGCTGGATGTGCGGGGCCAAAAAAGGAACGGTACAATTATGGAAATAAAGTGATATCTGATCGAATTTAGTTTCTCTGGAACCAGGTGGTACACGGCGACTGTACGGGACCTCCAAGTGGTACTCGATCACAAAAAGGTTGGGAACCACTGGTATAGATGATGCTTCAAGTTCATGAATGAAAGACTGGACACTAAAAACATTTGATATTGCTGATTCTGGAATTGTTTTAACAGATTCACAGAGTTGGAAGGGACCTTGTAGGTCATCTAGTCCAACCCCCCGCCCAGGCAGTCCATCCCAGATGGCAGTCCAGTCTCTTCTTGAAAGCTTCCAGTGATGAAGCTCTCACAACTTCTGAAGGCAAGCTGTTTCATTTGGTTGATTGCTCTATGCAATATTTATGTATTGATTATTGATAACACCTCCCAATAACAAGTTCTCAAAAGTGGCTTACTTATTTACATACTCACTTTCAGCCATTTGTCTGTCACCTCTGCTTATTGGTTGGGAAACAACATTGAAGTGGATTACAATATTTTTATGGTTGTTCGATAGTAAGCAGAGGCAAGTTACTCAGATGTTCTGCTCGTAAGAAAGTGGAACATCTATTTGAAGCAAATCCAAGTGATTTCAAGTAAATCTTATTATTTACAGAAGTTCTGATTGTCCTGAAGAATAACCACACTGTAGGAGCAGCTGTTCCCCTTCCCCACAAGTGTCTATAAACAGGAGTGACTCAGATGGGTCAGGTAATGTTGGGCTAGGAGGACAAGATTGCTTTTGCAGTTCACATCTTTCCTCAAAGAGCTGACCTCATAGAATCCTCCTGTTCAATAATCCCACTACCACCGATGTCAGCGGCAGTTTGTCTAACTCCCTTTTAGGGAATAGTTAAATTTTATTTTTCTAAGAGTTTTGTTTTGCTAAACATGCTTCTGAAAAATACGTATTTTTTCCTTGAAAGAAACTTCTTTCAGCCAGTGACCAAATAGAGCAGGAGTCTCCAAACTCGGCCACTTTAAGACTTGTGGACTGCAACTCCCAAAATTCCCCAGCCAGCTCTTGTAGACATGGCTTTCCCAGCCAAAATTTAGAGCCCTTGTTACAATAATACAAAATTGACCTTAGTTTATTAACAGCATATTAATTAATGAGAGTTATTCCTATTGTAATCTTTAAATGAACTCTAGATTCATCATGGACATTACCATCAAGTCGCAAGTAAGCAAAGTTTCGAAAAGCAAAGTAATCTTCCATAATAGTCATAAGGGATGTCATTTGACAGAAAAGAAGCACACGATGATTAGTGGCTCGCAACTTTGGTAGAATTCGATCAAGTAGCTCAAACTTCCCAGAAGCCCGATAAAGCTCAGCTCTGTGACAAAAAACAAAAACAAAAACAAAAAAAACACACAAGAATTACTTTTATATGTGTAGGACTTTATTAACTCTCACTAATCTATCTTCCAAAATTAAACCCAAAATCCAGAAAAAGCAAAAGCAAACAGACCGGAAGGAAGGAAGGAAGGACTAGTTTTAGAAGGAAAGATACTTATGTCTGGAAATAATCTTTTTAATATATAGTTTTTATTAACAAACTTTTTAACAAAATAAAAGCTATAAGATAAAATAAATAGAAGAAAAATAATGAATGATGAGAAAAGAAAATAGTAGTGACATAAAGTAAAATAAAGATTATGAAGAAGCACCCTTCAATCTCCATGACAGCAATTACAAATACTAAAAATTTTCTAAAAATTTTCTAAAATTTGGAGATATAAAAAAGGCCATTTTCTTTGTGTAATTTGAGCATGAGATGACAAACTAAATTAAGTTTATGCTCTGCAGTTAATCTCACTTTACCGAAGTGATATATTTCTGAGTAAACATATCCATAATTAACTCAAGGACCATCCCTCCTGCTGTGAATCTGCATAGGTCAGCAGAAGAAACCCTTCTGAAAGTATTTCCTAGCTACAAGCTCTATCGAGCATGTGGGAGAGGGCTTCTCTTATGTGACCCCTAGACTATGGAATGTACTCCCCAGGGTGTAGGTTTGTTTCCCTACATGTCTCACAATTTAGGAAATGTGTGAAAATCCATCTCTTTCATCCAGCTTTGAAATGTGAATTGAATAGTATTTTGATTTTAATGATACCGATTTTAAGCTTCTCTTGATTTTAATTGTAGTATTCTATTTTTATGTTTTTTAATTTGTATTGTTAATTGCTGTAAACAGTTTTGAATGTTTAAAGTCAGAAACAGTGAATCAGTGCCTTAAAGTTTTCCTTACTTTCAGGGAAAAGTGTGAAACATATGTCTCCACTGGAAACTAAAGGAATAGGGGTCTAATGTGCAGCCATGCAAAATTGGGATTTGCCTCCACTTAAGTAGTAGATCACTCAGTATCTCTAAAAGAGATACTTTGTTGCTATTACTATTGCTTCTAAATATTTAATTGGCTAAGAGTTCTAATAACTTGTTTTCCCTTAACCTGATTTGCATTTCACTTTTTTCTTATAACATAACTTTTTCTAATATATATGCTTCTTTTGGTATTTTGATCTTTAATTATAACATCAATAAATAATGCCAATAACCCTGGGATTTATTTGGCACTTAACAGTACACAGTTTATTAGTTTTATTTACCTTATTCGTTTATTTATTTAAAGATTTACAGATGGCTGCCCATCTTAAACAACTCTGGATGGTTCAATTTCTTTTATCAATATATTAATTTGGTGCTTTAGAAGTGCTTTATCATGCCCAGATCATGTCTTATTCTAATTTTTTATGCCATTTTCTGAATGGTTTATGTTTTAATTTGAAATAACCCGATCTATTAATACATTGGCCATAAATAAATGAAAAAAATTACCCATTGATAACACCACTGGAATAACCCAAATGTTCAGCAAAGGATTCCTGCAAAATGATAACAGTGAATTATTTAGCTTTTCCATATTAAAAGATCCCTAAAATCAATCAGAAGAAATGCTTTACAATGCAGAGGATCATGTACAGAACATCTCTTCCAATAATTGAAACATCCACATCCTGTTCTAGGCTTCCACTTTGATACCCAACAAAAAACATGGACAGTAAATCAAAGGGAAGTACATAAACACACAGGGACAATAGGAATCAACTTACAAAGCAGCAACATCAGCTGCAAAAAAAAAACCCCAGCTTCTGAAATGAACAGAGTTCTTGTACTTATTTCTCACATTGTGAAATACCATTTGAATTCTTTGCATAGCTCTAGAAGCTAATCACTTAAAGGCATAAATTCAGCTTTCTAGTTCCAATGTTATTTAAAAGAATGGATTTCAGAAGTTATATTTTTCTTAAAAGTATAAAGGCATACTTAAGTTATATAAATTAGCTGGTAAGCTACATGCAATTATTAAAGTGATGGGTTAAATAAATAACAGGCAACTAATTGATTAAATCCCAAAGGTGCTTTTTCAAGAGGCAACTGGACTTTCTTTGTTTTTCCTTGAAGACCTTTCATTTCTCATCCAATAAGCTTTTTCAGTTCTGTAATTGATTAAATGATTGCAACTAATCATTTCCTTGGTAATCTATGAACAATTTTACAACATATGCATTAAGTGTATGATTCATAGAAAATAATGATTCATAAGTGGACATGTATTTGCTTGACTATGCATTTATTTACAATTATTTATTTATAACTTCTATTTCCGTGGCTGCCAACTACTATGATGATTGTACTAATACAACTTTAAGCTCCAATTGCTGGGTTGTCTCATATTGCTGCAAGTGAATGTGTGGGGACATGCAGATTGTTCACTTCTGCTCTTTTTTGGTTAGATGTCAACTTGTGTTCAATAACTGAACCTTGATTTCCAGTTTCTTACTCCCAAATGTGTCAAGGTTCAAAACTGGAATAAATTAAAACATATTGAATTACACATCCTAGCTTTCAGGGAAGCAAGAAGGAAACCAGAAATCCCATTTGCAATTACTAGTTCATTATATACCTCTGTGCAAAGCAGGAACAAATCCAACCAGCAGCTCACCAATAGTAAGTTAGAATAAGCCAGCAATTCTTGCTCAGTGGAATTTGCAAGCACAATGGAGGTATTTTCATATTCATGTGATTAAAAAAAGATGTAAAATATTTCATGCCAGTCAGGATGACAAAAGTCTCTTGACTATATGAAAAAGTCAGTCATTTGATAATAGGCAGGGAATTTAATTAGTCATCATCAAAAACAAACTTTCTGATGTCAAGTAATTCAGAAATTCCAACATTTAGTTGATCTATACTGAAACTGATTTCAAAAGATCTCACTGAAAGAATAGAAAAATGAAGTGAGAATAACAACTGTCTAGAATGAAATGATAAGATTAATTTACCTCAATATGTTGGAACATATATGGGTGATTGCATATTTTCCTTAGCTGCATGATGGTATTCATGAGTGTTTTGGCTCCACCTTTTCCCTGAGGAAGTGACACAAAGGTAGTTATGAATTAATAAAATCTGAAAAAACATTGTTCACTTAATATATGGCATATTTACCATATTATTATATTCACAGTATAGTATATACTTGTTCCAATATATTATCTAGAGTCTTTGAAAGAGGTGCTTTGTAACAAAAAAAATTAGTAATAGAACACTCAACATAACTCTGTGATATTCCCAAATTTTACAGATGCTGTATTTGTGACAGCCGCCGCCAGCTGAAGGGACCTTTTTATTAATCTTTTAAAGCAGCTGTGTCTTCTTCCAAAATCCCATGGCTGTTTTGGAATACATTCTAAAACGTATTTTTCAGACAATTACTTAGGCTTGATATTTTTTTATCTAAAGTACCTTTTGTAACTAGTCATCTATTCGTGTTAATTCACAGTGCTGCTTTCCCTCAGTTTAAAGCATTACAGATTCCCTCCATTTCTGTTTTAATCCACCATCTGTTTGCAACAATCTAGGTCTCATATATAATGAATTCTACTTTTTTTTTTTTTTAGTAATGTTTGGTTTTTCCCTAGTTACACTCAGGAAGGCTCAAATCATTTATTTGTTAGAATTACTTTTTCTGTATAGGGGAGTTTTGTTCTAGAAAAGACAAGATGCCAGGCGTCTTCTCACCTTCTTGTCTTTCTCTGAGCCATCAGTAAGAAGGATTCCCTTGGCTTGCATGTGGCGATACAGAATCTTCTGCAGGGCTGACATATCACACTTTATCACGTATTCAACCTTGTACAAAAACAGACAATAAATATTAAATAATGCAGCTTTTTCAAAACTTTTTTAATACATTTAAAAATGTATTAAAACAGGAGTGTCAAACTCGCATCGTCACGGCGGCATCACGTGATGTATCGCGACTTTTTCCCCTTCGCCAAACAGGGTGTGGGTGTGGCCAGTGTGTGACGCATCCAGCCCACGAGTTTGACAGCCCTGTATTAAAATGTCTGCGCTATTTAATATAAAAAAGTATATTTACATAAGGATTTACAAATCAACCTATTCAAAGTTATAAATAAGAATGCTAGCAAAACTAGATTATGCTTGTTCTCAACAATTGACTTGGGGGGGGGGGGGAAATACAGAAAAGGTTAATTCTCTTGCTACATCACAAACATATCGCCTGATCTGTCCTATCTGTTTTACTCTTACTTATTCCAAAGGTTAATTATTTACATTTTATTAAAAATGTATATTATTTTCTATATAGTCAATGGAATAGTGATTGATGATATTTAGAAGATTATTAATTCTTGAGATTATTATAACCAATAGTACTATGCTATATTCACATACACTGGATCTCAGCTAAAAGGGCAGCAGGAAAGGAAAGTTTGCTAGAAAATGTGTAATAATACACTAAAGACACACATATGCACATGCATGCACACATACACACACACACACACACATATTATGACATGGTAAATTGAACCAGCAAAGAACTCAAAAATAGTCCTCCTTTAATGACAAGAATTGGGACCAGGAATTCCATCACCAATGGCACAGCTGTAAAATAATTCCCATGTGATCTTTAGGAGTGACGTCACATTGATTTTGCTGCAACTTTGAGGACTGGCTGTAAGTCTCTTCATTCAGCAGCCTCATAAATTCAAATGGTGACTGAACAAATAGTTGTTAACTGAGGAACTACCTATATTGTTTTTAAATGGATGGATCTAGCTCTAAATTATTTCCTAGTTTACATTACTGATATTACTGATAGTTAGGTAAAGCAAGATTCACAACCAAACTCAACCAAGTTTCAGGCAGAGTTGAATAAGTGCTGACAGAGGTATATTTTGCATCATATGGCACCTGGATTTATTACTACAGATAATTCAACAGAGCTTCCTCTTCACAAACCTTTTCTGGTAACTGAGATTCAACCTCTTTCTTCAACCTTCTTAACAAGAAAGGTCTTAGCACTTTATGGAGACGCCGAATAATCAGAATAGTTTCCTCCTCATTTAAATCCACCTAAATGAAAAGGTTAGAAGGAGAAAATAGAAAAAAAGCACTTTTAAAACAACACTTACATATTTTATTATTTGCAATAGTACTACAAAAATCAACTGTAACCATTGCAACCAATTCTACGTGGGACAAACATCACGTCAATTAAAAACTAGGATCCAAGAACACCGGCTGACAGTCAAATGCCACAATCCCAAATCCTTAATCTCTACCCACACCGACACGAAACACCAGTTCGATTGGAGCAACACAAAAATCATCAGCCACGCTACCACCCATCATGCTTGTGAGTTTATCGAAGCCTGGCACTCCACAAGCAATTCCATCAACAGACACATTGACGTACAACCAGCCTACGAACCCCTCAGAATCCAAATCAATTGCACAGCCAACCAGAGACAGCATCGACCCTCAACCAACCTGTGCAAGTCCCCCCGAAACAGCACTTCATCTTCTGATGACCCTCACATGATGTTACTTCCCCATCACAAGACTCTCACTGATTGCTCACAGCTGACTCATCCCAAGACCCTCACTTGACACACCCACACCTGAAGCCCTTTATAAACAGAAGAACACTCCTAAACTCTGCTGAAGATGTTACCTGGCCTGGTAATGCAACATTCAAAAACCAACCACAAGAGAATAAACCTTTACCCTCACCCTCATAGTTCATTATTTTTCAATGCTAACAAATTCTTTAAGCCTTCTTATATACTAATACAACTTAGTAGATTAAGAGTGCATTAATAATAATTACATACATACCAGTATATACATACATACATACATACATACGCATTAATTAGAAAGTTCACTGTATCAATATACTATACCAGTTGCTATAAAACAGACTGTCCATTTAATATAACGTGTTACTATAGCATTTTAAAATAAATTGCCCAGTACCCTTTCTCCAGTCATGGCAAAAGGAGCATTGAACCATTGTTCAAAAGTGCTGCAACTCTTGAAAATTGTTGGGAGGAGAAAATTAAGGAGAGCCCAAAGTTCAGGTAATTTGTTCTGCAATGGCGTTCCAGTCAAGAGGATCCTTCTTGGTGCCACATAGTGAGTATTTAGCACCTGAGTCAGCTTACAGTGATGGTTCTTCATTCGATGACCTTCATCTACAATCATATATTTCCACCGAATCTATGGAAATACAGAAACAATTGGTAGGACACTATATTGCGGTTCTAACCTATGAAATCATTACGATTAAATACAACTGAAGCCTTCAAAACTCATACTTCATTTCAAAGTATGCAACCATTAGTACATATTTTGCACAATATTAACAGCCACTAAAATTGGAGTGCATCAAGTGTACCTCATAATGTATGTTATAATGTCCACCTTCAAAGGGCATATTGGATTAATATAATCCTATATAATAGACAATAGTCAATAAAATTTAGACTGAATTGTGTGATTTTATTTTATTCATTTATTCGTAAATATTTAGGCTGTCCAACTCCAACTATGAGAGGCTTCACAAAGTCAAAAGAACAAAAGCTCAATAAAAATGAGCAACATCCATAAAATGACAAATCCAGGGAACAAGAATCTTAGTTACAGCTCATAGGAGCCTATCCATCCATCCTAAGCCAGGTTAACCCTTAAGGGTTAAATCCTTTAACTAAAGCCAAAGAGAAAAAACAGGTTTTTAAAGAATGCTCCGATACAAATTTGCAGGGGGATACTTTTCCACAGGGATATGTGCAGTAATAGAAATGAAAGGAAGTAAAAATACTGGCTTCGGGTCCTTTAAACATTTTTATATAAGCACAAAAGGTAGAGTAATTTATTTATTTATTTGTCAAACATGTATAGGATAGTAGTAGTTTGTATAAACATAAGTAAAAAGTAACGATAAAAGAGGACAATAGGACAGTAGGACAGGGACGGTAGGCACAGTGGTGCGCTTATGCACGCCCCTTAAAAAACTATTCCTGGCAGCGGTGGGATGTTCATGTCTCAAAGAAAATTCCAGAAGGCGAATTGATACAATTTAATGCATTCAACTATATAATGTATCAACCCAGTAAACTTTAGTTCCCAGTATAGCCTCATAGAAAAGCTGGCTGAAACTTGACCCATTTATTCTTACTATCACTTCGCAAGGGAGGAGGAAAAATGTAAGGAAGTGAGAAATAGAGTCAATGAATGGATGAAACCATACCCCTTAATATTTTATTGAGGAATCTTGAAAATCATTATCAAGAGCTTTATGTGTCCAGTAACATACATATTTAATTCCAGACAACCTTTTGAGTCCTCTCTTCACCTGCGCTAACATCTTCCACAGTAAATTCAACTGACTGAACTGGCAGGAAAAATCTTTCTTAAAACTGATTTGAGGGGATTGGGAGCCTCCCAATTTTCTCCCATCGCAAATGTATGAAGAGAAGGAAGTGCAAAAAGAGGATTATGGGTAGCTCTCGACTTACAACCACAATTGAGCCCAAAACTTTTGTTGCTAAATGAGACAGTTAAGTGAATTTTGCCCCCTGTTTTTGACTTTTCTTGCCAGACTTGTTTTTTTTTCCCCCAAAAAGTTTTATTAGTACAAAATTACATAGATAATAGCTAAACATTAAATAGAAAGTACAAACATTTTTTTTAATTTTTCTCCCCCCTAACCCACCCCTTTCCCTCCCCCCCTCCCCCCCGGACTTCCCAGAGAGAGTACAGGGCATAATATCAATAAAATAAATTTAAATTAAATTAAAAAAATTTGACTTCCACCTTATTTTTTTAAAACTTCAACTCCAAATTGTACACTAATAAAAATTCCTTCCTCCTCCTTTCAATCATCTACCCTTCACAACATTTCTTCACTGTTAACTAAGAATTAAATGATTATTACATAAATGATGACTAAGTATTAAATACAAAAACCTTAAACTTCATCATAAAATCAATCAGTATATAAATAACTTACTATTACTATATATCAGATTATAAGCACTAATTCCAAACTTTAAATAACCTTCCTCCCAAAAAAAAAATGTTAAATCTAATTGTAATATTTTATAACTGGATAGATAACAATTCCAAATCTTTCTCACAATTAAATAAAACTTAAATTGATATTACACAAAAAATAACTAAATAATAATACAAAAACCTTAAACTTCATCATAAATTCTACCACTCTATTAGTAACATAATGTTACTATGTATTAAATTATTAGGTTCAAAAAAGTTCTAAATCTTTAAAAAGAATTAATAATACTTTGAATAAGCCCCCCCCCCAAAAAAAAGAAAAAAAAAAGAATGCAAGAAGAAAAGAAAAAAAAATTAAGGAAAGAAGGGAAAAAGAAAAGTACAGTCATAATGGCAACCATCTGTTCAATAAACTTCAACACTGCATCTTGTTGTATCTTGATGATGGTTGCATCTTTTTGTAACTTGATAATTTTGTAGTTGTCAGCTCGCCTCCCATCTGACCCCGATCTTCCATCTCCTTTTCCACACTGTAGACATCTGTCTGGCTCTGCCAATCATTTAAATTTTGTAAATCTGTTTCGATTTGAAGAGGAAGGGATGGCTTTCCCTCCTCCTCCTCTTTTATTTTCATACATCTTTCCTCTGGAATCTTGGATATATCAGCCTTTAAGACGTTGACATAAAATTCAGTAGCTTTCTTTGTTGTATTAAGCCGATATCTTTTTCCCAGAAATTTCACTGCAACTCCTGTTGGTGCTTCCCATTTGTAATGTAAATTTAACCTTTTAAATTCATCAATCAGAAAGGTATAATCTTTTCTGGCTTTGAGCATTTTAGAGGGAATTTCTTTCCATATCATCAGTTCCTGGCCATTCACCTGCAGGTTATTCTTAAACGTCGCCTGTATAATCCTATTCCGTAAGGCTCTTGTAGTAAAGTATATTACAATATCCCTTGGTAGGTGTTTTTGTTTTGCATACCAGGAGTTGATTCTATATATTTTATCAATTTGCCTGGCTAGTTCTTCTTTAGACAGTCCAGACACCTGCTCCAAAGCTTCCACCATCCTTCCTTTCAAATCTTCATATAATCCTTCTTTCAACCCCCTGACCCTTATGGCAAATTCCATGGATCTGAATTGCGTCATTAACACCTCTGTTTCAAAATTTGCAATGTCATTTTGTATTTTATCTATGTATTCTACTGAAGTTGTCAAAACTTGTTTGTTTTCTTCAATGCGGTTTGCCAAAACTTCAATATTTGTTGCTAGACCTTTACATACCTCCAACACATCATTTCTAATTTGTTGGTCAATATTCTTTAAAGCAGCCTGCATTTTATTATCTATTTCACTAATTTTTTGGTTAAATTCAACAATAAGTTCATCTTTCATAATCTTTAAGGTACTTATTAAATTTTCAGGTGTTAAAGACTTTGGGGGTGTTAACTCAGTGGTAAGTTGCATTTTAGAAATATAACCAGATGAATAATCCATTCTTTTATTCAAAACAATCTTTCCAGATTTTGAAGCCATTTTAGTATTTCCAGTGGTGAACAAAGAAAAAGCCAAGCCTCTAGTTAAAGTTCTTTTAAATTTCTTTTAAAATTCTTTCAAATTCCAAAGCCAGATAGAATTTTATTTTTAAAAAATTGTCAGTTATTATTTAATCCAGAATCGGGAGACAGAGAGAGTAAAGCCAACTTTCAAAATCAAAAATTTCCATAAGAAAAAAAGCTGCTAGGGAAACGAAAGTTACTTTCACTTCTCCTCCCACTTTCTCCGATCGCCATGTTGTAGCCTAATAACTGTTACTTAGTTTCTTCCGAAGTGAAAATCAGCAGTGGAGTTGAAAGAAAAAAAAAATCTGTACTTGCCCTTTAAAATCCTGTCTCTCTCTGTCTGCTTGTTTAAACAATTAAGTAGTTGTAATCCCATTCACGAAGCAGCGGGTGGTCACAGCATCTTGCTCCGCAAAAGCGGAGGTTTCCAAGTCCCCGGAGCAAGAGACAGGCTGGCTGGGGAGCCCTCACCTTTCGCGCCCCTGGCTGACACTTGGGGCACTAGGGGGGGCTCTACCCCACCTGTCCGGCTCTCATCTCTCCCCTTTGCCCGGGGCAGAGACTTTCAAGCCGCCAGACAGCTGTTCTGGCGGCTTTAACGGGGAAAAGGAAAGGCGCTCAACGAGGAGCGTCCGCGATGCAGCGATCCGGAACCGGAAGCCTCTTGCCAGACTTGTTAAGTGAATCACTGCAGTTGTTAGGTAAGTAACATGGTTATTAAATGAAGCTGGCTTCCCCATTGACTTTGCTTGTCAGGTCACAAAAGGCAATCACATGATCCTGGGACACTGTAACCGTCATAAATATGAACCACTTCCCAAGCATTCAAATTCTGATCATGTGACCATGAGGATGCTGCAATGGTCGTAAGGGTGAAAAACGGTCATAAATCACTTTTTTCAGTGATGAAAACTTCGCACTGAATGAAGTTGTAAGTTGAGAAATATCTGTATTTTGTAGGGTGCATTGACAGCCTATTTGCAAAGTGCCAATACTGGGTCCCAGAAAGGGGGGAAAATAGCTTGAAAATTTTGGAAGCTTACTTAACGCGAACACTTCTCGTTAAAAAATATACCACGTTCTGAAATGCAGCAAAGCGAATTGAAGAGAGATACGACAAATTACAGTGGATTCCATTATTTAATTACCTTTACTTTAACAAAATAATTGTGGGAAGTACTGAAGTAATTCCCAAAGAAAGATTCCCATGTTTTAGTGTCTATTCAAAAGATTTTCAGTTACTGTGTCTTAATGCATAAATGAAATGAATGGTACAAATTTCAATCTGGTCTCTGTTATCTTTCCACATCTGGAAAACGTTAACAAAGTCTGATTCTCTCCCCCCCCCCCCCTTTCACTCTATTAATCTCTGCTCAGAAACAAAGAACCGGAGAAGAGTTGCAGATAAAAATGGAATAGCAGGGTTCCCAGGTAAATGGGATTCAGCAAAGGGATGAGGTGGTGGCTATTCTGCTTGACAAAGAGCACCGGTGTGGAATTTATGGGATCCACAGGTAGCAAAATCTTTTCCCTCACCAGCAATCCTGAAAGGACTCAGCAGGAACAGAGACTGTGAATGGGATGGGAAAAGGCAAAAGCAATTCAGAAAAACACAGAACTTTTAAAGACAATGGCAATTATGGATATTGTACCTGGACCCCTTAGGTTTGGTATAATTCTTGCTAACTGGGAGTGGAGGAAGGCAAAAAAAAAAAGCAAAAAAAAAAGCTAGCCATCCAGAAAAGTCCCAAATATAATAGTACCTTAGCAAGAATGTGTTTGTCCTTTATGATGTATTCATATGTAGTCAAAAGAACGTTAAATTTCCCACTACGTAGCTGAGGTACAAGCGATCGGCGCATAGCAGGTGTACCCTGAAAAAAAAGGAAAAGAAAAAAAATGCATCAAGGTGTTATTCACTAAAAAAAAGGATAGCTGTGAGGTGGATTCTAAAAAAGGGCAGCAGAGCGTGCCTAATATATTATTAATATTTCCAGTCCATTCAAGAGGAAGCCAAAGACAAAAAGAAACGTGGATTTAATCTTTACAAATGTATTCAATAGGTCTGCTGTAAGGAGGAAAAACTAAGTTCCTCCTGTCTTTCGTTGACAGAACCCCTCAATGAATCTCTTCATCAGCAAGTGATACCCCGTTGGTAAACAGCAACTGGAAAAGCATTGCTCAGATAGCGGTCTTATGCTGCAGTCAATCTCATGCCTGTCTCTCCAGCCTGTTTTATAATAGCAACTGTAACTAAAGTACTCCGGTGTGGACTAATTCATTATAGGTAGATTACCATGCTACAATCTGGTATCTACATTATTTATATTTTAAAAAAGAATATACTAATGTATTGTAATTATGATCGCAATTACTTGGAACAGAGCATATTGGAATGAATATTCGCAATTTTCTTATGCATTTCAATTCCTGAAAGTACTTGTGAGATGTTACAAATCAGGGGACAGAGTTCTATAGAACAGCCACACTTTACGACTGAATAAAATTGCTCAGTGAATCTGAAGTTACATCTTTACATTCATATATAAAATATCCAAACCTTGTAAGAAATTTTCACCACAGAAGGGGCCCATTTGTCAAATTCGTATGTCCAGTTGGATAAAGTCCTATATAAAAGATTAAAATTGCAAAGTATATTAAAACTGCATCAAACATAAAATTCTGCAACCTGATTTTTTACTCTTCAAGATGCAAGATGTTTAACAAAACGAAACCTGTAAACCATGTTGCACCTCCTCACTGTAATAGTAGATTGCTCTCCCATCATGTCAAAAGTGCTGTCTGGGTTTCAGATCAGAATTTGACCATGTTTCTGAAAACTTATTATATGCGTACATACACTTGTCTATGTACGCATATAATAGTCTGTATCCAGAAAACTGTATCCAGAAAACTGATTTTTAGTGGATTTTATGAATTTCAACTTCACTTTTAAGGACCTGTTCACAAAACTGAAAGAAGCAATGACATAACATATATTCCTATTGTATTTTTACGCTTAGATCTTTGCTTCCCAGTTCTCTTTAAAAGGCAGAAACCCCAACTCACACATACAGAAAATGTGCACACTGGTCCTATATAGTCAACATACAAGTAAAGCAAAGTGGATGAACTGGGTGTCTTAATACATATACTAATACCCCCAGCAGTATGCCTATGTGCATGGAATAGATCAGCACATATTTAATGCAAAGATCAAAAGCATTTTGACAAATGAAGAAATTTGAAAAACGTATTAGGTTAAAAAAAAACCAGAGTCAGGCCTAGGGAAGACATTTTTATTTTACCATTCTTGATATTCCTATTTCTTTATTTCAAAGACAGATAATCTGCAATTCTACTGCTTTCTCTCCACCAATGGATACATCAAATGTATGCCTAACTGTTCAATAATATAATTGCTGCAGCCTCAATAAACCATAATGTGGTTCACTGGCAAGTTATTTACTCTGATGCAGAATCTGAGCTGATGCGTTTGATTTGGGACCTGCAGACATATTGCAGCACATGTATAAGCAGGTATTTGACTTTAAAGTGGCATAGCTGATTTTAATTAAAATCACCGGCCTTAACAAGAACTTTTTCGAAGTTAACTGCAGGAGAAGATAACCGAGCAAAATGAGGTTTAAGCATTTCTGTCAAAACCTATTTTATACTAACACTGGATTAACCGCAAAGATGGATTAGTTAAGGAAGAAAAACGATAATCACCACAATCACCAAATGAGCAGCATGCAATTCCACAATTCTCATCCAGCCTAAGTTAACTGGGAATTTGTTGAGTTGGAGTTCCAGCACATCCAAACTTGTGGCTGGTGGAAGCCAAAAGATTTAAGCAACTCTCCAGAAGAATGTGAGGATCCTCAGAGAAGGACATTTTAGAATCTAAAAGGGCATCCTATGCAGCCAATCTCAGGTAAGAAATAAGGTATGAATCACAAAAGGGGCTAGCTAGGGTAACTAAAAGATGCAATAAATTTCAACTGCTCTAAGCCATCTGTCCCAAAGGTGCTTTTTCAGGAGGCAACTGGACTTCCTTGTTTTTAATTTGAAGACGTTTGCTTCTCATCCAAGAAGCTTCTTCAGCTCTTACAGGATAGTGGGGAATGGAAGGATTTATATTCCTTGCAGACAGCTGGTCATTTGCATCCTTTTAGACCTCTAAGCCATCTGGTTTCCAATCTCACAGAATCCATATGTAAGGAAGGAAAGACAATTAAAGATTAAATTGGTAACATGCAGGCAGCATACTCCTGGTGTGTGCTTTATCCAGTCATTAAAGGTAAAGAAAAAAAGTACATGTTGTTAATGAACCAATCACAGGAAAATATCATTAGGAAGAATCTGCCTACTTACGAGAGGGGAACAATGATGAGATAGGGTCCATTAAGCCTTTTGTGATCCATCAGGTAAGTGATGAGCGCTATCGTCTGTATGGTCTTTCCTAGCCCCATTTCATCAGCTAAAATTCCATTCAAATTGTTATTATACAAGGAAACCATCCATTCCAGGCCCTGGACCTGAAATACAATAAAATCCCCTCGGTTATCCATAACAGTTATATTTTCTTATTTTAACATCTCTTCTTTGGAGTCGAGTGCCTTGGTGCTGACCATAAGTAGCATAATGAGAAAGAAAACATCAAAAATCTTCCATACAAGAATAACTGCTGCTATATATTTCAAGTATAGTAGTAGTGGTATCCTTTTGCTCTGAAAACCAATCTCTGTTTTAGGCAATGTTAAATATTAATACTGCTCATATTGTGACATAGTTCAAGTTTTTAGCAATCAGTTACAGGCTTCAAATTTATATTTTCACGGTGCTATAGATCTATTTGATTAGCATTTAGAGCAATAAAGTACATTTCCTAATCACCAACTTGCACATTACAATGAAACTGTCCTGAATATTGTTTGAAAATAAATTATGAATGATAAATTGATTTAATATTGCTGTGTTGCAATATAACACAGTTAATTTAACATTTAACTGGTAGAAGTAGTCAGCAAAACACTGCAGCTAAATGAAGTGGATTTAAAAAATAACAATTAGTCCAATACAAAATCAGACTTCAGAAAATATGTTCTCTCATACTTTCCTTCCCTAATTTGATTTTCCATTCATGTTTCCCAGAAGAGCTAAGCAATTTTCAAACCAAGAGCTGCACTTGGTATTTGAATAGTGTGCTAGAAGCTGCCCTCCAAAAGGGGACAGTCCAAAAAATCAAAATAATAATAATGATATCCCAGGTCATTGGGTAAAACTCGATTGGTAGATAAAAATGCCACATCCAGTCTGAACACCAGATAATGAGATAACATTAAAAAAAAAACCAAATATGATTTATTATCTATTTGATTCATTTAAATTTAATGAAAATTAACTGAAATGCTGTACGTGTAATCATACCTCACGCATTTCATAATTTTTCTCACCCATCTGGCTAAAAAATGCAATTTTTGGAAGCGCTCCATCAAGGAGTTATAAGGCTACCTGGGAGCCTGTGGATTTAGGTGGTGCACCTTTTACATATCCTATCGGTCTATTTTATGGTTTAGATTCAATTCAGATTGTGATTGCACATCACAATCTGAAGGTTTATGCTAAAATTTATATCTCTGAAAACACAGCAAAACGTAGTTGGAGCAATTTAGCAACTGGGACAGATTATATTCACCAAAGTGAATATGAAGAGAATGCCACCATGCAATTGTATAGCATGTTGCTAGTTCAATCCCTGAAAATCCCAGACAACAGTTTTATATTCAGTCTTGATAATATCAGTCTAATGGAGCATTGCCTTTGCTTGGTAAAGCAGTTTTCTGAATTCCAATATTTTTGATATTACAGTTATGACAGATAGAGCAACTGTAATGCCAATCTGCAGTAATGCTACTCACTGGCTTTATTAATTGCTGCTTCAACAATAATAGGTGAAATTTTTTTTAAAAAATGTAATTAGCTAAACAAAAGTTTAGCACTGGTATAAATGTAAAATGTTTGTTTACAAGAACTGGAGGAAAAGCTGGACAATTGAAAAAAGATTTCTCAGCCCACAGGAGAGGAGGTGTCGAAGGCACTTCAGAAGGAACCCTCCCTAGTTTTCCAGAGAGTAAAAGAAAAGGATGGGAGAAGTATTTTCAGATTTGCAAGATTCTATTAATTCAACATTACAATAGAATAAGCGATCATGGCTATGCTTCTTGTATAGCAATAGCACTTTGGTGCTTTACAGCCCTCTCTTAAGCGGTTTACAAAGTCAGCATATTGCCCTCAACAATTTGGGTCCTCATTTTACCCACCTCGGAAGGATGGAAGGCTGTACTTGCACCAAATCAAAGATTATGGATATCCAAGAAAGAGGAACTTGAGCCTGGCCCATAACTTAAGAGCCGAGGTGGCGCAGCGGTTAGAGAGCAGTACTGCAGGCTACTTTAGCTGACTGTGATCATTTGAGTTCAGCTGTTCAAATCTCACCGGCTCAGGTTGACTCAGCCTTCCATCCTTCCGAGGTAGGTAAAATGAGGACCCAGATTGTTGGGGGCAATGTAAATATATACATTGCTTAATGGTGTAAACCACTTAGAGAGTGCTTGCACTATGAGGCGGTATATAAATCTCATAAATAAATAAATAAATAAATAAATAAACATAATTTGCATGATACTTGGGCTGAAATTTGCATGATATATATATATTGATGCACAAAATGATTTTTGGCATGCTACTATACGCTATACGAAGAATGGGCACTGAAGTTCTTACCAGCTTTCCAAGGAACTGTCGAAGGGAAAATGTTTTCAAACCCTGTCCTAATAAAATATATATAATATATATTTTAATATATATAAAGGAAGTCTTCCTATCAGTCAAAGTTGAGACTTACCGTATTTTTGGGATTATAAGATGCACCTTTTTCCTCCCTAAAAGAGGCTGAAAATTTGGGTGGTCTTATACTCCAAATGTAGCTTTTTCGAAGCTTTTTTCCCCACCTCTAACGAGCTACAGCTTCATCTAAGTCTTTGCAGGCTTGTTTTCATTCCTACTCCCTCTGAAAAAGGTTTTTTCAACCCTAACCAGGGGATAAAATAATGTGCTGAAGCTGAACAGACTAAGGACGCTAGCCAGATGAATACCTGGTAGGTAGATTTCCCCCACCCCCATTTTCCTCCCCCAAAACGAAGGTGTTTTTCGTTATACTCCGAAAAACATGGTATGCAATGGAGAAAGGGAGGCATGCTTTTTATTGTGTTATATGTCCTAAAATATTCAAGGGTAGAATTCAAGAATTGTGCCATATCTAAACAAAATGATTTGGTAAATCTGAAATAGTCCAGCTTTTTAAAGGAGACTAGTTATGGTACAGTTTAAGGATCCCTGGCATGAAGCTCCTGTAGGAGCAATTTCCAGCTAGTATGCTTGCCTGGTAATGTTTCAGGGTGCCGTTGATAAGAAGGGAGGACTGCTTATCCACTCTCTCAGCAATTGCGTGAGCCACTGTATAGTAAGACTGAGATCCTCTTTCACTGTACTGCATGCTGTATTCATCATCCACATCTTGTTTGGCTGTCCTATAAAGCAAGGAATGTTTTTAATTTCACATCGATGACTTGTTTGCTATTCTATTTCTTAAAACGTGCAGAAATCCGACCTAGAAAGGAGAGTGTGCCAAATGCTTTGCTGTCTCTGCTCTCCCAAATTACTCACTCAATGATTTGTTTAGCGTCTCTTTCTGAAACATCTTCAGTGTTGGAATCCAGATGTCTTTTTTCATCTATTTCTTGTCGACTTGATTCATCTTCATCTTCCTGCAGGGGAAAAAAACAACAACAACCCTTGAAGTCAATCCCACATGAAACGCTTATCAGCAAGAAGTCCGAAGGCCGGCTACAATTTTCCATTATGTTTTGCTTCCCTCCCCAATTTCCTCTCCCTCGTAAAACAAGAAACTGCCCTACTGAGATTTATAGAGAAGTAGCTTTTGTTAGTTAAAAAGAAAAAAAGAGTTTAGCCTGATTATAGGAAATTGGTTTTATAATTTTGCAATATGAATAAATAAGTTTGCAACATCTAATTTCTGATGCTTTTAAAATAACCAGTGGAAGTGAGCATTCTGTTTTCTGGGATTGTTTTTTTTAAAAAATATTCTGACTATTATTTTTATTAATAACGCGAGGTGGCAAACATATCTAGTATCTAATACTCTTTCCTCCTCCTATTGGAAAAACAATTTCCCTGTGACGTAGATTGGGCTGAGAGAGAGAGACTGGCCCAAAGTCACCCAGCCAGTTTTTTCATGCTAAATGCAGGACTAGAACTCAGAACTAGCCTAAATCACTGTGCATGACACCAGCAGAATATCTGACATGTATTCCATATGTGTGGTATTTCTCACACAGTTTTTCCACTAAATATACCTCAGGTGAGTTAAACATTTTCTACTTTTAACTATAATTGGGAAGAATTCAGAGCTTTGTGGGTGGGATAGGTCTCATCTATCGCTCTTCTTGTCTCCTTAGTCCCTAAAATAAATTATTCTGCTGGGTTAGAACCATAAGCCTCTGTAATGGAAAGGAAGCATTAGCAAATATAAGACTGGGACCTTGAAATCCCAAAGCAAAAGCAAAAAAAAAAAAAAGTACAGTAAATAAATCTTATAGATTTAATAAAAACTCAAAGCACTTTCCCTTGTGTTGCTCTATAGTAGTGTTTCCCAACCTTGGCAACTTGAAGATATCTGGACTTCAACTCCCAGAATCGCTGGCTGGGGAATTCTGGGAGTTGAAGTCCAGATATCTTCAAATTGCCAAGGTTGGGAAACACTGCTCTATAGCAATGCATATATACTTCCCTAGCTATTACTGGCAGTAGTTTTAATGGCAGTTTTAAAAATTACTGAATACATCCTTGGCTGCTATCACCACAAAACAAAAAACAAAAAAGCCCCCCCCCTCAAAAAAACCCTCACACACACTACCTTTTCTCTTCTAAACCATTTAATGAGAAACTGATTAAAATATAATAGTTTTCAGACATGAAGAAAAAAATATCCAAGAAGACTTATTACCAATTATATTAAAAATTAACAATCTATATCCATTTTGATGAACTGCAATATCTTTAAAACTAAACCCCCATTACTTACTGTGATTAACAACCATCAGTAATCAAAAAGAAATCTAGCATCCTTCATTGCTTAAAGATTTATAACTAGCTATTTTTCCACTTAGTTAATTAGGTTATAGTACTGTAATTTACGACCCAATTGAAACATTTTATTTAGACAAGAAAAGTCACACAGATTATTATGGCTTATTATTGTTATGGTACAAGGAAACTGGGCGACTGGATGATAGACGGTGGATTTTATTTTAATTAGGTTTTTTGTTTCTTTATTTATTGGAATTTCTGTTCCTGCTCTAAATTATACAACCTCATGGCAAATTAAAACAGTAAATTAAAATAATATATAACGCACAATAATAAAATAAACAAACCTGATCATTCATAAAACCAAAGAAACAATATGATGCCTAAATAAACTGACCATGGACACCATCAACTTGGATAACTTCCAACTACTAAATTCCCTATGGAACAGCCACTTTCCAGGAGAATTGTGTTTGTTTGTGACAGTGGCGAATATCTGTAGCTTGGGTGTAGGATGAGGGTGGAGGTTCGTTCTCTGAGCTTGTGGATTGCTTTCTGAATGTTTCGTCACTAGGCTAGGTAACATCTTCAGCGGAATTGAGGGGATGTCAGTGTCAGTGTTTTTCTGCTTAAAAGGTCTTTGTGTGGTCACAAGTCCTACTGACCACATGAAGCCCTTATAAGCAGAAGAACACCTACACTAGCCTGGTAATGAAATGTTCAGAAACCAACCCACAAGCTCAGAGAATGAACCCTCAATTGTGTTTGCGCTGTTTAGCCTTAGTAGGCAGATTATGTAAGCTGGAGTTCATGACTAAGAAACATTACCCTTGGGCCCTCCAGCCTCAACCTTACAGATATTGGGGATAGATAACCAGGATAAACTAATGCAATGTGTTCTACCTGAGGCTACCTTTGAATATTATTCTGTAGCTACCACCGATACAAAACACAGCTGCCACACCACACCACACCACACCGCACCACACCACACCACACCACACAGGATGGCTCTACCCGGAAAAGGTAGTCTTGAAGATACCTTGGATCCAGGCCAATGAAGAGCTGTAAAGGTCAGCACTCTGAATGGTACCCTGAAGTCCTCTGGCAACCAAGAGAGCGGCCACTATCAATGAAGCTGGATGAAGATGCTCTCATCCCTCAGCATGTAGGCAGCTGAGTTTTCTACCAATTGTAGCTTTTTAGTGGCTTGCAAAGGTAACCCCACACACAATACACTGTGGTAGTCTATTCAGGTATTTATCTCGCAGTATTACAGAGTTGTACCTATAACTTCAATAGTTAAGATTTATTTTTTGCATGCTTATTTTTACTCTGTTATCAAAAAATATTCTTCTAGATAAAGAGCAACATCAAGAGAGAGTGTTCACTTACATCTTCTTCATATTCTGAGCCACTTTCATCTTCACTGTCTGACCTGGGAGCAACTTCATAGCTGGTCAGAAAGAAGCAGGTGAAACAGTATGAGTAAGGGAACTCCTCCAAAATAGCAACCCTTTAAAAATATTTCTAAGAAAAAAATATTTCAGAGAAGTACAAAAATAACATTAAAGATATCAAAGAAATCAATTATGGGAGTAATCATTCATGGGCTTCCAGGGGAAACAAATTGGCTCATGGTGCTAAAATTATTGCTCCACAACAACTAGTCACAATGGGCAGAGTTTATTTACATCCATCGTGTTCTGTTCAAAAATGTGCTCTGAGTTGACTTTCTCAGAAAAATGCACCCCTCCGTAAGTAAATATTTAAGAAAGATCCATAGAAGCTTGTGCATTTAGAAATAGATTTTAATAAACATATAATAGTAAAGCTGCATATTAAAGCACATTGCAGATAACAAAAGCTGTAAATTTTTGAGCAAACAGTAACCAAACACAATACATAAAAAAACCAACAATGCTAATATGGATGGGGTTTAGAACCATTTACATATGTGTAAATTAAAATAAAAAAATCTGCAAATACTTAGGCTGCATGACTGTAATGCAAAAGTATTGGGTTACGCATTAGAAGGTAAACTGATTACTTACCCTGGGTTCATTTCTAACCAAGCATCCAATTGACTTGCTTTAGGAGCTTCTGGTCCAAGGAGAACTTTGCCTGTTTCTGTATGAGTTACCTTGACCGGGAGATCGCTCATCTGACTGCTCTCATCTATGAGCTAAATATTAAGGAGAAGCATATATTTGAATTTGTGTAGAGAATAGGATTCTGTGAGACAAAGAGTGAAAATAGGTTCTAGTAAATTCAAAGTTCTTAATATCACACCATTTATTTATTTAGCCCCACGCTGAGAACCCAAAATTAGGAAGGATTTAAGAGGACAAAAATGTGCCTACTCAAAAAAGACTTGGGATTTATTCCCTTTCAAACCAAACCATGTATAATTTATGTTATCACGTGATGCAACCTGACTGGAGATACCTAGTGTGCAACCCTGAATTTTCATAAAGCATGTAGCTTGATGAGGGAGAAAGTATGCCAGGTCACATAGTAACATAGATAAAATAAAGAAATTAAACAGTTTATATTTTGGTGGAAATACTGTCATAACTTTAAATGTCTTCGATACTTAATGATAAAGGAGATAGGTTTAATAGGGTAAGTTTAAAGGTTAGGACACCAAGAACTGCTTTGCTGCCTCATTGTGGAAGGGAGTGCTCCTGGAAGAGATGAGCAAAGAGCATCAGGACTGGATGCCAGGAGTTATACTCCCAGTAGTATGAACTCAGTGTGAACTCATCCCAGCTGTTGAGATAAAGGAAGCAGGCATCTATATCAAGGACTATAGCAGGCATCAAGAAATCAAGGACGGCTTAGAAGAAAACAGTGATGTTGATAAATGGCAGATTATGGGCCCCTCAGATTGGATGTCGCTAAAGGCCTTTTAGAGTAATACAGACAATCCCTGACTTATGACTGATCGTTTAGCAATAGTTCAAAGTTATTAGAAACCTCCTAAAAGGGATGTAAAACCTGGTTTCCAAGTTCTGACATAAGACCCCCTCCTGCATTCATGTGACTGCATTTTGGGGCGCTTAGCAAGCGGTCCGCATTTGCAGTGCCCGTGCAGTGACCATGATTTACAGTTTCTGGCAAAACACAGGCCCACAGTGAACACTGGGTTCACTTAACAACCACTGCAAAATAAATAAAAAAGAGGCCCAGTTGCATGGTGACCTGCTTTACGAGCATCATGGGTTTTGATTGTAATTGCTAGGACTACCTGTAATAATGTTTAGGATGTGGCTAAATTAAAGCTTTTGCACTGTCTAGTTGCTGCTATTACCATGAAAGAAAAGAAAACCTGAAGCTGCAAATGGAATTATAGTTTGAACTTAGAATGTAGAAAGCATGAAGATGGGAAAGCTCAAGCAGGTGAAAAATGAAATGAACAAGCTACACATTGACATCTTGGACATCTGCAAATTGACAGGGATAGGAATTGACACTTTAAATCAGAAGATCATACTGTTTACTACTCAGGACAAAAAAAATAAAATAAAAAGCAATTTCATAGCCAGGAAGGATATAGCAAAAATAGTGCTTGGACAGGCTACAACCAAGTAACATCAGTAAGTTTTCACAGTCAATCCTTTAATATCACAGTTATTCAGGTTTAAGTCCGAACCACAGATGTAGACAAAGAAAAAAAGTGTAGGTGTTTTATGGTCAAGTTCAATCTGAAATTGACAGAATATGCAAGCAAGATCTGGAAACAGTCTGCAGTTTGGATATTGTAATGCCAAAGTTAAAATACCGTAGTAAAAAGGAAAACATAGTTGGCCTGTTCAGCCTAGGAAAAGAAATGAAGAAGTAAAGTGAATTATCAGTTTTTGCCAATTTAATGATGCCTTTATTATTAATAAATTCTTTAAACAACAAAGCAACAGTTATGTACATGGTTATCGCCAGAAGGAGCCCACAGAAATCGAGGTTCAAGGAAATAAAAGAGCTCAGTTATAACAGCAAAGACATCATCAAAGGCTGATGAACAGATCATGTGAACTGCTTATGTGCAAGTTCCAAATCAAAGTAAAGCTGAAGAACAAAGCCAGCCAGTTTCCAAGACATGAGCTTGACCACAGATGCATCATTTTCAAGAACAACACCGGGAACTGCAACGAAGGCCTGAACCACATTTATAGGGAGCCAAGGAATGAAATTTAAGATGTCAAGAATGAATGTGAAAAGAGACTGCCAAATACCAAGAAACAGAAGAAATAAAACTGGGTATCAGAACAGATGGTGAACACTGCCAGGAAGAGAAGAGAAGCCAAGAAAGACAAAGATCTCAGGAAGGAACTTAACAAAGAATTTCAGAGAACTTGTTAAAAGAGACAAAGGAGCTGTATTACAATTTTGGTAGAGAAATATAATGTGGAGATAGACTAAAAACAAGGAAAAGATGTCTGAAGGAGCTTCCAATCTTAAATTGGACACCAATGGATAGTGAGTGACCAATCCAAAGAGGAACAGATGGAAGCAGACACTGAAACTGAGTGTAACCAGATGTCAACATCTAAAGATACTTCAGAAGATATTCTGAATTTATAAGAACTTCTAATGGCAGAAGATGAAATTAGCACTACAGCAATCACCAAGCTGGAAAGTTACAAGAACTGATGGAATATCTACAGAAATACTGCAAGCAACAGAAGAATCAATAATGGTTGTAACCAAACTATGCCAGCAAATCTGGACAACAGCTGGACATTGGCCAACAAATTAGAAGAGGTACCAGTAGCAAAGAAAGGAGATTTACGTGATTGCATAAAATTCTCTATTTCACATGTTAGCAAAGTACTTGTTAGGATCATCTAATGCAGTGTTTCCCAACCTTGGCAAGTTGAAGATGTCTGGACTTCAACTCCCAGAATTCCCCAGCCAGCATTCGCTGGCTGGGGAATTCTGGGAGTTGAAGTCCAGACATCTTCAACTTGCCAAGGTTGGGAAACACTGATCTAATGCAATCTTGCTCAGAAAAGGGAATGCCAGATGTTCAAGCTGGTTTTAGAAAAGGCAGAGGACCAAGAATCACTATTGCTGATGCACCCTGGATAATTGAGAAAGTCAAAGAATGCGCAAAAGAAATCGACATGTAGTTCATCAACTCTAGAAAGGCCTTGAATGAACCAATCCAAATTGTGGAATGTCTTCAAGAAACTGGGATTCCTAGAATATATTATTGTCTTCATATGAAACGTACACAAAGGATAGGGACACATCAACCAAACAGAAGAATGGCTCCAGGTTGGCAAGAGGGTGAGAAGGTACTCAGCTTCTTTCTTTCTTTCTTTCTTTCTTTCTTTCTTTCTTTCCTTCCTTCCTTCCTTCCTTCTTTCTTTCTTTCTTTCTTTCTTTCTTTCTTTCTTTCTTTCTTTCTTTCTTTCTTTCTTTCTTTCTTTCTTTCTTTCTTTCTTTCTTTCTTTCTTTCTTTCTTTCTTTCTTTCTTTCTTTCTTTCTTTCTTTCTTTCTTTCTTTCTTTCTTTCTTTCCTTTCTTCTCTCTCTCTCTCTCTCTCCCTTCCTTCCTTTTTTCTTCCTTCTTTCCTCCCTCCCTCCCTGTCTCCTTTTATTCTTTATTCAATCTATATGCTGAATATATAATGAGGGAAACAGTACTAGAAGAAGATTATTTTAAGATTGGATAACATCAATAACCTGTCCTATGTTGGTGATGCTACTTTGATAACTGAAAATGCAAATGATCTACAAAATCAAGGAACACAGGAAAAAACATGAGACTACAAGTTGTCTTCCTTAAAATAAGGAAGACTACACTAATATGTTAATTGTAGAATAATCAACCTGAGAAGTGACAAGAACTAGTAGACCACTTTTGCCTTTTAAGATGAACTATCAACATTAACAATTTTAAAAAAGCCATATGCTAGGATTTGGTAAGGCTTTCCCTGTGCATCTTCTATGGAAGTGGAGGTTGGATTTTGAAAGCAAGACACTTTTGAATTTTGGTGTTGGAGGAGACTCTTGAGAATATCAGGAAAACAAACAAATGGATCGTAGAACAAATCAATCCAAAATTCTCCCTTGGGAGAATGTTGTTATGGAAATAATGTTTTCAAAATATGACGGGCTCAAACGGTCATATTTTGGAAACATTATGCAAAGAATAAGCTTCCTTAAGAATGCTAGGAACATTAAAAATGTTAATAATGCTAGGATAAGTGAAAGGAAAAAGAAGATGATCAGCAGCATGGTGGATGGACCAAATTACAACAGCAATATGAATTACAACAGCAATATGAATGCAACATTGAGTGATATAAAAGGCCGGGTTGAAAACAGATCATGTTGAAGAAAATTTATCTATGCAGTTGCTAAGAGTCTATCTTAACTTGATGGCACTTCATCAATTCAAGGCTATGAGCTTAGGTACTGACCTTTAAGTTAGTCTCGCTGATTTCACTGAGACTTTCTTTCTAAGGAAACATGCAATGACATGTATTGTGGAATAAGCCTCTTTGACTGTGGGATTACTTTCAGATATAACTGTACACCAGATTATCTCAATGGCTTATAAAAACATCTCAGTCATTTTAAGTAATCTTGGAGCAAAGTTTCAAATAATAATGTGTGTCATATTTCTAGCATAAGACATCAGCACAGAAACATTATGGTTATTATAGTGCATTCTAGCATGCTCATTAGTGAGATAGCTCATTAAGTAGAAGTGTACTCATTAAAAACTTCGATTAGATGTGTTGGACAAAGTGTCTTGCATTAAACCAATTTACAAGACATCTTATTGCATATGACAAAAGAAAGCATACGGTAAATCTACTAATGTAAATGTGCCTGATTAGATAGACTGTAATAATCCAATTTACTGATGAAGGGCAAAGCTAAAACTGTGTTTTTTCATGTTGCAAAAGCAAAATATTTTGTAGCTGATTCCAAAATATAATTTTAAATGATGCCAACTGTATGGATGTTAATATGAAATATACTATTTCCTAGCCTATACAACTATAACCTCCAAATTATATATTAAGAAATCATGATCATTAGGATTTTCTTTGACGTTTTCCTTATTTATGCTGCATCTACATAGATGGTAACCTCACACTTCAATCTATCATTTACAATCAATAGGAGCAACATCTATGCAATTAACCTAATGTTAATTTACATCCATCTTTTTCTACGTTCTAACCTTGTATTTACAATCTCCTTTAAATATGATTGGGGGGGAAATAATGATATCAAAAACACATACAATTTTAAAATAAATACAGCATAAATATACAAGCCTAGACACAGTAAGTAAAACTGACTATACAAGATGCTTCTGTATAAGGGAAGTTATCGGTAGTTCTCTCAGCTCACTTCCCCTTACAAATCCAATATAGAGCATGTTAGATGACAAAGCGATTCCAAGGCCAAGGGAGAACTATATGGATTAAAGTTCCTTTGTTGAAGAACTTTTAAAATTCAGGATCTTATTTTGTATAATTGGTTTTACTACTATTGACAAAAGACGTTACATAGAGCTTCATTATCTGTAACATAATTTATAAACAGGATTATTGCTTTCTAAAAATATCTATAATTCATGCTGAGGAAAATAGTTCTTTTGTGTTAACCTTGTTGCCCCACTGCTCCCAAATTTATTGAAATACAAAACGTGACATTTTGTTTAGCATTATAGTAACAGAGACTAATACATTTGAAATGCTTCCTCAGAAGAAAATAGAATTCTTACTTCTCCATCAGGACCAAGTCCAGATCCTATTCCTTCTATGTTGTCTTCTACCTTCTGAAATAAAAACACATGGATAGTTAATATTTCAGCAGAAGTTTATTTATTTATTTATTTATTTATATTTATTTGTCAAAACATGTATAAGACAGTACCATATTTTTGGAGTATAAGACGCACCTTAGTTTTGGGGGAGGAAAATAGGGGGAAAAATCTACCTACCAGGTATTCATCTGGCTAGCGTCCTTAGTCTGTTCAGCTTCAGCACATTATTTTATCCCCTGGTTAGGGCTGGAAAAAATATTCTTCGAAGGGAGTAGGAATGGAAACAAGCCTGCAAAGACTTAGGGCTGGAAAAAAACTTCTTCGGACGGAGTAGGAAGCCGGGAAGATCATTAGCACCTCGTTAGGGCTGGGAAAAAAAGCTTTGAAAAAACTACATTCGGAGTATAAGACACACCCAAATGTTCAGCCTCTTTTAGGGAGGAAAAAGGTGCATCTTATACTCCAAAAAATACGGTAGTTGTTTGTATAAACATAACGTAAGTAAAAAAAGTACCGATAAAAGAGGACAATAGGACAGGGACTGTAGGCACGGTGGTGTGCTTATGCACGCCTCTTACAGACCTCTTAGGAATGGGTAGACAGTCTAAGGTTAAAGTTTTGGGGGTTTGGGAAATAAACCACAGAGTCAGGTAGTGCATTCCAGGCATTGATCACTCCGTTGCTGAAATCGTATTTCGAGTTTGGAGTGGTTTACATTAAGTTAGAATCTATTACGTGCTCGTGTAAGTTCTGTTTAAAAATATTTAAATTGTGATTTTCTTAGGTGATGGTGGAAAGCAAATGCCCCAGTTGAGAAGATGGCTCAAGTGGGTGATTAGCTTGGACTTTTGCTACACAAATTGAAGAGGGCAAGGTCTAACTCCAACCCCCCCCCCCCAAAAAAATTTAGCCTTATCTAGTCTTTCCCAGCTGAAAGATGTCAGTCTGAGTAGATTCCTGTGAAATGGTCACAGAAAAATAAAGTAGCTAGTTTGAACTCTACATGTGTGGATCTGGTTGTTCACACCCGACACTTTACTGAATTTTGTGCAATTAGACAGGTCCTTTCAGAGTCACACTGAAGTCACACTGATTTCGAAATCAAGTATAAACAAAATGATACATTTAAATGATTAAAATGATACATTTAAATAAGGGGACTAGTCTAGAGAAAGTATGCATACTTTCTCTAGACTAGTCCCCTTATTTAAAGCAGCAAATGAAATGCTACAATTATATCCTGCCTTAAAAACTGGAACATGTTCATAATTTAATTATGTCCAGAAATGAATCGTTTATCATTTATTTCATCATTTATATCCCACTTCTAATTCAAGATCCTGGATAGTCACACACAATATACAGGAAGTCCTTGACTTACAACCACAACTGAGCCCAGAATTTATGCTGCTAAGTGAGAAATTTGTTAAGTGAGTTTTCTCCCATTTTACGACTTTTCTTGCCACATTTTTTGACTGGATCACTGCGGTTGTTAAATTAGTAACATGGTTGTTAAGTGAATCTGGCTTCCCCATTGACTTTGCTTGTCAGAAGGTCGCAAAAGGTGATCACATGACCCCTGGGAACTGCAACCGTCATAAATATGAACCAGTTGCCAAGCATCCAAATGTAAATCACATGACCATGGGGCTGCTGCAACTGTTGTACATGTGAAAAATGGTCATAAGTAACTTTTCAGTGACACTGTAACTTTGAATGGTCACTAAACAAACTGTTGTAAGTATGTGTGCCTGTATGTTTTAAAACCAATATATTTAGGAGTAGTTAAAAAAAACTTTTCAAGTTCCAAATGGACCGTTCCCTTTCCGAACGTCAAGACAGCAGGACCCTGACAACATCTCAGGGATAGTTAATTCCAGAAAGTCAGGGCCAACACCAAAAGGGCCTGCTTTCAAGCTACTTTCTGAAAGGAAACTGCCCTTGCAAGCCAATCACACAAAATAAGCAGACCTCCATTTGAAGAATATGGTTCCATATTATGACACAAGGACCCAAGCCGTACAGCTTTAGAAGTAATAAACACACTCTGAATTATAGCTGAAGATAAAATGGCAACCACTGCAGCAGCCATAATCTAGATGTCCCATTGCTAAAGTGGATCTCCCCCACCTTCATAGTACCAAATGGAAGTACCAAACTCTGTACCAAATGGAAGCTTCTGAGAGGTCTCCAAGTAGAGAGGGCACTGCCTGGGCTTCTAGCTCAGAAAGCTTTTCCCAGCAATTCCTGCTGCCATCCGTGCCTTGGGATGCGTTTCCCTTCTACTCAATTTCATTTCTAGATGTGCCCATGTTGGGAAATGAAGAAGCCAGGATGGGAGGAAGAATGTTACTAATGCTCCCTACCCTCTACTCATTGGTCAGCAGGACTTAACTCCTAATAAATGTGCAGAAAAAGGAATTATAAGTTTCAGGAAATTTTTCTGCTGAGTTGGAAAAAGATTATCATTTGATTTTAAAGATGGATTTGGGGTTGAGAGGCAGGCATATGTTGATGCATACTCTGCAAATGAGTTGCTTTTAGCAGTGGATGGAGGAGAAATAATTTCTATGGAATGAAAAACCAATTGATTTTAAAAAAGAGGTGGGGCCAATGATTTAAATTTGTAAGCAATCCTCAAATAATCATCCTGTTGTTGTTAGTTGCGAAGTCGTGTCCGACCCATCGCGACCCCATGGACAATGTTCCTCCAGGCCTTCCTATCCTCTGGAGTCCGTTTAAGCTCACGCCTACTGCTTCAATGACTCCATCCAGCCACCTCATTCTCTGTCGTCCCCTTCTTCTTTTGCCCTCAATCTTTCCCAGCATAAGGCTCTTCTCCAATGAGTCCTTCCTTCTCATTAAGTGGCCAAAATATTTGAGTTTCATCTTCAGGATCTGGCCTTCTAAAGAGTAGTCAGGGTTGATCTCCTCTAGGACTGACCGGTTTGATCACTTTGCAGTCCAAGGGACTCACAGGAGTCTTCTCCAGCACCATAGTTCAAAGACCTCAATTCTTTGGTGCTCAGCCTTTCTTATGGTCCAACTTTCACAGCCATACATTGCAACTGGGAAAACCATAGCCTTGACTATACGCACTTTTGTTGGCAGGGTGATGTCTCTGCTTTTTAGTATGCTGTCTAGATTTGCCATAGCTTTCCTCCCCAGGAGCAAGCGTCTTTTAATTTCTTGGCTGCAGTCCCCATCTGCGGTGATCTTGGAGCCCAGGAAAATAAAATTTGTCACTACCTCTATTTCTTCCCCATCTATTTGCCAGGAATTGAGAGGGCTGGATGCCATGATCTTAGTTTTCTTAATGTTGAGTTTCAAGCCAACTTTTGCACTCTCCTTCTTCACCCGCATCAAGAGGCTCTTTAGTTCCTCTTCACTTTCTGTCATTAGAGTGGTATCATCTGCATATCTCAGGTTGTTGATATTTCTCCCGGCAATCTTAATTCCAACTTTTGATTCATCTAGCCCAACTTTCTCATAATGTGCTCTGCATATAAGTTAAATAGGCAGGGTGACAGTATACAGCCTTGCAGGACTCCTTTCCCAATTTTGAACCAATCAATGGTTCCGTGTCCAGTTCTCACTGTTGCTTCTTGACCCACATATAGGTTTCTCAAGAGACAAATAAGATGGTCTGGTACTCCCATCTCTTTAAGAACTTGCCACAATTTGTTGTGATCCACACAATCAAAGGCTTTAGCATAGTCAATGAAGCAGAAGTAGTTGTTTTCTGGAACTCCCTAGATTTCTCCATTATCCAGCGTATGTTGGCAATTTGATCTCTAGTTCCTCTGCCTCTTCGAAATCCTACCTGTACTTCTGGTAGTTCTCGATCTACATACTGCTGGAGCCTAGCATGTAGGATTTTAAGCATAATTTTACTAGCATGTGAAATGAGTGCAATGGTGCGATAGTTTGAACATTCTTTGGCATTGACTTTCTTTGGAATTGGAATGTAAACTGACCTTTTCCAATCATGTGGCCACTGTTGAGGTTTCCAAATTTGCTGACAAATTGAGTGTAGCACTTTTATTGCATCATCTTTTAAGATTTTGAATAGCTCAGCTGGAATACTGTCACCTCCACTAGCTTTGTTGTTGCTCAGATTTCCTAAGGCCCATTTAACTTCACATTCTAGGATGTCTGGCTCGAGGTCAGTGACCACCCCATCGTGGTTATCATGGACATTAAGTTCGTTCTTGTATTGTTCTTCTGTGTAATTTTGTCACCTCTTCTTAATCTCTTCTGCCTCCGTTAGGTCCCTGCCATTTTGGTCCTTTATCATGCTCATCTTTGCATGAAACGTTCCCTTCATATATCCAATTTTCCTGAAGAGATCTCTGGTCTTCCCTATTCTATTGTTTTCTTCTATTTCTTTGCACTGTTCATTTAAGAAGGCATTCTTATCTCTTCTAGCTATTCTCTGGAATTCTGCATTCAATTGGGTGTATCTTTCTCCCTTGCCTTTCACTTCCCTTCTTTCCTCAGCTATTTGCAAAGCTTCCTCAGACAGCCATTTTGCTTTCTTGCGTTTCTTTTTCTTTGGGATGGTTTTAGTTGCTACCTCTTGTACAATGTTCTTCAGGTACTCTGTCTATCAGATCTAATTCCTTAAATCTATTTGTCACCTCTACTGTATATTCATCAGGGATAGGATTTAGCTCATACCTGAGTGGCCTAGTGCTTTTCCCTACTTTTTCCAATTTAAGTCTAAATTTTGCAACGAGAAGCTCATGATCTGAGCCACAGTTGGCTCCTGGTCTTGTTTTTACTGACTGTATAGAGCTTCTCAATCTTTGGCTGCAGAGCACATAGTCAATCTGATTTCCGTGTTGACCATCTGGTGATGTCCATTTATAGAGTCGTCTCTTGGGTTGTTGGAAAAGAGTGTTTGCTATGACTATCGTATTCTCTTGACAAAATTCTATCAGCCTGTGCCCTGCTTCATTTTGTACTCCAAGGCCAAACGTGCCCGCTATTCCGGTTATCTTTTGGCTTCCTACTTTAGCATTCCAATCCCCCATGATGATAAGGACATCATTTTTTGACGTTATTTCTATAAGGTGCTGTAGGGCTTCATAGAACCAGTCAATTTCATCCTCTTCAGCACCAGTGGTTGGGGCATAGACTTGAACTACTGTGATATTGAATGGTTTGCCTTGGATTCGAACTGAGATCATCCTGTCACTTTGGGGATTGTATCCCAGTATTGCTTTTCCTACTCTTTTTATTGACTATGAAGGCTACTCCATTTCTTCTGAGGGATTCTTGCCCGCAGTAGTATACCTGATGGTCATCTGAATTAAATTCATCCATTCCTGTCCATTTTAGTTCGCTGATTCTTAAAATGTCGATGTTTAGTCTTGTCATCTCTTGTTTGACCACGTCCAGCCTGCCTTCATTCATGGATCTTACATTCTTCCTATGGAGAATAGATCTTTACAGCATCAGACTTTCCTTTCACCACCAGATGCATCCACAGCTGAACGTCCTTTTGGCTTTGGCCCAGTCGCTTCACACTTTCTGACGTTACTAGTACTAGCCCTCTGCTCTTCCCCAGTAGCATATTGGACACCTTCTGACCTGAGGAGCTCATCTTCCAGCGTCATATTTTTTTGCCTTTTGATACTGTCCATGAGGTTTTCATGGCAAAGATACTGGAGTGGAGTGCATCATCTTAACAACACTGAATTAATTTTTAGCTGGCTCTATCCCTTTTTGGGGAATGCAGTGCTGCCTATCACAACAGTGCTGCCTACTGTGGCTCTTAAGCTTCTTTGTAGGAGATGCCAATGTAGGAGATCCTTTGTAGGAGGATGCCAATTGCTGGTACTATCTTGGTGAATTTGAGTGAAGCTCCATTTCAGTCATACCCCCTAAAGGTATGGAGGTTTGAAACAAGAAGAAAGTGTGTTTCCATCCCACTGTTTCTCCCCACTGAGCTCTTCCTGCATTCAGGCAAATACCTGAACAAGCATTTTGCTTCTTCTTGCAAAATTCTAACCAGAGATCCTGCTCAGGAGCACCCTCTGGTTTGGAGAGAAGTCTGTGATTTGCTGGACCTCACTGAAGTAAACCCCATCAAGAAGTTGGTAGGGGAGTTTGGCAAGCAGGAGCCTGGTACCGAGGAAGAAATTAAAGCATTTGCTGAAACATACGGGGTGAAATTCGACATGTATAGCAAGATTGAAGTCAATGGGAATAATGTTCAGTGGAAGTGGCTAAAAAACCAGCCCAAAGGCAGAGGCACTCTGGGAAATGCTATAAAGTGGAATTTTAGCAAGTTCCTGATCAACAGGGAAGGACAGGTGGCCAAGCGATTCAGTCCCATGGATGATCCACTTGCGATGGAAAAGGACCTGCTCCGTTTCCTGTAAGCCCCGCCTGCCTCTTGCCAACCCTGGCTGTGCTCCGCCGGCGTTCCTCTGGTTTGCCTGTGAATTTTGCCTGGATGACGGTCTGCCTTCAAGCCAAGCCTATTTGGTGAGGCCGGTCTGAGAGATTTGGCACAAGTTCACACGGAGGCTAGCTGGAATGTCTGTATTTGCACCCCAGGCCGCACCTTCCATCTTGTACAAATAAAGATGGGGTTTTTTTTTCTTCAGCCGAAAACAAAAAAAAAAGAAGTTGGTAGGGGCAGCAAAGGCTGCAATATTAGTTAGTTGGGCAGTGACAGGCAAATAGGAAGGAGAGTTGTGGGCATCTGTGCTGCATCAAAGACCTTAGAGAACTGTAGACATCTGAAAGGTGCTAAAACCCTGTTCTGGCTTTTATTTACCTTGTTTTCTTCTTTTCCTGGTAGTGGTACAAAATATAAAAAACTATTTACACAAAACCTGGCAGAAAGCCAACGCCAAGCAAATCCTGGTGGCAGGCAGGTGCAGAAAGCAGATAGTTCTTATATTGCCTAAAAGCTTATTTTAACAGCAAGCAGCCTCAGCAACTAAGAGGCAGCCTTCTAAATATTAAAAAGGGCCTGTAATGTCATACCTCCTCTTCTTAATTAGCTCTGTTAAGGAGCTGCTCAGAACTGAGAGTTTAAACGGCACTTCACATGCAGAGTACTGGTGTTAAGCACAAAGCAGCCACGTATTATCCTGCATATGAATAATTCCCAAGCATATAAAATTGCAACGGAAGACCATTAAGCCTTTGATGCAGAAATAGCAAAGAAAAAGTGAAAACAAACTAGATGAGGAAATATTTGTAACAGAAAGGCTAGATAACACATTTACAATTCTTTAAAGGTTTATCAGACCAGAACACTGTAATTTTACAAAAAGAAAAAGAAACACCCTGCTTTGAATTGCTTATAATTCTTAGATACTACCTTACTTTGGTTAGGACCTGAATTATTAAGTTTCTACCAGTGTTAGATTGTGAATCTGTCAATTACCCACACATAATAAGGATTATGTTTTAGGCATCATGTTATATTTGCGTATCAATGAGTTAGAACACTTCATATTATCAAGTTCCTTATCACAGATATTCCTAAATATATTTCTAATTAGCAAGAGTGATTTGTCCTGATAAAAACATTTCATTAGTTATTAGACAGTAGTAAGTGTTAATGTTTAATGATCTTGAGTTCAATCAATTATATGTCACCCTGAAGAAAGTTAAAAACAACTTTAAGGATACTTTTCATCTCCTTTTATTAAAGAAAAATCAATGTTTATGATATGAAAGGATAAGGGCTAATTTAAAAAGGAGTCATTTTTGCATAGTAACCCATTTTAAATATTGAAAACGTAGTAAAATGCTTCCTTCAGGAGCCCATTTAAAAATATGTAATTTATAAAACGAGCCAGGGTCAGATTTCATCAAAACATGAGCGTGTACAATATACCAAAATGTAGGTCATTTCATTTCCATTTTCCCCCCACTGCCATTAGAATTGCCCAGATTATTAAGGTCCCTTCCACAAGGTACAGGGATATAACAAGCAGCATTTAGCAGTGGGAAACTCCAAAAATCTACCTACCAATAAGATAAAAGCAAAAGCCTCTAATTTGGATTCAACAACAAACATTTATGCTGATATCATCTCAGGTTTTGACTATTTTACCACTATTTTCAGAAGACTGTTTGGAAAGTATAGAGTACATACCTCCCTTGAGTGTCCTTTTCTTTCTCTATGTCAATGTTTTTCAACCACAGCAACATTAAGATGTGCAGACTTCAACTCCCAGAATCCCCCAGCCCATATACAGGTAGTCCTCGACTTACAACAGTTCACTTAGTGACTGTTCAAAGTTACGACGACACTGAAAAAAGTGATTTATGGCCATTTTTTACACTTATGACCGTTGCAGCACCCCTATAGTCACATGATTTATATTTGCATGCTTGACAATTGACTCATATTTATGACATTTGCACTGTCCCAGGATCATGTGATCCACCTTTTGCAACTTTCTGACAAGCAAATAAAGTCAATGGGGAAACCAGATTCACTTAACAACCGTGTTAATAATGTAACAACTGCAGTGATTCATTTAACAAATGTGGCAAGAAAAGTTGTAAAATGCGGCAAAATTCACTTAACAAGTTTCTCACTTAGCAACATAAATTTTGTAGTCAATTGTGGTTGCACGTTGAGGACTACCTGCTGTACTAGGTTGACACACCTCAAACTACTGAGGTTGAGAAACACTGGGCTATGTACATGAAAAGAACTGAGAAAACCTTCTATGAAAATGCCTTGGAAGAAAGCAAGGGCATAAGAAGATTTCTTTAAAAGACTTTTGGTAACAACTGAACTCTATACTTGCCTTCTTTCTTCTTCTTCTCTTCTTTTTTTCTTTGGCAGCTTGTGCTTGCTTGTGTTCCCACACCAAATTTGTCAGATTGGCCACATATTCATCAGTTTGCTGCAGCAGATAGGCTAGACGTCTGTCTTTTTTCTGATCAATGAGTTTGCGGTAGCCTTCTTCATCTTCAGCCTAGTGGCATGAGCAAATGAAAATTCATGTAATGTCAAAGCTTTTGGCTTGATCACCATAAAACAGTACAAAGGGAGAGGATCAATTTTTATGTTTTAATTTAAATCAGGCATGTCCAACCTGTGCCCTATGGTCCGCGTGTAGTCCTGGATATTGCAACCCAACAAGGTTGTATAAAAATATTTTTTAAAAAGTAAGTTTGTTATTTATATACATTAATTATATATTTTATATGTGGTCCAAGACAAGTCCTCTTCCCTCAAAGTGGCCTAAGCAAGCCAAAAGGTTGGACCCCAATGGTTTCAATGGTTGTGGGAAATGCAGTTACAAATCAGATCTACAAATTAGACTGTACTTCCTAATCTAGGGGTATCAACTGATCACTTTATTGTTATTTAAGACATACAACATGGAGATGATTCTCAAAGCACCAGTGGAGAGTCTAGGAAGACATTTGTTTTCTACTGTTTTTTACAGAAGAGATGTGTAATCACCCATCTCCTCCCACTTATGAGTGTATGACTGTAACTTGTTGCTTGTATCCTTACAATTTATACCAATATTGATTGTTTCCTGATTGCTTATTTGTACCCTATGACAATCATTAAGTGTTGTACCTCATGATTCTTGGCAAATGTATCTTTTCTTTTATGTACACTGAGCATATGCACCAAAGGCAAATTCCTTGTGTGTCCAATCACAGTTGGCCAATAAAGAATTCTATTCTAATTCTATTCTAATATGAAGGCATCCAAATGTTTATGAACTTCATCTTCCACAATTCCAAGCAGTAATCAAACCAAGCTTTGATTTGGGATTTGAAGTTCAATAATATTTGGAGAGAATAAACATACCATGTGAAACTATCAATATACTTCTTTCCCCTCACTGGTTTACAGTAAACACTCTCGGAAAATCTTGATTTGGGTTGAAAATTCAATGAAACACACATCACTGATAACAATGACATTCCAAAGTTTATCATGATTAAACTACTGTTTTGATATACTACTCATTTTCAAAACATGCCTGAGAATAGAAAATAGCTGAAACATTCAAATATATCTGAAAGGGAAGGAAAAATAATAGAGTTTGAAGAATTTGAAAGAAAGGCTATGGTATGACAAGAATTTCTGAGTAACAGTCAATCTCTAAAAACGAAATATATAAAATATCAGATTATCATTTTAGTATGTCTGGGAACCAGGTTCAGATAACTGTATAATAAACATTTCCCCATTTATTTTCTTCATGTAATCCAACATAAAGATGGAAATGTGTTGGGGAGACATAGGATCCCACTAACAAAGCTGTCCTTGGGGTACACTCCCTTGAATCTTTCTTTGATAACTGGAAGGCACCAGAATACATTTTTATTGCCAGAATTTTTAAAACATAGGGCATATTGGAACTGTCATGAACTGCTGCATCTATGTTCATTTAATTTTTTTGAGGCCATCTTCTGCAAAAATTAAATCTAAATCATGGGTGTCAAACTCGCGGCGTTTCGTTGCCGTCACGTGACGTTTCGCGACATTTTTCCCCTTCACGGAGCTGGGGGGGGGGGCGTAGCCTGCACATGACACATCTGGCCTGCAGGCTGCCAGTTTGATACCCCTGCTCTAAATCCAGGTGTATCATCTGCTTAACTCCTGTAATTTTGATTGAATATTTTAAGGAATTCTAAAGGAACAGGGTTAATATAATTTTTCCTTCTCCTCTGATCCCCAAAACAAGAACTAATTTTGCCAGTCTCCATGATTGGTTACATCACATCTTACCATCAGCCTTCTCATTCGTTCTTTCTCAATCCTCTCTGTTTCTTTCTTCTGTTCCCGTTCTGTGTTGGCATGCCAAGTAGCCACAGCTTTGGAAAGCTTCTGAATTTTTCCAGCCACTGACCGATGGTATTCTTTAAAATCTTTAGCATGCTGTAAAATGCTATTGAGATATTCCTGTTAAAATAATAGCAATAACTGTCAACTGAGGGTAGGAAACCAACAATCTTAGAAAAATCATTTAAGTATATGAAAGCAGCATTTTTAATTCAATTTTTTATTCAATGCAGAACAGCAGTAAGTAGCAAGCAGTATTCTATATGAGGATGAACTGAAACTCTTAATAGTCTTCAATATCAGCCATACTGGTTATGTCTGATGGGATTTGAAGTACTATGCTGTTTCTATCTTGAGAACTGAAAAGACAAATGGCTACGTATGATTTCTCAGAAGTATGTTTCTGGTTGCACCCCAAACATTACTGAACATACAACTAATAAAAAGTAGGGGGAATAAAACTAAATTTATCTTAACTAAGCTCAATTAATAGGATTATAACCCATGTATTTAGTAATATTCCCCTTTCAGTTTTAGCAACATAATTTGGAATGGATTTGAAGATTTGGGGTTGAACATATAATCTTGAGGATGCATGCTGCAAAAAAAAGAGAGGCAAGTTTACATAGATGGATGGATGGATGAAGTTAGGATGAATACTCAAAGACATGAAGACTAAATTACATGTCTATTTTAAAAAGTCCTCTTTTTTGCAGTTTAAGTAAATCTAGAATAACTGCTGAATTGCCTATTAAAACTGCTGAATTGCCTATTAAAACTGCTGAATTGCCTATTAAAAACTCACTGTAGTTTATATTTTAACAGAACTGTTAAAGACAAAAGTCTGCTATTCAATTCATTGCAGAAAGCCAGTTCAGTTTAGTGGATAAATGCAGTGGACTAAAGATTGGAAAACTGAGTTCTATTCCTGTCTTAGGTGCAAAGCCTGCTAGATTATTTCTGAGCCAATCTCTCTCTCTTAGCCCCTAGGATGCAGAAATGGCAAATCACTTCCAAAAGCCTTGCCAAGATGATTTTAAACTCCAGCGACTCATCCAATCAGTTGCCACAAGTCAAGGTGACCTGAAAGACTTGATGCATATCTAGGCATATATGTACATACATATTGGGAGGTGAAACCTGGCTCATGGCAATTTTTAGGTTTTTGATGCAGGCTCTTAGGATTACCGTATTGAGTTTGCAAAAATTCAGATAATCATCACATGCCAGCAAAGAGATGCAGCAAACTCGAATTCCTTGCTGGCATTTAGTAGTCATTGGGATTTATGAAGTCCAGTTATGGCAGCCTGGATGCAACCTGTCCTCCCGATTTTCCTGCCTCTCTTGATATATAGTTATTTCAGCAGCTGCCAGTTTCTTGAAAGGCAATTTCTTGAAAGCAGAGACACTACAGATTTTTCTTACTGCAGAAGCTAAAGTATCTGACCCTCTGGCTTCTGTACTGAGCAGATTCTGTGGTAACAATTTCTTGTGAGAAACAGGGCTTTTTTTAAAAAAAAAAGTCTTTAAGGGCCAGTGGCTTTTGAACCTTCTCAATACAAAAGTTACAAGCTACGATATTCTGTACTTGGATTCAGTGTTTCCTGGATAGTAGTTAATAGGCTGTAACCATGATGAGGAGAGATGTTCTTTTTTTTCTGTGACAAGGAAGAGGCTCTAGGTGGATCTGAATATATCTGCATATGTGGCCCAGATCTACCATTCAGCACTTCCTGAGACTGTTTGGCTCAAAGCTTATCCAGCCTGGTGAGTATCTGAACCTCCTTTCTCTAAGGCCGTGATGGCGAACCTATGACACGCGTGTCAGCACTGACACGCGTAGCCATTTTTGATGACACGCGGCTGCATGCGGTCGCATACCGAGAAGTATGGGGCCGCATGCCGAGAAGTATGGGGCTGCATGCCGAAGATCAGGGATGAAACCTCTTCCAGCCACCGAGAAGCAACGCTGCCGAAGGAACGGAGTCCATGAGAAAGGACTGCTTGATCTCAGTGACTGGAAGGGGGGGATTTTTCCTGCAGCATCCCGGCTGCAAGCAGCAGGGTGAGAATCACTGCATAGCCCCAGGAGAACAGTAGGGGCACGGCTCCTTGTTATCGGTGGCTGGAAGGGGGGCACTGGTCCAAGGGTGGTGCGCCAGCAACAGCAGGCTGAGTGGCTTGCTCCTCCGCGGTCCTGCTGGCTGGCTGGCTGGCTGCTGCCGGAGCGCGAGGCTGACAGGAGGCGGAGGAGCCGCCGCTGCCTCTGCAAAGGCAGGCAAAGGTTGATCCAAAACGGGGTGCAGAGGCGCATGCGCAGTGGACGTGCGCATGTGCGGTTTGGGGTGCATGCACGCGTGGGAGGTGTGTGTGTGTGTGTGTGTGTGCGCGCGCATGCGCATGGGGCTGCACATTGCATTAGGGGTGCTGGCATGCGGGAGTGCTGGGGCGCGCGCACACGCATACTTTTGGCACACGGCGACAAAAAGGTTCGCCATCACTGCTCTAAGGGCTGCATCCAAGGAAGTGGTTTCTAATCCAGCTAAAAAACATTTGTTAACAACTATTTTTAGTCATTGTTTCTGAAATTATAATTCTCAGTGAGGATCTCAAAGTTCAATTCAGATATATCTAAAATGCAGAAGAGGAAATCTCCCTGTTAAAACCTTCTAATGGGCACAAGCTATTTAATATTTGTGAGATCGACTTTTGATTATTTCAGAAAGAGGACATAGTTTGTGTAAAAAAAACCAAAGTTCAGTTCCTGATATTTCCATTTTTTTAAAAGTCATAAAAAGTTAGCAAGTAATGTCTGCTAACATGCCAATCAATGGAAATAGTATTAATTCCATTAGATATATTTCCACATAATAATTTCTCATTAAAGGACTCCAAATATTGAATCCATCAAAAAGAACCAGAAGTATAAAGTGGCCTCATTTCCTGAAATGTATATCAGGACAAGCCTCAACTTGGCGCTTTACCTGAAGAACATTTCCAATCCAATATCTGATACTTCCTAGTAGATTTGGGAGACTAAAAGCCTAGATATTCACTTCCTGCCAGGTTCAGAAGTACTGAGCTTCTGCATCTATCAGTTTGTTACATATCAATAACCAAAAAACACAGAATGACCCACTCTGTCATTTGGATCCAAGGAAGAGTATTTTTTTAAATGCGATTAATGTCAGTGAAGTGTGATGGTAGGAACAAATTTGAACTTTCACAAAAAAAGCTGACAGATTTTTCAACAACCAGGAATGCATTTCTGCGCAGCAGCATATGCGGGGGACTCTCGCAAAATGACAAAAGTGTTGTGCCAATGCTACGCAAGCTCCTCCCCCTTTGTACATGCATTGTGTTCTCACCCGCATGGGTGAATGGGACGGAGCTCGCCTCACAATGGCACAACATTTTCATTTTGATGAAAGCACTGGATCCTGTGGACACCTCTGTATCAGCAAATTCCAACTCTTTTCAGATTTCTCCAACTTATGTACTGAGCTGCCAATTCATTGTGGCTCCTTCTCATTATGTTAATACACGAGACACAAAAGAAGCAGCTGGATCTTCCTCCAAGCTCTGCATGGGCATTCACTGACAAATGGACTGCGGAGTAATGAAAGCCAAGCCAGCATATCTAGCAGGATATAAAAGCAATAAGTGGGCCCTTGACAGATTATTCCATCCACTTGTAGGGGGGGGGGGGAAACATACAAACCGAACAGTCCCAAAGTCACCGAAGAGTAAAATACCTGGTGCTTCTGTCTACGTTTTCTCTCCTGTTCTATTTTCTGTTGTTTCTCAAGTTTCTCGGTCATTCGGGCTTCCCTCAGGGTCTGCCGCTTGCTGCGTTTGTATGCCTTAGAGTTCAGAGCAGTCTCCAAAGTTGTGTCCCGACGCATGCACGCCACTACTTCTTGTCTCAGCTGTGAACCAGAAGAGACAGCATTTAAAAAGAAAATCGGGTCTCAACAGAGAAATTGCACTAATAAAAAAAATGAAAGAACCAAAAAAAAAGCATTTCAAAGTGTTCTTTCCATTTTGTTCTGGATGTCTAATGTAAATGCGATGGGACTTCCAGAATCTAAAAAATGTTGTTGATCAAATAAAGCAAGTTAATTTGAATTTGAGAAATCTAACCTGGCAGTACTTAGCTTTAAAAGAAAACAGATTTTATCAATTCAGTCCTGGCATTTATTTATATGAAAAGTGGAGCTGCAATGTCAAATTAATTTCTTTCCTGATTTTAGTTTCATAAACTAGGTCTGTATGTATTGTTCTGGTTTTTTTTTTTTTTTTTTTTTAGTTTTAGCTGCACTGTTGTTTGTTGTGATCGGGTTGCTTTGTAAAAAGAAAAAAGAAAAGGGAATAAAATGATTCTCACCTGAGCCCCATATTGTAGAGCAGGTGGAATGCTAAGTCATTAAAATATAATAATAAAAATAATAATAATAATAAAATAAAAAATAAAAATAGTAAACTTGGAAAGAACATTCTCCTTAAGCTTAATCTGTTTTATGAAAGGTTTTAGACAGTAAAATAAATTGTGCCAAATGTCACAGAAAGTGCTGCTGGTGTTAAGACAAGCATGCACAGAAATATATACAAAGAAAAAAAATAAAACTTCTGATCTAGGGAGATTCTGTAACTTCTGATGATAAATCTATCACTTGGTTTCCAATCCACAAATTGTTCCTTCTTGTTTATCAGTTTGCAACTTTTTAAAAAAGTATAAGTTTTGTTTGATACACACACACACTAACAAACATTAACAAACGTTAATGTACATTTCCTAATAAATGATTTTATATTCCCTTTTAGCCTAATGAATTTGTTTTTGCATCCTTTTACGTATGGTAATGCTTTTTGCATGCTAAGATACTTTGGTGTCATATTCTGTTCCATGCTAATTGCAAGGAAAGCCCACCCCAAGATCATCAGCAACGTTCAGGACAATGTTTTTCTTCCATGGAAATGAAAACTCATTTGCTTCTATACCCTTGCAGGACAGGGAATTATGTAAGAAACAAAACAGGAACTGCAATAAACACTTAAACTTAGCACTTAGATTTACAATATATTCGCTCCATAGTGCTTTACAGCACTCGCTGAACGATTTACAGTTTCAACATATTGCCCCCAACAATTTGGGTCCTCATTTTACCAACCTCGGAAGGACAGAAGGCTGAGTCAACCTTGAGCTTGTCAGGATCGAACTCCTGGCTGTGGGCAGAGTTACTTGCAATAGTGCATTCTAACCATTGCGCCACCATGGCTCAACTGCAGCTGCTGTGCTTCTCTTCTATAGGTTGAGCTCACATGAGACACATTAAATTCACTGGTACACCAATTACTCTTTAGCTTTAAAATAGAATGACTGACATATAAAGGCCCTAAGTGTCTAATCACAAATAAATATATCTCCCCCCCACCCCCAGTATAATGCATTACCTGGCGCTGGAAATTCAGTAGCCTAAGCGCTTTCAACTCCACTGTGGCTTTAGTCCTCAGATCTGGAGGTAAAGAACCAGGCAAATTTTCTAATTCTTGAATTCTGTGTGCAATTCGAGCCTGAAGCCTATGTAGGTAAGGACACAAGACAGAGAATTTTTTAAAAAATGAACTTGTCAGTTCCAAGTCTCTTTCACTATCTCTTGGCCTATCTAGTTTGCTTTATGCATGGATTATCTTTTTGGACTCAGCAGACCCTGTATTTTAAAACAAATAAAGTGAACTGAGCCATAGTTTTTTTAACTGTTGAATTACCCCCCCCCCCCCCCCATACACACACGTGTGCAAACATTTCATGCAAAGGACTCTGGAGTTTTCAAATGCTGCTGTTGTCAAGCCCCACAAAGCTGGCCAATTCAAGAACGGACAACCATTTAGATTTCAAAAAAAAAAACTTCCTTGGCTGGTTAAAAACTGTAAAAATCATCAGGTAGACTTATAATAACCACTTAAGGTGGAGTCTCTTTCAAACCCATGCCCCTACTCTAATATCCCTGCACCTCTCTCTCCTTCAGCATCACGGCATGCAGCCAAGCCCGTTATCAATGGCCAGAATTCCTGTGAACAGGGATATCATATCTATATCAGTGGTGGCTGGAGCAGTTGTAAAAAAAGCTCTTTTTTTAACGTCTGCGTGAAATGTAAAAACAACTTGAACTACCATAATGACTATTTTAAGGCTACTGGACCATGCAGCATGTAATATCGATATATATAATCAAAGATTGAAAATGCAGGAACCCATAGTTTGACGTAAACATAAAGAAATTCAAAACTGGGTCTCCTGGCATTTGTTGCTTCACAAAGACCTTATATTAAGAAATGTTAGAACAGCTGGTCTATATGATCACACTGTCAGCGTTCCGAGTAATGCACCCACTGAAAGCAGAACTCCAAGGCAGGTAGATTCCTCAAAGAACAGGTTTATTGGATACATCATATTGGCACAGCTGGTGAAAACCAACTCTAACAGTTCCTGTGGTTTTCACCTAATTAAAAGAGTAAAAATCCCCCCCCCCGGCCAGGTGTCACCGGTCACATCCCAAGCCTCTGAACGGAGCCCTGCCATCTGAGGTCTTCCTTGACCCGGTACAAGTCCCTGGTGGTTGTCGCCTCCACTCGGACCTTGGGCCAGGTCACCCGCTGGGAGGGCAACTTCTGTCAGTGCCGCTGCGGTCTGCAGGACCTCCGTAGGGGTCTTCAGGCTCTCCGTGGGGGTCATGCCGGTGCAGGCGGCTCCTTCCCCCTGCTTCTCCATTTCCGAAGTCTTCCCTGAGTCTTCTCTGCTCCTCTCAAAAGATCAGGTGAGCAGCCAGGGCTCAGGACACCGTAGAGTGGCTTCAGGTGGAGCGGACAGTTAGGAGAGTTGGCTTAATGTCAGCATTCCAAGTAATGCACCCACTGAAAGCAGAACTCCAAGGCAGGTAGATTCCTCAAAGAACAGGTTTATTGGCACAGCCGGTGAAAATTAACTCTAACAGTTCCCGTGGTTTTCACCTAATTAAGACAGTAAAAATCCCCCCCGCCAGGTGTCACCAGTCACATTGTCCAATGAAGATGGATGGCAGGCTCCTCTCCTCCTTCAACAGCCACCAGTTTCAATGACCTTGGTTCCCACAGGAAAACTTTATTTTGACTGTAGCCAGGCTATCTTCTTCCTCTCTCCCTTCCCCCTCTCAGGCTTCGTGGCAACTATGAGGCAGCACAAGATGGCTTCAGCCAGGTTCGCTTCAGAGTTAACACACACTTCTAACACACCGAGCTAGTGCAGATGAAGTGACATTTATCTGTTATCTAGCATTGACAAACCAAGCATACAGCCTCTACAAAAAAAATTCCCTATTCACAGAGTCCTTTTTCCCCCAGCTATCCTTGACAGCAATTAAGCAGTTCAAGACTATCATCCTTGGCTAAATGTAACGTTCAGCCTACAATCTGAAAGCTGTCTCAAATGCGCATTGAGATTCTAATTAAATGAGAAGTAACTAACCCTCAACTGTGGTTAAGATCCTTGCTAAAAGATTCTTTAACTGTGTTAGCAGCAAAGAGGAAAAATTGACAAGTAGCTATAGTGAGGAAGTACACATCTTTCAGGGTAATTTCTAGGCTGTTAAAATGGTGTTACAGCCACAATGGCTCATTTGTCATAATAACTGCTATCAATATAAAGAATATGTTTTTAAACTAGCTGAAGCATGTGCACTGGAAGAAGCTACCAACAATACCAAATTATCACTATTGCCATTAATTTGAAACCAAGTTTAAGATCTGTAGTCCTTATTTAGCATTTCCAAAATAAAAATAAATAGAAGTGAAAGGGTCTTCATTATGACATTTAAAAGGCAGAGGCTCGGAGTTGTTTTTATTTAATTACTATGGCATTGTATCAGACACGGAATTATAATTTATGTGGCATCTTGGAATACTTTATGGCCGTGATGGCGAACCTATGGTACGGGTGCCACAAGTGGCACGCGGAGCCATATCAGTGGGCACGCGAGCTCAGGTCCGGCGCGCATGTGCGCACCGGCCGGCTGATTTTCGGGCCTTCTGGGCCCACCGGGAGTCAGGAAACAGGCTGTTTCCAGCCTCCAGAGGGGGTGGGGAAGGCCGTTTTCGCCCTCCCCAGGCTCCTAGAAGCCTGGAGAGAGCAAAAAATGGGTGTGCCATTGCATGGTGGGAGTGGGGGGGTCATACGTGCATGCGCGGGGGTGCATGGAATTATGGGTGTGGGCACGCACACACGTGATCCCACGCATCCCCCCCCTTTTTGGCACGCGAACCAAAAAAGGTTCGCCATCACTGCTTTATGGCAATCTACTTTGTCCTAAAATGTAGGTATCAAATACTTAAATCATCTTCACTGCCTAATCTTTAAAACAGATGGGGGGAAAGGCTATTTTTATCTTATGGGGGAAATATTAAAAGCCATTAAGTCCTAAAATCGAGACAAAGAGGAAAGCAGTTTTCTGAAGCCGCCAGTTAAAGGGCTTTGGGGATTTAAGCTAACCCTGTCCAAAATTTGTTTAATTAATCTCCACAGTATAGTTATTTGTTTTTTTCTAAGCAGAATGAGAATTCTTAAAGGGATGATAAAGATCTTCTTGCAAAAGGGCACCATCCCCCTGAACCAACTGGGCCACAACTACAGATGTTATTGGATTCTAGAGTAGGTGCCACAACTGCAGAATGATAGCCCAAGGAGCAAGGAGAGGCAATTAAAGAGATCCATTTGATATAATCTACTCTGCTCATCATTTCAGGACAATAACATATGCAATTTTTTAATGAGTAGTAAGAAGAAAAGAAGCTTTGCTCATAGTGGAATGACATTAAATTATACTGTACATTATTCATTTCAGAGGAATTCATTGAGATTAGAGAAGAACAAGTACTTTGTTTTGTTAAGTGTTAGGAGGGCTGTTTAAGAACTTGTGCGTAAATTTATCAAACTGGCTTAGCTTTAAACAGCAAAGTAAATCAAGTTGTTATCAACATGTTAAATATGTGAAGGCTTTATAGGTATTTTTTTCACAATATCTGTTGCTGTTCCGATAAAGGGCTAACACTTAAGAAGACACTGTATATGTTAAGCACAATGAATTTGACAGAGACATCACACTGCACTTTGACCTGCGGGAAATATGCGAAATATTAAGCAACGTCAAATACACAGGGTAATTTTTAGAACATGATCATTTATTTTTCTTCGTTTTTCTGTTTTCATCAGACTTGAGAAGGATGAACAGAAGTTAGAATACAATTATTCGAATTAGACATAGAGAATGGCAGCAAGGATGATCAGGGACTAGAAATTAAATTCTGTGAAAAGACTGAAGGAGCTGGGTATATTTAGCTCTGGGGCAAAATCTCAGTTGGGGCAATATGATAGCATTCTTCAAATACTTGAAAGAATGTCACACTTGAAGAAGGTCAAGACCTGTTCTCTCTTGTTCAGAAGTGCAGGACAGGGAATAATGGATTTAAAGTTACAGGAAAGCAGATTCTAATGGTGGGTTATAAAAAAAACCTTTCTGACAATAGGAGTACTTTCACAGTGGAACCAATTACTGTATCCAGAGAAGTAATACATACACCCACATAACACCAATCCTCCGCGAGCTGCACTGGCTCCCTATTGGTCTCCGGGCACAATTCAAGGTGTTGGTCATTACCTTTAAAGCCCTACTTGGCTCAGGGCCAGGTTATCTTTGACACCGCCTTCTGCCACACAGTTCCCAGGGACCAGTGAGATCCCACAGAGTTGGTCTCCTCCAGGTCCCGCCAGCTAAACAGTGACGGCTAGTGGGCCCGCGGGGAGGGCCTTCTCTGTGGCTGCCCCAGCTCTCTGGAACCAGTTACCTCTGGAGATCTGGACTGCCACCACCCTATTGGCCTTCCGAAAAGCAGTAAAGACCTAGCTTTTCTGACAGGCCTGGGGCCGTTGATCTCGCGGTTGTAATCAGCGAGATCCGGCCATGAAATGATATGCATGGGTTTTTAAAATTGTTTTAATGTTTAAGATGTTTTTAATGTTTATTCTTTTGTTAAGCCGCCCAGAGTCCTTTGGGAGTTGGGTGGCATATAAATTTAATAAAACAAACAAACAAACAAATAAATAAATAAACAACCTTGCCTTCATTGCATGCCTGTAACTAGAAGGTATCTGGGAAACTTTAGTTTGGATTCCCCCACTGAATAAGGAGTTGGATTCAATAGGCCAAATGGCTCCTTTCGCCTATATGATTTTAAGACATTCTTAAAACATTAAAGCTTGCCCAAACAAAATCAAATGTATTAACTAGAGACTCTTCTTATTGGGACTAATTCCAATTTTAATCTCACTTAGATTGGGGATTAAAAATTTGATTCAGCCTTCCCATGCCCTTAATTCCCCAGCCCTTCTTCCCAGCTGATTTTCAGTCCTTTTCCCAAAAAAAAAATAATTGCTGTGAAGTTTGTTTTAAAAATTTGAAATGACAATAAGAATCATAACTCACAAAGCAAGCTAATCTGAAACACTCCAGTTTGGCTATTACCTATATTCCCGTTCCTGAAGAATTTCAACAGGATCCAGCCCCTGAGGCTTTTGGATGGGGCTGATACGGTTCTGTTTTTGCTGCAGCTGAACAATAGGCGAAGGCTGACCAGCTGCAGGCTGTGGTACAGAAGGACCTGGCATTACAGCTGTAGGCTGGGTAGCAGCTGGGGCAGGTGATGGTCTTCCACTTGGAGGCGGAACAGCCAATTTTTGGGGTGTACTTGAGACATTCATATCCACTCCTTGCCCTGGAAAATAAAAAGTGAGACAGAAGAAATACTGGTTAAAATCTAAGTATCTTAATATAAAATTATTTTGTTGAACATCTAGATCAGGGGTGTCAAACATGTGGCTCATGGGCTGGGTATGGTACATGTAGGCCACACCCACCCCGGCTCCGCAAGGGCAAAAACAATCTCGATATGTCACGATGCGGCCCGCGATGCGATTGGGTTTGACACCCCTGATCTAGATCAAATGATATAAACTTTGAAACTTCTAAAGTACTTACAGGCATTCAAATGCACATACAACAGAAGCATGAATAACACAAAGTTTTTATGTTTAGTTTTATGCCTAAAATAAACATCCCGCATGAAAGTAACATCTCTGCCCTAATCTATGATCACATTAATGATTTTCAATTTGCTCTGATTCTTAAGTTATGGTTTGGGTCTCTTAATTATCCCTGTAATGATGTTTGTAAAACTGCATTATTGGGGGGGGGGGAATAATGTTAAAGGGATTGCAGATGCAAAACAACAAAAGCGGCGGGGGGGATGGACCAGCTTCTATTCATTGCAGACAATAAAATTATTTTCAGTCAACCTGGAAATGCATCAGAAAAAGGTGAATAGGCTTTGAAACTTTATATCTGTTATTCACACATCTGATAAGACAATGCAAATATTTTTGCCTGGGATTCCAGAAGCCGAACAAGTGTGATTTTCTAAATGTTATTCAGCTAGAAAGCAGTGAAGACTCTTTCATATTCTATAAAGAAAGGCAACAGTAGAATCGGTAACTGGAAGCTAATAAAAACCAAGCTAGGAAGAAAAGAATGTTAAGAAAAATCTTTTTTCAGATATTATTGCCACCTTAAAGTCTTGTCAAAATCTTAGATCAGTATCTCTAGAAGCAGAATATTGTGATGACTCCTTGAAATGAAAGCTTGTTCTTTTCCGCTAGAAGTATCATTAAACCTCACTTCCCATGTGGGCATAGCATATAGAACATTGAATAATAGGATTGGAAGGGACCTTGGAGGTTTCCTAGTCCTAGTCCCTGCTCAACTATCAGACCCTAAGCTATTCCGGACAAATGGCTGTCCAGTCTCTTCTTGATAACCTCCTGTGATGGAGCACCCACAACCTCTGGAGGTAAACCATCTCGCTGATTAATTATTCCCATGTCAGAACATTTCTCCTTAGTTCTAGATTGGATCCCTCTTTAATCATCTCCCACCCATTACTTATTTTTCCCTCTGGTGCTTTGGAAAATAGGTTGACTCCATCTTCTCTGTGACAGCCATTGTTAAACAGGTCTTCACAAGAAGAAACTTTTGTCTGTTGGAGATACTTCACAAAAGGAGCCTTGGGAAGAGAAAAAAAGGGAAAAGAGCACTAAAATGTATCATGGTTATCTCTGTTCTCCTATATCTTCTCTTATATCTGGGGAGAAAACTACCTGCTACTGTGAAGATGTGCCATTAAGACAATATAGAAAGGAAAGTATTTGAAAAGACCTTTTTTTTGCTTCTTCTTTCCCCTCTACGCAGATCACAACTATCATGGTTAACTGCACATGAACTGCTGGTAGTTTTGGGTTACAGTACTGCAGTTTTACCTTCTGGCCAAGTTTTTGGAGCCATGGCAGCTGTATGTCCTGGCATTCCTGAAGCAACTCCGTGTCCAGGCATGGCAACAACTCCTGCAAGGAAGAATGCACATGATCTCTTATCAGAAGGTACCAACAACTTTTATGCAAAACAGCTTCTATGCCTTAGGGGTGACTTTCGGGAAATTCCTTCATATGATCTGTGTGTGTGTGTTGTCAAGTAAACATTTACATTTTACATTTCAGTAGAGGTTTTTAAATTGAAATGTAGTGAATGTTTCCTCCCCCGCTCCATTTACCTAGTTCAGGGGTCAGCAACCTGCGGCTCTGGAGCCGCATGTGGCTCCTTCATCCCTCTGCTGTGGCTCCCTGTCGTTCAAAATATGCATCACAACTGCCAATGTGCGACACCCACCGATGCGCAATTTATTAAGCTTTTCAACCCTCGGTAGGCCAACCATGGATAAATCCAAGGAAAGAAAACTTTCAGAAGAAAACAGAATCTTTAATTCAACTATATATGCTAATTTTGTGGCTGCTCAGGAAATAGTCCGGCACGGGAAGAGTTTTGTGGCTTCCGGTGTTTTCTTTTCTGTGGGAAATGGGTCCAAATGGCTCTTTGAGTGTTTAAGGTTGCCGACCCCTGACCTAGTTCATGCTAAAATTAAACACATACAAGGAAATAGACCACAATTTTTATTTGAGGGCAGACTCTTTATTTCACTTCAGGGATCCCTATGGAATTCAATACAGCTCTGTTTCCTTCTTTCTCTGCTCTGGGGTAAAGGTATAAAAAAATCTCTCACCGGGACATTACACAAAATGTATATTCCACCCCCCCCCCCAAAAAGAAGTTGTTTTTTCTAGGGTTCAAATTACTCGGGATCCCATAATGCCTCTGTTGTCTGCGCTACTCAGCCACATTGCTTCTGCATGCACCTATGCACTGAAGCAAAAGGGGGAAAAAGAACAGGACTCCCTTTTACTCCTTTCCTCACAAATCACTCTTTGAATTCCGATTTACATGTAACCGAGGAAAGGACACAATTTTGTCCTCAGCCTTGAGTAGGTATTATAATACAGAAGGTAGCCGTTTTACCGGATGATTTGTAAAGAGCCTGTTGCTGCTGAATCCCAGGCAGTGATCTTTTTCCTTGTACAGCAAGCTGAATGTTTTCAGGGATTTGCTGTCCTCTAGCCAGCATTTTGTATGCTAAAATCTGAGCTCGGAGCTGATGCAACTGAACAGGACTGAAAGGTGAAGGGCCTCTACTGGGTTGGCTAATCACTTGTGGGTCTCCAGGCATCATGGGTCCTGGCTGACTCGGTTGCATTTGGGGTGGAGTTGGACCTCCTCCAGACATTGGACTAGACATGTGCTCAGGTGCTCCCAGGGGAGACGGATGTGGAGACATATAGCCTGTAGCCAAAAACAAAAGAACCAGAGATTTCATCATTGTTTGGTTTCCAATTAATAAACCCTAACAACTGAGTACTGCCATTATCTGCAATAATCATACTTTTGTATGCAAAACTATTCTTCCAAAAGACATTTCTAATTCTCAAGGGAAAAAATGAGTTATTAGGCACATTTCCTTTAGGCACACTTAAACTGAGCTCTTATAGCAAATAATTTTGTTCTCCATGTTTAAAAAAAAACCAACCCTATTAAACCAAGAGTGGTCAAAACAATAGAAAGAAGAATGAAGAGTTAATCCATGTCACATTATTTCCTCCCATTGAGATTCAGTTGGAAATGTCACCCTTACAGATATAACTAGTTTGATTTTGTTTCAGGATGTATATCCTGCCTTTTTTATAAGTGACCTTTTAAGACTAATTACTAAATAAAACCAAATGAAAAACCTACCAAATCAAATAAAAACACTTTTAATGCTGCTTGCATTAAGATTTTATTACCCATCTAAGGAACATAACATATTCAAGCATATACATATGTGCACACTTTAACATGTAGTTAGTTAGTAGTGATCACTCTTCTACTATTCATCAAGTGAATAATAAATTGGGAAGAGGTTTTGATGTCTTGTGAAACTTGCCAATTATAAATGTACGTAATTGAAATTTCAAACTAAACGCACAACACACACACACACACACACACACACACACACACACACACACACACACACACACCTTTCTCTCACACGCACTAAGCATTTACTACTGAAGAACAGAAGCTGGAGTCACACAAAGTACAGACTGGGTATCAATGATCCTTTCAGAAGAGCAAAGATAGCAATGTCTTCCATAACGTAGGTACAGCATGCCAGCTAGGAGCTTAAATATGGTGCAAACAGAATGGACAAAGGGAGATTCACGAACCACCAAGTTTGGAAATGATTGATTACACAAAAATTGAAGCTGCAGGTGATTTAGAGAATTTTGTCTCTGAGAAAACCAAAGCTTAAAAACAAGAAAATAAGGGAAATAACCAGAACATAAATCTTAAAATAAGGGGATTTTTGACAGTGAGCTTCTAGGTATGGAAACTGACAAATACATGTTGTAAATATTATGGACTGTATCTGGGCCTGAGGGGAGGGGAACAAAACCCCCAATAGACAGACTGTATAAAGCATTCTAAGAAATGGAGCCTTGGACGCGTGAAGACCAGTGAATGACCCAATTTGAAACCAGAGCTGTCTGGAAGCCGGTCACTGCGTAAAAACTGCACATGATGCAAGACTTGGGGATCTCAGTAATAACAGCAGCAACTCATGAGACACAGCTGAGGTGGAAAAGTAATGCACTGCTATAAAAAGCAGGAGCACACAGGAAGCTGACTGAAGGAAAACAACCCACATACACATATCTACCCACCAGACTCCTTGATCAGTTTGGTGAGGATTCAGTGGGTCTGCGAGTGAAAGTGGATCTGCATGAATGCACTTAAGCAAAACCTGGCTACATGGTGCTCAATACAACAGGGATCCTTTGTAAACAGGCTTGCCATTTGCTAACTTACTGCAATCTGAGATTATTATCTTGCCAAATGATATGTGAGTCTGGTCCCCAGATAAAATGCCAGACTGCTGCCCTGGACTAATAAAATAAACTCAAGACACCCATTCCTGGCCATTCATGAGCCATGCATAACAGCGTTTGATGAGAACTGGTTATCTCCGCTCAAACAGTGTGGTTTACAGTGTAAGTGAAATGATACAACATGCCTTATCCCAGAGCAGGCAACTATGGCCCTTTAATGACCTGTGGATTTCAACTCCCAGAATTCCCGAATCAGCCATGCTGGCTCGGGAATTCTGGGAGTTGAAGTCCACAGGTCATAAAGGGCCCATAATTGCCCACCCCTGCCTTGCTCCCACAAATACATCCACCAATCTGTTTATTCTGCTAGGTTCCAGCTTCACCTCTCTCAGTCACTGCTTGAAATGTTACTGCAAGATGCATTTTTAAAAAATTATTTTTATCCCACCTTTATTACTTTTATAAATAACTCAACAGGCATACTCAATGCTCCTTCCTCCTCCTATTTTTCCCACAACAACCACCCTGTGAGGTGAGTTGGGCTGAGGAGGGAGCAACTAGCCCAAATTTACCCAACTGGTTTTCATGTCTAAAGTGAAACTAGAACTCATAGTCTCCCGGTTTCTAGCCTTGTGCCTTAACCACTTGATCAAACAGGTGCAAGAACAAAAAAATGTGTATTATAGAAAATGGCAGGCTGTACTCAGCTGTGCGTATCCAACAGCAGAACAATGTGGACAAAGGCTCTCACTTCCTTCACATGTATCTGCCTCAGTTTCCAAGAATTCCCGTTCCACCTCAACTTTTCCATATTGTAGAACTTTCCAATCAGCCAGTCCATAATGTTCCTGAAGAAAATTTCCACTTAAGCTGTTTTATTCTAGAATTCCAGATGAGAAGTTGAAAGACAATTGCTATGTTTGTCTCCTATGGTTGTTGCAAAGTGAAGAGACATTCTATGCCTCAGAAATTATGACCATACATAGCACAATCCTTTAATCAGGCATACATGTTGCCAGAGGTGGGTTCCTGCCTCTGATTGCCGGTGCGGTTAATCGCTGAGTTCGGCGCAGAGCCGAAGACGCCGCTCCCGTTCGCGGAGCGGGAGCTTTCCCCGCCCGCATGGATGTCGCCAATTGCGTTCTTTTGCCCTCTGCGCATGCCCAAAGCATTCCGCATGCACAGAGGGCAAAAGAACGCAATTGGCGACATCCATGCGGGCGGGGAAAGCGCCCGGGGGAAGCTCCCGCTCCGCGAACGGGAGCGGCGTCTTCGGCTCTGCGCAGAACTCAGCGATTAACCGCACCGGCAATCAGAGGCAGGAACCCACCTCTGCATGTTGCATTGAAATGAACAGAACTTTTACATGCACCAGTGTTATGCAGAGCCACAAAGTTGTTATCAATGTGCAAACACTGGCAACTGTGACAAACTCTTTAGTTCTTCAGCCCTGCAAGCAATGATCTACAATATGCATATGTTGTATAAATGTAATTCTTTCTACTGAGCAGAGTAATTATGGGGCTATATAGCAACATAGACACCAAAACAAAATATAATATTTTAACATTTAATCCGCAAACATTTAACCCAATCACTTTCTAGACTCTGTTTTGAACTTCCAGAAAGTACAATAATCCACCCATACATCTACTCTACAATGGATACAAGTTCTACGTCTACAATTGCAGTAATCTCCATGAGCTTTCTTTTAACCTGTGTCTTCTATGGGCAATGGACTTCAAGTCTATAAATACCCAGCCAACCCAGAGGACATCAAATTGGGCAATGTTGATCTTAAATGTTCACTTTTGTCCTGGAATCTTAAGACCTGGCATTAAACCAGTTATTACCTGACATTTTTATAAACTCTCTTCCACATTTATTTCCATTCAGAACCAACACTGACTGTAAGTCAGATCCCCTCTGTTACTCCTTTCCTTCCTAAGCAGAGTAAGTTGCCAAAATTCCTTACAGCTTAATTGCTTCTAAACAGCAATCCTCTGAGCACAAGCTGGAATTAATACAGTAGTAAACCAGCAATGTTTTAATGCATGAAAAGCATTATTGCTAAAGCAGTGCAAAGGTAAAATTAAATATATAAAATAGCAATGGTTAATTAGTAAAAAAATATAAATTCAATTGCACTCATTTTACATTTTTAACTATTCAAGCCTTCTGAGGAAGCACTATAAGTTTAATCAGGCCTATACATGTACCATATGTATTTAATCTTTTAAGAAATAATTAATTCAGATAGAACAGAAGGGAGGAAGATTGAAAAACAGCTGACCAAAAATCCTGCAACTTCTATTCTGCAATGCTTACTCTAATAATGTCACATCTTCAGAGAATCATCACAATACTTCCTGTACTTAAAATGCTCTATTACATAACTGACGGCAACAAAGATTTTCATACAAATATCTTCTATAACTGCAAGAAACATTCATACTCTAAGTCCGTGATGGCGAACCAATGGCACGTGTGCCCAAAGTGGCACGCGAAGCCATGTTGCCTGGCACGCACAGCCTTGTCTGTTTGTCTTCCAGGTTTCTGGCGCGCATGCGCGCCTGACAATCAGCTGTCCTTTGCGCACGTGGCAGTGCCCAAAACTGGTGTGCGCATGCGCGCTGGCCAGCTGATCGTCAGGTGTGCATGCGTGCTACAACCCAGAAGTTGGGCTTTTCCGGAGCGCAGCCCCGATGAGCACGCACACACTGTTTCCGCGCGACAAGGTTTGCCATCACTGCTCTAAGTTGTCTAAATAGCACAATTATCTTCTATTTTAGAAAGGCAATAGCACTTAGACTTATATATAGCACAGGTCACCAACTGGTGGTCCGCGAGAAAATTTTGGTGGTCCGTGGAGAAATCTTGGCCCCTGGGCCGGATATGGCCGAGAACAATTAATCCAGCCTGCGGGTGGGAACACAAGGCTGCACCGCCCAACATCACCCCGCCCACACGCCAGCCCCCACTTTTAAGGCCGAACGCAAACCTCACCTTGAGTATAACGGTGCAAGCCACACGAGCTGGAACAGGACGTTAAGACCAAGAATTCACCGCGCTCAGCTGAATAGCTGCTGGGGGGGGGAGGTTCAGCCACCTTTTGGGCCTACATCTCTCCTTCTATGAGGCCTCCAGGTGGGAGGCCCGAGAGAAAGCGCCTGATAGATTCTCTTCGGCTGCTTCTCTCTGCTGTAGTGCGGCATCAGCATTTGCGCTGCCTCAATATATTTGTGCCAGCTGGTGGCGCAAGGCAGCCCTCGTCTCCTGTTGCTTGGGACTCGGAGTGGTAAACGGTGTCCGGTCCGGGGAGCAGCCGGAGTTTGCTGTCCCTTGCGGACGCTAGCTCGGCCCCCTGCAAACTCTCGTCTCTCGAGGAGCCCGGCCGAAGTTTCCTGTGCCGCTTCAGCGAGCGCTCGAGAAATGAGAGTTTGCAGGTGGCCGAAGAATTAGCCTGCAATACTCCATTCTAACACTGTGCCACCACCGCTCATGCAAAAGAGTCTGGCATAGTGTGTTTCAAGATGCCATTAAAAGCAGTAGAATTAGACAACGCAGCACCAGACATAGCAATCTATTGGAAATCATCTGCCGCCCAGGCCTTTGAAACAAACAGTCTCAATAACACAAAACTAGTTTGCTTTCACATAATCCCCATTGACAACAACTGGCGATATTGCTCAGCTCATATTTTTGGATGGGGAGGTGGGTGGTCATGATGCCTATTTCAACAGTAAGGGAAGTATTTATTCTAAACTCTCGCTGCCCTGAGTTCCCAGGGAGATGGGCGGCCTATAAGATCGAACAAAATAAAATAAATAAATAAATAAATTCCTGACGATTAATCCAAAACTCCTCTTCAATCACCAGCCTTAATTCCTCAAACCCTTTCACTTTTTGAAGGGGGGGGGGGAGACATGCAGATAGCAAGTACCTCAAATTCGGTCTATTCTCCCCCATCTTTCACACATCCAGCACACCACCAAAAATAGCTCTACCAAGAGAAATGAAAGTAAAATAAATTTGAATCACTCTAAAAACAAGCTGACCTTTTCTCAGATTGTGGGAAGAGTGAGATAACTGATCACAACGAGCTATGAAGAGGAGAAATTCCTGATGAATTGTATCCCATATTAATGAGTCATTTGGATTTTCTGCTTCTGGATCAAACTGTCTTGTGTTGCTTGTACTACAGCAATTGTACTGCACAGTTATTAGACCTGTGATACCATTCCAGTCTGCACAACTCCAAACAATCAATGTGCAACCCGGGGTAACTATATGTCAAAAGTTATGGGATTTGTGTTTTATGTGCTAGCCACATTTTTGTTTGCTGTGACTATGTATGTGACTGCAGCTAATCTACCAGTCTCAAAGTCACTCCCATTTGTTGTTGTTTTCTTGAGAAGAATAAAAAGGAGCATTACAACAGATAAATAATGGGGGGGGGGAGGAAGAGAGAGTGGGGAGAGAGGGAGGGAGGAAAATTTAAAAAAACAGTAAGTCATGGAGCCCAGCAACATTGTCATATTTTAAAATAAATGTCTGTCACCCTATTCTGTGGAGCTTCTGAAATGCTAGACAGCTGTTTAAAATCATGGAACATTTGTGAATATTATATAAATATCCAAAGTGTATTGCAAATTAATGGTTTCAACTATGAATTCCTTGGGGAAAGGGCCATGAAGGAGGTGCTCCTGTAAGTGCTAATTTGTTTTTTGTTTTTTAAATTGCCAGAGATTATTTTATTTTAACCTTCTGTTCTGAAAGCTTAACCAGGCAGCATATGCTGCTACAAGAAAATTTGACCTTTCGGAGGCCTTCCTTGTCTTCCATAAGCATCTGAAAACAAACATCTGCAGAGGCACTGACTGGGGGATTGCGACATGAAGCTCGGGGGGGGGGGGGGAAGGCAGGCAGCATTATTAACATATGGCCCAAAGAAAGGAACTGTGGAAAAGGTTGCATATCTAGATTGAAATGCATTTTTAAGTCCGCCAAAGCCACACCGCTTTTAGATAAGTTAACACCTGCATCATTGCTTTGAGGAGGGAAAACAAACGCCCCTAACTGCGCCCTTCAAACTGCCAGATGCCTGATATATCCCCATCTAAGTTCCTGAAGAGCCAAACACAAAACCTGACACTTGAATAAGCCACAAATGATTTATATTATTTATATTTATATTACATTTGGTGAACTATAATTTGCACATACCAAATTATGGAAAGTATTTCAGTTAGCACAGCACCACTATACAGTAACCAAATTACTCACCATTTCCTTAATAAACGACAAATTATAATGCCAAATATTGATCTAATGTTAATAATTGTAATCAATTACTTAATTTGCAAAAGCAACTCTCTCTGAAATAGAGCTGGGAAAATAAATTTTAGTTAGAAAAAAAACATGGGTGCAATAAAATTACAATAGAAGAAAAGATAAGTAGCTTAGGGTTGAACTGGGGAGTCCTTGGTACTCTCTGAATTTGGTTGTTTGCTTGCAGACATTTCTTTTACCTAACTACAGTAGGTAACATCATCAATGCTAATGAGTGTGGAATTTTCTTCCTGTTCATATACAGTAACTTGCCCTGTGGTTTTCTCCTTGGTAGTTTCTTATTTAGGGCACATAAACTGAATGGATGGATGGATGGATGAATTGCTTTCTGCTTGTTTGTTTGGTGTTAATTCCTGCTTATCTGGGTGTTGATTGGTGGAGAGGATGTGTTCTGGTCTTTTTTATTTCCTTCTTAGTTTTTTAATTGTCTCTTTTGAATGGCATAACTTATCTCTATGATGGCTGATTTATCTCAAGTTTCCAGGAATTCCCTAGCATTTTTGGATTTAGCTTGGTCTGGATGCTCAGTTTCCAAGTTGAAATTAGGTGATGCTGATGCTGATGATGTTATGCATTCAGTCATGTCCAACTCATAGCGATTCTATGGGCCAGGTCTCTCCACATCTTCTGATCTTGCCCTACTTTGAAATTATGTAGCAGAGTGCATTTATGAAGACATGATGAAACATCCTTAATCTCAAAACACATGGACACAGTTTCAACTTGCCAGAAATAACAACACTTAATTAGCATTCAGGACCAAATAACAGCAATGGTATTTAATTACACCATCATTATTTGGCTGTGGAGATCACATTTTCCTTAGGAAGTACACCACTTCTTCTCCCTGTTCATTTGAGCAGAGATGTTTACTTGTCTTCATCCTCCCCTTGGCACCATCAATACACCAAGTCATGATAAACCACATCTCTGAAGAATCCAAGTACGGTTATGTGTGTCAATTGCTAAAATCTATTCATCTTGGTGTTAATTTTATTTCCAAATCATCAACGCAGCTTAAACATCCCTGAATATTTAGTATTACATTCTACCATTTGATTCAGAACAAAGAAGCAATGACAAAGCTTGGGAGTTATTCACTGACATAAGAAAAATGTCCTCCCACTACCCACAGGAATGCATATTATGAAGTAAATCAGAATCAACTTCTACCAAGCTAACAAAAAACAATTATTTTGTGGCCCAGATCTTTGCAAAGTCCATCTGTATGACTGAAATCAGCCAAATACATGATCCTTAATGAGGCACTGGAATTCTGTTGTTGATGTATTTTATGATTGGAAGTTGTTATTTACTCCAAGCGCCACAGGTTATTGGGTTTTAGTTTCAGTTGTTGGATTTTAAGCACTGTACGCCACCCAGGGTCAGTCTTGTAAGATTGGCAGCCATATGACTTATTTAAATAAATTTTTAAAAAATTGTAAAAATAAAAATGCTAGAAGTGGGAAATAGATGAAAATTATCCTCCTTAAAAACCAAGGCACGAGACGAGTAATGAATATATACTGAAAGCTTAGGTTTGAACTTTAGATGGGGGTCAAACCTAAGCCTGAGCATCAATAGTATTGTGTTTTTAGAAAATCAGCAAGGATAAAAACAAAGGTAAATTTTTCCCTCTATATTTTTCACTTTGATGCTGGAATATGAAAAATTTCAAAGCAACTTCTTTACTTTTTTTAATCTCCAGAAATGGGGAGTGGGGAGCAGGGAGACAAATATCCCTTAGTCAGGAAATCAACTTTCATAGTATTTTATTATTACTGATAATTTTAGCATTTTTAAATTGGCCAAGTTTCATTTCCCACCTTCCATAAAAAATGCATCCTAACCCAGCTGAATATCTCGAAGGAAAGTCAGTCTCCAAAGCTTCATCTCTAAGGATTACCCAGGTGATATGATGTAGTATTTATACTAAATCCAAACTGGAAAGGGCCCATGGTAGTCTTATAATATACTTTTGGCAGAGTTCAGATTGTTAACTATAAATATGACTCGAAAATCACCCTTGGTAAGTTGAGAAGGTGAGCACAGGGAGCTACAGCTCAGGCCTTGCTTCAATCCCTGTCCCGTTCCTTAAGCCTCAGGGGAGGAGTGTGTGTGTGTGTGTGTGTGTGTGAGAGAGAGAGAGAGAGAGAGAGAGCTTCTTTACGAAGGGACTGTGGAAAGGAGGTGAATTTTTCTCTGAAATGCAGGACTGATCTCAAAGTCAAAAAGCTTTTGCTGCTGGGACCGAGAGATGCCAAAGAAGACAGTTATGCTGAAGGACATGGATGAGGATAAAAGAAAAAATATACACTGCACACCTAGATGATCATATAATAACTGAAATCGTATTTCTAATTCTTACAGTTAATATTTCCCCATCTCAAGGAAGCTGTACATTGTTATCTTTCCATCTTAGCTACTGAGTTTGGCTTATACCTGTAACTGTCTTTTGAATTTCCTTTTAAAAATTAATTTGTATATAATTCATTTTTCTTTTAATATTGTTGGTATCGTATTCACCTCTGACAAATTGGAAAACGTACATGTTCAGCTACAATGGTTGGTTGGCTGCAGAGTCGGCGAGATGTTGACTGGATTTGGCATTTTTATCCACCTACTGAGTCCTTCCCAAGAACTTGGGATAGGCAAATGTTGTTGTTTGATGGTCTTATGAGGTATGCTTGCAGGATATAAGCTGTTCTGAGTAAAGCTGCTTTTTGCAATTGATTGATGATAAATTTGTCAATGCCCATGGTGTTCAAGTGACATTGTTTTGGCATTCCATCCAAGGCATCTATTACTTTTGGTACTATCTTTGCCTTTTTCTTGTTATTATTATTAGATACAAGTATTTGTGGATAGTAGTATTTTGATAAAAGATAAAGTATCCTTCAAGTCAAACTCAATCACATGCAGTTTTTAGCAAAAAACAAAAAACAGTAACAAAACAAAAAACAAAAGCCACTGTCTTCTCAGATATAAGGAGCCCTGCTGGCACAGTAGTTAGTGCAGTATTGCAGGCAAACTCAGTCCACATGCTAGAGTTTGATCCTGATGGGATTCAAGATTGACTTAAACTTCTATCCTTCTGAGGTCAATAAAATGAGGATTCAGATTGTTGGGGACCATATGCTGACATTGTAAACCGCTTAGAGAGGGCTGTAAAGCAGAGGTCCGCAATCCCTGGGTTGCAGCCCACTACCGGGCGGTGGCCTGTTTGGAACCGGAACTGGTGAGTGGCGGGCCAGCATGCAACTCTATTTGTGCGCATACATGTGTGCACAACTCAACTTGCGCAAATTGAGCTGCTCAAGCGGCCTGGTTCCCGTCTTCCCCTGCTGGGCTGCCAAGCCACAAAGGTTGGGGACTGCTTCTGTAAAGCACTATGGGGCAGTATATCAGCCTAAATGCTAGTGCTATTATTATATTTTCCAATTTTCCAGTCAAGCCTGCAGCCATAGCCAACCCTACTCCAACATAAGCATGTGGCTTTCCTTATTCAAAGCAATGAGCGAACCCCATATTACTTTCTCTAGATCTTAAAGTACTTGACATTGATGTATACCTGAGAAAAACAAAAGTCTCAATTTTTCATTTTCTGCATTACTTTGAACTGATCGCTTCAAACAAACATCCTCTACCAGATATTATTTATACATTTAAAGGTTTATCTGTAACACAAACGCAAAGGCTTAAAAGACATCAGTTCTCATGTCAAAAAAGATATATAATTTCACAATTTTAAGAATAATCGAAAATAGGACAAAACTATAAACCTTGACTGTGTTGATCCATTGGACTCTGAGGTGGTCCCATTCCAGGAAGAGGTGGTCGCATGTTTGCAGCCTTCATGGAACTGTTGTGTAGGTCTTCAACTATCCCTTTTTCATGCAAACCATCAATAGGCTGTAAGAGCAAAACAATTTTTTAAAAAGAAATTCTTATTATATTTCTTCGATTTACATCCTGCCTTCCTCCAGTCTCATTCCTGCCTGTAATAACACTTAAGCAATGTGCTGCTTTGATTTGCTCCTTCATGAAGATTTATAGTAAATTACACTACTTAAAACACACTCATACAAATAAGCGAGCACAAAATAGTATTAAAATCAGACCAAAATGTGCATGAAAACATCAAAGAAAACAAAAAACCCAGTCAGCATTAGTAGGAAATGAAACTGACCTTAATATGCCATCGCAGCAATATTTTTTGAAATTACATAATTTTATCTTCTTCTTTTTTAATGCTGGCTGGGATCTATGAGAGTTATAACCCCCACACTTCTGGAAGTGACAAGGGAAGGCTGAGTTATTGATATTTTAAATACATGCCCTAATTCTCTTCCCCCAATCATTTATTATATGTAGACACTTGTAGTGAGCTATATTTTGGCAGCAATATCAACAATAATCTGTGTTTTGAACTACAGAGGAATCCAGAGGCAAGCATTACTAACCAGAATTTTTTTAAAAAAGTTACCCTTCCCCAACCTTACTATCCTCCACCATGTGAATGGTTTCCAGAATTTATAGCAATGGCTGTATTGTGTTGTCCGGATGAATCTGGGAATGAAGCAGTAGTGGGTTCTAAATCCTGTTGCTACCGGTTTTCGCACGTGCACACTTCTGCGCATGCGCAGAAGCGTCCCAGGTGGATGGGCCGAGCCTCCCGCTGCCGCTGCTACCGGTTCGCTGAACCGGGAGCAACCCACAGCTGGAATGAAGATCCCCCTTAGGCTTAATTTTTATATGTAATAATTACTACCATGCTGGAAAATTTTTGTTTTCTCTTGTTACAACAGTCAATCTTTTATCAGGTACCCAAGGGACCAAAAGAAGTTACAGGTAGTGCTCGACTTACAACCATTTATTTAGTAATAGTTCAAAGTAACGGCAGCACTGAAAAAAGTGATTTATGACCATTTTTCACACTTACGACCGCTGCAGAATCCCTGTGGTCACATGATCAAAATTCAGATGCTTGGCAACTGGCATGTATTTATGCCAGTTGTATTCTCCCAAGGTTATGTGAGCGCCTTTCACGGCCTTCTGACAAGCAAAGTCAATGGGGAAACTGGATTCATTGAACAACCGTGTGACTAACCTAAGAACTTCAGTGATTCACTTAACAAGAGAGGTCATAAAATGGGGGAAAGCTCACTTGACAACTGTCTTGCTTAGCAATGGAAATGTTGGGCTCAATTGTGGTCGTAAGTCGAGGACTATCTGTAGTTCACTTCACAGAGCACTTTTCAGTTGTCATCTAACTCCAGCAAAGGCCATTCTTTACTAGCAAAGCAAGGCTGTATTCAAGAATCAGTTATCAGTGAAGGGAAAGACGAGGAAGAAGCTGAGCCATCCGAGGAAAAAATGAAAGGCTGCCATGTGAGGACAAGGTGAAGCCCACCCTGCATTCAAAGACAAAAAAGGGAGGAGGAGGAGGAGGGAGCCAGGAAAGAAACTGAAGGCTTCTGAATTGAATCATCATCAGAGGCTAAAATAAAAAAAGGTTTTCCTCACTTGTGAGGGGAGAGCCCAGGGGAAATGCTATTTCGGGGGAAGAAACATTTAATAGTTGCTCTGAGAGTGTCTAAACAAACATTATGTGCAGCTCTCTAAAGACTGTCTCCTCTCCACACATGCAAAGCTGAAGGGCTCAGGTTTCTCACAACAACAACTCTCAGTGTGTGTATGTGTGTGTGTGTACATGTGAGCACAAGGGTGCACACAGGCACACACATACAGGTTGACTGCTAGGGAAGGATCCGGGGAGTGGAAAAGGGAAGGATGAGAAAAGATAGAGAGATTTAAAGGAATAAAAATGGAAGAAAATTAAAAGCTTAGTAAGGAGAAAAAACACAAGAATTCCAGATTTCTGGGGTGCAACTCAGAATTTGCTTATTTTTGGTCTGCCACAAACACTCTTCATACAAAACTGCTGTTTTTAAAAATGTATCTGTTCCTTAACAGTGGGTTATTCAATACCCTTTTTTCCACTTAGAATGGCAGAGTATTCTTTTTTTAAAAAAAAAAAAACCTCCCCACATGTAGTTAAAGCTACAGAGGTAGCAATGTACAAAAACTGGATAAGCTTTGATCCTTAAAACAGACTGAGGAAAGTACTCATAGTCATCAAGAAAATAACAGAGGGACTCTTTCAGGAAGTCCACTTAGCTAGTTACAATGGAGACCTATCAAAGGTGAATCTGGGACAAGATATTCTAAAGTTACAAGCACCAAATGTCTATTTCCTGTTTCAAAGTTGAGCTGAGATACAAAGAAAATTGAATGGCTGTATCTGTAGGGCATAAAACACTCAACCGTATATTAGTCTCTGATGCAAGGAGTTTTATTCCCTTGTTAAATTCGGGCTCTTAAAGATTCAGAAAGTTCCGTGACAGTTAAGTAGATCAGTTAAGAACTGAAAAGAAGCCAGAAGGTGGGATGAGGAAGCCCTGAGAGATTAATTACAGGAGAGAAACTGATGCATATTAATCATCTCTTAATAGTCTTCAGCAGTTACAAAAACAGGATTAATATATCAAAAAATCAAGAGACAAGCAGGCTGTTACTTAATCCAATACCCTAGTGCTAAATTAATGAATTAAAACTGCAGTACATTTGAGCACGTGGCACTGCGCAGCACAGAAATACAAAACATTAATTCCTACTTATTTAATATTTCGGGTTTAATCAACTTCAACAACTGGGAACAAAAGGCTGTCACCAATAATCAGTGTTGCCCTCTATCGATATTTTCTATTGTTTTCTAAATCATAATGGATGCCTGTTGTGCATGAGGCATCTCAAAATAATTTAATTCAAAAGTTGATGTACAGTTGATGTAAAGGAAAAAAATAAAAAGAAACAGTGCTTCAGAAAGTTTACAAGATCATAAACATTGTATTAGGGATAATCCATCTAAAATTAAGCAAATTAAAATACCATTGATTTCAACAAGAGGTGTTTTTTAAATTAAAATTTCATTGATTTTTTTAATACTTCATTCTTATTGGATAGTGTCTGCAAAACACATATTAATTATCTGCACAGTTGATAGAAGTATTAAGGAAGAAAAATTCTATCCCCAATCAAGGTCATATTTTATCCATCCCATCCTTCTAATGGAGGAGAAAAAAAAAACCAAATCAGAGATTATAAAAGCAGTTTGAGGCACAGCAAATACATCTTTAGAAATGATAAATGAACTGTCTGCTAAATGCAAATGATAAAGTTAACAGTTTCCAAGAGATAGTTAAATCCTAAAACAATTGAGGTGATTATAAGAATTTTGAATGATTATTTATGTCCTTAGTCTTTGCCAGAGACATACTGTATACGGTAGGCTGTATTTAATATTTCTGGGAGAAGTAAGAAAAGAGTTGCAACCAGAATAAAGCCATTTAAAAATTACTATTTTTATAATGCTGGTTTCAGCTTTTATACTAGAGTTGTTGTGTTTTCCCCCATTCAAATCAGCAAGAAATTGTGCTGTCAAGGGTTCAGCAATCATGGTCAGAAGAGGCTTCAAGAACCATTAAAAAAGGTTTAAATCCCTCAAACCAGAAGGGATGGGTTGGCAAAAACTGAATAGACAAAGAAGACTTCAATGCAACTATGCTGGCATTCATTTGGGATAATGAATCTACAAAGTAGGGCATCTACAAAGCATCTACACTATTAAATCTTCCATATCCTGCTGTGTTGAGAAACAAAACTTCTGAGCAACACTTATGCTTTATTGGTCTTTCAGGAGAGCTGCCTGTTTATCTTTATAAATTTATCAAAGGAAAAAAAGGAAACGGTTCCACATTGATCAATGTGTTCAATTCTTGAATGCAGACACTTCCCTTGAGGCTGTTGAGTGTTGATGAAGTAGGGACCCGCCTGTCGAATTGCAGACCTAAAAGAATGTCAAAGCCTTCATGAGGAGAGTGAGAAAATGGAAGAGAATCAACTGTTATTGTCTCAGCAAAAGAAATGATGCACAAGGAGTATCCTGGCCATAACCAAATTAATAGGACATCCGGTGACCAGAACAATGCTTATGCCTTTCATTAGAGTATTTCTGTTGTTGAGACAGTAATTATTGATTCAATGCCCCTGTCATCTAGTAGTACCTTATTATTAAGTGCCTCCATACCAAGAAAAGTATGGGTGTTTAGATCTCCCGTCATCAAAGATTCTACAAATTTGGAGGCAGGAAAAGGAAGAGACTGAAAGTGGACTGAAAGTGACTGGTAAGGCCTTGTGGGTAAACTGTTTTTATTGCTACTGTCTTTTTTCTTAGAACAAGAGAAGGAATCTAAGGATGACTCCAATATAGCATTTTCTGTTGCTTTTCTTGTCACCGTAATGAGCCACTGAATTTGCTAATTAATGTCTTGTTGATTCTTAACAAAAAAAGGTTCTCCAGGCAAGAGGGATGAGCGAGAAGCCACAGTGAAAGATGCCTGCTAACTATAGTTTGTAAGCATACTCTCTGGCTATTGAGAAGAAAATGCACTTGAGCAGACATGGGTGGTCTATACAGAGCAGATATCCCCTCCAGATATATACTCTATTTGCAGTCCATGTTAAGATGAGAATAACTCTCACTAGAGGCGAAAATAGATCTTGCCCGGAATTCTGACATTAGAAATGAAACCGCAGTTTAAAGTTCTAAGTAAAAATATTTATTTGGTACAAAAACAATAAATCCTCATTAGTCTACATCTCTGATATAAAAAGGCACGTCTTGCTTCGATAGAGGCAAGGAACAGAAGGATAGAATGGAGAAAGGAATGTACACATGTGTACTAGAACATATCAATCACGTGCTCAGGAATAAACCATTATATTAGATAGGGATGCTTCTCCTAGCATATACATATAACAGGCAATATAAAATCACTGCCTGACAGTCCAGGCTGACAAGCCAAACTTGCAGACTTTATTTTAAATTTGGGAATGAGGATTTTGAGAAGCAAATGAATGCCATTTAATTTAATTTAATTTAATTTAATTTAATTTAATTTAATTTAATTTAATTTAATTTAATTTAATTATTTAATTTAATTATTTAATTTAATTTAATTTAAAATTTAATTTAATTTAATTTAAAATTTAATTTAATTTAATTTAATTTAATTTAATTTAAAATTTAATTTAAAATTTAATTTAATTTAATTTAATTTAATTTAATTTAATTTAATTTAATTTAATTTAATTTAATTTAATTTAATTAATAGATTTGTATGCCGCCCAACTCCCTGGGGACTCTGGGCGGCTCACAGCATGTTCAAATCCATTACAATAAAACATATAACAATTAAAAAGAAAAAAATATAAGAATTAAAAGAAAATCTCCAACATTCATAACTAAAGGGGGGAGACCCCGAGATAATCTACTTGGTCTCACTTTCACCCCGCCTGCCGGAAGAGCCAAGTTTTTATTGCTTTACGGAAGGGCAGCAGGGTGGGGATAGCTCTGATCTCTGGAGGGAGTTGGTTCCATAGGGAGGGAGCTCCCACAGAGAAGGCTCTCCCCCTAGGCCCCACCAACCGACATTGTTTGGTCGATGGGACCTGGAGGAGACCAACTCTGTGGGACCTAACCGGTCGTAGGGAGGTATGCGGCAGGATGCGGTCCCAAAGATAGCCTGGCCCTGAGCCATGTAGGGCTTTAAAGGTAACGACCAACACCTTAAATTGGATCCGGAGACTAATGGGCAGCCAATGCAGCTGGCGGAGGACAGGTGTTACATGGGTGTACCTAGGCACACCCACCACGGCACGCGCAGCTGCATTTTGCACCAATTGTTGTCTCCGAAAACTCCATATCAAGCACTCTTCTGTTTTGGAAGGGCAACATTTTATTCTTTAACCGTCACCCCAAGCTCCTCTATGCAAAAAAAGTGAATTTGAAAATTTTAGTTCAGCCCTCTAATTGATATCACATCAATAGCTATGACACTTGTGCACCACCTTGGCAAGTAAGAAGAAAAAATATAGTTCTTAAAATAAAAAAATTGTTCACTACTGTGCTGGAATTGTAAGTTATTATTTACATTATAACAACTTTCATTACATTTTTATTATATTACATCTCAAGAAGGATGAACTTTGCTGGTTCCTAATATGATTTGATTGCTTATTTGTACCCGGACTATCATTAAGTGTTGTACCTTATAGCAATAGCAATAGCACTTTACTTATATACCGCTTCATAGTGCTTTACAGCCCTCTCTAAGCGGTTTACAGAGTTCAGCATATTGCCCCCAACAATCTGGGTCCTCATTTTACCGACCTCGGAAGGATGGAAGGCTGAGTCAACCTTGAGCCTAGTGAGATTTGAACAGCTGAACTGCTGAACTAGCAGTCAGCCTGCAGTCGCAGCATTTAACCACTGCACCACTTCAGCTCTTATGATTCTTGACGAACGTATCTTTTCTTTTATGTACACTGAGCGCATATGCACCAAGACAAATTCCTTGTGTGTCCAATCACACTTGGCCAATAAAATTCTATTCTATTCTACAAGTGGGTATTTATGAAAAGATCTGTACTAGAGAACAAAAATCAGACTAAAGACTTTCCAAGGCCATTGTAGTCTTCCCCAAGGCCATTTTTCTGCTCCAGACTTAGCATCCCTGACAGTTCAATTCCAACTCAAAGTTTATAGCCTCCTCAAGTTCCATAGTATCTATCATGGTCTCATTTTTCTTGATGGTAACTGAAGGTATCATATAGAGATTTCACGGCTGTCTACATATGATTATAATCTTTGTTCCATTGATTCTGATGCTGGCTTATAGGCCTCTGCAAATTCTAGCTTTCAAATATGATATACAATCCTATGTATACTCTTAATTGACCTATTGGAAGTTAAGCCTAGTATATGAAGGATTCTGAACATCTCAGAAAATCTTACAGTGACAATTTAGTATCACAGAAAGCTAATTTTTGTTTCATGTTGACCACCTGAACATTTAGTTATGATTAAGTCTAACTGGTCTTTTGAGTTTTATAGCTTTAATATAATTTGATATGTCTTTTAATTTTTGATTGGAAACCATCCAGAGTTGGTTGAAAGAAGGGTGGCTATATAAATGTTATAAATAAATATTATAAATAAATATTATAAATAAATAAATAAATAAATAAATAAATAAATAAATAAATAAATAAATAAATAAATAAATCTTATATAACTATAATAGAAATATATACTGGAACAAGAGAGAACACCAAATAAAGAAGGAAAAGATGGAGAATATCCAATTTAATTATGATACCATTCTACATTATTGGATGAGGTCTTATTTTCCCAAGGCACTGCGGCATTCATAAACCTATATTATGAGCAGAATACTGCACTGTTCTAATTCCTGGATCTTAAATATTGTTACTCTAAAATCCCATAGGGCACTAAGAAGCTAGTGCCGTGTGAATGAAGTAAGTCTTAAAAATGAAATATTCTGTTTTTATTTTCTAAAATATTATCCTTCTTCCAAAAAGAAATTATGGTGAATCATATACACGTTCACTTCAAAGAATGCTGTACTGAATTTAAACATACCGTATCTTTTGGAGTATAAGACGCACCAAAGTATAAGACGCACCTTAGTTTTGGGGGAGGAAAACAAGGAAAAAGGGCCTCTGCCTCCAAGCAATTTGCCAAACAGCAAACAGCACAGATGATATACACTATTTGCTGTGTATTTCTGTGCATGTGTGCCTGACCCATAGAAATAGCAAAGAATTGGAGAAATGTACATTATGCCAGAAAGTTTTCTTAAATGTAGTCCTCCCAATTATTTAAATAGATCTACTCCAAGGTAAGTCAGGATTTAACTCTAATACTAAAGAGGACACTGTTACATTTCAGACTATACTTGTACAGAGCTGTTAACATTAGTTAAAATTTCTGGAAGTATACATTATTCTCTATTATTTAAAAGAAGATACAATAGCACTGGGCCTCTTCAGAGCAAGCATTTATTTTAAAAAGCTTCCTTATTTTGTTAAGTTGTCTAGATTTACAGGGTCTCCAACCTTGGCAACTTTAAGACTTGTGGACTTCAACTCCCAGAATTCCACAGCCAGCAAAGCTAACAAAGCTGGTTGAGGAATTCTGGGAGTTGAAGTCCACAAGTCTTAAAATTGCCAAGGTTGGAGACCCCTGGGTCTAGAACAATAATAAAGCAGTCTTTAAAAAATAAGTCTAATAATTTGAACATTCTAGACATTTATAGTTATTCACTTACCCCCTTGCATTCAGTTCAGCAGAAAATAAAAATCTGTGTCTCTCCCAGCTATTTGCCTCTTTGCAAGCTAGTTTCACTTTCATTTTAGCAGGTGGCAAATCAGCTGTAGGTCGGGAAGCTGCTAATGACTTGCTTGGCTTTACAGGCTCTTCCTCCTTTGCTGCAAACAGGTAAATTGCTGGAAGGCAGAGGCCAAAGTGTGGGGGTCGCTGGGTCTACATTCGGTGTATAAGACGCACCCAAGTTTTCACCCTCATTTGGGGGGTAAAAAGGTGCGTCTTACTTCCGAAAAATACGGTATGTACTCCAACGTATGCTAACTTATCTCACTGAGGAACATTAACCACAACTGCCACAAGCAAGTCTTAATTTATGCTCTGGAATTCACACCTCAAGATCACCTCAAGTCTTAATGAATGACTTGCATATATAAAACTGATAGCAATATTTAGGATGACAAAATGATAGTTTTAGTTTTCCATTACAATTGTTCTGCACATAGAAAACATTTGGTAGAAAACATTTGGTAGTAATACTTACTTTGTGCATTTGGTGCATGCCTTCCTGTGAATAATCACCCGGTCCCATAGATGGCATTGGATGTGGTACACTTGGAGGTCCAGGACTTGGTCCCATCATGCTATGTACTGAGCTTGGTGATGGCCCAGGTCCTGGGCTGGGACCTAGGATAGGCCCTGGAGATGGCCCTGGCCCTGGTGAAGGGCCTGGATGAGGCATTGTAGTAGGATCAGTTGGTGTAGACATCTACTCTGTCTCTCTTGGAATCAATGATTGAGCTGTAGTGAAGGGAAAAAAGAACAACACATCTAAATTTAAGTTGTTCGGCATTGGGAAAGAAAAACATACGACATTTAAAGAAATAATTTGTGCACAATTCATCTTGAAACCTCAAGTGGTTCTGTATCAAAATAAAGTACATGTCAAAGTGAAGTTACTCATTTGTATCAGGAGTCCACTATGAAACATGGCTAAAATAAATTGAGTCTTTTGGAAGAAAATTATAATACATGGTTTGTTTGCTTTTTAAATTGAGTATCGCCTTGGGAGTCTTGCATTGAAAGGAAGATTATATAAAGTAAATACCCAAATAAATAAGAATTATCAGGTTTTCAAAAGAAAGTCATTAAATTCCTTTTTATTTAAGGTAGCTATTATAAATACCATGATTCTCAAATTCCCCATCTCCCTAGTAACAATTAACTATACAGGATAATAAATACAAGGATAAACAAAGAATAACAATGTCATTCAGCGTGTATGTTTGTGTCTGTCAGAAAAAGTGATTGTCTAGACAAAAACAATTAATGACAAAGCACGTGCTATTTATTACCTTTTTACATCAAGCAATATAAAGACATGCTACAAACTTAATGAATATTTGATACGCCTTGTGATATACATTCTCAAAGACTGCAATTGTATACCATTTATTTATTTATAGTTTGAGCCCATCTTTATTTTTATAAACAATTCAAGGTGGTGAACATGCCTAATATGCCTTCCTTCTCCTACCAAACCAAATTTCAATTGAGAGCAAACTCTCCCAAGAGGTAAGCAGACCATCTCTTCTCTCAATGAGACACATTTTTGCTCAAAATAACTCATCTTACAAATATTCTGCTTCTTACAAGTATGTCCATCGTTGTGAAATATAGCATTCCCCATTTTGGAGCCCCCCCCAGATGTGTTGACTTTCAAAAGTCATTCAAGTTAATGACTGAATTATTAGCAGAGATACTTTGATGAGAGAAAATGGACTAGATAGTTTTATAAGAGACTGGAAGCTGTTTGTGGACATGTCAAATACAATAACAGATGGTTAACAGAAGGATCTGAAGATTAGTGAAATGTTTGGGTTAACCTGTTGACTTGGTTTTTTTTTAACATATATATGATGATTAGATGTTGAGTCGATTTGATTATCAGATAGAGATCCCCTCACTTGGAACATTTGTTTATTTAATATAGTATTTTTGTTAAATCAATCAAAATAATCAAAAATCAAATAATTGTAGACCCATTATGTAAAGAAGAGGATAATGTATCAGTTTTCTTGGGTTTTTTTCCCTTTCTAAGCATCCAGCCAGGGTGGATTCTATATATTTAATGTTACATTTATTTGATTTTTTCCTTTTTTTGCAGTTGTTAGTGTTGGATGTATGTTTCTCTTTTTTTCTGTTTTGCATTTTTTTCTTGCTGATAAAACAAAATAAATATGTAAAAAACCAAGTGTCATGCAAGTTAAGAGGTGATGGGAGTTGAAATCCAACATATCCGTAAATTACCTCATCTTTGCTGCCACATATACTAAGCCAAGTAGGCAATATTCGCAGCCTAAAAGCTGCAGGTGGCACCACTGAAAGGTGATGATATTTCAATGGTTTTACGGGAGGAAATGGAAAATGACATTTTCAGAGGCTGCATGCAGCCTAAAGGTTGCCCCCTCTGCTCTAACCCTGAAGTGAGAGGCAAGAAAATTTATAATATGGAATACAATTTATGAAAAGGGAAATAATTGTTAGCTGGAAGTTCCTACAACTGCAGGAAGAGTTACAAAGAGTTATTCTTGCCCCAAAGTTTCAGGTCGAAGGCTACTTAATAAAGTCCAATCTAGCAATAGCAGGTTCTTAGCAAGCATCCTGTCAGACCAAGCCACCCCATTGTTATTTTCAGAAGTAACCTCTGACCTAGTTATGGGTCCTCACTATTTGGGAACTAATTCCCCCAAAGCTGACAAGACATGGACCCACTATCTGATTTTTAAAAATCAGGATTAGTGTCTTAAGAGAGTGCCTGAACAATACTCAACAGTTTTACTAAATTGTTCTAAAACTTCATATTCTTATGCCTTAATACTATGCTTTTCTCTGATAAGGCAGAAAAGAGTGGTCATTCACTTCACATTCAAGAGAAACTCACTTGAAATAAATGGCCTTGGGAGCTCATTCCTTGCAGGGCAAGATATGGAAATACCTCTGAAGCTTTAAACAAAGATACAGAACATCCCAGGGACTAATCTGTGCCACCCAATACTAACCACTGTAACAAAAGGTCTGCTTTATATGTACATAACTGTAGCTACTGGGTCATTTACATGGTACCTACAAGGAAATTTTGGAAGGGAGGGGCACTCTAAAACAACCATGTTCTTTGGCTCACAAAAGAACACCTCCTAGCAATCCCACCCAGCCTAGGCAGTGGTGGTGAGGGTTGCTGGAAGTTATTGTACATAACTTCTGGAGGGCCACCAGGTTTCCTTTTCTGTGTATCAAAATGCCCACATTCTGGGGGGAAAAGTAAAGCAAAAAAATGGCACTGCTATCAGTTTAAATTTAAACAACCCCTTTCATAGTACTATCCTGAGAAGCAGCATGCAGTGTTTGAACTAAAGCTGCAATCAGCTTTGCATTCTTGGCAAACGGTATGCTACTGCAAGCTTACTCTATTGTTTTGGTAAATGTTAACCACAGTTGAAAACTGCTTCAGCACTAAGCTGAAAACTGCATCAGCATAACAGCTAAAACTACCACATTAGATGGCCAAAAAGTGTGAACATCTTTCCAACTGTTAGAATTGTGCTAGAATTGTATTCTGGGGGCAACTCTTCAATCTGTCCCGTCACATAGGCCCCTTGAGTAGAATTCCTTGTATAATTGTTTCATTATTCTTTTTGTTCATCCTCATAGGATAACATTATTAATGTGAGGTACACAACCTACTCTTACTTTATTTAAATAACTACTCCATATTCCAGAGGCATCTGCAAAGAGGGAGGGGAGCAGGGGAGGGCAAATAACTGAAACGGGGTCATATTATTGCGGCACAAGTTCCTTCCTATTTGTACAGACACGATGCCACTGCACACAATATAGAGCAAGAAAGATGTTTGTAGAACAAACGCACAGCGCTGCTTCTGTCATTTGGATGAACTCACTGGATCCTGGAGATACCTCTAAGACTACAGCAATAGCAGTAACACTTAGGTTTATATATCACTCCATAATGCTGTACCACACTCACTGAGCAGTTTACAAGGTCAGCATATTGACCTTGACCCCAACAATCTGGATCCTCGGAAGGATGAGTCAACCTTGAGCTGGTTAGGCTCGAACCCTTGGCTGTGAGCAGAGTTAGCCTGCAATATTGCATTCTAACCATTGCACCACCACATGCAAGATTATCCATAAAAAAATATTGGGGACCCTCGACTGCAAGCTTGGAGACATAATACCATGTTTCCCTGAAAATAAGACCCTGTCTTATATTTTTTTGAACCATGAAATAAGCGCTTGGCCTTATTGCCATGCACTCAAAAGCCCAATTGGGCTTATTATCAGGGGATGTCTTATTTTGGGGGAAACAGGGTACTGTTTTGTGTTCTATACAAAGAGTTTTGTTCTTTTTCTTCCCAAATTGGATGTGTTGATCCAGTGTCATGCTTGGGGACAGGTCTGAGTGTGTATAAATCTTAAATGAAAGGCATTTTTCTTGTGAAAAATGGCATTCGGCGCACAAATGGGTACCGACAACACACTGATTCAGTATCAGGAAGTGCAAAATCTGACTGCATTTACATAAAATGGAACCACTGCAGTCAGAACTGCTGTAATCCTTTTAATGGAGTAACTGAATTCTGAGCTTCGGTCTCTTCCCACAAACCATGCCTACAATATAAGTTACATTACTTTCATGCAGTGCCAGCCGGCATTGCTCCCAGCACTTACGTCTCACCATGTGCTCTTTCTAGTGTTCCCAGCACATGTTATAACCACATCTGTTAGATTATTCTGGGGAAATTGGCCCATCTCTCAGGGATAGCGAGATTTGGATGGTTTTCATTATGTTCCAGAAACCCTCCTAATACAGACATAGAGGACTAGTAAAAAAAATACCTATACAAATATAGCAATTGCTCCCACTTGTGAAAATCTCCCAAGTTTCATCAGACAAGTTATTATTGCAAGTGCAGATGAGAAAAAAAAAGAAGCCAGATAAAAAAGAAATCAGATGAAAATGAAGAGATAAATGTAATGGCCAGAATCACTTTGTGGCTTTTCTTTTAAACACATTTTAAATTAAGATTCTTTTTTTTCTTGCACACATTTAGCCTACAGTGGCATGTCTCCCTTTGAAATAGAGACTGCAAAACAGAACGTATCAAGCTATGAACAATTCATGAGAAAGGTCTGGTACACGTGAGGAGGCCTACCAATGCCAAAATGCCAGCATAATTTGTATTACTGATATGTTGCCAGAATTATAAAATAAAACCGATCCACGTAACGGCAAAAGACCAAAAGGGCTACCTAAAACAAGACAGACATATACAGGTACTCAACATACAACCACAATTGAGCCTCACATTTCTATTGCTGAAACATTTGTTGATTTTTACCCTATTTTACCACCTTTCTTGTCACTGTTGTTAAGTAAATTGCTGCAGTTGTTAAGTTTAATTGGTGGTACAGTGACTCTGGCTTCCCCATTGACTCTGCTTGTCAAAAGGTGGCAAAAGGTGATCACATGACCCTAGGACACTGCAACTGTCATAAATACATGTCAGTTGCCAAGCATCAAAATTTGAATCATGTGACCATGGGATTCTGCAAAGATCATTAAGTGTGAAAAATGATCATGTCACTTTTTTCAGTGCTGCTGTAATTTCACAAATTGTTTTTAAGTCGAGGACTATCTGTATCCATGATGTTTGGGCATACTAACCAGAGAGTCACTATTAAGCATTACATGTGGTCCTTGTTTAATGACAAATCATTCAACACTGAACTTGCACCAGTGTTACCTTTGGGACTTACCATCGATTCTCGAAGTTCCAAGCATCGCAACATCCCTGTAGTCACACGGTCACCATCTGTGACCTTCTTTGTTGGCTTCTTACAAGCAAAGTCAACAGGGAAATCAGCAGGAAGTTGCAAATGGCAATGATGTGAATTCCTCATTTAACAACATGTGATTTGTTTAACAATTACATTTGGGAAGGGCAGGAACTGCTATCACTAGGCAACACGGTCAATATCATCACACTTCACAACCGCATTGCTTAGCAATGGAAATTGCCATAGTTAACCAAAGACTACCTGTACTATGCTACATATAGTAACTTATGGAGTCCTACATTCATAAATTGGCATTTAACAATGCCACATTAGTACAACTTTCAGACTGACTTTTTAAATTGCATGTAGAAGTTGTATCACAGGAGAAGCCTGAAAAAACATTTGTTAGATCTGGCCCTTGTGTAAGGGCTGTTCCCCATTATTAACCATATTCTGTATATTTAAGCCTATTCCAAAAATCTCATCCATCAGATTTTTAAAAACAGAGATACTCTAGCAAGTAGTTGTAATGAGAATGGAGATAGTAATGTAATAAAAATGGTTGGTTTCCTTTCTTTCTTTTTTCTTTTTTCTTTCTTTTTCTTTCTGCTGTTTCTTTTTCTTTTTTCTTTATATCTCTCACTCTCTCACACACCCACACCCTCAAAACAAATCCAGAAAGCCAGAGACACCATATGACTTATTAGCTTACTGTACAATTAGTTCTTGACTTACAATCATTTGTTTAGTGACCGTTCAAAGTTACAACGGTTTTGACTGTTCTTCACACTTACAACTGTTGCAGCATCCCCATGGTCACGTGATCAAAATTCAAATGCTTGGCAACTGTTATGTATTTATGACGGTTGCAGTGTCCCGGGGTCATGTGATCACCTTTTGTGACCTTCTGACATGCAAAGTCAATGGAGAAGCCAGATTCACCATACAACCATGTTACTAACTATAGCAAGAAAGGTCGTAAAATGGGGCAAAACTCACTTAACAAGTGCCTCGCTTAGCAACAGAAAAATTTGGCCCAATTATGGTCATAGGTCAAGGACTACTTGTATTAGTCTTTCTGATTGATAGCCCAATCCCATTCTCTCCCTTTCTCCTATGTACAATCCTAGTCAATTACTTTTGTAGCAATTGCAAGTAAAATAGCCTCTAATAAAGCACAAAGATTTTCCCCACTTCCTTTAAATAACCCTTTGTTACATGATATGGTCAAGAGAAGCTGTTTCCATGCTAGGACCTAACAATAGAGTCCAGATGTAATTTCACTTTTCCTTCTTATCCTACAAAATCATCCCTTTGCCACTTCCCAAAATAAAGCCCTTGTGACATCCTCTATCGAGGAAAAATAAGAAGTGTAACTGTAAAGGATTCAAGATAAATTAGCTCTAAGGCAGGAGACAGGATGCTGTGAGTCTCTACTGAATTACAGTTCAGCAATACAAGGGGGAGACGCAGGCTCTCGGCCTAGGTGATTACAGGCCCCGTTTTGGGAAATCTACAACATTCAGATAGGTGAACTCTATGGCCTGAGAGTTAAAACCCAACATAATATGGAAAGTGACACAATTGGGAACACTGGTTTATAAGTTTAAAACCTAATTAAGGGCTGGGTTGTAATTAAAAAATGGAGTATGGAAGAAGAGGTGGGGGGATTAACGTAATTACTGCTGGCTTGAAGGAATGGAAGAGGGGACAATACACAAATCTAAGGCATGCTACTGCAGCAGATGTATATTCGTAACAAGGTAGGTCATTTATAATGTAGATTCCATTCCATGTAGAATGGCACTGCAATTATGTCAGTAGAATTGCAATTATTTCCCTGCCAAACCTAGAAAGTTGGTGGTTTACTATAAATCTCCACTAGTCAAGAAATAGCCTTAAATCTGAGACTTGTAATCTTTAGATAACAAAGGGCACTTCCAGCCAATTAGGGTGTGATAGCAACTTGTGTCATTGATTCCTGTCATTAATGTTTTAGATTTTAATTCACTTTTGAAAACTGCTCTAAAAAAAATCACTTGAAGCTGTAATTCAAAGTTTCTCCAAGTATTTCCCCTTCAGCTGCCCCTTCATCTACATCCTGATATCAATACATATTGAAATACAGGGGGTTGACATCAGTGTTTTCCATTTTCTTACTTGAAATGTTCTTTTTCAAAACACCAGGATTGTTTGCACTTAAATTGAATAGCAGACTTCTAACAGTTCTTGTCTTCTTATTCTTCAGTGAACACATCAAACAGTCTAATCAATACGGATACTTTTGTGTAGTCTGACACAGGACTTTGAAGACCTGCATCAACGTTGAATATGTGAGTTGTTACAGTATATCACTGAAGAACATGGGTGAAGGTGCTCTCAATATAGTCCAGAGAAATACAGTTACCGGTAATTGTATTCAAAAATTTGTTCATTTCCCTAGCTGCATAAAGACCAGCCACTAGGAGTAAACTCATGCTACAAGAAGTTAACCATTCATTGGAGGCGAGGAATAAATCTTTCCAAGTGAATGCCGGTAGTTGGCAAGATCCACTGTACAAGCAATCTCAGGAAACAAAGCAGTATTTTGACCAAGACAGAACATCTTGCTGCAAAACTATGCACGCAGTCCCAAACTTTCTAATAAAATTATGTGAAAAACCAAGAAAAAATATTAAACACTGGAAGCTATCATATTAACTATTCCTACACATGTCTAATTCTGAATTTAAAGGCATGCCTAGTATATCTTTATCTTTAATAGCAAACTGGTTGAATATCCACTAAGAGAATACTAATTACTGCCAATCTTAAGTGACAAAAGGAATAAAATAATCATTGTTTTTGAAAGCAATCCATGTATTTTTTTTTCAAATTGTAGAGTAGGCCCCTAGGGGGAGCATGAAACACCATAACTAAGGTACAAAATTTTGCACATGTTATTGGCAGTAGGCAAGATTCAAATTTCCAGCATATGTGGGCTATAATCTACCTTGGGAATTGCCAAAAGGAACGAATTACAGTATACTTCTCTGCTCATCTATAAGGCCAATTACTTAAGCACTATATTATGGCTCATGTGTATCTGTAAGAGCAGGAAGGAAAACAACTAGAGATGCAAAACATAGTGTGGACAGGTGCAGAAGAAACAGCACAGGTATCTGGTAAATATGGTTAATAAAGGTTTTTGGTTAAGATGGTCGAAGAAGGGAAAAATAAGTTTAAAAGATGAGTGCATCTGAATAATGCTCAATACCTCATTAAGGAATTAAAAATTTGCTCCCTTCTACTTTTATTCAGAAACACATAGGCAATATTTACAATCTACAGTTTCTAGGACATAAGCAATGTTTACATTCCAGTGTCCTGCAGCAAAACAACAAAGAATATTTTGGCACCTTAAAGACTGAACCAGTTATCGCATAAGCTCATCTGTTGCCTATATCCCCAGGCCCATCAAATCCCTTAGGAATCACCTGGGAGACATAAGGGAGAGGTACAGGGGGATTTGGGGAGACAAACAGTCTGCTCATATTACATTAGATGTGGGCCATAATATTAGAAGGACTTACAGTATTTACAGTCTATTAATTTTTGTTTCTAATATAAACCTGAAGTTTGCCTAACACAGAATAAAAACCCCACAGGAATATAATAAATATACTACGATGAGGTCTTCTCTTGCCTGGATACCTTCCTCTAATTTTTGTTTGTGAAGGCTATATAGGCTGGGAATGTGAGGAATTGCAACCCAATTGGGAGTCATTACCAAGCTGGGAAAATCTGCTTTACTGAATGTCAGTGTACACACAAAAAATTCCAGTCTGCAAAGTGTCCTTGGATCACTGAGATTACAGCAGCAATGTTCAGAAACCTAGTTCAAGAGAAAAATTAAAAGTGCAGACAAAACATCCACCCACAGCTATTTGTTGTGTATCTGAAGTTCAACATCAACCAAAGGAGTCTGTTTTGTGTCAAGGGAGTATTAATTTTCATTCCATTTTGGAAATTAAATACTATATATTTCCAGCCCTTACCATGTAAAAATGTTAGCTACAATATTTATTTTCTTCTCAGTTGCCAGCATCAAGTGTTGGTCAAAGCACTGACTAACAGGGAATGCTCAGCAACCATTTCAGAAGTTAACAGAAGAAAAGATTTGAGGTAATTTTGAAAATGCTGTTGTGGTGGAAGTTTTCTATGAAGACTATAAAATAACCAGTCCTGAAGCTCAATCAAAACTCAGAAAACACTCTTATTTAAGGAAGCGTTATCTTCAACTCTGTTAAGCTTACCTTTCTTTGCCAACTGATACTTAACTACAAATTTGCTTTAAAATACCCATAACTGATAGAACTGGATCGTTGTTATTAATATTATTAGGTTTCAGAGTTTGATGAATTGCAGATGGACATAAAAATCTGTATCCAATTCAGTCCTTCTGTTACATTATTTTTTCTCTCTCTGCAGTAACAAAGGGATTCTAGAGGAAGGGGGAAAGGGGGGATAGGCAAATGAGAATAATAGGGCAATTAGATTCACAAAAGAAAGTGTGCCTAAATTAGCATGACAATAGGTGGACTCCTAAAGCAAAGGCTGCCCCACCTCCAAACATGTAGCTGTTATAGTACTAAAGGAATGGAAGGCTGGCTCTCCATTCATTTGCAGACCTCAGGAGTTAGTGGCTGGAACTAAAGGGGACTGAAGGGAAGGAACTAAAGCACACAGTACACAAAAGAAAAAAGGCCAGAGAACAAGACTGCAAATGTCAAACGCCATGTTAACAGCAGAGCCCCCCCCCCCCCTGCCGTCTCCACCTTCACACACACAACACACACACACAAAGTAACCTCAGGGGAAAAAATGGCTCACAAACTTCGGCGGCTGCAGTTACTGATGCAAATGGCCCACATTTCAAATCTGCAACATTTCCCAACTTTCAAATAGTTGTGGGGTGTTTTTTTCTTTTTTAAAAAAGAAGAAAACACAATCGTCCCAATCACATTAAAATGCAAGTACGGAAATCAGTTTGGTTTAAAAAAAACAACAACTACTACCCAGCGGAGTTAATCAGTTCCTCTTGTCTGTTGCAAATTGCCGATAATCTCACGGAGCTGAAACAGTTTGCAACCGACGCTCTGAATCGCGCCTGGAACAAATGCAGGATTCGGGCCTTCTGGCTGACCCGCTCCGTACTCGGAAGAGAGCAGGCAAAACGCGCCATGTGTTCTGTAACTTCGGATTTAAAACATCTGAACTGAGAAGCTTGTCGCCCCCGATTCCCCCCCCACACGTTGACATACAAAACCCGATCGCAGCTAGCAAACGCGGCTTTGCGCGAGGCGAGAGAGACTCTTGCTGGAGTTTGATTAGACTAGATAGGCCTCAAGTTTCCGTTTGCCAACACGCCCGGCCGCCTCCATCCGCACCCGCCCGAGAGGAGAGTAACGAGTGGCGGGGCGCCCATCTAGCCAAGCCGATTTGAAAGTTTGCGACCCTCCCCGGTAGGCGACCTCGAGTCCATGTTGAAAACAGCCTCCCCCACGCCGTCTCTCTCTCTCCCTTCCTCCCACACCCGGTTCCCACAGCAACGGCTGCAGAGACCTTTACCTTTCTGGAGTGACACCCGAAGATGATCTAGGCACGCCCGCCGTGGGTGAGATGCCAGATGCGCCGATCGCGAGCTTTCATGGCAGATCGGGGCCTATCTCTCCCCCGTCATCGTGTCACCACGATCAAACATGTCTGTGTGAGTCCTATTTGGCTGCGGTGACTTCCTGATTCTCTGCATTGCTGAGCACAGACAGGAAAAAAAAAATCCACCCCAACCAGCGCGAAACCTCGCCTCTTCCTCTCTCCCAGAAGCGAGAGAGGCTGGCTCCAGCTACCCTCCTACTTCTCCAGCCTGGCTCGCATGCTCAGCCACCAGTAGCGAGCGGCACCAGTCGGGCGGAATCCTCCTCCTCTTCTAGGCACTTAATCATCAACCCCCCTCCCTAGACCCCACAACTTTTTCCCTCTTTCTCGGCCGAATCTTAACCAAATTCATGTCCGATGGTTAAAAGACTTCCCCCCGCGCCAATCACGGGGTGCGGGACGACGCCTGCTTCCCCCCCCCCCACCTCCAAAGGTTGAGATTGGCACTCAGCAACTTTCGAAATCACTAAATGCTCGGTGGATTCTCCCACCCCTCGGAGGAAATAAGGGGTTTAACAAGGGGGAAACCCGCATCGCACAACAGGAAAGAGCCCGCTTTCGGGCGAGAGCGAAAGGTCGACGCAAACACGGGCAATGCCAAACGCTTTCGGGAGGGGGGCACCGCACCGCGACGGCGGCTACGGTGCAGAAGAAAGCAAAGGGGGCTGTGGACTTTTAAAACACTAATAAACCCCGGATATTTTGAAGAGGCTCGAACTGGGAGGAGAAAAGCGCACCGATATCTGGTGTCACCACTCCCGGCTTCTAAACACCCCCCCCCTCTTTTCCGGAGGCTCTCCGATCTCGCGTGGGCATTCTCGGCGGCCAGTGAAGGCAAGCGAGACGGTCCGGAGCTGGGCCTGCCCGGCTTTGACGCTTCCACCGCTGCCTTTCGCGAACCAATCCCATTCCCACCCCTTCTCCTGCTCTCGACCGCAGTGGGGAAACTCTGCGGCGGAGCTGGGCGAAGAAGGTGGCCGGGATCTTCTGCAGCGAGGCGACCGGGGCAAAAGCGCCTCCGCCTTTTCCCTTCCCTGGGGCAGGACGCGGCGCGAACTTCCAGCACTCCCAGCCGGTCACATGCCTCGATTTCCCCCAGCAGAGCCTTAATGCAGTTTCTGGAGGGGGGGGGAAGAGTAAAGACGGACTTTCCCCCTCCAGCCTTGCTTCTACTCCCCAAAGACAGCTCAGCGCATCCAAGAGACGGGTTCAAGAGGAGGCAAAGCTAACCTACCGGCTCCATCGCGCCGGACCTGCATATACCTGCTCGCAATCCGTTTCTGGCTCTTTCTCTTGGTCTATCTCTCTTCCTCTCTTTCTCTTCCTCCCCTCCCTGTTTAGGAGCCAAATCCCGTGAGCAGCTGACTCCACGCCGGAGGCTTCTGGCTTCTCCCGCCGCCGCCAGAGCCAGTGCTTGCAACGGGCAAGCCAGCCCTCCTCCCTCGCCCGACTTTCTCCCCAGGTTCAGCTGACTCACAAAGTCTCTTTCCCCCCCTCCCCTCCCCCCTGGAAATGTTCTTCACCCAGCCGCTTTTTCAAATGAGGATTATTAGGATTATTAAGGAGGATCAGGAAAACTTTCTTCCGTTCGCTTTTTCGATCTGCAAAGGAGGTGCAAAAGAGATCGAGACTTGTTTGTGGCCGGAGGAAATGAAAGGGGAGGAGGGATGTTTGTTTGGATATTATTTGGGGGGAGCGAACAGAGGATGCACAGGCTAAATTCTCTTCCCCTCCCTTACCTAACACCCCCCCCCCCAATACCAATAACTACATGGCAGTCAAATCAAAAGGACGGATGATGATTAGGAAAGGGAGGGAGGAGTTGCAAGCGATCTTTACCTTGCTGGGGGAGAGTGGCGGGCTAGATCTCTCCCTCTCTATGAGTCACTCAGAGTACAGATCCAGGCAGCCAGGGGAACTAGATTATGAATATGACTTCATTGATGACAGCCATTCCCTCCTCTTCCTAAACTCCCGCCCCGCCTCTCGGCTCGGCCGCTTTCTCCCATTCCGACGCTCCGTACTAGAGAAGAGGGAAGCTCCTGACTGGACGAACCGAGTCTCGGGCTCCCGTCCGGAAGAGGAAACGGAGAGGCGGATTCGCTACTGCGCGCTGTCACTCAAGCTGAAGCTTGGAGGAAGGCGGAGTTTACCGCTGCTCAAAAATGTGGAGAGGGCGAGCGAGCGAGCTTGGTCGGAGTGCGCGAGCGCAGCTGCCCCCTTTTTTCTCCCCCCCCCCGCCCCAGGGCAGACGCGTGCATGCGTGTGAACGCTTCTAGGTCCCCCCCCCATCTTTCTCGGTTCAGCTGTTAGGATCCAGAGGGGAATCTTTGGAACGTGTCGGCCCCTTTCGAAAGAGGGAGAGCAGAGAGAGAGAGAGAGAAGGCCAGGAGTTGAGGGAGGGGTCGGGTGAAGAAGGTGCTGGAATTTAACCGTGCCTGCCGATGCAAGCTTGGGGGGGGGGGGAGAAGGAAGTGGGGGAGGGCATGGCGACTGGGAGAAACAAGCTGACTTCAGCCCAGTGCTGGTTTTGTAGCAGTTGTTTACCTGTGGCTTGGGGCAGGGTTAATAGGGAAGGTCATCGTGGAGTCTCTATGCTCTCTTGAGCTTGGTGTTTTTGCTTGCAGACTTTTCTGATAAGTCCCCAAAGTCAACTGGACTTTCTGGTTTTTCTTTGAAGACCTTTCGCCTCTCATCCAAGAAGCTTCTTCAGCTCTGACTGGATGGTGGGGAATGAAAGGCACCATCCAGTCAGAGCTGAAGAAGCTTCTTGGATGAGAGGCGAAACATCTTCAAAAAAAAACCAGAAAGTCCAGTTGACTCTTGAAAAAGCACCTTGACCATGACCTGGATGATTGAGAATCTCCACAGACATTACCTGATAAGCTAACATCAGTGCTATTGTGGAGTTGAGTCCCTGAATGTTCTCTGTACTTGCTCTTGGCATAAGGAAAAATACCAGGTTTGCAAATAAAATGAGGGGGCAGGAAGTTTTAGTATGCGTTACAGTTATCTTCTCTTCCAAAGAGAATATAGGCAGCTGAGGGTTGAACTCTGGAATCCTTGTTGCTGAGCTTGGCTGTGTGCTCTTGCTTTTCATTATCACGATCGTCATTGTTAGTGAGTGTGGATTTTGCTGCCTGTTTATATATACAGGTAGTTTCTCAACTTGCAACCACAATTGAGTGTGAAAAAAAGGTCATAAATCACTTTTTCCAGTGTCATTGTAACTTTGAATGGTCATTAAACAAACTGTTGCAAGTTGAGGACTACCTGTAGTAGCATGCCCAGACAGTGTTAGTGGAAGTGGTTTTCTCCTTGGTAGTCTCTTGATTAGGGTATTATTTTCTGCTTGTCTGGTATTAATTATTGACACCAATGGATCTCTTGGCTGCTAGTTATCTTTAATTTCTTTTCTGCACTATACTGTGTTTTAACTGGTTTTATGATTGCTTGCCATCCAGAGTTAATGATTTGAGATGGGTGGCTATACAAATTGAATAAATAAGAAAAGTTAATCCCTGATTATTTGGTTGTTGAAGAGGATGCATTCTGTTCTTTTTTCCCCCCTCAGATTTTTTTATTGCCTCTTTTGAATGGTTTGTAAATGTGGTTTATTCTCGTGTGTTTGTTGAGGGCTGATTTGTCTGAACGCAAGGCTTCCAGGAATTAGTGTTTCTGGATTTAGCTTGGACGTTCTAGGATGTTCAGTTTCCCCATTAAAACTATGGTTAAGTCTGTCCATCTGTTGTGAGATTAAGAAGTTTTCATCGTGTCTTCTGACAGCTAGTTGGTATTCATGGATGTGCTGTAGTAATCTTCTGCCTGTCCTGTCTGTTGTAGATGAGTTATAGATGCCACACTTTGCAACACAAATTGTAGTCACACTTACCTAGATGAAGTTACCTAGTCAGATAAGGAAAAAATAAGCAAAAAGCCTATGCACCAATGACTTCACAGTTCAATCCTGAGCTGCATATATTCTCTTTGATTGGAAGAGAAGATAATTGTAATGAATAATAAAACTTTTATCTGCAAACCTGGTATTTTCCCTTACGCTGAGAATGAGTGAAGTACAGACAACACTTCAGGTCAATTTGTCTGCCAACCTTGTCTGTCAAATCTTTCAACTTCAGCCAGAGAATAACATTTTACCAAGCAGACCTTCAAAAACATACTCTAGGCAAGGAAGATGTAGAAGATTGTAAAGGTATAATAGAAATATAAGGCATAATCAAAATAGTTGCTATATAGCTGTTAATCCAGTTTGGGGGGAGGGGGCAGCTAGTGCTTAGGACTAGCATAAATAAGGAGTACAATTTTGTAAATGTCTTCTGGTGTTGCTCTCATTGTTATTCCCAATATATTTGAATGTCTCCTTGGCTTAGCAAAGCAGTTGGACAATAGGAGAGCTATATCTGACTCTACCTGTGTCCCTAAATAATGCAAGCCTCAAGACAAAGATAAAAGTTAGCAAATTCTCTGAAAGTTAAACAATACTTATCAGGGAATCCTCTACAGTTCAGGATCATTAATAGAAGACCCTTCACATCAGCAGGCATATCTATACGAATCCTGAGAGGCTTGTGTGACTCAAAAACTTCTCCTGTCATTCAAGTCAAAGCTGGTCATTCCCTTTTGGTTAGAACACTTGTGACTTAAACCCTTTTGATATTCTCCCAATTCATGTTGGGACTTTGTGACAATGGCCTGGCAAAGGATTTAGATAACAAACACTTAAATTTGGGAGGAGAAAGTTTTAGGGTTGTGCGGGAGGCAATTTTAGACTTAATGCACCAACAGATGAAGTGCAAATTTTCTTGATGATTGCCTCCATCATTGGAGTATACAAGTATGGCAGAACACTTATAAAAGGGCAAAGAGTGAAAAAGACAGAGGGGGACCCATCAAATAACTAATTCACTTTCAGAGAATCACTGGCAGCAGAATTGATGATTCTAAGAATTATTAGCTTTGAAAACAGAAAACCCGAATAAATTTTTTTTACAACATGCATGTGATCCTCTTCAACCCTTTCATAATTTAAGTCCACCTAACTGTATGGGTGGTTACTGTTGTAATTTTTTTTAAAGTCTTATTTTCCTTTGCTAAGCACACATGGGTTCAAGTATGCATAGATTAAAACATAAAAAGTACAATCTATATTACTGCATCCAACCCTGCTTAGATTTTTGAGTTTGATCATTGCAAGGTCCTGTCATATAGCAAGGCATATGCCAAGTATATACAAGGCAACAGAAAGCTTAATACCATGACTTCAATAACCTCCAGGCACCAACTAAGAGTTTTTATCTTTTATAGCTGCGGTTCTCAACCTGGGGGTCGAACGACTCTTTCACAGGGGTCGGGAGACTTCACCTGGACGCCGCCATTTGGGTTCTTTTACCCTCTGCGCAAGCGCAGAACACTTTGCACTTGCGCAGAGGGTAAAAGAACCCAAATGGCGGCAGGTGTTGCGGGGGCGTGGTGGGTCGCGGTAGGGGGGCGGGTTGCAGGTTGCGGCATTAGGAAGGTTGAGAGCCACTGTTTTATAGTATTGTTTCATGCAAAGATAACAGCTAATATAACTTGGGAGGTGGATTACTTTGGAAGTTTCCTAATGTCTAATAAATTACAGATCTGCTGCTATAACTTAAAACAAAAGTTGGCAATTTTCCTTTGGCTGGCAGACAGGATTTGATTAGGAGAAAAATGATGGTGGAGGAAACTGAATAAATAAAGCATCCCTCAATACACAAACCACCTGAGGGGGCAAATGTAGTCCTCTATTTATGACCAATCATTTAACGACCGTTCAAAGTTATGACAATCTTCAAAAATATTTACCACCTATCTTCGGATTTATAACTGCTTCCCCTCCCTGTCATCACATTTTGGATGCTTGGCAACCAGCTGACATTTAAAGACTGGTTGCAGCAGCCTGCAGTCATGTAAGCACATTTTGCATTGGGGAAGTTGGATTTGGTTAACCACCATGTGATTTTATTAGCAACTATATGATTCGCTTAACAACCAATGTAAAAATGGTCAAAATTTGATCCGCTCACATGTTAACTTATGACCGTAACAACTTAGTCAAAATTCTGGGCTCCAACATGGTCATTGTGCAAATAGATGGGACATATTTTGTTTTTAAGCACCACCAGAGTTTAACAAGCAGGCAGATCTCTATACTATTACCCTTTTTTGTATGAAAGTGACCTGTGGTCCTTTTGACTTTTATCTTTGCTATAAGGGGAACATAGCTAAGAAGCTAATTTCCATGCAAGAGATAAGCCAAATGTTACTTTTTTAAAAAACAAAAAGATATAGGAAACACATTAATCTCTCTGGCAAAATAAAACAATGCAAGAGTCAATTGCACAAATTAAACTTTCTTCACTATAAATCACCCAGCAGATTTTGTTTTAGTGTTTAGGCCAGTGGGATCTGAAAATGTATTTGTCATAGGTAGCTTTATTAGTTCACTGGTGGATCACAGTATGGTATATGGTATTTCAATATCTTCATTGGTCAGGACACTAGTTCCATATCTGTAGAGGAACAATCCACTTGAATTGCACAGAATGGGGCAAAAGTGTTCGGTGTTCAGTGTTCTGTTCACAAAATGAGCATAAACAGGTAAAAACTATCTGAAGACATAAATGGAAAATGCAAAAATAATATTTGTGTTATTGATGTTGTATATAAAGAAGAAAGTAAGGTCACTTACCTATATAGCAGAAGGAATAATTCACATTGTCATTGTCATCTGCTACCTAGAACTAAATTGTACAAGTTGAGCCAAAAGTTACTAAAGATTCACTGAATTGCTGATTTTTCTTCTTATGCTAGACACCATGAGGGGGATATTTTTCTTAGTGTCCAATAAATTTAGTTTAGAATCAGCAGAGAGAATATTAACATAGCTCTAATCCTGCTCCATTCTTCTGCTAAGTACTGAAAGGAAATGCAAAGAGAATAGAATTGTATGTACAGTGTGTGTGTGTGTGTGTGTGTGTGTATGTATGTATGTATGTATGAATGTAGACTTCCCCAAACCAAATGGAGTCTCGGATACATACTATATGTAAATTAAACATACTCCAGCAGGCCTTATACTCCTTATTTTTTAAGTAATGCAATGTCAAAATGTATTTCTTGATTAAATAAAAGGAAGGAAACTATAAGCCTCTGCATGAGATGATTTTTAAAACCAAAGATTTGATCTGAAACTTGTGTACGGACATGTATGATCTAATACATTTCATGGATTTTCAATCTCTGACCCATTATGTTAATGGGAAGACTTTCAATTTTAAGTCAAATTTGTGGTTTCTGAATTTTAGCAACATAATGAACATGCCCAAATGTGTTGTTAATGCAAGTTATTATCTATATTCACTCTTGATTTTCTCATAGCAATTCCATTGCAGCCTGATTGCCTCATGCTTATTTCATAAATGCTTGTAACTACCAAAAATTAGCATGAAAAATGCTGGTGTTGTGAAAGAATTCAATTCCTTGTGAAGGAATTGAACAAGATGTTCAGATTATTAAAAACAAGTTACATGAATATGAAAGATCAATCAAATTATATTGACACAGAATCTTAATCCCTATAAGAATCATATAGACCAATAATGAACAAACTCATTTCACAAGTGCCAAATCTAACTATAATATACTATCATGCACAGCATGAAGTATTTGAGGAAGCACAACAGGAGCATTAAATATGAAATGATTAAAAAATAAAACACTCAAAAGTGCCCAATGAGAACTGAATCTGGAACATCAAATGTCTATTGAGAGGAAATAATACAATAAAGTAATTTTAGTATTTGGAAAAGGGTGGAGTTGGCAAGCTGGAATCCTGACCTGGAATATAATATCAAGTCTTGGTTATAGATCACACTTGAGGTCCCATAGCAACTTTTGATTGTAGTATAATCAAGAGGAGGCATGACAGATTCAGATTTGTCCAACATTTTGATCATAGGACACAAATAGAAAATGAAGGTCATCCCCATTTGTTTATATTCTGCATGTAGTATGTTGCCTCTTGTCATGCTTTGCCAAATCTCTTTGAAAGTGTCGATGCTCCCTGACAAATCTTAATTCATGTGGGAGAAACATTAGAACATGAGCAGTAGAAAACTTTAGGGATCTTAAGATTTAATCAGTTCCTATAGCGCAGTGGTTCCCAACCTTTTTGTGATCGAGTATCACTTGGAGGTCCCGTACAGTCGCCGCGTACCACCTGGTTCCAGAGAAACTAAATTCGATCAGATATCACTTTATTTCCATAATTGTACCGTTCCTTTTTTGGCCCCGCGCATCCAGCAACTGGATTCTCGGGCCGCTGGGACCAGGTGGGTGGCGTGTGGCAACAGTTGCAAATCGTTGCCAGATTATCTTGTGTTAGGCAGTAAACATTTTTGTGAAGTAAAAAATAACTAACTAAAAATCGTTCATGACCCCGAAAGTGTTCGCGTACCACCTGGAAGGCCCTCGCGTACCACTAGTGGTACACGTACCACAGGTTGGGAACCACTGCTGTAGCGGAACAGAGAGTTTCAGGTGGTAAGACTGAAATCCCACCATATTGTAAAAAGCATATTGTACGTATCTACAGATATACGTATTTTGTACGTATCAAAAATATAGAAGAAAGACTGCTTCAAAGTATTTCGGGCTTGATTGTCACAACTAAGATTGAACAGAATCCCTGGGACTGTGGCCTCCATCAATTTTAGTCTCTTGATTTTAGAAGCATTGTCTCAACCTTGAAACTTTTCGATTCTTTGATTCCCTGAATTCTGAACAATTTTACATTTCTCCATTATTCCTCTGTCTCGGTAGACTATAATCCTGAACCCGCAAGTCAGACTTCTATACTGACCCAGAAATCTGCTCTTGCTTCCAGATTTGGTATTGGGCTCAGATGCATAACCATAATTATTGTACCTTCCAGTAGATACTGCATGACTTTACAAAAGTCTAGAATATTCACAAAGAATGGAAAAATGCATTCTTCTACATTAGGTGAGTCTTTATTCTACCGGAATCAGAACATTTCCGGTTACCATTCTGAGGTAGTGGTCCTATATTTTAGGCACTGTCTTCTGCAAGTCTATGTGGTTAAATAAACTGTTCATCGTATTCTAATTATGGTTTTATGAGAGTTTAGGCCTGACTTTTACAGGTGGTCCTTGATTTACAACCACCATTGGGACCAGAATTTCTGTCGCTAAGCAAGTCACATGTTAAGTGAGGAATGTCTGATTTTACAACCTATTTTGCCTTGGTTGTTAAGCAAATCACTGCAGTTGTTAAAGTGACTCCTACGGTTGTTAAGCAAATCCAGCTCCCCAACGTACATTGTTTGTCGCAAGCCAGTGGAAAGGTCACAAATGGAGATCACATACCCACTCTATTAAAAGCAGTAAATACTTTTCCAAATTTTGAGCATGTGACCGTGGGGATGTTGTGATGGTTGTAAGTGTGTGGACCGGTCATAAATCACTTTTTTCAGTGCCATCGTAACTTGATATGGTCACTAAATGAATGGTGGTAAGGGAAGGACTACCTGTATATTTTCAAACTAAATGGTACAGATGTGTTTGATCTGGCAACCTATTTTCTTTGTGAGGTTGTGATGACTAGAGAAATCACACAGATTACCGAGCTTCTATCTGATACAAAAATGAAATGATGGCTACGATAGTATATGCTGAGATTAATAAACAAGACAGGATTCTACATAATTTCCACTAGTTTTGATGTCTGAAAATCAACATTTGTGTTTTCATTATCTGGAGGGTTATTTGTACCATTCTGCTAATGCTTTATTTTATTAAAAAGCAGCAGTTTCCAGAGACTGCAGTAGGAAGAGGAACAGAGCTCAGGTAGTGCTGGAGCTTTACCTTACCTGCTGTTTGTTTTTATTTATTTATTTACTTATTTATGCCTTTGAAAGTGCCTTTCACCAACTGCTTTTCTTCCCAAGTGGAAAAAATACTGTCACTTTTCTGCTTAGAAACAAAACAGCTTGGGAAAGATCATTCTGAGTGGCTGGAGGTAAAGAGAATTAAGAACCTTTTCCCTTTGCTACTGACTCATTTCTGATTATAGCTTCCCAAGGCTGCTTTTCATTTAATAAACAACAATAACCCATCAGGGGGATTGTTAAGTGCAATTATGCATATCATCTGGTTTCAGCCTGGAGACGTCTATGCTGTCAGAGTTCTTATGTTTATGAGTAAATATTAACAGAAATGCATGTATAAATTATGAATATTGGGTATTTCTTATTGCATGTATACAAGATGTTGAGGGATGATAAGGCCAATGATTAGTGGCTAATTTGTTGAGCTTTTTAGATCATTTTGTCTGTCTAATGATATGCATTAAGGAACTGCCCATTTCCTTAACAAGGCAGAGTAGCATTTCAACAAATCTTTATCACACATTTGTAAGTTTACAGATCAGCCCAAACAGGTAAACCATGCAATGCTTTGAAGAAATAATTAGATCAGTGATGGCAAACCTTTTTTGGTTCGCGTGCCAAAAGGGAGGGGGAATGTGGGGGATCACGTGTGTGCGTGCCCACACTCATAATTCCATGCACCCCCGCACATGCACACATGACCCCCCTGCTCCCAGCATGCAATGGCAATCCCATTTTTTGCTCTCCCCAAGCTCCAGAGCCTTTCTAGGAGCCTGGGGAGGGCGAAAACGGCCTTCCTCACCCCCTCTGGAGGCTGGAAACAGCCTGTTTCCCGACTCCCAGTGGGCCCAGAAGGCCTGAAAATCAGCCATCTGGTGCACACATGCATGCCGGACCTGAGCTCGCGTGCCCATCGATATGGCTCCGCGTGCCACTTGTGGCACCCGTGCCATAGGTTCGCCATCACGGGCTTAGATTTTTAACAACAGCAATTGTCAGTCAGTTTGACCTAGTGCTTAAGGCACCAGGTTAGAAACCAGGAGACTCTGAGTTCTAATTCCACTTTAACCATGAAAGCCAGCTGGGTGACTTTGGGCCAGTCAATCTCTCTCAACCCAACTCACCTCACAGGGCTGTTGTTATTGTGGGGAAAATAGGAGGAAGGAGTATTGTGTGTGTTTATCACAGATTTGGGGAGAGGTAAATATCATAAAAAGGCATCCAAAATGTCACTATTTTATATGCTTCACATAAAAGGAGGGAGAGCATTATATACCCAACTGTTAACATGGCTAAGCTTTGAGTTCACGTAGCATAACTTTGAGTAAGGGAAGGACTGCAAGTTAGAAGAGCAGCATTGCCTATTAGTGCTAGGGGACTAAGGGAAACTGGAAATGCAACCATATGAAGCCACCAAGCAGCTATTAAGAGTTCTAAAATGTACAAGAACTTTGAACGGCCATTTGTAGCTGTGCGTTATGAGGAAGCTGGAATGCTGGTAGCTGCCAAATATAATGCTAATGTCAAAAATAGCCCTGGACAAAGACCTTTCATAGCACAATTGGGAATGGTATTAGTATTGTTAATGGCACTATTTAATAATTATTTCACACTGTTGTTGGAAACAATTATTCAAAAGAAAATAAAGTACAGCAAATGCCAACCCTAAATTATTTACTGCTTGAAGAAGGGCCAGATAATGTCCTCTTCTATGGAGGGATTTTTTTAAAAAAATATACCATTGAGCTGCTTGACTTTTGCTTATCCCCAGCTTAGGATATACCCGTATTTTTCGGAGTATAAGACGCACCTTTCCCCCCACTAAAAGAGGGTGGAAATGTCGGTGCGTCTTATACACCAAATACAGCCATTTTTGGCCTCCCGAAGCCCCGCTCCGCATCCCATTTTTGCAAAAAATGGGCCCGTTTTTCGCAAAAATGGGGTGTGCAGAATGCTCCTGGGGGCTGGGGGACGGCAAAAACACCCCCGTTTTTGCAAGAAATGGGCAAAAAACAGGCCATTTTTTGCAAAAATGGGGCAGTTTTTACCTTCTTCCAGCCCCTAGGAGCACTCTTCAGTTCTCCCAAACCCTCTGCGCACCCCATTTTTGCAAAAAATGGGTGAAAAACAGGCCATTTTTTGCAAAAATGGGGGTGTTTTGCCTTCCCCCAGCCCCCAGGAGCACTCTGCAGGCTTCCAAACCCTCTGCGTGCCCCATTTTTCACAAAAACAGGTGAAAAATGGGTCCGTTTTTGCAAAAAATGGGGTGCACAGAGGGTTTGGGAAGCCTGCAAAGTGCTCCTAGGGCAGGGGTCGGGAACCTATGGCTCGCGAGCCAGATGTGGCTCTTTTGATGATCGCATATGGCTCGCAGCAGGGGTGAAATCCTCCCGGTTCGCCCGGGCCAGTCCTTCGGCGTATAGCCGATGGAACTGGCGGCGGTTGCGGCGCGGAGCTTCTCCTGCCCGCTTTCCCGTCCCGGCTGAACACAATCACCGCTTTCCCGTCCCGGCTGACCACAATCATTTGGGTTATTTTTCCCTCTGTGCATGCGCGCGCATGCACAGAGGGAAAAATAACCCAAATGGCGGCGTTTAGCCGGGACGGGGGGAGCTAAAAAATGGCCATGGCCACATCCCCGCCGTTCTCCAGCCAAGCGGCTGAAGAAGCCCCGGAGCCCCGCCGCCAACCTGCGTCTCCTGCTGGGAAGGAGCCTCTGTCGCTGTCTCTCGCGGGGCTCCAGCCACCCTACTGAGTCCCTGACCGCGGCACCGGCAGGGTTAATGCGTATGGGAGAGGAGAGAGAGCGCTACCGCCGCCACTGCTGCTTTCACCGCTCCGATATTTCTTTGGTGGGCGCGCGCGGGAGGGACCATGGAGCAGAGGCGCCCGGCAGCTTAAGGCAAGAGGCGGGTGGGAGACGCGGGCAGGAGCCTGTCGCCGCCGCCGCCACTTCTGGCATCCCCACGCCTCTCACCCCGCTCGCCGGGTGCCTCTGCTCAGCGGTCCCTCCTGCGCAGGCCCACCAAAGAAATATTGGAGCAGCGAAAGTAGCAGCGGCGGCGGTAGCGCGCTCTCTCCTTCCCTCCCATGCGCGTTAAACCTGCCGGTGCCGCGGTCGGGGATTCAGTCGGGTGGCTGGAACCCCGCGAGAGACAGCGACAGAGGCTCCTTCCCAGCAGGAGACGCAGGTTGGTGGCGGGGCTCCGGGGCTTCTTCAGCAACCCACCCACCTACCTCGCTTGGTGCGGTTCCCCGCACTTGACATCTTGGAAGAGGGCTGGGTGAGGGAGAAAGGAGCCACGGTGGGGATTGGTTTGCAGAGAGAAAGAAAGAAAGAAAGAAAGAATCATTACCAATGCTATGATGGAAATCACCAACTCAAAGACAAATATCACTTTGGAGCAAGGAAGCTGCTACAGCAGCAACAAATTAAACAGCACAAAGACAGGGATTCTCTCAATATCCCATTGTCCTTATTGACATTTAGCTGAATTCACTTTTAAAATATATTATATGGCTCTCACTGAAATAAATTTCCAAATTTTTTGCTTTCATGGCTCTCTTAGTCAAAAAGGTTCCCGACCCCTGTCCTAGGGGCTGGAGGAAGGCAAAAACGCCCCCGTTTTTGCAAAAAATGGGCCCATTTTTGCAAAATACGGGGCACGCAGAGGGTTTGGGAGGCTTGCAGAGTGCTCCTGGGGGCCGGGGAGGACAAAAACTTTTTTTTCTTACCTCTTTGAAATCTTGGTGCGTCTTATACACCGGTGCATCTTATAGTTCGAAAAATACGGTACCTAAGGTACGAAATCACTTCAGGCCACCGTTGTCTTCTAACTCTGGATCAATCTGATGGTAAAATAATGTGCGCCCTTATCATTTTGAGAGACCTTCATGCAAAGCAATGACAGAAACCAAGAAAAACATTTTTTTCTTGCAGTTGATAAATACAATGTTAGCCTATTTCTCAAGCCAGTGGTAAAATAGGTATGGGAAGTCTTTTGGTTCTTATCCCAATATATTAATAATAAACACAGTACTGGATAACAGTACATAATCCCACACTGAATTCATATTGAAATATAACAAATGTCAACATTGGCTTCTCTTTTTTGCAGGGTATTTATATTCTGATGAAACTTAATGGTATTTCCTAAAAATGACCTTAACAAGATTATCAAAGGCTGTTATTTTACAGGAATCAGGAATCAAACAAAATCAAGTTTTATTTGTGGAATCCTGTGGACATCATCTGGCATCGTTGTAGGTAGTTCTTCACTTACGACCACAATTGACCCCCAAATTTCTCTTGCTAAGTGAGACAGTTAAGAAAATGTTGTCCCATTTTATGACCTTTCTTAGCACAATTGTTAAATGAATCACTGCAATTGTTAATTTGGTAACACAGTTATTAAGTGAATCTGGCTTCCCCATTGACTTTGCTTGTTAGAAAATCGCAAAAGGTGATCACAAGACTCCGGGCTACTACAACCATAATAAATGAGTCAGTTGTCAAGGACCTGAATTTTAATCATGTTGACTATGGGGATGCTGCAATAGTTGTGTGAAAAACAGCCCAAAGTCACTTTTTTCAATGCCTGTTTGTAACTTCAGTCACTAAACGAACTGTTGAGTATTCCCTGTATATTATTGAGGACTACACACCAAAAAAACCCATTAGTACATTGACCCCAAGCCTAGAACATTGAGTAGTCTAAACCTCGCCTTAAGTATTTAGTACTTCAACTCTTCTGCACAACCATTTCTACATTTGAGAATTGGCTAGCCCTTTTTGTAAATGACATTTTTCTAATGTTGAGAAACTCGGATTAATTATGAATTTCCTGCTATCCTAGTTCCTACACACCAGAAACAGACTGCTCAGTTAAGATACAATATACTGTATTTCATTTCCACTAAGAGGATATCTTTCACTCATCTTAGATTTTCATAAATGTGAAATGAACTTTCAATTGGGGATCCTTTGTACAACATCTAATCAGAAGAGGCCAACACATTCCCTCAGGTATCCTCTGCACAGACTATTTTGCAAATGGTCTGAAGCCCCCAAATCTATTTAGGCAGGTAACAATTAGCCTGCATAATTGTTGCTTGCCCTTGTTTTCTTCTTCTAAATAAACATTTTGTATCTCAATACTTGCTTGTTTTGCTTTAAAAGAGAATTTGCCACAATTTTTGTGTTGAACCCTTACCTCATGTTTTTAGAATAAGGATAAGGTTTTTATGCCTTAAGTTCCAAGTTATTGGAGTTTGGACAAGAATATCTAAGAGCTTTCTTGTTCAGAACGGCAAGGACCTCTCTTTTTATTGTCCAATTTTATTTTATTCAAGAGATTAAAACACAAAATCCAAAAGAAAAAAAATTAAACACAAATCTAGACAAAAACATTAAAAATGTGAATAAAATAGGACAAAAACAATTATTATCTGCCCAGTTGAACATTGACAAATCTATTTTAACAATAATACCTTCCCCCTATTGCAAAGGAGGTCTAAAATTTATAAGCTTGTACATATATTTGCAACCCAAATGACCTGTCACACATTACGTATATGAAGGAAAAACTAGTTAACAGGTCAAACAACAGCAAAGTTGAAGCTCAAAGCATTCTGTTAACAGTCTGTTATAATAATTTACTTGTAGAACATACACGGTTTCTTATTTACCACGAATCACCCCAACAATTATCTCTGAGTCAAATACCAGGGTATTTGGTCAAATACCCTTATTTGGTTCTTAATAATGAAACCTTTCCTTAAGTTTTTAATTGGGATCTTATCCAACAATTGCATCTGATTTCCAAAGTTCGTAAGACTCTATTGTAAGTATCTTTGCAACATATGTTGTTGAATAATTATCTTTGAGAACACAACATTCCTCTTGCCAAAGAGTCCAGTCCATCCTTCATTATATCCATTGTCTCAGAATTTCTTATATACATATTCTTTTCAAACTTTTCTGGCAGATCTATATTTTTCAAACCATACACTTTCTTCTTCATATCTAATGGCAACAGATCAGATTCCAATTCCTCAAACTGCAAATTGAGTCCAACTGTTGTTTCCTGCTTTTGGATATCATCTTGAGATTGCACAACTGTTTACTAGAATATACCTTATTTTTTGGAGTATAAGACGCCCCGGAGTATAAGACGCACCTTAGTTTTTGGGGAGGAAAATAGGGGAAAACAATCTGCCTACCAGGTATTCATCTGGCTAGCATCCTTAGTCTGGTCAGCTTCAGCACATTATTTTATCTCCTGGTTAGGACTTAAAAAAACCTTCTTCTGAGAGAATAACAATGAAAGAGCCTGCAAGCCAGTAAGAGCTGGGAAGATCTGTTAGCACCTAGTTAGGGCTGGAAAAAAAAGCTACATTCGAAGTATAAGACGCACCTGAATTTTCAGCCACTTTTAGGGAGGAAAAAGGTGCGTCTTATACTCCAAAAAATACGGTAAATTGTGGTTGTGGAATTTTAAATGTCTTGAGCTGAACATTTAAAAGTTAAATGGTGTTGTCCAACTTCAACATCAGCCAGTTTCAGATTTGCTTTTAAACAGAAGCTATTTCAGAGACTTATTAGAGGAGGAAGCCATTTTGATTTTCCAAAGCATTATTATAATTTGTCATTATAAATTTCAGGTGCTTGTTATTCTAGCAGGTAAGCTCATTTCAAGATAGTGAAAGCTCATTTCAAGATAGTGAAAACAATTAAATTTCTCTAAAACCATAGACTTCAGTATTGTGAAGACTCTCCTCGGTCAAGAAATTTCAGCTGGTGGGGTCTAGTAGAACCTTTTCTGCTGTGGCCCCAATCCTTTGGAGGACTTTGTCTCTGGAGGTGAGATCTGCCCCCACTCTTTGGCCTTACTCAAGAGCCTTAAAACTTGCTTCTGCCAGTTGGCTTGGGGCTCCAATGGAGGCGCTCCATGCTGGAGAAGGCTGCTTCAGAGATAGATAAGATTCTATCATCATACTGTTATACTCTTGGTGTACAGTTTATCTATGTCCTATTATTTTATGAATTTATGATATTGTAATCAAAGTTGCTATGGAAAGGGAGATGAGTGGCACACAAATTTAATAAATAAGTACATTTCTGACAATATATATGTTGTCTAAATATACGTTCAATGTTTTTGTCTTGGCTCATCTAGAAAGCCAAACAGAGTCAAGATTAGCAGCTGGATGGTGGACCATCTGGGACTGGAAAATCATCCAAGAAGGCCATAGCTAACCACTTCTATTCTCTGCCCATTAAAAAGTAGGCTTTTCATGGATATCTCATAGAAGTCCCGAAGAGTCCAGCTTGCCTGAAAAATGACCATTTTTACTCTGACATTTAGATCCAAGATGATAGTAATTGTAACAAAAATCAGTTTGGTTTAGTGGCTAAAGGCAGCAGGCTAAAAACAAGGAGATAGTGAATTCTAGTGCCACCTTAGGCACAAGGTTTTTCAGGATTTACATGCAACAGGTTATCCCTCTGTAAACAGAATCACATATGAGATCATGTTCAATTCAAGTCAAGTCGCCTCATATGATCAACCACACTGGATGCTGCACCTTGTTGAACAGAATAATTATCACCAGTCTGGCGATTCTGAACATATTGAGCAACCCAGGCATCAACAAGATACCTTTCCGATATAGTCATATTTTCCAATCCCTGGTATAGTTTAAGAGACTGAACTCCTCCTGCCAAAATTTGAAGGCGAATGGCAGTGTAAAGAATGTTTGGAAATTGTGCATTTGCATTATGTCCTGGTTGGGAAGTCGTAAAAGCATAAGTCCATCCAATCCAATGGGAATTGTTAACAGTATCTCCAAATGCAGCTGCTGCTGCCATCTCGTCTTTTCCAATAACTCCTTTTATATGTTCATTTAACTCTGTCCAGGGAAAATCTTCATATGTTCTAATTGCTTGATTAACAGTTACTATTCCAGTCAACATTTTGTTCCTTGTTTGTTCAACCATAGTCCCAAGTATCAATGAGATTTTAGTAACTTCTGCTTTAAGATTAGTAAACATCTCTTCAAAGTTTTGTCCAGTGGTCTGCCCATCCCAAATGGCACGAAGACAATGGAAACCCTCAATCACAGCATCTCGATCTACTTCAATATCCTGAGATCCCGTCTCTTGACGGATTTGTCTAAGAGTTTTGTTCAGTCTAGCTGGAGTAATACTTCACGCACAGGTTACTATTAATATAGCTGTGGTCAAATTTGCTAAGATTTTTTCTCTAAGTCGGTTTCCCTGGGGTGACATTACCATAACTCGAGCCACTAGTTCAAAAGACCACAGAGGATTATCTTGAAGAATAGCTGTATTGTCAGTTCCATCAGCAAGGTTCACATTAAGAAGCCCTCCAAACAACCAAGGATGAATTTCCCCGGCTACAGGTGCAGGTTTAGCCGCCGCAGGTGCACCCTGAGGACAATTGTTTTGGGAGCGCACAGGATTGTTGGCATCAAAAACTTGTCCCATCCAAGCATCAAATCGTTCAGCATTGAAAATAAAATTGCCCTGAGCATTAGGCACAATCAGAGCTGCATCTGGACCAAATACAAATGAATTTTGTTCAAGCTGAGTATCATTTCTTAAGATGGCTGGGTCAACTGGCTCGGCAAATATCGATCTAACCAATTTTTCCAAATCCAAATCAGTGAAACGAAATTCTGGGGCAATTTGAAGATGGGATCCAATGATGCTCAAACTGGCAATAGCAGCTATACGAGAATTGTTCTGAATCACTCTTTCCTTGTGGAGTTTTTTTTCAATAACCACCGATAGAATCCCACGACTCATGAAAGCACCAGCAGCCTGGGTAACAACTTTATTCCACTGACTACATCTTCCATGACAAAATGCTACTAGGCCTGATAAATTAAAAGAATTTTCCATTTTTGTGACTTAAATACTCCTGGCAGAAAACTTTTAAAACAATTCCTGTTTGTTTTTCCACCCCAGTCAGGGCAACATTTTCAAGGAAGCTCATGCCACGCATAAATTAGCTCATCAAACACCTTCAGATGAAAAGGCGATTTCTGAAAATACATTTGCTAACCCCCAATTTCAACGATTATATAAATAGCATTCTTTTAACACAGAATTTGGGTATGAGACTAGGTCAAAAACAAATTCCTTATTTGTAAGTACAATAGCAAATGCAAAGACAAGCCAACTGCTAAACCAATTTCTGCTGCAAACCACTCCCGCTGTGCTTATTTTTGCATTTAAAAAGTTCTAGTGGGCTTTTCTCCAAGCAAGCTGTGACTGCAGTAACAGCTCAAGCCCATTTGGCACACAAGCTGCATTGCTGAAAATACAAATTTTTTCCTGTTTTTCACTGCATTTGTCATCCTATCCTTTTGACTCCTCTTCATTGTCTTCAAATGATCAAAGCAAGTCTTAACATGATATAATCCTCCTAATGTTGATTATTAGTAACCCCCCTAATTTCCAATATGGAGTCGAGGTGGCGCAGCAGTTAGAGGCAGTACTGCAAGCCACTTTAGCTGTGATCTGCAGGTCAGCGGTTCAAATCTCACCGGCTCAAGGTTGACTCAGCCTTCCATCCTTCCGAAGTAGGTAAAATGAGGACCCAGATTGTTGGGGGCAATATAAATATACATTGCTTACTGGTGTAAACCGCTTAGAGAGTGCTTGCACTGTGAGGCGGTATATAAATCTAATAAATAAATAAATAAATAAATAAATAAATAAATAAATAAATAAATAAATAAATAAATAAATAAATAAATAAATAAATAAATAAATAAATAAATAAATAAAATATTATCAGGGATATCTAAAAGTAAAACTCCTCTAGAAGTTACAAACAAACCAGGTTTAAAAGGTGAGACTGATGACCAGGCCAGGAGGAGAAGTGGTAACACCTAGCCAGCTTCTTGGCGAAGTGCCAGCATGACGCCTAGAAGATTTGGGCTGAAGATTGCTGGATGAGAGAAAAGGAAGAGACAGGTCAGATTAGAAGGTGAAAACAACTTTTAAGCAGAAATGTCAACGATGAGAGAAGAGAAATAATTAATCATGTTCCAACTATAAACTTAATGACTATTCAGAGAAAAATGCAAAATTAATAGCCTCCCAATGGAGGCCTGAAGCTGCCAGGCTTGTAATATCTATGGCATATTAAATATTAAGGCACTCCAGGCATCAGATGATCATATACCCTACTTCTATACCCTCTCCATTCCCCCCTCCCCCCCCGCGCCCAAAAGAGGCCTTGGGATTTATCTTGGTTCCTATACTCTAATGGAGTTCTTATTTTGTGAAATGAAAGTTCAGCCCTAAAATTCTGTATTTCTGCTAATATCTTTTTCATGCCCATGCAATTTTAACCGAAGTCTCACCACTGATGCACAAAGGAAAGGTATTGGCATGCTCTGGTAATTCCAAGATCTGCAGTTATTAAAAATGGACATGGAGACAGAAGAGAAGAAAAAATGGCTAGAATTCTGAACAGAAGCTGTTTCTCCCTGCTGCAACTTACTTGCAGAACCTCCAACTTGTTTGGATTTTTAAGTTTTTGTTATCTGTTTGAGTTTAAAATGTGGCATTAGTACTTTTAAAGCATACGATTTGCATTTATTTAATATCTTAAACTTAAATGACTCTGTACAAGTTAATTTTCAAACATTTTAATTAGGGAAACAAAATAAGCATTTATTTACAAGTAAAATTAAATGATATAACCTCAAGCAGTTGACAGTCAGCTTGGTATAGTGGTTAAGGCACCAGGTTGGAAAACAGGAGCCTGTGAGTTCTAGACCTGTCTTAAGCAGTCTTGCATTTTCTCTTAGGGCCAGTCCCTCTTTCTCAGCCCTAAGAAGCAGACAATGACAAACCATTTCTGAAATCTTGCCATGAAAACTGCAGGAACTTGTCCAGATCGTTGCCAGGAGTCAACACTTGACTTAAAAGCCCAAACAAAGAACAAGCAGTTACCAAATGCCAGCCAAACGCTTTTGAAAAGAAGACAATTTCAAGATTAGTAGTAATTCCTAATATATGTTGGATTCAAAATTTGTCCAAATTGGCAAAGTGGCATGAGAAAAAGAAATATATAATATTGATAGTATATTCTAATCTCTGATATAAACGTTTACATATTGCTTTGGAAGCTTTGTTTCAAAAAAAAAAAAAAACAGGGCTAGAATTTATATTGGATTCAGCCAAACATAAATGGAAAGTGGGGGGGGGGCGCTCCTTGGTGCTCTCTGAGCTTATTTTCTTGCAGCCATCTCATTACCCAAACTATGTAAGATCATCAGTGCTAATAAGGAATGAGGTTTGCTCTCAATTTATATTCTAGTGTCTTGCCCTGTCAGTGTTGGTAGGAGTGATCTTGGATGTTCTCTGGGCTGTTTATTGTTAGCTTGTTTAGCAGTTCCTTGATTGGGCTATTGTTTACTTCTTGATTGTTGGTCTGATGTTAATGTTGGTGTTAGTCTATGCTCATCTGGGTGTTGATTGCTGGTGGGAAGGTGTTTTGGTCTTTTTTGTTCCCTTTGGGAGTTGTTGATTGTTTCTTTTACACAGTATGTAAATGTTGTTTATGTCTGTGGGCTTATTGATGGCCAGTTTGTCAAAGTGCCAGGCTTCTGAGAATTCTTTAACATTTTTGGACTTGGCTTGCTCTAGAGTGGTCAGAGTTTCCCAGCTGAAACGATGATCAAGTCTCTTCATGTGTTGTGAGATTAAAGAGTTTTCATCATGTCTTCTGACTGCTAGTTGGTCTGAAGAAACTTCTTGGATGAGAAGCGAAACATCTTCAAAGAAAAAAAAGAAAGTCTAGTTGCCTCTTGAAAAAGCACCTTTGGGACATCTACAAAAAACAACCAAGCTCAGAGAACACCAAGGACCCCTTATTTCAACTCTGATCTACAAATATTCTCCTCTATTGGTATAATTGGAAAGGGGCAGACAGGTCCCAAACCACAAAAGTGGCTTGTCTACATGACTCAAACTGAACTTTGAGACTGAATGAAGTATTTGATTTATTTATTTATTTATTTATTTAGGAATTCTTATATGCCGCCCAACTCCCTAAGGACTCAGGGCGGCGTACAACAGTGAGAAAATACAAGAATAACCAAAATCTAAAAAGTTAATTAAAAGCAAATATAAAAATTAAAACATAATATAGAAAATCATCACCAACCATTCAATATCATACATACTGATTGCTTGATGCCCTACAGAAACTGTTACACTTTCCAATTTTGTTTAAAATGTTAGAATGGAAAGAATATGAAGAAATATGGAGTCAAACAATAACCTCCTTATCTTCTCACTTATAAGCAATGTTCATCAAGAGTGTTTTAGTTATAGTGCTGTACAAGAGACCTTTGTCTATAACGTATGGAGGACATAGTAAAATGGAATTTACTTGTTCACAGAACTCATATAACTACTGAAAGGTGCATTGATTGCCAATTGATTTTAGGTGGAATTCAAGATGCTGGTTGTCAATTTTAAAGACCTTAATGTATCAGGACCTAGATTATCTGTGACAGTAGTTTCTCCTGATAACAATATCTAGCAGAGTACACATTCCCTCTATTGGAGACTGCCAACAACAGAGACCATGGAAACATGTTTTAAATTAGTGCCCTCCTCCTCTGGAATACCATCTCCAGACATTCAAATGCTCCCCTCTCTCCTAATTAGAAAGTTTGTGAAGACTGGGCTATTTCAATAGGGGCAAAGTTGCTACAACTATCTCTCAAGTGATTATTTTAAATTTAAAATAAAGTACCTGATTTTAGTATATGTGGTTTTCAACATTTGGGGCTATGTTTTTAACTGTATTATGATTTTAACTGTATTATGATGAGCCGAGGTGGTGCAGCAGTCAGAGTGCAGTACTGCAGGCCACTTTAGCTGACTGTGATCAGCAGTTCAGCTGTTCAAATCTCAGGGGCTCAGGATTGACTCAGTCTTCCATCCTTCAGAGGTAGGTAAAATGAGGACCCAGATTGTTGGGGGCAATGTAAATATACATTGCTTAATGGTGTAAACCGCTTAGAGAGTGCTTGCACTATGAGGCGGTATATAAATCTCACAAACAAACAAACAAACAAACAAACAAACAAACAAACAAACAAATAAATAAATTTTTTAAAATCCAAATTATAGATTTGGAACTTGTATGGTTGTCATTTCATTGTAAGAAAGTAAGTAAATAAAAATATATACTTTTTCTGGGAATGTTATTTCATGTGGTTGAAGGATTTAAGAGTTAGTTATTTGTAGTTTTTCCATGCTAGTGAATGTGAAGCACAAATCTTACTTCAAATTAGATTCCAAGTTGAAATGAGCAGTTTTAACCAAGTGGACAATATTTTGAAGGTTCAAATCAATCCTCTGAATCACAACCAGTGGACAATGTAGTACCTAAAAGTGAAAAGAAGTAAAATATGTCAGCATGTAAAGAATTTCAGCACTGTTTTCATTCCCCAGTCCCTCCAAAACTATTTGAAGCTTATGTTCATCTCATCGGATCAGCAAACACTAAGCATTTTCTGAGATCACAACAGGTGCTTCCACAGAAGAACAGAACCAGCGTGAAAGCAATTCCATTTCTGCGATCCTATTGCTGAGGTGGGAGAGTTGAATCAATTTATTTTGACTTAGGTGTGATGCATTTGAAACACAGTATTTTTCTTTGAAAAATTTGTGGAGAGTCCCATCCTCCATATGCTTCGATCATGAATTTTAGGTCTTTCAAAGGAAAAAATATGATTTTATACTTTTTTAACATATTCTGTTAAGAACAGCTGGATTTTTGTTTATAAATGGAAATACCTATAACATGATGGATGTAGATTGGATGTATGTGTTGGTGCAATAAGTTTACTTCTATTCCATACAGAGGGAGGGATTTTCTGGTACATTAGCATCTATGGTTTTGGTCATAGTAATATATAACATCTTATCCCACTTCTCACAAGAATAACAAAATAAACTGTAATCCGCTCTCCATTTTTAATTTCTTTTATAAGCATTTTGAAGCCATTTCCAAAAAAAGAAAAAGAAAATCTGAGCAGTAGAAGCTTCTGGCTGCAAAGTTGTATTCCCTCCTGTTTTATCTTTTTCTGCAATGTCTAGACCAGAGCAGATACAGGTAGTCCTCGACTTACAACAGTTCATTTAGTGACCGTTCAAAGTTACTGAATGGTACTGAAAAAAGTGACTTATGACAATTTTTCACACTTATGGCCGTTGCAGCATCGTTGCAGCGTGATTTACATCTGGATGCTTGATAACTGACTCACATTTATGACGGTTGTAATGTCCCGTAGTTATGTGATCTCCTTTTGCGATCTTCTGACAAAGTCAATGAGGAAATCAGATTCACTTATCAACCGTGTTATTAATTTAAGAACTGCAATGATCCACTGGGAAAGCCACCTGGGAAAGCCAAGGGAAATCATCAAAACCATAAAAAGGCGAAAGTTAGAATATTTTGGAGATGTGATGCGACACCTGGAAAAATACAGCATACTTCACTTAATCCTCCAGGGAAAAATTGAAGGCAAATGAGGTCCAGGCAGAAGAAGAAGATCATGGCTTCAAAATCTAAGGAACTGGTTTGGACAAAACTCAGCAGCACTTTTTCGTGTGGCTGTTGATAAAAATAGGATCGCCAATATGATCGCCAACATCTGATGACGGAAGAAGAAGAAGAAAAAGAAGAGAAAGAAGAAAAAGAAAAAGGAAGGAAAAAAAGGAAGAAGAAAAAGAAAAAAGAAGAAGGAGGAGGAGGAAGAGGAAAGAGGAAGAAGGAGAAGAAGAAAAAGGAAGAAGAAGAGAAGGAAGAGGAAGAAGAGGAAGAAGTAGTAATAATAATAATATGGTGAGAAAAGTTGTAAAACAGGGCAAAACTCACTTAACAAATTTCTCACTTAGCAACATAAATTTGGGGCTCAATTGTGGTTGTAAGTTGAGGACTGCCTGTATTCTAAACAATGCTTATGAAAGACACTAGAAACAGTTCCACAAGCAACATTGAAAAAAGACCAACTTTACTCCTGTTTCAAATAAACTGGTGTTTTAAAAAATGACTTAACTTTCCAAACTAGCCAATGTTATTTGATTGCAGAGTTGATTTCAATCTAGTATAAGCCTTTGCATGATGATAAGAATTAGTAAAAAAACAACACTGCACTAAACTTTAGACAATTCCAAGTAATATTTCACATAAACAGATTGTTATACCCTGGTTTTCCCAGCAACCTACATTTGAAACTTATTTTACAATAAAGCTTAAGTTTGTAAGTCTCTGAAAATAAAAAGGCAGATTTAATTATAGCAATTATATTTTATGCAGCGTTTCTCCATACTTCACCAAGTAACTCCTATTAATATATCCAAGTACATTTATTTATTTCATCAGTATTATTCTCTTTTTGTAAGGTTCTTTTACAGCTTTTTATTACTTTTTGATGTTTTTATTGTTTTGTGAACTGCCCAGGATTATGATATATGAGATGGGCTGTCAGAGAAGTCTTATAAATAAGGCTTTTACAATAGCATACACAACTGCAAGTTATAAAAGTTTGTGGGGCTGATTATGAATACATATGTAAATGTCATAGCTTATTCCAAAAGTTCATTTTCTTGTTGTAACAACTTTATGTAATATAGAAAGATTAACTGAAATTCAGGTAAAGTTAAACAGCTGTTAGTTAAAAAAAGAACTCCATTAGCAAACATCATAGTGAGATGGCAAGATAGCAAATTTAGGGTGGGGTTCTGGTTTTGTTTGGGGGGGGGGGGTTATTGCTGGCCTGTTCCTTTCTGAAAATATCACATTTTAATGATTTGTCCCAAATGCCCTGTTATTATTTAATGTCCATCATTAAACAAAGAGGTTTGGGGAGGGGGATAGGCAAGTTAAAGATACAGAAAACAGGTGTAAAGCTCAAGTGATAAGAGGGTGGGAGAGGGGTAGGCTTCCCACTGGCTTTGCAGGATTTCTCCACCCATTAATAGATATTCATTTAAGTGCACTATCAAGTGTACCAAGTAATTAATTGCTGCCTTTTTCTCTCTGAGCACATTCTATCAGGCAGTAAGCTTTGTTCTGGTTAGAAAAATACAAATGAGCTCTCCAGCTAATTTATTGTCGGAAAGTATAAAAATCATCCTTCTAACTTGCGGCACTAATAGCTCATGCCCATTTTATGCAAGCAAGCTCTCCGAGGAGTACTCTACCAGGCAAGAAAATATTTGTCTTTCTTTACAGGTTTAAATAGCCTTTTCCTATTTTAAGTTGTCATTCTGAGCCGAGTATTGTAATAACAGCTTTGTCAAGCAAAATTACCCTAAGTCGAACAACTGCATTTTCTGTTTTTGTTTTTCGGAAGGGAAAAGCCTTAGGGAATAATTTTATTATAATATATATATAATAAATATATTAATTTTATTATATCGCGGCTACCCATCTATTCTATTCTAAAAGGAGAGCAAACTGCGTTATGAGTTCATATATTCCCGTTGTCTCCTCTCCCAAATAGACCCTTTATTTCGGCTTGGTAAATCCTGGCTTCAATTTCCCCCTGAAAGCTTTGGGTTTCTTTAGTCCTTTGGAAATGATTAGTTCCTCTTCCCGTCGAAGGCAGGGAGAAACGAGAGGTGAGTCCCGAGATGCAGAAAGGCGAGGACCAAGATTTTGAGCGCCACTCCCACCTCTCTCGTCTGGCCTCTCCTCGTTCTTTTTCCAGCTGATTCCGAGCAGCGACGGCGGCTCTTCCGCTACACCCCTGCAGAGCAGTCTAGGCGCACCAGAGAAGACAAGAAACGGCCTCGGCGACTTGCAGCACTTTTTTGCAGGCGCGCAGCACCGGTGCAGCAGCTCCTTCCGGTTTCCGCCCCAGCCCTCCTCGCCCCGCCCCCTTGGCAAATTGGGTTCTTCCTGGAGGGGAGGGGCTTATCCGATCCTGGAGGTGACGGCGGAGAGGCTGGTTGCTTTTGGGGGGGGGGGGGGAGGAGGAGGCCCAGAGTGAGGAGCGGGCCTCTCCTGCGTTCTCTGTGCGCATCTGAAGAGATTTTTCTTTTTTGTGTGTGTGCTACATATTTTTGTATTTATGTATTTATGTATTTATTTATTAAATTAACATGCCGCCCATTCACCTAAAGGCGACTCTAAAGGCGACCGGATAAAAAAAATAAAATATTAAAAGAATACATATTAACTTTAAAATTCACTTAAAGTTAACAAAGTTGGCAAGGAAGGGAGCAAGATACACAGGAGCTGGAGCTTTCTGCCTGTTAACATTCTGTCCTGGGATCTTTTTTTTTTCCTAAAAAGATGGTTTTCTTTTCAAATTTCAACCTGGGTGACGGACATATTAATAATGCCAGCACCTGGATAGCATTTCATTTCTAATTTTATTCATCGTGATTTGGTCTAGTGGTCAAGGTACCAGGCTGGAAACTCTGAGATTGTGAACTTTAGTCCAGCCTCAAGCATGAAAGCCAGCTGAGTGACTTTGGGCCAGTCACTCAGTTCAGCCCACCTCAAAAGAGTTGTTGATGTGAGGAAAACAAGAGGAGGAAGGAGTATTGTGTGTGTTCACCTTGAGTTACTTGTAAACATAATAAAGTGGGATATAAATAAATATCCTTTGACTTGTCTTCCAAGGAATGATTTCTCTGGATAGTAGCATTCTTCACAGTTTACTCTCTTCTCCACTGGAAAGCTTGACATGACATCTACATGAAATTACATACGTGTTTATCACTTAACACTAATGTTTCTGGCATGTGCTAGTTTCTAGGGCTGGATCCTGATGCCTGATGACAAGTGAAAGAGACCATATTGGACTTTGTGAAAATGCAGAAGGTTCTCATACATTATCTTACTAAATCCTATTCATTCAAAAGTTTCTTTGTGTTAGTTTCCATGGCCTGGTCATTTATTATTCCAAAGTATATAGAACTCAACTCTCCTTTTCTAAGGTTATTGATGACCTCAAAACATAGAGGTAGTCTTGCTTCTGGGGTTCAGCAGCTCAGTAGTAGTTCTTACCTGGTGCTGTTCATATATATTAGTACAGATAGTCCTCAACTTACAACAGTTCATTTAGTGACAGTTCAAAGTTACAACAGCACTGAAAAAAGTGACTTATAATTGTTTTTCACACAACCATTGCAACATCTCCACGGTCACGTGATCAAAAGTTGGATGCTTGGCAACTGGTTCATATTTATGATGGTTGCAATATCCCAAGGTCTTGTGATCACCTTTTGCAATCTTCTGACAAGTAAAGTCAATGGGGAAGTCGGATTCACTTGTTACTAACTTAACAACTGCAATGAATCATTTAACAACCGTGGCAAGAAAAGTCATAAAATGGGGGCAAAACCTGCTTAACAAATGTCTCACTTAGTAATATAAATTTGGGGCTCAATTGTGGTCATAAGTCAAGGACTACCTGTACTGGAGGTCTGCAGGTCATTCTGTAACTAAGCTTCGATAAGTATAATCGAAAAACTTACACATCAGTGTCCCATTTACTATGTCTTTCTTTCTACTTCATCTGTATCTCCCTTTATTTCTTGCTACATTATAAGCCTCCTGTCCAAATGATTCCAAGATGATTAGGGGACTGGAGGCTAAATCATATGAAGAACGGTTGCAGGAACTGGGTATGTCTAGTTTAATGAAAAGAAGGACTAGGGGAGACATGATAGCAGTGTTCCAATATCTCAGGGGTTGCAACAAAGAAGAGGGAGTCAAACTATTCTCCAAAGCACCTGAGGGTAGAACAAGAAGCAATGGGTGGAAACTAATCAAGGAGAGAAGCAACTTAGAACTAAGGAGAAATTTCCTGACAGTTAGAACAATTAATCAGTGGAACAGCTTGCCTCCAGAAGTTGTGAATGCTCCAACACTGGAAGTTTTTAAGAAGATGTTGGATAACCATTTGTCTGAAGTGGTGTAGGGTTTCCTGCCTAAGCATGGGGTTGGACTAGAAGATCTCCAAGGTCCCTTCCAACTCTATTATTCTATTATTCAAATACTGAGAATGACCAATTTTGTAATTAATTTAAAAGACAGTACTAAAAAAAACAACTCTGGATCCTCCTCATTTATATACCTTTCCTTTAAGCCCTGGGGGATAGCTTACTTGGCTAATGCTGCCACTATATATTTTATTACATGTATTCCTAACTCTATCCTTTTTTTTCTGTAGATGAACTGAATAGGGGATGTGTGAACTACTGTTAAAATCCTTGTAGACTGAAATTGATTCACTAAGAAATGCAAATATTTATTATGGATATCAAGGTAAGGAATTAATAAGAGCTGAAAGCCATAGAGCAAACTGAAAACAAAAGAAGTCATTCACGTTTGCAGAATTCATTTCAGTGACTGCTCTAGAAAGGCTCTACAACTCATAATTTTGTATAAAACAAAATTAAGATTTTAATTCATATCAAGCTTCCTGAATCTTTAAACCCCAGACTTCATAGAGAAATTTAACACTACTTGGCTTGGAGTCAGCTAGGAGAGGCATCTCTCCCCCACCCCAACCCCCCAAAAAAGCTTGAAATAAAGACAGAATGGATTTGTCATTTCTCCATCCCCACTTCCCTTTAGAGGTACCGTATTTTTCAGAGTATACGACACACCAGAGTATAAGACGCACCTTAGTTTTGGGGGAGGAAAACAAAAAAAAAAGGCCTCTGGCTCCCAGCAATTTGCCAAACAGCAAACAGCAAACAGTACAGATGATATACACTGTTTGCTGTGTATTTCTGTGCATGTGTGCCTGACCCATAGAAATAGCAAAGAATTGGAGAAATGTACATTATGGCAGAAAGTTTTCTTAAATGTAATCACACTAACTCCTCCCAATTATTTAAATAGATCTATTTAAACTAGGGTTTAACTCAGCTGCCTTATCTTAATACTAAACAGGACACTGTTACATTTCAGATTATACTTTTACAGATCTTTAAATTTGATGTGGCTTTCTGGAAGTATACATTCTCTGCTATTTAAAAGAAGATACAAAAGCACTGGACCTCTTCAGAGCAAGCATTTATTTTAAAAAGCTTCTTCATTTTATTAAGTTGTCTAGAACAATAATACAGCAGTCTTTAAAAAAATAAGTCTAATAATTTGAACACTCTACAAACATTTATAGTTATTAACTTACCTCTTTCCAGGTTCAGCAGTCCAACATTGCCAGCAGTCTACCTTCAGGCAATTTGTCTCCTTGCAGCTATCGTAGTTAGTTTCATTTTAGCAGGTAGCTTGCAAGCCTGTCAGCTGTGGGTCGGGAGGCAGATAATCACTTCCTTGTGCTATTCAGGCTCTGCCCTGTTTGCTGCAAAGAGGTAAATTGCTGAGAGGTAGAGGCCAAAGGGTGGGGGTGGCTGGGTGGGGCTACATTGTGTATAAGACGCACCCAAGTTTTCACCCTCTTTTTTGGGGTAAAAAGGTGCGTCTTATACTCCGAAAAATACGGTATCTTGTTGCTCTTGATTTTACCTTAATCCAGAGGTGGTTTTGTTAGTTTTTTCTCAGGAGAGGTCATACTCCTCTTAAACACCTGAATTTCTAGGGGAGATGAAGCATATATCTTCCATGATGAACACTGCCATTCACTGGGCAGTGAACCATGTGGGATCCTCAAATACCTCTCCCAAACAAATGGGAAAATATTTGTAATTACATTAGCACATAACGGTAGGGCCAACAATCTATTTTATAACAAAACCATTGCACATTCATACATACATACAGTACATACAGACATACAGACATACATACTTGCAATTTACCAGAAAGACTCTTTTATTTAATTCTATTCCAGATTGCTTATATATTGAACAATTCTTATTGAAAGTCTCAAGGATTCTTGCATCAACTTTGTGTGTTTGAAAGCCATAAATATTTTGCAGAATTCAGCCACAACAGAATTTTGAGACATGTGCAATATATAGTGTGCTTTGGTGTTTGGATTAATATTCACAACAAATCTGATATTGTGTATCATCTTGCAATTTGTAGTTTTTTTTCTTTTCCAAGCATTGTGGACAATGATGATGACATTATTTTGTTACCACACAATGACAATGAATAGTCTATGCTTCTTAACAACAGAATAAGAGTTCTGCCAGAGAAGGAATAGGGAAGGGAGACTATTGTTGGTTATTTCTTTGGAAATGAAGAACTATGTAGCTTTAAGAATAGATTCTTTCTTCTATTCTTAAGAAACAGAATGCACTACCAAGGTCACTTTAAAAAATATATAGTATATCAACTGCTCCCCACCACCTTACAATTGCAGTCTATAGATAATGTGAATTGCATATTGTAGACTATTTTGATTAAAGTATTAAGACCCATAAGGTTTTTCATTACTTACATACCAGTAATAATTACTTCTTTCACAGAGGTCTTGACATTCAAAATAAAAATAGGAAAATATATGTGGTAAGTTAACCTTCATTTTTTTGTAATATCCTTCAGCTAAATCCAATGAAATACAAAAGTTATTTTTTAAATGAAAATTATAAAACTTATTTATATTTAACATAAAAGCATTAGCCTGTAGTGCAGGGGTGTCAAACTCACGTCATGACGGTGTCGCGTGATGTATCGGGACTTTCCCTCTCTTCGCTAAACCGGGCGTGGGGGTGGCCAGCGCATGGCGCATCCGGCCCGTGGGCCGGGAGTTTGACAGCCCTGCTGTAGTGGCTGATGCCATTGGAAGTCATACAGCCAAGAAGCCATGGCCAATGATAACAGAATCACCCTCCGATTGTATTCCCAATGTCTTACCTAGCAACATGAATAATTGTCAAGTGTAGCAATAACATTCTTTAAGCTACCCAAGACAAATCTCCACTTTGCTTCAATAATTTTACATTCTGAATTCTCTATTAGATTCTCTGTTAAGGATTCTCTGTTTTGGGGAAATGAGTTTTTTTAATCATTATTTTTAGCCCTCCCTGTCTTCTAATTAGGCCATTATGAAAAGCCAGGTTGTAGAGTATTTTGATTAAAAATAGGGCTGCATCAAAAACATCTATTCTGATGGGAGATGACCCTCCTCGCCCCACTCATAGGTACCATCTCCTGGACAAGTGGATTACTTATTCTCTTCTTGGTCTTCTGGCATGTGGATTCATTATACTCCTGCTTGATGTTGATGTATAGCACTGACTGATTGCTTCCTGATCCTTCATTTCTGTGTGAAAGCCCAAGCCACAGCAGCCTCAGAGGGAAGGAGTTTCCAGGTCTCAGTCATAGAGGAGAGATAGCACCTGTTACCATGAGAAGGAAACTGAAATTTTAAAAATGAGAAAAGATAATGTTCACCCATTTCCCTATACCTATGGAATCCTGACTTTGTCAGAAAAAAGCAAACAGAAACACCATTAGGTCATTCCCTTACTAGAGAATAATAGGATTTTCTAGTTCCACATCCATTGTCATGACTATACGAAGCCTGTTCTCACTGTTATTATAGTGGCCCAATGAAAGTTGGATGATATAAGTAAGTATAAGTTACTTACAGTGAGGAAAGGCCTCTTTCAGAAGAAAATCATTAAGCCAGGAAGTTAATTTTTGTTCTGAAATCCTACTATTTTCTATTCAGAAAGGATCTCTGATTCTACACCCTTTGTTTTTGCTGAGTATACTTGGTCAGCTTTATCTTCTCATAAAGCACGAAAGATAGGACCCTAAAGGAAGACTCTGTGTATGTGTTTTTTTCCACCCCTTCTTTCTATTTGCATTTGACTTTTAATAAATGAAAGGTATCCCTCATCTCTGTTGCAAATTTACTCTTCCCAGTTAAGAACATCGTTCCCCACCAAGCAAACACAATCTCCTTCAATTATTCTGTATTTTAACTTCTTACCATGTACCTCTGGCAGTAAAAAAAGGAATGTTCTCCAAAGCAGCTTTACCCTTTCCTGCCCCTTGAATCTTCTAGTAAAATAAAATCCATGCTACATCTTACTGCACCAGAGAGTAGCCTTTAGTAAAAAATTTCTAAATACAGAACAGCTGGTTCTCAAACAGGAATCAAAATTTAAAATACTAGTTAGAGCAGCATCAAAGTAATTAGCTAGGCCAAACTACATCCATTTACATTTTTTATAATATATTTTTTATTTATATATAAATATTTTGAAATATTTTGAAAAAAGTGTATTGTCCACATATTTCATTTTAGCGAAAAAACAACATAGAGTAATAATAATAAATGTAGTAATTGTAACAATAATTATAATTGTGTTAATTTTTTTGTGCTTCTATTAATTATACTGGCATACTTATAGTCATACATAACGTTCATCTTTTACATACACATAACAATAATCTTTCTTCTTCTAAACTTCTAAAATATACTTCTAAACTTCTAAAATATAAAATATTACTGGCTTTAAATCTATGTGCTGCTTAATCATCTTTTCCAACCACGTATGTATTTTAGTCCAATATTTTCTTGCCCCCATACATGTCCACCACATATGATAATAAGTACCTGGTATCTGATTGCATTGCCAACATTTGGTGGACATATTTCTAGACATCTTTGCTAATCTTGCCGATGGCAGATGCCACCTATAGAACATTTTATATAAGTTTTCCTTATATGCAGTGGCCATTGTCAGTTTATAATCTCTATCCCAAAGCTTTTGGCATTTATCTAATTCTATAGTGTAGTCAATACTCTGGTTTCTCTTCAAATCGTGTAAATCTTTCGCCTTTTACATCCATTTACATTGAACATGTAATTTTCTAGCTCATTGACCACAGCAAAGCATTTTGCTCCTCTTTTGAGTGTGCAATTGGTGAACATTTTCAACAAGGACATATTGGCCAAGCCTTTTCTTCCTTCTTCTGTTGCTCCTCTTCCTTTTGGGACTTCTACATGGAAATAGGTTAACACTGCCCTTCATTTGTATCTTTGAAGGGAGAAAGTACCTTGTTGCCTAAAACTGTGTATGGGCGCAGGGATGAAATGCTCCCGGTTCAGGCGTGCCTGCCGGTTGTTGTAGAGCCGGTAGTGATTGCAGCGCAAGGCTTTGCCCACCCGCCTGGACGCCACCATTTGGGTTCTTTTACCCTCTGCGCATGCGCAGAACGCTTTGCGCATGCGCAGAGGGTAAAAGAACCCAAATGGCGGCATCCTGGCGGGTGGGTGAAGTCTCGTGCTGGGATGGCTACCGGCTCTACGACGACCGGGGTGGTATCTAAAAAAGAGGGAAGGATTAACTTTGAGGTTTATCGTATCACCCTTGGCTGCATTTAAAAGAAGCTAAGAAAAATCGTCACTCTCATTTCACCTCCTCTCAACTGTGACATGAAAGAGCAAAGTAGAATGTTCCTCATTGGGTGGAGAATGGAAGTTTTGCAGAAAGCTGAAAAGTATGTCATTCACAAAGCAGATGAGCAACAATAAAATGATATCGAAGTTATTCAGTTCTTGTCCCGTTTCTCCCCCTCCCCCAACTAGAGGGAGCTGACATTTGTAAGTATTTTCATGGGGCTCTTTACTTGAGCATAAGACTTGCTTCCTCTTATGATTATTGTCACTTCCCAGGGCTTAATCTTTATTGATTGGGAGATAAGTCACAGAAGTTTAGAGATGTTAGACCTGACCCATTCTTATTTCATTGTAGTGATTGATGGATATGTGGGGTCCTTGGTACTCTCTGAGCTTGGTTGTTTTCTTGCAGACATTTCATTACCCAACTATGTAACATCATCAGTGCTAGAAGGGAATGGTGTTTGCTCTCTGTTTATATACAAGTGGCTTGCCCTGTCAGTGTTGGTGGGAATGATCTTGGTGAGTTCTCAATTAGGCTGTGGCTTACTGTTACTGTTCTGAGTTACAAATGTTCTCTTCTATTGTCTATGGAGATTCTTAGTAATCCAGGTCATGGTTGTCCCATTCCAAAAGGTGCTTTTTCAGGAGGCAACTGGACTTTCTTGTTTTTCTTTGAAGATTCATTTATTTATTTATTTATTTTGTTATTCTTATATGCCGCCCAACTCCCAAGGGACTCAGGGCGGCGTACAACAGGGAAAAATACAAGAATAATCAAAATACATGTAATTAAAAAGAAACAAATACAAATTTTTAAAAAAGCAATATTAAAAACAACAACATCCATTCAACATCATACATACTTGGGGGGTAATCTCAGGTGGATTAAGCTGTCCCCCCCACCTGCAGGAAAAGCCATGTTTTGACGGCTTTTCGGAAGGCCAGCAGAGTGGGGATGGTCCGGGTCTCTGGGGGTAGTTGGTTCCAGAGCACGGGGCCGGCCACAGAGAAGGCTCTCCCCCTAGGGCCCGCCAGCCGGCATTGCTTGGCCGACGGGACCTGGAGGAGGCCAACTCTGTGGGCCCTAACCGGTCGGAGGGAAGTATGAGGCAGAATGCGGTCCCGAAGATATCCTGGTCCTAAGCCATGAAGGGCTTTAAAGATGGTGATCAACACCTTGAATTGGACCCGGAGACCGATGGGCAACCAATGCAGCTGGCGGAGTATTGGTGTCACGTGGGTGTACCTTGGCACACCCACCACAGCACGCGCAGCCGCATTTTGCACCAGCTGAAGTCTCCGGATACTCTTCAAGGGTAGCCCCATGTAGAGCGCATTGCAGTAGTCCAAGCGCGAGGTGACAAGGGCATGAGTGACCGTGAGTAGAGCCTCCTTCTCCAAATATGGCCGCAACTGGTGCACCAGGCGGACCTGTGCAAAGGCCCCCCTAGCCACAGCAGAAAGATGGTGGTCCAATTTTAGCTGTGGATCTAGGAGGACCCCCAAGTTGCGGACCAGGTCTGAGGGAGTCAGTTTCGCACCCTCAAAGACCAAGGAGGGGTAGTTGTCATGATCCTTAGGAGGCAATATCCACAGCCACTCAGTCTTGTCGGGATTGAGTCTGAGTCTGTTCCTCCCCATCCAGATCTTAACGTCGTCCAGGCAACGGCACATTACATCAACTGCCTGCCTGAAGTCAGACGGGGTGGTGATGTACAGCTGGGTGTCATCAGCGTACTGATGGAAACACACCCCATGTCTGCGAATGATCTCACCCAACGGTTTCATGTAGATATTAAACAGGATGGGCGAGAGAACCGACCCCTGAGGCACCCCCACATGATAGGGGCCTAGGGGACGATCTCTGCCCTCCTGCCAACACCGACTGCATCCGATCGGCAAGATAAGAGGAGAACCACCGTAAAACGGTGCCTCCCACTCCCAACTCGCCGAGCCGATGCAGAAGGATACCATGGTCGATGGTATCGAAAGCCGCTGAGAGGTCAAGTAGCACCAGGATGGAGGAGTTTCCTCCATCCCGGGCCCGCCAGAGATCATCCATCAGGGCGACCAAGGCAGTTTCTGTACTGTAGCCGCGCCTGAAGCCCGACTGGTAAGGATCTAGATGGTCTGTTTCATCCAGGAGCTGCAGAAGCTGAGTCACCACCACCTTCTCCACAACTTTCCCTAAAAAAGGTAAGTTGGAGACTGGACGATGTTTCTCTTCTCATCCAAGAAGCTTCTTCACCTCTGACTGGATGGTGGGGAATGGAAGGATTGATATTCCTTGCAGATAGTTGGTCATTTGCATTCTTTTAGAGAGTCATTGAGGCTATTGGAGGTTTATCTCTGTCCTCAGGGTCACCTGAGTAGTGCTAATCTATGTGGAGCCTTCTTGGCTACAGGATGTTTTCCGCCCTGTGTCCCTTCACTGTTGAAGACAGGCACAGGCTGTTGGGGATGAGTCTGTGTTGTCTGCATCTCAAACTGAAATGCAAATGGTTCCTGTAGTCTGCAGTTTTTTCTGGAAATCCGTTCATACTCCCGCATCATTTGAAGGGTGTTCATCCCAAAGTGCATAGCTAAATGTCTATGGAGATTCTCAGTCATCCAGGTCCCAAAGGTGCTTTTTCATGAGGCAACTAGACTTTGTTTTTCTTTGAAGACTTAGAAGTTCTCTCCTATTGGCACTTATGGATATTTTCCCACTAGTTGGCAATGTCTGGAGGGGGAGGGCAGCACAGCAGGAATGTTAAACCAGTTGCTTTATCTAACATGTCCTGCAGGTACCTGATCAGGAGAGCAATGAGTTACAACAGATGCAAGGGCAGCAGGCTGGGGATCAGCAGTGGCAACAGCAAATGTCACTCCAGTGTTTTCTGCTGACTCATGGATGGTTGGACAGCATATAAACTCAGCAGTAGGAAAAGGCCCAGAGAATGACTAAGGGACATTGCTGTAATAGGAAATATAAATAAAGGCGCAGATTAACTGGGACAGATTGAGGAGCACTGCTCCACCATAGATCAATTGTATTGAGATTTTGAGATTATACCTACCATGGCACAAACACGTCCTGGCAACATTTTGTGTGTATGTGTGTGTTGTAGTACTTTGCTTAGTCTTGAGAGAAGTCATCCCTCCTAGAAGAATGAAATATTTTGAGAAATATTTAAAAAGGCAGAATATTATATTTCCCCTAAAAGAGAAATGGAAATCTTAAGGGAGATAGAAACTCAGCCCTAGCTCCCTGCCCCCAGCAGATATTTGGTGCCCATTAAGAAGGACTGAGCCAGCCTATCTACAAGACAAAAGACCTTTAGCTCCAGGGTGATGAGATTAAGACATGACCCTCCAGGATATAATAGGATTATCTGTCAGCAGAGCTCACCACATGGCACAATCACCTAGGGACATGAAACCCTCCAGGCTTCAACCAAACTTGATTCAGACAAACATGACCCCACATGACCCCATGGGAGTCTGACTATAGCCAATAGAATACATTTTTTGCACAGGAACAGGAAGCTCAAGGGCAAGGCCCAAGAAAAGGTATAAATACATCTCTCTCTACTCCATGGGGTCAGCTGCCTAGAACCATGTGATTGATGGTTCTGCTTCACCATTAAACCATCTTTCCAATCAGCCTCCATGTTTCCAGTGTCTTTCTCCCCGCTTGGAACTGAACCAGATGGATATTTCTTCCAACAGTCTCCTCTCAGACCATAAGGCACAGGGTTAAGGCATGCTTTGTTTCTTTGAAGAAGACAATTAAGATCCTTTTACTCAGTTCATACCATCTGCTTAGCTGGAAGGAACAACCTGTGTGCTTATGTGACCTTCCAAAAGAAGAAGATTCTACCCAATATTTATAATGGTGTCTGTAAACATTTTGTTGGAATTTTTATGGAAAGTAGTCAATTCAGGGGAAAGTTAGAAAAAATGAGCTTTATGCAGTGGTGGGTTCTAAATTAGATCACCACTGGTTTGCACGCACGCATGCGCAGAAACATCCCGGGTGGGTGGGCAGAGCCTCCCACCACCGCTACCGGTTCTAAGAACCAGTCCGAACCGGGAGCAACCCACCACTGGCTTTATGGTAGTTGTTTTGTACAACCCAAGGTATCATAAACAAGGTGCCTACTGAAATTTTGGCTTGGCAATAAAGCTAATGGCAGATACCCAACCATCTGAAGATGGAATTATTAGCTGCTTATTTAATTTGTAAACTTAATTTTAACTTTGTTTCTGTCTGGACATTGAGTATTGTTTGCTCTTTTTGTGTACATGTTTTCTTTATTTGCAATGACTAATGTTTTTTTCAGAATAAATGATATCAGTTGACTAGTACAATTAATAGCTGAACAGTATAAGAAAGCAGTTCTCCAGGATTTATAGAAATATTTCTTTCTATTTACATTTTAGAAATTCGTGAGGCGGAAGAACAGAATGGCTGTGCTGTGAATGCCGTTTTGTTAATAAAGCACCTGTCTGTGCTTTTCCCCTTTCATATTTTAAGAAGGTTACATTTAATCTGCATGTGTTTCTCATCTATCAGTGCATCAGTAAGTTTCCCATCAACATTTGAAGAAGGCAAATGAATGAAAACCCTATTATATATGTTTTTCCCCTTATAAAGCACATTACTGGCTTTTCCATTACATTTAAAAAAAACCTCTCACATATAGACAATAGAATAAAGGCTGATTTCAGCAGATGGTAATTCACAGTTGTCTATCTTGGAATATATTAAGTGTTTGGCATGTACCATTTCAAGTGTTCTCCATATGTAGTCAGAGTTAACATTATTGAAAACCCTCATATGGAAGCATTTAATTAGTATTTTTGTCATCTTGATCTTATAGAACAGCAAAGGTAGTTTGAGGCATTTATCATCCTCACAACTTCTTTCTCACATTATCTGGGAATGAGCAGTTTTATTTGATAATTCAATGTTTATATAAAGACTCCGGATCCACATGTAAAAGAGAGTTCCAACTAGAATCCCGCAAAGCAATCGGCCTGTTCACAGAACCCAAGTGAGTTGAGCAGATCTTGGTTGGTTTCAGTATGTACTTAAGTGATATGAAATAAAATGAATGCAGGGGGAAAGTAACAAGTCCTGGTGTGTGACAATAATACAGCAATCTCACAAGAAATAACATGGTATTTTCGGTTGACCTTTGATATAGGATCTAGAAATCTCTTTTTTTTTCTTAGTTTTTCTATGAGAATTTATCATAGCGGCTTTTTTGGAAAAGTTGATCTCTTGTCACAAAAATCAATCCAAGGGACAGGGGCTTATATGCCACAGAGTGTTTTCTAATACATTTTTCATACACTTGTCACTGAAATTTGAATTTTGCCATAATCTATACCTCGTGCAGTTATAAATTTGATGCACTGGACTTTTTATCATTACAGTAATCCCTCGCTATATCGCGGTTCACCTTTCACGGTCTCGCTGCTTCACGGATTTGCGTGGGCGGCCAGGCAGTCAGCGGCAAAGCGCGCGGCTCCGGGACTCGCAAACCTCTCCGATGAGTTCTGCGCCTGCGTGGTGGTCTCCTGCTTCAGTCTGGCAGCGGCAGGCGAGTAAAGCGGTCCAATGAGCTCTGCGCGTGCGCAGAAGGACTGCCGCTCATCAGCTGTAGGGCGGGCCGCGCTGTCAGCTTTCCCTGAGGGGAAATGGCCGTTTGCGCCAAATCGACGAGGGAACTGCCTACAAGCTCGCTCAGGAGATCAGTGCCAAGCAGCCACAGCAGACGTCAAGAGAGGGAAAGATTGGAGGATTTTTCAGGCTTTTTTTGAGCACCGAAAACGCAGAAGTCGGGTAGGAGGGGTTAAAAAAAAGGTTCCTACTTCATGGATTTCGCCTATCACGGGTTCTTTTTGGAACCTAACCCCCGCGAAAAACGAGGGATTACTGTATTCCTATTACTTAAGCTCTTGCTTATAGTAACTTTTAATATTTATTTCTGTCACTAAGAACTTAATATTGGCCTCTGGAACAGTATTCTTCCAGAGCTTTGTATGACATCTACCTTGACCTTATTTTAAACCTGGCTCTTCCCCCAGACTTTGGCTAGAGTGGGTGGTGGACCCCATGAAGGACAATTGCTTGTTAGACTCTGCTGACTTTCTCCAGATGTTTTTTTGTATTGTTTGATAGTGTACTGTTTGCCTTATATTGTATTCTACCCAAAGCCATGATAGAGCTTAAAGTTAAATAAATACTTGGAATATAAATATAATCAAGACTTTTGAGTCGGCATGAAAGTGCTGACACTATATAGTCATGGCTTTTGTACTTTATGCACAACACAATAATATTGAAGTATTTATAAAGCACATATATAATATTGCAAATCTGTGAAGGTCAGAGCACTTAAAACCAAGCAGTGCTATAGAAAAATAGCAGCTTAATGAGGAGGATCAAAGAGTCTCTATCCTAAACTAGATGACAGAATAACCAACTGCTGACCAGTTCAGTACTACTTTAGGAAAGCAACTTTGCTTTTTAATTTTCTACTTGGTTTGCTGCAAAAAACCAACAGTACTTTGCTAGAGAGTTGAAAATTTGCTAGTCAGCCCTCACAGGTAATCCCTTAATCCAAAGGCATCGGAATACTGACAAATATAGATGTGCTTAAGTCCCACTGAAATAAATATAAGACTGACTGACATGCACTTAATCAATCTTTCAGTTGAATCCAGAGCAATTTGCTAAAGAAGCAAGAGACAAACTAACCTGGATCTAGACCATTGCTAGGGTTAGTTCAAAACATTTTAGTTTAAAATACTATCAAAGTAGTGATGAGGGGAGGGTTGTTGGGTGATATAAAAGATAAAAGAATTGATTTAAAAGAATGCCATCTCCTCTTTCAGAAACACCTCATTACAAACTAAAGATCACTGAGAAAATTGGTTTCCCCCTTTTTTCCCTATTGCTTTTACCCTTAAAGGGTTAATCCTGAAAGTGTAAACAGTATTTTGAGGATTCCTTTTTTGTTCTCTTGGCAAATAATTATTTATTGGCAAATAATTGCCAATAATGGAGTAAAGGTTTTTCTTTTTCCTTTAGCAACTCTGAGTTGTGGATTTGTATCATATTGGCAAATGATTCTGAAAAAAGAAGAAGGAAGAACTCGGGTTGGCCTAAAAAGCTGAAACATCTGCTGGAGTTATTAACCGCCTTTTGGCTGAGTTCAGCAGCAGGGCACCTTGCAGCTGATAGATTCTTCCCTCAGCAATTCAAAACAATGCCATTAAAGCAAATTTCTCCTTTGCTGAGACTGAGGCAACCTAATGAGGCACAAACAATTTCAAAAAGAGTTTCACTTTAAAAAGATGGCTAAGCACACTAAGGACAATAGTGGATTTTTTTTTTTTGCCATATATTATCATTAGTCTGTCAAAGTGAGCTAACTGTAATAACTAGTGCTAGACCACTATAGGAATGTAGCCTTGTTTACACAGAGGAATGAGATCAAGGCTGGAGACATTGCTAAAGGTCTCTCATCTCTATTCCACATTTTGGACTAAGTCTTTTGCCAGGCTGTTTACCCAGTAAATAGTCTAGGAAGTCTGCCATCTATGATTCTTTCAGCTAAAAAGACCATAAGTTGGGTAAGGAGCTAGTCCTGAAGGATTTTTCAAAAATTATGCTTAGAGGTTCAGCAATGGTTGTGGAGAGTTTTTTTAAGAAATATGCACATAGTCCGTCAGGTCCAATGGATAGAGATGGTTTTAGGTTGCGTAATGCTTTTCTAACATTATCTTCTGTAAAATCAATTTGTGTCAGATCATTGCTATTGTTTGACGTGTGATTAGAAAATATTGGGTATGAGCCATTGCTGTTAACAAAGACGGAGCCGAAGAATGTGTTAGAGAGGTTGGCTTTAATAGCTTCATCATTATAGTCTTTACCATTTGGTCCTTTGAGGGGTGGGATGGATCTCGAGTCTTTGAGTTTGTTGTTTACAAAGGTGTAGAAGGCAACAACAATGCAACAATACACGAGCACACAATAGATTCAAACTCAATGTAAACCGCTCGAAACTCGACTGCAGAAAATACGACTTCAGCAACAGAGTAATCAATGCCTGGAATGCACTACCTGACTCTGTGGTTTCTTCCCCAAACCCCAAAAACTTTAACCTTAAACTGTCTACAGTTGACCTCACCCCATTCCTAAGAGGTCTGTAAGGGGCGTGCTTAAGCGCACCATCGTTCCTACCGTCCCTGTCCTTCTGTCCTTTTGTCTAAATTTACCTATACATACTTTGCTTTTGTTTATGTTTATATCATACCTGTTATCTTGTACACGTGTTGACAAAATAAATAAATAAATAAATAAACTTCCGATTTTCAGTCAGGCTGAAGACTAACAAGCAAACCGTGATAGAAAGTGGGGTTGAAGTGAACACCAAATAGAGATTACATGGTGATGATTGCCTGGTGATATTTTTTAATACAATTGCATATACACAATGGGTGGATCTTTTTTTTAAAGTCCCAAATATTCTTAGTTAAAACAGAGCAGCTTCTCTTTTCCTTCCCTGACATTTCCTTTGTTTTCTGCTTTGCAAAATACTGGTGAGAAGCCTTTTAAAAAATGACTCAAAGTTGTAGAGAGCCAGTTGGGTGTTGTAACTAAGACACCAGTTAGAAACCACAGAGCTTAATATCTAGTCTCATCTTAGGTATGAAGCTGACTTGGGGTTTTGGGCCAGTTACTCTCTCTCAGCTTTAGGAAGAAGGCAATGGCAAACTACTTCTGAAAATCAGAGGGAACTAGTCATCAAAAGTCAAGACTAATTCAAGGCACACTCACAGTGTAGAAAAAGACAAATAACCAAGGTTGAAATGAGCACCTCAAGCCATCAATCAGAACTAGACATAAAAAAAAACAACAACCATGAGTGATTTTTAAAATATCTAAGATGACAGAGAAACAATAGAGATGGAGCCAGGTGAGATTCCCTTTGAACTAAATTCCTAAAGCAAGGTTTCATAACAGACAAGGCCCTATCATTTTTTTGACTTTAATATAGATGGAACAGTGACTTACAGTCGATACTTGGAATAGTTTGTATGCAATGAGGCAGTCCATGAAACATCCTGTCTTTTTTACCTAGCTATTACTTGAACATTGGTTTATATTTATTTTAAGAAGTGCAAAGGTAAGTGCAAAGTAAATAAAGTTTAAATAATTACTTATATTACATTCTCACATATATGCATTACTAACTGAATTATTCTCACTTGAAACCTACATTCACTTATAGAAGAAAATCAGAGTAATATAGTGGCTACCATGTTGAAAACAGCATCAGAAGACTTGAATTTCAATTCCTATTTCATTAGGACTAGGCTAGCATGCCATACTAAGTCATAATGTGATTTACCGTATTTTTCGGAGTATAAGACGCACCTTAATTTTGGGGGAGGAAAATAGGGGAAAAATTCTGCCTACCAGGTATTCATCTGGCTAGCGTCCTTAGTCTGGTGAGCTTCAGCACATTATTTTATCCCCTGGTTAGGGCTTAAAAAAACCTTCGGAGGGAGTAGCAATGGAAAAAGCCTTAGGGCTGGAAAAAACCTTCTTTGGAAGGAGTAGCAATGAAAAAAGACTGCAAGCCGGGAAGAGCAGGGAAGATCGTTAGCGCCTCGTTAGGGCTGGGGAAAAAGCTTCGAAAAAGCTACATTTAGAGTATAAGACGCACCCAAATTTTCAGCCTCTTTTAGGGGGGGGGAAGGTACTCCAAAAATATGGTATTTGGTCTTGCTCAGCCTGGTATTTGAACTCAGTCACTATGTTGTCTAAACCATAGTTTATGGTAAAGAATTATGTGCAAAATCAGCATGTACATGGACATAGGAGTTTATTTTATAAGAATTAAATGAATCTTTCTGTGCCCAGATCTCACTGAGGTCATTTCAAGATATTTGTATGTTGAAATCTTTGGACATCTAACAAAAAAGTGCCTATTAGTGATTAAAGAAACACAAGTATTGTGATTAGCTTGACTGCAATTCTTGCCTCTTCCAGCTTCTCCAAAACTTTGCTGGGATGAAAGAAAAAAGCCAAAATGGCCTTTGGTTTTTAAAAATGTTCATCCCATACACTATTGAGAAGCATTTCCAATGTTCCCTACCACCTTCCCACAAACTATGTCAGTGGGGAAGCTGGTAGGAAGTCAGAAGTCACGATCACATGAGGCCCTCACTTAATGACTCACGCGGTCCTCATTTAACAATGGCAACTGTGACTGCCGGAATTGCAATTGCCAAGCAATGTGGTCATGTGATGTCATGCTTTACAACTGCATTGCTTAGTGAAAGAAATTCCAATCGCAGTTGCCATTGTAACATGAGGACTCCATGCAGCATTACCCAATACCTCAATCTTAGATAAGACAATAACCTCTTTGTGTAATGTAGTCACATTGGTAAGTGCCAGAGCAGGAGTGAAATGCTCCCGGTTCAGGCGGGCCGGTCAGTCGTCGTAGAGCCAGTAGCGATCACAGCGTGAGGCTTACCCCATCTGCCCGGACGCCACCATTTGGGTTCTTTTACCCTCTGCGCATGCACAGAATGCTTTGCGCATGCGCAGAGGATAAAAGAACCCAAATGGCAGCATCCGGGCAGGTGGGGGAAGCCTCACACTGCGATCGCTACCCGCTCTACAACGACTGACTGGCCCACCCGAACCAGGAGCATTTCACCCCTGTATAAGTTTCTCCAAGAGAAGGGGCTCATTTACTTATAAAACATGCTCTGAAAAGAGAATTTGGTTAAATGTTCTATTTTTCATTCTGCAGTATGTGTTTTTCTTCCAGAATTTCTTTGTTTACACAATAGTCTACTGTAGTAGCATCCATTTTTCTCTGGTGGCCCATATCATTCATGTAAACTACTCCACACTCCTACTCCAGATTCAAATAGAGAGATGGAAAGCCAAGCCACTTTGCCACGTGTGGCAGTGGCCTCTAGTGGCTAACAGAGATACTGGGAAACCCAGCAGTTCTTTTGTAAAAACAAAGAAAAAATGCTTCAGATTAATTAGCCAAAGATAACAAATCCTGATTCTGTATTTACAAATATATATGCCTTTCTAATGGTATTGTAATAATAAGCCAAACTGGTGGGGCAGGAGATAAATTTATTGTAGCTTAACATATTCAATAAATGCCTCAGTATTTGTACTTCAGTGTTGATATATATGAATTTTAATCAAGTTTCATTATTTTCCTAAGAATCCTAATAATTTCAGGTTAGAAAACACAGCTACCAGCTAAGTAGGCAGCTGAGAGAAAAAATAGCAGAAAAAGTAAAATAATATTTATTGGAGCTGTCTCAGTTTCATGGACCTCCAATATATTTTCTGTTTGAAGATAAATCAGTTATGTTCTCAAAAGAGATCCAAGAACCTAAAACAGCCATTTGTGGTCAGCAATTTGTGATCAAGACACCTGCACAGCAGCTAATGTTATTTCTCCTCAAACTTCATAATAAAACTTCATAAAACCTTCTTCTTCTTCTTCTTCTTCTTCTTCTTCTTCTTCTTCTTCTTCTTCTTCTTCTTCTTCTTCTTCTTCTTCTTCTTCTTCTTCTTCTTCTTCTTCTTCTTCTTCTTCTCCTCCTCCTCCTCCTCCTCCCCCTCCCCCCTCCCCCTCCCCCCTCCCCCTCCCCCTCCCCCCTCCCCTTCCTCCTCCTCAGGGGCGGGTTCCTAATTTTTTTACTACCACTCTGTGGGCGTGGCTTATTTTGTGGGTGTGGCTTGCCAGCCATGTGACCGGGTGGGCATGGGCCTCGGGAGCTTGGCAGCGGCCAGAGAAGCAGGGGGCATTGCCTACCTGCAACGCAGCCCCCCACAGCGGGAGCAGCAAGACCACGGCAGCGGTTTTTCTAGGAGGCTCCGTCCAGCCTGAATGCTTCTCCCCATTCGATGATCCTAGGCTCCTGCCGCCCGTTCCCTCTCCCCTCAGCAGCTCGAGAAGCCTCGAACGTGCGAAAATGCCTGGGATCATCACCGCACGTTCGTGGCTTCTCGGACTGCTGAAGGGAGGGGAACTGAGATAGGTCCTGTCGCCCGTTCTTTCAGCGTCTCACGTGCTCCCTCAGCCATCCTCCCCTGCTTGGACTCACTGTGGGGTAAGAAGGCAGCACATGCGCAGTGCTGGAAGCTCGGCTTCTGGGCATGCACAGAAGAAATTTTTTAAAAAAATTTAAAACTATTTTTTTTTAAATGGCAGTGCCCAGGCACCGGCAACCGACCGCACCGGTACTGTGACATCACCAGCGGGCCATTACCGGTGCTATAGAGTGGACCGCACTGGTAGGAACCCACCACCGCTCCTCCTCCTCCTCCTCCTCCTCCTCCTCCTCCTCCTCCTCCTCCTCCTCCTCCTCCTCCTCCTCCTCCTCCTCCTTGCAACATCATGTGTTCTACCATGTGTTCAGTGTGTTTAGAAGAATATGAGCCTGGTATCAGGGTTCCAAATAGCATCTAAAACTAAATCAGAGTCCGAGGCAAAGTATTCATCAAAGTTCCAATTTATTACTAGAGCCATGTTGGCACATCTGTGAGAAACCTGAATCTGGGTTTCTCCACCCAGTTGAAAGTTCATTCCCTTGTTCCCACACCCACAAGTTCATCACATTGACCATACATCTTTTGCCAACATCTCCGGTACTCCCATCAGCTTCCAGCCAGGTGCTGAACAAAGGATGACCTTGATGTTGAGTTTTTATGAAGATGACATAGGTGCTCCTGAGATCAATGGGATGATTCTTTCTCAATTCTGATTAAGCCTTAGCACTCCTTGGGGCACCTATTGTAGTAAAAGAACTACCGTCTGCAAGCATAGGTGGCACAACACTCCTTCTTTCCCCTGATTCCCACACAGAGAAATGCTGGAATCCAACAAAATCAATTGAAAAGCAAATGAAAACACAGGGGCTCAGTCCCTACTTAACCCTAAAAGCAGACCATGGAACTGCATGGAGGATGGACAAAATACAGTAATTTTATGTAATGCCTGAGATGTTAAAAGGGAAGCCTTTCTGAGTTCAGTGGGATTTACCTTCTAGTACAGTTGATCCAGAGATCAGATTTATTTTAGCTCTGATTTAGCTAAGACACACTGCTGATCGATCAGATTCTGAAATTCATTTGTATTTTTTCTGTTTATGGTGGGAAGCCAAGAATATTTCTTTTACATAGAACACAATCTTGCTGGTACTGTATAAAAAACTATTCCCAGTAATTGCTTTCATTAGTGTTAAGAAGGTGTTAACCATTAATGCATTAATGGGTCAATGTCCTGTATCAGCAAAAACACCATCATGTAACTATTTCTTTGGGAAAGAAAAAAAAATCCAAGATGAAGTTTTTCCTGGATGGATGAATATACTGTATTCAAATTGCCATCTTAATGAAGCTATTATCTGAAATAAGTACAATAAATATATATCATCAAACAACAAAATGTAGCATGTTAATAGCTTACTATTCCTACCATAACCTTACTATTTCTAATTGAGCATCCTGTATGTGAGTTAGGATTATAGATCCCCAGCTAACACAACCAAAATGCATGTTAGTTGAGAATTTGGGGAGTTGTAGTCTGAACACATTTGAAGAACATCAAGTTAGAAAAGGTTGGCCCACAAAGCAAACATTATGAGAAATGCTGTATGTCTTCAGAGAGGCAGATCTTGCTTTGTAAAGGTTTGCAATTGCTTTCATATGGCAAGCCAGAACTGTTGGGGGAAAGAAACAGTTGTCATGTATTCAAAAATTTCAGAAATAGATTTGAGAACTTCAGAGCAGTGTACAAGGTTGAGATATAACTTGGCAGTTCGATGCACAAGATCTGCATGGCTTATATTATTCAGTTAGAGACCCGTATGTGTTGAAAACAGATCAGGAAAGGAAATACTAGTAATTTAATAGTCACACAGGGCTCATTGGCTGAAAAGCCACACATCTGCAATCTGTCAATCATCTTTTTTTAATGGCTGTAGACCCAAAGCTGACAAGTTTATAAATGGGTGATAATTAATCATAAAATATAACAGGGAAATGAGTGATAGGAGTCCCAAGTTGCCATTTTAATCTGAGGGTGAGTCACTACCACTCCCTTGGCTCTTTTTCATTTGCAGAATACAAACATTATCTTACTTACAGAAATAGAACCTGGCCCTTTTATTACTTCTGGTATTTTGGTATCAAGGGGTATGACTTTTGGTATCTAGCATCCAAAAGTTATAGATCTAGAAATGGTCCAGAGACCTGCTACAAAGGAAAACACTTTACTTTCCAATCTTTTCTTTCCTTCTGCATAATCGAAAGCACAGTATTCAGATCACTCCATGTCACACTTATGAGAGGTTGCCTGGAGCTGACACGGAAGATCTGAGCTCCATTCCTGCACCCTGCTGAAGGAGTTCCCTTCTACGCACGGAGGGGAACTGACATTCTTCAGCATGCCTCTCTTTCAGCCAGCCCCTAGAGAGGAGAGCGTGTGAAAATTCAAAGAGAGAGGCAGCTTGGTAAGGTAAGATGGCTCTCAGATGGCTAAGAGGCCCTGGGGAGCCTGGCACAGGCCAACATGCAAGTGTCTTTTTGCTCAGGGGCTGAAAATCCTTCTTAGGATTTTGGGAGGGAAGATTTTTAACTCCTGAGCAGAGAGGCAGTATGATAAGAGAAGAACTGTGTGTGCCTCAGGATTGTGGGGGAGGCCCAGGGAGGCCTGACACAGGCTGCCTGTGAGTGTCTCTCCTTCAGGGGCTGAAAATCCTGCTTAGATTTCAACATGGAGGATCTTCAGTTCCTAAGTGAAGCCATCCAGGCTCTGTCCACCTCAGAGTCCACTCTGTAACTGAGAACCCATTTGCTTAATGGCCCCCACAACTGCTTAACAACTGCAACTGGGAGTGTTGGTGTCAGGGAATTGCGCAGCAGGTGTCCAAATGTAGTCAGAGATGCTGACACGAAATTGTAGTTTTGTATAAATAAATATATTTTACATCAATATATACAGCAAACTAGCTAGTCAGGCAAAGAGAAGCATCATGAGCATATAAATCACAGAGCACACAGGGCACACGGAAGAAAAAGGCGGGGAAAAAGGGAAACTCCCCCTCCACACCCACCACAGCCAATCACAGCGCAGATTGCCCCCTGCAGGGAGCCAGCACTTTCCAATCAATCAACTATAACTCTGTGCTCTGGCTCATTGTACAACCCCATTGTTCCAGCTGCTAAATGTAAATATTGGGGTTGGGATTGTTGAGTGAAGCAATTACATGGAAGTCATGTGACATCTCGATTACTGACCACTTCACTCAGCAACCAAGATTCTATTCCCAATTGGGGTAATAAAGAAGGGGACTACATCAGTGGTGAAATCCAATTATTTTTACTACCGGTGCTGTGGACGTGGCTTGGTGGGCGTGGTGTGGCTTGGTGGGTGTGGCAGGGGAAGGATATTGCAAAATCTCCATTCCCACCCCACTCTGGGGCCAGGTGGCTGTCCAGTCTCTTCTTAAAAACCTCCAGTGATCGAGCACCTACAACTTCTGAAGGCAAGCTGTTCCACCGGTTAATTGTCCTCACTGTTAGGAAGTTTCTCCTTAATTCCAGGTTGCTTCTCTCCTTGATTAGTTTCCCTAAGTTATTGTTTCTTGTCTTCTGGTGTTTTGGAAAATACCGTATTTTTCAGAGTATAAGACGCACCTTTTTCTTCCCAAAAAGAGGGTGAAAATCTGGGTGCGTCTTATACTCCGAATGTAGCCCCGCCCAGCCTCTCAAACGGAGGTTTCAGAGGTAGAACAAAAAGCAAGGTGCAGAGCTCACAACCAATGAACCTGTTGCTAAAATTCACCTCTGGAAACAGCTGATTGGGGGTATTCCTGGAGGCCAATCCACCCGCCAATCAGCTTTTTTCTTATTTTCCTCCCCAAAAACTAAGGTGCGTCTTATACTCCGGTGCGTCTTATAGTCCAAAAAACACAGTAAGTTGTCTCCCTCTTCTTTGTGGCAGCCCCTCAAATACTGGAATACTGCTATCATGTCCTTTATTGCATAGGATAGGGCAGCTCAAAGTGGTGGTGTCTTGTCTTCAGTCCTGAGGCTCCAAAATCTGATGTTCTGATAAGGCTTACATTTTGACAGAGAAAACAATTGCAATTCCATTCTCTCTTTGTTTTTCAGAAAGAAATGTTCCCTTCTTATTTCTCTGGGTGGTCTGTGTATTCCTCAATCTTGGATCCTCTATCAGAGGCCTGTGAGTTTGAGGGCTCAGTGCAGAATCTTAATTATTCTTAGCATGGCACTCTTCTGGGGGAGATGATATTAATGTTTTATTCCAGTGCCAGGAAGCTGTGCGGGTTTGAACCCAAGAAAGCAATGGATGGAAACTAATCAAGAGAAGAACCAAGATAGAAAAAGGAAAACTATTCCTGACAGTTAGAACATTTAATCGTGGTCAGATCATTTCCTTCTGAGGTTGGATTTCATGGCACCACTCCTCCACTGCAAGGAGGCGGGACCGATTAAGTGGTTCCGCCCCAGGCGCCTAATGGAACCTGACGGATTCCAGAGGGAACTTGGGGAAATACCTGAATCCCTGGTACACAGTTCATCCGAGTCTCTGGTCGCGGCCTGGAATCAGGCAGCAGCGGGGGCTCTGGATCAGATTGCGCCTTTGCGACCTCTCCGTGGAAGTGGATCCAGGAGGGCTCCTTGGTTTACCGAGGAACTCCGGGAGATGAAGCGCCACAAGAGACGCCTAGAACGACGATGGAGATCTAGTAAAGCTGAATCTGACCGGACACTTTTAAGAACTTTCATTAAGTCTTACTTAGTGGCGATATGGGCGGCAAAATGTTCGCATTTTTCCGCTCTTATTGCATCCGCTGACTCCCGCCCAGCCGTCCTGTTTAGGGTGACCCGCACCCTTCTTGCTAAGGAGGAAGGCGGAGATCCCTTGCAGGGTAGAGCTGAGGAATTTTCTCAGTTTCTGGCAGATAAAGTCATTCAGATTCGGACAGACCTGGACTCCGATTGGGCAGTACAGGCCGAGACGACTGGGGCAGGTCTTAGTCTGGTTATTTGGGATAGGTTTGAACCAGTGACTCCTGAGGATGTAGACAAGGCCATAGGAGCTATGAGCTCCGCCACTTGTTTATTGGACCCGTGCCCTTCCTGGCTGGTTTTGGCCACCAGGAAGGTTTCACGCGGCTGGCTCCAGGCATTGGTCAACGCTTCTCTGAGAGAGGGGTCTGTCCCGCAGCCCTTAAAAGCTGCGGTGGTGAGACCCCTCCTGAAGAAGCCTTCCCTGGACCCGGCGGATTTAAAGAACTTCCGTCCAGTCTCCAACCTTCCCTTCGCGGGGAAGGTTGTTGAGAAAGTGGTGGCGCTCCAACTCCTACGGCTGTTGGATGACACTGATTTTCTGGATCCCTTTCAATCAGGTTTCAGGCGCAGCTACAATACGGAAACGGCTTTGGTCACCCTGATGGATGATCTCTGGCGAGCCCGGGATGGGGGTTACTCCTCTATCCTGGTGCTACTTGACCTCTCAGCGGCCTTCGATACCATTGACCATGGTATCCTTCTGCGTCGTCTCGGAGAGGTGGGGGTGGGCGGCACTGTTTTGCAGTGGTTCTCCTCCTTCCTCTCTGACAGGACACAATTGGTGTTGACAGGGGGGCAGAGGTCGAGCCCTAGGCCCCTACTATGTGGGGTGCCGCAGGGCTCGGTCCTCTCGCCCATCCTGTTTAACATCTACATGAAGCCACTGGGTGAGATCATCTGACGACACGGGGTGAGGTATCAGCAATATGCTGATGATACCCAGTTGTACATCTCCACCCCGTCTCAATTCAGGGAAGCCGTAGACGTAATGGGCCGCTGCCTGGACGATGTTAGGGTCTGGATGGGGAAGAATCGGCTAAAACTTAACCCTGACAAGACTGAGTGGCTGTGGATATTGCCTCCTAAGGACTTGACCAATTGTCCCTCCTTGGTTCTTGGGGGGGAGAAATTAGCTCCCTCAGAACGGGTCCACAATTTGGGTGTCCTCCTAGACCCACAGCTAAAATTGGAGCAACATCTTTCAGCTGTGGCTAGGGGGACCTTTGCACAAGTACGTCTTGTGCACCAATTGCGACCCTACTTGGAGAGGGAGGCACTTCTCACAGTCACTCATGCCCTTATCACCTCACGGCTGGATTACTGCAATGCGCTCTACATGGGGCTACCCTTGAAGAGTGTCCGGCGACTGCAATTGGTGCAAAATGCAGTGCGCGCGAGCTGTGGTGGGTGCACCCAGATGCACCCACGTAACTCCGATTCTCCGCCAGCTGCATTGGCTGCCCATTAGTCTCTGGATCCAATTTAAGGTGTTGGTCGTTACCTTTAAAGCCCTACATGGCTCAGGGCCAGGTTACCTTCGGGACTGCATCCTACCGCATACCTCCCTACGACCGGTCAGGGCCCACAGAGTTGGCCTCCTCCAGGTCCCATCGACCAAGCAATGTCGGTTGGCGGGACCAAGGGGGAGGGCCTTCTCTGTGGGAGCTCCCTCCCTGTGGAACCAGCTTCCCCTGGAGATCAGGACCATCCCCACCCTGCTGGCCTTCCGGAAAGCAATAAAAACTTGGCTCTTCCGGCAGGCGGGGTGAAAGTGAGACCAACTAGATTAGATATGGGTCTCCCCCCTTGTTTTGTGAATATGAGATTATTTTAACTTTTGTATGTTTTTTAATTATTGTATTTTATATTTGTTGTAATGGATTCGAATATGCTGTGAGCCACCCAGAGTCCCCTGGGAGTTGGGCGGCATTCAAATCCATTAAATTAAATTAAATTAAATTAAATTAAATTAAATTAAATTAAATTAAATTAAATTAAATTAAATTAAATTAAATTAAATTAAATTAAATTAAATTAAATTAAATTAAATTAAATTAAATTAATCAGTGAAATGGCTTGCCTTCAGAAATTGTGGAGATTTTAAAGAAGAGATTGGACAGCCATTTGTCTGAAATAGTTTAGGATCTCCTGTTCAAATGGGGCAATGGATTAGAAGACCTCCAAGGTCCCTTCCAAATCTGCTATTCTGTTAAAGACAGAGATGCTATTTATGTATTGGGGTTCTTCTTTGGTACTGTCTTTCTGAACTCTTGATGACTCCTTCCTGAACACTAAATGATGCCATGACAGGATGGGGTGGGGATGGGGGGCTTTGCTGGTCCTCAGTAGATGCACTAATTTACCAGGTGCAGAAGAAATTAGTAACAGTATCCACATAAACTTCTTCAGCGTCTTTTACATGGGGTTGTCTTTAGAGACTATCTGCAAATTACAATCAGTCATAAAATAATATACCTTTATTTACGGTATTTATTTGAATTTATGCATCACCCATATTCAACAGACTCTTACAAGTTCCATTCTGAGTATATTTGAAGGGCTGGTGACACCCTATGAAGCCCTTCTTGGATTGGCAGCTACAGTTGGATTCAGTGTGGCATGTTAGACTATGTTGCTGACCAATATTTCCAGATGGCTTGGGGGAGGGGGGCAAAGCCAGAAGGTGCTGCCCCTGTATAGAAGTGCCACTGCTATGAAATAGGCTCCCCACTGAGATCAGGGTGGCCCCCTGCTTGGTCATTTTCAGAAAGTTATTAAAAACTGAGCTTTTCTGAAGAGCCTTTCAATAGCATCATCTATGTTCTTGCTCTTATTTTTCTCTCTTCTATTTTCTATTCCCTACTGTAATTTTTTGTCTTTTCAATTAGAATCCATTTCTGTTCCTAATACTGGCAATGTCCTCTTCCTCTGTATTATAATATTCTGTCTATTATAGTGCTCTTAGCCTGACTAATCTGTAGTTTTATCTGGACCAGTCCTCGATTTATGACCACGATTGAGCCCCAAATTTCCAATGCTAAGCAGGGCAGTTTTTAAGTGAATTTTGCCCCACTTTATGACTTTTTGCCACAGTTTTTACGCAAATTACTGCTGTTGTTAAATGAATCATGTGGTCATTAAGCAAATCTGGCTTCCCCCATTTATTTAATTTGGTTGTGGGCAGCAGGCTGAGTAGATTACAAATGATGATCACATGACCCTTGAACAGTGCAAGTGTCATAAATATATGCCTATTGACAAGTGCCCAAATTTTGATCATGTGACTATGGGGTTGCTCTGATGGTCGTAAGTATGAAAACCGGTCATAAGTCACTTTTTTCAGTGCTGTTATATCTTCAAATGGTCACTAAACGAATGGTTGTAAGATGAGGACTATCTGTACTAGATATGAACTATGGTATTTATCTTGGTTCTTAAAACAGAAAACTTCCCTTACTTCATCTTATGTATGAATTTACTTAACATTTCAAGAATAATCCAATCTATTCTTTTCCCATTCAAATTCATGATCTTTACATTTTCTCCCTCAGCCTAGGATCTTTGCAAAATATACACAGCTGTTTATTTCTAAATGTGTGGAATCCAGAAATATTGGAGCATATAGTAGAAACAGATTTATTCAATATTAACAGCAGCACAGGCATTACAGTTATAAAATACGCTATGATTAATATAGTATAAATGTCAAGTTAATTCGTGGAATTACATCAGGCAATTTTTTGGGGGGAAAGAAAAACTATTAAAACATTACTGTTTACCCTTAATTTGGAATTATAAATTATAAAGAACCTCTATATTTCATACATAAATCTCTCCAATAGTAAACACCATATTCAGTTCTCATGAATCCACCTGAGTTCCTAAATGCATTTTAAAAAACAGTCCCCATTTCTTACTCATGAGAATAAAAGGGATGTTGGGAGTGAATGGAGTGGGACATTTGCAGTGACTTTGGGAAGGTAGCAGGTTGCAAATTCCTTAATATGGACCAATAGTGGGTTACTCTTACCTTTGCTACCGGTTCGGGAATGGGAGCATGCAGGTGCGCTTTGCGTGTGGGTAACGCTTCTGTGCATGCGCAGAGAGTTTTTGATATGTCTAGCCAGGTGGGCGGAGCCTCCTGCCATTGCTATTGGTTTGCCGAACCGGTGCTAACCGGTACTAACCCACCACTGATATGGACCTCACAAAAGTCTACCATGATACTACTGACCTATGATTTTGCATTCCCCCCCTTGTTTGTATCCATAAACTTCCCAAACAGATCAAGTGACATTGCACCATTGAGTCCACATGAAAATATGTGAATGATCAGAATCTGTTTCCATATCTTTTTTGTTTTCCAACTCATATCCGAGAATGACTCAGAATTTGGACTTCTGCAGAATACTTATTTTAGTGGTCTCTAGTAGGCAGATTCAGATGAAATTATATTAGGCACATCAGCTGTCAGCTATCTGGCTCACCGTAGGACTCCCAATCTAGAGATATGTCATTTCACTCTTGGATACAATTTTTTTTTTCTGGCAACATTTTCTATTATAGCTGAAACTGCAGTGTTCTGAATGCAGGTCTGCCTCAATTTGAGGCAAGCTTTGCCTGCAATTTGCTACAGCGTATGAGTCTGACCTTCAGAATAAAATGCATTTATTTCATATATTATAGTACCCCAAACAGGTTTTTATAGTCTTCCTCAGACTATAGAAAACAAACAAATAAAGCCCAAACAAAAAACAAACACCAAATTGAAAATGCCTATGTTTGGCTATGTTTGTCTTCCCTCTCTCTCTTTAAAAAAAACAGGTGGTTTCTTTACCACCTTATTTGGTAAAGAATTTTTGTACACTGAGTTATTGAGCTAATAAAATAATTGAAATAAGGGTACAGTAAATATTCCTATCTATTAGTCGATTTGAATTATGATATATTAAAAAACATGCTCAAACTTAAAAATATCATTTTTAATTATTCTTATAATTAAATCAGGATATATCTAGAAACTGTTTGTAATTCTCAGAAAATACTGAAGCTGTTTCCTACCATTTTCAGGTGAAAATTTTAAAACTTAGCAATAAGCTAATATTGACATAATATTATGAAAAACAAGGGGTACATCTTTAAATTTGAATTTTTATCCACCTACCAAGTTCCTTTCTAAGGACCTGAGATAGGCAAAAGTTGTTTGATGGTATTAGAGATGTTATTATGGTTTGTCGCACAATCATCCAGATGTTATTATTATTTCATTTCTGTTGTATGCCATCGAGAGTACAAATAACATTATTTGAGATGAGCAGCTTTATAAAACCTTTTACATCAAACAAATAAATGTATGGCATAGCCAACTTGCATTATCAACCCCTTACTATATTCCTTTTTTCCTCTTCCATTTCCAACAAATATTAAATGCTTGAATGGTTATCTAAAGCTTGTACCCTTGTGGATAATATAATGCATGTGTTTTACTCAGTGCAAAATTATAATTGAAAATCATTGCTCTGGCTTACAATAATAAGCCTTTGCAACAAATATACAGCTTTGGTTTCAGCAAGCATTGGAAGAGTGGAGGCTTCATAAATAAAGTAATTTTCAAGAGACAGAAGAGTTGCTAGGTGAAGATGCCTGCAAGAAAGAGGAGATGAATTCCTATGAGAAAAAAGCAGCTGAAATGACCAATCATATGTAATGATAGATCTAGGAAACAAGCACGAAGACTGGATTAAAGCTCATGTTAGAAATCAGGTATCTCAAATGAACTATAGACTCATAAATGAAGTAAGTGCATTTTCAGAAATTCGCAGTAGACAGGAAAATGAATACAGGGTGATGAAACATTCGTCTTAACACTTTTATGGATCTCCTGAATTACACCCATGATTTACACGTGTCTAGGCATGCATCTATCTGAAAGAACAGGGTTATGCAGGGGTGGGGGTGGGGGGAGAAAGCTGTATTAGTATGCCGGCATTCTGATACGGCATCAAGAAGAGAGGACTGATCAAGACTAGGCAACAGCTTTAAACAACTGAAAATGCCAACAAATGCAGGCAACCAGGAATGTGCACAGTGTTTCATAAAGACAGTAAACCAGAAACATAATGATAGAAGTGACAATGACCAGCATGTTTCAGCACAGAAGCAATTGTTCCAGGGGCTCTTGTTTGTTAGAGCTGTTTCCCAGAATGGTATCTGAGAACAGGAGTGGAGAGATGGGGGTGAAGGGCAGCTGCATACAAAGCAGTGGTACGAAGGGTCTCCGCTGTAACAACCATGGAGTGGGAGCCGTACATTTTAATGACCTTAAAGTACCATTTTACACACCTCGCCTACCTGGCGCCTGTTTACAGTAATCAGTTCTCGAGGGTTATCATAAGAATGCATCAAAGTATAATTTATCTTTATGGAAATGCATGTACCTTGATTACTTAGCTGATCATCTTTCACCTGAATCAAGGGGGATTGCCAGAAGGAAATATGGGACAGTAGAAAAGGAAATAATGTGTTTCAGTTGTGCCGTTGTCTGACTGAAGATGTATGTGTGTGGCTGAGATATTATATTCAGAAGAGAAATGCAGGTGTGCTTGCATAGAGCTTACAAATCTCTGCATGAGAGAAACAGAAATCCCACTCCCAAGCTTGATTTAAAATTGAGCTTTTTAAAAAAAAATACTTAAGAGACGCTCCCATCTCCTAAAATTAGCACATGTATATGGACAATGCTGCCTATGAACAAAATTATAGACTCATTCATCCATGCACTAAGCTATATTTTAATGCCAGATATTTGCATTCATGCATACAGTAGGGCTAAATCATTTATACATTCACAGTGTCTGGGTCACACTTGTCTTAGCTTGGCTTGATTGAAAGGGTTGTGTGAACTCAGCCATTTTATCTTGAAATGTGACTCTACAAAATAGGATCAAATGAGAGGTTCACAAAGCAAAAGATTATTTTATCAGGTTACCGAGCAGTTAAACATCATTTGTACCTTCAATTTGCATTTAATCTTGAGTAAGGATTTAATGCTAAAGAATTTCAGTGTCTGTAGTATGAAGCAATCAACAAGTGTTTCAGTGAGAATAAGAGGCTAAAAGGCAAGGGTCTTTTTTCTCTCTGCTTCTAGAAACAGCTGACCAGAATTTTAATGTGTTAAAACATATGCATGCATTTGAAAACTCATTTTACATTCTAAAAAATCAGAAGATTCGTGGGAGAAATGATGCTCAATTTATATCCTTCTAATATTACAAGGGAGGCAAATTAGTATTCAAAACCAGGCAATTATGCATTTTGGCAATTACCTTTCTTGAAAAGCAGAGATGCTGTGCAATTCTATGATCTCACTAAGTTCAGTCCGGTACCGAAAGCGTCAATCTCTCAGAGGACTGTAATAAACTGAATTCTCTTCAGAAAGGAATATGGGTAATGAACAATTCAGAAAAAAAAGCAATGTGAGTAACACATAAGTGGGGGTAAAGGTAAAAAGATCGTGAAATCAAGAAATGGAGGTTGAAGAAGCTATTTTGATACATTTTAAATGTTGAAGATTTTAGAGATATTTTTCCTCTATGCAGCCGAGTATAACGAAGCAAAATATTTCCCCAAAATATAGGGAGAAGGGCATAATTTTAAGAAAGATTAAACAAATGTGAATCACAGGAAGCTTCAGGGAAAGGAGAATTTTCTTTTTCTTTCTTTTTTTTTCTTTTCTCTTTCTTTTCTCTTTCAATTTTGCCTTAGCCCAGAAACCCAATTATTATTTCTACAATAATAGTTTATTGCAACCTCTGCAATTGGTTTGTTTGTTTATTACATTTTACAACATAATTTATGTGATTTGCAAGGTGGCAGAACTTCAAAATTTGTGAAGTAAGACTTTTCCCAGCAGTTTTGTAAATCAGAAACTTTGACTCTGGGCAATTACTATTCATTACTATTCATCAGATGGTCTTAGTTATTTCCAAACTCTGTTCAACAGTAAATTCCTTTATTTCTGCAGTGCTTTCTGACTATGCCAACATTCTTTTAAAAAGAGCAAACCAACGTGTAGGTTGTGCTAGAAAGAAAGTGGAAAAGAAGAGTGATTTATAAAGTTGGTGCAAATTGAACAGTCTCTGGAATTGAGGTATGCTCTATGAACTATACAGACTTCATTCTTTGGCACTAATTTTTGTAATTTAGTATCCAAAACCTGAGCTGAATATATACCACTAGCATTTCAATTTCAATACAACAACATTTGAAAGGATTCAGAAAGTAATAGGTCTGTTGTATATAATGGACCGAACATTGGCCATAGTACAGGAATGAAGTCTTAGTAATGAAGAACAGAAAAAGCACCTGTCAAGCAAAATACTTGGGGTCATGAACAAACTGGCAAACTGGAGTTCAAACAGGGTTAGGTAAGCTAATTTGACCTAAAGATGAAAAAGCTAAGCAAATCCATGAGTATAAGGAGTCCCACCCTTAAGCAAAATAGTCAAGCAAGTATGCTACAATTGCTTTTGAGCAGCAGTCAGAGTTCATCAGGAAGACTCTTACAAGGCTACCATATAAATTAAACATTCAGTGAAAATGAACTCGTACATTGATTTTACCTACTGAATGAGAAGGGAGAAGTTGGAGACTGATTTACATTATTCATAAGGCATCAGGTAATTCCTTAACTATGTTAAGATAATTTAATATATCATAAACTGTAGCTCTCGCTTTTTGTCTCATGCATTTTTTCTAATTCTGATTTTAATTATTTTTGCATATTGCTGACTAGTTGCTGCCTGCATATTTATTCATACTGTAACAGCATGTATTTAGAGACCAAAGCTGGCTAAATAAACAAGGCTCTGGACTGAAGATTTATTATGTTTTTCGGTGTACGAGTCCTCCTCCAGAAAGTTATTTAAGAGTACCATAATTGTTAGCTAAAGGTTTTCTTATGAGGTAATGTATCTGAAAGCCCAGCTCGCTTCTTTTGATAATAATTCAGACCTCTGAGCCCAGGAAAGTGGGTTATTAATCAGAGCTACCAGAAGGTGAGGGGATTAAATTGTATCACAATAGCCTGTCAGATGCCTCCTGGGAAGTTGGCAACCAAACACAAGGTAATGGCCCTCTGCTGATGTACTTTCCCTGGAGCTCATCATCAGGACTATTATGTTGTAGTTCAAATCAATACTTAGCCAATAGCCTAGTAGGTGGCCTTGGGTCCATAACTCTTTGGGGGATGACCGTGAGGAAAATGATATACCCCTACTATATGCTGATTGAATGTTGCTTTTAAACTCTCCTTGTAAGAACCTTGGGCTCCGTCTACTTTAGATCATGGTAGTTACGGTAGTTGATCTACCTGAGCCATGGTGGTGCAGTGGTTTGAATGCAGTGTTGCAGTTCGATTTTCAAAGGCTCAAGGTTGACTCAACCTTCCATCCTTCCGAGGTAAAATGAGAATCCAGATTGTTGGGGGCAATATGCTGACTCTGTAAACTGCTTAGAGAGAGCTGTAAAGCACTGTGAAGTGGTATATCAGTCTAAGTCAGTGATGGTGAACCTATGGCACGCGTGCCACAGGTGGCGCGCGGAGCCATATCTCAGGGCACGCGAGGTGTTGCCCTATGTCAGCGCCAGCACGCATGTGCGTGCTGGCCAGCTGATTTTTGGCCCTCTTTTCTGCTGTTTTCGTTCTCCCCAGGCTTCAGGCGAAAAATGGCCCAACCGGAAGTTCACTTGTGTGCTCACCCCCAGCCTCCTTTTCACTGTCAGAGGTCTTCAGGAACTTCTTTGGCTTTGGACAGTTGTAGCCAGGCCTCCCACACCTCGCCCCATTTCTTCTGCAGCCCATTTCTTCTGCAGCCAGCAAGGCTTTTCTGAAGGCCTCTGCAGCCAATAACAGAGCTCCAGATCAATCCAGAGCTCTGTTATCGGCTAGAGATGCCTTCAGGAAAGCCTTGCAGGCTGCAGAAGAAATGGTGTGGGAGGTGTGGGAGGCCTGGTTGCAACTATCTGAAGGTAAGTAGTAGGGCAGCTCCACTGAAGGTAAGTAGTAGGGCAACTCCACAGCTTCAGTGAGGCCTGTGCGCATGCGCGGGGGGGGGGCAGTGCAGGGGTTGTGCACATGCGTAGGGGGAGGGCATTGCATTATGGGTGTGGGCACCCGTGTGCTCACTATCACACACACGCGCACCCTTTTGGCACCCGAGCCAAAAAAGGTTCGCCATCACTGGTCTAAGTGTTATTGCTCTCTAATTATCTACTAGATAATATTAGCTAATATTATCTAGTAGCAGCTTCCAATTATTTCAATCAAGGACTTTTTCCACCAAAAGTGGAAACATTTGCATGGGGACAATGCGCTCCAGCAACTGAGTTGGAAACCTCTTCTCTGAACTGGTTTACTTAAGAATAAAGTGACCAGATTTTTTTTTTAAGCGGGACACCGACGGGGGGCGGGGCCGCCTGGACGCCGCCATTTGAGTTTTGCCCTCTGCGCATGCGCAGAACGCTGCGCATGCTCAGAGGGTAAAAGACCGCTAATGTCGGCGTCCAGGTGGGGAGGAGGTGGGAGGCCTTTCCTCGCCTCCCGCCTCCCGTTCGGGAGCCGGCAGTGGCTTGGGCTGGCTTGGGAAGGGGAGCAGCCCCCAGCGTCTCTTGGCTCTCCTCCTCCCTCCCCCCTGCCCGCCCGGGGGTCCCGCGCCGCCCGCTGACCTCGTGCACGTCCTGCAGGCACTCGAGGACGGCCAGGTTGGGCCCAGTCGCAGGGGCAGCAGCAGCAGCAGCAGCAGCAGCAGCAGCAGCAGCAGCTGCAGGCCTCTCAGCTCGGGCCGGCCGTGGGCGGCGTTGGCGGCGTGTGTGCGTCCCACGTTGACTCCTCCGGCGGCGGCTGGAAGCTGGCGGAAGACACCGGCTCTTCCGCCAGCTTCCAGCCGCCGCCGGAGGAGTCAACGCGGGACGCCCACCCGCCACCAACGCCACCCACGGCTGGCCCGAGCTGAGAGGCCTGCTGCTGCTGCTGCTGCTGCTGCTGCTGCTGCCCCTGCGGCTGGGCCCCCAGTCCTGGCTGCCCCGGCGGCGGGAAGGCTGCGGCGGTGGCCCCGGCCGGCTGAGCCAGCGCCGGCCCGAGGGCCATCTTGGATGCGACTCCTTCGCTCGGGCCGCCCCACCCACCGCGACGACGCCATGGAGACACGCCCCCGCATCCTTGCGCGCGGCGCCAAGGGACGGGACAGCCGTTTCGAGAGGGCGGGGCTGCGCCTCCCCCGTCGCCGGGGCAACTGCTGGGCCAGCCGAGAGATTTCTCCCGGCTCGCGCATGCCGCCGCTTCCGGTTGTGAGCCGTCAGGGCAACAACGGGCAAAAGGTGACCAGACGTCCCACTGTTTTGGCATTCTTTCCAAAAAAGCGTGACTTTTTGGAAAGAATGCAGGACGCGGGACACACGCTTGAAAAGCGTGTCTGTCCCACCAAAAGCGGGACGTCTGGTCACCTTACTTAAGAGACATGAAATATGGATGGAATTATAGCTTGAGAAAGAGGCCCAAAGCCCTTGTGGGTATAGATGATGGCATGTTAGCATGGACTGGTGCCAGATTTTTGTTGTTTTTAATGTTTTATGTTTTAACTTATTGTGTTTTATAGTTTTTTTAAATGTTTTTTATAGTTTTTTTAAATGTTTTTTTTTAACCTTTGATTGGGAGCCGCTTAGAGTTGGCTGAAAGATGGGTGGCTATATAAATGCTTTAAATCAATAAACAAATACTATATTTACCTGAAAAGAAGATGATTCAGATTTTGAACACATCCTTTCCCCCAAAGTAAATTAGATTAAACTGAAAAAAAATTGCTTGTTTCCTAGTGCTGAGCGAAAGTGACTGACCCAAAGTCGTCCACCTGGCTTTGTGCCTAAGGCAGGACTAGAATTCATGGGCTCTTGGTTACTAACCTTGACCACTAAACTAAACTGGCTTTTGATACCTTATGTAGTATTATAAACTGGGCATGAGATAATACATATGACATGCTTGGAAAGCAGTATATTACCAGCCTTCTTCAACTAGAGGCCATCCACATCTCTAGACTCTTAAATATCTGCGGCCAGCAACTTTTTGCTGTGGATTCTGTGAGTTGAAGTACACAGCTTGGAATGAAAAGCACCAGACTGGAAAAACACTATACAAATGTTTATAAAGTGTTATGTCAGCAGAGCCACCATCATAGCTATTTACTACTACATCTTATTTCCATTGGGATCTTCTGGCGTTTTACATTTCACCTGATACTTCTTCAAAGTCTTTTGAACTAATAGATACCTCATCTTTGGAGTCATTTCATCTCTACGATTCTGTATTGTGGCTGAACAGTTCCAAGGCATTTGAATCTGAATCGATTATGTGTGATAAGTAGAGTGAAGAAAACTGAAAAATGGTAATACAGTTCCAGAGACATTTCTTGCCTCCCTTTTTTGTTTCATAACCTATAATTATGCCACAGAGATAGCTGCCAAGATGCTTGAAAAGGATTTCATCTAAACAAAACTTTTCCATATATTCCCTCCTGGGAAGAAAATCTAACAAGATTTCATTTTATGTGTTAAATATGCCAGTATAGCTGTGCAATAAATAAACTAATTTTTACAAACAAATCTTCTTTAACATTCACTGCTAAGCCTTGAAGACAAAAAATGGCTCATTTTGAAGAAATACTCAGCACCTGTTTTTGAGTGAACACAAATTGCAAACACTGAACACCTTGTTGGAACATTTCATAGTTTTTCAGATTTCAAAATACATTACTCTTATTTTCCATTTTAAAATTATTTTTAACATCCTTTTTTACCGACTTGAAAAACCCAGGGGAGCTGAAGGTTGTACTCCATCTGTGAACATTTCTCACTTATCTATTCAGCAGTGGGTTGCTCCCGGTTTGGATTGGTTCTTAGAATTGGTAGTGTTAGCAGGCAGGACCCGGGAAAGCAAGGGGGAGGAGAACCGAAGCGTGGGACCTTCTGCAAGAAGAGAAAGGAAGCCGAGTGGGTAATGACAGAATGGTGTGAAAGAGAAAGGAACCCCTGGTTAAACTGTGATTAGCTAGAGCCCATTTCAGGAGGTGCCCTTACTCTGCAAAGGGGAAAGCAGAGTCTTCCCGGACCAAAGAGTCCGAAAACTGGTAGGCCAAGAGAAGGAAGTGCCCTTACTTTGCCAAGGACAGAGTTGCCCGAAAACTGGTAGGCCGAGCGAGAGGAGGTGCCCTTACTTTGCCAAGGAAGGCAGAGTCCTCCCCGGGACGAAGTTGCCCAAAAACTGATAGGCCGAGGCAGCAGCAGCTATGGCAGGTAGAGCCTAGCTAGGTCAAAGTGAACCCCACATCTGAAGGGGACATGGGAAACTGTAGCTCGAGGGACAGACCTGGATCCCCACTAGGTGATTTTGCTCGCAGCATAGGATAAGAAGCGAGTGCCCGTCCTAGCTGGTATGAAAAGGGATTGAGCAAGGATAATATGCAAGGAATTGGCTCAGATTAAGGACAGGACAGGGAGGCATATTTGGCCAGAAGACGGTACTTTTGATTTTAAAACACTGAAAGAAATCAGATCATATATATAGGAATGTTGAGGTTTTTATTTGTTTATTTGTTTTTTTGTTTGTTTCTTTCTCTCTTCTTCTCTGTCTTCCATGCAACCACGTGATATGTTTGTTAAGATTTGTGCCTTCTCTCATCTGAAGTTAACTGAGATTTATGGTGGGAATGACCAGGGTGTAAACCTGAGAGTTCTGTTTTCCTTTTCTGTTTTGTTTCTCTTGTCTTTGTGTGTATATGTGTGTCTAAGTCTTTATGTGCCCTCAAGATAATTGCAGCTGTTAAATGTATCTGATCCCTAGAGACAATAATTTTAAATTCTTAGGAAAAAGAGTTAAAGCAATTTAAAAGAAAGAAAATGCCTTCAGCCTGGTTTTGTCTGGCCCACAAAACAGGGTGAAGAGAAAACATGTGTACAGCTCAAGGTTATGAGGGAATGTTTTAAGTTAATTTACATAAAAAGTTCTTACATTTACTGTATGTAAATGCAAACAGCTTTTTAAATATTGCTCTTTTGTGATGTTTAATCAATGCCAATTCTCTGCTGAGATGGAAATATCTGTCCATCCTTTTTCTGAAGCATGTGAATCGAGCTCCCCCCCCCCCTCATTTGTGATTTGTTATAACTGGTCTGTTTAATAGCAGTACTGATTTTTTTTCTTCCTCAAACCCTGCCTGCAAGCTATCTACCCACCCACCCCACTCTATCTCTCCATCTCTTATTCTCAGACAATGCCTTTCCTGGGAGGATCACCCACAAAGGGGAGAGGGGGGCTTGTTCTCATGTCTTTTAGCCCTGCATAGATGACTCTGCAACCTGTGGAAGCAGATCACGCTGATCCAGTTGCTGCCTCCAGAGCAGACCTTCCATCCATTTAAGCCAGGAATGGCGTTTGGGTCCAGCCATCCACAAGAAAGTCATCACAGCAACCAGAGTGCAGCAGAACTTCCCAAGCCTTATCACCAAGCCTAATGCCACTAGCAGACATGAAAGAGAGGACCCTGAGATGGACAACTAAAGACTTTTCAATCCCCAAAAGACAGCTGGAAAGACAGTGGGGGAGGGTGGAAATTCATTGTAAGATTTGCTCTCTTGTTTCATTTATGTTGTAATCAGTTAAATGGATTCTTGGAGGGATTGCATTTGGGAATGGTTGGCACAGCAAGTCCTGAACACCTTGGACTTCTGTCTGGTGGGAGGGAAATTTGTCCAGAATGTTTTATTGCCTGTATTGTAGAAGTAGCTGCATACATAGATACACACACCCTCCATTCAGAATCAGACTTCGGCTATCCCCTTCACCTATCTCCACACAAAACTCCTCCTAGGTTGATTTTTTGCCTTAATAATGTGGCACTAAGGCCCAAGCAGTCATATCTTTCTGCTAATTCCATGGGGGAGGGGCATCCCCCTCAGGGAATTCCCTCACTGAAGAAGTAGCAGAAAAGAGATCTCCAAACTCCAAGCCCTGATTGTGACTCACAAATGATGTTGCCCAATAAAAGCTGGTCTCATTAGTAGGAGTCCCAGGGCTCATTGTGTGTAATTTGAAAAATAATTAATAGCCTTGATTGCACACTGGCTAACCTCAATTTGAAACTAAGAGCTAGGGCAGGTTCAAGAAACAATCCTTGAAATGGGCAGCCTGTAAGTATTTAAAGCAAAACCATGGCTGTGAAGAATTTTGGGACTTCCTTAAAACCTGACTGGAAGTTCACAGAAAGTGACATCAAACATCTGAAAATAATTGGCATAGAAAATTAGATATTGTAAATTTCTTTCCAGAACTTTCCCCCTGGCTGCTAGACCTTCATTAGTTGAAAGCTCTCCTCTTGGGAGCTAAGCAGTGGTGGCTTGCTCCCGATTCGGCCTGGTTCGGCGCATGCATAGAAGCATCGCACGTGTGTGTGTGAGCACGCATGTGAAATGGTAACGACGGGATTTAGAACCCACTACTGGAGCCAAGGGATACTTTTCTGCTGCCTCTGTCATTGTAACCCCCTATGCATGAGCTGCCTTAAAACCTGCAGCCCCCCCTCCAAAACATGACAAAAAGGGAAACCAGTTAGCCTTAATAATGGTTCAAATTGATCTGACTATCAAATATACTCAGACACTACCCTGGATTGTGCTGAGGGTGAAATAATTGGCAAAAATTATTTGCCCTAGCACAAAATGGGGGATTGTGGGAAGTACACTCCAAAAGGATAGTGCCAGAAACCTCACAGCACCAGAAACCTCGGAAAACAGTGCCAAGAAACTCAAGCCAGCCCTTCCCCCTTTAAGAAAACCAAGAAGCACCAGCTGAAAGAAAAAACTCAGAGCAGCCCCGCTAACAGAGCTGACAATAGAAACGCTTAAGCAGAGCCATTAAGATAAGGAGAATCAGGCTAAAAAAAAAACCCTCTCCAAGGTAAACAGAAACTCCCTTTTTCCTGCCTACCTGACAGAATTTACCCCCAGAATAGGAAAGACAAAGCTCCTGGGACAGGATTAACCCATTAAGGCAGGAATACAGGATCCAGGGCAATCACTGTAACTAGAGGCACATAAATAAACCCATCAAGCTGCAGGAGCTTCAAAGGGGAATTAAGCATAAAAGGCTCAGAGTCACACTTCCAAGTTTGCTTGCAAGCCAGGAACGCTCGAGCTATGTCACTACTTTTCTTGCCTTCCTGAATTAAAGGATCCCTTTTCTTGCAGCTGGCTTCCATGTCTATTTCTTCTCTAAATTCTTGTGCATAGGTTTGAATAATCTTCTATGCTGCAACTTTACAAATGGTGCTGATTCTTTGTGCCTGAAACAATGGGACTGGGAGACAGATGTCCAACAAAGTAGCCATAGCCCTACCTCTGCTTCATTGGATGGCAGGAGCTAGTGTAGAGAAGAAAAGTAAGACAAGCTATTAAAATGTGTTTCCCTTTTTCTTGCAAGCTGCAGACTTATGCTGCTTAAGGTGATTACCCCCACATTGCCTAATGGTCGAGCCAGCCCTGCACATAGCTAAGGTCATGCATATTTTGATCCTATCAGGCAGCAGCTTTGAAGAAAAGGGGTTTTCTTGTCCTTCTACAGAAGTTAGTTGGTTATTTATTATCTGTGTTTCCATTTAGACACAACAACAAACACATGCTTGGAAGTTTTAAGTCAGCAATCTCCAACCTTTTCAACTTGGTGGCCTGCCCCGCCCTGGGGGGGGGGCATGTGAGTGGCAGGCACATGCATGCATGAGCGTGCAATACCTCCATTTGTGCTTGCCCATTTCTCCTGTGGCCTGGTTTCGAACAGGCTGCGGCCCAGTAGTGGGCCGCGGCCTGGGGGTTGGGGACCTCTGTTTTGTTATCCTATATGCATGCATATCCAGTAGGAAGCTCAAGTGAATTCAGTGGAAAATTGGTGGTATTTAAAAGGGATTAAATTCCATTTTGGATCAGTGGGTTAGTGTAGAATATGGTTATTCCACCTTATTCTTGTTTACCTGGCAGTTCCAAGATAACATCTGCATACTCGGTCTATCCTATGGCATTGTTTTCAGTGTATTGTTTTTGTGATTATTGTTTTTGTGTTAACATTTAATTTACTGGGTTCTGAGTTAATGTTATTTGATTTGTAGATATATGTTTCTGGTTTGGTGTGCCTTGATGCTGTATTAATCATTTCATGCAGTTACTTTTATTATTGGTGATCATGTGTTCATTGAAATTATTATAACTCTTGTATTTCTGGTTTGACTTTCTTAATTCTATTATTATTGACCATGGTTCCATCAAAATCAATTTAACTTTTGTATGTCAGGCCTGGAAGCCATCTTTTACCTTTTTGTATTCAGGCCTGCCACATTTTCTACTGTGGGAAAATGGAAGGGGGGATTATATGGAGTAGGTAATATGTAGTAGTCTAAATAACATTCTTTCCAAAAAGTCAAGGCCACTGTGCCCTGCAGTTGCGATGAAGTGACTGGGAGGCATCTTCAGTTTTGGATGGTGCCTGATTGGATCGTGTGTTGGACATGTGGGTGCTGGATAGAAATTTGAACTTTCGTTTGGATGGAGAAAATCTGGAAGCTTTCAGATTCAGGTTTTCCCAGTTGTTGCCAACATGGCATCTCTAATAAATTGGAACTTTGAGGAACTTCTAGCCTCGGAGTTTTATTTCGTAGAGGGGTGTTTATTGGAACGCTGACATTTTATTTGTTGAATTATCCCAGTGCCAGTTGTCTCATGGTGAATTGGCTCCAGCACGGTGAGTTATCCCATTCCAGCTGCAACTGACCCATTGAATCCAATGAAACTTCTTAAAAAAATACATTGGGCTGAGTAAATAAAATGACATCTGTTTTATGTCAGATGCAACAAAACAGAAAGTTAAGAAAAGAATAGGTGGCATGTCCTGAGAGACCTGATAATAACTAATGTGAAAAAATATAGCTTGTTACTTGACAATTGCTGAAGTCTTTATTTTTCTGACATGCTGAACATATGCAAGCTTGCTGAAAGGTACAGTCCTCTTTTAGCTCTTGTTTTGTAGCTTAGCTTCCTAATTATGCCCGTAAACTTACGTTCACTTGTATTAATCAAGTATAGAAAATGGCTTGCATAGAGATACAAATTTTCTTGGTGGAATCCAATGCACCAGACAAATGAGAGCCATCACTTTTTCTACATCCCTTTCTCTCCTCATTATAACTGCATAGGTGTAGGGATCATTTATGCTCTATAAGGCAACCTGGGATATTAGCCTTGTGGAAGAGTTGTATGTGTCCTGAATTGTGCATCTTTTTACACTGTCTTGTCAGGAGACATGTTATAAATACCATTTGGGGAATGGCAGTAATTGATGCCTCTTTCAATTTTGTCAGGCATCCAGCAAAGAATTACAACAGTCAGCCGTACCTGCTATTCCATTGGTTGTAGCTGCCTTCTAGCCAGAAATGCTCTGATATTGGAGAAGTGGGATCCGCCCACCTAGGAAGACAATTCCTGCAGAGCAAGCAGAACTTTAGTACATATAATCTAATCTCCTTAATTTTTTTAGTGCCATTATTTCATTGTCAAATGAATGTTCAGTAATTTAATTGCAAAAAATGCTAAAATAAGGTCCTGTTGCTTATTTTTTTTTAAAATTTCTAATTTACTTTTTAGAAACTAAACTAATAGAATAGCGAGATGGGGGAGATATAAATAGTGAGATGGGGGAGCATATAAATTAGATAAAAAATGGAATGGAATGGAATATAGAATAAAATGGAATGGGACGGAATGGAACCGAACAGAACAACAGAACAGGATAAACTCCTTAGGTCTAACAAATGAAAGTACAGAAGAGAACAGAGATATTGGCTTTGGCAATACTTCTGCCTCCTTGGTGTTGCCTGGGATATTCTGAAAAGAGACTGTAATTGCACTATTTTCCTCTTTTCCCTGCATAGTGATGGTTATGAAGGTGGTTATCTTCATACTGTACTTTCCTTTTTATACCCACAATGGAACACCCTATTTACAGTAATGAAAGCACTGATTTTAATGAACATTCAAAAGAGACCAGAAATCATCCTGAGCAAGCCATCCAATGGTTATAGGTTTGTTTCTAGCTGTCATCCCATCATCGGCTAAGACTTTGGAAAAGAACAAGAGAAATTGTTCATTCAGCAGTTGCAGCAGTAACGGTTAACTGGGTCTTCTTTTAGTTTCTACTACAGAAGAACACTGAATTTTACAATCTAAGCTTTGGGTGTGTGTGCTATGTTCAGGGCAAATCTACAATTAATCACTGTAACGCAGTGAGCATTTTATGCCATTGCTGTGGCATCTGGTTCAATCATTATTTATGTGATGGTGCCCACATCTGTGCTTTTAGTGCTCTTTCCATCGCTAGCCCAGTTTTTTGGGAGAAGGCATTTTTGATATTTTGGGTTGTGGCAGTTTCTAGAGGCTACAGAGTTAAAAAAAAAAAAAAAGCTAGTAGGGCACAAGAAGACATATCTACCTAAAAGTGTTCCAGATGGAGACTGGAAGGTGAGGACAGGAAATATGGCATCAGCTGGGTAGGCGATATGGACTGATCCTCCCAAATGGAAGTTTCCATTTGTCTCTCTGTTTCAAAAAACGCCATTGCCACTACAATATTTCCAGCATGATTAAGAGCCATGATGACACAGTGCTTAGAGTGGAATATTGCAGGCTAACTCTGCCCATTGCCAGCAGTTTGATCCTGACTAGCTCAAGGTTGACTCAGCCTGCCATCTTTCCAAAGTCGGTAAAATGAGGACCCAGATTGTTGGGGACAATATACTGACTCTGTAAACCGGTTAGAGAGGACTGTGAAGCACTATGAAGCGGTATCTAAGTCTAAGTGCTATTGCTATTTTTACTAAAGTCAAATAGGACTTAAATGTCAGACAAAGCAGCAAACCTGTTTACAAACATGACATAAGCCAGATAGCAACTGGAATAGATGACTGTAGGTTGTAAATCAGTTCATGATTTATGTAGTATCTCCTGCTTCTCTCTCACAATGCTTCATCTTGGTGCATTTTAAAAAAAAACCACTGGATTCTGTGATGTGTTTGATGCACATTACTATTAAGTATCACTTGTGTTTTGAAGAAATAGAGCTAGAAATATTTCCAGCAAATTCAACGTATCCTTTGCAAAACAAAAATGAGACAAAATTTCCCCACAAAATCTTCCTCTTCTTTGTACAATGGGATTCATATGCTGGTGGGTTTCTCCCCCCCAAATTTATTATTATTTTTAGGAACCCAAGAATCTATTCATTCCTTTTTTCTTAATCGCAGCTGCAAAGAGCCATATAGCTTTTCCACAATCCAAAGAGAATCTAGGATGGGGTCTGAAAGACAAAAGGGGAGGGGAAAAAAAAGCAACCATGTAATTCTGCACAGTGTGGCATGATTAAAATGAACTCTATCATGTGTCTTGCCCCTCTGGAGGAATTGACTTCTTGTTGGGGCAAGAGATAATTCACTCTCTGTGCTGGTTTGCTCCTGGGTCATGGTGGAGGAGAAGCTGTAAACTGTGTCAACCTTAAGTGAATTATTTATGATGAGATTTGAGGATATTTTTTGTATGTTTGTAGTGGTGGACTGCCATTCAGCAGGGATGGAGACCAGGAAACTCATTTTCACTCTAGGAGACACCACATTTATATACCAGGGTCTGCTTAGCTGTCTTCCTGCCCCTCCCAATATTGCAGCTAGATCCTCACCTGTATCATATCACTTGAATATAAACTAAGCGCCTCTCTCTGTCTCTCTGTCTCTGTCTCTGTCTCTGTCTCTGTCTCTCTCTCTCTCTGTGTGTGTGTGTGTGTGTGTGTGTGTGTGTGTGTGTGTGTGAGAGAGAGAGAGAGAGAGAGAGAGAGAGAGAGAGAGAGAGAGAGAGAGAGAGAGAGAGAGAGAGAGAGAGAGAGTTCCATTGCAGTAGAAAGGAAAGCCACACCATTTATTACATCCCTGTCTAAAATGAATCTCAAAGCAAGCATTTCATCCTCTCATGTAATCATCATAAGGTAGAAAATGAAATTTCCCAAACCTAAAAGCATGCAGGAGAGTGCTTCAGGGCACTGCATGTCAGTATTTTACTTTGATGTATGGTGTGTGGTTTTTTTTTAAGAAGGAAAATGAAAAAAGATGTAGCAAGCCTTTTGTGATTTTGGTGCTGGCACTTAACTCTTTCGTGGCAGGCAGACAGGTGGAAGAAGGAAGCTTCTAAAAGGATTAAAAACAAAAGTCTCATATGGTGTCTTGAGAAGCCATGTGATACCATAATGCAGATGTTACAACTTCCAGCCAGTAGAAAAGGACGGTTTGCTATTCCTTATGGTGCCCTTTCCCTGGACAAGACCCCTGGACATTGTATTGGAGCTTGATAAAAAAAGAACGGGCTAGAATACAGGTAGTCCTCAACTTACAACCTTTTGTTTAGTGACTGTTCAAAGTTACAACAGCATTGAAAAAAGTGGCTTATATATGTTTTTCATAGTTAGCAACCATTGCAGCATCTCTATAATCACATAATCAAAATTTGGACGTTTGGCAAGTGGCTCGTATTTATGACAGTTGGTAGCATCCTGGGGTCCGCTTTTGTGGTCTTCTGACAAGCAAAATCAATGGGGAAGCCAGATTCACTTTATAAGCATGTTACTAACTTAACAACATCGGTGATTCGCTTAACAATTGTGGCAAGATAGGTAGAAAAATGGGGCAAAACTCACTTAACTGTTTTGCTTAACAACAGAAATTGTGGTTGTGAAAGGTAGGTTCAGTTTATGCCTAGTTTCAATAGAATACACAAATTCTAAGGGATTTCTTTTTTGAGTGTGTATTTGTGTATGTATAGTACATCGGGGTGGGTTCCTCCCGGTTCGGACCGGATCACCCGAACCGGTAGCAACCCACTGGTGACATCACTGCCGGTGCCGGTCCGTGCGCGCCGCCATCTTTTTTGGGATATTGTGCGAATTTTTCCCCTTCCGCGGCTTGAAAAAGGACTCTCCCGCCCGCCCGTGGGTGAATTCTGACCTTTATTTCTTCGCCCGAAGCACAGCTGATCAGCTCCTCAGCTGTGTTTCGGGCTCATTCCTGCTTCTGAGCATGCGCAAAAGCCAAATCGCATGAGGGCACGTGCGCACGAAATGTCGCGATGCGAACTGGTGGCGAAGGTAAGTGGAACCCACCCCTGGTATACATGTTACGCAGCTATAGTTTAGAATATCTAGTGTTGCCTGATTCCTAAATCAGAGTCATAGAAAATACTTTTCTCTTGGATTGCTTAATCTTCGGTTGATTAATATATTTCTTCCCTAGAGATGCAAGCTCCAAAATTTGATTTCACTTGATTTTTGGCCATCACAAAGCCTTTTTCTATCCTATTTTATTCTCCTGCACTTCCCTCATGAAATCTGCTCTTTAGAGACTCAGTGGTCCTTGTATATGCCAACATTTCTTTAGCATCCCCTGTGTTGCTGCCTATTTACACTTACTGTTACAGTCACCATCAGCAGGGCTTGCCATCTGCTTCTAGCGCTGAGATTAGATCATATTTTTATGATTTATTCATACAAGCCAGAAAAATAATTATGTCAATTAGTGTTGTCCTTGATTTTAGATTTGGAAAAATGTGAGTGTCTCGAAGTCTATAATCTTTTCAAATGCTGCATGGTACAAATGCAGACTAATCTTCCAGCCTCATTTTAGTCACAACAGGGTCTCTTCCTCTTCCACTGCCATTTAAGAAATGATAGTCTAAGTAACTCTTTTTGTCTACCATTGTGTCTCCCTGCAAGATGCAACATGTGGGTCAGAATTTCCACACAATTCCTTGGTATTAATAGGCATCTAATGTTCTGCAAGGCATTTCTGTAAAAATAGTCAGTGGCTTCTCTGAAATGGTTTACCAGCTATAGACATGATTTAATGTAAGCATATTGTGTCCTAGAATCATTGAATGCCATTCTTCATAGACAAGATTCTTCTATATTTATTTATTTATTTATTTATTTATTTATTTTATTTACAGAATTTGTCAAGCATGTATAAGATAACAGATATAAGTATTAACATGATTATGAATACAGGAAATGGATATGAATAAATGGGGACAGTAGGACAGGGACAGTAGGCACATTGGTGCGCTTATGCACGCCCCTTACAGACCTCTTAGGAATGGGGTGAGGGCAACAGTAGACAGTCTAAGGTTAAAGTTATGGGGTTTTAGGGTTGAAACCACGGAGTCAGGTAGTGCATTCCAGGCATTGACCACTCTGTTGCTGAAGTCATATTTTCTGCAATCGAGTTTGGAGCGGTTTACTTTAAGTTTGTATCTATTGTATACTCGTGTATTGTTGTGGTTGAAGCTGAAGTAGTCATTGACAAGTAGGACATTGTAGCAGATAATTTTATGTGCTACGCTTAGGTCAGATGGTTCCTCCTGTTCACCCCAAATGGTTCCTCCTTGTTAGATTCGCGCGTAAATGAAGAGGCGAGTCACAGGAACAGTTCAGCACCTTTATTGTCTATTAGCTGGAATTAATAGGGAGGCGAGACCGACTGGGTGGTTCCGCCCCAGGTGCCTAATGGAGCCGGAAGGATTCCAGAGGGCTACCTGAAACCCTAGTCCACAATTCATCTGAGTCCCTGGTGGCTGCCTGGAACACCGCAGCATCAGGGGCATTAGATCAGATTGCGCCTTTGCGACCTCTCCGTGGCAGTGGATCCCGGAAAGCTCCCTGGTTTACTGAGGAGCTCTGGGAGATGAAACGCCACAAGAGACGTCTGGAGCGACGCTGGAGAGCCAGTAAAACCAAATCCGACCGAACACTTCTAAGAACTTTTATTAAGTCTTATTTAGTGGCAATAAGGGCGGCAAAACGATCTTATTTTTCCGCTCTTATTGCATCCGCAGATTCTCGCCCAGCCAACTTGTTTAGGGTGACTCGCTCCCTCCTTGCTAAAGGGGGGAGTGAGGAACACTTGCACGGTAGAGCTGAGGAATTTGCTCAGTTTCTGACGGATAAAGTCGATCAGATCCGGTCAAATCTGGACTCTGGCTGGACAGAGCCCATTGAGTTGACAGGGGCAAGTCTTAGTCCAGCGTAGTGGTAAGAGTTTGAGCCAGCCACTCCTGATGACGTGGACAAGACCATGGGTGCGATGAGCTCTTCCACCTGTTTATTGGACCCGTGCCTCTCCTGGCTGGTTTTGGCCAACAGAGAGGTGGCATGCGGCTGGATCCAGGCGGTGATCAACGCTTCTTTTAGGGAGGGATCCGTACCGCAGCCTTTAAAGGTTGCGGTGGTGAGACCCCTCCTTAAGAAGCCTTCCCTGGATCCGGCGGATTTGAAGAACTTTCATCCGGTCTCCAACTTATCTTTTATAGTTAAGGTTGTTGAGAAGGTGGTAGCTTTTCAGCTTCTTCGGTTATTGGAGGAAACTGATTATCTAGATTCCTTTCAATCAGGTTTCAGGCGCGGCTACAGTACAGAATCTGCCTTGGTCGCCCTGATGGATGATCTCTGGCGAGCCCGGGATGGGGGTCATTCTTCCATTGACCTCTCAGCGGCTTTCGATACCATCGACCATGGTATCCTTCTGCATTGTCTTGGCGAGTTGGGAGTGGGAGGCACCATTTTACGGTGGTTCTCCTCTTACCTCGCCGATAGGATGCAATCGGTGTTAACAGGAGGACAGAGGTCGTCTCCTAGGCCCCTGACTTGTGGGGTGCCTCAGGGTTCAGTCCTCTTGCCCATCCTGTTTAACATTTACATGAAACCGCTGGGGGAGATCATCCGTCGACACGGGGTGAATTTTCAACAGTACGCTGACGACACCCAGCTGTACATCTCCACCTCATTTCAATTCAGGGAGGCAGTGGATGTAATGTGCCGATGCCTGGACGATGTCAAGATCTGGATGGGGAGGAACAGGCTCAAACTTAACCCCGACAAGACTGAGTGGCTCTGGATATTGCCCCCTAAGGACTATGTTGATTGTCCCTCCTTGGTTCTTGGGGGAGAAAAACTAACTTCCTCGGAACGGGTTCTCAATTTGGGAGTTCTCCTAGATCCACAGCTAAAATTAGACCAACATCTTACAGCTGTGGCTAGGAGCCTTTGCACTGGTCTGCCTGGTGCACCAATTGTGACCATACTTGGAGAAGGAGGCTCTACTAAGGTCAATCATGCCCTTGTCACCTCTCGATTGGACTACTGTAATGCACTCTACATGGGGCTACCCTTGAAGAATATCCGGATACTTCAATTGGTGCAAAATGCGGCTGCGCATGCTGTGGTGGGTGTCTCAAGATACACCCACGTAACACCCATACTCCGCCAGCTACACTGGTTGTGTCAGATAGGAATTTTCCTACCAGAGGCGATCTTAGGATCTTGCTTCCTTGAAGTCATTCGTACTTAGAAAATAAAACCGAGATTCAAATCTAATTAACAAAATATTTATTTCAGTACAAAAGTAACAAAAACAAACCCTTAATAAACTACATCTTCTCAGCTAATGGATTCACGTCTGCCTTCGGGCAGGCATCGAAGAAGAAGGAAGGTGGGAGTAGACAAAACTCCTGGAATGCACGCATGCGTAGTAAAACATATCACATGTCTGCTTGATTAGAAATACAATAAACCTTAGAAAACAGTAGAGATGCACAACTGGCAATTATTCACATCGTGACAGGTTGCCCATTGGTCTCCGGGTGCAATTGAAGGTGTTGATTATCATCTTTAAAGCCCTACATGGCTTAGGACCAGGTTACCTTCGGGACTGAATCCTACCTCATACTTCCCTTCGACCGGTCAGGTCCCACAGAGTGGGTCTCCTCCAGCTCCTGTCAACCAAACAATGCCGGCTAGCGGGGCCTAGGGGGAGGGCCTTCTCTGTTGGGGCCCCTGTTCTCTGGAACCAACTACCCCCAGAGATCCGAATTATCCCCACCTTGCTGGCCTTCCGAAAAGTCATTAAGACATGGCTCTTCCTGCAGGTGGGGTGATTTGAGACAATTTCACATCTTAGGTCTCCCCCATGTATGTATGGTTTTTTAATATGTTTTTTAAATTTTTTTAAAACTGTTTTTAAATTATTATATTGTTTAGTTGTTCTTTAAATGTTGTACGCCGCCCTGAGTCCCCGGGGAGTAGGGCGGCACTTAAGAACACTAAAATAAATAAATAAATAAATAAATAAATAAATAAATAAATAAATAAATAAATAAATAAATAAATAAATAAATAAATAAATAATACGGACTGCCGGCAGGCTGCAGGGAAGCCGCTTTTAAGGGCTTCCCTGAAGCCTGCTAGCCACTGACATGAGTTTATTTCTCCTGCAGCTAGATTAGCCAATCAGTGGTGGCTATGCAAATTACCACTACATCCGTCTATACGTAACACTCCTGTTCACCCCAAACAACAATAATAGCGATGTCTCTATCCCTTTTACCCAGAACTCCTCAAATTTTTGTGATCGCTCTCTTTTTGGTAACTTGTAGCTTTTGCTGTAGGAAAACAGCTGACCAGCAATGCTAAGTGAAAATGGAAAGTGGCAGCTGTAGCCTAAGCAGACTACAAAAACAACTGAAACAAAGGCAGGAGGTAGTGGACCTCCCAGGTGGTGCCGAATTGCAATTCCTATCAATCACCATTGATTATGCTGATTCTGATTATAGGGTGTGGTAGTGCAACAGTATCTACAGGGTCGCCAATTACCCATCCTATTTTTTAAAAATATATATCCTTGATTATGAGATCGATTAGACAAATATCAAGTCTCACTACTTTCTTAAGAAGGAATTGGAGAGTTTGGGGGACAAATTTGCAGAACAGGGCTGTGCAAAATATTTAAAACAGGGCCCTTAAGAAAGGGTATTAAGCTGAGAAAAATACCTCTCCTTGCAAGATTAAAACAACAGCATCCTTTAGAAGTCTCTCACAGTGATAGTAAAGATAGGTCCAAATACAGATAGTCTTCAACTTAGCACTATTCGTTTAGTGATCGTTTGAAGTTATAATGGCACTGAAAAAAATCGACTTATGACTGTTTTTCACACTTACAATCATTGCAGCATCCCCGTGGTCATGTGATTCAGACGCTTGGCAGCTGATTCATATTTATGACCGTTGCAGTATCCCGGGGTCATGTGATCACCTTTTGAGACCTTCTGCCAAGCAAAGACAATGGGGAAGCCAGATTCACTTAACAACCGTGCTACTAAAGTAACAGCTGCAGTGATTCACTTAACAATTTGGACAGGAAAAGTTGTAAAATGGTGCAAGATTCACTTGACAACTGCCTTGCTTACCAATGGAAATTTTGGGCTCAACTGTGGTCGTAAGTCTAGGACTGCCTGAAGTTTTAATATACAAAGGGATCGAGGCAGGGAAGAAGAAGGGAAGAAGAAAAACAAGGGAAAACTCGTGAAGGCAAACAGAAAAAGAAAAGGAGAAAATACATATTTCTTGTACTTTATTCGTATTCAAATAAAATTCAGCATGGTTAAAAAATAAAGTAATAATAATAATACTAATTCATTAAACTTGCATGGTGGTCAGTTCTCAGTGACTCTGCATGATGATGTTTGTCCATCGTATTCGAAGAGGACCTTAACATCTAACATAGACCTGTGTCGCCTGTGTGCAGGTCCGCAGCTACAGTTCCCAGTGTATCCACACCTGCTGCTTTGTTGCTGGCCCATCGCCACAGGACTTTTCACAGGTCTTGGGGGGGGATGTCAAGACTTGCGCGTAAATTGGATTAAAGTGAGGGAGAGGTGCGCATAGTCAGCCTCACTCTCTCTTCCCAGATTCCATCGTGCTCCAAATAGCAGGACAAGAGTCGAGATAGTTGGAGATGGGCTGGGTGCAGTGGTTGACCAGGGCGTCTTTGCCATGTTCTTAGCATACCACATCGCTTGCAGAGACCGCCTTCATGACCATTGTCCTATTCTAGTAGATTTAATCCACTCAGTCTGCTGGAATCTGTCTTCACATGCTCGGGATAGACAAGTCCCGATCTCACCGAAGGTCGATGACCCAACGGCTACTCTCAACCTGGTTTGGCCAGCCTGTCGAAGCTGTTGCCCGGGGTGTGGCTGCTGCGCATGCTACAGCTGCTAGGAGCTACAGGTGAAAGCTGAGTGACAGGTTGGGACCAAAGATGAACGAGCTGCCCTAAAAGCTGCCCTAAAATGAGCTGCCGTAAAAGGACATGACATGCTCCTACACCAGAGGCTACCCCTCCCTGAAAATCCCATACACCCCGACTCTGCATAGGATTTGTGTGGATCTCTGTAGTATTCATTTTGCTTATTTCATGTATATCTAGCCTTTCTATTCAACTGAGCACCCAAAGTGGCTAAGACAGTTAAATGCAGAAAAAAATATTGAAATGAATGTTCAGATTTATACTGTTGCAAAAAAAAAACCACAAGCAGCCTTAGCTGCTCTTCTAAAGCCAGATGTAGAGGTGAGGACAAACGTTTCTGTCAAGTGCATTCCACAACCTTATGCTATTAGTAATATTATAGCACCTTTGTGAGTTATATTCAGGCACAATGATAATGTTGTCTTTGCATATTTACACAATGTTTAATGGACCCTATTCCCAGGTAAGGGTCCCTTGAGAGAGTTTGCATGAATCCCCTTAAGTACTATCCAGCTTTTTCTTTCCTTGGACTCAGAGGCAACTAACTGCAGTCTAACATTCAGAGACCTGCCAGAAAGCTAAATATAGCTGTGTTGAATAAACCTGATAATGAATCACACCTAGGTGGACATTAATGAGTAATCAAAATGCAACAAACAATCCATCTTGGATGCCTCTTTTTTCTTGCTTGAATTTTGGCCTTATTCTCTCCCCTCTCCTGGAGATTTGAAGAGCAAACAATAAAATGAATTTAGCAAGTTATGAGTTTTGGACATTCTCAGCAGCTATCTTGGCCTGTCAAAGAGACAGTTTTTAAAATATGAATGGGAGCTAGGCTCTTTGAAAAATACATGCCTTCCAATGTTTCTAAATATTTCTTTTAAATTTCCAAAATAATATGACCCCCCTTCCCCCAACCTGGTTTGTTTGTTTTATTTGTATTTTGAGATAGTTGTTGATTTTAGCTCATTTGAAAACAACTAGCTGAGTTTAAATATTGCACTGTAACCGGTTTAGGGCCATGAGCCGAGGTGGCTCAGCGGTTAGAGGCAGTACTGCAGGCCACTTTAGCTGACTGTGATCCGCAGGTCAGCGGTTCAGATCTCACCGGCTCAAGGTTGACTCAGCCTTCCATCCTTCCGAGGTAGGTAAAATGAGGACCCAGATTGTCGGGGGCAATATAAATATACATTGCTTACTGGTGTAAACCGCTTAGAGAGTGCTTGCACTGTGAGGCGGTATATAAATCTCACAAATAAATAAAATAAAATAAATGATTCAGCAGCAAAGCTACATTTGAGGCAAAGTTAAGCCTGTTGAGATGAATGGCCACTTTATTTTTTATTTGTTCTAAAGTGGCTTAGTGTAAAACATGCAAGGGTGGGCAAGTATTTGAACAATAATGTGTTTGCTGCAGCCATTCCTAGATTCTTCTCAAAGTTGCCCAGAATAGGTTTAGGCAGTGGTCTGATCTTTCTACTGTGGGTTTTTCAACTACTAAAATAAATCACGGCACAGACACTTCTATCCTTGGATTACTTCAAACATCAACTCATTTCACACTTACAGCATTGGTCTCGTGAATCTGACTTCCTTCCTCTTGATGGGAAAGAGATTGGAATAGAAAGATTAGTTCTCCTAAATATTCTCACAAAATGTAGGGGTGTCTTCCTTGGTTCCCCCATTTTCCTATGATTGATGAACAGCGATGAAAGCGCATCCTCAGTTTTTAGAAGCCCAAAGGCACTCCTGGGATCTTAGAAGAAAAGGAAGGAAAGATAAAAGCAACTCCTTTGCCTGGCATGACAGCTGGGAAGGAACTGAAATCTGTTGTCAGTCATGCAGAGCAGGGGTGAATGACACACAAGCCATATTTCAGAAATAACTTTGCCTACCTGTTTTCTTCCTATATGTGTGCAGAAGAATGTCTCCACTGAACAGCATCAGATCAATCTCCATACCAGTGGTGGGTTCCTACCAGTGCGGTCCACTCTATAGCACCGGTAGCGGCCTGCTGGTGACGTCACAGTACCGGAGCGGTCGGTTGCTGGTGCCTGGGCACCAAAAAATGTTTTTAATTTTTTTTAAATTTTTTTTAAATTTTTCTTCTGTGCATGCCCAGAAGCTGAGCTTCCGGCACTGTGCATGCGCTGCCTTCCTACCCCACAGTGAGTCCAAGCAGGGGAGGATGGCTGAGTGAGCGCGTGAGACGCTGAAAGAACGGCGGCAGGAGCTATCTCCATTCCCCTCCCTTCAGCAGTCCGAGAAGCAAGGAACGCGTGGTGATGATCCTAGGCATTTTCGCATGTTTGAGGCTTCTCGAGCTGCTGAGGGGAGGGGGAATGGGCGGCAGGACCTATCTCAGTTCCCCTCCCTTCAGCAGTCCGAGAAACCACGAACATGTGGTAATGATCCCAGGCATTTTTGCACGTTTGAGGCTTCTTGAGCTGCTGAGGGGAGGGGGAACGGGCAGCAGGAGCCTAGGATCATCGAATGGGGAGAAGCATTCAGGCCGGATGGAGCCTCTTAGAAGAACTGCTGCCGCGGTCTTGCTGCTCCCGTTGGGGGGGCTGCATTGTGGGTGGGCAATGCCCCCCTGCTTCTCCAGCCGCTGCCAAGCTCCTGAGGCCCAAGCCCACCTGGTCACATGGCTGGCAAGCCACACCCACAAAATAAGCCACGCCCACAGAGTGGTAGTAAAAAATTTAGGAACCCGCCCCTGCTCCATACATACGGGCAGCATTCTGAAACACGGATTTTATAAGGATCATTTTAAAACAAATGATAAATTTAGCACATCTGGCCTTAATTACAGCACAAGCATGATATTCGCTTCTCTTTTCCTCTCTCTCATATTCTCCCCTCTCCCCAGTGAAATAAAAGATAATAAAAAATTTCACTTTTAATGTTTTTTCCAGATCAGAGAATCAGATCTTATAAACCAATAATAGCTATTTCTTCACTGCCATTCCATGAAGGTGGAGGAACCAGGCCCTATTGTAGAATAATTACTCAGGAAAAAATATCATACACACAATTCGTTATGTATTGAATATATATTTTATTTATTTATTTATTTATTTAGCCTCTTCAAGGCTACCCTTGAAGAGTATTCGGAGACTCCAGCTGGTGCAAAATGCGGCTGCGCGTGCTGTGGTGGGTGTGTCAAGATACACCCACGTAACACCCATACTCCGCCAGCTGCATTGGCTGCCCATTGGTCTCCGGGTACAATTCAAGGTGTTGATCATCATCTTTAAAGCCCTACATGGCTCAGGACCAGGTTACCTCCGGGACCGCATTCTGCCTCATACTTCCCTCCGACCGGTTAGGGCCCACAGAGTGGGTCTCCTCCAGGTCCCGTCAGCCAAACAATGCCGGCTGGCGGGCCCTAGGGGGAAGGCCTTCTCTGTGGGGGGGGGGGGCGTGCTCTGGAACCAACTTCCCCCAGAGATCCGAATTATCCCCACCCTGCTGGCCTTCCAGAAAGCCGTCAAGACATGGCTCTTCCTGCAGGCAGGGGTTTGAGACTAGTTTTTATCCGAGATCTCCCCCAGTATGTATGTTGTTGAATGTCTTTTTAACTTTTTAATGTTTTAAAATTGTTTTTAAATGAATATTTATTGTTTAGTGTTCTTTTAAAATGTTGTACGCCACCCTGAGTCCTTAGGGAGTAGGGCGGCATAGAAGAACCTAATAATAAAAATAATAAATAAATAAATAAATTTATTTTAGTGTTCTTATATGCCGCCCTACTATAGTTGTGTTAAGCACAGCTAAAGTGAAACTAACATTTAGATGACTGTTAACTTCAACTGTTTTGGAGGGAAACTCAAAACAATCATATTTGGGCGGGCTCTTTCTAGTATTATGATTGGTTAAGGCCCTGTGGGCCCAGAGTATAAATTACAGGGATTTGCCTGTTGTTCCTCAGTTCAATTTGAGTCAATAAATGCTGTTCTGTTGTTGCCTATTGCAGACCACTACACAATACAATTTGTATCTATTATTAATACTATTAGGCAGTGGGGACTGTGTTTCATACTGGATAATGAGCAATCTGTTTAGATCATCCCTAAAATCTACTACTATCCCTACTGTAACGCTTCAGCTTTTTTGTTTTATTCTGTTCAATCGTATCCAATCTTCGAGAGATTGCCTGGATTAGTTCCTGCAGTTTTCTTGGCAAGTTTTTCAAAAGTGGTTTACTATAGCCTCTTTTCTATGGGTGAAAGAAGATGAGGTCATCCAGCTGGTTCATGCCCATGGCAGGATTAGAATTCACAGTGTTATAAGGAAATATCCTTTTAGGTTTAGTTCCAAGTGGGGAAAAAGACACTGGATTCATGAAGGTTGCTTGGAAGGAAGGTTTAATGGTGGACAGGAGCACATGGCAGGAGCCCCTGTACAGAAAAGGTAACTTACATGGTTGTGTGGTGAAGAGTAAAAAGAGGAAGAGATATGCTGAGTTCCTGGTTTTTATAGTGTAAGTTGGGTCCCACCTCTTAGATTTCCTTTTCCTGTATAGAAATGTATCCCATTGGCTCTCAGACCCCCCAGGGGCATGCTGGGGTGGCTCTTGGCTTTTGTCTAATCCAGCTTTGGCTGAAATGAAAGGGCCTTGGGCTAATCCTATTATGGTTTTGTCATGCAAAAGACTTTCAGCCAGGTGAGAGGAATATGTGAGCTTAGCAGGGGTGGGGGTTTCCAAGAGGAGTCTTTTGTTTGTTTAAAAGCATGTTTCCAGATATATTCCACATAATATTTCCTACATTTTAATATCTCCTAGGATATCTCATTTCCTAGGAGAGGGGTGGGTGCTAACTTCCTACAACAGTCTCCTGGTTTCTAGCCTGATGCTTTAATCACCATTGCAAACTGGCTCTCTAATTCTTCAGCTCTATTAAGTATAAATGGATTATCTCTTTACCTATTAAGATGTTCCATGGAATTGAACAAGAGTGGCCTTTATCTCCTCTTATACATAACTTGATCATTGGCCTGTCTTATTAGGCAATCAAGAGATATTGTAAATAGGAATATTGCTTTAAGACCCATAGCTTTCTTAACAACATAGAAATACCTCAAAACTTTTATAGGTGAATCCCAGGATGTTAGGATGATCACACAGTTTTTAGTTTTATTATTAGGCTTATTTTCTGAAGTCTTTCTAAAATTCAAAAATCTCTGTGGGCATTATTAAGAAAGTTATTAAGATGAAAAAACCATTTTAATTCCATTTCAGAAGATAAACTTACATTGGCAGATAATCCTTCTGAAAATTGCAAGCAATTCTGTAAAATTCATAAACCAATAGAAGGATTAATACTTTAGATAAACATATTACTTAATAAATTTTAATAGATTTGAGTTATTGCAAGAGGAATTTGGTTTGTCTAACACTGGCAATATAAACAATTGAAACATCCAGATTTTGATCATCATCGTGAAAGTTTTTCTGAGCAATGTTGGTTGGCCTGTTTAATTTTCTTAGTTTGAAATGGCAATTACTTGTTTTGCAAGCTTTTCTTTTGGTCAGCTGACAGAGTGAAAACAGGGAAACAAATAAGTAATTAGGCAAGTTTGACCAATACAGGAGCTACACCGAACTAGCTCTTATCCACAGATTTCAATAGGAATAAAAAACATCCAGTGATATCTGTCTACTTCAAATTCGGTTTGTACAAAAAAGGTGAATAATAAATAATTTAACAGCAAATAAGGTGATGTCAGCTGCTCCATTGTTACAGCAAACCAATATTCCTGCTTTCAGTGATGTTTTTGTTTAAAAGAAAATTAGAGTAAATAACCTGGCCTCAGCACTGTACAACAGTGAACATTAGAGTTGCAGCAACAAAATGTTTATTAGATTTAACCAAGCAAACTACAGGTATAAATAAGCTTTTACTTACTCTTGCTCTATGAAAACAACGTATTTTTTGCACTATAAGACACACTTCCCCCCCTCAAAAGTGGGTGGAAATGTCTGTGCTTCTTATAGAGCGAATATTGTGGTGGGGGGAGGGGGGTTGGTGTCACTGCCGCCGCCTGTCACCTCTGCTGCCGTTCACCACTGGGGAATGCTGGAGTCTTCACTGCCAAGCATCTGATCGGCGGTTGGTTCGGCCTCCCAGAATACTGCCGATCTAGCTGTTCTAGGTGTCGGGGATTGCCGCCGCCGCTTGCCGCCGTTCGTCACCGCCGTTCGCTGCCGCAACCTAGAACAGCTGATCGGCAGTATTCCTGTTCTACCGGTAGGTGGTGGCGATTGCCACCGCCAATCGATGGCAATTGCCGCCATTTGCTGCTGCCGTTCGCTGCTGCCAATCACCGCCAATCAGCGGCAATCAGCAGCAGCGATCGGTGGTGATCAGCGGCTGCAATGGTCCCTGCCGCCTATAACAGCTGATTGGTGGTATTCTGGGAGGCCAATCCAACCACCAATCAGCTGCTTGGCAGTGAAGGCTCCAGCATTCCCCGGCAGCTGCAGCAGCTCACCTCAGTTGACCGGTGGTGGGCGCAACAGAGCAGAGCCCTGACAAGCCATGTGCTGGGGTTGCGATAACGTGCTGAAGCTGACCAGGCTATTTGCTATTTGCTGCAAGGAGGCTAGCCAGATGAATACTGGATGGATGCTGGGAGGCAGAGGCAGATCTTTTTTCTTGTTTTCCTCCTCTAAAGCTAATGTGCGTCTTATGGTCCGGTGCATCTTATAGTGCAAAAAATAACGTATTTTTCAATGTCTGGCTCTCCTGCAAATTGTTGGTTTAAGGAATTCTGAAAAGTGCTGTATTTTTTATTCTAGGTTAATTATTCTTTTTTTTTTGTCCAAAGAACTACAAAGAAGTAAAATCACCAAGTTACACCAACCATTAAGATAGGTCCTTGAGGTCTTTAAAGGACCCATTTTCTCAGTTGAGTTTAATTTTACTAAACAGTTTAAAAGGACTTTTAACAATTGCATTTCAAATGAATTATATTCGTAAGTTGCTTATTATAATTAATAGGAATGCTTCTACATATCTGCAAACATTTAGCAGCCGAAGAAGGGAGGAATGGGAAGGAGAGACAGAAGAGTTCTAGACTGAAGATAATATCATGTAAAATTCTCTGAATAATGCAAGTGCAATAAATATTTACTCTAGAAATATCAGAAGTAAAAGAATATGTGATTATCTAGACATTCTCACAGTCTTTGATAATTATGAATTGGTTGTTCTAATCAGGCAGTACAACTACATCATAGCAATGATTTGTAAATAAACTCAGTAATAAGTTAGAACAGTAATAAAAGCATTTGTTCAAAATATGGGGAAACTGCCTTTTACAGTGTTATTGAACTAAAGAGAATATAGGAATACTAGGATATAACTACTCAGAAACCGTATAACGTACATATGTCCCTACAGATACTCTTTTTAAAAAGGATTATTTAAAGGGGTTTTTTTTGCTCCAAGCATTTTACTGTATATCAACAAATGTACATTTGCTGTGTTATGTACATGAACAAAGGAGACATGATCTAAAGCAAGCAATTCACCTACAGTGGCAATTATGGATTTCTTGAATGCAACATCATATTCAACTCTGTATGTAAAAAAACATACCTGATAAGAATATGGGGCAATCCGTGTTAGTCTGACTGCGGTATGAACCTACAGAGCTATGCTAATGAGTCCAGATAAAGCAAGTTCAAATCTGCAAATAGGTTTTTTCCATGATGACGGTGGTGTACTTCGTTAAAGCAGGACTCCGGGGTGCTGGATTTTTCTTCTCTGATGGTCTATTATTTCTCTCCACAGAAACCTTGTCCAGGCTGAGGCAGCAAAAGGATAGCAGCATGGGGCTCGCTGAGACAATTTTAATTCACGGGCCATTCACAGTGGTTACTGCTCAGTACAGTGCACAATGTATTTTGCATTCAATGACAAGAAAGGGAGTGCATTAGGGAAGAAAAGAGATTTGCAGGCATCTCTTCCCTGTTCCCTTTTCCCTCTTTCAGTGTCTATTTAAAAGAATGGACTGAGACTTGAGCTTGCATGCGCCATTACTTTGCCAAAAGTTATGTGCAAATTTAATGCACATGATACCTTTTGTGATTCTGTGGGGTTTATTTGGAATCAAGGTCATTGGTTAGTAAATCACTGTAGCCCTAGATCAGGAGTGGACAAATATGGCCCCTTTACGACCTGTGGACTTCAACTCCCAGAATTCCTGAGCCAGCTGGCTCAGGAATTCTGGGAATTGAAGTCCACAGGTCGTAAAGGGGCCAGAGTTGCCCACCTCTGCCCTAGGTGGATATGTATAAATGTTTACATTATATTTAGTCTAATCATTTATGCATACCTGGATGCTTTTCTTGTTGATAGGGGAACTATCAATGCATTCTGGATACTTAAAATGTCTTAAATAAACTTTTAAATATTTTTTTTTACCTCAACCATTGTTTCAACATTGCATGATTAAATTGTTCCTATGGCCTTTGGATAAATTTCTACCAACTTGCCTTTTCTTTCTGGATTAATGGGACAGCTGTTCATGCATCTTAGTCTTCTCGAGCTTTTCTAGCGTAGTGTACTTAATGCCATTTTTGTTCAGGAGTTAAAAACATCTTCCAAATTTTGAGTATTCGGTAGAGCAATATTTAGTTACTGATCAGGTACTGAAAAGATTATTTGTGTCTCAGGGTAATGCAGGTTTGGGGCAATGTACCTTTTTCCAAGATTACGAGCCTGCATGAGCTTTTGCTGGTCACTTTTTCCTTACAGTCCAGAACCTTCTTTATCCTTACCCACAGATATAGTGTGAATCTGAACTTCGTTCTCCCCATATGCAGTTATACTCAAATTTGTTCTCCCAGTGGATTATCTCCTTGAATGCATGCATATATGTGTTTATGCAAACCTACAGGTGCTCCTACCAGCCCTGGGACCACTTTGGCCTTTCCACTTCCACTTCTTTTCCAGTTCCTCTTTCAGATCCTGGTACTTCTCCAGTTTCTCATACGGATTCTTCCTGATGGTGCTGTCACTTGGCACCACTAAAGGTATCAATCACCATCTCTATCTTCTGGTCCTTGTCTACCTTCACAATGTCTGATTGACTGACTGGTACCTGCCCATCTGTCTAGATCTGGAAGTCCCACAGGATCTTAGCTTGCTTATTCTCCACGATCTGCTGTGATTATCTCCCACCTCGACTTAGGAGGGGCTAGCTCATATTCTGTGCAGATGTTCCTGTACACAAAGCCAGATTGTGCCATTCAGTGTATACAGTCAGTCTGTCTGTCTGTCTGTCTGTCTGTCTGTCTGTCTGTCTGTCTATCTCCTTCTCTTTCATTTATCTTACACCTTAACTCAGCACTTCCCTTTACGGTTTGGTTGCCCGGGGGGGGGGAGGAAATTGGCCTGCTTGTGCAAGTTGAGCTGTGCATGTATGCACTGGCTAGCTGCTCACGTGATCTACTTCCAAACAACCCACAGCCCGGTAGTGTGCTGGTGCCCAAGGCTTGGGGACCCCTGCCTTAACTTACCGTATTTTTCGGAGTATAAGACGCACCCTTTTCCTCCCTAAAAGTGGCTGAAAATTTGGGTGCGTCTTATACTTCGAATGTAGCTTTTTTTCCCAGCCCTAACTAGGTGCTAACAGATCTTCCCAGATCTTCCCTGCAAGGTAAGAACAGATCTTCTTACCTTGCAGGCTTTTTCATTGTTACTCTCTCCAAAGAATGTTTTTCCAGCCCTAAGTCTTTGCAGAATTTTTTTTCATTGCTCTACTAGCTCCGAATAAGTTTTTTTCTAGCCCTAACCAGGTGCTAACTATCTTCCCAGCTCTTACCGGCTTGCAGGCTCTTTCATTGTTACTCTCTCAGAAGAAGGTTTTTTTAAGTCCTAACCAGGGGATAAAATAATGTGCTGAAGCTGCTCCGAATAAGTTTTTTTCTAGCCCTAACCCGGTGCTAACTATCTTCCCAGCTCTTACCGGCTTGCAGGCTCTTTCATTGTTACTCTCTCAGAAGAATGTTTTTCCAGCCCTAAGTCTTTGCAGGGTTTTTTTCATTGCTCTACTTGCTCTGAATAAGTTTTTTTCTAGCCCTAACTAGGTGCTAACGATCTTCCCAGCTCTTACTGGCTTGCATGCTCTTTCATTGTTACTCTCTCAGAAGAATGTTTTTCCAGCCCTAAGTCTTTGCAGGGTTTTTTTCATTGCTCTACTTGCTCTGAATAAGTTTTTTTCTAGCCCTAACCAGGTGCTAACTATCTTCCCAGCTCTTACTGGCTTGCATGCTCTTTCATTGTTACTCTCTCAGAAGAAGGTTTTTTAAAGTCCTAACCAGGGGATAAAATAATGTGCTGAAGCTCACCAGACTAAGGACGCTAGCCAGATGAATACCTGGTAGGCAGATTGTTTTCCCCTATTTTCCTCCCCAAAAACTAAGGTGCGTCTTATACTCCGGTGCGTCTTATACTCCGAAAAATACGGTATTCACATATAGTAAACTTCACTGGGAGGTGTAGAGATCTTTTTGTTCTCAGCAAAGAAAAGGCACTAATAGATTTGAAGAGGCAGTAGCCAAGATGCCCTCTCTCTTCTTCTATGCTGCCACCTGTTCCTCCAATGCTCTTGCTGAAATCTCATGTTGCTCCAAACAGAACTGCAAAGACTTTTTGAGACCAGTTTTTTCATTAGCCAAATGAGCATTCAAAGTACTTTTGATTGCACGACCTTTAGATAAGAAAGCTTATGTCAGTAGAATGTTTTGCTAGTGATTGGTCACTTCTAGCTTTTTGTGACCTAATAGGTTTGACTTTACTCCGATTGTCTATATTCTTCTGAGCATTCTTAAGATTGTGCATTTGTCATCTATAAAAGCATGTATTTGTCTTATCTTCTGTCAACTGTTTTAATTGCTTTCCATTTTTTCAACTCTCAGGGTGTTTGGAATCCAGTGATTTTTGCATTCACATTAGGTGTGCAAGATATTTAACATTGTTTGTGTTACGTACGGCTGTACGTAGCACGGATTTGCATAGCCGCCGCTGATTGGCTAATCTAGCGGCGGGAGAAATAAAGTGCTGTCAGTGGCCAGCTTGGTTACAGGGTAGCCCTTAAAAGCGGCTTCCCTGCAGCCTGCCGGCAGTTCGTATTGCAATCCAACTAGGAGAATAAAGGTGCTGAACTGTTCCTGTGTCCTGCTCCTCATTTCCCACGCTAATCTAACACTGGCGACGAAAGTGGTTGAAGAAGGACAACAGGACAAAGGCACCTCGTGGCATCCACGACCATCTTAGAAGCAAGCACCGACCTGCTCCGGCCAAACTTGAGGATGGCTACTCAACCCTCTCCCGCTCCAGGAGTACTCAGTCAGAGCCTAAGGGTTGCAATACGTCCAGTTATCTAGCCTTATCTTTGCTTAGTAGATTTGAATATTGCCATACTTAAGGGGAAAAACTATTCTTAGTCAACCTGATCTTCCAATGAGTTTGGACTATAATTTACTGAAATATTTGAAGCCATTTGTGTCTGAGACTAAGTAAGGTGAGAGGAAGATTCATACCGCAATGCATAAAATAGTATTTTGAATTCACAGACAATGGGAAGCACAGCAAAAGTGAACACTCTAGAGATTTCTTTCCTGAATAGTTAACTGTTTGCATCTCTTACAAATAAAATCATCGTTATTATTGTGCACTTATCATCCATAGAGGTTTAGCTGGAATGTGTCCCCCCTCCTTATTTTAACTTCCTATCAGCTCATTTAAATAGAGAACCTGATCAGACTCTGCCTTAACTTACCTTACTCACTTGACTGATATGGCAAAGTGCCTCACTTAAGTGGTTCTAGTACAACTCACTGCACCAACTCGCCCCGGCCAACTTACTGAGAGACAACTTGCCATGGCAACTTGCTACTGGACAACTCACTGTAGAACAGGAGTTACCATAATATTGAAGAAATGGTAGAACAGAATCATTGAAAGGAACAAAGTATGGACAAAATGAAATGGGAATGACAAAAATTAAAATATTTTTAAAATTATTTTAAATAATGAAATTGAATTATTGAATTATACTGTGTCGAGTTGTCCTATGGCAGTGAGGATGAACCTTTTTTGGCTCGGGTGCCAAAAGGGTGCACACACGCCCACACCCATAATGCAGTGCCCTCCCCCTCCGCGCACGCACACAACCTCGATGCTGCCCCCCATGCATGCGCACAACTCCCCCACACTGCCCTCCCCCGCACAACACACAGGCCTCACTGAAGCCTCGGGACTTCCGGTAACCCCGTTGGGCTGTTTTTCGCCCTCCCCAGGGTTCAGGAAAGCCTCCTGAAGCCTGGGGACAGCGAAAAATGGCCCAACGGGCCAACCAGAAGTTCGGAAACAAAGCGGAAGTGAGCTGCCCTAGTACTTACCTTCAGATAGTTGCAACCAGGCCTCGCACACCTTGGCCCATTTATTCTGCAGCCGGCAAGGCTTTCCTGAAGGCCTCTGTAGCCGATAACAGAGCTCCGGATCGATCTATAGCGAGTTGCCAAAGTGCCATGCTGCACTTAAATTATGCATGTATGCTACACAAAATATTTGCCTTTCGGCACCTTGTTAAGCAAGTGTCGATAGCACATAGCTAGCAGCATCATGACATGGGCTAATTCGATAAATAATGCTAAATTCTTCATTGATAAATTATCTACAATTCCCTTCTGGATCTCAATGATTTATATTAACCCAGTTTTGATGTCAATTTCATATGGTAAGGTGGCAGTCTACATAATATAATTTGTTTACAATTTGCTAGTCTTCTGCTTCATAGTACAGCAGTATTTTTCATCTTACCAAATTGTAATTAAATCTCTTTGTAAATATACCAAGTTCTGGTTAAATGTGGAAAGGAGGGAGGGAGAGGGAGGGAGGGAAGGAAGGGAGGAAGGAAGGAAGGAAGGAAGGAAGGAAGGAAGGATCTTTTTTAGCAGGAGAATTTCTATTAGGGAAACCCAGTAAGGTGCCAACTTTGCATCCACTTCCATTGGTATGCAGGCATTCCTCCCTGTACTGCTCTGTGAAGCAGAAAGCTGCACTGTTGTCTATTACATTACGTAAATCACAGCTAAGAGGAGGCAGGTGGGGGGTTTTTCAGCATGCATGGACAATTTTCTGAAACAACTTTTCAAATAACGATTTGCTCATCCATTTAGATGTCTCAGTTGTGTAAGTGTTTAGTTCCCTTTGGGGTATGGTGGGGGAGTGCAAGCTAGAGCTTTTATGTAGAATTTCAGCCACTAGAGGGCATTTGAAGGACACCAGATCAATGGGTAGGAGGCCTCCTATGGTCTTCTGTGAGCAGCACAATTTCTATGACCTGCTGTGTTAAACTGTGGCATGCCACAATCCATTTTCATTTCCTCCTTGTGATTCCTTTTTTCTATTTGGTGCCACTTTGTCTCCACTTGCCTGGTTGATGATCCCATATTGGTTATTGGTCATATATTCTTTTTGATATGCTGCTGGTGGAGATGCAGTGCGTATAATGGATTGGGTCTATTATGTTTCAGGAAAAGAAGGAACACCACTGAACAAATATCTGCAGAATAAGATTTGTTAATCTTTCACATTAAAACTAATATGGAGTTTCATGGAGGTAAAAGATGCTCCAAGTCACCTCTAGCAACCCAGATTTTTCTCACCTTCAGCTTCAAAATATCCATGGAAACCACTTTTACAACAACTGCAAAATTTGCCACATACAGCTTCTGTCCCTAAGTAATTTTCTTCATCTCAATCAGAATTGCATAGGTCATACACATATCCATGCATTTTTGGGGGGTGGGTTGTAATAGGTAGAATTCTCTTCTGGTCTGTGTTCTATTTTTATTCTTCTTGTTTCTAGTTCATATCTCTCATTCCCAGTTGGTGCAGCAAGAAGCATATTCCCTGGTGTAGGAAAATTGTGAAGGGAAGCCAGTTGAAAAGCAAAATATCCTGAGAAGAGACGTGAAAAGGCAGAACATTCTAAGAAGAGACACCAACTTTGATAAAATCCCAGTTCCTCAAATTTCGGGTTCACCGTATTTCTTATACAATCTGGGGAGCAACGCTGAATGAATTCTACTTAGCTCTTCTGGCACTATGTTATCCTTCCCCAAGGCCAACTTAGCATTTGATAGAGGGAGCTGGGCCATGGATCCTGTGGGCCAGTGGGCCACAGTGAGACTAGGAACACAGAGGTGCACATCCATCACACAGCCGCCTTTGTGGTTCATAAAGTAACCTACATTTCTCCTGTACAGCAAAAGAAGCCAGTGTGCTTCTGCAGACAGAAAAGGTAAGAGCAATTGTGGCCTATTTTTTCATTTCTCCATCCTTATCTCTTTCCTCAAATATCTTGTTCTGTCCCGCAAAGGGAGAAATAATTTCTGCAAGAAGTGAACAGTGAATTGTATCATGGAGAAATGACATTGCAACACTGCCACTTAGGGCAAGACTGCATGTTATCCAAAATTGTTTTAGAGACTTTGTTTTTTTATACAGTATTGCTATTACGGCAGCTGGTTGAAGGCTCTCTCCCCTCATCTTTTTTTAACTTTCTGCAGAAGTAATACTTATGCTTTTTCTCTAGCACAGAGAAACAGTGATATGAAAGGCAATTTTGAGAAAACAATGGCAGCAAGGAAAATATATCTGGGCTGGGAAATTCCAGATGATCACAAGAAGGAAGCAAATCAAATCAGAAACCTTCTTTGCTGCCATCTAAGGGGTCATACATATATTTTCAACCTAGCTGTGATAGTCCTAGGTAAGAAAATATCTTTTTGGACTTCTTTAAATTGTAGTACCAATAGCGGTACTATAGTTGGCTATAAGAAGCACAAAGTCATCACCAACAAAAATAGCTTGTGAATAGAAGGCAGATGTTTGCTTATACAAGTCCTCGACTTACAACCATTCATTTAGTGACTGTTCAAAGTTAGAATGGCACTAAGAAGTGACATATGACCAGTGGTGGGTTGCTGCCGGTTCGGACCGGTTCTTTAGAACTGGTAGCGGAAATTAGGCGCTGCTAGCCGAACAGGCAGCGATGGGGAAAAAAAACCCTCTGTGCATGCGCAAAGGCTTTTGTGCATGTGCAGAGGGTCATTTCCGGGAAGGGACGTGCAAAATTTCCGGGAAGGGATGCGCAAAACGTGCACTTCCATCGCTACGCGAATCGGTGGGGGAGGTAAGTAGAACCCACCCCTGCTTATGACCATTTTTTTTACACTTACAATCATTGCAGCTTCCTTGGGGTCACGTAAGCGAAAGTCAGACGTTTGGCAACTGGCATGCATTTATGATGGTTGCAGTGTCTCAGAGTTATGTGATCATCTTTGGGAGGGAGAGGAAGAGAGGAGAGGATTACACTGGAACTATAGAGAGATAAAATCTATAAAAATTACCGATCCACCAATCGCAGCATGGATGACACTTTTTGTTTTGTTCTATGCATGTGTGGTTACAATATGAATATACTGACTGACTGGTCAGAAGGTGATGGAAAATAAATTCATGCTAACTTTTTTTTAGCGGGGGGAGCATGGCAAGTGTACAATAGTACAATAGATGTTTTGAATACACATTACAAATCATCCACAAGCCTCAGTGCTTGTAAATCTTGAAAGTGTTGGATTTGTAGAAGCTCAAGGGATCTGTAACTTATTTACCCATTGTGTACCTTTTTTTGAACCAAAGGCTGAACAAATGCCAGGCAAGGTGATTGCATTTATTATTACTAACACTTTCTGGAAAGACAAAAGGGCATGTTGAAGAATGAATGAATATCCTCCAGGAAATTGGGAAAAAGAATCTCATTCCTTCCTAAATAGCAAAAATACCTGCTTTAAGCAGGTAAAGCAGAGCCCAGAATAATGAGAAGAAGAAGAAAGCCCACACATTTTAGGACGGGGTGATAAATTGGCGGCCTGCAGGCCGGATACATCACATGCAGGCCACACCCACCTCAGCTCCGCGAATGTGAAAATGTCCTGAAATGTCACGTGACAGCAACATGATGCCGCAAGTTTGACATCTGTGTTTTAGGATGTGCTTCCATTCCAAATAGAGAGTTGTTTCCCCACTCTAAGAGATAATATTTAATAGAATAGAATAGAATTCTTTATTGGCCAAGTGTGATTGGACACACAAGGAATTTGTCTTTAGTGCATATACTCTCAGTGTACATAAAAGAAAAGATACATTTGTCAAGAATCATGAGGTATAACACTTAATGATTGTCATAGGGTATAAATAAGCAATCAGGAAACAATCAATATTAATATAAATTGTAAGGATACAAGCAACAAGTTACAGTCACACAGTCATAAGTGGGAGGAGATGGGTGATAGCAACGATGAGAAGACTAATAGTAATAGTAATGCAGCCTTAGTGAATAGTTTGACAGTGGTGAGGGAATTATTTGTTTGGCAGAGTGATGGCGTTCAGGAAAAAACTGTTCTTGTGTTTAGTTGTCTTGGTATGCAGTGCTCTATAGCGTCGTTTTGAGGGTAGGAGTTGAAACAATTTATGTCCAGGATGCGAGGGGTCAGTAAATATTTTCACGGCCCTCTTTTTGACTCGTGCAGTATACAGGTCCTCAATGGAAGACAGGTTGGCAGTAATTGTTTTTTCTGCAGTTCTGATTATCCTCTGAAGTCTGTGTCTGTCTTGTTGGGTTGCAAAACCGAACCACACAGTTATAGAGGTGCAGATGACAGATTCAATAATTCCTCTGTAGAACTGTATCAGCAACTCCTTGGGCAGTTTGAGCTTTCTGAGTTGGCGCAGAAAGAACATTCTTTGTTGTGCTTTTTTGATGACATTTTTGATGTTAGGTGACCATTTTAGGTCTTGAGATATGATAGAACAGTGATGGCGAACCTTTTGTGGTTCACGTGCCCATGCCCATTGCCCCCCCCACGCATGCGCACAATGGGCAAACCGGAAGTGCGGAAAAACGCACTTCCGGTTTGCCCGTTTTGCTGTTTTTTGCATTCTGGGGCTTCAGGAAGCTTCCCTGAACCCTCCGGAGTGCAAAAAACAGCTCACCGGCAAACCGGAAGTGCATTTTCCCGCACTTCCGGTTTGCCGGTGGGTAACGCTCGCGTGCCCTCCGCTATGGCTCCGCATGCCACCTGTGGCATGCGTGCCATAGGTTCGCCATCACGGTGATAGAACCTAGAAATTTGAAGGTCTCTACTGTTGATACTGTGTTGTCTAGTATTGTAAGAGGTGATAGAATGGGAGGGTTTCTCCTAAAGTCTACCACCATTTCTACGGTTTTCAGTGTGTTCAGTTCCAGATTGTTCCGGTCGCACCACGAGACTAGTTGTTCAACTTCTCATCTGTATGCGGTTTCATCGTTGTCTCGAATGAGACCAATCACTGTTGTATCATCTGCAAACTTCAGTAGTTTAACAGATGGATCGTTTGAGATGCAGTCATTGGTATATAGAGAGAAGAGAAGTGTGCTAATTGTACAGGTATCTGATGTGATTTTGCCTAGCTTCACGTGCTGCTTCCTGTCTGTTAGGAAGCTTGTGATCCACTTACAAGTGTGTTCAGGTACCGCTAGCTGATTTAGTTTAGTTAGAAGAATGTCTGGTATGATGGTATTGAATGCCGAACTAAAGTCTACAAAGAGGACCCTTGCGTAGGTCTTTGGAGATTCAAGATGTTGTAGGATGTAGTGCAGAGCCATATTAACAGCATCATCTGTTGATCTGTTTGCTCGGTATGCAAATTGCAGGGGGTCTAACAGTGGATCCGTGATGGTTTTCAAGTGGGACATCACTAGCCTTTCAAAGGTTTTCATAACTATAGATGTTAGAGCAACTGGTCTGTAGTCATTCAGTTCCTTGATGGAGGGCTTCTTCGGCACTGGGATGATAGTGGAGTGTTTGAAGCAAGAAGGAACATGGCATATCTCTAGTGATTTGTTGAAGATGGGGGCCAATTGGTCAGCACAGACTTTTAAGCAAGAAGGAGTTATCTTGTCTGGGCCTGGTGCTTTTCCTGGCTTCTGTCTGTGAAATAGATCTTGCACTTCCTTTCTGTGATCACCAGGGGTTGTGAACCCAATGGGATGGGGTCAGTTGTAGGAGGTTTGGCTGTTGTTGATGTGTCTGGGATGGAGGTTGTAGAGATAGGTGGCTGTAGTTTCTTTTTAAACCTGCAGTGGAACACATTCAGGTCGTCTGCCAGTTGCTGATTTCCTTCAGCTTGGGAAAAAGGTTTGCCATAACTGGTGATGTTTTTAAGTTTTCCACATGTTTGCTGGTTCATTTGTTGAGAACTGATTCCTTAGCTTTTCAGAGTAGCTTCTTTTTGCTGCTCTGATCTCCCTTGTTAATACATTTCTGGCCTGGTTGTATAGCATTTTATCACCTTTTCTATAGGCTTCCTCTTTGGAACGATGTAGCTGCTTAAATTTAGCTGTGAACCAAGGTTTGTTATTGTTGTATATTCGCAAGTTCCTGGTCGGTACACATAGGTCTTCACAGAAGCTGACATATGATGTTACAGTATCTGTGAGTTCATCCAGGTCTGCAGATTTAAGATTTAGACTTAAGGGGTCTTTGGTGTTCTCTGAACTTGGTTGTTTTCTTGCAGACATTTCATTATTAGCACTGATGATGTTACCTAGTTTGGGTAATGAAGGATTCCTCATTTCAACTCTGAGCTATGAATATTCTCCTTTATTGGTCTCAACTTAGATCTGCAGAAATTAGAATACAGCAGCTCCCTGAATGGTGACACAGTAAAAATATCTCCCCCCACTTTCAAAGGCAACAAGGCTTAGCTGCCCAGAGGCAACATGCCCAGAGGCAACATGCTGCTGCCATCTGACGAGTTACTGGTGACAGTCCTGTAGTTGGACACTTCTAGAAACACTAAAATTGGAAAAAGGTTGTAGGAAAAAGAAAGGGAACACCAACTATCTCAAAAGAACCCATGTTGAATCTCCCAGTTGCAGCTGCTGAAGGAAACTTACAGGAGGCACTATGAACATGGTCTATAAATTGAAAAGACAGAACTCAGCACGTATGAACAACTTGTGAATAAGTTCAGAATGTTTCCTTATTCATAACATTTCAAATACCGTATTTTTCAGAGTATAAGACGCACCTTTTACCCCCAAAAAGAGGGTGAAAACTTGGGTGCGTCTTATACACCGAATGCAGCCCCACCCACCCACCCACCCCCACCCTTTGGCCTCTGTCTTCCAGCAATTTACCTGCTTGCAGGAAAGAGGGAAGAGCCTGTAAAGCCAAGCAAGTCAGTAGCAGTTTCCCGATCTACAGATGATTAGGTTTGCCACGTGGGAAAATGAAAGTGAAACTAAATACAAAGAAGCAAATAGCTGGGAGAGACATGCAGATTTTTATTTTTTGCTGACTTATTTTTTTAAAGACTGCTTTATTATTGTTAAAGACCAGTGATGGCGAACTTTTTTAGGTTCGCGTGCCAAAAAGGGGGGGTGCGCGCGCTAGCGCGTGCTCGCGTGCCCACACCCATTCCCTCCCCCCCACGCATGCGCACAACACCCCCCATGCTGCCCCTTGCGCATGCGCACACCCCCCCACCCCCGCGCAAAGGCCTTACCGGAGCCTGGGACGGTAAAAAACGACGAAACAGGCAAACCGGAAGTTCGGAAAAATGCACTTCCGGTTTGTCCGTTTCATCGTTTTTTGCATTCCGGGGCTTCAGGGAGCTTCCCTGAACCCTCCGGAGTGCAAAAAAACAGCTCACCGGCAAACCGGAAGTGCGTTTTTCCGCACTTCCGGTTTGCCGGTGGGCAACGCTCGCGTGCCCTCTGCTATGGCTCCGCGTGCCACCTGTGGCACGCGTGCCATAGGTTCGCCACCACGGTTCTAGACCCAGGGGTCTCCAACCTTGGCAACTTTAAGACTTGTGGACTTCAACTCCCAGAATTCAACAGCCAGCTTTGTTAGCTTTGCTGGCTGTGGAATTCTGGGAGTTGAAGTCCACAAGTCTTAAAGTTGCCAAGGTTGGAGATCCCTGTAAATCTAGACAACTTAACAAAATAAAGAAGCTTTTTAAAATAAATGCTTGCTCTGAAGAGACCCAGTGCTATTGTATCTTCTTTTAAATAATAGAGAATAATGTATACTTCCAGAAATTTTAATTAATTTTAACAGCTCTGTACAAGTATAGTATGAAATGTAACAGTGTCCTGTTTAATATTAGAGTTTAGTTACTTTGGAGTAGATCTATTTAAAAATTGGGAAGAGTTAGTGTGACTACATTTAAGAAAACTTTCTGGCATAATGTACATTTCTCCAATTCTTTGCTATTTCTATGGGTCAGGCACACATGCACAGAAATACACAGCAAACAGTGTATATCATCTGTGCTGTTTGCTGTTTGCTGTTTGGCAAATTGCTTGGAGGCAGAGGCCTTTTTCCCTTGTTTTCCTCCCACAAAACTAAGGTGCGTCTTATACTTCGGTGCGTCTTATACTCCGAAAAATACGGTACTTGACATGGATGGAGAGTTATTCAATGCACAATTTGCCTGCGTAACATTTCAAACAACAAAAGAAGTTTAGTTTCTCTTTCAGCCATGCAAGGCTAACTTTGTAAAAAGCCTACAAGCCAATCCCTCCTACTTCTGACTTCAGAAAAAAGTGGAATCTGACAACTTGATTTATAGCCAAATTGCATTTAGAATTAGCTATCTCCCTTGCAGGAATAAAGCTATTACTAGTAAGTCAGGATGCCTACCTGAAGCTATTGTTAAGTATGCAGTTATTACTACATCCCCCCAAATGATAATCAAGGACTTTAGTTAAAACTTAGCTGGCAACCTCTCACATTGATCTTCTCAGATCAGCAGACCTTCTAAAAGTTCTACATGTTAGTCCTTTCAAATACTTGAAACAGTTATTATGTCTCCTTGTGAGCCCTGGTGGCACAGTGGTTAGAATGCAGTACTGCAAGCTGCTTCTGCTGACTGCTGGCTGCCAGCAGTTCGCAGTTCGAATCTCACCAGGCTCAAGGTTGACTTAGCCTTCCATCATTCCGAGGTGGTAAAATGAGGATCCAGATTGTTGGAGGCAATATGCTGACTCTATAAACTGCTTAGAGAGGGCTGTATAGTACTGTGAGGTGGTATGTACCGTATTTTTTGGAGTATAGACGCACCTTTTTACCCTCAAAAAGAGGGTGAAAATTTGGGTGCGTCGTATATACCGAATGTAGCCCCACCAAGCCACCCCCACACTTTGGCCTCTGCCTGCCAACAATTTACCTCTTTGCAGAAAACAGAACAGAAACAGAAGTCTTATTAGGATAAGAAGAGATGATCTGCCTCCCGACTTACAGCTGACAGGCTTGCAAGCCACGTGGTAAAATGAAACTAACTACGGTGGCTGTAATGAGACAAAATGCTGGGAGATAAACTGCTGGCAATGTTACACTGCTGAAATTGCAAGAAAGTAAGCTACAGCTACTATAGCCTAGAGGTAGAGCTCTTGCCTCACAGTCAGGAGGTCGTGAGTTCTATCCTAGGTAGAGGCAGAGTCTGTTAATATGTTATTTTGTTAAATGTTTGTAGAGTGTTCAAATTATAAGACTTATTTTTTAAAGACTGCTTTATTATTGTTCTAGACAACTTAACAAAATGAAGAAGCTTTTTAAAATAAATGCTTGCTCTGAAGAGGCGCAGTGCTATTGTATCTTCTTTTAAATAGCAGAGAATACTTCCAGAAAGCCACATCAATTTTAAAGATCTGTAAAAGTATAATCTGAAATGTCCTGTTTTAGTATTAAGTATTAGTATTAAAATAAGGCAGCTGAATTAAACCCTGACTTAGTCATGTTTGGAGTAGATCTATTTAAATAATTGGGAGCAGTTAGTGTGATTACATTTAAGAAAACTTTCTGGGATTAATATACTGCCATAATGTACATTTCTCCAATTCCTTGCTATTTCTATGGGTCAAGCACACATGCACAGAAATACACAGCAAACAGTGTATATCATCTGTGCTGTTTGCTGTTTGCTAAATTGCTGGGAGGCAGAGGCCTTTTTTCCTTGTTTTCCTCCCCCAAAACTAAGCTTCGTCTTATACTTCGGTGCGTCTTATACTCCGAAAAATATGGTAAGTCTAGTGCTATTGCTATTGTGGATTTCCAGAGACATCCCTAACTGTTTCTCATACATTTTTTCACCTCTTATCATCTTGGTTGCTGTTTCGTGACATGCATCCTTTCTAAAATGCCGTAACTTCTGCCTATGTCATTTTGACCAGACCAGCAGGAGTGATCGGCACCAGTAATTTCTCTACATAATGCCTAACTAGTGCTTTGCAAAGTATTGGACTTTATAACTTGGGGAATAGAATAGAATAGAATAGAATAGAATAGAATAGAATAGAATAGAATAGAATAGAATAGAATAACAGAGTTGGAAGGGACCTTGGAGGTCTTCTAGTCCAACCCCCTGCTTAGGCAGGAAACTCTATAGCATTTCAGACAAATGGTTATCCAATCTCTTCTTTAAAACTTCCAGTGTTGGAGCATTCACAACTTCTGGAGGCAAGTTGTTCCACTGATTAATTGTTCTAACTGTCAGGAAATTTCTCCTTAGTTCTAGACTGGTTCTCTCCTTGATTAGTTTCCATCCATTGCTTCTTGTCCTGCCTTCAGGTGCTATGGGGACTAGGTCAACCCCCTCTTCTTTGAGGCAGCCCTTTAGATATTGGAACACTGTTATCATGTCACCCCTCGTCCTTCTTTTCATTAAACTAGACATACCCAAGTCCAGCAACCGTTCTTCATATGTTTTAGCCTCCAGTCCCCTAATCATCTTTGTTGCTCTTATCTGCACTCTTTCTACAATCTCAACATTTTTTTTACATCGTGGAGACCAAAACTGGATGCAGTCTTCCAAGTGTGGCCTTACCAAGGCATTATAAAGTGGTATTAACACTTCACATGATCTTGATTCTGTTAATGCAGCCTAGAACTGTGTTGGCTTTTTTGGCAGCTGCTGCACACTGCTGGCTCATATTTAAATGGTTGTCCACTAGGACTCCAAGATCCTTCTCACAGTTACTACTATTGACCAAGGTACCACATATACTGTACCTGTGCATTTTGTTTTTCTTGCCTAAATATAGAACCTTACTTTTTTCGCCATTGAATTTCATTTTGTTAGATAGAACCCAATGTTCAAGTCTGTCAAGATCCTTCTGTATCTTAAGCCTATCTTCTGGGGAGTTGGCTATTCCTGCTAGCTTGGTGTCATCTGCAAAATTGATGAGTTCCCCATCTATCCCCTCATCCAAATCATTGATGAAGATGTTGAAGAGTACTGGGCCTAAAACAGAGCCTTGGGGTATCCCACTGCATACTTCCCTCCATGTAGATGCAGTTCCATTGAGGACTACACATTGAGTGCGGTTGGTCATCCAGTTACGAATCCAAATGGTGGTAATTCCATCTAACCCACATTTTTCTTATATGCAAAAAGATCCTTGGGCGAAGGACATTTTCTGTGGCAGAGCTGCACTCTCTGGAGCAGCAATAGACAATACTGATTAACCACAAAAGTTGCCTGTTAGGATAAAATTCTTAAAAATGGAGTTTGATAGAGTGGTTAAGACACCAGGCTAGAAACCAGGAAAGTGTGAATTCTCAAACATAAAAGCCAGCTGGGTGATCTTGCATCAGACTCTCTCAGCCCAGCCCACCTCATGGGATTGTAATTGTGGGGAAAATAGGAGAAAGAAATATTATGCATGTTTACTACTTTGAATTTCTTATAAAGTAATACAGGTGGTACTGGTATTAAAATATACCATATAATAAATAAAATCAATGGTTTGTCAACACTTGATCCTCTCCAGGTTTACCCCTAAGAAAAGTGATCGGTGGTGGATTTTACTTTCACATTACCTCACATTGTAAGGATATATTTCCTATCATACCCCAAATTAAGTGGTAAATTCACTGGTTTTGCAGCTGATGAAGAAAAGGAGGCAGAAATCAGGTGATTTTCAAGTAGGGTGGCATTCATTTGTGGCATTTCATAGACTGGAAGGAAGCCCTTTAAAGCTTTTCCACAAGGTTTTTTACAGCTTGAATTCTGGTTGATTGTTCTTCCAATTCTGTGGCAGACAAGTTATGTTCTCCCCTTCTCTGTACAGATAATGATGAGTAACTTCCAAGATTTCCTGATAATAACCTGAATACAGTATGTGCGCACACATGCACGTGTGTGGGTGTGTAGAGAGGTTTAATTGCCTTAAAAATCATTGCAATATTTATAATGCAGTTACCTCCCACTTCTCAGCAATAAATCAACACAGCGATGACTTATAAATCTGACATTAACCCTCACATTAAATCACAGCACGGCAGCCTAACTACTATACTGACTTCCTCCCATATATCTTTACTATACAAATATTATTATACTTTGACCATCCAAGTACAAATGAAACTTCAGGGGATGAAGCTAGTTACAGAAATAATATGTGAGGATATAAATACAAGGTTGCAAAAAAACAGAAAAACAAAATTAAGGCTTAATTTGGTTTTTAAATAAAGGAATTGATGTTATCCAAAATGGTAATCATAGGTCAATATTTTTCATACACCTTAGTCACGTCTGCAGTAAACAACCTTATCTTCCTCAGTTTCACGTTGCTTTGAGGAGGGTGTATACTTTTCAATCCTGCCTTTTGTATATTTCCTGGCAAAATACATGGGAAAATCCCATTTACAAAAAAACCACTTAGGGTTAGGGTTAGGTATCCATGAATTCGGAGAGCAAAATGGACATCGCCATTGGATTCGGAGCCCATCGGTATGGTTAGGAGGGTGCATACTTTTCGATCCTGACTTTTGTATATTTCCTGGAAAATACATGGGAAAATCCCATTTACAAAAAAACCACTTAGGGTTAGGGTTAGGTATCCATGAATTCGGAGAGCAAAATGGACATCGCCATTGGATTCGGAGCCCATCGGTATGGTTAGGAGGGTGCATACTTTTCGATCCTGACTTTTGTATATTTCCTGGCAAAATACATGGGAAAATCCCACTTTACAGAAAATCCACTTAGGGTTAGGGTTAGGTATCCATGAATTCGGAGAGCAAAATGGACATCGCCATTGGATTTGTAGTCCATCGGTATGGTTAGGAGGGAGCATACTTTTCGACCGGCCTTTTGTATATTTCATGGCAAAATACATGGGAAAATCCCATTTACTGAAAATCCACTTAGGGTTAGGGTTAGTTATTCATGAATTCGGACTGCAAAAAGGAGACCGCCAATGGATTCGGAGCCCATCGGTATGGTTAAGACGGTGCATACTTTTCGATCCTGCCTTTGGTATATTTCCTTGCAAAATACATGGGAAAATCCCATTTACAGAAAATCCACTTAGGGTTAGGGTTAGGTATCCATGAATTCGGAGCGCAAAATGGACATCGCCAATGGATTCGTAGCCCATCGGTATGGTTAGGAGGGTGCATACTTTTTGATCCTGCCTTTTGTATATTTCCTGGCAAATTCCATAGGAAAATCCCATTTGCTGAAAATCCACTTAGGGTTAGGGTTAGGTATCCATGAATTCGGAGTGCAAAATGGACATCGCCAATGGATTCGTAGCCCATCGGTATGGTTAGGAGGGTGCATACTTTTCGATCCTGCCTTTTGTATATACCCTGGCAGAATACATGGGAAAATCCCGTTTGCAGAAAATCCACTTAGGGTTAGGGTTAGGTATCCATGAATTCGGAAAGCAAAATGGACATTGCCATTGGATTCGGAATCCATTGGTATGGTTGCCTTTTGTATATTTCCCGACAAAATACATGGGAAAATCCCATTTACAGAAAATCCACTTAGGGTTAGTGTTAGGTATCCATGAATTCGGAGCGCCAAATGGACATCGCCAATGGATTCGTAGCCCATCAGTATGGTTAGGAGGGTATATATTTTTTGATCCTGCCTTTTGTATACTTCCTGGCAAAATACATGGGAAAATCCCATTTACAGAAAATAGGGTTAGGGTGAGGTATCCATGAATTTGGAGCGCAAAATAGACATCGCCAATGGATTCGGAGCCCATCGGTATGGTTAGGAGTGTGCATACTTTTCGATCCTGCCTTTTGTATATTTCCTGGCAAAATGCATGGGAAAATCCCATTTAGAGAAAATCCACTTTTTGTTAGGGTTAGGTTTCAATGAATTCGGAGCGCAAAATGGAGACCACATGTGGTGGACATGTCCAAAGGCAAAAAAATATTGGACAAGCATACATACAAGGTTAGAAAAAAGCAACAAATAGACCAAAAACCAGAAATATTTTTGTTGGGTATCTTACCAGAAAAGTACAATAAAGGGAATACATATTTAATTTTTCATGTGTTAACAGAGGTGAGAATGATTAATTATATAAGGAAGATTCATTGAAATGGATAAGCTTTTATTATTATTATTTTATTTTATTATTTTATTATTTTATTTTATTTTATTTTATTTTATTTTATTTTATTTTATTATTATTTTATTTTATTTTATTTTATTTTATTATTTTATTTTATTATTTTATTTTATTTTATTTTATTTTATTTTATTTTATTTTATTTTATTTTATTTTATTATTTTATTTTATTTTATTTTATTTTATT